>CM060921.1:188417233-189895983 GCA_030737875.1 Allium sativum
ATGAAACATGATTTAAAAGCATGAAGTCGCATATGAAATGCATGAAATGAATGGACGATATTTATACTTATAAAAGAATAAATAACGATATAGAATGGTTTGCAAATTTATATATGCGAGAATTATTTAGAAAGTCCGAGTTTACTCTCATTCCAAATAATGATACGACGTTCGAAGAGTTGAAGACGGTGATTGAAGACCGACGATCTTCACATCGAATGGGTGTGTTGCTATTGAGACCCATGATGGGAGTAGCTACCTTGAAAGGGCGACAGTAGTAGCCGTCCGGACGTAGTGTTGATTGCACGGATTTGACTTTCGCTCAGACCCAGGGCATAAGTTTATAAATGGAATGTATGTCTGACGTTGTAGTCCTTTATACTACATTCGTTGATCTCTGTTAATACATATCTGCTTGGTGGTTAACACCCTTCTCTGAGACGTACGAGCTTAGAGGTTATATATTGGTAGAAATCAATGGTATAGTATGGACTGACAATGTGGCATGCTAAGATGCATTGATCAAGGCTTTTGTTGAAAAGCAGGCCTTGTGGTTGATGATCAAAGCACGGCTTGTTTAGGCGTAGCTTTGTGTATAGCGTGACTTCGCGAGCCTCACACCCCGGTATGAGTCAAAAACGGGATATGGACTGCAGGGAGTGCACACGTTTCTTTCTAGCTAGAGTGGTGTCAGTGACCTACCAGCCCTGACATTTTACTTATGTGGATGATGGATTTTGAGGCGCCTCGTTATTTTTATAGGCCGTTGGTGGTCATACTATAGGTCCAAAGGGGCCGGGAAGCGTGTGTTCAGGCATAACTAATCCACTGCCCATAGGCGGGGACCGGCCCTGAAGATCCAAGGGTTCACTGCGGGGGATCCTGAGGCATTTGCTAGAGTGTCTCGAATCGGAGAGGAGCTTGCCCCTAGCCTCGACTCATGATGGAATCCAAATTTCCAATACGCCCTTGCGGTTTTGATTGTAGAACTAGTATTGGCGACATGCTATATGGTAACCATGCCGTCTAGGATTGATACTTATGATTCAAATCTTTTTATTAAAACATAGATACACTAATAATAATATCAAATCCGTTTTATACGTATCAAGCATCTTTTGACCATTATAAGGTAAAACCCTATCCTCTGGTGTGCGTTGCATTGTGTGATAGGACCTGGGTCTTATAATGGTTTCATTTTTCCAAAAAGACATTGCGTTATTTCTCGATTTACTTTAGTTTATGCACCGGCAATCCATTGGAGTAAACCCGTTCCGCGTTAGCGGCGTGGTCCTTGGATTTGCCTTATTACTATTAGTTAAATTAGTTTAGAATTCTCACACCAGTCCCATGACTGACTCGTAGTTTGTTTCACTTTGCAAACTCGGGTGCCCTCTTTCCCACACGGGCAGTCGAGTAGCTTTTTGCAGATATCTCTCTCTTTAGCAGGATCCTGGATCGAAGCCTAAAGCTGTGTCCAGAGCTTAGAAGTCTTCCGTTGTTTAATGTATTAAACCTGTTGTAATGTATCTTCCGCTGTAGTTTACTTTATTTGTACTCTGATATATTCTGTATTCTGATGTTATAGTATTGTAATGTAATAAAAGTCTGCTGTTATTGTTCTAATGTTTTGTATTCCCAAAGTTAACGTATGCGAGTTTTGAACGGTCTTGGTCGATTTTGTGATCGATTAAGGTCGGGCAAAATCCGTGTCGTTACAGGTGGTATCAGAGCTCTGGTTAGCTCAAATCTTTGGGGTACAACTCGTTAGAACTGAACAAAAGACTCATCAGAGAATTGGATTAGTAATGTCCAATAAGAATACTCATTAGAGATAGGATCAGCAGTATCCTAGAATGAGAAAACTCATTAGAGATGGGGTTAGTAATGCCCTAGAATGAGTTCAGAGTGATAAGCTTATGATTAGCGTATTTTTGATTATATAATCTATTTCTGAAAATATGATTTTTAAATATATAAAAGAGTATGTATATTTGATAAGTTAGTCAACAAATGAAATTAATAAGAGAAATTAAAATTTAGTTAGTTAATTAAACAACTTTTACCTTAGTTCCTTTTCGAGGACGAAAAGATTTTAAGTGGGGGAGATTGTAACAACCCTGAATTTTGGGGCAAAATTTAAAATTTATTTTAAGTTATTTTAATGAGTTTTGGTTGTTTAAAATAATTTATTTTGAATTAGTATGAACTAAAAATTTATTTTATTTGAAGTAATGAAAGATATATGTTAGAAAATATAAAAGTGTTAAAAACATTATTTTTAACATTGCTAGAAATTAACTGCTAAAAGAGAAAAGAAACATATATTTAAAATATGTCAAGAATATTCTTTTTAATGCAAATACGGAGCGTGAACAATTCACATGTAATAAAATATATGGATTATTTATTTAAATTCTTAATGTGAACGTTTTGCTAATGGAGAATATTTTAACTTTATATGTAGTTTAATTCTAAATAAAGAAATTCCCGTATTCCTATTCTAATTCCTATAAGGGAGATGTATGTAATTGTGAGAACACTGCAATTTAATTTTTATTTCTTGATATGATTTAAATTTATGATATACGTAGTTAAAGGATGTGATAATGAATGGTAATTGGTTGCATAGGTGATTAGTTACTGGTTATGAAACAATATTGTCATATGAATATAGTATATAACGTTGTAATAGTTGCCAATAAATGCATATCAATGCGCGTTAGTGTATAACGCATATTCGAAAATTTATTTGTTGTGCATGTAGGAAATGAATGTATAAAACGGTTGCTTGATGGGTGAATGCATATAGGACTCATTGCGATTTATATGAATTATCAAGGGAAAATTTGAAAAACTTCCTAAATGTAATGATTTATTAACTAAATGACAATTTAGTGAATATGTAGCATTGACTTAATAGTGTTTGTTGATTTACTAATACTAATATTCTTCGGTTTGATAACATCTTTTTAATTAGGTAATATCTGATTATGCGAATAATTTTTTTTTAATTAACATTTTATGACATTGATTACATTTGGTAAGATTGATTTGTTATTTAAGTTATGTTAATAAAAATTTGAATTATGGAAGGAAATAATGGTTTGAGTAATATTTGAAAGATTGTTAATATGATATTATAAGTAAATTCGATTTTTGGAAACCAATTAACATATTATTATCAACATTAAGCGATATTATAATGTATATTAAAGTAGCTCAAAATGTAAATGGTTGACTTTGAACTTAATTACCACTTAAATTAATGATATTTTGTGAATAAAAAAAATTGTAAATTGAACATTAAGAAATGTTAATTATTTTGTGAGTTAAATGTTAAGTTAATAAAATAATAATTAAACATTAATTAGACCATTACCGCATGCCTAGTCAGCTAATTTATTTCTTTCGTAACCTACCATATGTGAAGAGTCATTAATGCATGTAAATAAAAATAGGCAAGGGGTTTTATTAAAAACCACAACCTCTATATAATATATAGCAGGAAAAATGTGTAGACTTTATGAGATAATTTTCTTTCCTTCATAATTGCAATCAAGAGAAATTTCTTTCCAAATAAGGTAAATAAAATTTATTTACGATCAATCAATCAATATTTAATATTTATTCAATTCATTTTCCTTTGTAACATACAAATTAGCAGGCTTTTAAGGTTATTTAATAACATTTTACTATAATAGAATAGAAAAACCAAACCCAAAGCCTAATCTTTCAGCCGCCACTTCATTGAAACAATGGCCACAAAGCTCCGAATCTTAACCCCACTTTTCTTCCTACATAATCAATGAAAATCAAAAACTCCAAAAGGAAATTATAGAGGTGGATAAGCTCTTTATAATGGATGGCTATGATCGAATTTAGTGGCGAATATCATGAGGTTTTGGAGGCCAAAGACGTTGGGTTTGGGTTCAATTCGCGAAGCAAGGAGGGATCCGAGTTCCCTGTGGCTCGGCGCGTGGGAGGAGCGACTGAAGGCGGTCGACGCTGGCGCCATGGATGGTGGTCCGACGGCCTGTAGGTGATGCGATGTTCGGATGTAGGTGGCGATGCTTTGGGTTCTCTTTTGAAGCAGACTATAACAAATTCTGAAGCAGTTGGAAATTCAGATAAATACGATTGTGAGATTTCTTACTTTTAAATAATTAAGTAATTTAATTATTTTTATCGATGATTTAAATCGTTGTATGTGTGGTGATTAATTTAGTTCTGCGATGTATGCTTGTTGTATGTTGCATGTAAACTGTTGCAGTGCTGATTTGTTGTGATCTATAATGTTCTGTGCTGTGTTGAATTAGCCATGTTATTCTGGTTCTCCATTTCTTGATGTATTCAAGATAAAGTCTCATCTTTATTGTTTGTTTTTTTTATTTCTTAAATTATTAAATATTAAATCCTTGTTACATGAATTTGGTTTATAAAATAAAACACCAATTGTTAACATAAATTTTTGTTTACAAAACAAATGACAAAGTTTTTACTTTGATTTTTACTCTCATTTTATTTTCTTAAATAAAATTAAAACATTTAATCTTGTTTGGTTTATTTTGTTTACAAATAAAAGACGATTTTAATATGTAATTTTGTTGTAAAATAAAAAGACAAAATTTTTATGTACATAAAAAAAAAGGCCAATTTTTGTTTACATAATAGAAAAACAAATTTTTGTTTACATAATGAAAAGGTCAAAGTTTTAACACAATTTTGTTAGTAAAATAAAAGAACAAAGTTTCTAACATTAATTTTGTTAGTAAAATAAAAAGGATAAAGTTTTAACATAAATTTGGTTAACAAGTTCTAACATTAACTTTGTTAATAAAAGGACAAGTTTTTGTGTTATTTTGTATGCATAAGAAAAAGACAAAATTTTGTTAACAAAACAAAAAGGAATTATTTCATGTTATTTTCTTTGTAAACAAAAAGGACAAATTTTGACATGTGGTTTTCTTTATAAATTAAAAGTCAAATTTTATGTAAATTTTGTCAACAAAGTAAAAGGACAAATTTTATGTAAATTTTGTCAACAAAGTAAAAGGGCAAGTTTTGTGTTAATTTTGTCAACAAGGTGAGAGAACAAATTTTGGGTTCATTTGGTCAAAACAAATAAAAGGACAATTTTTATCCTTGTCTTGTCTACAAATTAAAATACCCATTTCTATCTTTATTTCATAAATGCAAGTTAAATCTTTATTTATAAAATAAATTGTAAGTTTTAATCTTTATTTTTATTTACAAATAAAAGTAAAGATGAGGCCTTTATTTTGATTCATCAAAGTTGCACCAAATCATGTCTATGTTAATATAGACTGAGATGACACCCAAACCTATATCATTGTGTTAACTGTATTATGATGACACCAATTTATATGTTGGGTTAACTGTATTGTGACAACACCAATTTAATTGTTGTGTTAATGTAGCGTAATGACACAAAATCCCTTTTGTTGTGTTAATTTAGTGCAATGACACCAAAACCCCTTTCTGTGTGTTAATCTAGTGTAATGGCACAAATAACCACGTGATGTTAATTGGTTGAAATGACATTGAATTTCACCGTCAAGTTTATAATGTTGATATGAATCAAAACTTCACCGTCATGTTTATAGTGTAGAAATAAATCGAAAACTTACATTAGAAAATGTTGTTATTTTAGAAATGTTGACGCTAGAGAAGACGTCTACATTAGAAATAAAATTCACTTTTTTATTGCATTTTACGATGCAAATATTACATGGAAAGGTAGATTAACTTTGGAGAACATTTTCTTTGGTAAAAAGCAAACATTTTTCTATGTTAAAGAAAAAGAAAACATATTTCTAATTTAAAGGAAAATATATTTTCTTTATAAAAGAAAATAAAAGGATAAAAAGTACATTTTCTTTGTAAAAGAAAATAAAGGGATAAAAAGTACATTTTCTTTGTAAAAGGAAATAAAAGTTAAAAAGAAAGAAGAAAAAAAAAATAGAAAAGAAACTTTATTTTTGTTGTTTACATAAAAATATGAATGAAACTTTATTTTTATTTACATAAAAATATGAATGCAACTTTATTTTTATTGTTATGTCAAAAACATGAATGCAAGTTTATTTTAAGCATTTTTAAGTAAAATATGTAAATAAATATATTCGTAGTGTTTCTGATTAAAAATATAAAAAGAATTTATATATGGATATTGCACATGAAAGTTGTACATGAAAGTGAATATATAATTAGCATTATTGAGGAACTTGAAATATTTTCATTATTTACTCAATTAATGGAATTAATGTACGATTTAATTAAGAAGATTGCACATTTAAAAAGGATGAAATAAAAAGTTTAAATTGGTAAGATTTCATTCCAATTATAATAATGAAGATTTGAATTGAAAAATCTCGTTTTTATGTTAACTTGTAAATTTAGAAGATTTGATTTTAAAATTTAACATAAATGGATTAATTGAGGAAGATTTCATTTAATATTAAAATGGTAAGTTTTTGATATTACAATTGAAACATTTTGGGAATAGTTTTATGATATTAATATGGAAAGATTAATGTTTACTGAAATGAAAGGATAAGTAAAAGAATGAAAGATATTTTAGAAATTAGATATTCTAAAATATGAAATGTTTTTAAAATAATACTTTTAGGAGATAATTATAATTATAATTATTAATTGTACCTGGACACGAGGTTAGGTCACATTTATGGCGGAAGTCTGCCCGGAACCAACCGGCATATCCAGCAGCCATAAATGTTGGGCCTAATGTGAGAGGTCCAAGTGCGCAAATACGAATTGGGTCAAGACACGAGGTTAAGCCCAACCTGTGGTAGAAGTCTGCCCGGAACCAACCGGCATATCCAGCATCCACAAGTTGTAGGCCTAATGTGAGAGGTCTGGCCCACTATTAAATAATAAAATGTAAAGATAAACATAATAAATGGATAAGGAAAATGAATTGGGCTATTCAGTCCATTTTAAAATAGTAACTCCATTTTTAACCCGTATAAATTATGTTATACATTTTATAAAGGAAATCAAAGATGATAAATATTTTATTTAAGATTAAATGAAATACTCTGAAATAAATGATGTCTAATTATATATATTAAATGGGAAATTTATGAAATTTAAATTTGGGTTTATCGTGAATTATGTTTTAAATAACATTTATTCTTTAACCCGAATTTATGATAGAATTAATTTCCTAAAATTTGAATAATCATTTAATAATGACTTTGGAAGATTAAAACTAAATAAGATTTTAATTAAATCTTTAATTAGATTGAAAGGGGATTAAGTAGTTAAGATCACTGAATTAAGAAAGTGATCGAAAATAGAAAATGAACCATAAAGCAATGAATATTTTCATGTTATAAATGAATAAATGGATGAAAACATGAAATGGTTATATTATTTATATATTTTATATAAATAAAAGTAATGAAACTTTTTATTTACATTTCATATGTAAATAAAAGAATGAAAATAAGAATGAAACTTTTATTTACATTTCGCATGTAAATAAAAAGATGAAAATAAGAATGAAACTTTTATTTACTTTTCACATGTAAATAAAAAGATGAAAATAAGAAGGGAATTTTTATTTACATTTCACATGCGAATAAAAATATAAAAATATGAAATGAAACATGATTTAAAAGCATGAAGTCGCATATGAAATGCATGAAATGAATGGACGATATTTATACTTATAAAAGAATAAATAACGATATAGAATGGTTTGCAAATTTATATATGCGAGAATTATTTAGAAAGTCCGAGTTTACTCTCATTCCAAATAATGATACGACGTTCGAAGAGTTGAAGACGGTGATTGAAGACCGACGATCTTCACATCGAATGGGTGTGTTGCTATTGAGACCCATGATGGGAGTAGCTACCTTGAAAGGGCGACAGTAGTAGCCGTCCGGACGTAGTGTTGATTGCACGGATTTGACTTTCGCTCAGACCCAGGGCATAAGTTTATAAATGGAATGTATGTCTGACGTTGTAGTCCTTTATACTACATTCGTTGATCTCTGTTAATACATATCTGCTTGGTGGTTAACACCCTTCTCTGAGACGTACGAGCTTAGAGGTTATATATTGGTAGAAATCAATGGTATAGTATGGACTGACAATGTGGCATGCTAAGATGCATTGATCAAGGCTTTTGTTGAAAAGCAGGCCTTGTGGTTGATGATCAAAGCACGGCCTGTTTAGGCGTAGCTTTTTGTATAGCGTGACTTCGCGAGCCTCACACCCCGGTATGAGTCAAAAACGGGATATGGACTGCAGGGAGTGCACACGTTTCTTTCTAGCTAGAGTGGTGTCAGTGACCTACCAGCCCTGACATTTTACTTATGTGGATAATGGATTTTGAGGTGCCTCGTTATTTTTATAGGCCGTTGGTGGTCATACTATAGGTCCAAAGGGACCGGGAAGCGTGTGTTCAGGCATAACTAATCCACTGCCCATAGGCGGGGACCGGCCCTGAAGATCCAAGGGTTCACTGCGGGGGATCCTGAGGCATTTGCTAGAGTGTCTCGAATCGGAGAGGAGCTTGCCCCTAGCCTCGACTCATGATGGAATCCAAATTTCCAATACGCCCTTGCGGTTTTGATTGTAGAACTAGTATTGGCGACATGCTATATGGTAACCATGCCATCTAGGATTGATACTTATGATTCAAATCTTTTTATTAAAACATAGATACACTAACAATAATATCAAATCCGTTTTATACGTATCAAGCATCTTTTGACCATTATAAGGTAAAACCCTATCCTCTGGTGTGCGTTGCATTGTGTGATAGGACCTGGGTCTTATAATGGTTTCATTTTTCCAAAAAGACATTGCGTTATTTCTCGATTTACTTTAGTTTATGCACCGGCAATCCATTGGAGTAAACTCGTTCCGCGTTAGCGGCGTGGTCCTTGGATTTGCCTTATTACTATTAGTTAAATTAGTTTAGAATTCTCACACCAGTCCCATGACTGACTCGTAGTTTGTTTCACTTTGCAAACTCGGGTGCCCTCTTTCCCACACGGGCAGTCGAGTAGCTTTTTGCAGATATCTCTCTCTTTAGCAGGATCCTGGATCGAAGCCTAAAGCTGTGTCCAGAGCTTAGAAGTCTTCCGCTGTTTAATGTATTAAACCTGTTGTAATGTATCTTCCGCTGTAGTTTACTTTATTTGTACTCTGATATATTCTGTATTCTGATGTTATATTATTGTAATGTAATAAAAGTCTGCTGTTATTGTTCTAATGTTTTGTATTCCCAAAGTTAACGTATGCGAGTTTTGAACGGTCTTGGTCGATTTTGTGATCGATTAAGGTCGGGCAAAATCCGTGTCGTTACAGAAATAAACTTTATACAACCAACGATGAAACCTCCTACTTCCAGCTCCGGAAACTCCAAGCGAAAACCTATTCTGGAAATATACTCGGCCTGACCCGAGTACATTTGAAGCAAAGCAAAATTCACTCGAATTAGTCTAGAATACTTTCAGTGATAAATTCATAACACAAACAACTTGCTTAACTTTGAAAAATCCTTTTGAAAAGAAAAGGATAATAGTAAGACCAGCCTACACATAAAGATTGAATGTTTTTACCTTACGATAACCCAAAACATTTTTGATATATCAAAATTTCAGTGATATTATATTAGTGTCTACCAAACCACAAATAAATAACCATCTAGTAGAACACTTGCATCTTATGTTCTACATATTCACTATAAAATCAAAAACCGCAAGGTGCTTATTGGAGAATGGATTCCAACTATGATAAGGTATGAGACCACCTTCTGATCGGTGTAATCTAGAGGGGATACAATGGGTTCAACAAGAACATTTTGTACCCCAGCCATATATGACCGATGTAATAGCCTGCATTTTACGTATCGAAGGATCGTTAAATATTTTTATTTAATTCCCTGAGGGTTGGAACATTCTTGTATTTTAATATGTTGGTTATGGGGAAGTGAGACATGTCCATAATTTCTACCAATTTTATTTGTGACCATTTTGCCCCTATCAGTCGTGTGCAGGGCATAACTTTTGAGTGGAACCGAATCAAATACTGAGGTTGGTCTCATTGGAAAGGAAATGGTGTTGCCAATTCTGTAGAGTGGTCATATTAAAGATTTGGCTCAGCGGTTTGTGAGGAATCGCTATTTTTGTAGTTCACAATTTGCTGTTCAGGTTTTTAAACCATTGGTGGGCTGATTTGGAGAGACCCATTAGTGGGCTGGTGGGAGACTATAAATAGGGGGTTAGAGGCATGGTGAATAGTTTACTTTCTTCAGTCTCTCATTTTGTTGAGCTCGCGATCCTCCTTGCTCAATCAAAAACACCTTTCCACCATTAAAATTCTAAATGTACATAAGATAATCAAAGATCTACATCGTTTAAAGCTAGATCTACATCAATCAAAGAAATATTTCATCAAATTGAAAAGTTTGAGGCTAATTCTTCGCTGTCCGGATTTAGATCGAAGTGTTTTTGTGTTGTTTTGTAGATTTGGTGAGTGATATGCATCTCTCACACGAATTCAATCAAGTATATGAGTTGTTTGATCATTATTTCATCATTTTCAAGTTGTGTTCACTTAGATCTACATCATGGTAAGTATATTTTCATATGAATCACTATAGGATCTAATATTACAACTTAAAATCGGCAATTTCTATATTAATTTATATGCTTATTCAAGTTTAGATCAATTATTTTGTTGATTCATTGTTGTATCATGATTTGGTGAATTCTATATGGTTGTATGATGATTATTGATTAAGGGAGTGAAATTGGTCGATTTGTGATGGACCGGGCAGTTTTTTGAAGCATGGACCAGGCAGTTTTTCGAAGCGTGGACCGGGCATTTTTTTCGCAGTGTGGACCGGGCAGTTTTTCAAAGCATGGACCGGGCAGTTTTTACGAAGCATGGATCGAGCAATTTTTCCGAAGCATGAACCGGGCAGTTTTTCATGAAGCATGGGCTGGACGAAATTGATGGATCGATCGAATTCCTGATGATGGATCAGGAAACATATGCAAGGGACGGATCAGTCATATCCATGGATCGGGCTCAAGATTTTAATGGATCGGGCGCTCTCAATTAGTGGATCGGTCTATGTAATAGTTGATGGATTGGTAGCGTTTACACGCTATGGATCAGGATAGCTGGATATGGATGGATCGGGCGTAACACCTATGATGGATCGGGCTCTTTCTACCTAATGGATCGGTAGCATCTTTTCTAAAGCACTGCAATGGATCGGTCGTGTATTCGGAGAGGGTGGAAGGGCATGGGTCGGAATGTGCGATCTATAATGGATCGGTACGTCCGATCCATAGTGGATAGACATGTCCAATCCATAGTGGATCGGCATGTAATAGTGATAGACTGTAGCAGGTGGTAAATACCGTGGATGGAGGAATGAAACGTTATCATATGTTATTCATAGCGAAAGGTGAAATGCTGCGAATTGAATGCCAACAAAAAGTGATGATTATATTGGTTCGGAAATGGAAGGGGCTTCGAAGTGAATTCAAGGAGGAATGTACGAAGTGTGATGAGATGTTCATTTATCGATGAAAAGCAACGAATGTGAAGACGACTCGAGGGTGTTTTGAGTTCATGGATAATGGTTGCTCGAGGTGGACTTGAGCTTATGATTGGTCATCGAGGTTGATGACTACAGATGTGAAGGCTAAGAGATTATCGTTGTCTAGGTTCTAACGGACTCAAAGCAGAGGTACTTTGGGTAGTCGTGAAAGGCCTCATACCTTGGGCAGTCGTGAAGGGCCTAGTTGTCGGGCTTGGAAAGAAAAACATATGAGTCATGAAGGCATAAGGATTTTTTTCTAGAACCAGGGTTTACCATTAGCACTTGGCATATGACAGGCGGCCGTCATATGATTAATGATGGTTTCAAAACAGGAAAAGTAGTGATAGCCAGGGTCATGAGTATGATGTTTAATTTGCTTGTAATGTATTACGTATGTTGTCTAAAGTCAAAGGAGATGTTGTTTGGGTGCTTGTCTGATATTGCTTTAGGCCTCTAGGGCTTGTGTTTGAGGGATGTTAATCTCGATTAGGATGGTTTATGTGAGATATAACTAGTTGTCATGATTGAACTGTTATTTCTTGATTGCTGGATTGTAAAGGCTATCACTGTCATATGTAGAGAAGACAAGTTTGGGTTCTTCTATGGTGTTTGGTAGATTGGTTTGTTAGTCTACCTATTTTCATATACTTTGTTGATGATGTTAGGTAGCTGTTTTATCGCTCACTAAGACTGTTGTCTGACTCAAGATTTGTAACAACCCAAAATTTTTGTAATATAAATTAATTATTTGGATTTCAAATAGAGGAATTTCTGCAAACGATGGAATTTCGCCTTGAAACTTTAACCATTGCATTCATCTCGGAATTATGGTCACCTTTCATGCGTGGAGTTTTGCGAACAAAGTCTGTATGAAAAAGTTACGAATGAAATACGAAAACGGACGGGAAATAATTAATAGAATAATTAATTAATAATATACCTAATATAATCCAGCCGACCTGAGAAGTTTGATGCCCAGGCGGTTGACATGGGGGTCGACCGGCGGTTGACTGCCCATGTCGACCTACTGGGCGTCAACATGCCCAGTGACGACTAGATTTTGATGTGTTGTTTTATTATATTATTATAACGGATGGACTAATATAATTTAAAACTAAGCTGATGGTTCTAAGCCATTTCCACCCCTATAAATAAAGGTGTAGATCTCCATTCTGTTGCACTCAAATATATAGAGGCAACGGAGGTCTGCCATTTTTCTTCCTTCCCTTTTTTCTTACATTTCTACAGTTCTAGAATTTTCCCCTTTCTAGATAAACTATAGATTTATAAGAATTTGGGGATTGTAAGCCTAAAAAGGTTCAGAACTCATAAATTAGAAGCTATGAAGTAAGTGGGAAATTTACTAATACAATTATAATGGCTTATCTATTTCATTTGAATTTAATCTATGTTTTATGCCTATCAGATCTGTTAGTTAAATAAATGTAAATTGTGATAACCATCAGATCTGATTATGAATATGTTTAAAATTGGTAAATGACAACTTGTGGTTATGAATAACATGAATTATAGGATTTTTTTTTATATTTTTCCCACATACTCCTACAGTTATGTCATGAAATATGTTGTATATGTTACAAAGCACTGTGGATCTGCAAGTCAGTCCCATTAAACATAAATTTGCTGTAGTTATGTTCTAGATCTTTAGTTTAGTGCTGAAATATGAAATATGTAAATTTGGGTAAAAAGATGAAAATTGTGCATTATATGATTTTAAGAATAAAAGAAATATTCCTTGTTTATATTCAGTATTATTGGGTTTTTGGCTTAAGCATTGTAAGTTATGTCGTTTTCCTCATTTTTTTTAAAATATAGAAGCATTGTTTTAGAATCACAAGAAGTATGTCAAAAAGAATTAAAAAGGGAAAAGTGGCGCAAAGGTACATATAAAAATAAATACATATTTTTGTATGTAATTTGCATCGACTATTCCAAAATAAAATTACATTACATATATTTCTTATGATTTAGAAATATGTCAATTCCACAAAATAGGCATGGTTTGCAATGATTTGGCTAACGGTCCTTGTGAGAGTTGAAACCTTTTTGGCAAGATTGAATATTAAAAGGAAACATTTGGTTAATTGATTAGACCAAATCATTAATTTAAAAATAAGTATTGCAAAATGATAAATAATGAATAAATATTAACGACTGCGTTGACCGCAAGAAAACATAAAAATGAATGTATACATATTATCAATCCAAATCAGCGTAAAACAGTGTAATGTAAATTGTATGGATTGTTTGAATGCTGAATAAGGTTCAATTATGGAATTATATGTAAATATGATTCATTTTGAATTAATATATTTGTTGTGACCATTTGTACCAATAAATATAGTTATTTGCAATAAATGAGACCGCAAATAAGGGAATAACCATTATAACCAGTATTGATTTGGGGAAAATAAATGTGATGGAAAAAATGGTTACATTTTCTAAAATCAATTAGGATAATTGTTATGGACCCCAATTAGGAAATTTAAAAATAAAACCCCATTTGGACACGAGGTTAAACTCAACTTGTGGTGTAAGTCTATGCGGAACCAACCGACAAATCCAGCAACCACAGTTAGTCAGTTTAATGTGAGGGGTCCAATGCATAAGTATAAAAGTATTAAGGCACGAGGTTAAGTTCACTTATGATAGAAGTTTGCCTGGAACTGACTGGCAAATCCAACATCCACAGTTAGCCAACCTAATGTGAGGGCCTAGTACGTAAATATATATATATATATATATTAACCAATAAACAAATAAACTGATTAATAAATAAGAACAGGAATCGTTCATTGGGGTACAACAAATAGATAACTTGGGACTGATAAATAGTTGCCTTAGGAAAATATGACCGTTAAATTCATGAAGGGAAATAAAAAATCAAAATAAAATAAAAATAAATGGGTGTCAAAAAGGGGATAAACGGATATTGATTGTCATTTAAATACTAAGTCCAAACTAGAGAAGAAATTAAATAAATATCCTAGAGAAAAGGGAATATAACCTTCCTTATTTGTGTCAATAAAACTTATAATTAAAAATATAGTTGGACTTAGTAGGTAAGACATTATTAACCATATAAACCCATGATGCAAATAAATGGTGTATGTATAGTATTTCCGTATAAAGGAATTAAATGGGAATGACTTAATAACGTATCCTACTTTATCCCAAAAAGGGAAAGGTTTTAAAGGAAAATGGGGAACGAACTAATAACCTTCACGTATAGTCCACTTCCTGGGTCCTAAAGGCTAAGTGACTCGAGTTAATGAGTCCACATGGGAATAGGTTTTTAGTATAGGGGTCATAAATGGCAGGTGTGTGTTGGCCTTTACAAACCTGGAAATTAAAAGGGCCAGATATGGCCATCTATCCTACGGGAAGTAGTAAGTGACTAAGGAGGGTATCTAATAATATCAGCTAGAAAGCATAACAAACGATAAAATAACTTCTCTCACCTTATGCAATGCAAGGGTATATCGTGAATGACGGAATCCTTAACTAGTAGGGCCCGTAGCTGGTGCCCTCTAGTTTTATGTTAATGTTGAATATATTATCAAGGGTAAATAAGTGAATGAGGATACAGATAGAAACCAAGTAATTAGGGACCCACTCTCGATAGAGTTAACCAGTCAAGCTCTGGTATAAAGGCTTCACAAAATGTAGATAAATCCTTATATCGGTAATCTAATTTGGGGATACTACTTTGGGAAGATTAGTAGATTCGTGCGTAAACTTTAACAAGCTTGGTATAGAATCGCTAACCTTGTCAGGTATACAACTTGGGTTGAACCAAACGAAATATATTTGTGTTATAGTCTCTGTTGTACATTTCTTAGTTACCATAACATGTTGTTCTGACCCCTTCCTCATTACAACCTCCCAGATTTCTTAGAGAAGGTCGTATTCTGACATATGATTAAGTTTTGCTTTCGGTTCTCGTTCTCTCTCATGCTCGGTATTGGCAAAGTGACATACTTTGAAAAAGATAGTTACTTGAGTTAATACTTGTTATCCTATTTTATTTCCGCTGTGAGTTATCCTATCGTAGTCTGATTATGTTCATGCTCATTTATTGTAGGTACCAGATATACACGCTCCATGCTTGGATGTGCTCAAGTTTTGATTTTTGTCAAAATTTAGGTGCAGAAAAGTGTGAGGTGTTACCTTTTGTATCAGAGCCTAGGTTAAACGATCAGAGGAATTAGTTAAATTAGGAATTGTGAGAGAACGTAATTCGATTTTCTTTTCTGTTTTTCTTTGTCTTTCTTACTCAACTTTAATTTATTTCGACAATGAAATTAGTCATGGGCCTAGTTATTTCAAATGGGCTTTGAGCGACTAAGAGTTGAAATATGTTGAGCTCAGGTTTCTAGCCAATTCTGTCTTACCCTACAATACGATTGGCGGTCTTGCTGTGAAGAGCACGAGGACGGCATATGGTAGAGTTTGTTGGTTCGAGTTGGAGACTGGCCAAAAATCTAGCTACAACTGAGATAGTCGCGATTCCTATTTTGGTTTCGTTGGCAATTCCAGTTACGACCTTTACTCAATCCAAACGAGGAAAAAGCCCATGTTAGTATGTCATACCTTTTATTAGCATTTTATAAGCATGTTTGTTTAATATTCACCATTTAGCGCAAAAGTGAGCTCTAATGCGAAGCACATGCCATAGTTTCCTACTAAACACTTAACAGAAGATGAGATTCGTCGATACAAAGAAATTTCAATATATAAAGCATAAGTAGTTATGACATATGAATATTGACGTACATGAAGCAAAATCTATTTATGACACTAATGTTAACACAATATTCCAATAAAACTTATTTATTCCAATTGTACCCATTTTGCTATTTCTAACATTTTCATTCCATGTTCTTGTCATCCATATTTGCTTGTGTTTAAATAGATTTCCATTTATTTTTTGATTAATTCATATGCTTACTTGTTGACTCACATCAACATACTCAATCGCTCTACATTTCAAATTTCCTTAAATTTGCTTGATCCATAAGCTTTATCAATTGAGTTCAATTTTACGCATTACAATTTGGTCACCTACCAAGTTGACAATCATCGGATTCATATCAAATTATCACATCCTTTTACTACTTAGATTCAATTTATTTCATTTGGATTGATCTTATTCAATTTCATTTATATTGGCTTCAATTCATGTTTTCATTAGAAATATGAATTTATTAGTGACATCGCCTCTTTTTACGTTCTTCGATTATATAACTTTTACAACACTCATTTTCGATTAACTTTATTAAGCCATCCCGAAATTTTATTAAATATCAAACTCTTTTGGTTATAAAACTGTTATAAAATTTTAATTTACGCAACTTAAATTTTAGCTCAAAGTTTCCATATTGGAAATTCAGGAAAAGACATTTTATTATACTTCAAAGCCGTGAACTTGTAAAAGCTTTAAAACCCTCTTCCTTAGTTTATTTGTTGAAGTTATGTAAGAATAAATTTCCAATTATTGCTTTTGTTATTTAAGGTTCGAAAATACTTGATAACTCAAAGTTTAACAAGTTTATTTTTGTTCTTATAGAAATTTATGCATACGTGGATCCAATGCATGACTAAAAATAACCAAGACTAAATAAATACTTGTTTCAACTTCCAGTGAAAATACTTTAAAATATTTCCGCAAAATAGATATGGAAAATACTTCACTTCCCCTATGGATCGCAGACACGCGGCGGTTATGCTACTATCCCAGTAGAATCGCTCATGCCTGTGGGTATCACACCCCTCGAATTTCGCCATGGTTGTTGCCATAGATCGCGGTTACGCGGCGGTTGCGCCACTATCCCAGTGGAATCGCTTGTAATTGTAGGCATCGCACCCCTTGAATTTCGCTATAGCATCTAGATCGCAGTTACGCGGCGGTTACGCCACATTCCCAGTGGAATTGCTTGTAACTGTAGGCATCGCCCCCCTCGAATTATGCGAGAAAAATCAATCATACTATATAATACATGTCCCCATTGCATGGGCACCGATTTCGATGAAGTTTCCAAACATTAGGATCCAACGCAGTTGTGGTTTTCAATGTAGCTCCAGCGCCTTCGTGATTTTCAAATGGACACTCCCAAGGAGTTCCAGCGCTTCGCGACTTTTGATGGAAGGTACTCCTCATATCCTTGGTTTTGAAACATACGATACTATATACATATAGTATTTCATTTCACGTTTCGATATATCGCACTTATATCACTATCAATTTTCATAATATTTCCAAATCATGTTTTCAAACATACCATTCTCATATTTCCTCATATAAGATGATCAGTTCCACATCAATTTTATTCCAAATCTAAAATCTTCGAATCTCATACATATATAATAATCTTCAAATTTCATATCAAAATATTCGTATATCGATAATCTTTAAAATTTCCTTTCATGATTAAATTGATTTAAAATAATTCGAGTAATCAATATCATTAAAAAAAATGTTTCATTTACAACTCGATTTGAGCATTCAATATCATTTATACTTTTATATCCACATTTACAAATTTCATTTATTATCAACATTCATGCTCAATTTGGGTTTCACATCGATATCCAGTTGAGTCTTTACATTCAATCATTTTGGATCTTAATCTGTTCAGATTGGATATATACTTTCATCAAAATAACTATGTTTCATAAAATAATCTGAAAGTGCGAGTGCGTATGTGCTAAGTATAATATACACAAGGATCGTGTAATATGACGGACAATATTCAAGTATGAAGTAATAGCTAATCACAAATATAAAATAGTAAATGCAGTAAAAAGGAAAAATCACACCAGGGCTTTTCATACTGGTTCAGAGTACCGTCCTACGTCCAGTCCCAGACCTCTCTCTGGATTTTCACTAATCAACAACCTAGCTTCACCCAGAGGAACAGGTTCACAACACCCGAGCAGCCGAACGGGATTTCACGCCTCTAACAACACGAGGACTTCAACACTTTCCTGATCACACACAGGACTTTAACACTTGACTGATCACACACAGGACTTCAACTGATACAATGGTTTTGACTTCTTCTTTGTGTTCTTGATTCAACACGGATAGTCAACAGTTTGAGTACAATCTTCCCATAATCTGATCCTCAAGTATATTTTTTGAATGCGTAGATTTAAGGAAGTATATTACTTACTGAATGAAGAGATATGAAATAATTTCAATGATTCAATAAGCAATTGAAATATTTGAGAGCTTTTAGAATGCAAGAATATTTAGAAAGTAAGATCAGAATTTAGGGCAAGAATCGGTTATTTGAAAGTATGATTTCAAATCTATTTATAGTGTAGAATAGTTGCATTCCATCATGAAGAGTTTTTACAAAAGATTGCATCCGTTTCCATTGAAAATTGAAGAGAAAACTCTTGATGAATGGAAGCAACCCTTCAGGAAAAAGCTTGCTGTTTCGGAAATGGTCGACAGGTCAAAAATCACCGGTCGACTGGTTGAATTGAAAATTCCAAAAAAATAGCCATTATGTGCAAAAACACATAAACCGGTCGACTGGTCCTTTTTGGGCAGTCGACCGTTTTAGTTTCTGTTTCAAAAAACGCAGCAAAATCGGTCGACTGGTCCTTTTTGGACGGTCGACCGTTTTATTGTTGTAGACCGGAGGACCTCGATCCACAGTCTATATCACTCTACACTCTTTCCTGGTCGGAGCTTGGACCGTTTGGGCTTTTTCTACGACTTTTCAATTCCTCAAATATACAGATTTCAGCCACGAAGATATAATATTGTTTTGTGCATTCGTGTTATACTTTGAGGATAGATTTTAACATATTTCTAACACAACTCAACGTAAAAAAACCTTATCTCTATGAAATGATCTTCATTGCACCTTTATATGTTGGCATCGATCAAAATCTTGTCTCAACATAATCTTGGAAAAATAATATATTAATGAAAAATTAACTTAAATTAATAAATAGATTTTGAAAATGGGTTTGAATAAATAATATGCTTTGTAAAATAACTAGCTTGATATAAAATATATTAAATAAGTAGATAGTTTTCGAAAATAAGTTAAAGGGGTTGTAGGTTTTGCAAATGGTTTGAAATAAATAAATAAATAAGTTTTGGAGAAATAATTTGAAAATAAGGATAATTAACCAATTAGTTTAAATAATATAAATATTGTAATACCATAATTTCAAATAAAATAGTTTTATAATGAATACTGCTTTCAAAAATATTCCAATCCGAATCAATTATCCAAAATTTCAGACTTCTTAACCATTGTCGGTTCCGATTTCGAGATTTAACTCAATTTAACCTCAAATTCGATTCATTTACATTTCGAGTCGGACCCAAGGTTCAAGTTAGCTCCTTGCTTGAGTTTCCATTTTTAATTTTCGATTTCATTCAAGTTCAAAACCCAAATCTCAATTTCAATTATATTCCAAATCGAATAAATTATTCAATTTTTCATTCAAATTCTTTTGAGCTTATAAAATATAACTCAAAATTCAAATCTCGCTTAAAATATCCAAATTTATTCAACAAGCCGAAAAATTGAACTTCTACTCAATTCACTTGAGATTTAGATTCGGTAGTTTTCTTCGAGATATTCATTCGAGGTATACATATTATATTATTCTAATACATTAGGATGTATATCGTTCAACTCATACTCGAGATTCAATTCCGTGTTTTTCTTTTGATTATTCAAATATATACATATTTACATATCACATAATGTTTCACAAATCAACTTCGTTTGAACAAAGCTACCAAAGTGGCCTCCCGCACTTTGAGACTCGAAAATAAGTTCCAACGACAAAATTATCATTGAAATTATTTCCTTGTGACAAAATGGTTTTCCATTCGTATTTTCCTTTTTGAAAATATTTCAGAAAGTTGCTTCAAACATTCCGAAAATACTAGTATATACCACTAGTTTATTTTCAAACCTTAGAAATCAATATCGAAATTTTTCTGGAATCAAATTCTCAAGTTTAGCCACATGATCTTCTTTGTTATGACTTCCTTCATCTCATTCAACAATTTACCTTAATTTGGAATACACTTCTTATTTTTATTTTAATGGTTCGACACTCTTCCATTCATCATACATCTCAACTAAATTTCAACAACCATTTATTCTTACAACAAGTAGTTTCAAAACACTCGATTCCAATTCCATTAGAAAAATAATAATTTATTCGCTTAGCTTATATTCATATTTCTGACAACCACGGTAACTCGAAAATGGATTTCGACAAAGGATTCGAGGATAAGAAATTGACAATTTAAAAATTACAAGCACGAACAGTTCCAATTTTATAAGCGAAAGATGATGTAAGATCGAGGGAAAACAAACACAAGCAAAGCGACAAAATTATATTTCAAGACACTCAATCAAGCTCAATTTTTGTAATGGCCCGAATTTCCGTGCCCTTTGGGTCGACTAATAACACCACACGTCCAACCCAAATTGCACAGAAATACGAATCACTATTAGAAAGAAGTTAAAGGATGAGAAATAGAATGAAAGAAATATTAGAATAGAAGAAAATGAAGATCACAAACTCACAACAGAACGAATACAATATATAATATAACATAATCTTCGAAATAATCTGTTTTGAATATACATACTGTCATCGGAGCATGACAGTTATTCCTGGAACAATTATAAACACCTGTTTCCATATACAACATAGTACACAGTGGAAAATGTGATAGTTTGTAGCTAATTGTTGAAGCCTCCTGCTTCCAGCTCTTCGAGGTGAAATCTGAAAAATCCCGACTACTTGAATGCCCATACAAATTTGGGCACCCAAGAGTTTAGGGAAAACAAACAAAATAAACTCTGGGTCAGTCATGGGACTGGTGTGAGTAAACTCCAACCATTTGTTTAACTTTCAAAATCCTTTTGAAAGAAATGATAAATGTAAGAACGATCCAAACATAAACACAGATGGCTTTTACCTTACGATGACCAAAAATGTTTTTGATATCAAGTCCAGTGATATTATAATAATGTCTACATCAAATAAATAGAATATAGCGGAACGCTTGCATCTCACGCTCCCTACATAATATAAAATCGAAAACCATAGGGTGCTTATTGGAGATTGGATTTCCAACATGACAAGGTATGGAACTACCATCCGATATTGTATTCCTAGAGGGGAATACACTGGGTTCAACAAGAATGTCTTGCAACCCGGCCTACACATGACCGACCACTCATTTCGCTTGATTGAATCGAATGTATATCACCAATGGTTGGGATCAGCAACCGTTTCCCGAAAAGGACAGCATCGATAGATTAAAGAAGCAATTGGAATTTCTCTAGAAATGTGAATATACATCCTCATGGGAGCGAGCCACACAGCCATGCTGCCTGCCCGATTTTTTTCAATTCCCGGTTGTGAGGCTTGAGGTTTGAATTATCTTTCAGAACATCTGGCCACCGTTCACTTTGAATGCCACATCGTCAGATCCATCGGAAATCACTAACTGATTCCCACAAAAATACTCATATTGTTAGGCTAAAGAAGTTTCCCTTCTTTGTCACCAATTTCATACGTTTGAAGGAATCAACGTACGTAATCCCTTTGGAAATACTCTGTCAGACACTCGTCCATACAAGTTGTCATGGGTTTGGACAAACTGAAGGTACTGTTCTAGTAATCCATCTTGGGCAATTTCTACCTAGGGTTAACAGAACAACCCTTGAATTTTTCTCCGTCTTCAATTATCTTCAGCTACATTGATACGTAACGCTTATACCAATACAGAGTGGTTTTCAGATATTAAATCTAATCCCGGTCTCTCCATATTGATAACGGAGGTATAGAATAAATCAAAACTTTGATAGTCGGTGATTTAACTATCAAAGAAACATTCATACAATCAATGGTCCTACTTACAATTGGAAATCCTATCGATCAAGCATCAAACAATACTGGCCTCTTTTAATTTAATTTCTTATTAAATTATTATTTCCAATTCCTATTATCTCATCTTTCGTATTGTTTCAAAGCTCTATTTTTCTCTCTTGATTGCTGGAAAACATTTCCAATATCCTAATTTCCTTATTCTAGAAAGTATATCTTATTCTAGTTAGAAAGCATTTCAAAATCGTTTAAATTAACCCAATGTTACAAACATCATTATTATAGCTTAAATCATTAATCACTTATTAACTAACCATCTTACTAACCCATATGCACAATCGAACCTTAGCCATTCCTCCATCAATCATGAAGTGAATCAAGTTGGGTTATAATTACCTCTCAGGCCTTAATTGAACAACATTCTCAACTTTGAAATAGTCAAAGCTCACAACTTCAAACAAAACATTTCTTACGCGACTTTCAGATTCAATCTAAGAACACACTTCTTTTACGGAAAAACACGTATTATAACGGTAGCATTATAATCGCTGTCTCTAAATATTTGATTTATAAAACATTATTTTTAACAATAGCGTTACAATCGCTGTCTAGAATTTATAGAACACTTATTGTAACAATATCATTAAGATCGTTGTTTAGAATTACAAAACATTTACTATAACGGTAGCGTTAAAATCGCTGTTTAGAATTTACAAAACATTTGCTTTTCCATCGATGTTCATTTTCAAATATCAGTATCTTTCCTTAATAGGAATCTAGACTTGTTAATAATTCTAATTTAAAATAAATCTTGAATTATTTCAAAACATGGAATTGTGTTTCAATTGCATAATTATTTAAATACTGACTTCTTAGCGTATTCATTTAAATTATAGTTTAAACCAAGTAGCATTCAAATATCGTTTTTGAAAGTAAACCATTATAGTCAAATTATAATAATAATTCCATTGGATTTATCTCAATATATTTTATACTATGAATATCGAAATAAAACCCATCGTTTTCATTTCTCCCTTTCTCATTTAAACTTCCATTTGCAAATTATCGTCTTAAATCCATCGTTCACTTTAATCGTGAATAACACTTCTTTTATATAATCAATTCATTTGACTTTATCCTTTGAATAATATTTTAAAAATCCAATTTTTTCCTTTATTAACTCCTAATGATAGAATCATTCAATTTTTTTTATTATATCCATTTATAATCTCGTTTAGAATTTCATTTATAATTGCTACGTGCTAAACAATTTACAAATATCAGTTTCAAACCCATTTCCACTTTCTATATAAATTCAAACTTGAATTTATATTCTAATTTATCCCAAGATAAATAATTTACTAGATTTATAAATACCATTATAATCACTTCTTGTTTTGTTCATTTAAAACAAGTTCCTTATTTTTCAAGACCATTCGAACTTAAATTCCTATTATTTTTTTTGAAATGGATTTCCTTTATTAAATCTCAATTTTCCTTTCCACATTCGAAAATATTTTACGGTATCTAAAATAACAAGTTTCTAGGGCCGGGGTAAATCAAACACAATATATCTAATCATGGATTATATAACACATCATATATCACAACAAAAGAAACAGTAAAATAAATACCGAGGAATACAATTGGATCCCTCCAACCTATTTCCCTGCATCTACAGATGTTAATCAGCATCTATAATATTATTCCACGTCAATACGAAATATCAGAACTAATAATTGATCGACGGTGTAATCATATCAACCAAATTTTATCAACTATTCAACCAAGCAACCATTGCACATTATAAAATTACTATAAATAAATTTAAAACTCATTTACATAAAGATATAAACGAAGCATAGTTAGTGAGCTTGTTTTGTAGTTGGCGATTCTGCTTTTGTTTTTGTTTATAATCAAGCAGGAGTTTTTTAATCATGTAATTCCAACAGCTCTGTTCTTAACCACCTTAGTTCATGGTTCCAATGCGATTAGTTTCATCCGATTATGGCTTCTGCGTTTATCGGTCGAAACCCAAAAAGAAAATTCTATTTCGTCCCAGTTCTCACATAGAGATTCAATAGGATGGAAGAGCGTGCTACGGTTAAGCAGCAACAGGATGGTGAAACCAGTCCTCTTGATCGATCGAAAACAATAAAGGATGAAAAATTGAATGATCCAATTTTAGATGATGAACTTCCATCGAAATTGTCCTAGCTGCTCATGTGATTTGTCTTTACTGTTGCCATGAAATACGTGAAAGGGTACCTGGTGGTTATGGACAGGAACTACATCAATATGACGACTGGGCTTTTATTACTTGCATGGCACGGTGATCTTTTTCTTCCCGAATCAACAACTCGCATCCCTGAAATACATACCCATTCTCATGATTTTCGAACCCACCTATCTCCCCCTTCACACCACTGTTTAACCAACCGAGACTGTCAACCTCTCCACCCTCTCGAGCTTCATCGTACCATTTCCCATTACCTCCTCTACAGGACCCTTACCACCCAGTTCCACATGTCCTCCTCATACAAATGTCATTTCCAGTCCTCTCATCATTACAGCACCTGTCTATCCCTTCACAACTCCATCACTTTCATCCTCCTTGTGGGCTCGCGACCCAAATTGACGCCTCCCCACACAAAACGCGCCTTCACCAGTTCCTCCAGTACTCGAGCTACAGGATGCGACCGAAAATTCCATTGATCCCCATCGATGCCTCGAACTCCGGAGGAGGCACCACCTTACCTCGCAACGTAAGAAAAACTTGCCACAGTAACTAGATCGAACTACATGCTGCTGAAACCTAATACCCAACATGCCGACTTGGAGCTGGTGATAAGGGAACACTTCGAATTGAAGACTTTTGGTTTCACTTGAGTTTGGTTTTAATTTTTTTCCTTTTTACTGAGTGGTGACATGGGACTTGTTGAGTTTGATTTTCAATTATTTGGAAAGCTTCGGTCTTCTGATAGATGTAAATTTATAGTGGGAAAAAGATGGTACTCACGGTGTCTATCAGCTTGGAGAGCACGGAAATGAAGTAGCTTAATACTCACGGAATTGTGTTTTGCTTGATAGCCACGGGTATAAAACTTGAATCGCACGGAATGGGTCAATTTCGAAGTTTACACGATACAACTCCATAATGTTTGTGGTATTTGACTGCCTCGAACTGTTAGTTGTTTAAAATAAATTGGTTAAACGTATATAAAAATGTATCCAGTAAGACTATCCGTATAAAAGTAGTATATACGGGCCGATCTCAAAACTCAACAGTACAAACGCATACGGTATCATTGTTCTAGTAAGTATAAGTTGCACTTCACACTAACATGACCGTTTACTAGCTTTATGGGACAACTAGATTTGGCGTTTTAGAGCATAGGTTCCTATATCATACATTCCCACTTCGTATACTATTTCAGTAGCTGGAAAGTAAATGATATATTATTGTGATATTTCCTTGAATTCAAGTAAGCTAATAATTTTGGATGAAATGTTGAGAAGCAGTGATTTTGTGCCTTTGTGTTTAGTAGGCATATGCTGCTAGTTTGAGCAAAATAGGTTAGATGTGTGCAAACAGTGGGTTATATTTATAAAGTGTAGTATGCCCGATGATATAAAATTTTATTCATGTACAAGCCATTATAGACAGAAGTAAGAATACGGTCGTGTCCAGCGAGGTACCACTATCCCAAAAATATAATAATATCGGTAGTTTAACTTATGTAATGAAACCCCAAAATATTGATATAGGGTGCAAAATATTCCAAATAAAAAGTTGCATATTTAATTAAATAAAAATTACAGTAAAATTCTAAAAATTAATTTATCACTATGTCTCAAAGTGCTTGTCCAAATTCAAGACCGATATTTAGATATATTTAAATAACCGTTATGGCTTATATACGATGCTACAACGACTTTCTGAAAATTTGATTTGGACGTAATCCACAATATATAAGACAAAATCTTGATTTTTCTCTTCCATTAGAAGAATATAGTTAAACAGAACCGATCGTTTCTTGTTTCAAAGAAATCCGACTTATTTTGAATCCTGTATATCTAATTGAAGTTCAAAACGTTAAATTATGAATTGCCATGACTTTACGAGCTGATTTTAAATTATATTATAAATTATACGTTTAAATATCATTTTATTACATAATTTCCTATACATAATTCAAATAAAATATTTAAAACAAATTTAAATATTCAGAACTCAACAGCTAAAAATCTGGGTCGTTACATTCCTCCCCCCTTAAAATAATTTCGTCCTCGAAATTGCTAAGGTAGGAAAAGATGCTACATACCCTATTAACTAGTCAAAAAATCCTTTTTGTTTCTGTTTCAATTGAACGAATTTTTTTTGATTAAAATATTAATTTATTTCTTGTTATCGAAATTTACAAAAATTTTCTAACACATTAAATTCCAAAAAAAATCGGCAGTATCTCCTTTGCACAACTCAAGCGGTATAACCACAACTCGCCTTTCTAGGCCTTCTCCAATCCAAAAGAAAATCAAAAAGCCAAGCGGTTTGCCCCATAAGCTAATAAGACAATCAAACCCCAATAATATTGTAAACATGTACCTTTTTGTCGGGCATAATTCTATCTCTTGTGTTTGCTTCCATTCAATATCTGCTCAATCCATTCCCAGTTGGTTTCAAATCAATCCAACTTCCAGTTTTTAACACTCTAACCAACTTCTGATTAGTTCACTTCCATTCACTAATCCAAACTGAAATCTATTTCCAAAAATCAGCCTTCTTATTCTGCTTGAGTTCAATTCCATCAAGGTTTAATTCCAAACAACATCCAATATATATTCATCTTGTTCATAATAAGTCGATTTCACTTTAAAATTACCAATCTCGACATTTCTCTTTATTTAATTTCATTCGGAATTATTTCTAATTCAATCCAATTTTATTTAACTTAAATTTCAATTCATTTGATACATTTTACCATTCCAATCTAATCAGCTTATATAAGTTAAATTTTAATTTCAGAATTAAAATTTCCGGGTTTTATTTCAAATTAGTTTGAAATCATATATATTTATAATCAACTCAATTCAAAACATATGAATTTCTAAAACATCTTGTCCTTTTCAAACAAATTTTTCATTCCCAAATTACTATGGTAGCAATCCGTCACCTAGAAACTTGAAAATGAATACCGATATTGTCGCAACCCATTATCAGAATTATTTTCACGCCACTAAAGTGATTTCAGTGCTTAATAACTTTCAAAATCCATTGAAACCATTCTATTTCAAAAATACGTTTAAGTAATGTTATATTATTATATAAATTTCAGAAAATATTTTCTAAACACCCGGAATTTAAATTGCAATTCTGGTTTCAACTTAATCTTGGTTTATCTCATTTGTATACATTATCTGTATACAAATTATATAACCATTCAATATTTCATGATTCCATTTGATTGTAATAACATTCAACACAACTCATATATAATAATTCAAAAATTATCCCTTTTATATCAAAATTATTTTTGGGCAAAATTATTTCATTTACCCATTTTAAAACAATACTGTGTCGAATTGCTTTGTTCGAGAGTTTATAAACACCTATCGATATAGTTGTACATTCCTGTATCAACCAGAATTCATAAACCACTCAACAAACTAGTCAACACAATATAAAACCATTTTATATCAAGTATACAAGTGTGCTCTCTCATATATATATACTTAGATTCAATCTAGGGTATTACTAACCCTATCTTTATTGAATCGCGCCACAGAGCCAAGGTTTCTACTCAACCTTCAGCTCTGATACCAAATGTAATGGCCCGAATTTCCGTACCCTTTGGGTCGACTAATAACACCACACGTCCAACCCAAACTGCACAGAAATACGAATCATTATTAGGAAGAAGTTAGAGGATGAGAAATAGAAAGAAAGAAATATTAGAATAGAAGAAAATGAAGAACACAAACTCACAACAGAACGAATAAAATATATTATATAACATAATCTTTGAAATTCAAATCTGTTTTGAATATACATACTATCATCAGTGAGACGACCCGAACTTCCCCGGTAAGGAAAGCACGGATAGAATTGAGGACAAGACAAAATAGGTCGCATACGGAAGAACATTTCATTGTTATTACAACAATTCCATCAGATACAAGAATATACAGAGTATAAATGAATAAATTACATTCAACAAATATCAGAGATTACAATAAATTACAAAGCAGCGGAAAATAATACAAAATCACAACTAGAAGTGATACACGGATACAGAGCTTTCCGAGCATCGTTCCAACTGTAAATCAGGACCCTGTGAATATAAATCTGCAAAACCAAAACTACTAGCTGCCCGTGCGGAAAATAGGGGCACCCAGAGTTTAGGTTAAAACAATAAACTCCAGGTCAGTCATGTGACTGGTGTGAGAACTAAAACAGTTATAATTCTTTATTCTTAAAGTTAGGTAAATCAAGGGACCACGCCGTATAACACGGAACGGGTTTCCTCCCAAGAATACCAGTGCATAAAACAACAGCGCAATGCTAAATAAAGGAAAATGAAGCTGTTATAAGACCCAGGTCCCATCACACAATGCAACGCAAGCCGGAGGATAGGGTTTTTACCTTATAACAGCCAAAGCATGCTTGATACGTTTAAAACACATTATTTGATACTATTATAGGTGTATAGTGTCAAAACAATTTCAATCATAAGTATCAATCATAGGCGGCATGGGTACCATCTATCATGTCGCCATACTAGTTCTACAATTAAAACCGCAATATCACGTATTGGAAATTGGATTCCGTCATGAGCCGAGGCAAGGGGCAAGCTCCTCTCCGCGTTCGAGACACTCTAGCAATGCCTCAGGACCCCACTCTGGTCCTTTGGAACCTCCAAGGCCGGTCCTCTCTTACTTTTGAGGATTAGTTATTCCTGAACACACGTTTCCCGGTCCTTACAGACCTATATCCGAGGCGCCTCGTATCCAACAACCACACAGGTGAAAAGTATATAAATGTCAGGGCTGGTAGGTCACTGACACCACCCTAGCTAGAAAGAAACGTCGTGCACTCCTTGGGTCCGTATCCCGTTTTTGACTCATACCGAGGTGTGAGGCTCGCGAATTCACGTTATACACAAAGCTACGCAACACAGGCTGTGCTTTGATCATCAACCACAAGACTTTGCTTTTCAACAGAAGCCTCGATCAATTGCCACTTACGCATGCCACACAGGCAATTCACTCCATGCGCTTGATATCCATCAATATATAACCCCTGAGCTCGTACGTCTCAGAGAAGGGCGTTAAGCAAGAGAATAAATTCTCCGCCGCCAAACAGATATATATTTAATAGAGATCAATCACACGGACTAAAATCCAATGTCAGACACACAGTCCATTTACAAGTCCGTTCTGGGTCTGAACGAAACCGGAGGCACTTTCCTCGCATATCCATCCATCTCCAGGTACGTCTGGACGATCACCAACTGATTCCCTCATCCTGGGTGTACAGCCCAATCAAGATCATCAGTAATCACCCAAACGATGTGAAGACTTCCGATCTTCAACCACCGTCTTCATCTTCGACATCTCGTCGAATCGATTATTCAGAATGGGTATAAACCCGGCCTTTCTGAATAACCCACGTATATAATAACGAATGTTACACAAACACAACAAACGCCTCATCCCAATTCAGAATATTCTTTTATTCACAATATCACATTCTTAGGGAAATGTTCCCATTAATTTTATCCAAGATAAATTCTTCTAAATTTATTCTTTAATCCTCCTTTGGATATCACTTCAAACTAGTCGGGATTAACGAACCACACCGAAGTAATTATTTATTTTATTTCCCAATCCCAACCTATATATCCCATGGAGAAAACTGGTAATACCCCACATCTAACACCACGGTGTTATCGGTAAAATTAATTACCATTTCACGTTCAAATCTAATTAAAGATTTAACTATCGCTTTGGAGCAAAACTGGTGGTACTCCACTCTCGATCACTTTTCAGATTTGATAATTTAAATTGTCAATTCACATTTTAATCTAATTAAAGATTCATTAAAACTCTACTTAGTTTTAATCTTTTCAAAAATCAATATCCTGCCTTTAACTGGGTTAAAGAACCAATGTCATCAAAACACGATCCACGACAAACCCAAATCACATTTGATATTAAATACAAGGCTCTGAATAGAAAATATATCGACTTATATTCAAATTCAAATTCACTTCCTATTCAATTCGAATTTTAATCTAATTCAATTGAATTTCATTTCAAAATATTTAGTTTTGAAATCACTTTTCAATATTCGTTGTAAAACGAATAAAATCGATATAAATATCGTTCACGTCAAAATAGCGCATCTCTAATCTATACGGCTTTATATATTTCAAAAACTTCTATTCAATTCAACACATGAACCTATATTTCTTTCAACACACGACTAATCTCAACACATGAGTACTGTCAACACATCACTATTTTTATTATGTGAAATATTTTATAAAACTATGGTATCTATCGTTTGATTTTCAATTAGACTTCTACTGGGAAGTAGTTCTAATTTTAAATGTGATAAAGATGTAATTTATTTTATTTAAAATATTTCACTCAACACATGAACATTGTCAACACATGACTATTTTTATATTCAACACATGAATTTTCTTTTATAATATTCCTTATTTTCCCAATTGGAATGAGGCCCAATCAATCACCATATAACGTTAATTATATGGATTCCATACCACACATGTATATAATAGCGTCGAAAAATAATCAACCATCAACCAAAGTGCACTACACCGCATAAGCATCAAATATCGATATCTAACGCTTATAACAGCCTGTCAATCAATCGATCGACATATTTGATCAATCAGGATGAGTGAACTTCAAATTTCATCCCAACACCCGTGTGGGGTTTCAAACAATCAAACACAGATTTTATTTGTGCAGTTGGGCGATGTGTAAAATTTATCAACCCAATCAATATCAGTCAAATCAGTGTATATAAACAAATCGGCCGATTTGTTTATAAATATTTTATTTATTCACTTTCACGTTAAAAATTATTTTTAACGATAAAATATTCTATTTCAACACTTGAATTTCTATTCATTTCATTTACACAATAAAAATGATATTTTTATTTTTCTAACATATTTTAGAAAATTTCGGCGGCATAACGGCACGATACTAGAAACGGGACAAGGCCTAGCCTTATCCCCGGTCTAGTGAAGGCCCACGCCATTCACACATCAATCAAATCACTTTCGTTATGCAAACCACAAAATTTGGAGTAAGAGTCTAACCTAGTCTTACTCCTTCGCCTTATAACGGCGCACGTCTAATCCTAACCAATTTATCGATTTGATTTTTCACACCACAAACCACATTCAAACCAATATCTCAATCAATCACCAAACATCCAAACAAACAAGTCCATGGTATGTGGACGGGTGTCGGGTGCTTCTAATAAGCACCGTCTGCATCCTAGTATATATATATATATCTAGAAAAAGAGATTTAAGAGTGAGAAGTTCTCACAGAAAGCTATCCAAGCTCCACGGCACTTCATTTACAGAAATCTTCTTCATCCTCGCCTTTTTATCATCTTCTTTTGCCCGTAGTCACTATATATATAAAAATCACACATTTTTATATTTCGATGTCTTTTAAAATAAAAATAAAAATCACATTTTTATTTGTTCGTTTTCAATTTAAAATCATATTTTTATAATCACTTCATATATTTAAAAATCGAATTTTTACTACTATGTTATATAGATAAAAATTATATTTTTATCCCGCTATTTTCCATATAAAGATTTCGCCTTTTTGAATTTAAAGATTTCACCTTTTTAAATTTAAAGATCTCACCTTTTTAAATTTAAAGATCTCACCTTTTTAAATTTAAAGATTTCACCTTTTTAAATTTAAAGATTTCACCTTTTTAAATTTAAAGACATCACTTGATTTCAACGTATATAAAATAAAAATCAGATTTTTATTTTGCTACATATACAAAGATGATATTTTTATATTCTCTATCCTATAAAGATTATATTTTTAATACTTTAAAAATATAAAAATCATATTTTTAACATTTCTACATAGTAAAGATTATATTTTTAATACTTTAAAAATATAAAAATCATACTTTTATCTCTTCTACCCAATAGAAAATCCGCTTTTTCTATTTTAAAGTTTAAACCCTTTTTCTCTCTATTTTAAACCTTTAAAATAAAATCAGTTTTAAAATTCCTTTTTAAATCAGTTTTTAAATCTTAAAAAATCAGTTTTATTAAATCACTAAAAATCAGTTTTAAAAATAACTAAAAATCAATAATTAGTTTTGAAATTTAAAATAAAAACAGTATTTAATTTACTTAAAAAAATCAGTTTTAATTTACTATTATATAAAATAAAAGTAAAACAAATAAATAAAAAAAACGACTTACAGGGGGAAGAGGGGAGGACCGCCGCAGTCGCTCGCAGTGGAGGGGGGGGGGGGGTCTTCTGTCGTCGCGGTAGAGGCTCCAGAGCATTGGCGGCATCGCGGTGGAGTTTGTAGAGGAGGAGAGGGGTTGGGCTCGGTTTTGGGATTCGTCGGTGAGGGAGCGGGTTGGGTCGCGAGGGGAAGGAGATGAACGGGGGGGCGAGTGGAGGCGGTGGTGCCAGGGAGGGCGGCGTCGGCGTCAACGTCGATGGGGTTTTTTCCTTTTTTTTTTCTTTTTTTTTTTCGATTTGGATGAATTTAATCGGGGGGGGGGGGGGGCTGAACGGTTAAAGGGGGAGATATTTTTTTTGTTTTATTTAATTAATTTAAAAAGTTGACTTTTACAAACGAACTCGAAACGAGGTCCCCCGCCTGTCGTCTATAGCGTTTCACCCCCATTCCGAACACAATGGGATATGTATCGTAGGTTGATTCGACTGTTTGAATCAGTTTTTGTTAAATTTACACTTAAATCGCTATATTGAATTTTAAACGTACATTTCAAATTACCGGGGTCACATACTAACTTTAAAAATTCCAGAAAAATATTTTCTAGCCTCGTATTGACGATACGGTCCTAACAAAATTAGTTTCATTGAATTCTGAGACCGTTTGAAAAATGGCCAATTTCCAGTCGATTAAAATCAACTGAAACTGGTCAAACGCGTTTTCTTTTGCCACGCTCACATATTGATTCGAAAAATTATGAAATTTGAAACCTAGCAATAATTCGACATCACGGACCCAACAAAACTGGTTTCGTCGAAATCCGAGGTCGTTTGCAAAATGTCCATTTTTAAAGGCCTGAATTCCATAGCGACTATTCAGAATTTTCAACTGGACATATCTCTCAATTTTTAAAGTGAAATCTCAGTTTCTTACATCCGTTAGAAAGATATTATCAATTAGATCCTAATGTTTTTGGTTTCACTAAAATCCGGATTGTTTTGCACCCGGTACATTCAACTGAAGTTTGAAATCGAATTATCGAACTACTGCGCCATTTTCAATTCCTTTTATAATTATATATAATTATTTATATTCTAACGACGACGTATATAATATATACGTCGAATTCTATTCAAAATAAATTTCACGTCGATATTATTTAAAATAATCCATTTTAAATATTCAAAATTCGCTAAAATTGCCAAAATAAAAATTTTAAACTGGCCCAGATTTTGCGGGTTATTACAATCAGAGTATGACAGTTATTCATGGAACAATTATAAACATCTGTTTCCAGATACAACACAGTACACACCGGAAAATGTGATAGTCTATAGCTAATTGTTGAAGCCTCTGCTTCCAGCTCTTCGAGGTGAAATTTGAAAAATCCCGACTACTTGAATGCCCGTACAAATTTGGGCACCCAAGAGTTTAGGGAAAACAAACAAAATAAAGTCTGGGTCAGTCATTGGACTGGTGTGTGTAAACTCCAACCATTTGTTTAACTTTCAAAATCTTTCGAAAGAAATGATAATTGTAAGACTGATCCACACATAAACACGGATGGCTTTTACCTTACGTTGACCAAAAATATTTTTGGTATCAAGTCCAGTGATATTATAATAATGTCTACATTAAATAAATAGAATCTAGTGGGACGCTTGCAACTCACGCTCCCTATATAATATAGAATCAAAAACCGAAGGGCGCTTATTGGATATTGGATTTCCAACATGACAATGTATGGAACCACCTTCCGATAGTGTATCTCTAGAGGGGAATACACCGGGTTCAACAAGAACGTTTTGCAACCCGGCCTACACATGACCGACCACTCATTTCGCTTGAGTGTATCGAACTTATATCAACAACGGTTGGGATCAGCAACTGTTTCCCGAAAGGGACAGCATTGATAGATTAAAGAAGCAATTGGTATTTCTCTAGATAGGTGATTATACATCCTCATTGGAGCGACCCACATAGCCATGCTGCCTGCCCGATTTTTGTCAATTCCCGGTTGTGAGGCTTAAGGTTTGAATTATCTTTCAAAACATCTGGCCACCATTCACTTTGAATGCCACATCGTCAGATCCATCGGAAATCACTAATTGATTCCCACAAAAATACTCATATTGTTAGGCTAAAGAAGTTTCCCTTCTTTACCACCAACTTCGTATGTTCGAAGGAATCAACGTACGTAATCCCTTTGGAAATACTCTGTCAGACACTTGTCGATACAAGTTGTCCTGGGTCTGGACAAACTGAATGCACTATTTTATTAATCCATCTTGGGCAATTTCTACCTAGGGTTAACAGAACAACCCTTGCATTTTTCTCCGTCTTCAATTATCTTCAACATACGTTGATACGTAACGCTTATAACAATACAGAGTGGTTTTTAGATATTAAATTTGATCCCAGTCTCTCCATTTTGATAACGGAGGTATAAAATAAATCAAAACTTTGATAGTTGGTGATTTAACTATCAAAGAAACATTCATACAATCAACGGTCCTACTTCCAATTGGAAATCCTACCGACCAAGCATCAAACAATACTGGCCTCTTTTAATTTAATTTCTTATTAAATTATTATTTCCAATTCCTGTTATCTCATCTTTCGTATCCTTTCAAAGCTCTATTTTTCTCTCTTGGTTGTAAGAAAACATTTCAAAATATCCTAGTTTCTTTATTCAAGAAAATATATCTTATTCCAGTTAGAAAACATTTCAAAATCCTTTAAATTAACGTGATGTTACAAACATCATTATTATAGCTCAAACCAGTAATCACTTATTAACTAACCATCTTACTAACCCATCTTCACTATCGAACATTAACCATTCCTCCATCAATCATGAAGTCAATCAAGTTGGGGTTAATTACCTCTCAGACCTTAATTGAACAACATTCTCAACTTTGAAATAATCAAAGCTCACAACTTCAAACAAAACATTTCTTACGCGACTTTCAGATTCAATCTAAGAACACACTTCTTTTACGGAAAAACACTAATTATAACGGTAGATTTATAATCGCTGTCTCCAAATATTTGATTTATAAAACATCATTTTTAACAACAGCGTTACAATCACTATCTAGAATTTATAGAGCACTTAGTATAACAATAGCGTTAAGACTGGTGTTTAGAATTACAAAACATTTACTATAACGACAACGTTAAAATCGCTGTTTAGAATTTACAAAACATTTGCCTTCCATCGATGTTCATTTTCAAATATCAGTATCTTTCCTTGATAGGAATCTAGACTTGTTAATAATTATAATTTAAAATAAATCTTAAATTATTTCAAAGCCTGGAATTGTGTTTCCATAGCATAATAATTTAAATACTGACTTCTTAGCGTATTCATTTAAATTATAGTTTAAACCAAATAGCATTCAAACATCCTTTTTGAAAGTAAACCATTATAGTCAAATTATAATTATAATTCCATTGGATTTATCTCAATATATTTTATATTCCGAACTTCGAAATAAAATCCATCGTTTTCATTTCTCCCTTTCTCATTTAAACTACCATTTGCAAATTATCGACTTAAATCCATCGTTCACTTTAATCGTGAATAATAGTTCTTTTATATAATCAATTCATTTGACTTCATTCCTTTGAATAATATTTTAAAAATATATTTTTTCCTTTATTAACTCCTAATGATAGAATCATTCACAAAATTGTTTTTATTATATCTATTTATAATCTCGTTTTGAATTTCATTTATAATTGCTAAGTGCTAAACAATTTACAAAAATCAGTTTCAAACCCATTTCCACTTTCTATATAAATTCAAACTTGAATTTATATTCCAATTTATCCCAAGATAAATAATTTACTAGATTTATAAATACCGTTATAATCACTTCTTGTTTTATTCGTTTAAAAACAAGTTCCTTATTTTTCAAGACCATTCGAAATTAAATTCTTATTTTTTTTGAAATGGGTTTCCTTTATTAAATCTCAAATTTCCTTTTCACATTCAAAAATATTTTACGGTATCTAAAATTCCAAGTTTCTAGGGCCAGGGTAAATCAAACACAACATATCTAATCATGGATTATATAACACATCATATATCACAACAAAAGAAACAGTAAAATAAATACTGAGGAATCCAGTTGGATCCTTCCAACCTGTTTCCCTGCATCCACAGATGTTAATCAGCATCAATTATATTATTCCACATCAACATGAAATATCAGAACTAATAATTGATCAACGATGTAATCATATCAACCAAATTTTATCAACTATTCAACCAAGCAACTATCGCACAGTATAAAATTACTACAAATAAATTTAAAACTCGTTTATATAAAGATATAAACGAAGCAGAGGTATTGAGTTTACTCTTCTTGTTTTGTAGTTGGCGATTCTGCTTTTGTTTTTGTTTATAATCAAACAAGATTTTTTTATCACGTAATTCCAACAGCTCTGTTCTCAACCACCTTAGTTCATGGTTCCAATGCGATCAGTTTCATCCGATTCTTGCTTCTGCGTTTATCGGTCGAAACCTAAAAAGAAAATTCTATTTCGTCCCAGTTCTCACATAGAGATTCAATAGGATGGAAGAGCGAGCTGTGATTAAGCAGCAATAGGATGGTGAAATCAGTCCTCTTGATCGATCAAAAACAATAAAGGCGGAAAAAAATCCAATGATCCAATTTTAGATGATGAACCTCCATCGAAATTGTCTTGGGTTCTCATGTGATTTGTCTTTACTATTGCCGTGAAGTACGTGAAAGGGTACCTAGTGGTTATGGACAGGAACTACATCAATATGACGACTGGGCTTTTATTACTTGCATGGCGCGGTGATCTTCTTCTTCCGAATCAACAGCTCACATCCCTGAAATACATACTTATTCTCATGATTTTCAAACCCGCCTATCTCCCCCTTCACACCATAGTTTAACCAACCGAGACTGTCAAACTCTCCACCCTTTCGAGCTTCATCGTACCATTTCCCATCACCTCCTCTACAGGACCCTCACCACCCAAATCCGCATGTCCTCCTCATACAAATGTCATTTCTAGTCCTCTCATCATTAAAGCACCTCTCTATCCCTTTACAACTCCATCGCTTTCATCCTCCTTGTGGGCTCGCTAACCAACTTGATGCCTCCCCACACAAAACGCGCCTTCACCAGTTCCTCCAGTACTGGAGTTACAGGATTCGACCGAAAATCCCATTAATCCCCATCAACGCCTCGAACTCTGTCGAAGGCACCACCTTGCCTCGCGCCATAAGAAAAACTTGCCACAGTAACTAGATCGAACTACATGCTGCTGAAACCCAATACCCAACATGCCGACTTGGAGCTGGTGATAGGGGAACGCATCGAATTGAAGACTTTTGATTTCACTGGAGTTTGGTTTTAAATTTTTTTCCTTTTTACTGAGTGGTGACATGGGATTTGTTGAGTTTGATTTTCAATTATTTGGAAAGCTTCGGTCTTTTGAGAGATGTAAATTTATAGTAGGAAAAATTTGGTACTTCACGGTGTCTACCAGCTTGGAGAGCACAAAAATGAAGTAGCTTGATACTCACGGAATTGTGTTTTGCATGATAGCCACGGGTATGAAACTTGAATCGCACGGAATGGGTCAATTTCGAAGTATACACGGTACAGCTCCATAATTTTTATGGTATTTGACTGCCTTGAACTGTTAGTTGTTTAAAGTAAATTGGTTAAATGTATATAAAAATGTATCCAGTAAGGCTATCCGAATAAAAGTAGTATATATGGGCCGATCTCAAAACTCAACAATACAAACGCATACAGTATCATTGTTCTAGCTAGTATAAGTTGCACTTCACACTACAAGGACCATTTACTAGCTTTATGGGACGACTAGATTTGGCGTTTTAGACGCATAGGTTCCTACAACATACATTCCCACTTTGTAAACTATTTTAGTAGCTGGAAAGTAAATGTTATATTATTGTTATATTTCCTTGAATTCAAGTAAGCTAATAATTTTGGATGAAATGCTGAGAAGCAGTGATTTTGTGCCTTTGTATTTAGTAGGCATATGCTACTAGTTTGAGCAAAATAGCTTAGATGTATGCAAACAGTGGGTTATATTATTTTAAAGTGTAGGGTGCCTGATGATATAAAATTTTATTCATGTACAAGCCATTATAGACAAAAGTAAGAATACGGTCGTGCCCAGCGTGGTACCACGATCCCAAAAATATAATAATATCGGTAGTTTAACTTATATAATGAAACCTCAACATATTGATTTAGGGTACAAAATACTCCAAATAAAAAGTTGCATATTTAATTAATTAAAAATTACAACAAAAGTTTAATAATTAAATTATCACTGTGTCTTAAAGGGCTTGTCCAAATTCAAGACCGATATTTAGATATATTTAAATAACTGTTATGGCTTATATACGATTCTACAGCGACTTTCTGAAAATTTGATTTGGACGTAATCCACAATATATAAGACGAAATCTCGATTTTTCTCTTCCGTTAGAAAAATAAAGTTTAACGGAACTGAACGTTTCTTGTTTCAAAGAAATCCGACTTATTTTGAATCCTGTATATCTAATTGAAGTTCAAAACGTTAAATTATGAATTGCCACGACTTTACGAGCTCATTTTAAATTATATTATAAATTATACGTTTAAATATCGTTTTATTACATAATTTCCTATATATAATTCAAATAAAATATTTAAAACAAATTTAAATATTCAGAACTCAACAGCTAAAAATCTGGGTTGTTACAATTTTATACCAATTTAATTTCGAATGTTATCCAAATTCATTTGAAATTTTCGTCTACAACAATGAATACATCACTTTATTTAATCCCGCTTATCAACTAAAGTTCGCATTACCTTATCAAAACATTTCCATTAATGTTTGTCCAACCAATTCCAATTACTTATCAAAACGATTTCAGGTATTTCTCGACGTAAAATCGGAACCATACAGTCATCCCATATTTGAAACTCAAAAATAAATATCTGATGTTGTCACGATCATCCCAAAATTATTCTCAAACGACTAGAATGTGATTCTATATCTGTCTGGTACGCATAAGACTTTGTGCATATGCTAGCCAGGCATATATTCAAAATCCATACATACTTGACAGTCCAACTTCGACATCGATAAATATTTGAAAACTTTTATTATATGATATGTTTCGAAATAAGTACGCTTTACAAAAATGGTTTATTAAATTTTCAAATAATTTATATTTTCAAAATATGCACTCTCAGCAGTAATTCTTGTGTCAATTTCACTTATTCTAGAGTATTGCTACTCTATCTCTAATGAGTTTTTATACCCGATAAGCTAAGCTTTGTCAAACCTGGCTCAGATACCAAGTGTAACGACCTGCCTTTTTGACCACTCCAAGTCGGCATTTAAACCAACCCAGAATATTCAAAACGACAGCTCGTTATTAGCTTAACAGGCTTAAACGGAATATCACATAGAATCACAGTATACAATATGAACAACACAGAATTTTATTATAATAATACCAGAGTTTTCAAAAATTTTACACATCGGAAGATGTAAAGTGTGTACATGAATTTTTGAAATCAAAATTTAGTTTTTCAGTCAGCCTTTGCGCGCGCTTAAGCATCTTGCGTCTTCACGTTCCTCTCCAGTTTGCGAGCCGAATCTTTAAAATCTAGAGCACTTAGGACCTGACCTGAGCGTTCCATGCAAAATGCACAAAACACCCGAGTCAGGATTAAACTTATTTCAAGTAAGTCACTTCGAAAAAATTACATAAATATAATTGTTAATCCTGACAATATCATTAAATAATTTGAGTAAATCCAAGAACTGCCGACTTACTAAACAAAGCAGGTCGAATATGTGTATATATCATATAAGTCAGTACAGAAAGGGAGATACGTGGCATGGCAACTAACATGTTTGGATTTGTAATACAACGATACATATGTTAATACAACATGTAGAGAACATGTAATGTATTGTATCTCCATAAATTCATGTAAGATGTAACCAACCATTTGCATGCGTGCAGTTATTCCATATCCAAATTAATAGATGATCATGCTGCTGTCAAACCCAAAATTCCATATAAAAAACATGCATGTGCCCAGTACCCAGCCCAAAACATCAAATTGGATTCACTGATTTCTTTCAAAATGGGTTCAAGTCTAATATTATAAAAACATTGGCCACTCCAATAGGTTATTGTGCCAAACAAATATAGTATCAGTTTCTACAAAATTCAACAAGACGAAAGTAGTGCCACTTATATAAGGTCTAGCATTTGATGATCATAGAAAAACAAATCAAGGCATCAGATTCTCAAAAAAAGTTATATCTTATATAGTAGCATAATACTAAATGGAAGTGATAGGAAAGTATCATAAAAAAGGGTTAATTGCCAAGTAAAATACTGCATGGAAGTGACAATTTCCAAACAATACACAAGCTCATTTTAGTATGGCATGAGCACTATGGCCAGCCCATATATGTTGAAACTATGTAATTCAACATTTTTGCATGGTACTCTATTATTTAAGTAACTTATTTTTGCCATAGTTTAATCCACAAAGAATTGGAACTACTGCCAAACACATCATGAGTGCAATTCGGACAAAGAAAGAATAATTAGTTAACAGTGCACATATTCAACATCACAAGCTTGACCAAATCCAGTCAGCATGAGGTTCATTGGTTATTGTCGTTCCATACTATTAAGATTTATCAAAAAAATAAACAATAAACTAATCCTGGTTATGGTTCCTTGCCGTAAGGAAAACTATAATTTCGGTTAGTTTGATAATAGATGGTTGTATTATTTAAGGTGCGACTCCACTTTATATTCGTAAGAAGACCAACCGTACAACTTACATTTCATTATATAGTCTACTTAAGCATTGCAAGCAGCACACGGTGATGCCATTATAATTAAACAACCATATTTAGTGAGGAAGCAAAGTATCAGACTTGAAATAACTATAATTGTAAGGTAAACTTACTTGCATCGAAGGGAAACGGCAGTAGTAGCGAGCAGATGGCTGCTGGTTGCGGGCCTTCACCGTTGGTGGCTCAAGGTCTGGCGGCAGCGAGACTAAGATGGTAGCTACGGATTTGAGGAGGACAGCTGAGGTGAGAGAGCGGACTACTTGGTGCTCGTTTTTGACGTGCAGTGCTACAGAATTTTTTTTCCGAGGAGGCTTGGGGTAAATTGGGTGGCGGCGGACGGTGGCAACACAGGGGAGGCTGAATGGTGATGCAAGGAAGAGAGGAAGAACGAATTCCGTTCAGACAGAGGCCATGAAAACAATTGCTTTGATTTGGGAAAAAATAGATCTTGGGAAGGAAACAACTTGGAATTGGGGAAAAGGTATTTGGAATTGGAAAAATAAAGGATTCTGCTGAAAGGTAAAATCAGGGAAGCGGTGTAATATTTCTAAGCAAACACGTGGTTAACAACCGTATTTAACAAGGACAAGTGTTAAAAATAATTACAGCACACTTAACAAGTGGCAACCCAATATAAACCAATTTTTTTAAAGTGTAAACACCATCTTTTTAATACTATGTATATATATAACAGGTGTTCTAACGTTAAACAACAAATTTTCAAGAATACACCACTTTATTTTTATACTATTTCAACATTCCCATATACAACAAATTTGTGTAAAAACTTTATTTCAAAAACAAACATAAGTAAATTTAAAATAAAAAAAATCAAATCTAAATAAATTAATTAGTCGTAGAGTTAAATCTAAAAATCAAATTTTATATTTCACAATAATATACTTTAATAAAATTTTGAAAATACAAATAACATTAATAACGTTGAACTAAATGAAGCTACTTAGATTCTACTAATAAAATTTTGAATATATAAAATTAATTTAAACCAAATAAAATAGATTAGATTCCGAATTTTAACCAAATATAAATTTTCTCAAATATCAATTCAAATAAATTTCATATATTTAAACATTGAAAAATTGGTTCGTTACACCATTTTACCCCTGTCAGTCTTGTACAAGGCATAACTTTTGACTGGGATCAAACAAGGTATTGAGGTCGCTCTCATTGGAAAGGAAATGATGTTGCCAATTCTGTAGAGTGGTCACATTAAAGATTTACCTTAGTGGTTTAGGAGGGATCGTTGTTTACTGTTCACTTTTTTGAACCACTAGTGGTCTGATTTGGAGAGGCCCATTAGTGGGCTGGTGGGAGACAATAATAGGGGTTAGAGGCATGGAGAATAGTTTACTTTCTTCATTCTCTTAATTTGGTTGAGCTCATGATCCCCCTTTCTTAATCAAACACACCTTTCTACCATTAAAATTCTAGATCTACATAAGAGAATCAAATATCTACATCATTTGAAGAGGCATCTGCATCAATTGAAGAGAGATTTCTTCAAATTGAAGAGTTTAAAGTTAATTCTTCACTGTTCGGATTTAGATCCAAGTGTTTTTATGTTGTTTTGAAGATTTGGTGAATGATATACATCTCTCACATGAATTCAATCAACTATATGAGTTGTTTGATCATTATTTCATCATTTTCAGGTTGTTTTCACCAAGATCTACACCATGGTAAGTATATTTTCATATGAATCATCATAGGATCTAACCTAGCAAACTAAAATTGGTAATTTCTATGTCAATTCATATGTTTATGCAAGTTTAGATCTATTATTTTGTTGATTCATTGTTTTATCATGATTTGGTGAATTCTATATGGTTATATGATGATTGTTGATTGATTGAGTGAAATTGGTCGACTTGGATGAGTTGATTGCATAGATATTCTTCGTGAAGTGTTAGATCGTATGGTTCAGAAGTTTTGAGGATGGATCATAAGTTTTGTTGATGGACTGGGAAGTTTTTCGAAGCATGGACCGGGCAGTTTTTCGAAGCACAGACTAGGCAGTTTTTTTTCAAAGCATGGACCGAACAGTTTTTCCATAGCATGGACTGAGCAGTTTTTCGAAGCATGGACCGCGTAGTTTTTCTTGAAGCATGGGTTGGACGGAATTGATGGATCGGTCGAATTCCTGATGATGGATCAGGCAACATATGCAAGGGATGGATTGGTCAAGTTCATGGATCGGGATCGATAGTTTGATGGATCGGGCACTCTCAATTAGTGGATCGGTCTGTGTAACAGTTGATGGATCAGTAGCGTTTACACGGCATGGATCAGGCAAGCTGGATATGGATGGATCGGGGGTAACTCCTATGATGTACCAGGAACTTTCTAACTAATGGATATATAACGTCTTTTCTAAAGCGCTACAATGGATCAGTCGCATATTTGGAGAGAGTGGAAGGGCATGGGTCTCCATGTTCGATCCATAGTGGATTGTATGTCCAATCCATAGTGGATCGACATATCCGATCCATTGTAATGGCCCTAATTTCCGTACCCTTTTGAGTTGACTAATTAAAAAACACATCTAAACCAAATTCCATAGAAATACGAATCATTAATAGGAAAAAGTTAGAGGATTTAAAATAGAAATATAGAAAAGTTATAATAGAAGGAAACGAAGAACTCAAATCTCACAACGAAATGAATAAAATATATTATATAATGTAACTTTAGAAATACAAATTTGGTAATTGTATATACATACCATCATCACAGCACAACAACTATTTTCTGAAAAACTTATATTTGTTTGTTTCCAAATACAATATAGTACACATCAGAAAATATGATAGTCTATAGTTAACTGATGAAGCCTCCTGCTTCAAGCCCCTCTAAGTGAATCCGAAAAATCAGGACTACTTGACTGCCCGTACAAATTTGGACACCCAAGAGTTTAGGTAAAACAAAACAAAAGAAACTCTAGGTCAGTCATGGGACTGGTGCGAGTAAACTCCAACCATTTGTTTAACTTTAAAAATCCTTTCAAAGAAATGATAATCGTAAGACCAATCTACACATTAACATGGATGGTTTTTACCTTACGATAACCCAAAATATCTTTAGTATCAAACTCTTGTGATATTATCATAATGTCTAAATCAAGTAAATAACAATTTAGCGAAATTCTTGCATCTCATGCTCCATATATAATATAAAATCAAAAACCGCAGAGCGGTTATTGGAGAATGGATTTCGAACTATGAAAAGTTATGGGACCACCTTCTGATAATGTATGAATATACTAGTTCAACAAGAACATCTTGCAACCCGACCACTCATTTAACTTGAGTGTACCGAGCATATTATCACCAATGGTTGTGATCGGCAACCATTACCGAAAGCGTACAGTAGCGAATAGAATAAGAATCAAATAGAATTTCTCTAGATCAGGTGATAATACCCCCTAATGGGAATGACCCACTTGGCCATGTTGCCTGCCCAATTTCTGTCATTTCCCGGTTAATGAGGCTTGAGGTCATGATTATCTTTCCAGAACATCTTATCACCATTTACTTTGAATGCCACATCGTTGACATTCGTCCATATACGTTGCCTTGGGACTGGACAAACCGAATGCACTATCCCATCAATCCATCTTGGGGAATTTCAACCTAGGATTAACAGAACAGCCCTTGCACTTTACTCTGTCTTCAATTATTTTTAGCATAAGTTGATTCACAATGCTTATGTCCATATAGAGTGGTTTGCAGATAATAACCTGATCCCGGTCTCTCCGTATTGACAACGGAAGTATAAAATAAACCAAAACTGTAACAACCCAGAAATTCCGAGCCAATTTAAAATTTTTGTTTTGGCAATTTTAGTGAATTTTGAATATTTAAAATGAATTATTTTAAATAATAACGAAGAGAAAATTATTTTGAATAGAATTTGAATGTATATATTTATATAGCTCGACGTTAGAATATAAATATTTATTTTAATTATAAAAGGAATTGAAAATGGCGCGGTAGTTTGAAAATTCGATTTCAAATTTCAAATGAATGTACAGGATTCAAAATAAACCGGATTTTAGCGAAACCAAAAATATTTGAATCTAATTGAGAATATCTTTCTAACGAATCCAAAAAATTGAAATTTCATAGTGGGGACAAAAAGTTATGCCTAGTTGAAGATTTAGAATAGTCGCTATGGAATTCTGGCCCTTAAAAATGGAAATTTAGCAAACGACCTCGGTTTTCGACGAAATCACTTATGTTGGATCCGTGATGTCGTTTCAAAATTCGTAATTTTCTGAATCAATATGTGAGCGTGGCAAAGGAAAACGCGTTAGACCTGTTTCAGTTGATTTTAATCGACTGAAAAATGGTCATTTTTCAAACGGTCTCAGAATTGGACGAAATTAGTTTTGTTGGGGCCGTATCATCAATACGAAGCTAGAAAATATTTTTCGGGAATTTTCAGCCCCGGTAAATTGGAATGTGCGTTCAAATTCAATATACATATTTTGATTTTGATTTTGACTGAAACTGATCGGAACGGTCAAATTGGCTTACGGGACATATCCCGCTGTGTTCGGAATGGAGGTAATTAGTTATGGACGACAGTCGGTGGGTCTCGTTTGGAGGTCGAAATAAAAGTCAACTTTATGGAATGAATTAAATAAATTAAATTTTTTAAAACCTTCCTTCAAGCCCCCCCTTCCTCAAAACCGTCAATTCTTTTTTTTTTGACAGAAAAAAACCCGAAAGTCCCTGTAGCCCTTCCCCATTCCGACCGCCGCCAAGTGCGGTAGCGCCCCTCCACCAACCACCTCCTTTCTCTTCCCCCTTCCCCTCCTCGTTTCCGCCTCCATTCCCCTTTCCCCCTCTGTAAATGGAGAGCACCAGCAACCCCGCCGATTAGACACCTCCGCCGACCACCTAACAACCCACCAGCGCCTCCACCGCCCGTCGGCCACCCCACGCTGCCATCCCCATCTCCGATTTTGCTGGTAAACTTTCCTTTTTGTTTTTATTCATTTATAAATTAGTTTTTATAAGTATAAGATTTTTATCGATTAAAGTTATGATTTTTATTAACTAAAAAGATTAGATTTTTTTAAACCAATAAAAAACTTGATTTTTACTTATAATGTAGAAGAGTAAAAATTTGATTTTTATTTATAATGTAGCAAAGTAAAAATAAATTTTTTATATATGTAGAAAGAATAAAAATATGATTTTTATATTACAGAAAGAATAAAAATATGGTTTTTATATTATATAATGAATAAAAATATGATTTTTAATGTATAGAACATCATATTAAAAATGTGATTTTAATATGAACAGCGTGAAAATGAAGTTCGGATTTCAGGCAAGTCAGCACTGTTCTGAAATTCAGAAATAGAGAATGGAGGAGTGGAACCTCACGGTGAGAACTCCTCACTTTTATTTAATTTCTAGTTTGAAATATATACTAGGATGCAGACGGTGTTTAGTAGCACCCGACACCCGTCGTCCACAGACCATGGATGACTTGTTTGTTTAATTGATGTGTTGTGAAAGTTGATTGTGTGATGTGGAATGAAATAAAATATTTTATAGTTGAAAATATTTTATAGTTAAAAATATAATTTTTAATGTGTATATAAAATAAATATTTATAAACAAATCAAACGATTTGTTTATATATACACATTTGATTGATATTAATTGGGACGATAGATTTCACACATTGCCCGACTGCACAAATAAAACCTGTGTTTGATTGATTGAAACCCCACACGGGTATTGGGATGAAATTTTACTTACACTAATCCCAATAATTAGCTGTATGTCGATCGATTGATTGACAGACTGTGTAAGCGTTAAATATTTATATTTGATGCTTATACGATGTAGAATGCACTTCGGATGATGGATTGCTGTTTTCATTGATGTTTTACATATTTGTTGTGTGAAATCCATATAATCAACATTATATGGTAATTGACTGTGTCTGATTCCAATTCAGAATTATCGAATATTTTAAAATAATATTCAGTGAATATTGAAATGTGAAGCTGTGTTAAGTAGTTAAACGCCATTTTAAAACGAACGGGAATTTTGTAGATTTTATTCATTTTACAATGAATATCGAAAGTGATTTCAAAATCTGATATTTTGAAATGAATTGAAATTCGAATTAAACTGAAATGATTTGAAATTCGAATTAAATTGAAAAGAATTGAAATTCGAATTAAATTGAAATGATTTGAAATTCGAATTAAATTGAAATGATTTGAAATTCGAATTAAATTGAAAAGAATTGAAATTCGAATTAAATTTAAATGATGTGAAATTCGATTTAAATTGAAAAGAACTGAAATTCAAGTTAAATTGAAATGATTTGACATTCAAACTAAATTGAAACGATTTGAAATTCGAATTAAATCGAAACAATTTGAAATTCGAATTGAATTGAAATCGATTTGAAATGAATTTAAAACGAATTTATATTGGAAAATTCAATTTTGATTTGAATTTGAGATGGAAGTTGAAATCGTTTTGAAAACGAATTTAAAATGATTTATAAAATACGTTTCGAAAGGAAATCGATGAAATATATATAATATATTATACATATATAATGGCTTGAATAGAACGCGCCGCGCCGCGGCAGTTCGTGAATTTCGACCATTGACTTCGAATGGATATTACGGGAGATCCGACCATCAGATTCTCCTAAAACCGGAACCGTTGGGTTCGTATTGAAACGGGCTTTCTAACAATATTAGAGATTTGAAATCTAACGGTTGGATTTGGAATTATGTCCAAATCAAATTTGGAAAAGGTCACTGTAAGTGCAGTTCGATGGCCGTTGATGGAAATCGACTGTACGGGCCTTGATAAAAATAATAATAATAATAATAATTTGTGCAAAATCATAAGAAATGATTTGTTAAGAATTGGGATGAAAAACTCCATATTTGAAAAGATAAAAGTAGATTTGTATCGAAATGAACTAGTTTTGAACTAGAATAAAAATTTATTTATTTTTAAAATAAATAAATTGGACTTGAAATGGTTTTGAAAATAACCATGATTTCCAATAATTGAATTGGAATGGATTTGAATTGAAATCATCTTTGGAATAGTTCGATGTTGGATTTCGTGATTATACAGATGTTGTTATGGAAATTTGAGAGATATATTTATACCGTTATTTCCAATGCGATATCTGCTGGTTTCAGAATTTGATATTGAATATAAGCCGATATATTTTCTATTCAGAGCCTTATGTTTAATATCAAATGGGATTTTGGGTTGTTGTGAACGGTATCTTTAATAATACTGTTCTTAAACCCAAATGGAGTTAAGAAAATTAAGAACTAACTGGGGATCAGCTAAATTGGATGGCTTCTTGGATATTGATCTGATGTTGGTTTTGGCCTTCGGGGTTAATATTTAGGGAATTGTCCTCTTACTAATTTACGGTTAGGGACTGATTGAAATGTGATTTTGGGGTTTATCATGCACCGTGTTTTAAATGACATCGGTTCTTTAACCCAGTTAAAGATTAAAACTAAGTGGAGTTTTAATGAATCTTTAACTAGATTGAAAAGATCGAGAATGGAGTATCACCAGTTCTTATTGCAGTCATGATGGTGAGTTCTCACTTCGCGGTTTGTTGGCAAACGGGAGACTCTTACCCCACGTGTCCCTTGCAGGGGTTGGTTAGGCAGTGGCCGGGAGGCTCGAGAGGGTCGCCGTAAAACAAGCGTACTGGGGGACCAGGTGGAAGCCACGGTGGGTTTTACCTTCTGCTTGCGGGATGGTTGCAAAGCCTACCGGATTTCGTTGGCTGTTTCATCGTGGTATCAGAGCTTTGGTTTACAAATCTCGAGAATAAGACACGTTAGAACCAAACGAAAGAATTCATCAGAAATTGGATTAGTAATACACAATGAGAATGACGCGTTAGAGGTAGGATCAGTAGTATCCTAGAACGAGTGTGAAGAGTGTGTTTTTAAAGTGAAAACCAATTTTGTTCTAAAAAATTTAAATCGAATTATTCGTATTTGAATATTTATTTGTATTGATTTGGACAATCCCGTACATAAAGATTTTGCGTATACGTCTGATCCGCGTGTATTTGAAGTTTTAATATATTGGGTAGATATAGAATTACACTCTAGTCGCCCGGAGATGACAATGATGATAGCAGCTGCATCATCAGTGAATTTATATTCGAGTGCCAAAAGTGGGATTTCTGTATATTTCCAATTGATTGGTGTGAGAACCAAAACTAGATAGGGCTTACTGTTGTGATTTGGCATCAAAAATGTGATTTTTGACTATATAACAAAATTATGTGTTTGAAATGATAATCAACTAATTGATTGCTGATTGTGTTGTTTGATTATTGGTTCATTAATTAAAATTTGAACCATTTAGCCAAATTGAACCAAATAGTGAATTGTATTGAAAATTTGTTGCATTTGCATACGTATACATGTACTTACATTGAACAGGTCATAGCAAGGAGGCTAGAGCAGAAGAATAAAATTGTTTGCCCGACAAATAGGTACATGTTTATTGTATTTCTTTGGGTTTTGATGATTTTATGAGCCGATTGGCTAGCCACTTGGCTTTTTTGTTTTCTTTTGGATTGAAGAAGGCCATGGGAGGCTATATGAAATATCTCGAAGTCCCCGGTGCAGGGGAGGTTATAGCGAAATTTTTCGAAAATTTAGGGTGTTAGCCAAATTTTTGAAAAATTTGTAAAGTTCATAGAAACTGAAAAGTTGAAGAACTTAAGCCGTAATGAAAATAATGAAAGTTGAGTTGATTAGTTAAACAACTTTCGGCTTCGTTCCTTTTCGGGGACAAAAAGTTTTAAGTGGGGGAGATTGTAACAACCCAGAAATTCTGAGCCAATTTAAAATTTTTATTTTGGCAATATTAGTGAATTTTGAATATTTAATATGAATTATTTTAAATAATAACGACGAGAAAATTATTTTGAATAGAATTTGAACGTATATATTTATATAGCTCGACGTTAGAATATAAATATTTATTTTAATTATAAAAGGAATTGAAAATGGCGCGGTAGTTTGAAAATTTGATTTCAAATTTCAAATGAATGCACATGATTCAAAATAAACCGATTTTAGCAAAACCAAAAATATTAGAATCTAATTGAGAATATCTTTCCAGCGAATCCAAAAAATTGAAATTTCATTATGGGGATAGAAAGTTATGCCCAATTGAAGATTCAGAATAGTCGCTATGGAATTCTGGCCCTTAAAAATGGAAATTTTGCAAATGACCTCGGTTTTCGACGAAACCACTTTTGTTGGATCCGCGATGTCAAGTTATTGCTAGGTTTCAAAATTCGTAATTTTCTGAATCAATATGTGAGCGTGGCAAAGGAAAACGCATTTGACCAGTTTTAGTTGATTTTAATCGACTGAAAAATGGTCATTTTTCAAACGGTCTCAGAATTGGACGAAATTAGTTTGTTAGGATCGTATCGTCAATACGAAGCTAGAAAATATTTTTCGGGAATTTTTAGAGTTCGTATATGGCCCCGGTAAATTGAAATGTGCGTTCAAATTCAATACATAGATTTATATTTTGATTTTGACGGAAACTGATCGAAACAGTCGAATTGGCTTACGGGACATATCCCATTGTGTTCGGAATGGGGGTAATTAATTATGGACGACAGTCGATGGGTCTCATTTGGAGATCGAAATAAAAGTCAACTTTATGGAATGAATTAAATAAATTAAATTTTTATAAAACCTTCCTTCAAGCCCCCCTTCCTCAAAACCGTCAATTCTTTTTTTTTTACAGAAAAAAACCCAAAGTCTCTGTAGCCCTTCCCCCTTTCCCCATCGCGACCGCCGCCAGGCGCGGCAGCGCCCCTCCACCAACCACCGCCGTTCTCTTCCCCCTTCCCCTCCTCGTTTTGCCTCCATTCCCCTTTCCCCCTCTGTAAATGGCGAGCATTAGAGACCCCGCCGATTAGACACCTCCGCCGGCCACCTAAGCACCCACCAGCGCCTCCACCGCCCGTCGGCCACCCTACGCTGCCATCCCCATCTCCTATTTCGCTGGTAAACTTTCATTTTTGTTTTTATTCATTTATAAATTAGTTTTTATAAGTATAAGATTTATATCGATTAAAGTTATGATTTTTATTAAATAAAAAGATTAGATTTTTTTTAACCAATAAAAAACTTGATTTTTACTTATAATGTAAAAGAGTAAAAATTTGATTTTTATTTATAATGTAGAAAAGTAAAAATAGAATTTTTATATATGTAGAAAGAATAAAAATATGATTTTTATATTGTAGAAAGAATAAAAATATGATTTTTATATTATAGAAAGAAGGAAAATATGATTTTTATATTATAGAAAGAATAAAAATATGATTTTTATATTATAGAAAGAATAAAACTATGATTTTTAATGTATAGAACATCATATTAAAAATGTGATTTTAATATGAACAACGTGAAAATGAAGTTCGGATTTCGGCAAGTCAGCACTGTTCTGAAATTCAGAAATAGAGAATGGCGGAATGGAACCTCACGGTGAGAACTCCTCACTTTTATTTTAATTTCTAGTTTGAAATATATACTAGGATGCAGACGGTGTTTAGTAGCACCCGACACTCGTCGTCCACAGACCATGGATGACTTGTTTGTTTAATTGATGTGTTGTGAAAGTTGATTGTGTGATGTGGAATGAAATAAAATATTTTATAATTGAAAATATTTTATAGTTAAAAATATAATTTTTAATGTGTATATAAAATAAAGATTTATAAACAAATCGAACGATTTGTTTATACACACACATTTGACTGATATTGATTGGGACGATAGAATTTACACATCGCCCGACTGCTCAAATAAGACCGATGTTTGGTTGCTTGAAACCCTACACGGGTATTGGGATGAAATTGGACATACACTAATCCCAATAATTAGCTGTATGTTGATCGATTGATTGACAGACTGTGTAAGCGTTAAATATTTATATTTGATGCTTATACAGTGTAGAATGCACTTTGGATGATGGATTGCTGTTTTCATTGTTGTTATACACATTTGTTGTGTGAAATCCATATAATCAACATTATATGGTAATTGACTGTGTCTGATTCCAGTTCAGAATTATCGAATATTTTAAAATAATATTCAGTGAATATTGAAATGTGAAGCCGTGTTAAGTAGTTAAACGCCATTTTAACACGAACGGGAATTTTGTCGATTTTATTCATTTTACAATGAATATCGAAAGTGATTTTAAAATCTGATATTTTGAAATGAATTGAAATTCGAATTAAATTGAAATTATTTGAAATTCGAATTAAATTGAAAAGAATTGAAATTCGAATTAAATTGAAATGATTTGAAATTCGAATTAAATTGAAATGATTTGAAATTCGAATTAAATTGAAAAGAATTGAAATTCGAGTTAAATTGAAATGATTTGAAATTCGAATTAAATTGAAAAGAATTGAAATTCGAATTAAACTGAATGATTTGAAATTCGAACTAAAGTGAAACGATTTTAAATTCGAATTAAACTGAAACGATTTGAAATTCGAATTGAATTGAAATCGATTTGAAATGAATTTAAAACGAATTTATACTGGAAAATTCAATTTTGATTTGAATTTGAGATGGAAGTTGAAATCGTTTTGAAAACGAATTTAAACCGATTTATAAAATACATTTTGAAAGCAAATCGAAGAAATATATATAATATATATTATATATATAATGGCCTGAATAGAACGCGCCGCGCCGCGGCAGTTCACTAATTTCGACCATTGACTTCGAATGGATATTTTGGGAGATCCGACCGCCGGATTCTCCTAAAACTGGAACCGTTGGGTTTGTATCGAAAAGGGCTTTCTAACGAATATTAGAGATTTGAAATCTAACAGTTGGATTTGGAATTATGTCCAAATCAAATTTGGAAAAGGTCGTTGTAAGTGCAGTTCGATGGCCGTTGATGGAAATCGACTGTACGGGCCTTGATAAAATTATTAAAAATAATAATAATAATTTGTGTAAAATCATAAGAAATGATTTGTGAAGAATTGGGATGCAAAACTCCATATTTGAAAAGATAAAAGTAGATTTTTATCGAAATGAACTAGTTTTGAACTAGAATAATAATTTATTTATTTTTAAAATAAATAAATTGGATTTGAAATGGTTTTGAAAATAACCAGGATTTCCAATAATTGAATTGGAATGGATTTGAATCGAAATCATCTTCAGAATAGTTTGATGTTGGATTTCGTGATTATACAGATGTTGTTATGGAAATTTGAAAGATATATTTATATCGTTATTTCCGATACGATATTTGTTGGTTTCATAATTTGATATTGAATATAAGCCGATATATTTTCTATTCAGAGCCTTGTGTTTAATATCAAATGGGATTTTTGGTTGTCGTGAACGGTATCTTTAATAATATGTTCTTAAACCCAAATGGAGTTAAGAAAATTAAGAACTAACTGGGGATCAGTTAAGTTGGATGGTTTCTTGGATATTGATCTGATGTTGGTTTCGGCCTTTCGGGTTAATATTTGGGGAACTGTCCTCTTACTAATTTACGGTTGGGACTGATTGAAATGTGAGTTGGGATAAACCATAATTTGGTTTGAATTGATATTCAAAAGAAGATTAAAGAATAAATTTAAGGAATTTATCTTTGATAAAATTAATGGGAACCTATCCCTAAGAATGTGAAATTAACAACTAACTGTAGATTAGTTAAGAAGAATGATTTCCTGGGTATTGATCTGATGTTGGTTTCATCCTTCGGGGTTAATATTTGGGGAATTGTTCTCTTACTAATTTACGGTTAGTGACTGATGAATTGGAATGAGGCATATGTTGTGTTTGTGTAACACTTGTTTATTATATACGCGAGTTATTCAGAAAGACCGGGTTTATCCCATTCTGAATAACTGATTCGACGTGGTGTCGAGGATGAAGACGGTGGTCGAAGACCAGAGGTATTTACGTCGTTTGGGTGATTACTGATGATCTTGATTGGGCCGTACACCCAAGAGGAGGGAATCAGTTAGTGGTTGTCCAGACGTACTTGGAGATCGATGGATATGCGAGGTACAAGGTGCCTCTGGTTTCGTTCAGACCCAGAACGGACTTGTAAATGGACTGTTTGTCTGACATTGGATTTTATTCTGTGTGATTGATTTCAATTAAATATATATCTGTTTGGCGGCGGAGAATTTATTCTCTTGCTTAACGCCCTTCTCTGAGACGTACGAGCTTAGAGGTTATATATTGGTGGATATCAATCGCAAGGAGTGAATTGCCTATGTGGCATGCCTAAGTGGCAAATGATCAAGGCTTCTGTTGAAAAGCAAAGTCTTGTAGGTGATGATCAAAGCACGGCCTGTGTAGCATAGCTTTGTGTAGCGTTGATTCGCGAGCCTCACACCCCGGTGTGAACCAGAAACGGGAGAAGGACCTCAGGGAGAGCATGCGTTTCCTTCTAGTTAGAAGTGGCGTTAGTGGTTTTACATGCCCTAACGAGTTTGACTTACGTGGTTGTTGCATTTGCGAGGTGCCTCGGATGTATCAGTGACTATGTGGAGCCGATGGAGTCATTCGTTGGCTCATTTGCGCCCCAAAGGGCGGGGAAACGTAGTGTTCAGGCATTTTAATCCACATCGGTGGACCGGCCCTGACGATCCAAAGGCTTGACTGAGTACTTTCCTGAGGGGTGGACTAGAGGCTCTCAAATTCGGTGAGGACTATCTTTTGCCTCGGTTCACAGATGGAAATCCAACTTCCAATATGTGACATGTGCGGTTTTGATTGTAGAGCCTAGTATTGGCAACATGATATATAGTACCGATGCCGTCTATGATTAATACTTATGATTGAAACTGTTTTGACACTATACACTTATAGTAATAATAAAAGATGAAATTTAGCGTATCAAGCATTCTTTGGCTATTATAAGGTAAAACTCTATCCTCCGGCTTGTGTTGCTTTGTGTGATGAGACCTGGGTCTTATAATAGCTTCATTGTTCTTTATTTAGCATTGCGCTGTTGTTTTATGCACTGGTGTTCTTGGGAGGAAACCCATTCCGTGTTATACGACGTGGTCCCTTGATTTACCTAACTTTAAAATAAAGATTAATAACTGTTTTAGTTCTCACACCAGTCCCATGGCTGACTTGGGGTTTATTGTTTTAACCTAAACTCTGGGTGCCCTTACTTTGACACGGGCAGCTAGTAGTTTTGGTTTTGCAGATTTATATTCACAGGATCCTGGTTTACAGTTGGAATGATATCCGGAAAGCTTTGTATCCGTATATCTCCTTCAGTTGTGTTTTGTATTATTTTCCGCTGCTATATAATGTATTGTAATCTCGGATATTTTTCTGATGTATATTATTTGTTTATACTCTGTATATTCTGGTTTTCTAATGAATTGTTGTAATTAACAATGAAATGTTCTTCTGTTTGCGTTCCAATGTGGCCTGTTCTCAACTCAATCCGTGATTTCCTGTAAGGGGGATTTCAAGTCGTTTCAAAAACTTTGATAGTTGGTTGTTTAACTACCAATGGAACATTCATACAACCAACAATCCTATTTCCAAATGGAATTTCTATTGATCAACCATCAAACAACACTGGTCCCATTAAAATCAATTTCTTATTTAATTGTTAATTTCCCAACTTCCCATATCTTACAGATATTTCTCAAAATTCTTAGTCCATCCTGATTTTGGGAAAACATTTCCAGTATTATATAATCTTTATCTTCTATATTCTAGAAAATATCACTTATCACAGTTTGGAAATATTTCCTGATACTCACGAATCCTTATTTTCTATATTCAGAAAATATACGTTATTAATATCAGAAAACCTTCCATATTCCATTTCTTAATTCCACATTATCCAATTCATTTCACTTCCAATGCTTAGAAAATTTCTCTTATTATTTTTGAAAAACATTTTCCAAATCCTTTTATTGGATTGAGCAGATCTTGTATAAACATCGTTATCGAAATTAAATTCATGAATTATTCATTAATTTGAATAAATAAATAAATAATGAATAAATACTTAAATAATTAAAACTTGATCTAAAACGGAAAGTAAAAAGTACTTTCCTGAATTCGATCAAATCGAATTTCAATAAACATCTCTCTTTCAAATAATCTATATTCGATTAATATTTCAAACTTCAGAATAGTCTACCCTTTTCAGTTTCACTCAAGTTTATAAATATTTTAATTTTCAAAATATTTTCTTTTAAATCGATATTCATTTCAATCGTGAATATTTTTTTTTTTCATATAACCAAATTCATTTGATTCAATTTTCTTAAATCCAAATTTCACTTATACTTCTATTTACAATAATTCATAGAAAAACTCATTTAATTTATTCCAATATTTTAATCTTGTTTATAATTTTCTTTGTAACTGCTAACTTCAAATTCAAATACAAATATCGATTTCAAAACTGATTTCCATTTTTCTATATTCAAACTTGAACTTATATTTCAATTTATCCAATGGCAAATAATTAACTTAATTTATAAACTCGTTTATAATCAACAAGTTTCTATTTTTAGGTCCTTTCAAAATTTAATTTCTTTTTTTGGAAATAAATTTCCTTTTAAAATATCAAATTTCTTTTCTATATTCGAAAATATTTTACAATATTTAAAATACCAAAATTTTGGGCCTAGGGTAATTCAAACACAACATAATAAATCATCGATTGTACATATCACAACGTATATCACAGTAAACGATAAATAGTAATATAAATATTGAGGAATCCAGTTGAATCCCTCCAACCTGTTTCTCTGTATCCATAAACGTTAATGAACATATATAACATCAATTTCACTTCAGTATATGATATCATCGTAAATAGAATCAATATTCAACCAACGGTTAAATATATATAACTAATCAATCATTTCTGCAAATTTATTAACCATTCATCCAAACAACCATCACACAGTATAAAATTACTAGAAATAAATTTAAAACTCATTTATAAAGTATAAATGAGCCAGAGTTAGTGAGTTTACTCACCATGGTTCACAGTTGATGATTTTGCTTTTGTTTCGTTTAAAAACAAACTAACGTTTGAACTTATCACGAAATTCTAGTGGCTTCGTTCTCAGCCTCGTCAGTGCTATAGTGCAGATCTCGTCGCTATGATTCCAATGGATTTATTTTATCCAATTCTGTTGACGTATGAAATAGATATGCTTTAAACAAGTTTGAATATACGTTTATATAATTAAATCTATCATTAATAATATTAATTTAATTTAATCACCCCTAATCTCGCAATTAATTCTGTTAATTACAGCCTTAATCTGTCTTCCCTAGTTCAAATGTTTCTCCATCCCGCTACTTTACAACTCCGTCCCACTCTTCATCATGAAACTCCCTTCAAGATCACTGTTCGATCCCCTCTTTGTATTCTATCTCTGGTCAACACCAGTATTGTGACGATCCCAAAATCCGAGGGGCGGTATTAAGGATAATCATTGGAATATAACACATTAATCATCATAGCAGAGTACAGATAATAGCAGAAATAATAAATAGAATAATTTTACATGGATATGACAGCGGAATCACAACATGTAACAACATCAGAATAGCATAGCGTAGGATATAACTTAGTAAATAAAAGGGAAGTGATCAGTCATCATCGCCAGAGGCGGAATACATACATGCAGTGAGACATAATAAGGGTATCAGTCTACATCGCCAAAGGCAGTACATATACATACAATAAGAAATACGGAAAGTAAATCAGTCTGCATCGCCCGTGGCGGAATCATAATATAAGTACAGTAATGGCGGAAAATGTCAAAGTCGTCTCTGTGAAGTCAGCCTCGTCATGAGCCAAAAATGCACTCTATGCAACAGTGCAGAGCCAAAAACAACCTGTCACCTGTGAACTAGGCTGCCCGTGCAAAAATAAGGGCACCCGCGTTTGCAAAGTGAAACAAACAACGAGTTAGTCATGGGGACTGGTATGAGGAATCTATTTAACAGTTAAACAACAGTAATAGCAAATCATAGGACCACGCCACTTTCGCGGAACGGGTTTACTCCAGTGATTGCTAGTGCATTTAAAACAAAGTAAAATCTTTTAAAACAACGCAATGCTTTTAAAAAGAATGAAGCCATTATAAGACTCAGGTCCCATCACACAATGCAACGCAAGCCGGAGGATAGAGTTTTACCTTATAATGGCCAAATATGCTTGGTACGTATAAAGCAAAATCATTTGATATTATTACTAGTGCATATATGTTTCAAAAGCGAATAGCATCATAAATATCAATCATAGGCGACATGAGCGTCCCATGCCACTATGTCGCCATATATAAGTTACAATCGAATCCGTTATCTCGTATTGGGAATTGGATTTCCGTCATGAGTCGAGGCAAGGGGCAAGTTCCTCTCCGCTTCGAGACATTCTAGCAAATGCCTTAGGACTACACACTCTGAGCAACCCTTGGATTCGGCTGGGCCGGTCCTCTCTTACGTTTGAGGATTAATTATGCCTGAGCACACGTTTCCCGGTCCTTACAGACCTATAATCGAGGCGCCTCACATTCCAACAACCACAAAGGTGAAAAGTAGATATAAATGTCAGGGCTGGTAAGTCACTGACACCACCATAGCTAGAATGAAACGTCGTGCTCTCCCAGCGGTCCGTATCCCGTTTTTAACTCATACCGGGGTGTGAGGCTCGCGAATCCACGCAATACACAAAGCTAGGCCACGTGGATCAGGCTTTGATAATCATCCACAAGACTTTGCTTTGCAACAGAAGCCTTGATCACATCTTGGCATGCCACATAGGTAGTCCACTCCATACGATTGATTTCCATCGATATATAACCTCTAAGCTCGTACGTCTCAGAGAAGGGCGTTAAGCAAAAGAATAAATTCTCCGCCGCCAAACAGATATATATTTAACAGAGATCAATCAGTATAGAACAAAATCCAATGTCAGACACACAGTCCATTTACAAGTCCGTTCTGGGTCTGAACGAAACCGGAGGCGTCAATTCCTCTATATCCATACAATCAACACATACGTTCAGACGGCTACTACTTCCGTCCCTTCACGGTAGCTACTCCGGTCAGGAACCTCAGCAGCGCCCATCCAACCGATAAGAAGATCGTCGGTCTTGAATCGTCATTGCATTTTCCAATTCGAATCGCTCGATAAATTATTTGAAATGAGGGTTAGCTCGCCCTTTTCAAATAATTCACGTCATTAGAATTTAAATCGATTCTTCCTATGGTTATATTATTCGACATCCATCTTTCAGTTCTTTAGTGTTATTTTCGTGTCAAACACATACAACCATCAAATATCAAACAATTCAAGCCCAATTGGTTTATTTGCAATCTATGTTGCTTATAATATTTTATAACGATTTTTCGCCATTTTTATTTATTTAAAAAGGGCCATATTTAATTAAATGACGTTTCGGGTCGTGCCGTGGCACTGGCGCTGTTTTTCCTCTAATTTGTTTTACACATATCGGAAAATCTAACCGTTGGATTTCTACAAAGTCTATATCAGTGGGAAGATATTCCCAAAGCGAACCCAACGGTTCCAGTTTCGTGAAAATCCGACGGTCGGATCTCCCACACTAGTCGTTTGAAGTTACGGTTTCAAAATTCGAACTGCAGCCTCGTTATTCGATTCAATTTAATTATATTTATATATAAATATAAACGATTCTGGCGCTGTTTTTCTTCAGATTTGAATTAAACATTCCAGACAATCCAACCGTTGGATTTTTACAAGGTTGGTGCCGTTGGGAAGATATTTCCAAGGCGAACCCAGCGGTTGCGGTTTCGGAAAATCCGATGGTCGGATTTCTCTTACTAATCGTTTCAAATTACGATTCTGAAACATGAACTGCACGGCTTCGATTCCTTTTAATTATATATATATATATATATATATAAATATAGTTCATTCTATAATTTCAACTTCGTTTTCCCTTCAAATATTTCACTAACGCCTTAATATTTCGAAAAATTTCGCTATAACCTCCTTTGTACGGGGAGGGGTTTGGAAATTTATTGGGCCGTATTAGGTACCCAATAAATCCTAAAAAGCATTCACATATTTATAGTGATATATTCTGGTGTTTACGGGGGAGCATGTATAGATAATCACTCCAGAGAATAAATTCTCGTCACCCCGTTTCCGTGTGGAAATAAATAGTCCATGTGCCGTATCTAATAACTAGAGAGACGTGATTATTGTCAACTCCATACTCGTGTGGGGTTTTTATTAATCTGGCAATTTATCGTTATATTTTATATAGTCCATATCAGTCGTCAGTTCAACCTGTAGTATACAGTCATCGCCATACAAGCCTCTTGCTCGTATGGTAAATCTTCCACCTCGTCACACAAGCTCTAATTGCTTATGTGGAATATGATGAAGTATGCCTATCGTCAAAAAGTATGCCATGTAGTGTAGTTCAAAATTAATTGTTACTATCCTATGGCGATATTTATTATTTCACACAGAATAACCAGCACTCCGCATCCAATGGCATTCACAGGAGTTGATATAAAAATAAAATTGCGCAACCAACTCATCAAGGTTTACCTATTTGTCGGGCACGCAAATAATTTCTTTACTCTACAGCTAATCCATTTTTCCTGTTCAACACATGTATATATATGCAGAACAAAGCTAATAATAATATTCCTAGCGAACTATTATTTATTTCAACACGTGTGTATTTTTATCGAAGCATATACATGATAAAAGAAATATTTTTATCATCAAAAATATTTATTCAACACGTGAATGTTTTTAACACTCCATATTCACAATAAAAATATAGTTTTTATTGTCGATTCATTTTATTTTAAAATACGATAACATTCAACCCATGAATTTCAACTCGACGAACGAATTTCAATTTAACACATGAATATTCTATATAGTTTGTATATATATAAAAATGTGATTTTTATCGCTAAAGCTATTTATTTAAATTCAAATAATATTCAACACATGAATTTCAACTCAACGAATGAATTGCAACTCAACACATGAATATTTGATATAGTTTGTATATATATAAAAATGTGATTTTTATCGCTAAAGCTATTTGTTTAAATTCAAATAATATTCAACACATGAATTTCAACTCAGTGAATGAATTGCAACTCAACACATGAATATTCGATATAGTTTGTATATATATAAAAATGTGATTTCTATCGCTAAAGCTATTTGTTTAAATTCAAATAATATTCAACACATGAATTTCAACTCAACGAATGAATTGCAACTCAACACATGAATATTCGCTACAACATATGTAATTTATTTCAACGAATGAAAATTATTCTAACACATGAATATTTCAGAAAATTTCGGTAGCATAACGGCAGGGTAGTTAAAACCGGGACCGTCCCTAGTACGGCTCCTCGCTCTACCTTAAAACCTCGCGGTTTTTGACAATGGGGATCATGCATCTAGTTCGCACGCAGGCGGCATGTTTTATTTTCAATTCCACAATCCTATTCTATTTTGTTTCAACCACAAGAGGGTATTTTTCAACCACAAAGGTATTTTTCAACCACAATATCAACCACAAACAATCATTTCCAACCATTCGTCATACCATATAATATCACGTCAATCACAAGCAATAAATATCGTCCATGGTCTGTGGACGAGGGGAGTATATATATATATATATAATATTATAATTCACTTGCATTTCATCACAATTCAAAGCATATATGTTTCATTCAACGCTTGTATAATTTATACATCGCTAATATAACTTATACAACACATGTACATGAGGTATACAATGCGTATATAATTTACACTTCGCTTATATAATTTATACAACATGATTTCATTTACAATTAGTTTAGATTCCTCACATTGGTTATTGCAGTGCTAAAAATCGTAGGAAGATCAGAAAAATCCGCGGCTTCTTCTAGAATGTAGAGAGCCTCCTTGCGGTCACGGTGTCCCCTGTTTCATCAAATTTCGTTAACACACTAAAAAGATATGATTTTTCAAAGTTTTGCAACACTTAAAAGTGTTATTTTCATTTCAGAAATTTAAATCAGAAAGGTTTTCAAAGCTTCAAAACTAGGTTTTGATTTTAAATCAAAACCGTACCTTGTTGCTCCGATCAGACTACACGGCGTCGAAGGGCTACGAACCACCTTCCGATCGACGGTGGTGGCGATGAACTCGGTGGCTCCTGCGAGTCGCGGCGGCGCTCCAAAGGGGGCGACTTCCTCCTCGAAATTCGACGCGTACAGTCGATGGTTTGAGGCAAGGCTTGGTCGGATTTAAAGAGGAGGCGGAGGCGATCAGAATCCTCAACTGGAGGAGGCGGCGAAACTGGCTGTGGCGGCGGCAAAATCGATGGGAAGCTTCGAGCTTCGTGCGTCGTTCAAATCGCTGGCGGCTAGGGTTTTTTCCGATTTTTATATTTATTTATTTTTTAAAGAAAAAATCCTATTGGTCGGAGCTTTATAGGAAATTTTAAATAGTGTTTTCACAAACGGACTCGAAATCAAACCCAACGATTGTTGCCCCTAGCTAATTACCCCCATTCCGGACACAATGGGATATGTTTCGTTGGCCAATTCGACTGTTACAGTTAGTTATTTTTCAAATTAAAGTATAAAACATTCGATATTTAATTTGAACGTACATTTCAATTTGCCAGGGCCACAAACTGAATCTAAAAATTCCAGAAAAATAAATCTAGCTTTGTTTTGACTATACGGTCCTAACAGAACCAGTTTCGTCGAATTCTGAGCTCGTTTGAAAAACGGCTATTTTTAGGTCGACCCATTTTAATAGAAATTGACCAATCACATCTTCTTTTGCCCCGCCCACATACTAGCTTCAAAAATTATGAAACTTGAAACTTAGCAATAATTTGACATCCCGGACCCAACAAAAGTGGTTTCGTCGAATTCCGAGGTCGTATGCAAAATATCAATTTTCAGGGGCTATATATGCTATATAGCGACCTTTCTGAAAATTCAATTGGCCATAACTTTTGATTCCCGCTATGAAACTTCGATTTTTCAGATTCGTTAGAAAGGTATTCATAAACATATTTAAATATTTTCAGTTTCGCTAAAATCCGTTATATTTTCCACCCGGTACAGTCAGACAAAGTATATATTCAAACTTTCAAGCTGCAATACTATACCCAATTCTATATTTTATTGAAATATGCTATTTCAATTATTCAAATTCTTTGGTAATAACCAAATTTAAAAATTTTAATTGGTTCACATTTTCCGGGTTATTACAAGTATCTCGATTTGGCACACTTTTCTCCGATCGTGACTACCCTAAAGGTGAACTATCAGACCACACTCCTCCCCGTTAGCTACTGCCGCAACTCCTTCGATCCATCACCCATTTCCAGCGTGACCCCATTCCAGGATGACCCTACCGATGGCGGAGCCAACCTCTTTAGTACACCAAACAGCCGAAATAAAAATGCAGCTTGAACAATCCCGTTCATCCTATTTTACAGCTACTATAGTTCGACTGAAACCACCATTATTCCTCTTTCTGCAAGCACCTTATCCTCGTCACTAAGAGATCGATCCCACTGCCATCGTTTTATTCGTGTTTCCAGACAGCCCAGCCACCATGAACAGTACCGGCGAATTTTCATGTAATCAGATACCCTGAAATCCTACTGGCATATGCACCTCGGGCTCCCAAGCTCGTCCATCACCTCCATTTTCCCTCTGGAGCCCTCTCCAGAATGTGACAGAATCCAGCGCCGACTAGTTTTGAGGTGTCCATTTTCCAAAAAACATAACAGTACTATATACTTAAAGCTTGGTTTCAGAAGTCGCACCCTTAAGAAGTGATAACCCTGTTTTGAAATTTGGTTTTATCCTTTTATAAATTAATCTATAACGTTATCCTAGAAGATCGAAAAGGCTTTGTTGGGAAATTTGTTTTATTTTCTGTTGTTTTTTTTTCCACTGAAGTTTTCGGGAAGAACGGTTTTTATTTATGGAAGCCTCAGTTTCAGTAAGGAGGAGGAAATAGTGGCTTTAATGGTAAATGATGGGTTCGAATGAAATAAAGGGATGAAAGTATTCCTCTAATTTATAAATGTTGGTTTCGAATGTGAAAAGAGGTAGCCGCATTGCTTGACCCTGACAAAGTAACATGGCCTAACCCTTTCTTATTAAATGATCGAATGTGATTTGGGTACACTTTTGTCAGAAATAAGATTTTGCAATATTTTGGTCTTTATATATATATATATATATATATATATATATATGTATATATATAGCAGCGGTTTTGACTTTGTTCTTGAATGAAAATATAAACACGAAGATGTTGTGTCTAGGTTTGGAAAGAATCATATTATGAAGTCAAGCAGCCAATTGTTGAATATATCGTGTAGAGGTTATTGCATTGGTTCGGAATGATGTAAAGGTTAGCTTGGGCTTGTCCATAGGATAAGGATTCGCCGATATCCTTTAGAGATTTCATGCGATTTAGATAAGATTTCTATGGCGTTGTGCGGAGATTTGCACTGCATAAGGATTTAGTCAAGATTCAGTTAGATTTCATAAGATTTTATAAACGATTTACTTAAGTTCTAATAACAATCCTATTTCATAAAATACCTTGTAGTCTGAGACATCAATCAAAATGTTGTAATCAAGGTTTGAGGCTTTAACTATATTTTAACCACACTAAAACAAGTTACAAGGTTTAATTAGAACGTTTGGAGAAGATATAAATTTATTTAAGTAATAATAAATTATTATTATCATATATATATATATATATTCAAATAGAATATCATATAGCTAACATATTTATATTTTAAACTTGATATTTCTAATTAAAACAACATTCGGATTATTTAAAATTGATTTATATATAAAATAAATCGTTATAATACATAAACGATTCCACAACGACTATTTGAAAATTTGATTTGGGCATAATTTACAAGACGAAATCTCGATCTTTCACTTTCATTAAAAAAAATATAATCAAATAGATCCGAACGTTTCTTGTTTCAAAGAAATCCGGCTTATATTAAATCTAATATATTCAATTAAAGTTCAAAACATTAAATTATGAATTTCCACGGCATTACGAACTCGTTTATAATTAAATTATAAATAAAACGTTCAATACTTTGATTTAATTAATAAATTCCATATAAGTTTCCATTTATACTTTGATACAACATTTAAAACAATTTAGATGTTCAAAATTAAATGGCTAAAAATCCGGTTCATTACATTTCTCCCCCCAAAAAAATTTCATCCCTGAAATTAATAAAGTAGGAAAAATGTTATAAACCCTATTAACTAAGTTAAAAACCCTTTGGTTTACTTCTTAATTTCAGTTTCAACTGAAACGATTTATTTCAATTAAAATATTAATTCATTCCTGCTCATGAAAATTCTCAAAAATTCTCAAAATTTTCTAACACCTTAAATTTCCGAAAAAATTTCGATGGCTTCTCATCTATATTTTTTTAATCAGTATAACTACAACTCGCCTATCTAGGCATCTCCAGTCCAAAAGAAACATCAAAAAGTTAAGTGGTTTGCCAAATAGGCCTTATTAAATATGAATAATACCATAAACACGTACCTTTTTTATGAGCATATTATCTCTTATGTTTGCTTCCATTCAATATCCATCCACTCCGATCAATTTCCGATTAATCCAATTCTTAGTTTTCAATCCACTAATCAACTTCCGTTAGTCCACTTCCATTCTGTAATGCCAACTTGATTTCCATTCCAAAATTAATCCACTTACTTTGCTTGGGTTCACAACTTAGTTTCAATATTAATATTCAAATAATCTTTTAATCCTTTAATTCGAACAATAAAAGATTCTAGATTAATATTTTTATACTCAATCTATATTCATTTCAAATTGATTTAAACCAATTTGCTTTCCATTGGTTAATACAATGTTATTTACTTCAGTTCATATTAAATGGCAATTCAATTCATATCATTTATTTATGAGTCATTTCATAAATTCCTTTAGTCAAGTTTTCATTCAATTGCAACTAAATTTCATTTCAATTGATTTCAAACCAATTTTAATTTTCATATAGTCATTCCATTCCTTATTCTACATACATATGTCCATACACATCCAAATTGATTTTAAATCAATTTATTCCCTTTTCAATTTATAAGCAACTCAATTTAATGTAACAACCCGGAAAATCAGAACCAATTTAAAATTTTTATTTTGATAATTTTAATGAATTTTGAATATTTAAAGTGAATTATTTTAACTAATAATGACTATAAATTTATTTTGAATAGAATTAGAACGTGTATATATATATATATTTAATTCGAAGTTAGAATATAAATATCTATTTTAAATATAAAAGGAATTGGAAATCGTGCGGTAGTTCGAAAATTCAATTTCAAATTACAAATGAATGTACAGGATTCAAAATAAACTAGATTTTAGTGAAACTAGAAATATTAGAATCTATTTGAAATTTTCTTTCCAACGAATCCGAAAAATTGAAATTTCATAGCAGGAATAAAAAGTTATGCCCAGTTGAAAATTCAGAATAGTCACTATGGAAATATAGCCCTTAAAAATAGCCACTTTGCAAACGACCTCCGTTTTCGATGAGACCACTTTTGTTGGATCCAGAATATCAAATTGTTGCTGGATTGCAATTTTCATAATTTTTGGAATCAATATGTGAGCGTGGTGGATTTAAACGTGTTTTGCACTTTTAGTTTGAATTTAATCAACTAGAAAATGACAGTTTTTCAAATGGTCTCCAAATTCGACGAAATTAGTTTTATTAGGAACGTATCGCCAAAACATAGCAAGATTTATTTTTCGGGAATGACCGTACGTAGCCCCAATAAATTGAAATGTACGTTTAAATTAAATATATATTGATTTATATTGTAATTTAAATGAAAACTGATCGAAACAGCCGAACTGGCTTACGATACATATCCCATTGCATTCGGAATGGGGGTAATTAGCAAAGGGCGACAGTCGGTGAGTTTGATATGGAGTTCAAAATAAAAAAGCAACTTTTTATGGATTTAAAAATTAAATTAAATAAAAAGGATTGGTCAACCCCTTTTACTTCTCTCCCTTTCTCCACCGTTGATTCTCAGATCGAGAAAAAAACAAAAACAAAAATAAAAAACTAGCCGTTTCCCGAAATCGCTCGAGCCCCCCCTCGCGATTGCCTCCGCCCACCCAACGCCTCCGCCGCATCTATCGGAGACCGCCGCCGATCCCACGCCAGGCCGCCCCCTCCCCCAGCGTTCCTCCTATGATATCACTCTCCTCCTCTCTTTCTTCAAAAACTGAACCCCCCTTTTTTCACCTGACAACCGCCACCTTCCCGATGCGCCGCTCTCATCAGCACCTCCTCCTCCAACCACGGTGAGCCTTTATATATATATATATTAGCGTTGTATTTTTTAACATGATTTTTTTATATATTAAACCATTGTTTAAAATTTTTATTTATATATAAAGTTCTGATTTTAATATATATCGCTGTAATTTTATTTGTATATAAGGTTATGATTTTTATAAATAATAAAGATATGATTTTTATAAATAAAAATATGATTTTTATGAACATAAAGGTATGATTTTTTAGTTTATAAGAAAATATATAATTGTTAGTTATAAGAAAATATCATCATTAGTTATATAAAGATATAATTTTTGGTTAGAAGAAGATATGAAAAGCGATATAAAAATATAATTTTTAAATAATGAAGATATGATTTTTAAAGATAAAATATTTGGGCTTTTATATTGAAAAAAGATTTGATCTTTAATTTAGAAAAGAATAGGATTTTAATTCATATGAGTGGAATAATAAAAATATGATTTTTATATAATAGAGAATATAAAATTATTATTTTCATATATATAGCGAATTAAAAATCTGATTTTTATATACATAGAGAAGAGATAAAAATATGATTTTATAGTGTAAACATTGAAGTAAAAATATGATTTTTATTATATGAAAAGAGATATAAAAATGTGATTTTTATTCATATAGTAGCATTGTTAAAAATATGATTTTTAATATAAACCGTGTAAAACAGATGGCGATGAAATTGACTGGAAGCAAAACATAATGTAGGTCATTCAGAAATAAAGAATGGAGGAGTGGAACCCACGGTGAGAACTTCTCACTCTATTTATTTTCTAGTTAGAATATATAATAGGATGTAGATGGTGCTTAGCAGCACCCGACACTCGTCGTCCACAAACCATGGACGACTTGTTTGATTTGATTATGTTGTGAAAATTGATTGTGATGTGGAATGGAATAAATAAAATATTCATAAGTTGAAATAAATACTTCATATTTAAAAATATAGTTTTTAACGTGTATATGAATAAAATAAATATTCATTTACAAATCAGACGATTTGTTTATGTACACACATTTGACAGATATTGACTGGTACGATATATTTTACACATCGCCCAACTGCACAAATAATATTCAGTATTTGTTGGTTGAAGCCCCACACGGGTATTAGGATGATATTTGATGTACACTAATCCCAATCGTTTAGTTGTATGTCAATCGTTGGTTGACAGACTGTTATAAGCGTTAAATATTTATATTTAGTGCTTATGCAGTGTGGAATGCACTCGGGATGATGGTCGTTTGTTTATCATTGCTGTTATATACATGTGTTATATGAAATCCATATAAATCACAGTATATGGTAATTGACTATGTCTGATTCCAGTTAGAAAGAAAGAATATTTTAAAATAATGAATATTTTAAAATAATATTCTATAAAGGATTAAAAGCTGATTTTGAAGTCCGATTTTGGATGGATAGGAAATTATTGTAATATATAAAGCCGTGTTGATTAGATTAGCGCCATTTTGACGCAAACGATATTTATATCGATTTTATTTATTTTTATAATGGATATCGAAAAGGAAGTGATTTCAAAATATAATGTTTTGAAAATACTATCATTTGTATATCGATGATATGGAATATTCAATTTTGATTTGAAATTGAATATGAAGTTGAAATCGTTTTGAAAACGAATTTAAAACAATTTATAAAATACGTTTTAAATGGAAATCGATGAAATATAATATATATATATATATATATATATATATATATATATATATATATATATATAATGGCCTGAATAGAATGCGCCGCGCCACGGTAGTTCGCGAATTTCGACCATTGACTTCGAACGGACATTATGGAGATCCGACTGTCGGATTCTCCTAAAACCGGGACCTTGGGTTCGTATCGAAAAGAGCTTTCCAACAAATATAATAAATTTAAATTCTAACGGTTGGATTTGGTATTATGTCCAAATCATATTTGGAAAAGGTCGCTGTAAATGCAGTTCGATGACCGTTTATGGAAATCGACTATACGGGCCTTGATAAAATTATTAAAAATATCGATAATTTGTGTAAAATCATAATAAATGATATGGAAAGAACTGGGATGAAAAATTCCATATTTGAAAGGATAAATATATATTTTTATCGAAACGAACTAGTTATGAACTAGAATTATAATCCAATATTTTTAAATAAATAAATTGGATTTGAAATTGTTTTAAAAATAACTGGAATTTCCAATATATGAATTGGAATAGATTTGAATCAAAATATCTTCGAAATACTTTGATATTGGATTCCGTGATTATATGGACATTGTAGAGGAATTTGGAAGATATATATATCGTTATTCCAATACAATATTTGTTGATTTCAGAATTCGATATTGAATATAAGCCGATATATTTTCTATTCAGAGCCTTGTATAATATCAAATGGGATTTTGGGTTTTTCGTGAACGGTGTCTTCACTAACACTGTTCTTAAACCCAGTTGAGAAAAATAAAATCTTTTTGTTAAGATTTAATGAAGTTTATCAATTAATTAACATTTAATTGGAATTAAATTCAAATTGGTTTTTGGGTTTATCGTGAATGGTGTTTTAAATAACACTTGTTCTTTAACCCGATTAACAATGGAATGAGATTTTAGGTTTGTCGTGAATGGTATCTTTAATAATACTGTTCTTAAACCCAATGGAGTTAAGAGAATTAAAACTAACTAGAGATTAGATAAGTTGAATGGTTTCCTGTGTATTGATCTGATGTTGGTTTCGGCCTTCGGGATTAATACTTAGGGAATTGTTCTCTTACTAATTTACGGTTAAAGACTAAGGGGATGGGGTTTTCAGTAACACTGTTCTTAAACACAGTGTGAAAAGAATAAATCTTTTAATTAAGATTTAAAGAATAATTACCAATTAATTAACATTTAATTGGAACTGAAAATGGAATGTGAATTGGGTTTATTGTGTACTGTGTTTTTAACGACATTCATTTTTTAACTCAATTTACAGTGAAATGGGATTTTGATTTTATAAATCTTTTTATTAAGATTTTGATTTGAAATGGAAATTGATATCGATTATATATTGATTTGTTTTACCGTGAAGATTCCATAATTAATGGAATGTGATTTATGTTTATCATGAACTATGTTTTAAATGACATTAGTACTTTAACCCAATTAAAGACAGGATTACATGTCTAACATTGTATTTCGAACTGTATGGTTGATCCTTGCTAAACATATATCTGTTTGGTGGCGGGGAATTTATTCTCTTGCTTAACACCCTTCTCTAAGACGTACGAGCTTAGTGGTTATATATCGACAGAAATCAATAGTACTGTGTAGATTGTCGATGCGACATGTTAGTGTTTCCAAAGTTAAATAATCATTAATATTGATTTTTGGGAAGATTAAAACTAAGTGGAGTTCTAATGAATCTTTAATTGGATTGAAAAGTGAATATGATAATTTAAATTATCAAATTTGGGAAATGATCGAGAATTGAGTATCACCAGTTTTGCTCCTAGCGATAGTTAAATCTTTAATTAGATTTGAACGGGAAATGGTAATTAAATTTACCGATAACACTGTGGTGTTAGATATGGGGTATGACCAGTTTTGCTCCATGGTATGAATAGGTTGGGATTGGGAAATTAAACAAATGATTACTTCGGTAAGGTGCGCTAATCCCGACTAGTTTGGAAAACCTTAATATGGTTTGAATTGATATCCAAAGGAAGATTAAAGAATAAATTTAAAGAATTTATCTTTTATAAAATTAATGGGAACCTTTTCTCACAGATATGAATACTTAAGTAAAAGAATATTCAGAATTGGAATGAGGCGTATGTTGTGTTTTATGGCACTTGTTTATTATATACGCGAGTTATTCGGAATGGCCGGGTTCAATAACTGATTCGACGATATGTCGACGATGAAGACGGTGGTTGAAGACCGGAGGTCTTCACATCGTTTGGATGATTACTGGTGTCTTGATTGGGGTGTATACCCAAGACAATGTAATAAGTGGTGATCGTCCTGACGTACTTGGAGATCGACCGAGAACGAATTTGTAAAGATGTGTGTCTAACATTGGATTTTATTCTGTGCTAATTGATTTTTATTAAATATATATCTATTTAGCGGCGAAGAACTTATTCTCTTGCTTAACGCCCTTCTCTGAGACGTACAAGCTCAGAGGTTATATATCGATAGACATTAGTCGCATGATGTGAATTGCCTGTGTGGCATGCTGAGATGCAAATGATCAAGGTTTCTGTTGAAAAGCAGAGTCTTGTGGTTGATGATCAAAGCACAGCTTTAATATAGCGTAGCTTTGTGTATAACGTTAATTCGCGAGCCTTACACCTCGGTATGAGTTAAAAATGGGATAAGGGACCCAAGGAGGACATGACGTTTCTTTCTAGCTATGGGTAGTGTCAGCATTTTGCAAGCCCTGACAGTTATATATAATTTTACCTTTGTGGTTGTTGGAATGTGAGGCGCCTCGGTTATATCGGTCTCTACAGATCTGATGGATAGGTCCTATAGGACCGGGAAACGTGTGTTCAGGAATTGCCAATCCACTAATGTAAGTGTGGACCGGCCTTGGAGGATCCAGGGGTAGCCTAGAGTGCGTAGTCCCGAGGCATTTGCTAGAGTGTCTTGAAGCGGAAAGGAGTACATCCCTTGCCTAGACTCATGACGGAAATCCAATTTCCAATATGTGACATTTCGATTTTCATTGTACAGCCTAGTATTGGCAACATGATAGACGGTACCCATGTCGCCTATGATTGATCATTTATTTCTGAAGTTGTTTTATACACTTTACACTATAATAGTTTCAAAATGATTAGTTTTAAACGTACCAAGCATGTTTGGCTATTATAAGGTAAAACCCTATCCTCCGGCTTGCGTTGCATTGTGTGATGGGACCTAAGTCTTATGATAGCTTTATTTTTCCAAAAAAGCATTGCGCTGTTTGTTTTATGCACTGGTATTATTGGGAGGAAACCCGTTCCATGTTATACGGTGTGGTCCCTTGATTTCCTTTATTTTTAAAGTAAAGATTTAAAAACTGTTTTAGTTCTCACACCAGTCACATGACTGACCCGGAGTTTATTGTTTTAACCTAAACTCTGGGTGCCCCTATTTTCCACACGGGCAGCTAGTAGTTTTGGTTTTGCAGATTTATATTCACAGGATCCTAGTTTACAGCTGGAACGATATTAGGAAAGCTCTGTATCCGTTTATCTCTTTCAGTTGTGTTTGCATTATTTTCCGCTGCTATGTAATGTATTTTAATCTCTGATGTGTAATATTTATTCATGCTATGTATATTCTTGTACTCTGATATAGATTTTGTAATAAGCAATGAAATGTTCTTCTGTTTGTGTTCTGATTTGTCGTGTTCTCATACAATTCGTTCTTTCTCTTCTCTTCGGAGATCGGGGAAGTTCTGGTCGTGTCAGTTTGGTATCAGAGATTTTGTTTACAGTGCTCGAGAACAAGACACATTAGAACCAAACAAAAGAACTCATCAGAGATTGGATTAGTAATATCCAATAAGAATGACTCGTTAGAGATAGGATCAGTAATATCCTAGAATGAGTCGAAAGAGTGTTATTTTCAAAATAAAAATGAAAACAAATATTGTTTTGAAAATTTAAATCTTATAATACGTATTTGAATATTATTTTTATATTGATTTTGGACAATCAAGTATATGAATATTTTGCATATATGCCTAGCTAGCATGTATTCGAAGTCTCAAATATACTGGGTAGATATAAAATCACACTCTAGTCACTCAGGAATGATTCTGATGATGGGTACCCATCATCAGTGTTATGTTCGAATGTCCAAGGTGTGATATCTATATATTTTTAGTTGACCGGTGTGAAAACCAAAACTAGATATGGGTACTGTTGTGATTGGCACCAAAACATGATTTTCTGTATATAGGTACCAAAGTTATGAGCTTGAAAATTTATCAACAATTGATTGCTGGTTGTGTTGTATGATTATTGGTTTGATTCATTAAAATTTTGAACCATTAAGCCAAATTGAATCAAAATTTTGAACTGACTTGAAAATTGTTTGAGATTGCATGCATATACATGTACACACATTGAACAGGTCATAGCAGGGAAGCTAAGCAGAGGAATAAAATTGTATGCCCGACAAATAGGTACATGTTTACTAATTTATCGGGTTTGGATGATTATATGAGCCAATTGGCAACCAGTTTGGCTTTTTCTTTTTGAGATGAGAGGGCCTGTGTGGCGGTTTGGGGATTTTCCCGATGCTCCCCGTACAAAGGAGGTTATGGCGAAATTTTTCGAAAATTTAGGTTGTTATCCAAATTTTTGAAGAATTGGAAAATTCTTAGAAACTGAAAAGTTAAAGAATGAACGCCAGAATGAAAGTTGAGTTGATTAGTAAAACAACTTTCAGCTCCGTTCCTTTTCGAGGACGAAAAGACTTTAAGTGGGGGAGATTGTAACAACCTGGAAAATCAGAACCAATTTAAAAATTTTATTTTGACAATTTTAATGAATTTTGAATATTTAAAATGAATTATTTTAAATAATAACGACTAGAAATTTATTTGAATAGAATTAGAACGTATATATTTATTTAAATCGAAGTTAGAATATAAATATTTATTTTAAATATAAAAGGAATTGGAAATGGCGCGGTTGTTCAAAATTTTGATTTAAAATTTCAAATGAATGTAGAGGATACAAAATAAACCGGATTTTAGTGAAACCATAAATATTAGAATCTATTTGAAAATATCTTTCCAACGAATCCGAAAAATTGAAATTTCATAGTGGGAATAAATAGTTATGCCTAGTTGAAAATTCAGATTAGTCGCTATGGAAATATAACCCTTAAAAATAGCCATTTTGCAAATGACCTCCATTTTTGACGAGACCACTTTTGTTGGATCCGTAATGTAAAATTATTGCTGGATTCCACTTTTCATAATTTTTGGAATTAATATGTGAGCGTGGTGGATTTAAACGTGTTTGGCACTTTTAGTTTGAATTTAATTGACTGGAAAATGACCGTTTTTGAAACAGTATTCAAATTCGACGAAATTAGTTTTGTTAGAACCGTATCGTCAAAACATAACTAGATTTATTTTTCGGGAATTTTTGGAGTCCGTATGTGGCCCCAATAAATTAAAATGTACGTTTCAATTAAATATATATTGATTTATATTGTAATTTAAATAAAAATTGATCGAAACAGCCGAATTGGCTTACGATACATATCCCATTGCATCCGGAATGGGGGTAATCAGCTAGGGGCGATAGTCGGTGAGTTTGATTCGGGTTTCAAAATAAAAAAAGCAACTTTTTTTAATTTAAAAATTAAATTAAATAAAATACAAAGGATTGGTCAACCCCTTTTACTTCTCTCCCTTTGAAGCGACCCGAACTTCCCCGGTCTCCGAAGAGAAGAGAAAGAACGAATTACTTTGAGGACAAGACGAATCATAACGCAAACAGAAGAACATTTCATTGTATATTACAACAATTCCATCAGAATACAAGAATATACAGAGTATGAATAAATATTACACATTATAAAATATCAGTGATTACAATACATTACATAGCAGCGGAAAATAATACAATACACAACTAGAAGTAATACACGGAAACAAAGCTTTCTGGATATCATTCAGGCTGTAAACCAGGATCCTGTGAATATAAATCTGCAAAACCAAAACTACTAGCTACCCTGTCGAAAATAAGGGCACCCAGAGTTTAGGTTAAAACAATAAACTCCAGGTCAGTCATGTGACTGGTGTGAGAACTAAAACAGTTATTAATCTTTATTTTTAAAGTTTGGTAAATCAAGGGACCACGCCGTATAACACGGAACGAGTTTCTTCCCAAGAATACCAGTGCATAAAACAAACGGCGCAATGCTAAATAAAGAAAAATGAAGCTATTATAAGACCCAGGTCCCATCACACAATGCAACGCAAGCCGGAGGATAGGGTTTTTACCTTATAATAGCCAACAATGCTTGATACTTTAGAACAAATCATTTGATACTATTATACGTACATAGTGTATAAAACAACTTCGCATCATAAGTATCAATCATAGACGGCATAAGCACCCCATCCCACTATGTCGCCATACTAGGCTCTACAAATAAATCCGCAGAATCATGTATTTGGAAATTGGATTTCCGTCTATAAACCGAGGCTAAAGATAGTACTCTACCGATTCGAGACTGTCTAATCCGAGTCTCAGGATCAGAGCTCGAGTGACCCTTGGATCGCCAGGGCCGGTCCACCGATGTGGATTAAAATGCCTGAACACTGCGTTTCCCAACCCTTTGGGGGCGTTGTAACACCCCGTGTATTCTATAACAGTGAGATTCACAAATTAAAGTATAATTAATTTCAAATCAAAGAATTAAGGGAAACGGGTTACGCCATTGCATTCGCCTCGAAATTCTGCTTGAGATAGAGTCCGAGTTTACGCAAAACGGATAACATGTGAAGAAGATATCTTTAATTTAAATATCGCAGCAAAACATGAAAAAAAAAAAGAATGGGAAACGAATAATGTTTAGCATTGTTCTAGGGTTTGTAAGAAAAATACTTAGTAGCTCATTTGGTTGGAACACATGACTTGCATACAAGAGGTACAGAGTTCGATCCCCGCCAGCGCCCGATTTTTGGTTTAGGGGAATGGCTTAAAATAGCCTAGTGTGAACGCAGTTCAAAAAGTGGTTTTGTGTGAAAATGGGTAATTGGGAAGATAGAGAAAAAAATGAATATATATATATACATATACGCATATATATATATATATATATATATATATATATATATATATATATATGACGTGTACGCATCATGTAGCGTACGTTGCGCATTTTTGGTTGTCAAGGATGGTTTTTTTTTTTTGCCTTCTCCAATTTTTAATTATGACAAATTAAAGGTAAGAAAATATTTATTCATATATAAATAAATATTTATATATGGGTAATTAATACGGTAAAGGGGAAAATGTATTTATTAAATACGTATTTACGTTTGAATTGGTGAACATTTAATACGCTGAGTCATTTCTGACTCATCGCTGAGTCAATAGGATAACTCTATCCTGACTGAACGGTTGTGGTCATTTCTAGGATTAATCAAACGGCCTAAATTAATCCTAAAATTCTATATATACAACTCAAACCTAACCTAAACTCACACAAATAATAGAATACAATAGCCGTCATGCTGCTGGAGAGAAACTAAGAATGGCCGTCAATTAGAAAGCCTAGAGACAAGCCAACAAGCCTAAGAGACGAATCAAATTAAAAGAAGATCAAATCTTAAAGCAACAACAACTAAATCAAATCAACGCCTACAACAAAGGATAACATCTCAGATTTCTGAATTAAAGATTCGCCATACTCTGTAAGTAGAGTGCTATTCCGATATGAATTAAATAATTGTGTTGATTTGTGTAATGTAAGAAATGGAATTGTGGCGATAATAATCTATATTTGTATGTTGCTTTGATGCAAAACGATTTGGGAATATTATGGTATACGATTGGATATTTGCAAATACGCGATTTGCGTTGGAAACGAAATGGAATTGTGGCGATAATGACTTATATTTGTATGTTATTTTGATTCTAACGATTTGGCAATGCTATGGTTTGATTCATACAAGTATATGGTTTATGTTGACAACCACATGTGTGGAATTTTGATTGGGACTCATGCAAACATATGATTCATATTGAAAACTACATGTTTGTGGTAGTTATTTACAACACCCATTTGATAATTGCAAGCATATGATTCATGTTGAAAGTAACAACTATATGTTGTAATAATTTATTTAAGATTCATGCAAGTATATGATTCATGTTAACAACTATATGTTATGATATTTTAATTGGAATTCATGCAAGTCTATGATCTATTGTTATGACAACATGATGTAAAATTCTATGGTCATCTTTAGTGTAATTTGATTCACCTAAGTATTATGATTCATATGAAGTTATGTTGGAATTGGCATCATAGTTCAAGTATAAAAATCATATTTTTGTGATAGTGACAAAAGCACGCATCTTTGTAAATTTGTATTAATTTTATGAACATGACTAAACTATGTTCGTTATTATGCCCAATTGAAAAACATGTTTTTAGGCTCATGTTGTTATCATAAGTTACATTAGAATTACATTAGAATTACATTCCTCTTGCAAGTTTACATAGATAAAATAAAAACCATGATGTAAGTTTAGATATGTTTATGCTATAATTCTATGAATAGAATGAAAACCATGATTCATATAAGAATTAAGTTGGGATAATTTTAGTTGAACCATACTTTTGTATTAGTGATAAAAGTAAGCACCTTTTTTGTTAACATGTAGTGATTTTATGAACACGATTAGTTTATGCCTAAATAAAAATATAGGCTTATATTTTTAGTCAAGACCTGTGCCAATAATAATGATATCTAATTTAGTTAGATTCTTAATTTCAAGTTTACATGGTTAGTTGAACCTATGATTCATGTATTAATTATGCCATGATTATATGAATAGAACGATGCATGTTTAAGTACTGCTTATGCCATAATAATATGAATAAAATAATTCATGTTTAAGTATTGTCTATGCATTAACCATATGAATAGAATGATTTATGTTTAAGTATTGTTTATGCTATGATTATATGGATAAAATGATTCATGTTATGCCATGATTGTATGATGTTACAATTGCAAGTTCACATGTGCCTATTTTATGTTAATTGAATCGTTCGTTGCAAGTTCATGCGTTCACACTCCCTTTTTTCATGTTACCTTATAAACACCATGTTATAAGCCTCCCCTTTTCATTTGGCTAAATTGGGTTTAAGTATTAAACCCAATACACCTTACGTTGGAGCGAACGTATAATACGGGGGTAATGACGTTTGGGCTAAAATATAGAACATATGTGTTGGCATGTTTAACGCATGCCAACAACCTTGAAAGAACAATTGAGTGGCATAAATGAAATTTAACCAATAAAGACGAATTTGAATAATGGGCCGCAAATATTTACATATAAAAAGAAAAGAGACAAAATATGTAAATGTAGAAAAATACGATGTGTTTAACCCGAGGTTGGATTGAGTTGTGATGTAAAACTGCCCGGAACCGCCCGGCTGTCCAGTAGTCACAACAATACCTATCCAATGTGGGTGGTTAAACACGGAGCCCAATAAGGACCCGAGGTTAGACTGAGTTGTGGCGTAAGACTGCCCGGACCCAACCGGCAACAGGCAGCCACAACAATACCTGTCTAATGTGAGAGGTCAAGGCTTTAATAAGACAATTAAGGCTGAGTCAGGATTGATAGGATTAAGTAAATTATATTAATACTTAATCAAAATGGAACATGCTAAACTAAACAGACTGATTGGGGGGTTAGGTTTATAAAACACTTAACCAACTTAGCATGTTGGCTAGAAATAGAAAACCTAGTAGCGGAGGACCCTTTTCGCAGTAACCCTACAAGGTATCATGATACCCTGAAACTAGGCAGGGTGGGGCACGATTACTGGGCTGATTGTAAGAGGTCAAATCGACGGCGGTGGTGCAGCAGTGTAGGTTCTAACGGGGTGCGGGCGTGCACACACTCCGGCGTAGAAAAATAAGGCACTAGGCACCAGTAGCATACCTGTGCATTCTAGGGTTGTGTCGGGCCGCCACCATGGGACTTGATACACCCCATGGTGGGACCAGCATAGGTAACTACAACATCGGGGGCCGTAAGACACATGTAACTATGCGAGTAGGAGCCGATCATTATAACATGGATCACTTCACCCTGATTATGGGGTGCCAGTTGGGAACTAGTTTATATGGGTTCAGAGATTAAAATGGGGTATGATAGTATATTCGACCCTAGACAACTTAACTAAGTTTATGGTGCTTTCCCATTTCTAGTTTATACTTATCATACCCAGTTCTTTATTCATAGACTGAATAGTCCTAGACTTACTCAGGCTTTATGTCTGACTCTACTTTTCTTTCGTCTTCTTTCCTTCCGTTTTCCCCCCAGGTCCACAGGGAGGGAATACCGCAGCTTGACCAGCCTTCATATCCAGCTTGAGGAGAAAGAATGTATTGCTTGGATCTTTTCGTTTTGGACTATGGCTTTGGACAGCAACTATGGGACTTTTGCAGTTTATTTATGTTTTCTTTATGCTTCTTTAAATAATGTAATCAAGACAGTTATGATTTTGGAAATATTGTAAGACAATTATGGAATGGTTTGTGTAACACATATTTTAATGAAATAAAAGTTGTTGTTTTCCGCTGTTCAAAAATATGTGTTCTTATATCTGTCTTGTATATCTGTGACTTATACTTATAAACCTTCACCAAAATTAGGGCATTCCCTTTGAGAGTGACCCTAACGGAGGTGGGGTGTTTCACTTGGTATCAGAGCATAGGTTTACCAGATAAGATAAAAAGTTTTGAAAATTTATTTTCAAAAAAGAAATTTAAAGAATCATTTTTAAAAGAAAAATATTATTTTATTTTTTAAAAAAAAAGGCAAAGTCCCCCCAAAGCCATAGGTACTATCTCTTATCCTTCGTTTTGAATCTATCCTTTTTGTTTCAGCATGTCCGAAGAACTTAACTTGCTAGAGGGTGTACCAATACCTGGTTGGTTTAGACGGTTCTTAGAAGCAAGGGCCACTCAGCCAGGTCCTACCGTTCCTCCTCCCCCAGCTGCAGGAAATCATCCAGCTGCAGCAGCACCTCTTCCTCCACCTCCTCCACGGGGAAACACGTTTGCTAAGATATGTAAAGATTTTAAAGCTATGGGAGGAAAGGATTTTCATGGAATTGAGTCCTTCGTGGCAGCTAGAAATTGGCTGAAAGAAACCGAGGACTTATTCATCATCTTTGAGGTAGAAGATAGACAGAAAGTACAACTGGCAGTATGGCTACTAAAGGGTGAGGCTTCCTACTGGTGGGAAGTCACTAATGCAGAAAGACCGGTGGAAACATGGGAGGACTTTAGGGCAAGGTTTGAGGCTAAATTTCTCTCGGAAGCTGAAAGGAGTCTTCAGTTGGAAAAATTCTTATTTCTTAAGCAAGGGAATATGACAGTCAAAGAGTATGTTAATCAATTCAATGAGCTGGCTAGGTTTGGGCTGGACCTAGTCAACACCCCGCACAAGAAGGCTCTCCGCTTTGTCAAAGGGTTGAATGAGCCATTACACAGTTTGGCCATGACCCATATACCCATGGGAGCTACGTACGAAAGGTTGGTGCAGATGGCATTGCTGAACGAGGAAGATAAGGACAAGAAGGAAACAGAGGCAGAAAACTCTCAAGGGAAGAAAGAGGTCAAGCCCAACGATTCTAAGAATAAGAAGGTAGACCCCGAGAAAGGAGGCAAGAACAACAACTCACGTGATAAAAGGAAATACAACTACTGTGTTACGGAAGGGCACATAGCCAAGGATTGTAGAAAGAGGAAGAGAAAGCAAGGTGAATGTTTTCATTGTGGAAAGACTGGACACATCAGCAAAGACTGCCCTGAGAAGCAGACCGGACCTTCTGGCGGTACATCGTTAACTTATTCTAGATGCTTTGTTTTATCCTATTTCTCTCCTCGATCCTATCTTGAGAACCATAGGTAGAATCTTTTTGGATGTAAACATGTAGTTGAAACATGTTATGGATGATGGTTGCAAGTGGTTGCAAGTGATTGCTAGTGGTTGCTCGTGGTTGCATATACACACACAATCTAGGTTTTAGATCGGCTCAGTCACTTCATATTGCATATGCATATATGTTTGCATTCGTATATGGTTGAACTTTAATGTGTTGCCATATGGATGTTGCATTTGTATGAATGATTGTGCACTCATGTAGAATCATGAATAGGAAAAATTTGCATACATAATGGATTCATGGCACTCACATAATTCGCATTAAGGAGGTCAACTGAATCAGTAGACTGCCTGATTTTGCATTAGATAAGTACATGTACACACACACTTCGCATATGATCATGAAGCATTAGAAGTCTTTTAAGGACAATGGATACTCGTGTTTGATGGATGAGTAGATGGATGTTTGGATGTTAGGATATACATTCCTCCTAACTTGAAGATTTCGGGGACGAAATCCTTTTAAGTGGGGGAGAATGTAACACCCCGTGTATTCTATAATAGTGAGATTCACAAATTAAAGTATAATTAATTTCAAATCAAAGAATTAAGGGAAACGGGTTACGCCATTGCATTCGCCTCGAAATTCTGCTTGAGATAGAATCCGAGTTTACGCAAAACGGATAACGTGTGAAGAAGATATCTTTAATTTAAATATCGCAGCAAAACATGAAAAAAAAAAAGAATGGGAAACGAATAATGTTTAGCATTGTTCTAGGGTTTGTAAGCAAAAGACTTAGTAGCTCATTTGGTTGGAACACATGACTTGCATACAAGAGGTACAGAGTTCGATCCCCGCCAGCGCCCTATTTTTGTTTTAGGGGAATGGCTTAAAATAGCCCAGTGTGAACGCAGTTCAAAAAGTGGTTTAGTGTGAAAATGGGTAATTGGGAAGATAGAGAAAAAAATGAATATATATATATAATATATATATACGCATATATATATATATATATATATATATATATATATATGACGTGTACGCATCATGTAGCGTACGTTGCGCATTTTTGGTTGTCAAGGATGGTTTTTTTTTTTTTTGCCTTCTCCAATTTTTAATTATGACAAATTAAAGGTAAGAAAATATTTAGTCATATATAAATAAATATTTATATATGGGTAATTAATACGGTAAAGGGGAAAATGTATCTATTAAATACGTATTTACGTTTGAATTGGTGAACATTTAATACGCTGAGTCATTTCTGACTCATCGCTGAGTCAATGCTGAGTCATTTCTGACTCATGGCTGAGTCAATAGGATAACTCTATCCTGACTGAACGGTTGTGGTCATTTCTAGGATTAATCAAACGGCCTAAATTAATCCTAAAATTCTATATATACAACTCAAACCTAACCTAAACTCACACAAATAATAGAATACAATAGCCATCATGCTGCTGGAGAGAAACTATGAATGGTCGTCAATTAGAAAGCCTAGAGACAAGCCAACAATCCTAAGAGACGAATCAAATTAAAAGAAGATCAAATATTAAAGCAACAACAACTAAATCAAATCAACGCCTACAACAAAGGATAGCATCTCAGATTTCTGAATTAAAGATTCGCCATACGTTGTAAGTAGAGTGCTATTACGATATGAATTAAATAATTGTGTTGATTTGTGTAATGTAAGAAATGGAATTGTGGCGATAATAATCTATATTTGTATGTTGCTTTGATGCAAAACGATTTGGGAATATTATGGTATACAATTGGATATTTGCAAATACGCGATTTGCGTTGGAAACGAAATGGAATTGTGGTGATAATGACTTATATTTGTATGTTATTTTGATTCTAACGATTTGGCAATGCTATGGTTTGATTCATACAAGTATATGGTTTATGTTGACAACCACATGTGTGGAATTTTGATTGGGACTCATGCAAACATATGATTCATATTGAAAACTACATGTTTGTGGTAGTTATTTACAACACCCATTTGATAATTGCAAGCATATGATTCATGTTGAAAGTAACAACTATATGTTGTAATAATTTATTTAAGATTCATGCAAGTATATGATTCATGTTAACAACTATATGTTATGATATTTTAATTGGAATTCATGCAAGTCTATGATCTATTGTTACGACAACATGATGTAAAATTCTATGGTCATCTTTAGCGTAATTTGATTCACCTAAGTATTATGATTCATATGAAGTTATGTTGGAATTGGCATCATAGTTCAAGTATAAAAATCATATTTTTGTGATAGTGACAAAAGCACGCATCTTTGTAAATTTGTATTAATTTTATGAACATGACTAAACTATGTTCGTTATTATGCCCAATTGAAAAACATGTTTTTAGGCTCATGTTGTTATCATAAGTTACATTAGAATTACATTAGAATTACATTCCTCTTGCAAGTTTACATAGATAAAATAAAAACCATGATGTAAGTTTAGATATGTTTATGCTATAATTCTATGAATAGAATGAAAACCATGATTCATATAAGAATTAAGTTGGGATAATTTTAGTTGAACCATACTTTTGTATTAGTGACAAAAGTAAGCACCTTTTTTGTTAACATGTAGTGATTTTATGAACACGATTAGTTTATGCCTAAATAAAAATATAGGCTTATATTTTTAGTCAAGACCTATGCCAATAATAATGATATCTAATTTAATTAGATTCTTAATTTCAAGTTTACATGGTTAGTTGAACCTATGATTCATGTATTAATTATGCCATGATTATATGAATAGAACGATGCATGTTTAAGTACTGCTTATGCCATAATAATATGAATAAAATAATTCATGTTTAAGTATTGTCTATGCATTAACCATATGAATAGAATGATTTATGTTTAAGTATTGTTTATGCTATGATTATATGGATAAAATGATTCATGTTATGCCATGATTGTATGATGTTACAATTGCAAGTTCACATGTGCCTATTTTATGTTAATTGAATCGTTCGTTGCAAGTTCATGCGTTCACACTCCCTTTTTTCATGTTACCTTATAAACACCATGTTATAAGCCTCCCCTTTTCATTTGGCTAAATTGGGTTTAAGTATTAAACCCAATACACCTTACGTTGGAGCGAACGTATAATACGGGGGTAATGACGTTTGGGCTAAAATATAGAATATATGTGTTGGCATGTTTAACGCATGCCAACAACCTTGAAAGAACAATTGAGTGGCATAAATGAAATTTAACCAATAAAGACGAATTTGAATAATGGGCCGCAAATATTTACATATAAAAAGAAAAGAGACAAAATATGTAAATGTAGAAAAATACGATGTGTTTAACCCGAGGTTGGATTGAGATGTGATGTAAAACTGCCCGGAACCGCCCGGCTGTCCAGTAGTCACAACAATACCTATCCAATGTGGGTGGTTAAACACGGAGCCCAATAAGGACCCGAGGTTAGACTGAGTTGTGGCGTAAGACTGCCCGGACCCAACCGGCAACAGGCAGCCACAACAATACCTGTCTAATGTGAGAGGTCAAGGCTTTAATAAGACAATTAAGGCTGAGTCAGGATTGATAGGATTAAGTAAATTATATTAATACTTAATCAAAATGGAACATGCTAAACTAAACAGACTGATTGGGGGGTTAGGTTTATAAAACACTTAACCAACTTAGCATGTTGGCTAGAAATAGAAAACCTAGTAGCGGAGGACCCTTTTCGCAGTAACCCTACAAGGTATCATGATACCCTGAAACTAGGCAGGGTGGGGCACGATTACTGGGCTGATTGTAAGAGGTCAAATCGACGGCAGTGGAGCAGCAGTGTAGGTTCTAACGGGGTGCGGGCGTGCACACACTCCGGCGCAGAAAAATAAGGCACTGGGCACCAGTAGCATACCTGTGCATTCTAGGGTTGTGTCAGGCCGCCACCATGGGACTTGATACACCCCATGGTGGGACCAGCATAGGTAACTACAACATCGGGGGCCGTAAGACACATGTAACTATGCGAGTAGGAGCTGATCATTATAAAATGGATCACTTCACCCTGATTATGGGGTGCCAGTTGGGAACTAGTTTATATGGGTTCAGAGATTAAAATGGGGTACGATAGTATATTCGACCCTAGACAACTTAACTAAGTTTATGGTGCTTTCCCATTTCTAGTTTATACTTATCATACCTAGTTCTTTATTCATAGACTGAATAGTCCTAGACTTACCCAGGCTTTATGTCTGACTCTACTTTTCTTTCGTCTTCTTTCCTTCCGTTCCCCCCCAGGTCCACAGGGAGGGAATACCGCAGCTTGACCAGCCTTCATATCCAGCTTGAAGAGAAAGAATGTATTGCTTGGATCTTTTCGTTTTGGACTATGGCTTTGGACAGCAACTATGGGACTTTTGCAGTTTAGTTATGTTTTCTTTATGCTTCTTTAAATAATGTAATCAAGACAGTTATGATTTTGGAAATATTGTAAGACAATTATGACATGGTTTGTGTAACACATATTTTAATGAAATAAAAGTTGTTGTTTTCCGCTGTTCAAAAATATGTGTTCTTATATCTGTCTTGTATATCTGTGACTTATACTTATAAACCTCCACCAGAATTAGGGCATTCCCTTTGAGAGTGACCCTAACAGAGGTGGGGTGTTTCAGGCGTAAATGAGCCAAATGACTCTATCGGCTCCAACAGTCACCGATATATCCGAGGCGCCTCGCAACAACAACAATCACATAAGTCAAACTCGTCAGGGCGTGTAAAACCATTGTCGCCACATCTAACTAGAAGGAAACGCATGCCCTCCCTGAGGTCCTCTCCCGTTTCTGGTTCACAACCGGGGTGTGAGGCTCGCGAATTCAGATTACACAAAGCTATGCCACACAGGTGGTGCTTTGATCGTCAACCACAAGACTTTGCTTTTCAACAGAAGCCTCGATCAATTGCCACTTAGCCATGCCACACAGGCAATTCACTCCATGCGTTTGATATCCATCAATATATAACCTCTGAGCTCGTACGTCTCAGAGAAGGGCATTAAGCAAGAGAATAAATTCTCCGCCGCCAAACATATATATTTAATAGAAGTCAATCACACAGAATAAAATCCAATGTCAGACACATAGTCCATTTACAAGTTCGTTCTGGGTCTGAACAAAACCGGAGGCACCTTGTACCTCACATATCCATCGATCTCCAAGTACATCTGGACGATCACTAACTGATTCCCTCCTCTTGGGTGTACAGCCCAATCAAGATCATCAGTAATTATCCAAACGACCTGAAGACCTCCGGTCTTCAACCACCGTCTTCATCTTCGACACCACATCGAATTAGTTATTCAGAATGGGATAAACCCGGTCTTTCTGAATAACTCACGTATATAATAAACAAGTGTTACACAAATACAACATACGTGTGACGATCCCAAAACCCCGTGACACGGTGTTAAGGATAATCATTGGAATATAACACATTAATCATCATTAGCAGATCACAGATAATAGCATAAACAGAAAATAGAATAATTTACACACATATGACAGCGGAATCATATAGATATCATCACATCAGAGAAGCACAGTACAAGATACAACTTAGTGCATAATGATACATAGTCAGTCACCATCGCCTGAAGCGGAATCATACATAAAGGGTACAAAAAATAATATCAGTCTACATCGCCAATGGCGGAATCATAATATAGATACAATAATGGCGGAGAAAATCCAAGTCAGCGCGGTGTAGTCAAGCCTCGCCATGAGCCAAAAGGTGCGTCAGAAACCTGTAACTAGCTGCCCGTGTGAAAATGGGGGCACCCGAGTTTGCAAGGTGAAAAAAACTACGAGTCAGTCATGGGACTGGTATGAGAAATCTACTTAACTTATTAACAACAATAATAAGGCAAATCAAAGGACCACGCCACTTTCGCGGAACGGGTTTACTCCAATGAGTGCTAGTGCATGAAATAAAGTAAATGATTAAATCATCGCAATGCTTTTTGAAAAATGAAGCCATTATAAGACTCAGGTCCCATCACACAATGCAACGCAAGCCGGAGGATAGAGTTTTTACCTTATAATGGCCAAAAATGCTTCATACGAATTAAACAAAAGTGTTTGATATTATTACTAGTGCATATATGTTTCAAAAGCGATTTCAATCATAAATATCAATCATAGGCGGCATAAATGACCCATACCACTATGTCGCCGTACTAGTAATACAATCACGTCCGCATATTTCGTATTGGAAATTGGGTTCCTTCATGAGTCGAGGCAAGGGGCAAGCTCCTCTCCGTTCGAGACACTCTAGCAAATGTCCAGGACCCCACTATGATCCTTGGAATCGGCTGGGCCGGTCCTCTCTTACTTTTGAGGATTGGCAATTCCTGAACACACGTTTCCCGGTCCTTACAGACCTATAATCGAAGCGCCTCGCATTCCAACAACCACACAGGTGAAAAGTATATATAATGTCAGGGCTGGTAGGTCACTGACACCACCATAGCTAGAAAGAAACGTCGTGCTCTCCCAGCGGTCCGTCTCCCGTTTTTGACTCATACCGAGGTGTGAGGCTCGCGAATTCACGTTATACACAAAGCTACGTCACACAAACCATGCTTTGATCATCAACCACAAGACTTTGCTTTGCAACAGAAGCCTTGATCATATGCCACTCAGGCGTGCCACACAGGCAATCCACTCCATGCGAATGATTTCTATCAATTCATAACCTCTGAGCTCATACGTCTCAGAGAAGGGCGTTAAGCAAGAGAATAAATTCTCCGCCGCCAAATAGATATATATTTAACAGAGATCAATCAGCACAGAACAAAATCCAATGTCAGACACACAGTCCATTTAGAAGTCCGTTCTGGGTCTGAACGAAATCAGAGGCACCAATTCCTCGCATATCCGTACAATCAACAGTATGTTTGGACGGCTACTACTTCAGTTCCTTCATGGTAGCTACTCCAATCACGGGCATCAGAAGCGCCCATCCATCCAATATGAAGATCGTCGGTCTTTAACCGTCTTCCACTCTTCGACTTCTCAACGTCGATCGATTAATTGAAATGAGAAGAACTCGGCCTTTTCAAATAATCCACGTATATTTAGATTTTCAAATCAATTTATCACATGGTTGGACTATTCAACATTCATATTTCAGTTCTTTAGTTATAATTTTCATGTTAAATACATTCAACCATCACATATCAAGCAATCACACCAAAATTGGTTTATTTCCACTCTATATCGTCTATAGTATTTTATAACGATATATCGCCATTTTTATTTAATTTAAAACGGCCTTAATTAATTAAACGACGTTTCAGGTCGTGTCGATGCACTGGCGCTGCTTTTCACTAATTTTGTTTTACACATATCTGGAAATCTAACCGTTGGATCTTCACAAATTTTATATCATTAGAAAGATCATTTCAAAACGAATCCAACGGTTTCAGTTTTGGGAAAATCCGACGGTCGGATCTTCCACACTAGCCATTTGAAGTTACGATTTCAATTTATGAACTGCAGCGTCGTTATTCGACTTAATTTAATTATATTTATATATATAAATATAATCGTTTCTGGCGCTGTTTTTCTTCAGATTTGAATTAAACATTCCAGACAATCCAACCGTCGGATCTTCACAAGGTTGGTGCCGTTGGAAAGATATTTCCAAGGCGAACCCAACTGTTGCGGTTTCGGGAAAATCCAATGGTCGAATTTCCCGCACTAGTCATTTGAAATCACGGTTTCAATACACGAACTGCACGGCCACATTTCGTTTTGATTTTATTTATATTTATATAAATATAGTTCATTCAAAAATTCCTATATCGTTTTCACTTCAATTATTTCACTAACGCCTTTAAATTTTGGAAAATTTCGCCATAACCTCCTTTGTATGGGAGGGGCTGGGAAAATTCCCAAATAGCCACATGGGCGTCTCATGTCAGAAAGAAAAAGAAAAAGCCAAGCGGCTAGCCAACAGGCTCATAAAATCATCACCCAAACAAAACAGTAAATGTGTACCTATTTGTCGGGCACAAAATTTTATTCCTCTTCTCTAGCCCCTTTGCTATAACCTGTTCAATAAATATGCATGTACATATATACAATTTTTATCACTTATCATCTTCCATTCAACTTCATATTTGATTTACTTTGCTTTAAAAACACCATTCATTCTAATGTTGCATGCATAGGCTAAAATCATATCATTAGCTAATTAATGTATATTTCAACTCATGCACATTTATTTGAACAAGTGGCTATTTTTAACACTTCACATTTCAAAGATGATAAATTTGGCGAACTAAAATAGATTTCAACACATGACTATTTTATTTAGTTGTGCATGTTAAAAATAATATTCCTTCACAAATATTTATTTTAACGTTCGCATATCTTTAGCATATCACATATATGATAAAAATGATATTTTTATCACTTAAATATTTATTCAACAAATGGATGTTTTCAACACTTCATAGTTTCAATAAAAATGTAATTTTTATTGTTCGATCTTTTTATTCAACACATGAACTTTTCCACTACACACACTTCTCAACACATGAGCATTTCCACACATGGATATTTTATTTATGTTGTTCATATTAGAAAGATGGAATTTTTATTCTGGAAACTATTTATATATAAGGCGAATATTTTACATACTTCATATATTATAAAAAAAAATGTGATTTTTATTGTTTAAACACTTCATTCTTTCACAAATGAATTTAATTTTCACACAACACTTTTCAACACATGAACATTTCCGCACATGGATATAGTTTCAACATAGGACTTTAATTTCAACGCATGAAAATAATTTCAACATATGAAAATAATTCTAACACATAAAGATTATTCAAAATTTCGGCAGCGTAACGGCAGGGTAGTTAAAACCGGCACCGTCCCTAGTACGGCTCCTCGCTCTACCTTAAAACCTCGCGGTTTTTGACAATGGGGATTCATGCATCTAGTTCGCACGCAGGCGGCATGTTTTATTTTTATTTCCACAAATATTTCCAATTCATTTCAATCACCAATGGGTATTTTTCAACCACAATCAAACAATATCAACCACAAACAATTATTCAACCATTCGTATTTTTCATCCAATATTTCACACCAATTCACAACAATAAATATCGTCCATGGTTTGTGGACGAGGGGAGTATATATATATATTATTGCTATATTTCACTTGCATTTCAACACATATATCAATTATTCTATGCATGTATAATTCATACTTCGCTTATATAGCTTACACTACGCATGTACATGAGGTATACTATACGTGTGTAATTTATATTTCGCTAATATAATTTATACACGTCATTTTCCATTTAAATTTATTTAATTTAAATTTCTCACATTGGTTTTCGGAGTGCTAAAAATCGTAGATGACTCAGAAAAATCCGCGGCTTCTTCTATGTGGTAGAGAGCTTCCTTGCGGTCCTGATGTTTCCTGCTTCATCGAATTTCGTCAACACACCAAAAAGATATGATTTTTCAAAGTGTAAACATAAAAAAGAACTCACCTTTCACGATGGTTCAAAACTAGGTTTGCGGTTTTCGCGAGAACCGAGGTACGAGGGGATGATCGACGGGTTGGACGTGGAAGAGCTTCGAGAGGGGGTCCTGTCGGTGGTGGTTTGGTGGCGCTCGGTGGTCGGGTTCGTCGTCGGAGGCACCAGGAAGTGGCGGGCTTTCTGGCCTCGATTCATACGGAGGAGGCATCGAGGGAGGTCGTGGGTGGGTCGGATCTGACGAGGGGGCGGAGACGCGTCGAACGGCGGTGGTGGCGTTGGCTGGAAGTGGTTGTAGCGGCGGCAAGCGGAGGAGAGAAGGGGGAACGGGTTTCGCCGATGGTTCGAGGGTTTGGGGGTTTTTTTTTATATTTTTTTTAATTATGAAAGAAAAAATCCTATTGGCCGATATATATATTATATTTTTAAATAGTGTTTTCTCCAACGAACTCCTTTTTAAACCCAACGACTGTCGTTCCTAGCTAAATACCCCCATCCCGGACACAATGGGATATGTTTCGTTGGCCAATTCGACTGTTACAGTCAGTTATTTTCCAAATTAAAGTATAAAACATTTAATTTTTAACTTTGAACGTACATTTCAATTTGCCAGGGCCACAAACTGATTCGAAAAATTCCAGAAAAATAAATCTAGCTATGTTTTGATGCTACGGTCCCAACAAAACTAGTTTCGTCGAATTCTGAGATCGTTTGAAAAATGGCCATTTTCTGGTCGATCCAATTTAACAGAAATTGACCAAACGCATTTTCTTTTGCCACGCTCACATACTAGCTTCAAAAATTATGAAATTTGAAACCTAGCAATAGTTTGACATCCCGGACCCAACAAAAGTGGTTTCTTCGAATTCCGAGGTCGTTTGCAAAATATCAATTTCGAGGGCTATATATTCTATATAGCGATCATTCTGAAAATTCATTCGGCCATAACTTTTGATTCCCGTTATGAAACTTCGATTTTTCAGATTCGTTAGAAAGGTATTGACAAACAGATTTAAATATTTTTGGTTTCACTAAAATACGTTATATTTTCCACCCTGCACAATCAGTCAAAGTTTGAATTCAAATTTTCAAGCTGACTCACTATTTCTAATTCACTATTTTATTGAAATATTCTATTTCAATTGTTCAAATTCCTTTGAAATCACCAATTTAAAAATTTTAAATTGGCTCGTATTTTCCGGGTTATTACAATACGCCTCATTCCAATTTAGAATATTATTTTATTCAAATATTCTTGTACTTTGGGAAAGGTTCCCATTAATTTTATCAAAGATAAATTCTTTAAATTTATTCTTTAATCTTCTTTGAATATCAATTCAAAATAGTCGGGATTAGCGAACCACACTGGAGTAATCATTTATTTTATTTCCCAATCCCAACCTATTCATCCCATGAAGTAAAACTGGCCATACTTCATATCTAACACCACGGTGTTATCGGTAAATTCAATTACCATTTCACGTTCAAATCTAATTAAAGATTTAACTATCGCCTGGAGCAAAACTGGTGATACTCCATTCTTGACCATTCCAATCTAATTAAAGATTCATTAAAACTCCACTTAATTTTAATCTTTAACTGGGTTAAAGAATCAGTGTCATTTAAAACAAGGTTCACGATAAACCCAAAATCACATTCCATTAATTATCGGGTTAAAGAACAAGTGTTATTTAAAACACTGTTCACGATAAACCCAAAAATCAATACCAATTCAATTCCAATTAAATATTATTTAATTGGTACACTTCATTAAATCTAAATAAAAAGATTTAATCTTTTTCTCAACTGGGCTTAAGAACAGTGTTAATGAAGACACCATTCACGACAAACCCAAATCACATTTGATATTAAATACAAGGCTCTGAATAGAAAATATATCGGCTTATATTCAATATCAAATTCTACGACCAACAAATATCGTATTGGAAATAATGATATAAATATATCTTTCAAACTCCCATAACACTACCTGTATCATCCCGAAATCCAACATCGAAATATTCCAAAGACAATTTCGATTCAAATCCATTCCAATTCAATTATTGGAAATTCTGGTTATTTTTAAAACCCTTTCAAATTCAATTTATTTATTTAAAAATAAATAGAATTATAATACTAGTTCAAAACTAGTTCATTTCAATAAAAATCTATTTTTATCTTTTCAAATATGGAATTTTTCACCCCAATTCTTCACAAGTCATTTCTTATAATTTTACACAAATTAGTACTATTTTTAATAATTTTATCAAGGCCCGTACAGTCGATTTCCATCAACGGCCATCGAACTGCACTTACAGCGACCTTTTCCAAATTTGATTTGGACATAATTCCAAATCCAACCATTAGATTTCTTATTTCTAATATTCGTTAGAAACCTCTTTTCGATACGGACCCAAAGGTTCTGGTTTTAGGAGAATCTGACGGTCGGATCTCCCGTAATATCCATTCGAAGTCAATGGTCGAAATTCACGAACTACCGCAACGCGGCGCATTCTATTCAGGCCATTATATTATATATATATATATAATATAATATATACTTCGTCGATTTCCTTTTAAAACGCATTTTATAAATCGTTTTAAATTCGTTTTTGAAATGATTTCAACTTCATTTCAAATCAAAATCGAATTTTTTCTTATAAATTCGTTTTAAATTCATCTCAAATTGATTTCAATTTAAATCGATTTTTAATTCAATTTCAGTTCGTTCTCAATTCAATTAAATTTCAATTCGAATTCATTTCTATTCAATTTCTATTCAAATTCAATTCTATTCAATTTCAATTCGAATTCATTCTCAATTCGAATCCAATTCTATTCAATTTCAATTCGAATTCGAAGTCAAAATATTCGATTTTGAAATCACTTTTCAATATTCATTATAAAAACGAATATAATAGATATAAATATCGTTTGCGTCAAAATGGCGTCAATCTAATCAACATGGCTTCAGATATTTCTATTTTTAAATATTCTATTTCAAATATTTCCTTTTCAAATATTTCTATTTTCAAATATTCTATTTGAAATATTTCTTTTTCAAATATTTCTATTCAAAACTGGAATGAGGCCCAATCAATTACCATAGATTTTATTTATATGGATTTCCATACAACGCATGTATATATCAACAATGACAAATAGTCAACCATCATCCAAAGTGTATTCTACACTGTATAAGCATCAAATATAAATATTCAACGCTTATAACAGTCTGTCAATCAATCGATCGACATACAACTAATTATTGGTATTAGTGTATGTCATATATCACCCCAATACCCGTGTGGGGTTTTCAAACAATCAAACGCAGATTTTATTTGTGCAGTTGGACGATGTGTAAAATTTATCGTCCCAATCAATATCAGTCAAATGTGTGTATATAAACAAATCATCTAATTTGTTTATTTTTATTTCATTTTAAATACACGTTAAAAATTATATTTTCAACTACAAAATATTTTAACTATATAAATATTTTATTTCATTTCACATCACATCACATAATCAACTACACAGCAAAATCAAACAAACAAGCATACAAGCCATCCATGGTCTGTGGACGACGGGTGTCGGGTGCCACTAAACACCGTCTGCATCCTAGTATATATTTTAACTAGAAATAAATTTAAAAGTGAAGAGTTCTCACCGACTAGCTAAACCAAACGCCACGACTCTTTATATGTAGGAAATCTTCGCCATGTCTCCTTTTGTTACTTTCGTCGTCTGCATTCACGACATATATAAAATTCACATTTTTATTATCTCTACTATATAAAAATTATATTTTTATAATCTCTACTATATAAAAATTATATTTTTATAATCTCTACTATATAAAAATCATATTTTTTTATCTCTACTATATAAAAATTATATTTATATATCAGCTTCATATACATAAAAATCGAATTTTTATCGTTACTTCATATGTATTAAAATCGAATTTTTATATAATTAAAAATCACTTCTTAATATGCTTAACATATAAATAAAGATCAATTTTTTATTCTACTTCATTTAAATAAATAATAATCATATTTTATAAATAAAATTTATATTTTTAAATCAATGTTATTTACAAAATAAGTAATAAAAAAAATAAGAAGCTCACAGTTTAAAATCTGGAACTTCGTCGATCTTCCTTCTGTATCATTCCTCATGCCTGTACACTATCGAATCTTTATCGTCTTCTAGGGTTATTTTCTTTTTTTTCTTTTTTTTCTTGCTGGAAGGGGGATATCGGTAAAAATCAAATTTTTAGTGGAGGGGGCCTACTGGTCAGAGTTGCGGCCGGGGAAAGGGCGGAGCGGGTGTCTGAGGCGGAGGCAGGGGGTGCGGTGGTGGGTCATTGGCCTGAGGCGGTTGTTTATTGCGGTCTAGGGCACATGTTTTCTGGGAATTGAGGGAGGGAAGGGGAAGCGGTGGAGAGGGAGATAGGGATTCACGGCTCGAGCGGCGGAGGCGGGGCAGCCACAGCGGCTGTGGCGCAACGCCAGGAAGGGGCGACGGGCTGTAAAAAGGGGGGCGGCTCATTCTTTTTTAATTTTGACTGAGGAGGGAAATAGTGAGGGTTTGACCGATATTTACTTATATATATATATAATAATTTAATATTATTTTTCTTCATAAAAGTCGACTTTGTATACTAACCTCAAAAGAGACCCAACGACTGTTGCCCTTAGCTAATTACCCACATTTCGAACACAATGGGATATGTATCGTAGGCAGATTCGGCCATTTCGATCTGTTTTCGTCAAAATCAACATATAACTCTATATATTGAATTTGAACGCGCATTTCATTTTACCAGGGCCACATACTAACTAGAAAATTTCCCGAAAAATATTTTCTAGCTTCGTATTGACGATACGGTTCTAACAAAACTAATTTTGTCAAATTCTGAGACCGCTTGAAAAACGACCATTTTTCCAGTCGATTAAAATCGATTGAAATTGGTCAAACGCGTTTTCCTTTGCCACACTCACATATTGATTCGAAAAATTATGAATTTGGGAATCTAGCAATAACTTGACATTATGGATCCAACAAAGTGGTTTCGTCGAAAACCGAGGTCGTTTGCAAAATTGCCATTTTTAAGGGCCAGAATTCCATAGCGACTATTCTGAAATTTCAACTGGGCATAACTTTTTATCCCCGCTGTGAAATTTCAATTTTTCGGATTTGTTGGAAAGATATTCTTTATTAGATTCAAATATTTTTGGGTTCGTTAAAATCCGGTTTATTTTGAATCCTGTGCATTCATTTGAATTTTGAAATTGAATTATCGAACTACCGCGCCAATTTCAGTTCCTTTTATATATATAAATAAATATTTATATTCTAATGACAACGTATATAAATATATACGCTCGAATTCTATTCAAAATAAATTTCTCGTCGATATTATTTAAAATAATTCATTTTAAATAATCAAAATTCACTAAAATTGCCAAAATAAAAATTTTAAATTAGCTCGGATTTCCGGGTTGTTACACCCTTCCTGTAATAACCCGAAAAACTGGGCCAGTTTAAAATTTTTATTTTGGCAATTTTAGCGAATTTTGATTATTTAAAATGAATTATTTTAAATACTATCGACGAGGAATTTATTTTGAATAGAATTCGAACGTATATATTATATAGTTCGTCGTTAGAATATAAATAATTATATATAATTAGAAAAGGAATTGAAAATGGCGCGGTAGTTCGATAATTCGATTTCAAACTTCAAATGAATGTACCGGGTGCAAAATAGACCGGATTTTAGGGAAACCAAGAATAATGGAATCTAATTGATAATATCTTTCCAACGAATCCGGGAAATCAAAATTTCATAGCGGGAATCAAAAGATATGTCCAGTTGAAAATTCTGAATAGTCGCTATGGAATTCAGGCCCTTAAAAATGGACATTTTGCAAATGACCTCGGATTTCGACGAAACCACTTTTGTTGGGTCCGTGATGTCAAGTTATTGCTAGATTCCAAATTTCATAATTTTCCGAATCAATATGTGAGCGTGGCAAAGGAAAACGCGTTTGACCAGTTTCAGTTGATTTTAATCGACTGGAAAATGGCCATTTTTCCAACTGTCTCAGAATTCGATGAAATTAGTTTTGTTAGGACCGTATCGTCAATACGAAGCTAGAAAATATTTTTCTGGAATTTTCGGTGTCCGTATGTGACCCCAGTAAATTGAAATGTACGTTCAGAATTGAATATACTAATTTATATTTTAATTTGAACGGAAACTGATCGAAACAGTCAAATCAGCTTACGATACATATCCCACTTTGTTCGGAATGGGGGTAATACGCTAGGGGCGACAGTCAGTGGGCTTAATTCTGAGTTCGAATTAAAAGTCAACCTCAAGTGGATATTAAATTAAATTAAAATAAATATTATATAATTCTCCCTTACTCTCTCTCTCCTCATACTTCGTTCAGATCTGGAAAAAGTAAAATAGAAAAAAAACCGATTAGTTTTCTTCAATCGATCTGGCGATCGACGGCGTTCACGGCCATCGCCCCACCTCGTCACCGCCTCACTGGAAGTCGCCCCCTCTTCCTCGCTCCGTTCTCCTCTTCCAGACCGCACTCGCGATCCCCCCTTTTGTCTTTCTTCCATCGAAGACTTCGATCCACCGTCGTCCATCGCCGTGGGCCACCCCGCCACCGTCATACCTCTTGCCACCACCGCGCGCCTCCACAGCAACCTCCTCCCCCTTCGAGCGATCTCAGACCAACACCCTCTCTCCGGTCAAACCGTAAACCACTTCCTTCCCGACACTGATTGAACACAGTAAGCCTCCTCTATTTTATTTTAATTAGTTTAATTCAGTTTTTACATAAATAAAAAGATCAATTTTTAATAAAGAAAAGATCTATTTTTAATAAAGAAAAGATCATATTTTTGATAAAGAAAAGACCGTATTTTGTTAAAGGAAAGATTATATTTTTGTGTAGTTAAAGATTATATATTTTTTTTTCAATGAAGAGATTGAATTTTTATAACATGAAAGATGGAATTTTAAAGACAAGAAAAAAAAATGATTTTGTTAATGTAAAAAAAATATAATTTTTATATTATAGAAAGGTTAAAAATATAATTTTTATATATGGAGAATATAAAAATGCGATTTTTGTATGAGTGGCGATATAAAAATATAATCTTTATTGGAAGAAGTAGCGGTATAAAAATAGAATTTTTATCTATATAGTAGTAGTATAAAAATGTGATTTTTATACACATGTTAACGAAGTAAAAATTCGATTTTTATATATTGAATAGCATAGTAAAAATTCGATTTTTATATATTGAATAGCATAGTAAAAATTCGATTTTTATATATTGAATAGCATAGTAAAAATTCGATTTTTATATAATGAATAGGGAAGTAAAAATGTGATTTTTACATATGTAGAGAATACGGGGTGAAAAGTGACAAGAGGCAAGAATGGCGAAGACTTCTACCTAAGAAGAGTCGTGGGATCGGATATCTATCTGTGAGAACTTCTCACTCTTCAATTTCTTTTTCTAGTCATATATATATACTAGGATGCTGACGGTGCTTAGTAGCACCCGACACAATCGTCCATAGACCATGGACTTGTTTGTTTGATTGCAAAAATTAGTTAGATTATTTGATTGAAATTTGAATTGTTTGGTGAAATGAATGGATTTGATTGATGTGTGAATGGCGTGGGCCTTCACTAGACCGGGGATAAGGCTAGGCCTCGTCCCGTTTCTAGTATCGTGCCGTTATGCCGCCGAAATTTTCTAAAATAAGTTAGACAAATAAAGAAATCATTTATTTAATAAATGAACTGAATAGAATATTTTCATAGGTTGAATAAAATGTTTTATCGTTAAAATATAACTTTTAACGTGAAAGTGAATAAATAAATATTTATAAACAAATCGGCCGATTTGTTTATATTCACTGATTTGACTGATATTGATTGGGTCGATAAATTTTACACATCGCCCAACTGCACAACTAAAATCTGTGTTTGATTGTTTGAAACCCCACACGGGTGTTGGGATGAAATTTGAAGTTCACTCATCCTGATTGATTAAATATGCCGATCGATTGATTGACAGGCTGTTATAAGCGTTAGATATCTATATTTGATGCTTATACAGTGTAGTGCACTTTGGTTGATGGTTGATTATTTTTCAATGCTATTATATACGTGTGATGTATGAAAATCCATATAATTAACATTATATGGTGATTGATTGGGCCTCCTTCCAATTTAGAAAATAAAGAACAATATAAAATAAAGGTTCATGTGTTGACAGTACTCATCCGTTGAGATTAGTCATGTGTTGAACGAAATATTTTAATAATAAAATTTACATCTTTATCAATATAAAATAAAGGTTCATGTGTTGACAGTACTCATCCGTTGAGATTAGTCATGTGTTGAACGAAATATTTTAAAAATAGAAATATTTGAAATAGAAATATTTGAAATAGAAATATTTGAAAAAGAAATATTTGAAATAGAATATTAGAAAATAGAAATATATGAAGCCGTGTTGATTAGATTGACGCCATTTTGATGTGAACGATATTTATATCGATTTTATTCATTTTATAATGAATATCGAAAGTGATTTCAAAATCTGATATTTTGAAAAGAATTGAAATTCAAACTGAATTTGAACTGAAATGAATGAATTCGAATTGAATTGAATAGAAAATGAATTCAAATTTAATTGAATAGAAAATGAATTCGAATTGAATTGAATAGAAAACAAATTCAAATTTAATTGAATAGAAAATGAATTCGAATTGAATAGAAAACGAATTCAAATTTAATTGAATAGAAAATGAATTCGAATTGAATAGAAAATGAATTCGAATTGAATTGAATAGAAAACGAATTCAAATTTAATTGAATAGAAAATGAATTCGAATTGAATTGAATAGAAAACGAATTCAAATTTAATCGAATAGAAAACGATTTCAAATTTAATTGAATAGAAAACGAATTCGAATTGAATTGAATAGAAAATGAATTCGAATTAAATTGAATAGAAAACGAATTCGAATTGAATTGAATAGAAAACGAATTCGAATTGAATTGAGTTGAAAACAAATTTGAATTGAATCGAATAGAAACCAAATTTGAATTGAATCGACTAGAAAACAAATTTGAATTGAATCGACTAGAAAACCAATTTGAATTGAATCGACTAGAAAACAAATTTGAATTGAATCGACTAGAAAACAAATTTGAATTGAATCGAATAGAAAACCAATTCGAAATGAATTGAATATAAAACGAATTCGAAGTGAATTGAAACCAAATTCGAATTGAATTGAAAACGAATTGAAATGAATTCAAATTGAATTTAAATTTGAATTGAATAGAAATGGATTTTAAAACGAATTTATAAGGAAAAATTCAATTTTGATTTGAATTTGAAATAAAGGTTGAAATTGTTTTTGAAACGAATTCAAAACTATTTATAAAATTCGTTTTAAATAGAAATCGATGAAATATATATTATATATATAATATAACGGCCTGAATAGAACGCGCCGCGCCGCGGCAGTTCGTAAATTTCGACCATTTATTTCAAATGAACATTACGGGAGATCCGACCATCGGATTCTCCTAAAACCGGAACCGTTGGGTTCGTATCGAAAAGAGCTTTCTAACAAATATTAGAAATTTGAAATCTAACGGTTGGATTTGGAGATACGTCCAAATCAAATTTGGAAAAGGTCGCTGTAAGTGCAGTTCGATGGCCGTTGATGGAAATCGACTGTACGGGCCTTGATAAAATTATTAAAAATAGTAATAATTAGTGTAAAATCATAAGAAATGATTTGGGAAAAATTGGGATGAAAAACTCCACATTTGAAAAGATAAAAATAGATTTTTATCAAAATAAACTAGTTTTGAACTAAAATTAAAATCCATTTATTTTTAAATAAATAATTTGGATTTGAAATGGGTTTTAAATAGAATTGATCTGTGGGTTTATCGTGAACAGTGTTTTAAATAACATTCGTTCTTTAACCCGCTAATAAATGACATTGGTTCTTGAACCCAGAAAAAGGAATTTTAATGAATCTGCAATTAGATTGAAATGTGAATTGATAATCTAAATTATCAAATTTAGAAATTGAGCGAGAATGGAGTATCACCAGTTTTGCTCCAAAGCGATAGTTAAATCTTTAATTAGATTTGAACGTGAAATGGTAATTAATTTTATCGATAATACCACGTGGTGTTAGATATGGAGTATTACCCATTTTGCTTCATGGGATGAATAGGTTGGGATTGGGAAATAAATTAAATAATCACTTCGGTATGGTTCGTTAATCCCGACTAGTTTGGAAAACCATAATTTGGTTTGAAATGACATCCAAAGGAAGATTAAAGGATAAATTTTAAAGAATTTATCTTAGATAAAATTAATGGGAACCTTTCCCTAAGAATTGAAATTTAGAGACTAGCTGAAGGTTAGTTAAGAAGAATGGTTTCCTGGATATTGATCTGATGTCGGTTTCGGCCTTCGGGGTTAATATTTGGGGAATTGCTCTCTTACTGATTTACGGTTAGTAACTAATGAATTGGAATGAGGCGTATGTTGTGTTTGTGTAACATTTATTTTTAATATACGCGGGTTGTTCGGAAAGGCCGGGTTTATACCGATTCTGAATAACTGATTCGACGATATGTCGAAGATGAAGATGGTGGTTGAAGACCGGAAGTCTTCACATCGTTTGGATAATTACTGACGATCCTGATTGGGCTGTACACCCAAGAGGATGGAAATAGTTGGTGGTCGTCCAGACGTACTTGGAGATGGATGGATATGCGAGGAAAGTGCTTCCGGTTTCGTTCAGATCCAGAACGAACTTGTAAATGGATGGTGTGTCCGACATTGTATTCCTTTATATTGTATTCGTTGATCTCTGCTAAATATATATCTGTTTGGCGGCGGAGAATTTATTCTCTTGCTTAACGCCCTTCTCTGAGACATACGAGCTCAGAGGTTATATATTGGCAGAAATCAGTGGTACGATATGGATTGATAGTGTGGCATGCTGAGATGCAGTGATCCGGACTTTTGTTAAAAAGCAAAGTTTGGTGGATGATGATCAAAGCGCAGCTGATATAGCATGGCTTTGTGTATAGCGTTGATTCACGAGCCTCACATCCCGGTATGGTGGTAAACTGATGGTTTGATCAGTATGCTTTTTAGTGGATGGGCACCTTAATGGTGTCGTGGATTCGGTCGACCGAGATGAGCTTAGTGCTCAGGGATATATAGAGTAGGCGGTGTTTTTTCTCGCTGGGACGTAAGCCGCGGTGGTACTCTGGTCCCAAATGTGCGGATGTGCAGATGGTGTTTTCTCTTGTTGGGACGTAAGCCGTGGTGAATTGCATTACGCGATCGATCTTTCGAATCAGGAGCCACCATGATGGAAATCCAATTTCCAATACGTGTATTTCGGTTTTATTTGTAGAGCCTAGTATGGCGACATAGTGGGATGGGGCGCTTATGCCGTCTATGATTGATACTTATGATTTGAAGATATTTTATACAATATGCACTTACAATAGTATCAAATGATTGGTTTTAAACGTATCAAGCATTCTTGGCTATTATAAGGTAAAAACCTTATCCTCCGGCTTGCGTTGCATTGTGTGATGGGACCTGGGTCTTATAATAGCTTCATTTTTCTTTATTTAGCATTGCGCTGTTGTTTTATGCACTGGTGTTCTTGGGAGGAAACCCGTTCCGTGTTTTACGGCGTGGTCCCTTGATTTACCTAACTTTAAAAATAAAGATTAATAATTGTTTTAGTTCTCACACCAGTCACATGACTGACTTGGAGTTTATTGTTTTAACCTAAACTCTGGGTGCCCTTATTTTCGACACGGGCCGCTAGTAGTTTTGGTTTTGCAAATTTATATTCACAGGATCCTGGTTTATAGCTGGAATGATATCCGGAAAGCTTTGTATCTGTATATCTCTTCTAGTTGTGTATTGTATTATTTTCCGCTGCGATGTATTTAAATGTAATTTAAATCTATGATATTTCTGTGTAATATTCATTTATACTATGTATATTCTTGTATTCTGGTGCATTGTTGTAATATACAATGAAATGTTCTTCTGTATGTGTTCTGTTGTGGCTTGTTCTCGAACTATCCGCGCTTTCCCAACCGGGGAAGTTACAGGTTTTCACAGTTGGTATCAGAGCTTTGGTTTACAAAGCTCAGAGAACAAGACACATTAGAACCATACGAAAGAATTCATCAGATATTGGATTAGTAATATCCAACGGGAATGACTCGTTGGAGACGGGATCAGTAGTATCCTAGAACGAGTGTGAAGAGTATATTTTTGCAAATGAAAACAAATTTTTGTTTTGAAAATTTAAATCAATTATTCGTATTTGATTATTTATTTATGTTGAATTTGGACAATCCAGTATATATAGATTTTGCATATACGTCTGATCCACGTGTATTCGAAGTTTTAATATACTGGATAGATATAGATTCGCACTCTAGTCGCTCGGGGATAATTCTGGTGATGTCCGGACATCATCAGTATTTATATTCAAGTTTCGAAGGTGTGATGTCTATATATTTCCTATCGACTGGTGTGAGAACCAAAATTAGATAGGGCTTATTGTTGTGATTTGGCATCAAAAATTTGATTTTTTGACTATATATCAGAGTTATGAATTTGAAACGATAACCCACTAATTGATTGATGGTTGTGTTGTTTGATTAATGAAAATTTAAACCATTTAGTCAAATTGTACCAAAAAGGGAGATGTTTTGAAATTTGATTGAAATTGCATGCATATACTTGTACTTACATTGAACAGGTCATAGCAAGGAGGCTAGAGCCGAAGAATAAAATTTGTTTGCACGACAAATAGGTACATGTTTACTATAATTTACTGTTTTATTTGGGTGATGATGATTTTATGAGCCGATTGGCCTTTTCTTTTTCTTTTTGAGATCAGAAGGCCTTTATGGCAATTTCGGGATTTTCCCGTGGCACCCGGTGAAGGGGAGGTTATGGCGAATTTTTTCAAAAATTTAGGGTGTTAGCCAAATTTTTGGAATTTTTGAAAAGTTCTTAGAAACTGAAAAGTTGAAGAACTTAAGCCGTAATCAAAACAATGGAAGTTGAGTTGAATTGTTAAACAACTTTCGGCTTTGTTCCTTTTCGGGGACGAAAAGTTTTAAGTGGGGGAGATTGTAACAACCCGAAAATCTGGGCCAGTTTAATTTTTTTATTTTGGCAATTTTAGTGAATTTTGATTATTTAAAATGAATTATTTTAAATACTATCGACGAGAAATTTATTTTGAATAGAATTCGAACGTATATATTATATAGTTCGTCGTTAGAATATAATTAATTATATATAATTATAAAAGGAATTGAAAATGGCGCGGTAGTTCGATAATTCGATTTCAAACTTCAAATGAATGTACCGGGTGCAAAATAGACCGGATTTTAGGGAATCCAAGAATAATGGAATCTAATTGATAATATCTTTCCAACGAATCCTGGAAATCAAAATTTCATAGCGGGAATCAAAAGATATGTCCAGTTGAAAATTCTGAATAGTCGCTATGGAATTCAGGCCCTTAAAAATGGACATTTTGCAAACGACCTCGGATTTCGACGAAACCACTTTTGTTGGGTCCGTGATGTCAAGTTATTGCTAGATTCCAAATTTCATAATTTTCCGAATCAATATGTGAGCGTGGCAAAGGAAAACGCGTTTGACCAGTTTCAGTTGATTTTAATCGACTGGAAAATGGCCATTTTTCCAACTTTCTCAGAATTCGATGAAATTAGTTTTGTTAGGACCGTATCGTCAATACGAAGCTAGAAAATATTTTTCTGGAATTTTCGGTGTCCGTATGTGACCCCAGTAAATTGAAATGTACGTTCAGAATTGAATATACTGATTTATATTTTAATTTGAACGGAAACTGATCGAAACAGTCGAATCAGCTTACGATACATATTCCACTGTGTTCGGAATGGGGGTAATACGCTAGGGGCGACAGTCAGTGGGCTTAATTCTGAGTTCGAATTAAAAGTCAACCTCAAGTGGATATTAAATTAAATTAAAATAAATATTATATAATTCTCCCTTACTCTCTCTCTCCTCATACTTCGTTCAGATCTGGAAAAAGTAAAATAGAAAAAAAACCCGATTAGTTTTCTTCAATCGATCTGGCGATCGACGGCGTTCACGGCCATCGCCCCACCTCGTCACCGCCTCACTGGAAGTCGCCCCCTCTTCCTCGCTCCGTTCTCCTCTTCCAGACCGCACTCGCGATCCCCCCTTTTGTCTTTCTTCCATCGAAGACTTCGATCCACCGTCGTCCATCGCTGTGGGCCACCCCGCCACCGTCATACCTCTTGCCACCACCGCGCGCCTCCACAGCAACCTCCTCCCCCTTCGAGCGATCTCAGACCAGCACCCTCTCTCCGGTCAAACCGTAAACCACTTCCTACCCGACACTGATTGAACACAGTAAGCCTCCTCTATTTTATTTTAATTAGTTTAATTCAGTTTTTACATAAATAAAAAGATCTATTTTTAATAAAGAAAAGATCTATTTTTAATAAAGAAAAGATCATATTTTTGATAAAGAAAAGACCGTATTTTGTTAAAGGAAAGATTATATTTTTGTGTAGTTAAAGATTATATTTTTTTTCAATGAAGAGATTGAATTTTTATAACATGAAAGATGGAATTTTAAAGACAAGAAAAAAAATGATTTTGTTAATGTAAAAAAATATAATTTTTATATTATAGAAAGGTTAAAAATATAATTTTTATATATGGAGAATATAAAAATGCGATTTTTATATGAGTGGCGATATAAAAATATAATCTTTATTGGAAGAAGTAGCGGTATAAAAATAGAATTTTTATCTATATAGTAGTAGTATAAAAATGTGATTTTTATACACATGTTAACGAAGTAAAAAATTGATTTTTATATATTGAATAGCATAGTAAAAATTCGATTTTTATATATTGAATAGCATAGTAAAAATTCGATTTTTATATAATGAATAGGGAAGTAAAAATGTGATTTTTACATATGTAGAGAATACGGGGTGAAAAGTGACAAGAGGCAAGAATGGCGAAGACTTCTACCTAAGAAGAGTCGTGGGATCAGATAGCTATCTGTGAGAACTTCTCACTCATCAATTTCTTTTTCTAGTCATATATATATACTAGGATGCAGATGGTGCTTAGTAGCACCCGACACAATCGTCCACAGACCATGGACTTGTTTGTTTGATTGCAAAAATTAGTTAGATTATTTGATTGAAATTTGAATTGTTTGGTGAAATGAATGGATTTGATTGATGTGTGAATGGCGTGGGCCTTCACTAGACTGGGGATAAGGCTAGGCCTCGTCCCGTTTCTAGTATCGTGCCGTTATGCCGCCGAAATTTTCTAAAATAAGTTAGACAAATAAAGAAATCATTTATTTAATAAATGAACTGAATAGAATATTTTCATAGGTTGAATAAAATGTTTTATCGTTAAAAATATAACTTTTAACGTGAAAGTGAATAAATAAATATTTATAAACAAATCGGCCGATTTGATTATATACACTGATTTGACTGATATTGATTGGGTCGATAAATTTTACACATCGCCCAACTGCACAACTAAAATCTGTGTTTGATTGTTTGAAACCCCACACGGGTGTTGGGATGAAATTTGAAGTTCACTCATCCTTATTGATTAAATATGTCGATCGATTGATTGACAGGCTGTTATAAGCGTTAGATATCTATATTTGATGCTTATACAGTGTAGTGCACTTTGGTTGATGGTTGATTATTTTTCAATGCTATTATATACGTGTGATGTATGAAAATCCATATAATTAACATTATATGGTGATTGATTGGACCTCCTTCCAATTTAGAAAATAAAGAACAATATAAAATAAAGGTTCATGTGTTGACAGTACTCATCCGTTGAGATTAGTCATGTGTTGAACGAAATATTTTAATAATAAAATTTACATCTTTATCAATATAAAACAAAGGTTCATGTGTTGACAGTACTCATCCGTTGAGATTAGTCATGTGTTGAACGAAATATTTTAAAAATAGAAATATTTGAAATAGAAATATTTGAAAAAGAAATATTTGAAATAGAATTTTAGAAAATAGAAATATATGAAGCCGTGTTGATTTGATTGACGCCAATTTGATGTGAACGATATTTATATCGATTTTATTCATTTTATAATGAATATCGAAAGTGATTTCAAAATCTGATATTTTGAAAAGAATTGAAATTCAAACGTAATTTGAACTGAAATGAATGAATTCGAATTGAATAGAAAATGAATTCAAATTTAATTGAATAGAAAATGAATTCGAATTGAATTGAATAGAAAACGAATTCAAATTTAATTGAATAGAAAATGAATTCGAATTGAATTGAATAGAAAACGAATTCAAATTTAATTGAATAGAAAATGAATTCGAATTGAATTGAATAGAAAATGAATTCGAATTGAATTGAATTGAAAACGAATTCAAATTTAATTGAATAGAAAATGAATTCGAATTGAATTGAATAGAAAACGAATTCAAATTTAATTGAATAGAAAACGAATTCAAATTTAATTGAATAGAAAATGAATTCGAATTGAATTGAATAGAAAATGAATTCGAATTGAATTGAATAGAAAACGAATTCGAATTGAATTGAATAGAAAACGAATTCGAATTGAATTGAGTTGAAAACAAATTTGAATTGAATCGAATAGAAAACAAATTTGAATTGAATCGACTAGAAAACAAATTTGAATTGAATCGACTAGAAAACAAATTTGAATTGAATCGACTAGAAAACAAATTTGAATTGAATCGACTAGAAAACAAATTTGAATTGAATCGAATAGAAAACCAATTCGAAATGAATTGAATATAAAACGAATTCGAAGTGAATTGAAACCAAATTCGAATTGAATTGAAAACGAATTGAATTGAAAACGAATTGAAATGAATTCAAATTGAATTTAAATTTGAATTGAATAGAAATGGATTTTAAAACGAATTTATAAGGAAAAATTCAATTTTGATTTGAATTTGAAATAAAGGTTGAAATTGTTTTTGAAACGAATTCAAAACTATTTATAAAATTCGTTTTAAATAGAAATCGACGAAATATTATATATATATATATATATATATATATATATATTATATATATATAATATAACGGCCTGAATAGAACGCGCCGCGCCGCGGCAGTTCGTAAATTTCGACCATTTATTTCAAACGAACATTACGGGAGATCCGACCGTCGGATTCTCCTAAAACCGGAACCGTTGGGTTCGTATCGAAAAGAGCTTTCTAACGAATATTAGGAATTTGGAATCTAACGGTTGGATTTGGAGATACGTCCAAATCAAATTTGGAAAAGGTCGCTGTAAGTGCAGTTCGATGGCCGTTGATGGAAATCGACTGTACGGGCCTTGATAAAATTATTAAAAACAGTAATAATTAGTGTAAAATCATAAGAAATGATTTGGGAAAAATTGGGATGAAAAACTCCACATTTGAAAAGATAAAAATAGATTTTTATCAAAATAAACTAGTTTTGAACTAAAATTAAAATCCATTTATTTTTAAATAAATAAATTGGATTTGAAATGGGTTTTAAATAGAATTGATCTGTGGGTTTATCGTGAACAGTGTTTTAAATAACATTCGTTCTTTAACCCGCTAATAAATGACATTGGTTCTTGAACCCAGAAAAAGGAATTTTAATGAATCTGCAATTAGATTGAAATGTGAATTGATAATCTAAATTATCAAATTTAGAAATTGAGCGAGAATAGAGTATCACCAGTTTTTCTCCAAAGCAATAGTTAAATATTTAATTAGATTTGAACGTGAAATGGTAATTAATTTTACCGATAATACCACGTGGTGTTAGATATGGAGTATTACCCGTTTTGCTTAATGGGATGAATAGGTTGGGATTGGGAAATAAATTAAATAATTACTTCGGTATGGTTCGTTAATCCCGACTAGTTTGGAAAACCATAATTTGGTTTGAAATGACATCCAAAGGAAGATTAAAGGATAAATTTTAAAGAATTTATCTTAGATAAAATTAATGGGAACCTTTCCCTAAGAATTGAAATTTAGAGACTAGCTGAAGGTTAGTTAAGAAGAATGGTTTCCTGGATATTGATCTGATGTTGGTTTCGGCCTTCGGGGTTAATATTTGGGGAATTGCTCTCTTACTGATTTACGGTTAGTAACTAATGAATTGGAATGAGGCGTATGTTGTGTTTGTGTAACATTTATTTTTAATATACGCGGGTTGTTCGGAAAGGCCGGGTTTATACCCATTCTGAATAACCGATTCGACGATATGTCGAAGATGAAGATGGTGGTTGAAGACCGGAAGTCTTCACATCGTTTGGATAATTACTGACGATCCTGATTGGGCTATACACCCAAGAGGATGGAAATAGTTGGTGGTCGTCCAGACGTACTTGGAGATGGATGGATATGCGAGGAAAGTGCCTCCGGTTTCGTTTAGACCCAGAACGAACTTGTAAATGGATGATGTGTCCGACATTGTATTCCTTTATATTGTATTCGTTGATCTCTGCTAAATATATATCTGTTTGGCGGCGGAGAATTTATTCTCTTGCTTAACGCCCTTCTCTGAGACATACGAGCTCAGAGGTTATATATTGGCAGAAATCAGTGGTACGATATGGATTGATAGTGTGGCATGCTGAGATGCAGTGATCCAGACTTTTATTGAAAAGCAAAGTTTGGTGGATGATGATCAAAGCGCAGCTGATATAGCATGGCTTTGTGTATAGCGTTGATTCACGAGCCTCACATCCCGGTATGGTGGTAAACTGATGGTTTGATCAGTATGCTTTTTAGTGGATGGGCACCTTAATGGTGTCGTGGATTCGGTCAACCGAGATGAGCTTAGTGCTCAGGGATATATAGAGTAGGCGGTGTTTTTTCTCGCTGGGACGTAAGCCGCGGTGGTACTCTGGTCCCAAATGTGCGGATGTGCAGACGGTGTTTTCTCTTGTTGGGACGTAAGCCGTGGTGAATTGCATTACGCGATCGATCTTTCGAATCAGGAGCCACCATGATGGAAATCCAATTTCCAATACGTGTATTTCGGTTTTATTTGTAGAGCCTAGTATGGCGACATAGTGGGATGGGGCGCTTATGCCGTCTATGATTGATACTTATGATTTGAAGATATTTTATACAATATGCACTTACAATAGTATCAAATGATTGGTTTTAAACGTATCAAGCATTCTTGGCTATTATAAGGTAAAAACCTTATCCTCCGGCTTGCGTTGCATTGTGTGATGGGACCTGGGTCTTATAATAGCTTCATTTTTCTTTATTTAGCATTGCGCTGTTGTTTTATGCACTGGTGTTCTTGGGAGGAAACCCGTTCCGTGTTTTACGGCGTGGTCCCTTGATTTACCTAACTTTAAAAATAAAGATTAATAACTGTTTTAGTTCTCACACCAGTCACATGACTGACCTGGAGTTTATTGTTTTAACCTAAACTCTGGGTGCCCTTATTTTCGACACGGGCAGCTAGTAGTTTTGGTTTTGCAGATTTATATTCACAGGATCCTGGTTTATAGCTGGAATGATATCCGGAAAGCTTTGTATCCGTATATCTTTTCTAGTTGTGTATTGTATTATTTTCCGCTGCGATGTATTTAAATGTAATTTAAATCTCTGATATTTCTGTGTAATATTCATTTATACTCTGTATATTCTTGTATTCTGGTGCATTGTTGTAATATACAATGAAATGTTCTTCTGTATGTGTTCTGTTGTGGCTTGTTCTCGAACTATCCGCGCTTTCCCAACCGGGGAAGTTACGGGTTTTCACACTTCCTCCCCCGTTGATTCTCAGATCGAGAAAAAAAACAAAAAAAAAACAAAAAAAACAGTTGTTTCCCCAAATCACTCGAGCCCCCCTCGCGATTGCCTCCGCTCACCCCCACGCCTCCGCCGCATCTACCGGAGACCGCCGCCGATCCCACGCCAGGCCGCGCCCCCACCCTGCGCTCCTCCTCCGATATCCCTCTCCTCCTCTCTTTCTTAAAAAACTGAAAACCCCTTTTTTCACCTAACAACCGCCACCTTCCCAATGCACCGCTCCCCTCAGCACCTCCTCCTCCAACCACAGTGAGGCTTTTTATTTATATATATATATTAGCATTGTTTTTTAATCCGATTATTTTATATGTTAAACCATTGTTTAAAATTTTTATTTATATATAAAGTTTTGATTTTTATATATAAAGCTATAATTTTATTTGTATATAAGGTTATGATTTTTATAAATAATAAAGATATGATTTTTATAAATAAAAATATGATTTTTATGAATAAAAATATGATTTTTGTGAATAAAATATGGTTTTATAATCATAAAGGTATGATTTTTTTAGTTTATAAGAAAATATATAATTGTTAGTTATATGAAAATATCATCTTTAGTTATATAAAAATATAATTTTTGGTGAGAAGAAGATATGAAAAGCGGTATAAAAATATGATTTTTAAACGATGAGGATATGATTTTTAAAGATAAATGATTTGATTTTTTTTATATTAAAAAAAGATATGATTCTTAATTTAGAAAAGGATAGCATTTTTATTCATATGAATGGAATAATAAAAATATGATTTTTATATAATAGAGAATATAAAAATATTATTTTTATATATCTAGCGAATTAAAAATCTGATTTTTATATATAGAGAGGAGAGATTAAAATATGTTTTTTATACGAATGGTATGAAAATAAAAATATGTTTTTTATAGTGCAAACTTCGAAATAAAAATAGGATTTTTATTATATGAAAAGCGATATAAAAATGTGATTTTTATACATATAGTAGCATTGTTAAAAATATGATTTTTAATATAAACCACGTAAAACAGATGGCGATGAAACTGACGGAAGTAAAACGGAATCCAGGTCATTCAGAAATAAAGAATGGAGGATTGGAACCAACTGTGAGAACTTCTCACTCTATTTATTTTCTAGTTAAAATATATACTAGGATACAGACGGTGCTTAGCAGCACCCGACACTCGTCGTCCACAAACCATGGACGACTTGTTCGATTTGATTATGTTGTGAAAATTGATTGTGATGTGGAATGGAATGAATAAAATATTCATAAGTTGGAATAAATATTCTACAGTTAAAAATATAATTTTTAACGTGTATATGAATAAAATAAATAGTCACTTACAAATCGGACGATTTGTTTATGTACACATATTTGACGGATATTGATTGGGATGATATATTCTACACATCGCCGAACTACACAAATAATATTTAGTATTTGTTGGTTGAAACCCCACATGGGTATTGGGATGATATTTAACGTACACTAATCCCAATCGTTTAGTTGTATGTCAATCGATTGGTTGATAGACTATTATAAGCGTTAAATATTTATATTTAATGCTTATGCAGTGTAGAATGCACTCTGAATGATGGTTGATTGTTTATCATTGCTATTATATACATGTGTTGTATGAAATCCATATAAATCACATTATATGGTAATTGACATTGTCTGATTCCAGTTCAGAAAGAAGGAATATTTTAAAATAACGAATATTTTAAAATAATGAATATTTTAAAATAATGAATATTTTAAAATAATATTTTGTAAAGGATTAAATGCTGATTTTGAAGTCTGATTTTGGATGGACACGAAATTGTTGAAATATATAAAGCTGTGTTGATTAAATTAGCATCATTTTGACGCGAACGATATTTATATCGATTTTATTCATTTTTATAATGAATATCGAAAAGGAAGTAATTTCATAATCTAATGTTTTTAAAATACTATCATTTATATATTGATGATATAGAATATTCAATTTTGATTTGAAATTGAATATGAAGTTGAAATCATTTTGAAAATGAATTTAAAACGATTTATAAAATACGTTTTAAATGGAAATCGACGAAATATATATAACATACATTTTATATATATAATGGCCTGAATAGAACGTGCCGCATCGCGGAAGTTCGCGAATTTCGACCACTGACTTCGAATGGACATTACGGAAGATCCGACCGTCGGATTCTCCTAAAACCGGGACCGTTGGGTTCGTATCGAAAAGAGCTTTCCAAAGAATATAAGAAATTTAAGATCTAATGGTTGGATTTGGAATTATGTCGAAATCAAATTTGGAAAAGGTCGCCGTAAGTGCAGTTCGATGATCATTTACGGAAATCGACTATACGGGCCTTGATAAAATTATTAAAAATATCAATAATTTGTGTAAAATCATAATAAAAGACTTGGAAATAATTGGAATGAAAAATTCCATATTTGAAAGGATAAAAATATATTTTTATCGAAATGAACTAGTTATGAACTAGAATTATAAACCAATATTTTTAAATAAATAAATTGGACTAGAAATGGTTTTAAAAATAACCGGTATTTCCAATATATGAATTGGAATGGATTTGAATCGAAATATCTTTCGAATATTTTGATATTCGATTCCATGATTATACAGACATTGTGGAGGAATTTGGAAGATATATATATATCGTTATTCCAATACGATATTTGTTGGTCATAGAATTTGATATTGAATATAAGCCGATATATTTTCTATTCAGAGCCTTGTATTTAATATCAAATGGGATTTTGGGTTTGTCGTGAACGGTGTCTTCACTAAAACTGTTCTTAAACCCAGTTGAGAAAAGGTTAAATCTTTTTATTATGATTTAATGAAGTTTACCAATTAATTAACATTTAATTGGAATTAAATTCGAATTGGTTTTTGGGTTTATCGTGAACGGTGTTTTAAATAACACTTGCTCTTTAACCCGATTAACAATGGAATGAGATTTTGGTTTTGTCGTTGATGGTATCTTTAATAGTACTATTATTAAACCCAATGGAGTTAAGAAAATTAGAAAATTAGAAAATAACTGGAGATTAGCTAAGTTGAATGGTTTCCTGGGTATTGATTTGATGTTAGTTTCGGCCTTTGGGATTAATACTTAGGGAATTGTTCTCTTACTAATTTACGGTTAATGACTGAGGGGATGGGGTTTTCAGTAACACTGTTCTTAAACCTAGTGTGAAAAGAATAAATCTTTTAATTAAGATTTAAAGAAGAATTACCAATTAATTAACATTTAATTGGAACTAAAAATGGAATGTGAATTGGGTTTATTGTGAACTGTGTTTTTAACGACATTCGTTCTTTAACCCGATTTATAGTGAAATGAGATTTTGAATTTATAATTTTTATTAAGATTTAACGGGAAGTTTCCCAAGGTAAATTTTTCCAATTTAGTATATTAATTTAAAATTGAATGGAGTTCGATTGATAATAATCGAATTGAACTTTTGTGGAGGAAGACTGTTAATACATGTGGAATTTAAAAGGATCTGCCGTTATTCCATTTATATTATTAGTTGGATACGGAAATTGATATCGATTATATATTGATTTGTTTTTTCGTGAAGATTCCATAATTAATGGAATGTGATTTCGGTTTGTCGTTAACTATGTTTTAAATGATATTAGTTCTTTAACCCAGTTAAAGACAGGATTACATGTCTAACATTGTATTTCGAATTGTATGGTTAATCTCTGCCAAATATATATCAGTTTGGTGGTGAAGAATTTATTCTCTTGCTTAACACCCTTCTCTAAGACGTACGAGCTTAGAGGTTATATATCAATTGAAATCAATAGTACGGTGTAGATTGTCGATGCGACATGTTAGTGTTTCCAAAAGTTAAATTATCATTAATATTGATTTTTGGGAAGAATAAAACTAAATGGAGTTTTAATGAATCTTTAATTGGATTGAAAAATGAATATGATAATTTAGATTATTAAATTTGGGAAATGATTGAGAATGGATTATCACCAGTTTTACTCCTAGCGATAGTTAAATCTTTAATGAGATTTGAACGGGAAATGATAATTAAATTTACTGATAACACCGTGGTGTTAGATATGTGGTATGACCAGTTTTGCTCCATGGGATGAATAGGTTTGGATTGGGAAATTAAACAAATGATTACTTTGGTAAGGTGAGCTAATCCCGACTAGTTTGGAAAATCTTAATACGGTTTGAATTGATATCCAAAGGAAGATTAAAGAATAAATTTAAAGAATTTATCTTTGATAAAATTAATGGGAACCTTTCCCAAAAGATATGAATATTCAAATAAAAGAAAATTCAAAATTGGAATGAGGCGTATGTTGTGTTTCACAGCACTTGTTTATTATATACGCGAGTAATTCGGAAAGGCCAGGTTCATACCCATTATGAATAACTGATTCAACGATATGTCGATGATGAAGACGGTGGTTAAAGACCGAAGGTCTTCACATTGTTTGGATGATTACTGGTGTCTTGATTGGGCTGTACACCCAAGACAAGGTAATAAGTGGTGATCGTCCAGACGTACTTGGAGATCGACCGGATATGCGAGGACCTCTCTCCTGTATTGGACATACGAGACGAGGAATAAGGTGCCTCCGGTTTCGTTCAGACCCAGAATGAAATTGTAAATGGATATGTGTCTGACATTGGATTTTATTCTGTCTTGATTGATTACTATTAAATATATATCTGTTTGGCGGCAGAGAACTTATTCTCTTGCTTAACGCCCTTCCCTGAGACGTACGAGCTCAGAGGTTATATATCGATAGACATCAGTCGCATGGCGTGAATTGCCTGTGTGGCATGCTGAGATGCAAATGATCAAGGTTTCTGTTGGAAAGCAAAGTCTTGTGGTAGGTGATCAAAGCACGGCTTTAATATAGCGTAGCTCTGCGTATAGCGTTAATTCGCGAGCCTCACACCTCGGTATGAGTTAAAAACGGGATAAGGGACCCAAGGAGGACACGACGTTTCTTTCTAGCTATGGGTGGTGTCAGCGTTTTGCAAGCCCTGACATATATATATATATATATATACCTTTGGGGTTGTTGGAATGCGAGGCGCCTCGGTTATATCGGTCTCTACGGAGCTGATGGATGGGTCCTATTGGACCAGGAAACGTGTGTTCAGGAATTGCCAATCCACTAACGGAAGTGTGGACCGGCCTTGTAAGATCCAGGGGTTACCCAGAGTGCGTAGTCCCGAGGCATTTGCTAGAGTGTCTCGAAGCGGAAAGGAGTACATCCCTTTCCTAGACTCATGGTGGAAATCCAATTTCGAATATATGACATTTCGATTTTTATTGCAGAGCCTAATATTGGCGACATGATATATGGTACTCATGCTGCCTATGATTGATACATTTATATTTGAAGTTGTTTTATACACTTTACACTATAATAGTATAAAAATGATTTGTTTTAAATGCACCAAGCATGTTTGGCTATTATAAGGTAAAACCCTATCCTCCGGCTTGCGTTGCATTGTGTGATGGGGCCTGGGTCTTATAATAGCTTCATTTTTCCAAAAAAAAGCATTGCGCTGTTTGTTTTATTCACTGGTATTCTTGGGAGGAAACCCGTTCCATGTTATATGGCGCGGTTCCTTGATTTCCTTTATTTTTAAAGTAAAGATTTAATAACCGTTTTAGTTCTCACACCAGTCACATGACTGACCTTGAGTTTATTGTTTTAACCTAAACTTTGGGTGCCCCTATTTTCCATACGGGCATCTAGTAGTTTTGGTTTTGCAGATTTATATTCACAGGATCCTGGTTTACAGCTGGAATGATATTCAGAAAGCTCTGTATCTGTTTATCTCTTTCAGTTGTGTTTGTATTATTTTCCGCTGCTATGTAATGTATTTTAATCTTCGATGTGTAATATTTATTCATACTTTGTATATTCTTGTACTTTGATGTAAATTGTTGTAATAAGAAATGAAATGTTGTATTGTTTGTGTTCTGATTTGTCGTGTTCTTAGAAAGTCCGTTCTTTCTCTTCTCTTCAGAGATCGGGGAAGTTCGGGTCATGTCATTTAATTTCCATTCCAATATAATTCAATTTAACTTAAGTTAAATTTCATTTCAGTCGAATTCGCTTTCGTAATATCAATCTATTTAACTTATACAGTTTAAATTTAAATTCTGAATTCAAATTCCCAGTATTTGTTTCCAAATCGGTTTGGAATCATATAATTATACACATATTTATAATCACCAACAAATTCAAAATATTTGAATTTAAAATAACTTGTTCTTTTTAGACGAATTTCCATTAACGAATTATTATGGTTGCAATCCGTCACTCAGAAACTTGAAAATGAATACTGATAATGTCACGATCCATTGTCAGAATTATTTTCTCACCACTGAAGTGATTTCAGTGCTTAATCACTTTCAAAATCCATTAAAATCCACCCTTATTCAAAAATCCTCCAAAGTTATGTGATATTACTTCTGAAATTACTTCAAAAAATATATTTCTAAACACCCAGGATTTAAATTCCAAATTCTAGTCTGAACTAAATTTTATTTCATTTCATTTGCATATTTCATTCATATTAAAATTTCTATTTGGTTATATATAACCACTTCAATATTTATAATTTTATTTGATTGTAACAAAGTCAATTACATCCATATACCATAATAATTCAGAAATTATTCCTTTTATATTGAAATAATTTTGGATAAATTATTTCATTAGCCCATTTTTAAAACAATATTGTATCGAATTGCTTTGCTCGATAGTTTAGAAACACCTACTGATACAGTTATACATTCTATATCGACCAAGATTCATAAACCACTCAACAAACTAGCCAACACAAGATAAAACAATTTTTATGTCAAATTTACAAATACGCTCTCATATATGTACAGTCAAACTAAACCTAGGATATTATAACTCCATTTTTATTGTGTTACGCCATAGAGCCAAGGTTACTACTCAACCTTCAGTTCTAATACCAAATGTAATGGTCTGAATTTCCGTACCCTTTGAGTTGACTAATTACAACACATGTCCAAACCAAATTATATGGAAATACAAATCATTGATAGAAAGAAGTTAGAGGATGAGATATAGAAATATAGAAAAATTAGAATAGAAGGAAACAAATAACTTAAATCTCACAGTGGAACGAATAAAATATATTATATAACGTAACTTTAAAAATACAAATTTGGTAATTATATATACATACCATCATCAGAGCACAACAAGTATTTTCTGAAACAGTTATAACACCTATTTCCAAATACAATATAGTACGCAGCAGAAAATATGATAGTCTATAGCTCTGATGAAGCCTCCCCTTCAAGCTCCTCCAGGTGAATCTAAAAAATCCTGACTACTTGACTTCCTGCACAAATTTGGGCACCCAAGAGTTTAGGGAAAACAAAACAAAAGAAACTCTGGGTCAGTCATGGGACTGGTGTGAGTAAACTCTAACCATTTGTTTAACTTTCAAAAATCCTTTCAAAAGAAATGATAATCGTAAGACCGATCCACACATAAACATGGATATTTTTTGCCTTACGATAACCCAAAATATCTTTTGTACCAAACTCTTGTGATATTATCATAGTGTATAAATCAAGTAAATAACAATTTAGCGAAACGCTTCCATCTCAAGCCCCATATATAATATAAAATCAAAAATCGTTGGGCGCTTATTGGAAAATGGATTTCCAACTATGACAAGGTATGGGACCACTTATGATATTGTATCTCTAGAGAGGAATACACTGGTTCAACAAGAACATCTTGCAATCTGGCCACACATGACTGGCTACTCATTTAATTTTAGTGTACCGAGCATATTATCACCAATGATCGTGATCAGCAACCGTTACTGGAAGCATAAAACAACGAATAGAATAAGAATCAAATGGAATTTCTCTAGATCAGGTGATAATACCGTAATCAGAATGACCCACTTGGCCATGTTGCCTGCCCGATTTCTGTCATTTCCCGGTCAATGAGGCTTGAGGTCACGAGTATCTTTCCAGAACATCTTGTCACCATTTACATTGAATGCCACGTCGTCAGACATTCGTCCATATACGTTGTCCTAGGACTGGATAAACCGAAGGCACTATCCCATCAATCCATCTTGGGGAATTTCAACATAGGATTAACAGAACAGCCCTTACACCTTATTCCGTCTTCAATTATCTTTAGCATAAGTTGATTCGTAATGCTTATGCCCATACGGAGTGGTTTTCAGATAATAACCTAATCCCGGTCTCTCCGTATAGCGGTGATTTAACTATTAGAGGAACATTAATACAACCACCATCCTATTTCCTAATGGAATTTCTATCAATCAAGCATCAAACAACACTGGCCCTTTTGAAATCAATTTCTTATTTAATTGTTAATTTCCCAACTTCTCATATCTTACAGATATTTCTCAAAATTCCTTAGTCCCTTCTGATTCTGGGAAAACATTTCCAATATTATATAATCTTTATTTTCTATATTCCAGAAAATATCGCTTATCACAGTTTGGAAATATTTCCTTATATTTACGAATCCTTATTTTCTATACTCAGAAAATATACATTATTAATATCAGAAAACATTCTATATTCCATTTCATAAATCCTTATTAACCAATTCATTCCACTTCCAATGCTTAGAAAATTTCTCTGGTTGTTTTGAAAACATTTTCGAAATCCTATTATTTGATTGAGCTGATGTTGTATAAACATCGTTATCAAAATTAAATTCATGAATTATTCATTGATTTAAACATATAAATAATGAATAAATACTTGAATAATTAGAACTTGATTTAAACAGAAACTAAAAAGTACTTTCTTGAATTCGATAGAATCGAATTTCAATAAGTAACTCTCTTTCGAATACTCTACAATTGATTAATATTTCAAACTTCGGAATAGTTTACCCTTTTCAATTTTACTCAAGTTCATAAATATTTTCATTTGCAAAATATTTTCTTTTAAATCGATATTCACTTCAATCATGAATAATATTTCTTTTCATTTAACAAAATCCATTTGATTTTATTTTCTTAAATCCAAATTTCACTTATACTTCTTTTTACAATAATTCATAGAAAAACTCATTTAATTTATTCCAATATTTTAATCTTGTTTATAATTTTCTTTGTAACTGCTAACTTCAAATACAAATATCGATTTCAAAAATGATTTCCATTTTTGTATAATCCAACTTGAACTTATATTTCAATTTATCCAATGATAAATAATTCACTTAATTTATAAACTCGTTTATAATCAACAAGTTTCTATTTTCAGGTCCTTTTGAAATTTAATTTCTATTTTTGGAAATAAATTTCCTTTTAAAATCTCAAATTTCTTCTATATTCAATAATATTTTATGGTATTTAAAATACCAAAATTTTGGGCCTAGGGTAATTCAAACACAACATAATAAATCATCGATTATACATATCACAACATAAATCACAATAAACGATAATTAGTAATATAAATATTGAGGAATCCAATTGGATCCCTCTAAGCTGTTTCTCTGCATCCACAAACGTTAATTGACATATATAACATCAATTACACTTCAATATATGATATCATGGAAAATAGAATCAATATTCAACCAACGGTTAAATATATATTATTTATCAATCATTTCAGTCAATTTATCAACCATTCATCCAAACAACCATCACACAGTATACAATTACTAGAAATAAATTTAAAACTTGTTTATATAAATATAAACGAGCCAGAGTTAGTGAGTTTACTCACCTTGGTTCACAGTTGATGGTTATGCTTTTGTTTCGTTTAAAAAACCAAATGTTTGAATTTATCATGAAATTCCAATAGCTGCATTCTCAGCCTCGTCAGTGCTATAGCGTAGATCTGGTCGCTACGATTCCAATGGATCCATTTTATTCAATTCTATTGACGTATGAAATAGATATGCTTTATACAAGTTTGAATATTCATTTATATAAATAAATCTATCATTAATAATATTAATTTAATTTAATTACCCCTAATCTCACGATTAATTCTGTTAATTATGGCCTTAATCTGTCTTCCCCAGTTCCAGTGTTTCTCCATTCCGCTACTGTACAACTCCCTCCCATTCTTCATCGTGAAACTCCGTTCAAGATCACCGTTCAATCCCCTCTTCATCTTCTATCTCTGGTCAATACTAGTATCACAAATTGGCATACTTTTCTCCCATCGTGACTACCCTACAAGTGAACTATCGGACCACGCTCCTCCCCGTTAGCCACTTCCGCAACTCCTCCAATCGTTTTCTGGACACCTCCCATCGTCAGCGTGACCCCCCTTCCTTGCTGACCCCACCAAAGCCGGCACCGACCTCTTCGGTACACCCAACCGCCGGAATACTAGCTTGACCAAACCCGTTCATCCTATTTCACAGCCACTCTAGTACGATTGAAACCCCCTTTATTCCTCTTTCCGCAAGCACCTTGACTTCTTCACTAAGAGACTGATCCCACTGCCATCGTTTTAATCACGTTTCTAGAACGCCCAGCCACGGTGAGCAGTACCAGAAAATTTTCATGTAATCAAATACCCAGAAATCCTACTGGCATATGCACCTCGCCCTCCCAAGCTCGTCCATCACCTCCGTTTTCCCTTCGGCATCCCTCCCTAAAATGTGACAGATGCCAGCACTGACTAGTTTCAAGGTGTACATTTTCCTGAAACACAACAGTGCTATATACTTAAAGCATTGTTTTAGAAGTTGCACCCTTAAGAAGTGGTAACCCTGTTTTGAAATTTGTTTTGATCCTTTTAAAAACGTGTTTATATCGTTATCCTAGAAGATAGAAAAGGCTTTGCTGCGAAATTTGTTTTGTTTTCTATTGTTGTTGTTTTTTTTCCACTAAAGTTTTCAGGAAAAACGGTTTTGATTTATGGAAGCCTCAGTTTTAATAAGGAGGAGGAAACAGTGGCTTTAATAGTAAATGATAGGTTTGAATGAAATAAAGGGATGAAAGTATTCCTCTAATTTATAAATGTCGGTTTTGAATGTGAAAAGGGGCAGCCGCATCGCTTGACCCTGACAAAGTAACGTGGGCAAACCTTTCTTATTAAATGATCGAATGAAATTAGGGTACACTTTCGTCAGAAATAAGATTTTGCAATATTTTTTGTTTTTATATATATAGCAGCGGATTTTGACTTTGTTCTCGAATGAAAATATAAACACGAAGAAGTTGTGTCCAGGTTTGGAAAGAGAAAGATTAAGAATTCAAGAAGCCAATTGTTGAATATATCACGTAGAGGTTATTGCATCGGTTCGAAGTGATGTAAAGCTTTTCTTGGGCTTGTCCATAGGATAAGGATTCGCTGATATCCTTTAGAGATTATGTGCGATTTAGATATGATTTCTAAGGCATTGTGCAGAGATTTGTGCTGCAAAAGGATTTAGTCAAGACTCAGTTAGATTTCATAAATGATTTACTTACATTCTAATAACGATCCGGTTTCATAAAATATCTTGTAGTCTCAAACACCAATCAAAACATTGCGATCAAGGTTTAAGGCATTAACTGTATTTTAACCACACTGGAACAAGTTACAAGGTTTAATTAGAACGTTTGGAGAATATATAAATTTAATTAAATAATAATAAATTATTATTATCGTATATATTCAAACAGAATATCATATATGTAACGACCCAGAATTTGGGGCCAATTTAAATTTTTTATTTTAGAAATTTTAATGGGTTTTAATATTTATAATAATTTACTTTAAATAAGAACAACTAAAACCTTTGTTTAAAACGAATAAATTTAATTTAATTATAAAAGGAGTTTGAAACAACGCTGCAGTTTGAAATTTTGATTTTAAACTTTAACTGAATGTACAGGATCCAAAACAAATCGGATTTCAGTAAAACCAGAAATATTTAAATTTGTTTAACCATATCTTTCTAACGAATATGAAGAATTGAAATTTCACCTTAGAAATCAAAAGTTATGTCCAGTTTAAAATTTAGAAAAGTCGCTGTAGAATTTATATATATTTTAATATAATATATTGGCCTTAAAAATAGCCATTTTGCAAACGACCTCAGTTTTCGACGAAACCACTTTTGTTGGAACCGGAATGTAAAATTATTGCTAAGTTTCAATTTTCATAATTTTTTGAATTAATATGTGAGCGTGGCAGAGGAAAACGTGTTTTGTCAATTTCGGTCAAATTTAAACGACTCAAAATAGCCATTTTTCAAACGGTCTCAGAATTCGATGAAATTAGTCTTGTTAAAACTGTATCGTCAAAACATGACCAGAAATAATTTTTCTGTAATTTTTAGAGGTAGTATGTAGCCCAGGTAATTTAAAAAGTATGTTTGAATTTAATAATTAAATGATTTATAATTTAATTTAAAGAAAAACATATCGTAACAACCGAAATGGGTTACGAAACATATTCCATTGTGTCCTGGACGGGGGTATTTGGCTAGGGGCGACATTCGTTGGGTTCGATTCGGAGTTAGTTACAATGAACAAACATTTTCTTGAATTAAAATAAATAAATAGAAAAAAACGGTATAAAATACAGTATAAATACAAGAAAAATACTAAACCCTAATACCCTTTTCTACAGCCGCCGTTTTTACCATTTCAATGGCTAGAAAGCTCCGGATTTTGAATCTTAAAATCTCTCAATCTAATTCATATTAAAACAATCAATCAAAAGCAAATCGAAGAGGCTTCTTTGCTCTTTCATTCCATACGGACGTGATTGAAATCAATTGGGTATGGAGCTCCAATTTCTGCTCCAAAGTCACGTCGTTCGGGTCCGGATTTCAGCGTGGGAGGCACACCGAGTTGGGCAGCGGTCTGGGCGCGGGTGGAGTCGTGGTTGGCGGTTCGGGTGGTGGCCTCCGATCTGGTGCAGGCTCGACGATGGAGGCTGGCGACGTAGAGGAAGCGATCGATATTGGGTTTGAATTTTATCGTGAATCCCTGGAACCAGAACGAGATGGAAAGCGGAAGGTGACGTGGCGAATTCTGGTAGGAGGGGAATTGTTTGTTTTATTTAATTATTTGAAAATCCAAATGTTTAAACTCGTATAACTTTTCCATTTGAAATCAGAATTACACGAAACAAAGTGCGTTGGGATCGTCTTTCCGAGATCTACACAACTGAAGCGACCCGAACTTCCCCGGTCTCCGAAGAGAAGAGAAAGAACGAATTGTTGTGAGAACATGACAAAATAGAACGCAGACGGAAGAACATTTCATTGTATATTACAACAATTCCATCAGAATACAAGAATATACAGAGTACAAATGAATATTACATAGAAATATCAATGATTTAAATTACATTTAAATACATAGCAGTGGAAAATAATACAATACACAACTAGAAGTAGATATATGGATACAAAGCTTTCCCGATATCGTTCCAGCTGTAAACCAGGATTCTGTGAATAAAAATCTGCAAAACCAAAACTACTAGCTGCCCGTGTCGAAAGTAAGGGCACCTAGAGTTTAGGTTAAAACAATAAACTCCAGGTCAGTCATGGGACTGGTGCGAGAACTAAAACAGTTATTAATCTTTATTTTTAAAGTTAGGTAAATCAAGGGAGCACGCCGTATAACATGGAACGGGTTTCCTCCCAAGAATACCAGTGCATAAAACAAACAGCGCAATGCTAAATAAAGAAAAATGAAGCTGTTATAAGACCCAGGTCCTATCACACAATGCAACGCAAGCCGGGGGATAGGGTTTTCCCTTATAACAGCCAAAGAATGCTTGATACGTTTTAAAACAAATCATTTGATATTACTATAAGTGCATAGTGTATAAAACAACTTCAAATCATAAGTATCAATCATAGACGGCATGGGTACCATATATCATGTCGCCATACTAGTTCTACAATTAAAACCGCAAATGTCACGTATTTGGAAATTGGATTTCCGTCTGTGAACCGAGGCTAGGGATCGTCCTCTACCGATTCGAGACGCTCTACCCCGTGTCTCAGGAACAGAACGCATCGTCCCTTGGAGCGATAGGGCCGGTCCACCGATGTGGATTAAAATTCCCGAACACTACGTTTCCCCGCCCTATGGGGCGTAAATGAGCCAATGAATGACTTCATCGGACCCGGATCGTCCGATCAAACCGAGGCGCCTCGCAACAGCAACAACCACACAGGTGAAAAGTATATAAATGTCAGGGCTGGTAGGTCACTGACACCACCCTAGCTAGAAAGAAACGAATGTCCTCCCTGAGGTCCTCTCCCGTTTCTGGTTCACAACCGGGGTGTGAGGCTCGCGAATTCACGTTACACAAAGCTGTGCCACACAGGCGGTGCTTTGATCATCGACCACAAGAGTTTGCTTTTCAACAGAAGCCTTGATCATTTGCATCTTAGCATGCCACACAGGCAATTCACTCTATGCGTTTGATATCCATCAGTATATAACCCCTGAGCTCGTACGTCTCAGAGAAGGGCGTCAAGCAAGAGAATGAATTCTCCGCCGCCAAACAGATATATATTTAAAAGAAATCAATCACACAGACTAAAATCCAATGTCAGACACACAGCCCATTTACAAGTCCATTCCGGGTCTGAACGAAACTATAGGCACCTAGTACCCCGCATATCCATCGATCTCCAAGTACGTCTGGACGATCACAAACTGATTCCCTCCTCTTGGGTGTACAACCCAATCAAGATAATCAGTAATCACCCAAACGACGTGAAGACCTCCGGTCTTTGACCACCGTCTTCATCTTCGACACCACGTCGAATCAGTTATTTAGAATGGGATAAACCTGGTCTTTCTGAACAACTCGCGTATATATCTAATAAACACGTGTTACACAAACACAACATACTCCTCATTCCAATTCAGAATATTCTTTTATTCAAATATTCTTATATTTTGGGAAAGGTTCCCATTAATTTTATCAAAGATAAATTCGTTAAATTTATTCTTTAATCTCCTTTGAATATCAATTCAAACTAGTCGGGATTAACGAACCTTACCGAAGTAATCATTTGTTTTAATTTCCCAATCCCCACCTATTCATCCCATGAAGTAAAACTGGTAATACTTCATATCTAACATCACGGTGTTATCGGTAAATTCAATTACCATTTCACGTTCAAATCTAATTAAAGATTTAACTATCGCCTGGAGCAAAACTGGTTATACTCCATTCTCGATCATTTCAATCTAATTAAAGATTCATTAAAACTCCACTTAGTTTTAATCTTTAACTGGGTTAAAGAACCAATGTCATTTTAAAACACGATTCACGATAAACCCAAAATCACATTCATCAATTGTCGGGTTAAATAACGAATGTTATTTAAAACATCGTTCACGATAAACCCAAAAATCAATTCCAATTCAATTCCAATTAAATATCACTTAATTGGTTCACTTCATTAAATCTAAATAAAAAGATTCAATCTTTTTCTCAACTGGGTTTAAGAACAGTGTTAATGAAGACACCATTCACGACAAACCCAAATCCCATTTGATATTAAATACAAGGCTCTGAATAGAAAATATATCGGCTTATATTCAATATCAAACTCTACGACCAACAAATATCGTATTGGAAATAACGATATATATATCTTTCAAATTTCCATAACAATATCTGTATAATCACAAAATCCCACACCGAAATATTCCAAAGACAATTTCGATTCAAATCCATTCCAATTCAATTATTGGAAATTCTGGTTTCTTTGAAAACCATTTCAAAACCAATTTATTTATTTAAAAATAAATAAATTATTATTCTAGTTCAAAACTAGTTCATTTCGATAAAAATCTATTTTTATCTTTTCAAATATGGAGTTTTCATCCCAATTCTTCACATATCATTTTCGATGATTTTACATAAATTATTAATATTTTTAATAAATTTATCAAGGCCCGTACAGTCGATTTCCATCAATGGCCATCGAACTGCACTTACAGCGACCTTTTCCAAATTTGATTTAGACATAATTCCAAATCCAACCGTTAGATTTCTAATTTCTAATATCTGTTAGAAAGCTCTTTTCGATACGAACCCAACGGTTCCGGTTTTTGGAGAATCCGACGGTCGGATCTCCCGCAATATCCGTTCGAAGTCAATGGTCGAAATTCGCGAACTACCGCAGCACAGCGCGTTCTATTCAGGCCATTATATTATATATATAATATATACTTCGTCGATTTCCTTTTAAAACGAATTTTATAAATCGTTTTAAATTCGTTTTCGAAACGATTTCAACATCATATTCAATTTCTAATCAAAATTGAATATTCCAACATAAATTCGTTTTAATTTCATTTCATAACGATTTCAAATAAAATCGATTTTTTTATTCAATTTCAGTTCGTTTTCAATTCAATTTCAATTCGAATTCATTTCTATTCAATTTCAATTCGAATTCGTTTCTATTCAATTTCAATTCGAATTCGTTTCTATTCCATTTCAATTCGAATTCGTTCCTATTCCATTTCAATTCGAATTCATTTCTATTCCATTTCAATTCGAATTCATTTCTATTTGATTTCAATTCGAATTCATTTCTATTCAATTTCAATTCGAATTCGTTTCTATTCAATTTCCATTCGAATTCGTTTCTATTCCATTTCAATTCAAATTCGTTTCTATTCAATTTCAATTCGAATTCACTTTTATTCAATTTCAATTCGAATTCACTTCTATTCAATTTCAATTTGAATTCATTTCTATTCAATTTCAATTCGAATTCACTTTTATTCAATTTCAATTCGAATTTCAATTCTTTTCAAAATTTCAGATTTTGAAATCACTATCGATATTCATTATAAATGAATAAAATCGATATAAATATCGTTCACGTCAAAATGGCGTAAATCTTATCAACACGGCTTCATATATTGATATTTTCAAATATTCCATTTCGAATATTTCTATTTCAAATATTCTATTTCAAATATATTTTTTTCAAATATTTCTACTTCTAAACTGGAATGAGGCCCAATCATTTACCATATAATGTTAATTATATGGATTTTCTACAACACAGGTATATATCAACAACGATGAATAATCAACCATCATCCAAAGTGTATTCCACACTGTATAAGCATCAAATATAAATATTTAACGCTCATAACAGTCTGTCAATCAATCGATCGACATACAACTAAACAATCGGGATTAGTGTACGTCAAATATCTTCCCAATACCCGTGTGGGGTTTCAAACAATCAAACACAAATTTTATTTGTGCAGTTGGGCGATGTGTAAAATTTATCGTCCCAATCAATATCAGTCGAATGTGTGTATATAAACAAATCGTCCAATTTGTTTATTTTTATTTCATTTCATATACACGTTAAAAATTCTATTTTTAACTATAAAATATTTTTTAACTATATAAATATTTTATTTCAATTCATATCACATCACACAATCAACCACACATCAAAATTAAACAAACAAGCATACAAGCCGTCCATGGTCTGTGGACGACGGGTGTCGAGTGCTACTAAACACCGTCTACATCCCAGTATATATTTTAACTTGAAAACAAAATTTTAAGGTGAGAAGTTCTCACAGATTAGCTAATCCAATGCCACGACACTTCTTATGTAGAAATCTTCGCCTTTCTCGCCTTTTGTCACTTTCTTTGCCCGTATTCACTACATATATAAAAATCACATTTTTACTTCGCTATTCAATATATAAAAATCGAGTTTTTACTTTGCTATTCAATATATAAAAATCGAATTTTTACTTTGCTATTCAATATATAAAAATCGAATTTTTTATTGTTAAAAATCAAATCTTTAATACCTCTATAATATGAAAATCCTATTTTTAACCTTTTACTAATATAAAAATTATATTTTTAACTTTCTAGATTATAAAAATATAATTTTAACTTCTGTTTATTATAAAAAAAATATTTTTAATACTCTAACTATATTTAAAACTGAAATAAAATCGAAATACATCTAAAAACTTACTACCGAAGGGGATAGTGCTGCGCTCGCAGAGGTGGCATCTCGTCGGGGTCTGGAGGCTTCTTCTGGTGGCAGGCGGCTGAAGGGGGGCTTCGGCTAAGTGAGGAGGGGGCGTCGGCTAAGTGACGAGGGGGCGGTGGAGCTGAAAGGGGGTGGGGGTTGTGCACGTCTCAGTAGGGAAAGGGGGGGGGGTAGTCGCGACTCAGCAGGAAGGGGGGGTAGTCGCGATCGACAGCAGGATGGAAGGGGGGTCGATCTCCGGCGGCACAGGTGGGGGGGGGGGGGGGGGGGGCGTGAGGCTCGAGGGCCCAGGGCGGCGGCGCGATCCGTTTTTTTTTTTTTTTGATTTTGGGAATGAACGGTAGGGGAGAGAGAGAAGAGGGAAATGAGGGGGGCTTTTATATAAATATATATATTTTTATTTTATTTTAATCCAAAACGTAAGTTTTTATTTCGATCTCGAAACGAGACCCACCGCCTGTCATCCCCAGCTAATTAACCCCATTCCGAACACAATGGGATATGTATCGCAAGCTGATTCGACTGTTTTGATCAGTTTCCGTCAAAGTCAACATATAACTCTATATATTGAATTTGAACGTACATTTCAATTTATCAGGGCCACATACTAACTCGAAAAATTCCAGAAAAATATTTTCTAGCTTCGTATTGACGATACGGTCCTAACAAAACTAGTTTCGTCGAATTCTGAGACCGTTGGAAAAATGGCCATTTTCCAGTCGATTAAAATCAATTGAAACTGGTTAAACGCGTTTTCCTTTGCCACTCTCACATATTGATTCGAAAAATTATGAAAATTGTAATCTAGCAATAACTTTACATCACGGACCCAACAAAAGTGGTTTCGTCGAAATCCGAGGTCGTTTGTAAAATTTCCATTTTAAGGGCCTGAATTCCATAGCGACTATTCAGAATTTTCAACTGGGCATATCTTTTGATTACCGCTATGAAATTTCAATTTTTTGGGTTCGTTGGAAAGATAGCCACAATTAGATTCTATTATTTTTGGTTTCACTAAAATCCGGTTTATTTTGCACCCGGTACATTCATTTGAATTTTGAAATCAAATTATCGAACTACCGCGCCATTTTCAATTCCTTTTATAAATATAAATAAATCTTTATATTCTATCGTCGATTCAAACGAATATATACGTTCGAATTATATTCAAAATAGATTTCTCGTCATTATTATAAAAAATAATTCATCTTAAATAATCAAAATTCGCTAAAATTGCCAAAATAAAAATTTTAAACTGGCCCAGATTTCCGGGTTATTACAATCTCCCCCACTTAAAACTTTTCGTCCCCGAAAAGGAACGAAGCAGAAAGTTGTTTTAAATACCAACTCAAATTTCATTATTTTTATTATGGCTTAAGTTCTTCAATCTTTCAGTTTCTAAGAACTTTTCAAAAACTTCAAAAATTTGTCTAACACCCTAAATTTTTGAAAAATTTCGCCATAACCTCCCCTGCACCAGGAGCACGGGAAAATCCCGAAATTGCCATATAGGCCCTCTGATCTCAAAAAGAAAAAGAAAAAGCCAAGCGCCTAACCAATCGGCTCATAAAATCATCATCACCCAAACAAAACAGTAAATTATGGTAAACATGTACCTATTTTTCGGGCAAACAATTTTATTCTTCTGCTCTAGCCTCTTTGCTATGACCTGTTCAATGTAAGTACATGTATATGCAAGAAAATGCGACCAAATTTCAATACAATTCAATATTTGATTCAATTTGGCTATGTAATACAGATTTTAATTAATCAACCAATAATCAACAACACAACCATCAATCAATTAGTTGATTAGCTTTTCAAATTCATAACTTTTATATGTAGTAAAAAAAATCAGATTTTTGATGCCAAATCACAACAATAAGCCCTATCTAGTTTCGGTTCTCACACCAGTCAATTGGAAATATATAGAAATCTCACTTTCGTCGCTCGAAAATAAATACTGGCGATGGTGCCCCGCCATCCGAATTATCCCCGGGCACTAGAGGGATTCTATATCTGCCCAGTATATTAAAACTTCGAACACACGTTTGCAAGACATATATACAAAATCTTTATATATTGGATTGTCCAAGTTCAATATAAAATAAATAATCAAATATGAATAATTGATTTAAATTTTCAAAACAATTCCATCAGAATACAAGAATATACAGAGTACAAATGAATATTACACAGAAATATCAGAGATTTAAATTACATTTAAATACATAGCAGCGGAAAATAATACAATACACAACTAGAAGTAGATATACGGATACAAAGCTTTCCGGATATCGTTCCAGCTGTAAACCAGGATCCTATGAATAAAAATCTGCAAAACCAAAACTACTAGCTGCCCGTGTCGAAAGAAAGGGCACCTAGAGTTTAGGTTAAAACAATAAACTCCAGGTCAGTCATGGGACTGGTGTGAGAACTAAAACAGTTATTAATCTTTATTTTTAAAGTTAGGTAAATCAAGGGACCACGCCGTATAACACGGAACGAGTTTCCTCCCAAGAATACCAGTGCATAAAACAAACAGCGCAATGCTAAATAAAGAAAAATGAAGCTGTTATAAGACCCAGGTCCTATCACACAATGACACGCAAGCCGGGGGATAGGGTTTTCTCTTATAACATACGCCTCATTTCAATTCAGAATATTCTTTTATTCAAATATTCTTATATTTTGGGAAAGGTTCCCATTAATTTTATCAAAGATAAATTCTTTAAATTTATTCTTTAATCTCCTTTGAATATCAATTCAAACTAGTCGGGATTAACGAACCTTACCGAAGTAATCATTTGTTTTAATTTCCCAATCCCCACCTATTCATCCCATGAAGTAAAACTGGTAATACTTCATATCTAACATCACGGTGTTATCGGTAAATTCAATTACCATTTCACGTTCAAATCTAATTAAAGATTTAACTATCGCCTGGAGCAAAACTGGTTATACTCCATTCTCGATCATTTCAATCTAATTAAAGATTCATTAAAACTCCACTTAGTTTTAATCTTTAACTGGGTTAAAGAACCAATGTCATTTTAAAACACGATTCACGATAAACCCAAAATCACATTCATCAATTGTCAGGTTAAATAACGAATGTTATTTAAAACACCGTTCACGATAAACCCAAAAATCAATTCCAATTCAATTCCAATTAAATATCACTTAATTGGTTCACTTCATTAAATCTAAATAAAAAGATTTAATATTTTTCTCAACTGGGTTTAAGAACAGTGTTAATGAAAACACCATTCACGACAAACCCAAATCCCATTTGATATTAAATACAAGGCTCTGAATAGAAAATATATCGGCTTATATTCAATATCAAACTCTATGACCAACAAATATCGTATTGGAAATAACGATATATATATATCTTTCAAATTTCCATAACAATATCTGTATAATCACAAAATCCCACATCGAAATATTCCAAAGACAATTTCGATTCAAATCCATTCCAATTCAATTATTGGAAATTCTGGTTTCTTTGAAAACCATTTCAAAACCAATTTATTTATTTAAAAATAAATAAATTATTATTCTAGTTCAAAACTAGTTCATTTCGATAAAAATCTATTTTTATCTTTTCAAATATGGAGTTTTTCATCCCAATTCTTCACATATCATTTTCGATGATTTTACACAAATTATTAATATTTTTAATAATTTTATCAAGGCCCGTACAGTCGATTTCCATCAATGGTCATCGAATTGCACTTACAGCGACCTTTTCCAAATTTGATTTGGACATAATTCCAAATCCAACCGTTAGATTTCTAATTTATAATATCCGTTAGAAAGCTCTTTTCGATACGAACCCAACGGTTCCGATTTTAGGAGAATTCGACGGTCGGATCTCCCGCAATATCTGTTCGAAGTCAATGGTCGAAATTCGCGAACTACCGCAGCACGGCGCGTTCTATTCAGGCCATTATATTATATATATAATATATACTTCGTCGATTTCCTTTTAAAATGAATTTTATAAATCGTTTTAAATTCGTTTTCAAAACGATTTCAACATCATATTCAATTTCTAATCAAAATTGAATATTCCAATATAAATTCGTTTTAATTTCATTTCAAAACGATTTCAGTTAAAATCGATTTTTTTATTCAATTTCAGTTCGTTTTCAATTCGAATTCATTTCTATTCAATTTCAATTCGAATTCATTTCTATTCAATTTCAATTCGAATTCGTTTCTATTCCATTTCAATTCGAATTCGTTACTATTCCATTTCAATTCGAATTCGTTTCTATTCCATTTCAATTCGAATTCGTTTCTATTCGATTTCAATTCGAACTCATTTCTATTCAATTTCAATTCGAATTCGTTTCAATTCAATTTCCATTCGAATTCGTTTCTATTCCATTTCAATTCGAATTCGTTTCTATTCAATTTCAATTCGAATTCACTTTTATTCAATTTCAATTCGAATTCACTCCTATTCAATTTCAATTTGAATTCATTTCTATTCAATTTCAATTCGAATTCACTTTTATTCAATTTCAATTCGAATTTCAATTCTTTTCAAAATTTTAGATTTTGAAATCACTTTCAATATTTGTTATAAGATGAATAAAATCGATATAAATATCGTTCACGTCAAAATGGCGTAAATCTAATCAACACGGCTTCATATATTGATATTTTCAAATATTCCATTTCGAATATTTCTATTTCAAATATTCTATTTCAAATATTTCTTTTTCAAATATTTCTACTTCTAAACTAGAATGATGCCCAATCAATTACCATATAATGTTAATTATATGGATTTTCTACAACACAGTTATATATCCACAACGATGAATAATCAACCATCATCCAAAGTGCATTCCACACTGTATAAGCATCAAATATAAATATTTAACGCTCATAACAGTCTGTCAATCAATCGATCGACATACAACTAAACAATCGGGATTAGTGTACGTCAAATAAATTCCCAATACCCGTGTGGGGTTTCAAGCAATCAAACACAAATTTTATTTGTGCAGTTGGGCGATGTGTAAAATTTATCGTCCCAATCAATATCAGTCAAATGTGTGTATATAAACAAATCGTCCGATTTGTTTATTTTTATTTCATTTCATATACACGTTAAAAATTCTATTTTTAACTATAAAATATTTTTTAACTATATAAATATTTTATTTCATTTCATATCACATCACACAATCAACCACACATCAAAATCAAACAAACAAGCATACAAGCCGTCCATGGTCTGTGGACGACGGGTGTCGGGTGCTACTAAACATCGTCTGCGTCCTAATATATATTTTAACTAGAAAACAAAATTTAAAGGTGAGAAGTTCTCACGGATTAGCTAATCCAATGCCACGACAATTCTTATGTAGAAATCTTCGCCTTTCTCGCCTTTTGTCACTTTCTTTGCCCGTATTCACTACATATATAAAAATCACATTTTTACTTCGCTATTCAATATATAAAAATCGAGTTTTTACTTTGCTATTCAATATATAAAAATCGAATTTTTACTTTGCTATTCAATATATAAAAATCGAATTTTTTATTGTTAAAAATCAAATCTTTAATACCTCTATAATATAAAAATCCTATTTTTAACCTTTTACTAATATAAAATTTATATTTTTAACTTTCTAGATTAAAAAAATATAATTTTAACTTCTCTTTATTATAAAAAATATATATTTTTAATACTCTAACTATATTTAAAACTGAAATAAAATCGAAATACATATAAAAACTTACTACCGAAGGGGATAGTGCTGCGATCGCGGAGGTGGCATCTCGTCGGGGTCTGGAGGCTTCTTCTGGTGGCAGGCGGCTGAAGGGGGGCTTCGGCTAAGTGAGGAGGGGGCGTCGGCTAAGTGACGAGGGAGGCGGTGGAGCTGAAAGGGGGGGGGTGTGCGCGTCTCAGTAGGGAAACCGGGGGGGGGGGGGGGGCAGTCGCGACTCAGCAGGAAGGGGGGTAGTCGCGATCGACAGCATGATGGAAGGGGGGTCGATCTCCGACGGCGCAGGTGGGGGGGGCGTGAGGCTCGAGGGCCTAGGGCGGCGGCCTGATCCATTCTATTTTTTTATTTTGGGAATGAACGGTAGGGGAGAGAGAGAAGAGGGAAATGAGGGGGGGCTTTTATATAAATATATATATTTTTATTTTATTTTAATCCAAAAAGTAAGTTTTTATTTCGACCTCGAAACGAGACCCACCGCCTGTCATCCCTAGCTAATTACCCCCATTCTGAACATAATGGGATGTGTATCGCAAGCTGATTCGATTGTTTCGATTAGTTTCCGTCAATGTCAACATATAACTCTATATATTGAATTTGAACGTACATTTCAATTTACCGAGGCCACATACTAACTCGAAAAATTCCAGAAAAATATTTTCTAGCTTCATATTGACGATACGGTTCTAACAAAACTGGTTTCGTCAAATTCTGAGACCGTTGAAAAAATGGCCCTTTTCCAGTCGATTAAAATCAACTGAAACTGGTTAAACGCGTTTTCCTTTGCCACGCTCACATATTGATTCGAAAAATTATGTAAATTGGAATCTAGCAATAACTTTACATCACGGACCCAACAAAAGTGGTTTCGTCGAAATCCGAGGTCGTTTGCAAAATTTCCATTTTTAAGGGCCTGAATTCCATAACGACTATTCAGAATTTTCAACTGGGCATATCTTTTGATTCCCGCTATGAAATTTCAATTTTTCGGGTTTGTTGGAAAGATAGTCACAATTAGATTCTATTATTTTTGGTTTCACTAAAATCTGGTTTATTTGGCACCCGATACATTCATTTGAATTTTGAAATCGAATTATCGAACTACCGCGCCATTTTTAATTCCTTTTATAAATATAAATAAATCTTTATATTCTATCGTCGATTCAAATGAATATATACATTCGAATTATATTCAAAATAGATTTCTCGTTGTTATTATAAAAAATAATTCATTTTAAATAATCAAAATTCGCTAAAATTGCCAAAATAAAAATTTTAAATTGGCCCAGATTTCCGGGTTATTACAACAATAGTACAGATCAGAACTGAAATGGAGAACTTCAAAAATTCAGACGAAATCTTGGTGAGATTTCTGTCTTTAAATTAAAATTTATTATTATTTTATTATGAAATTTATATTCATTATATATTAAATGCATGTGATGTCTTATATATATGTATATATGTATATATATGTATATATATATGTATATATATATATTTTGTTGAGATGTTGATTTGTTGTATTGCGATGAATTATTGAATGAATTTGTGTGTATCATTATGTTATCCAAACTGAATTATCATTGTTATTAGGTTGTTGAAATTAACACTCATATAAATTATAAAGTTAGACTCAAATAACAATATAATCATTCGTTCATTTGAAGGTGGTAATTAACATTTATGTTAACTGATTAAATTCAAAGGAAATATTTTTATTGTCAAAATTTAGACAATAAGAAGTTTGGATGTTAAAGAGATATTTTTATTAAAATATGATTAGTGAAACAAAAATCTCATTTTTTGTTAGAACATGATTAGTGGAACAAAAATCTCATTTTTGTTAGAACATGATTAGTGAAACAAAAATGTCATTTTTGTTAGAACAAGATTAGTGAAACAAAAATCTCATTTTTGTTAGAACATGGTTAGTGAAACAAAAATCTCATTTTTGTTAGAATATGATTAGTGAAACAAAAATCTCATTTTTTTTATAACATGATTAGTGAAACAAAAATCTCATTTTTGTTAGAACATGATTAGTGGAACAAAAATCTCATTTTTGTTAGAATATGATTAGTGAAACAAAAATCACATTTTTATTAGATCATGTTAGTTGTAATAAGATTAACATTGATGTTAAAATATGTTGGTAGAAACAAAAGGTTTAATTTTATTTTAATGAAAGATTATAATAAAAGATTCCATCTTTATTTTCAATTAATTAGAAAGATTAGCATTGAAATATAAGTTTTCATTTTTATCTTCAATTAGTCAAGATGAAATATGGTTGAGATTAGAAAGTAACATTTTTATTGTCATTAAATATACAATAAAAAGTGTAGATTTAGAAAGTGACATTTCTATTATTATTTGATATACAATAAAAGTAATGGATTTAAAGTAACATTTTTATTGTGCCAATTTAGCTACAATAAAAAGAATATATTTAAAAATAACATTTTTATTGTCAAGTTGTTTTCAATAAAAAGAAGTTACATTAAAAACACATTTTTAATGTTAATATTAGAAACTTAGAAAAAGAATCATATTTTATTTTGAAATAGGTTTTACATTAAATATACAATTTTAATATAATATTAGAATCATAGAAGAGATTCACCATTTTGTCCATTGAAATAGAGTGAACAAAAATGTTCATTTTTGTTCATTAGAAAAGAAATTAGAAATTTGTTCATTAAAATAGATTGAACAAAATATTCATTTTGTTCAGTAGGAAGAAATTAACACTTTTGTCAAAATAATGGGAATGGAACTAAAACATACCTTTTTTGTCATTAGAAAGAAGTGAAACAAAAATTTAAACATTTCTGTTTAAAAAAGGAGTTAGAAATTTTTTAGTGTGAATACACATTAAAATTTGGGTATGGACAAAAGGGACAATTTATAGTCAATACACTATAGAATTTGTGTATGAAATAAAAATCACATTTTTGTTAAAGAATAGGATTTAGACAAAATCCACATTTTTGTCTTAATAAAAGAATTAAATCAGAAATATACATTTTTGTTAAAAGAATAGGGTTTAGACAAAATTCACATTTTTGTCTAAATAAAAGAGTTGAAATCAAAGAATACATTTTTGTTGTCATTTTTATATGAAGTAAAAATAGACATTTTTGGTCAAACATGTTAATTAAAAATAAACATGTTAGTTGAAATTAAAATAAAACATTTTGTCGCATTAGAATTGATAAGACAAAAATTATCACTTTTGTCGCTTTTGAATTAATAAAACAAAAATTATCATTTTTTGTCGCATTACATTTGTCAAGACAAAAATTATCATTTTTGTCGCCTTTGAATGGCCAAACCAAAATAACCATTTTTGGTTGAATTAGAATTGACAAAATAGAAGTTGTCAACAAAGACAAAGTTATTATCCTCATTCGTTCATTGTAATAGAATTGTATACAATATAAAAGGGACATTTTATCGTCGTGTTATATATCATATATTACACTTCCATTTACAAGTTACCCGACTTGTTTATGTGATTGGGTCGATAATTTTTACACATCGCCCAAGTGCACAAATAATTTATTATTTGATTGTTGGATGAAACCCCACACGGGTGTTGGGATGATATCTGATCTACACTAGTCCCAATATTTAGTGTAGAATCCACTTTGGTTGTTATTTGGATGTGTGATAATTATTTATCATGATTGTTGATTACATACAATATATGATTGTTGATTGAGTCATGTTCCAATAAAGAATATTCTAGAAAAAGAATATTTAGAAAACATTTTAGAAAAAAAGAATATATTTTAGAAAAATTTATTTATTTATTGAGATGAACTAGTTATTAACTAGAATAAATCATTAAATTAAGATTTAATGAAGTTTTCCAATTTGTCAATATTTAATTGAAATTAAATAAATTGGATTTTGGGTTGTCGTGAATAGTGTCTTTAATAACACTGTTCTTGAACCCCGAAAGAAAAGAATAATCTTTTAATTTAAGATTATTAAAAATTTTCAATTATATCTAGTAATTGAAATAAGATGAAATGTGAGTTGGATTTATTGTGAACCATGTTCTTAAGTGACATGTGTTCTTTAACCCAACTGACGGTGAAAATATGATTTGGAATTTATAAATCCTTTATTAAGATTTAAATGGGAGTTTTCCAAAAGCCAAGTTTTCCAATTTAATATATTAAATTGGAGTTGAATGGAATTCAAATTAATAATAACCGAGATAAGCTTCTGTAAAAGAAGACCGATACTACATATGGAATTTAAGAGGCCTCGCCGTTATTCCATTTATATTATTGGTTGGATACAGAAATTTATAACGATTATATATTGATTTGATTTCTGTGAAGATTCCATATTTTATGGAAGGCGATTTTGGGTTTACCGTGAACTATGTTTTAAATGACATTAGTTCTTTAACCCAGTTAAGCATAAGATTAATTTCTTAGTTTAAGTAATCATTGAATAATGATTTTTGATATTTAAAACCGAATTAGGTTCTTAATAAATCTTTAAAAGAAAGATTTAAGAGTAAATGTAAAGAATTTATCTTTGATAGAATAATTTGAATATTTTATTTAAAAGAATATTTTGAATTGGAATGAGACGTTGGATGTGTTTTATAATACTTGACTTTTAATCATAAATACGCGAGTTATCCGGAAAGACCGGGTTTAACCCGTTCCGAATAATTACTATGACGATGAAGAGTCGAAGATGAAGACGGTGTTTGAAGACCGACGATCTTCACATCGAATGGATGTGTTGCTACAGAGACCCTTGATGGGAGTAGCTACCTTGAAGGGGCTTCAGTGGTGGCCGTCCGGACTATTGTTGATTGTTCGGATTTGGTTTTCGCTCAGACCCAGAGCATAAGCTAGTAAATGGATGCGTGTCTGACATTGAATTTCGTTCCATGTGAATTAAATCGATTTCTACAAATGTATGTCTGTTTGGTGGTGGAGGATTTATTCTCTACTTAACACCCTGGTATATATTAATGGTGATTGATCTCATGGCGTGAATTTTCAATGTGGCACGCCAAGATGCAATTGATCAAGTGTTGAAAAGCAGGGCCTTGTGGGATGATCGAAGCATACCCTATTACGACATAGCTTTGTGTATATCGTGACTTCGCGAACCTCACACCCCGGTATGAGTCAAAAACAGGATACAGACCATAGGGAGTGCACATGTTTCTTTCTAGCTAGAGGTAGTGTCAATGCTTAAACTGCTGGCATTTTACTTATGTGGATGATGGATTTTGAGGCGCCTTGGATTTTATAAGCCGTTAGTGGTCATATTATAGGTTCAAAGGAACCGGGAAACGTGTGTTCACACATAACCAATCCACTGCCGATAGGCGGGGACCGGCCCTACTTCTCCAAGGTTTCACTGCGGGGGATCCTGAGGCATTTGCTAGAGTGTCTCGAATCGGAGAGGATCTTGACCCTAGCCTCGACTCATGATGGAAATCCAATCTCCAATACGACCTTGCGGTTTTGATTGTAGAACTAGTATGGCGACATGATATATGGTACCCATGCCGTCTATGATTGATACATTATGATTGAAATGTTTTTATTAGAACATATACACACTAATATTAAATCCATGTTATCGTATCAAGCATCTTTTGACCATTATAAGGTAAAATCCTATCCTCCGGTTTGCGTTGCATTGTGTGATGGGACCTGGGTCTTATAATGGTTTCATTTTTCTAAAAAACATTGCGTTGTTTAACGATTTACTTTATTTTATGCAATGGCAATCCGATGGAGTAAACCCGTTCTGCGTTAGCGGCGTGGTCCTGTGATTAGCCTTATTATTAGATTAGTTAAGTTAAGATTTCTCATACCAGTCCCATGACTGACCTATAGTTCGTTTCACTGGAAAACTCGGGTGCCCATATTTTCCACACGGGCAGTCAAGTAGCTTTTTGCAGATATATTTACAGGATCTTGGCTTACGGTTGCAGCGGTATTCGGAAAGCTCTGTATCCGTGTATTTCTTCCTATTGTATATTTGTATTATTTTTCGCTGCTATTTAAATGTAATTTCAAACTCTGATATTATTGTATTTCTATTATGTAATAAGTATTCATACTCTGTTATATTCTTGTACTCTGATGTAATTGTTGTAACCAGCAATAAAATGTTCTTCAGTTTGTGTTCTGATGTGTGTTGTTCTCAAAGCAATCCAGGCTTTCCTTTACTGGGAAGTTTGGGTCGTCGCAATATAGCTAACATATTTGTATTTTAAACTCGATATTTCTAATTAAAATGACATTCATATTATTTAAAATTGATTTATTTATAAAATAAATCATTATAATACAAAAATGATTTCATAACGACTATTTGAAAATTTTATTTGGGCATACTTCACAACTTACAAGGAGAAATCTCGATCTTTCACTTTCATTAGAAAAATATAATCAAATTGATCTGAACGTTTCTTGTTTCAAAGAAATCTGACTTATATTAAATCTAGTATATTCAATTGAAGTTCGAAACGGTAAATTACGAACTACCATGACTTTACGAACTCGTTTATAATTAAATTATAAATAATACGTTCAATACTTTGATTTAATTAATAAATTCCATATAAATTTCCATTTGTACTTCTAATACAACATATAAAACAATTTATACGTTCAAAATTAAATGGCTAAAAATCCTGGTCATTACATCCATAGTGGATCAGCATGTAATAGTGATAGACTGGTGGAAATGTTGTGGATAGATGAACGAAACGTTATCGTATGTTATTCATAGGGAAAGGTGAAATGCTGTGAATTGAATGCCGACCAACAATGATGATTATTTTGGTTCGGAAATGGAAGTGGCTTCGAAGTGAATTCAAGGAGGAATGTATGAAGTGTGATGAGATGTTCGTTGATTGATGAAAAGCAACGAATGAGAAAATGACTCAAGTTTAATGATCATCAGGGTTGATGGCTAGAGATGCGAAGGCTGAGAGATTATCTTTGTCATAGGTTCTATCGGACTCAAAACAGGCGTAATTTGCGCAGTCATGAAGGGCCTCGTACCTTGGGCAGTTGTGAAGATCCTAGTTGTCGAGATTGGAAAGACAAACATATAAGTCGTGAAGGCGTATGGTTTTTTTTTCTAGAATCGGGGTTTACCATTAGCCCTTGACATATGGCAGGTACCCATCATACGATTAACGATGATTTTGAAGCAGGAAAGGCGGTGATAGCCAGGTTCATGAGTGTGATGTTTTCTTTTCTTTTACCATCTCACGTAAGTTGTCTGAAGTCGATGGAGATGTTGCTTGGGTGTTGGTCTGATATTGGTTTAGGCTTTGGGGGCTTTTCCTTGAGGGATGTTGATCTCGATTAGGATGGTTTACGTGAGATATAACTAGTTGTCATGATTGAACTGTTGTTTCTTGATTGCTAGATTGTAAAGGCTATCACTTTCAGATGTGGGGAAGACAGGTTTTGGTTCTTCTCTAGTGTTTGGTAGATTGGTTTGTTAGTCTACCTATTTTCATATACTTTGTTGATGATGTTAGATAGTTGTTTTATCGCTCACTAAGACTGTTGTCTAACTTAAGGTTCTATGTTTCCTCTTATTACCTTGGGATGTTCATCTGGTTTTGGATGGACAGACTAGGTGGCAGGTGCCAAGTGATTAGTGAGGATGGTGTTGTGCTGCTATGCAGTGGCGAACAGGAGGTTGGCGTATTATCTTACTATTATATAGTATCTTTTTTTCTGCTATTTGTGAGTGTTTGTAGTGAGGCTTCTTGTACAAACTTTGATGTTATATACAGTTGATGTATGGATGATCTTTCAGGATGTTGTGAAAGTTTGATATATGATGCTTCACTATTTTTGCTTGTTGCATATTTTCCATTATACTTTATCCATGAACTTGAGTTATACGATAGGTTCCGCTTGTGTTTATCTACTCTAATGATCATCCATAACTGTCTAGCACACCTTTCAGTGCGTTATTCCTCTTGTTTAGTGCAAAAGTTATGAGCGATCGTCACAATCGACCACTCATTCAACTTAAGTGTATAGAATATATTGTTACCCTTACGGCTTCTTGTCGCGACCACCGTAATTCCCGGGAGATACAGAAGCGAAAGAAGAACAAATAAGGGTTTTCTCTAGAATGGTGAAAATATACCCTACTTAGGAATGACCCACCTGGCCATGCTACCTGCCTGATTTCTATCATTTCTTGGTTGATGAGGCTTGAGGTCACAATTTACTTTTCAGAGGACATCTCATATCTTTGAATGCCACATCATCAGATCCGTCAAATCACTAATTGACGTTCACAAATATACTATGGGTGTTAAGCAAGAGGATTTCTCCGCCACCAAACTTGGTATATTTTAAAAATCAACATACATGACCATCAGGAAATAATCTGCCAGACGTTCGTCCATACAAGTCATCCACGAATAGGATGAACCGAAGGCACCCTCCTACCGTATCCTAGGAATCACCCTATAAATCAGTAGCGAGCAATCCTTGCAATCCATATATTTCAACCACAACAGGACCATAGTGTATCTCTAGTTTCAAGTCAGAGATTACAAGTGTTCCTTCCGTTTTATGAAAATCTATGGTTTTCAGTTGCTCCATCTTCATTTCCTGCTAGTTAGCTTCGAGAGCAACGTTGATTCAAAGTGGTTTTGGGTCTAGTTCCCATCTTGGTCTCTTTGGAACAACACCTCAAAAGTCCAATAAGATATTTCATTGGTAGTTGGGTTTTTAACTATCAATCTCAACTAAATAATCATCTAATCAGATTGGTCAAATAGTACGATCAAGTATATTGGCAGCTCGGGTCTCTTCATTACAATTAAATTCATTCATCGATTCTTAATAATCGATTCAATGTTCTTATCTCCACAAATCTCTTTGTTCCTGTCATTTAAAAATGATAACCATGTTTCTAGAATAATGCACACACCAAATTTCTTTATTTTGAAATTTCGTTAAAATTCCATAACCCATCTCTATACTATTTCTTTTGGAAATATATAATATAATTTCAACTATTTACTTTCCTTTCCAATTCAAATAACCCTTTCCATTTATTTGAAAAATTATTGCCCTTCACTTATTATTTAAAATAAGTGTATTTTAAACCAAACTATTTTCATTTATTTAGAAAACAAATGCTAGATATATAAATATAGATCAGGCCTTAGCTTGACCAATTGTAATATATTTGTACGTTGATTATTACATTTCAAAACTTACAAATACATTTCCATGTTTCCTTTATAAACTAATCTCGACATCCTTCCCATTACAAACTACAACCATTCCTCGATAATAGTGAAATCATTCAAGTTGGGGTATTTTATTTACCTCTCAAACCTTAATCGACAACATTCTTATCTTAGAATAGATAGAAGTTTGTAACTAAAACCCATGTTACTAATAACATCAGCCAATCTTTATTCTATTAACTTAATTATGGTTTTATAAACCATAACTTTGTTTTAGGAAATCTCGATTAATTACAATCATTTTCTTAATAGTAAATCTTCACTTTAAACATCGCTATATAAATTCCATTTATTATTGGATTTTTTTTCCAATAATCTGTTTTTACTTATTTTACCCAAAACCTTTTTATGTTATAAAACTAAATTCTTGGTATTTATACCAAAAAAAATCCCTTTTATCAATTTCTTTATCAAAATTATTAACATCCTTATTATATAATTACTCAAAAATTCTTCTATAAAGACCAAGCTATTAATATCGATTTATTTTTCAACTTCTACTTATATATATAATATAATTTAAAACTCTGTCATAGTTATAAAATAATTTTATAACTTTTAAATGCATCAATTTGCTTGACGGCAAATCAACATTTAACAAAAAGGTAAATTTTAGGCCATTTGCTGCCAATACCTCAGTCAATACTGTTTATTGGTTAAAATAACAACAACATTGAATTTCAATTCAATGTCAACATCCAAACAGGTTTCCAATGTCAATGGGGTTTAAACAATTCATATACAAAATAATATAAAAACAAACAACACATATAATATTTGAGGAGTTCGGTTGGACCCCTCCAAACTGTTCTTCCTTGCATCATAGATCATTGTAATATTTTCATAACAGCATAAAATTATAATTCAGTATATTAAACGCTGATAATATAATTAACGTCAACCATTCAAATAACCATAGGAATCCAAGGCATCTAATCAACCAATGTATAGCATCAACAATTAAATTTAATTATATAACTTTAGCATATCATAGAATTCGAGAAATTGCGAGAGTTAACTCACCAATTAATTTCGATTGATGATTCTGGGCGAGTTACAAAATTTCAAATGAAACAAATGGTTGAAATTATACAAAATTCCCACTGCATCCGAAACTAGCTTATGCGCGAAGTACTTGAAGTCACAATTCCAAAGAATCTTGTAATGGCCCGCAAATCAGTACCCTTTGAGTTGACTAATAACACCATACGTCCAACCCAAATGACACAGAAATATGAATCATTATTAGAAAGAAGTTAGAGGATGAGGAATAGAAAGAAAGAAAAGTTAGAATAGAAGAAAAACGAAGGAAACAAATCTCACAGCGGAACAAATAAAATATATTAAATAACATAACTTTTGAAATACAAATCAGTAATTGTATATACATACCATTATCATAGCGCAACAGTTATTCCTGGAACAGTTATAAACACATGTTTCCAGATACAACATAGTACACAGCGGAAATATGATATTCTATAGCTAACTGGTGAAGCCTCCTGCTTCCATCTCTTCCAAGTGAATCTGAAAAATCCCGACTACTTGACAGCCCATACAAATTTGGGCACCCAAGAGTTTAGGGAAAACAAAACAAAGTAAACTCCGGTCAGTCATAGGACTAGTGTGAGTAAACTCCAATCATTTGTTTAACTTTAAAAATCCTTTTGAAAGAAATGATAATCGCAAGAACGATCCACACATAAACACGGATGGTTTTTATCTTACGATAACCCAAAATATTTTTGATATCAAATCCAGTGATATTATAATAATGTCTACATCTAATAAATACAATCTAGCGGGAAAGCTTGCATCTCACGCTCCATATATAATATAAAACCAAAAACCGCAGGGTGCTTATTGGAGATTGGATTTCCAACATGACAAGGTATGGAACCACCTTCTGATAGTGTATCTGTAGAGGGGAATACACTAGGTTCAACAAGAACATCTTGCAACCTGGCCCACACATTACCGACCACTCATTTCGCTTGAGTGTATCGAATGTATATCACTAACAGTTGGGATCAGCAACCGTTTCCCGAATGGGACAGCATCAAATAGAATAAGGAATTAATTGAATTTCTCTAGATAGGTGATAATACACCCTAATGGGAGTGACCCACATAGCCATGCTGCCTGCCCGATTTTTGTCATTCCCCGGATGTTGAGGCCTGAGGCTACGATTTCTTATCATTCATTGATAGCACACTCACTTTGAATGCCACATTGTCAGATCCGTAAATCATTAATTGATTTGCACAAATATATTCTGGATATTATGCTAAGAGAATAAATTCTCCACCACCATATATATCTATACAGACCAACATATGCGATCATTGGAAATACTCTGTTAGACATTCGTCCATACACTTTGTTCTGGGACTGAACGAAATCGAAGGCACAATTTCTATTAATAGAAAAACCTTGCACTTTACTCCGTCTTTGATTATATTTATATAATCTAATTCGCAACACTACTGCCAATACAGAGTGGTTCTCGGATAATAATCCAACCGGTCTGTCCATATTGACAACGATATTGGCAAACACTTCAATAGTCGGTTATTTAACTATTGAAGAAAAACAAACATCCATTCAAAGCATCGAACAAATCATTGGGCCATTTAATTAATATTTCATTAATTAAAATACTTCTCCATTTCCTTACCCATATTCGTTAACACGATATTTTTGATAATCATCTTGACCTCTTGCGCTATTTGGAAAACATTCCATATATTGCCTTTTTTTTATTTTCTATACTTAGAAAATATATTCTATTTATAATTGGAAAATATTCCAATTACTTATCTCTTTCACGACCATTCATTTATTTCTATACTCAGGAAATATTTATTATTATATTTCCAAATTTCCACTTAATTGGGTTAAAACTAACGTTGTGTAAAACATCGTTATAACAACCCAAAACACTACATCTAACTAATTCTTATTCAAACATTTCTCTTCGAGGCTGGATCTTACTTTTTATCGGTTAATGAAATCAATCAAGTTGAGGTAAAACTACCTCTCAGACCTTGACTGGAAACATCCTTAACTTCAAAACGGACAAAACCACTTATCTCAAATCATCAACACCATAAAAACCACTTATTCATTTTTAAAACGTATATATATTTCTCTTTTTATTATCAGATTATTGGTTTTCTTTTGTTTATAATATTCTATTTTTAAGTTCATTTCCTTACCGGATTCTATATATATTGATATATATTTCCAATTATCTTAAAAATATTCTAACTCCTTAAATTCTCGGAAAATTTCGCCGTAACCTCCCTTATACCAGTCGATAGTTCAAACCTCAACTCGCCTCTCTAGGCCCTTTTCATTCAAAAAGAAAAACAAAAAGCCATGTGTAACAGCCCGTATTTTCTGCCTAATTATTCGAATTTATTTTATTATTTAAAATATTAGTTTGAATTTAAATAATTGAATTTAATAATTTTATTTGGAATATTTATTTATATTAATTATATAAAATTATTTTAATTCCAAAATATTTGGAAAAATGTTGAATTTGAAGTATAGTGTGATCGGGCAATTTAAAATGGTTCAATATTGTTCGTATTGAAATTATAGTATCGATTTCGTTTATAAAACGACGATTGAGCGTTAAATTAATAATTATATTATAAACCGAGCTGCAGCGGCATGGTAGTTCGTAATTTGGCGTTTTGAACTTTAAACGGCTGTACATGATCCAATATTAGTCATATTTTCTCGAAATAAGAAATGTTGGAATCTATTTAATAATATTTTTCTAATGGAAGAGAAAAATCCAATTTTCATAGCATAGATTTTGTTTTATGCCCAAATCAAATTTTAAAATAGTCGCTATGGAATTTCTATATATATTATAATGATTATTTATATAAAATAAATGGTTTTTAAATATTTAAAATATCGATTTGGCTTGAAATTCAACCCGGGATATTTTATTTTGGTAGTGTATGAAATTCTGGTCATGTATGGCTGATGACAATATTTTAATTATATTATATTGAGGTATTTTAAAATTGGTTTATTTTAATTTGAATTGGACCGTATAAAAGGGATTTTATTCAAACGACCTCCATTTTCAACGAGACAAATTTTGTTGGGATCGTAACAGCTAATTATTGCTAGATTTCAAGCTGCGCGTCAATAGGAGCTATTCTGTGAGTGTGGTAAAATAAAATGCAATTAAAACGATCATTTGGATGTGAACGAGTGCCATTTGAGCAAACGCACTCGGAATTCAACGAAACAAGTTTCGTTAGGACCGTAACGTCAAATTATATCATGTCGTCCATTCGCATCACGAACGGAGTTTGTATGTGAGCACAAGAGCCAATAAACAGTGTTCGAAATTGCGATAGACACGGAAAAAAATATCGCTAGTCACGTCGATATAAAATATTATTATTTATACTTATATATACACTTCTTTCAGCCCAAATTTATGTTCATTCCCGTCCAAATCATTTTTCCAGCGTTCAGTTTTACAGATAAGTCCTCGAATGCAAAATAAATTATAAATCCAAATCCAAGGGGAATTAGTGAAGGTCTATAACGGGAAAGTTGTAGATCCAGTCAAGGCCGACCTACTGTAAAAAGTTGGCGGTGATCGGACGACTGTGGTGGTTGGAATTGGGCAAAAACCAAGGAAAACTGCCTTCGTTTCTCTCTGAAATTGGAGAAATTGACCCAATTTTAGAAGCTCAGGACTGGGGGGAATTAAAGAGGAGAGATCAGGCTTCGATTTGGCACCGGTCTGAGGTTTTACGATGGGTTGTGGTGGCCGGTAGAAGGAGATAATTGGAGATGCTGTTTTGGGGTGTTTATTAAAATGCGGCGATCGGATTTGGGGATTTTCCCGGTGATGTGGTTGCCGAGGGGGTGTCGAGTATGAGGTAATTTGTTCGGGGGAAGTCAGGCGCAACTATAGGCGGAGGTCCGATGGTCCCACATGGCCGGTGGAGTTCAAATTCGGGGTGGAAGCAAGATCCGTTCAACTAGAAAATCACGGCGGTCGAAGCGACGTGGAAGCACGCGGTTTCAGGCAAGTGGGGCCCTCTGTGGTGTGGTGATGGTGGCGGTCTCTAATGGGTCTATAGTGGCTTGGATCAGCGTCGAGGATGAATGGTGTGGCTGTTGTTTTGGTTCGACGACATCAGAAATAAAGAGGAGAAATAGGTATCAGGCTTCAGGGAGAACAAGAAAGGAAAAACGCGTTTTTCCTTGGTATGATGACGACGTGGAATTTGGTTAAGGTAATTAAGAGATTTAAATTTATAATTAGCAAATAGTTTAAACTATGTAATTATATTATAATCAAAACTTGAAATCACGATAACTTATTCATACATAAATGAAATCTGGCAAAACAGGATCCGTTGGGATCGCAGGGACGAGACCTAGACAATGGTGCTGATAGGGATTCAATTGGACGCAGTTGGAATTTCAGATAATTTTGAGCATTCATTTCAAATTAAATGCAACAAACGCGTCAACCGCCCACCATAATTAAACCTGTGTGTTAATTCTCACAATTTCTGGAATCCTGGTATGTGGTAAATTCTTAGAAAAATATAATTTACCGTTAACACTATAAATTGGTTGATTAGATGCTATGGATGCAAATTGATTGTTTATTATTGGACTGGTTGCAGTTATTTATATTTCATTATTATGTTATTGAAATTTAATTCATTATTATTATCAAACTGTTATTTGTGATGCAGAAAAGGACAGATTGGAGGGATCCGACCAGATTCCACAAATAAAGCGTATTTTATTTGTGGTGCATATTATTTATATATGAATTTACACCCTGACTGACACCAAAACCTGTTTGAATGTTGATGGTTGAATATATATGTATATATATATTCATCGTTGTTGTAATTGAAATCAATCAATAGTATTGACTGGGTAATTGGCAGTGAATGGCATAAAATATACTATTTTAAACATCGGTTTATTGTCAGGTGGATTGACATAGTTTTAAAGTTATAAATTATTTTATAACTGAATTGAAGTTTTTCAACTATCCTATATAAATAATTAGATTAGAAATTTATAAATAAATATTTTAAATTGAGTTTATAAGAGAAATTATTGAAATGGGTTATGCAAGTTAAAAGCAGAAACCCAAGAATTTACATACGGGTTGGTAAAATAGAATAATTGTTTTTATAACAATTAAATAATGATTTTAAATTAATTAAGTTGTTTAATTGATTTAAAAAGGGAGATGACAAATGAAGATCAGTTAATAGTTAACTAATATGTACGATTGGTAAAGTCGACCGTTGTTAATTTGAATTGATAATGGAATTGATTTGATTTAAATTCTCTGAATATTCGTTAAATTTAACGAAGGGTGTTAAATGGTAGTAAATCTTCGATTAACTAGAATCCATTGTAATTATCAAGATGGATTAGTGTTAAATATTAGTAATATCCGATTAACTATAAATTAAGGAAATCATTGAATTGTTTAGTGTTAAATTATTAGTTAATCTCCGATTAACTATAAATTAAAGGAAATATTGAATTGGTTAGTGTTAATAACATTAATTATTATTAAATAAGCTTTTAAAATGATAATGATCCTATTTTTGATTAATATCAAAGTTAACCATTTCTAATGAAGTTAATAATAAAGTAATTATTATTTTAATTAATAATAATTAAAAACAATGGCTTTTAAATTGGAATTCATTTGAGAAGTGATTAAGTGGTGATTTGGCTTGACCAAAAGAGTGATAAGAGTTTATAAAGGGTTTTTATAATCTAAGTGTTCAAATGAGATTGGTAAATGGGATTTGCCTATGAATGTAAGAATTTAAAGGAAATTTCTAAATTAAGTAAAGGGAGTTCAAATGAAACGAAACTTTAAATGAAAAGGGTTAATAGATTAAGAATGGACCAAAAATAGAAATGGTGAATAGATTTGTATAGACGATTTGGAAAAAAATATTCCAAACAAGATTTTAAAAGGGTTTTTAAACTAAAAGGAGGACCTTAAGGATTAAAGCATTGGATTAGGAAAAACGTTGTAATTGAAATAAGGATTCCAAATGCAAGGGAAAATATATATACAATTGGGTTGGTTTAAATATTGGTAAATGGATATTTGGGAATGAAATCCCAGTTAGAAAGGTTTTTTTTTGAAGTAGGTGTAAGCGGATTATAGTTGTAAAATGCAAGGTAAAAGTTTATTATAGAAATGCCCAAATAGATGGTATCAAATTATTTGATAAGAGATTTTGATTATATATCAAAATGTTATAAGTGAAATAATGATTTAAGTTAAAAGTGTTGTTTTAATGAACATTTACTTAATCAACAAATTAAGTAAAGAGATTATATTGTAAGAGGATTTCAAATGTAAGAGACGGTTTATGAAACTAGATTTGAAATCAAGGTGGTAAAGAAGATTTTAATAGTAGTGGTTAAGTGACAAACTAACATTATTCTACGGTAAGAACGTTGTCGATCAAGGTCTGAAAGGTAAATAAAATACCCCAACTTGAAAGACTTCACTATTATCAAGGAATGGTATTAGTTTGGAATGAGTGAAGGTGTTGGAATTGGTTTTATACTATACGAGGAATATTGAACTCTAATGCGAGGTTTGGAATATAAATGATATTGCAATATTAGTTTCAAAATAAATAAGAATATTTGATTTTGAAGTATATAATTTAACATTTGATTTATCATATCAGAAACGGGTAATTTGGTTTATACCATTAAGTATTATACATAAATGCACGTCGTGAGATGCTCAAATAAAAGGAAAAAGGAGGGAAAGATTTTGAAGAAATATATCGATATGCTGAAAGGAACTGGAAAGTTAGGTATATATACATATACATATATATATATATGCGTACTCAAAAATCATATAAACAGTTCTGTTATAATAAAATAAAGATAAATAAAATGTTTTAAATATATAGGAAGAATTAAAAGTTTATTTACCAATTTGTTGAATATATTTTAAATAGGCCGAGTAATGCCAAGTGCTGAATCAGCAAACCCATTTTTATTCACATATTTGTTATTTGATAGTTAAATCACCAACTATCAAACCCAACCAATACGATTGTTAGTACGGAATGACCGGGATCGAAATTATATTCGAAAACCATTCTGACCAACAAATACATGAAGGTGGTAATTGAAGATGGAGCAATTGAAGACTGTGGATCTTCATAAGCGGAAGGACTACATGTCGAATTTCTCTGGCTTGCAACCAGAGTTATTTGGTTTGTGGTTCTGTCGTGGTTGAAATCTACGGATTGCAAGGACTACTTGCTACTAATCCATGGGGTGATTCCCATATTGGATGCAGTAGGAGGGTGTCTTCGGTTCATCTTGTTCCTGGATGACTTGTTTGGATGAATGTATGACAGAGTATTTCCTTAAAATCACGTACATTGATTTTTACAAATATACCAAGTTGGATGAAAAGAGGGGCACTTCTTTTATACCCAGAGTATATTTGTGGACGTCAATTAGTGATTTGACGGATCTGACAATGTGGCATTCAAAGTGAATGATGACCAGATGCTTTAAAGTTAAAGTCTAGCCTCAAGCCTCATCTACCGGGAAATGACAAAAATCGGGCAGGCAGCATGGCTATGTGGGTCACTCCCATTAGGGTGTATAATCACCTATCTAGAGAAATTTCATTTGCTTCTTTAATCTATTTTGATGTTGTCCCTTTTCGGGAAATGGTTGCTGATCCCAACCGTTGGTGATATACATTCGATACACTCAAAATGATTGGTCGGTTATGTGTGGGCCGGGTTGCAAGACGTTCTTGTTGAACCCAGTGTATTCGCCTCTAGGGATACACTATTAGGAGGTGGTCCCATACCTTGTCATGGTCGGAATCCAATTTCCAATTAGGGCCAGCAGTTTTGGTTGTACACTATATATGTAGAGCCGAGATGCAAGCGTTCCGCTAGATTGTAATCTATTTGTATTTAGACACTATTATAATATCAAAATAAGTTATGATTTCAAAAATGGTTTGGGTTATAGTAAGGTAAAAACCGTCTGTGTTTATGTGTAGATTGGTCTTACTATTTTCCTTTTATTTCAAAAGGATTTTCCATAGTTAAACAAGATGTTTGTGCTGTGAATTTATCTCTAAAAGTATTCCAGACTGACCTGGTGAATTTTTCTTTGCTTCAAATGTGCTCGGGTCAGATCGAGTGTATTTCCACGTTAGGTTCGCTTGGAGTTTTCAGGAGCTGGAAGCAGGAGGCTTCACCGCTAGTTATATAAAGTCATTTCCACTGTGATTGATATATGTTGTACTCTGATGATTGGTATGTATATGCAGCTCTCTGTATAAAGAGATTTGATATTATATTTTATCTGTTCCGCTGCGAGATTCTAATGTGATGATCTTCTTCTTTCTTCTATTCTAATATTTCTTACTTTCTTTTTCTCATCCTCTAATTTCTTTCTAATAATGTTCCTGTGTTTTCGGTGCAATGTGCTTGGAAGGTCGACATTAGATATGGTAATTGTATTTATGTCGATTTTCGGGGCCGAAAATCTACTGGGTCGTTACAGTGGTATCAGAGCTATTGGTTTAATGATTAACCTTGGCTCTGTGGCATGACTCAATAGAGATGGGGTTAGTAATGCCCTAGATTGATTATATATATATACATATATGAGAGCGCGTATTTGTTATTTGATATAAATTTATTTTTGAAATTTATTTTTGCCTAATTTATTTTATAAAACAATAAAAGTAATGATTTTCACAAATTATTATAATGTGGGAACTCGACGGATTTTTTAATGCTGATTTGAAAGCTATGTTTGGATTGTGTTGTTGATTGCTTGAATATGTACTTGGAAATGGATAGACTTGGTTGAAAAACAGTCTAAAATGAATTAGTTGGATAGATCAATCCAAATTTAATAAATTTGGGTGGATAATTTAAAGGAAACCTCAAATATGAGGTGTGTTAATGGTAATACTAATATTTAATCTTCCTTATACTAAGTAAACCGTAAGAGGTATAATCATGGTTGAAATTTCAGAATTTGACTCGTGATTAGAAAACAATAAGTCAGTGGAATATTTGGGAATCAATGAATTATTTGGATTGTATGGTTGGTTGTGTGGATATTGATTTGAAACTTGATTGAGGACCAAATGAATGAACCAAATTCTAAGGTATCGGGATGGATAATTAAAGAAACAAATGGATTGTTAAAACTTCGCTATAATTATAATTACAATCTCATGTCAATTAAATTTCGTGTAGAATTGGCTAGAATGGATGATATAGATATTTGAACCAACATTGTTCGGAGACTAATGAAATTCATTTGAGTTGAGAACACGTACAAGTGCCAGTTCAGCTTTAAAACTCAGCCAAGGGGATTCTGAAGTTAACTGAATCCAGTTGGCATGCTAATTAAGCAAGTTCAAATATAATATATCATTTATCGCATAATAGCGCTCGACAAAAGGTACGCCTACGCAGAATATAAAATTTTGGTTCTATTTGGGTTTTGAGTTTGGATTTTGAATTTTTCCGACCGTGTTGGTCGATGTATATATATTTTTTGATCCTGCAATATTGCAGATGTCCCTTCGTACAGGGGAGACTCTACCAAAAAATTTCCAAAATTTAAGGTGTTAGAAATTTTTTCAAGATTTTTGAAAATTCTGTTATTTGAAATAAATTGGTTTTAAAAACCAATTGGGTTAGTTTAAAAATAAAACCGAGTTTTAAATTAAATACTTTTAAAGAGATAATGGGTCATAACGTTCTTTCTGCCTTAGCAATTTTGGGGACAAAATTGTTTTAAGGGGGAAGGAATGTAACGGCCCGTATTTTCTGCCTAATTATTCGAATTTATTTTATTATTTAAAATATTAGTTTGAATTTAAATAATTGAATTATTTTATTTTATTTGGAATATTTATTTATATTAATTATATAATAATATTTTAATTACAAAACATTTTGAAAAATGTTGAATTTGAAGTATAGTGTGATCGGGCAATTTAGAATGGTTCGATATTGTTCGTATTGAAATTATAGTATTGATTTCGTTTATAAAACGATGGTTGAGCGTTAAATTTATAATTATATTATAAAACAAGTTGCAGCGGCGCGGTAGTTCATAATTTGGCGTTTTGAACATTAAACGGCTGTACATGATCCAATATTAGTCAGATTTTCTCGAAACAAGAAACGTTGGAATCTATTTGATAATATTTTTCTAATGGAAGAGAAAAATCTAGTTTTCATAGCGTAGGTTTTGTTTTATTTCCAAATCAAATTTTAAAATAGTAGCTATGGAATTTATATATATATTATAACGATTATTTATATAAAATAAATGGTTTTTAAATATTTAAAATATTGATTTGGCTTGAAATTCAACCTGGGATATTTTATTTTGGTAGTGTATGAAATTCTGGTCGTGTATGGCCGAAGACAATATTTTAATTATATTATATTGAGGTATTTTAAAATTGGTTTATTTCGATTCGAATTGGACCGTATAAAAGGGTCTTTATTCAAACGACCTCCGTTTTTAGCGAAACAAATTTTGTTGGGACCGTAATAGCCAATTATTGCTAGATTTCAAGTTGCACGTCAATCGGAGCTATTTTGTGAGCGTGGCAAAATAAAATGCAAATATAACAATCATTTGGATGTGAATGAGCGCCATTTGAGCAAACGAACTCAGAATTCGACGAAATAAGTTTCGTTAGGACCGTAACATCAAATTACATCATGTCGTCCATTCGCATCACGAACGGAGTTTGTATGTGAGCACAGGAGCCAATAAACGGTGTTTGAAATTGCGATGGACACGGAAAAAATATCGCTAGTCACGTCGATATAAAATATTATTATTTATACTTATATATACACTCCTTTCAGCCTAAATTTACGTTCATTCCTATCCAAATCATTTTTCCAATGGTCAGTTTTGCATAAAAGTCCTCGAATGAAAAATAAATTATAAATCCAAATCCAAGATGAATCAGTGAAGGTCGATGACGGGAAAGTTGTAGATCCAATCGAGGCCGACCTGCTGTAAAAAGTTGGGGGTGATCGGACGACTGTGGTGGTCAGAATCAGGCAAAAACTGAGGAAAACTACCTTTGTTACTTTCTAAAATTGGAGAAATTTACCCAATTTTAGAAGCTCATGCCTGGGGGGGATTAAAGAGGAGAGTTCAGGCTCCGATTTGGCACTGTCTGAGGTTTTACAGTGGGTTGTGGTGGCCGGTGGAAGGAGATGATCAGAGATGATGTTTTGGTTGTTTATTGAATGTGGCGATCAGATTTGGGGATTTTCCCTGCGATGTGGTTGTCGAGGGGGTGTCGGGTCTGAGGGAATTTGGTCAGGGGAAGTCAGGCGCAACCATAGGCGGAGGTCCGGTGGTCCCTCGGCGGTAGGAGCATGATCTGTTCATCTAGAAAATCACGGCGGTAGGAGCAGGATCTGTTCATCTGGGAAATCACGGCGGTAGGAGCAACGTAGAGGCACGTGGTTTCAGGTGAGTGGGGCCCTCTGTGGTGCGGTGATTGTGGCAGTCTCTGGTGGGTCTACGGTGGCTTGGATCGGCGTCGGGGATGAACGGTGTGGCTGTTGTTTTGGTTCGACGACATCAGATAAAAAGAGGAGAAACAGGCATTGGGCTTCAGGGAGAACAAGAAAGGAAAAACGCGTTTTTCCTTGGTTTGATGATGACGTGGAATTTGGTTAAGGTAATTAAGAGATTTAAATTTATAATTTGCAAATAGTTTAAACTATTTGATTATATTATAATCAAAACTCGAAATCATGATAACTTATTCATACCTAAACGAAATATGGTAAAACAGGATCCGTTGGGATCGTAGGGACGAGACCTAGACAATGGTGTTGACTGGGATTCAGTTGGACGCAGTTAGAATTTCAGATAATTTTGAGCGTTCATTTCAAACTAAATGCAACAAACGCGTCAACCACCAACCAAAATTAAACTGGTGAGTTACTTCTCACGCCTTCTGGAATCCCGTGATGTGGTAAATTCATAAAAAAATATAGTTTACTGTTAACACTATAAATTGGTTGACTGGACGCTATGGATGTAAATTGATTGTTTATTGTTGGATTCGTTGCAGTTATTTATATTTCTTCATTATGTTATTGATATTTAATTCATTATTATTATCAAACTGTTATTTGTGATGCAGAAAAGGATAGATTGGAGGGATCCGACCAGATTCCTCAAATAAACTGTATTTTATTTGTGGTGCACATTATTCATATATGAATTTACACCCTGACTGACACCAAAACCTGTTTGAATTTTGATGGTTGAATATATATATTCATCGTTGTTGTAATTGAAATCAATCAATAGTATTGACTGGGTAATTGGCAGTGAATGGCCTAAAATATACTATTTTAAACATTGGTTTATTGTCAGGTGGATTGACATAGTTTTAAAGTTATAAATTATTTTATAACTGAATTGAAGTTTTTCAACTATCTTATATAAATAATTAAATTAAAAATTTATAAATAAATATTTTAAATTGAGTTTATAAGAGAAATTATCGAAATGGGTTATGCAAGTTAAAAGCAAAAACCCAAGAATTTACATACGGATTGGTAAAATAGAATAATTGTTTTTATAACAATTAAATAGTGATTTTAAATTAATTAAGTTGTTTAATTAATTTAAAAAGGGAGATGACAAATGAAGATCAGTTAATAGTTAACTGATATGTACAGTTTGTAAAATCGACCGTTGTTAATTTGAATTGATAATGGAATTAATTTGATTTAAATTCTCTGAATATTTGTTAAATTTAACAAAGAGTGTTAAATGGTAGTAAATCTTTAATTAACTTGAATCCATAGTAGTTATCGAGATGGATTAGTGTTAAATATTAGTAATAACCGATTAACTATAAATTAAGGAAATCATTGAATTGTTTAGTGCTAAATCATTAGTTAATCTCCGATTAACTATAAATTAAAGGAAATATTGAATTGGTTAGTGTTAATAACATTAATTATTATTAAATAAGCTTTTAAAATGATAATAATCATGTTTTAGATTAATATCAAAGTTAACCATTTCTAATGAAGTTAATAATAAAGTATTTATTATTTTAATTAATAATAATAAAAAATTATGGCTTTTAAATTGGAATTCATTTGAGAAGTGATTAAGTGGTGATGTGGCTTGACCAAAAGAGCCATAAGAGTTTATAAATGAATTAATAATCCAAGTGTTCAAACGAGATTGGTAAATGGGATTTGCCCGTGAATGTAAGAATTTAAAGGAAATGTTACCAAAATTTCTAACTTAAGTAAAGGGAGTTCAAATGAAATGAAACTTTAAATGAAAAGGGTTAATAGATTAATAATCGACCAAAATATAGATATGGTGAATAGATTTCTATAGATGATTTGGAAAAAAAATCCAAATAAGATTTTAAAAGGGTTTTTAAACCAAAAGGAGGACCTTAAGTGTTAAAGCATTGGATTGGGCAAAACGTTGCAATTGAAATAAGGATTTCAAATGTAAGTGAAAATATATATACAATTAGGTTAGTTTAAATATTGGTAAATGGATATTTGGGAATGAAATCCCAGTTAGAAAGTTTTTATTTTTAAGTAGGTGTAAGCAAATTTTAGTTGTAAAATCCAATGTAAAAGTTTATTATAGAAATGCCCAAATAGATGGTATCAAATTATTTGACAAGAGATTTTGATTATATATCAAAATGTTATAAGCGAAATAATGATTTAAGTTAAAAGTGGTGTTTTAATGAACATTTACTTAATCAACAAATTAAGTAAAGAGATTATATTGGAAGAGGATTTCAAATGTAAGAGACGGTTTATGAAACTAGATTTGAAATCAAGGTGGTAAAGGAGATTTTAATAGTAGTGGTTAAGTGACAAAACTAATATTATTCTAAGGTAAGAACGTTGTCGATCAAGGTCCGGCTTCACTATTATCGAGGAATGGTATTAGTTTGGAATGAGTGAAGGTGTTGGAATTGGTTTTATACTATATGAGGAATATTAAACTCTAATGCGAGGTTTGGAATATAAATGATATTGCAATATTAGTTTCAAAATAAATAAGAATATTTGATTTTGAAGTATATAATTTAACATTTGATTTATCATATCAGAAACGGGTAATTTGGTTTATGCCCTTAAGTATTATACATATATGTATATCATGAGATGCTCAAATAAAAGGCAAAGAGGGAAAAGATTTTGAAGAAATATATCGATATGTTGAAAGGAACAGGAAAGTTGAATATACATACATACATACATATATATATATATATATGCATACTAAAAAATCATATAAACAGTTCTGTTATAATAAAATAAAGATAAATAAAATGTTTTAAATATATAGGAAGAATTAAAAGTTTATTTACCAATTTGTTAAATATATTTTAAAGAGGCCGAGTAATGCCAAGTGCTGAATCAGCAAACCCATTTTTATTCACACATTTGTTATTTGATAGTTAAATCACCGACTATCAAACCCGACCAATACGATTGTCGGTACGGAAAGACCGGGATCGAAATAATTTTTGAAAACCATTCCGACCAACAAATACTTGAAGATGGTAATTGTAGATGGAGCAATTGAAGACTGTGGATCTTCATAAGCGGAAGGACAACATGTCGAATTTCTCCGGCTTGCAACAGAGTTATTTGGTTTGTGATTCTGTCGTGGTTGAAATCTACGGATTGCAAGGACTATTTGCTATTGATGTAACGGCAAGGAATTTCGCTCGATCCGAATCAGTCGTTAAACCGATCTAGACCGTTCGGAACCCCTGATCGTTTTGAGAACATGACAAAATAGAACGCAGACGGAAGAACATTTCATTGTTATTACAACAATTCCATCAGATACAAGAATATACAGAGTATAAATGAATAAATTACATTCAATAAATATCATAGATTACAATAAATTACATAGCATCGGGAAAATATACAAAAGCACAACTGAAAGTAATACACGGATACAGAGCTTTCCGAGCATCGTTCCAGCTGTAAATCAGGACCCTGTGAATATAAATCTGCAAAACCAAAACTACTAGCTGCCCGTGTCGAAAATAGGGGCACCCAGAGTTTAGGTTAAAACAATAAACTCCAGGTCAGTCATGTGACTGGTGTGAGAACTAAAACAGTTATTAATATTGGTTTTAAAGTTTGGTAAATCAAGGGACCATGCCGTATAACACGGAACGGGTTTCCTCCCAAGAATACCAGTGCATAGAACAAACAACGCAATGCTAAATAAAGAAAAATGAAGCTGTTATAAGACCCAGGTCCCATCACACAATGCAACGCAAGCCGGAGGATAGGGTTTTTACCTTATAACAGCCAAAGTATGCTTGATACGTTTAAAACACATTATTTGATACTATTATAGGTGTATAGTGTCAAAACAATTTCAATCATAAATATCAATCCTAGGCGGCATGAATGACCCATACCACTATGTCGCCATACTAGGTTCTACAAATAAAACCGCACTATCACGTATTGGAAATTGGATTTCCGTCATGAGCCGAGGCAAGGGGCAAGCTCCTCTCCGCGTTCGAGACACTCTAGCAAATGTCCCAGGACCCCACTATGATGCTTGGATCTTCAGGGCCGGTTCTCTCTTACTTTTGAGGATTAATTATTCCTGAACACACGTTTCCCGATCCTTACAGACCTATATCCGAGGCGCCTCGTATCCAACAACCACACAGGTGAAAAGTATATAAATGTCAGGGCTGGTAGGTCACTGACACCACCCTAGCTAGAAAGAAACGTCGTGCTCTCCCTGCAGTCACTATCCCGTTTTGACTCATACCGAGGTGTGAGGCTCGCGAATTCACGTTATACACAAAGCTACGCCACACAGACCATGCTTTGATCATCAACCACAAGACTCTGCTTTTCAACAGAAGCCTTGATCAATTGCCACTTACGCGTGCCACATTGGCAATTCACTTTATGCGACTGATGTCCATCGATATACATCCTCTGAGCTCGTACGTCTCAGAGAAGGGCGTTAAGCAAGAGAATAAATTCTCCGCCACCAAACAGATGTATATTTAATATAGATCAATCAACACAGAATAAAATCCAATGTCAGACACACAATCCATTTACAAGTTCATTCTGGGTCTGAACGAAACCGAAGGCACTTTCCTCGCATATCCATCCATCTCCAAGTACGTCTGGACGATCACCAACTGTTTCCCTCATCTGGGGTGTACAGCCCAATCAAGATCATCAGTAATCACCCAAACGATGTAAAGACTTCTGGTCTTCTACCACCGTCTTCATCTTCGACATCTCGTCGAATCGGTTATTCAGAATGGGTATAACCCCGGCCTTTCTGAATAACCCACGTATATAGTAAACAAATGTTACACAAACACAACGAACGCCTCATTCCAATTCAGAATATTCTTTTATTCACAAAATCACATTCTTAGGGAAAGGTTCCCGTTAATTTTATCCAAGATAATTTTTTCTAAATTTATTCTATAATCTTCCTTTGGATATCATTTCAAACTAGTCGGGATTAGCGAGCCACACCGAAGTAATTATTTATTTTATTTCCCAATCCCAACCTATTTATCCCATGGAGCAAAACTGGTAATACTCCATATCTAACACCACGGTGTTATCGCTAAAATCAATTACCATTTCACATTCAAATCTAATTAAAGATTTAACTATCGCATTGGAGCAAAACTGGTGGTACTCCATTCTCGATCACCTTTCAGATTTGATAATTTTAAATTATCAATTCACTTTTTAATCCAATTAAAGATTCATTAAAACTCCACTTAGTTTCAACCTTTTCAAAAATCAATATCCTGCATTTAACTGGGTTAAAGAACCAATGTCATCTAAAACACGATTCATGACAAACTCAAATCATATTTGATATTAAATACAAGGCTCTGAATAGAAAATATACCGGCTTATATTCAATATCAAATCCTGAAACCAACAAATATCGTATTGGGAATAACGATATAAAATATATCTTTCAAATTCCCATAACAATATCTGTATAGTCACGAAATCCAACATCGAAATATTCCGAAGATAATTTCGATTCAACTCCAGTCCAATTCACGTATTGGGAATATTGGTTATTTTTAAAATCACTTTCAAATTCAATTTATTTATTTCAAAAATAAATTGATTTTAATTCTAGTTCAAAACTAGTTCATTTCGACAAAAATATATTTTTATCCTTTCAAATATGGAATTCTTCAGCCCAATTTTTCCCAAATCATTTCTTATGATTTTACCCAAATTATAGATATTTTTAATAATTTTATCAAGGCCCGTACAGTCGATTTCCAACAACGGCCATCGAACTGCACTTACAGCAACCTTTTTCAAATTTGATTTGGACATAATTCCAAATACAACCGTTAGATTTCAAATTTCTAATATTCATTGAAAAGATCTTTTCGATACGAACCCAATGGTTCCGGTTTTAGGAGAATCTGACGGTCGGATCTCCCGCAACGTCAATTCGAAATCAATGGTCGAAATTCATGAACTGCCACGGCGCGGCGCGTTCTATTCAGGCCATTATATAATATATATATATATATATATATATATATATTATATATATAATTCGTCGATTTCCTTTTTAAAACGAATTTTATAAATAGTTCTAAATTCGTTTCAAAAACAATTTCAACTTCATCTTCTATTTCAAATCGATTTGATTTCAATTCAATTCGAATTCATTTCAATTTTATTTAATTCGAATTCAAATTCGTTTCAATTCAATTTCAATTTGAATTTACCTTCTATTTAATTCAATTCGAATTCATTTCAAATTGATTTCAATTCAATTTCAGTTCGTTTTAAATTTCATTCAAAACGATTTCAATTCGTTTTAATTCAATTTCAATTCTAATTCAATTTGAATTCATTTCTAATTGATTTGAATTCAAATTCACTTTCTATTCAATTCGAATCGAATTCATTTTCTATTCGATTCGAATTCATTTCAAATTGATTCAATAAAATTTCAATTTGAATTTTAATCTAATTTAGTTTGAATTTCATTTCAAAATATTAAATTTTGAAATCACTTTTCAATATTCATTTTAATATGAATAAAATCGATATAAATATCGTTCACGTCAAAATAGCGCGTCTCTAATCAACATGGCTTTATATTTTTCAAAAACTTCGTTATCTTATTCAACAAATGAATATTTATTCTATTCAACACATGAATCTATATTTCTTTCAACACACGATTATTTTTGTTATTAAAATATTTTATAAAATCATGGTATCTATCGTTTGATTTTTAATTAGACTCCATCGTGAAGTAGTTCAAATTTTAAATATGATAAAGATGTAAATTTTATTGTTAAAATATTTTACTCAACACATGAACATCGTCACCACATGACTATTTTTATATTCAACACATGAATTTTCTTTTATAATATTCATTATTTTCCCAATTGGAATGAGGCCCAATCAATTACCATATAACGTTAATTATATGGATTCCATACAACACATATATATAACAGCAATGATAAACAATCAACCATCATCCAAGGTGCACCACACAACTGCACAAGCATCAAATATAAATAATTAACGCTTACACAGTCTGTCGACCAATCGATCGACATACAATTAAATAATTGGGATTAGTGTACCCAAATATCATCCCAACACCCGTGTGGGGTTTCAAATCAACAAACACAGATTTTTATTTGTGCAGTTGGGTGATGTGTAAAATTTATCATCCCAATCAATATCAGTCAAATCAATGTATATAAACAAATCATCCGATTTGTTTATAAATATTTATTTATTCACTTTCACGTTAAAAATTATATTTTTAACGATAAAATAATTTTAACTATATAAATATTTTATTTCCTTTCAATACAAGAATATTTTATTATTCAATCATTCCACAACACAATCAATTTTCACAACACATCAATCAAACAAACAAGCCGTCCATGGTCTGTGGACGACGGGTGTCGGGTGCTGTTAAGCACCGTCTGCATCCTAGTATACATATATATATATATATATATATATATATATATATATATAACTAGAAAAAGAAATTTAGAGTGAGAAGTTCTCACCGATAGCTAATCCAATTTCCACGACACTTCTAATGTAGGAAATCTTCATTGTTCTCGCCTTTTGTCACTTTCGTTGCCCGTATTCAATCGCAAAAAGGGGGTTGATGGTCTGGTGGGGCGTTGATGGTGGCACGGCGAGGGTGCAGTTGGTCGGTGGCTCGACGGGGAGGGCTCCAGCTGAGCGAAGACGCGAGGGGGGGGGTCCAACCAGGGCGCGCTGGCGGATTTGGGTTTGGGAGGGGGCTTCGATTTTTAGGGGATGGAGGGGAGAGAGTCGCGAGGGGGAGCAGATGAACGGGAGGAGGGTGGGGTGGCCCCCCGACGGCGGCGCGGCGGACCTGGGATTGGCGGCGATGGGATTCCGTCGTCCTCCCCCCTTTTCTCTTTTTTTTTCCTGATTCGATTTTGAGAAAGAAATGAACGGGGGGGGGGGGGGGGACGATCTGAAGAAGATAAAGGGGAGGGGGATTTCTTTTATTTTATTATATTTATTGTTTTAATTTAAAAAAAGTTGACTTTTACATACGACCTCTAAATGAGGCCCACCGCCTGTCGTCCATAGCGTTTTACCCACATTCCGAACACAATGGGATACGTACCGTAGGCTGATTCGATCGTTTCGACCAGTTTCCATTAAAATCAACATATAACTCTATATATTGATTTTGAATGCGCATTTCTATTTACCAGGGTCACAAACGAACTCTATAAATCCCAGAAAAATATTTTCTAGCTTCGTATTGACGATATGGTCCTAACAAAACTAGTTTTGTCGAATTCTGAAACCGTTGGAAAAATGGCCATTTTCCAGTCGATTAAAATCAACTAAAACTGGTCAAACGCGTTTTCCTTTGCCACGCTCACATATTGATACGAAAAATTATGAAATTTGGAATCTAGCAATAACCTGACACTGCGGATCCAACAAAAGTGGTTTCGTCGAAATCCGAGGTCGTTTGCAAAATGTCTATTTTTAAGTGCTTGAATTCCATAGCGACTATTCAGAATTTTCAACTGGATATATCTTTTGATTCCCGCTATGAAATTTCAAATTTTTGGATTCGTTGGAAAGATATTCCCAATTTGATCCTAATGTTTTTGGTTTCACAAAAATCCGGATTGTTTTGCACCCGGTACATTCAATTGAAGTTTGAAATCGAATTATCGAATTACCGCGCCATTTTCAATTCTATTTATAATTATATATAATTATTCATATTCTAACAACGACGTATATATTATATACATTCGATTTCTATTCAAATTAAATTTTTCGTCGTTATTATTTAAAATAATTCATTTTAAATGTTCAAACTTCACTAAAATTGCCAAAAATAAAATTTTTAAACTGGCTCGCATTTCCGGGTCATTACAATCTCCCCCACTTAAAACTTTTCGTCCCCGAAAAGGAACAAAGTCGAAAGTAGTTTGATTGATTAACTCTACGTTCGATCTGGCTTTCATTCTCCAACTTTTCAGTTTTTGAGAATTTACAAATTCTTCAAAAATTTGGCTAACACCCGGAATTTTCGAAAAATTTCGCCATAACCTCCCCTGCACCAGGAGCAACGGGAAAATCCCGAAATTGCCATACAGGCCTTCTGATCTCAAAAAGAAAAAGAAAAAGCCAAGCGGCTAGCCAATCGGCTCATAAAATCATCATCACCCAAACAAAACAGTAAATTATATAGTAAACATGTACCTATTTGTCGGGCAAACAAATTTTATTCTCTGCTCTAGCCTCCTTGCTATGACCTGTTCAATGTAAGTACATGTATATGCAAGCAAATGCAACCAATTTTCAATACAATTCAATATTTGATTCAATTAGGCTAAATGGTTCAAAATTATTAAACAAATAAACAAACAACACAAACATCAATCAATTAGTGGATTAGCGTTTCAAATTCATAATTTTGATACATATATACAGAAAATCATGTTTTTGATGCCAATTCACAACAATGTATTCTAGCTATATTAGTTTTGGTTCTCACACCAGTCTAATGGAAATATATAGAAACACACCTTCGAAACACGAATATAAATACTGATGATGTGGCCACATCACCAGAATTATCCCCGGGTGTCTAGAATGTGATTCTATATCTATCCAGTATATTAAAAGTTCGAATATATGTTCATGACGCGTATGCGCGAAATCGTCATATACTCGATTGTCCAAATTCAAAATAAATAAATAATCAAATACGTTTAAAATTGTTTAAATTTCAAAACAAAATTGTTTTCATTTGAAAAATATACTCTTCACACTCGTTCTAGGATACTACTGATCCTATCTCTAACGAGTCATTCTAATTGGATATTACTAATCCAATATCTGATGAATTCTTTCGTTCGGTTCTAATGTGTCTTGTACTCGAGCTCTGTAAACCAAAGCTCTGATACCACTGTAACGGCAAGGAATTTCGCTCGATCTGAATCAGTCGTTAAACCGATCTAGACCGTTTGGAACCCCTGATCGTTTTGAGAACATGACAAAATAGAACGCATACGGAAGAACATTTCATTGTTATTACAACAATTCCATCAGATACAAGAATATACAGAGTATAAATGAATAAATTACATTCGATAAATATCAGAGATTACAATAAATTACATAGCAGCGGGAAAATATACAAAAGCACAACTGAAAGTAATACACGGATACAGAGCTTTCCGAGCATGGTTCCAGCTGTAAATCAGGACCCTGTGAATATAAATCTGCAAAACCAAAACTACTAGCTGTCCGTGTCGAAAATAGGGGCACCCAGAGTTTAGGTTAAAACAATAAACTCCAGGCCAGTCATGTGACCGGTGTGAGAACTAAAACAGTTATTAATATTGGTTTTAAAGTTTGGTAAATCAAGGGACCACGCCGTATAACACGGAACGGGTTTCCTCCCAAGAATAACAGTGCATAGAACAAACAGCGCAATGCTAAATAAAGAAAAATAAAGCTGTTATAAGACCCAGGTACCATAACACAATGCAACGCAAGCCGGAGGATAGGGTTTTTACCTTATAACAGCCAAAGCATGCTTGATACGTTTAAAACACATTATTTGATACTATTATAGGTGTATAGTGTCAAAACAATTTCAATCATAAATATCAATCCTAGGCGGCATGAATGACCCATACCACTATGTCGCCATACTAGGTTCTACAAATAAAACTGCACTATCATGTATTGGAAATTGGATTTCCGTCATGAGCCGGGGCAAGGGGCAAGCTCATCTCCACGTTCGAGACACTCTAGCAAATGTCCCAGGACCCCACTATGATCCTTGGATCTTTAGGGCCGGTCCTCTCTTACTTTTGAGGATTAATTATTCCTGAACACACGTTTCCCGGTCCTTACAGACCTATATCCGAGGCGCCTCATATCCAACAACCACACAGGTGAAAAGTATATAAATGTCAGGGCTGGTAGGTCACTGACACCACCCTAGCTAGAAAGAAACGTCGTGCTCTCCCTGTAGTCACTATCCCGTTTTTGACTCATACCGAGGTGTGAGGCTCGCGAATTCACGTTATACACAAAGCTACGCCACACAGACCATGCTTTGATCATCAACCACAAGACTCTGCTTTTCAACAGAAACCTTGATCAATTGTCACTTACGCGTGTCACACTGGCAATTCACTTCATGCGACTGATGTCCATCGATATACAACCTCTGAGCTCGTACTTCTAAGAGAAGGGCGTTAAGCAAGAGAATAAATTCTCCGCCGCCAAACAGATGTATATTTAATAGAGATCAATCAGCACAGAATAAAATCCAATGTCAGACACACAATCCATTTACAAGTTCGTTCTGGGTCTGAACGAAACCGGAGGCACTTTCCTCGCATATCCATCCATCTCCAAGTACGTCTGGACGATCACCAACTGTTTCCCTCATCTTGGGTGTATAGCCCAATCATGATCATCAGTAATCACCCAAACGATGTGAAGACTTCCAGTCTTCTACCACCGTCTTCATCTTCGACATCTCGTCGAATCGGTTATTCAGAATGGGTATAACCCTGGCCTTTCTGAATAACCCACGTATATAGTAAACAAATGTTACACAAACGCAACGAACGCCTCATTGCAATTCAGAATATTCTTTTATTCAAAAAATCACATTCTTAGGGAAAGGTTCCCATTAATTTTATCCAAGATAAATTTTTTTAAATTTATTCTATAATCTTCCTTTGGATATCATTTCAAACTAGTCGGGATTAGCGAGCCACACCGAAGTAATTATTTATTTTATTTCCCAATCCCAACCTATTTATCCCATGGAGCAAAACTGGTAATACTCTATATCTAACACCACGGTGTTATCGGTAAAATTAATTACCGTTTCACGTTCAAATCTAATTAAAGATTTAACTATCGCATTGGAGCAAAACTGGTGGTACTCCATTCTCGATCACCTTTCATATTTGATAATTTTAAATTATCAATTCACTTTTTAATCCAATTAAAGATTAATTAAAACTCCAATTAGTTTCAACCTTTTCAAAAATCAATATCCTGCATTTAACTGGGTTAAAGAACCAATGTCATCTAAAACACGATTCACGACAAACTCAAATCATATTTGATATTAAATACAAGGCTCTGAATAGAAAATATACCAGCTTATATTCAATATCAAATCCTGAAACCAACAAATATCGTATTGGGAATAACAATATAAAATATACCTTTCAAATTCCCATAACAATATCTGTATAGTCACGAAATCCAACATCGAAATATTCCGAAGATAATTTCGATTCAACTCAGGTCCAATTCATGTATTGGGAATATTGGTTATTTTTAAAATCACTTTCAAATTCAATTTATTTATTTCAAAAATAAATTGATTTTAATTCTAGTTCAAAACTAGTTCATTTCGACAAAAATATATTTTTATCCTTTCAAATGTGGAATTCTTCAGCCCAATTTTCCCCAAATCATTTCTTATGATTTTACCCAAATTATAGATATTTTTAATAATTTTATCAAGGCCTGTACAGTCGATTTCCAACAACGGCCATCGAACTGCACTTACAATGACCTTTTTCAAATTTTATTTGGACATAATTCCAAATACAACCATTAGATTTCAAATTTCTAATATTCATTGAAAAGCTCTTTTCGATACGAACCCAACGGTTCCGATTTTAGGAGAATCCGACGGTCGGATCTCCAGCAACGTCAATTCGAAGTCAATGGTCGAAATTCACGAACTGCTGCGGCGCGGTGCGTTCTAAATTCGTTTATATATATATATAATTCGTCGATTTCCTTTTTAAAACGAATTTTATAAATAGTTCTAAATTCGTTTCAAAAACAATTTCAACTTCATCTTCTATTTCAAATCGATTTGATTTCAATTCAATTCGAATTCATTTCAATTTTATTTAATTCGAATTCAAATTTGTTTCAATTCAATTTCAATTTGAATTTACCTTCTATTTAATTTAATTCGAATTCATTTCAAATTGATTTCAATTCAATTTCAGTTCGTTTTAAATTCAAAACGATTTGAATTCGTTTTAATTCAATTTCAATTCTAATTCAATTTGAATTCATTTCTAATTGATTTGAATTCAAATTCACTTTCTATTCAATTCGAATCGAATTCATTTTCTATTCGATTCGAATTCATTTCAAATTGATTCAATAAAATTTCAATTTGAATTTTAATCTAATTTAATTTGAATTTCATTTCAAAATATTAAATTTTGAAATCACTTTTCAATATTCATTATAAAATGAATAAAATCGATATAAATATCGTTCACGTCAAAATAGCGCGTCGCTAATCAACACGGCTTTATATTTTTCAAAAACTTCGTTATCTTATTAAACAAATGAATATTTATTCTATTACACACATGAATCTATATTTCTTTCAACACTCGACTATTTTTGTTATGTAAAATATTTTATAAAATCATGGTATCTATCGTTTGATTTTTAATTAGACTCCACCGTGAAGTAGTTCAAATTTTAAATATGATAAAGATGTAAATTTTATTGTTAAAATATTTTACTCAACACATGACTATTTTTATATTCAACACATGAATTTTCTTTTATAATATTCATTATTTTCCCAATTGGAATGAGGCCCAATCAATTACCATATAACGTTAATTATATGGATTCCATACAACACATGTATATAACAGCAATGATAAACAATCAACCATCATCCAAGGTGCACCACACAACTGCACAAGCATCAAATATAAATAATTAACGCTTACACAGTCTGTCGACCAATCGATCGACATACAATTAAATAATTGGGATTAGTGTACCCAAATATCATCCCAACACCCGTGTGGTGTTTCAAATCAGCAAACACAGATTTTTATTTGTGCAGTTGGGTGATGTGTAAAATTTATCATCCCAATCAATATCAGTCAAATCAGTGTATATAAACAAATCGGTCGATTTGTTTATAAATGTTTATTTATTCACTTTCACGTTAAAAATTATATTTTTAACGATAAAATATTTTAAGTATATAAATATTTTATTTGCTTTCAACACAAGAATATTTTATTATTCAATCATTCCACAACACAATCAATTTTCACAACACATCAATCAAACAAACAAGTCGTCCATGGTCTGTGGACGACGGGTGTCGGGTGCTGCTAAGCACCGTCTGCATCCTAATATATATATATATAACTAGAAAAAGAAATTTGGAGTGAGAAGTTCTCACCGATAGCTAATCCAATTTCCACGACACTTCTAATGTAGGAAATCATCACTGTTCTCGCCTTTTGTCACTTTCGTTGCCCGTATTCAATCGCAAAAAGGGGGTTGATGGTCTGGTGGGGCGCTAATGGTGGCACGGCGAGGGTGCGGTTGGTCGGTGGCTCGACGGGGAGGGCTCCAGCTGAGCGACGACGCGAGGGGGGGGGGGGGTCGAACTAGGGTGTTCTGGTGGATTTGGGTTTGGGAGGGGGCTTCAATTTTTAGGGGATGGAGGGGAGAGAGTCGCGAGGGGGAGCAGATGAACGGGAGGAGGGTAGGGTGGCCCCCCCCGACGGCGGCGCGGCGGACCTGGGATTGGCGGCGACGGGATTCCATCGTCCTCCCACTTTTTCTCTTTTTTTTTCTTGATTCGATTTTGAGAAAGAAATGAACGGGGTGGGGGGGGGGGCAATCTGAAGAAGATAAAGGGGAGGGGTGTTTCTTTTATTTTATTTTATTTTATTTATTATTTTAATTTCAAAAAAGTTGACTTTTACATACGACCTCTAAACGAGGCCCACCGCCTGTCGTCCATAGTGTTTTACCCACATTCCGAACACAATGGGATATGTACCGCAGGCTGATTCGATCGTTTCGATTAGTTTCCTTTAAAATCAACATATAACTCTATATATTGATTTTGAACGCGCATTTCAATTTACCGGGGTCACATACGAACTCTATAAATCCCAGAAAAAATATTTTCTAGCTTCGTATTGACGCTACGGTCCTAACAAAACTAGTTTCGTCGAATTCTGAGACTGTTGGAAAAATGGCCATTTTCCAGTCGATTAAAATCAACTGAAACTGGTCAAACGCGTTTTCCTTTGCCACGCTCACATATTGATTAGAAAAATTATGAAATTTGGAATCTAGCAATAACCTGACACTGCGGATCCAACAAAAGTGGTTTCGTCGAAATCCGAGGTCGTTTGTAAAATGTCTATTTTTAAGGGCCTGAATTCCATAGCGACTATTCAGAATTTTCAACTGGACATATCTTTTGATTCCCGCTATGAAATTTCAATTTTTCGGATTCTTTAGAAAGATATTCCCAATTAGATCCTAATGTTTTTGGTTTCACTAAAATCCGGATTGTTTTGCACCCGGTACATTCAATTGAAGTTTGAAATCGAATTATCGAACTACCGCGCCATTTTCAATTCTATTTATAATTATATATAATTATTTATATTCTAACAACGACGTATATAATATATACGTTCGATTTCTATTCAAATTAAATTTTTCGTCGTTGTTATTAAAAATAATTCATTTTAAATGTTCAAACTTCGCTAAAATTGCCAAAAATAAAAATTTTAAACTGGCTCGCATTTCTGGGTTGTTACAACTGATCCATGGGGTGATTCCTATATTTGATGCATCAGGAGGGTGCCTTCGGTTCATCTTGTTCCTGGATGACTTGTATGGACGAATGTCTGACAGAGTATTTCCTTAAAATCACGTATGTTGATTTTTACAAATATACCGATTTGGTGGCAAAGAGGGGCACTTCTTTTATACCCAGGGTATATTTGTGGACGTCAATTAGTGATTTGATGGATCTGTCAATGTGGCATTCAAAGTGAATGATGACCAGATGTTTCAAAAGTTAAATTCTAGCCGCAAGCCTCATCAACCGGGAAATGACAAAAATCGGGTAGGCAGCATAGCTATATGGGTCGCTCCCATTAGGGTGTATAATCACCTATCTAGAGAAATTCCATTTGCTTCTTTATTTTATTTTTTCGATGTTGTCCCTTTTCGGAAAACGATTGTTGATCCCAACCGTTGGTGATATACATTCGATACACTCAAGCAAAATAAGTGGTCGGTCATGTGTGGGCTGGGTTGCAAGACGTTCTTGTTGAACCCAGTGTATTTGCCTCTAGAGATACACTATTGGGAGGTGGTCCGATACCTTGTCATGGTCGGAATCCAATTTCCAATAAGTGCCCGCGGTTTTGGTTGTATACTATATATGTGGAGAGTGAAATGCAAGCATTTCACTTGATTGTAATCTATTTGTATTTAGACACTATTATAATATCAGAATAAGTTATGATTTCAAAAATGGTTTGGGTTATAGTAGGGTAAAAACCATCTGTGTTTATGCGTGGATTGGTCTTACTATTATCCTTTTTATTTCAAAAGGATTTTCCATAGTTAAACAAGATGTTTGTGCTGTGAATTTATCACTAAAATTATTCTAGACTGACCCGGTGAATTTTGCTTTGCTTCACATGTGCTCGGGTCAGACCGAGTGTATTTTCAGGTAAGATTCGCTTGGAGTTTTCAGTAGCTGGAAGCAGGAGGCTTCACCACTAGTTATATAAAGTTATTTCCGCTGTGATTGATATATGTTGTACTCTGATGATTGGTATGTATATACAGTTCTTTGCATAAAGAGATTTGATATTATATTTTCTCTGTTCCGCTGTGAGATTCTGATGTGATGATCTTCTTCTTTCTTCTATTCTAATATTTCTTTCTTTCTTTTTCTCATCCTATAATTTCTTTCTAATAACGTTCCTTTGTTTTCGGTGCTTGGAAGGTCGGCATTAGATATGGTAATTGTATTTATATCGATTTTCGTGGCCGAAAATCTACTAGGTCGTTACAACAAGTGGCTTGCCGATTTGGCGCATAAAATCTCATATGGAATTTAAATGTCTACCTTTTTGTCGGGCGCACAAATTATAAACTTCATAGACTTCATTTCCATACCTGCTTAACACATCCAAATATTCCCATTTGGTTTCACTCAATCCATTCGTCTTAACCCAATTCGCTAATTTATTTTCTAATTAGCTATTTTGCTTATTTCACTTCTTTGTTTGAACATAACATGTTCAAATATAATATCAACTTCCATATAAACAAATTGAATTCCATTTTCGATTCAAGTGGCATATTCGACTTCGAATACAAATTTACAAACCCAGTTTACTTATCCAAAGCTCAATTTCAATTCAAAACTAAAATAACTAATTATTCTTCAAATTAGTTAATTATATCCAATAATTAACAAAATCTGATTTTTTTTCAGAAATTAGTTTTCATTACTCCACTTGAGTTCAAATATATTTTATAACTCAAATCTGGATTTTTCTAATGAAGATTCGGATTCAATTTGCTCAAAATCCTTTTATAAATTTAAATAAACCATTATGGTTTTATAATGGTTATGGCGTTGTTTTTCTGAAAATTTGATTTTGACATAACTCAAAATCTATTCGATGAAATTCAGATCTTTCTCTTCCATTAGAAAACTATTATCTAATCGGTTCTAACGATTCTTATTTCAAATAATTTCGATTTAAATTAAGTTCTTTATACTCAACTGTAGTTCAGAACGCCAATTTACGAACTTCCGTGCTGCGGCGAGTTCATTTTAATTATAATTAAATATAAACTTTAAACTTTGTTGATAAATGAATTTCAACTCCCTTCTAAAATATTTTAATTTATTTAAACCAATTTTCCCAATCTCACTTAATAGTTCTTATTATCACTAATTGTCAATTATTTTATAATTCAGTTATAAATTTATTTACAGCTCGATCTATTATGTTAACTTCTAACTCTTTTATAAATAATTTATTTATAAATTTCAATATAATCAAATTTTGATTATAAACCCTTTGGATTTTCCTCAATTTAATTTATATTCCGAATTCCGGAATAAAATTTATCGTTCCATTTCAAACTGTTTTTCCAATTCACTTTTCAATTCATACTTGAATTATAAACTCCTAAGTTATCCAACAATAATTTGTTTCCCTATTTTTATAAACATTGATTATAAATTAATTTTCTTTTTAAAAATTTAAACAAGCTTTCCTTTCAAATACCTGTTTGAAACCCAACTCCTTTTATATTCCGAATTCTGGAATAAAATTAATAGTTTCCTTTTTCCGAAATGATTTTAATTTATACTTTTAAATGCTTATTTGAATTTAATATTTCAAATTATCTCCTGATAATTAATTCATCATATTTATAAACATTGTTTATAAATTTCCTTGTCTTATATATTTAAACTTCTATTTCGAAGCCTATTTGTAACCAAAATCGTATTTTGGAATATTCTATATATATATTATAACTTATCTATATAAATATAGATATATAGAATCTATTTTCAAATTTAAATTTAACTTCTATTTAAATAAAATCCTAATATTTTCTGGACATGTTTTAGTTAAATAAATTCGAACTAATTGAATTCACATCATAAATCCTTACGAATTTATTTCAGTTCAATTTATATTCCGAACATCAAAATAAACTTCATCTTTTACTTCTTTAAAACAATTTCCCATTTCCATTTATAAATTCATATTTGAATTTAAATATTAAAATTTCAAATGATAATTTTTCCACTTTATTTATAAACACTGTTTATAAATTCATTTCAATTCTCTGCATTATTAATTTATAAACACATTTATAAATTCACTTCTTGTTTCATATATTCAAACAAGTTAATATATTTATAGCCCAATTGAAATTCAAATTCTATTTTAGATAAATGGATTTTCCCTTTTAAATTTCAAAATATCCTTTTCCTTAATATTTTTATATATCAACATTTCAGGTCCAGTGATATTTTAACCAATCAAAAATACCAATTACCAACCATATATTTTCTAACACATTATATTGATAATATATATGAGAACAAACAAATAATAATATTTTTGAGGAATCCAGTTGGATCCCTCCAACCTGTTTTCCTGCACCCACAGATGTTAGCCAACATAAATAATACCTATCCTGCTTCGAGGCAGGATATCGCGGTATAGAAGGTCATCCACTCATATATCGTGGGGCGTATAGGGTCATCCGCTAATGATACTGCGGACATCTGCTAATGGTACTGCGGGAATCTGACCAATCACCAATATATATTTAATAGCCACAAACACAAATCCTACATAAATAACATATTTTTAACAGCCAAATAATATTTTAATGCAACCAAACAACCATCAATTATTTTTAATGACTAGAAATAATTCTAAATAAACAAATTGAGTGAGATTTACTCAACAGGATTTTTATTTTGCACTTGTACCAATTTCAATTTCTTTTTTATCGATTTCTAAGTCTCCGAACTCCACACGGATGATTTCATTTGATTTCTCCTTGCCTAGGCAAAATCCGAACTTTATAAGTTAACTACGGAATATCCTTAACAAGGTTTTATACCGAATTTATTTAATTTAAACTAATAAATACTAAATACTTTAAACTGAATTAATTAAATTTACCTTAACTAGGTCGTATGTTAAAAATAGACAAAAATTTATCTCTTTTAAAATTTCAAATTCTAGTTTAGCAGTTAATGTCATTTTGCCTTAATAGTATACTAAATTTCGATTTTAACGAATATACTAATTTAAAAAGAATAAATTCAAGTCCAAAAATGAGTATTCACCTCCTGATTCTGCCAATATCGCCAAAGGCCTACCTTAATTCCACGAGTACACTGAAACCCCTATGCTCAGATCCTCCCTTACGAATGCAACTTGACCCACCAGTCACCAGAAAAGTGTGAACCCTTCTATGCACCATTCCCTCAACTTGCAGCGCCTTTGAGATCATCCTGGAAAACTACGACTCTGACTTCTATATGGCTAGGGCGTGACACCTTAGATGCATCGAACTACCCCAAATCCACTTTATCACCTCCGCACGCATCATAGTCTCGTTGTCGACCTCCAGCATCACTAATCTCGCATGCGCCTCAACCCTAACTCACTCTCCCAAGATCGAATGTTGCACCTCATTTTGTTACTGCTAGAAATTCACCTCCAAGTTCCTCTTATAGTGAGTGACTTCTCCTTCCTCGACAACCCTAAATCAACCCAAAACACCCTAAACCCCATCGCACTTCGTTGCCACCCCGTTTAGTACACTCCAGAAACACTTCAACCTCGGTTGTCTCCCCTGAGCTCGTGATGATCTCAAACTTCAACTTCAACTACCAATCTCCTTCACTCACGTGCCACTGTGATGTCAAGCCTCGCGACATTAGTAGGAACTGCGAATTTGATTTCAATTGATTCCCACCTTTTTGATTAGAATGGTCGATTTCTAACTTCTGGTTTTGATTTACCTTTATCTGCGTTTTACTTGGAAAATAGAAGCTTTGGGTTTTGATTTTTCTGGAGAATCGAAATGAGAAGTGTGCCTCTTTTTTTTTGATAAAAACAGATTTTGTTTGAATTTGTTTAAAAAGGCAGCGACTGTTTGATATTTTTTGTTCTGTTTTCAGAAGACGAGAATGAAAAAAAAACAAATGGGGGAGATTTATTGCGACTTATAGATGAAGAAACTTAAGTTTTAAGTAAATTAGCCTGCGTAAAGTACATTATAGGTATAGGTGAAATACATTGTCATTGAATACGATTTGATTTATATTTAATGCGATTATACACAACGGGATTTTTTATTTTATCTAAACAGATTCTGATTTGGTTTGATCTTATCTAGTAATCAAATATTACGGGGTTCGCAATTTGAAATTGTGAACCGCTATTTTAATGCACCGACCGACGTTTAAATGTAATAACGATATTCTGAGCTCAACAGAATATATTCTGAATTCTAATTTGAACACATATATAAAATAACCATAATAAATTAATATAATATAATTTAAATTCAGAAACAAATAAATTTCTTGATAACAAATTATTATTACCGTTGTAGTCAAATAAAATTCCTATACATCATCTAAATCATTTTGATTCAGTTTTTAATTTCGATTTCCATTATATTTCATATTACGATAATTTAATTTATTCGATATTAAATCAAAATCGATTTTTAAATTGATAACTTGATATAAAAATTCATTTATTTTATCAATTCAATATTTAAAACCATATTAAATATTTTAAAATTAATCAACCAGAAATCCGAGTCGTTACAATCTTCCCACATTAAAAGAATTTCGTCCTCGAAATTACTATGGTATGAAAAATGCCATAAACCCATTTCTTTTCAAAACTCATTTATGTTTAAACTTAACTTTCCAAACTTTGGGGTTTCATTCATTTAATCTGAATGACTCAATATCTTCACATCCAATTCATACTCCATTCAAATTTTTAATTTAAATTGATTTTAATCAATTCATTCACTTCGATCCATTTAACCTGGTTAAGTTAAATTTAAATTTCAGAATTCAAATTCCTGGGTTTCTATTTCATACCTTTTCGAAACCACATAAATATATACACATATATTCATTTCCATCTCAAATTCAAATTATTTGAATTTTTAAACCAACTTGTTTTCATTCAAACAAATTTCCATCCAAAAACTTTCTAAGGTGGCAATCCATCACTTAGAACTCGAAAATGAACACTGATGATGCTGCAGTTATCATCAGAATTATTTCCCAGCCACTGAAGTGAGTTCAGTGCCTTATCACTTTCTAAATAAATTCAAAATGATTTTTTATTCAAGGATCCTTTCAAAACAAAGCTATATTTTTTACTATACCTCAGAAAATGTTTTCCAATCTTCCTAGGATTTTAAATTCTGAATTCTGGTTTGAATTTAAATTTTAATTCATCTCATTTGTATAATTCATTCATATACAAATTTTATTTGGTTATGCATTTAACCATTCAATTTTATAATTCCATTTGATTATAATAATAAAAATCAACTCATCCATTTAATATAATAATTTTAGAAAATTATTCATACTATATCAAAATAGAATTTTGGGTAAAATTATTTTATTTACCCACTTAAAACAATATTGTGTCAAATTTCTCTGTTCAAGTGTTTAGAAATTCCTATCGACTTTGTGGCGTCCTATGGTTCGATCAGAATTCATAAACCGCTCAACAAACAAGCCAACATAATATAAAACAATTTTTTATGTCAATTAACAGATACGGTATCTCGTATATATACACTCAACTCATTCTAAGGTACTACTGACCCTATCTCTAATGACCACAACCCCACCAAGCCTAGGTGTTCGCTCAACCTAAGCTCTGATACCAATTGTAACGGCTTGCAAATCCATACCCTTTAAGTTGACTAACAACACCACACGTCCAACCCAAATGACATTGAAATACGAGTCATTAGTAGTAAGAAGTTAGAGGATGAGGAATAGAAAGAAAGAAAAGTTAGAATAGAAGAAAAACGAAGAACACAAATCTCACAGCGGAACGAATAAAATATATTAAATAACATAACTTTTGAAATACAAATTAGTAACTGTATATACATACCATTACCAGAGTACTACGGTTATTCCTAGAATAGTTATAAACAAATGTTTCCAGATACAACATAGTACACAGCGGAAATATGATAGTCTATAGCTAACTGGTGAAGCCTCCTACTTTCAGCTCTTCCAAGTGAATCTGAAAAATCCCGACTACTTGACTGCCCATACAAATTTGGGCACCCAAGAGTTTAGGGAAAACAAAACAAAATAAACTCTGGGTCAGTCATGGTACTGGTGTGAGTAAGCTCCAATCATTTGTTTAACTTTAAAAATCATTTCGAAAGAAATGATAAGACCGATCCACACATAAACAAGGATTGTTTTTACCTTACGATAACCCAAAATATTTTTGATATCAAATCCAGTGATATTATAATAATGTCTACATCAAATAAATAGAATCTAGCGAAATGCTTGCATCTCACACTCCATATATAATATAAAACCAAAAACCGCATGGCCTTTTTGGAGATTGGATTTCCAACATGACAAAGTATGGAAGCACCTTTCGATAGTGTATCTCTAGAGGGGAATACACTGGGTTCAACAAGAACATCTTGCAACCAAGCCCACGCATGACCGACTACTCATTTCGCTTGAGTGTATCGAATGTATATCACCAACGGTTGTGATCAGCAACCGTTTCCCGAATGGGACAACATCGAATAGAATAAGGAATTAAATGAATTTCTCTAGATAGGTGATAATATACCCTAACGGGAGCGACCAACATGGCCATGCTGTCTGCCCGATTTTGTCATTCCCCGGTTGTTGAGGCCTGAGGCTACTATTTCTTATCATTCATTGATAGCACACTCACTTTGAATGCCACATTGTCAGATCCGTAAATCATTAATTGATTTGCAAAAATATATTCTGGATATTATGCTAAGAGAATAAATTCTCCGCCACCATATATATCTATACAAGCCAACATATGCGATCATTGGAAATAATCTGTCAGACATTTGTCCATGCACTTCGTTCTGGGACTGAACGAAACCGAAGGCACAATTTCTATTAATAGAAAAAGTCCTTGCACTTTACTCCATCTTCAATTATCTTCATATAATCTGATTCACAATGCTACTGCCAATACGGAGTGGTTCTCGGATAATAATCCAACCGGTCTCTCCATATTGACAACGATATTGGCAAACACTTCGACAGTCAGTTATTTAACTATCAAAGAAAAACAAACATCCATTCAAAGCATTAAACAAATCACTAGTCCATTTAATTAATATTTCATTAATTAAAATACTTCTCCATTTCCTTATCCATATTAGTTAACACGATATTTTCGATAATCATCTTGACCTCTTACGCTATTTGGAAAACATTCCATATATTGCCTTTTTTTATTTTCTATACTTAGAAAATATATTCTATTTATAATTGGAAAATATTCCAATTACTTATCTCTTTCACGGCCATTCATTTGTTTCTATACTCAGGAAATATTTATTATTATATTTCCAAATTTCCACTTACTTGGGTTAAAATGAATGTTGTGTAAAACATCGTTACAACAACCCAAAACACTGCATCCAACTAATTCTTATTCAAACATTTCTCTTCGAGACTGATCTTGCTTTTTATCGGTTAAAAATGAAATCAATCAAGCTGGGGTATAAATAACTCTCAGACCTTGAACTGAAACATCCTTAACTTCAAAACAGACAAAACCACTTATCTTAAATCACCAACCCATAAGAACCACTTATTCATTTTTAAAACGTATATATATTTCTCTTTCTATTATTAGATTTTTGATTTCCATTTGTTTATAATATTCTATTTCTAAGTTCGTTTCCTTACCAGATTCTATATATATTGATATATAGATTTCTAATTATCAAATTATATTAAAAATATTCTAACTCCTTAAATTTCCAGAAAATTTCGACATAACCTTCTTTGTACCGGTCGATAGTTCAAACCTCAGCTCGCCTCTCTAGGCCCTTTCCATTCAAAAAGAAAATCAAAAAGCCAAGTGGCTTGCCGATTCGGCGCATAAAATCTCATATGGAATTTAAACGTGTACCTTTTTGTCGAGCAGACAAATTGTAAACTTCATACACTTCATTTCCATATCTTCTTAACACATCCAAATATTCCCATTTGGTTTCACTCAATCCATTCATCATAACCCAATTCGCTAATTTATTTTCTAATTAGCTATTTTGCCTATTTCACTTCTTTGTTTGAACATAACATGCTCAAATATATTGTAACAACCCGAAAATCTGGGCTAGTTTAAAATTTTTATTTTGTCAATTTTAGCGAATTTTGAATATTTAAAATGAATTATTTTAAATAACATCGACGAGAAATTTATTTTGAATAGAATTCGAACGTATATATTATATACGTCGTCGTTAGAATATAAATAATTATATATAATTATAAATAGAATTGAAAATGGCCCGGTAGTTCGATAATTCGATTTCAAAATTCAATTGAATGTACTGAGTGCAAAACAATCTGGATTTTAGTGAAACCAAAAATAATAGGATCTATTTGATAATATCTTTCCAAAGAATCCAAAAAATTGAGATTTCATAGCGGGAATCAAAAGATATGTCCAGTTGAAAATTCTGAATAGTCGCTATGGAATTCAGGCCCTTAAAAATTGGAATTTTGCATATGACCTCGGATTTCGACGAAACCACTTTTGTTGGGTCCGTGATGTAAAGTTATTGCTAGATTCCAAATTTCATAATTTTTCGAATCAATATGTGAGCGTGGCAAATGAAAACGTGTTTGACCATTTTCAGTTGATTTTAATCGACTGGAAAATGGCCATTTTTCCAACGGTCTCAGAATTCGACGAAACTAGTTTTGTTAGGACCGTATCGTCTATACGAAGTTAGAAAATATTTTTTGGGAATTTTAGAGACTGTATGTGGCCCCGGTAAATTGAAATGCGCGTTCAAATTCAATATATAGAGTTATATGTTGGTTTTGACGGAAACTTATCGAAACGTTCGAATCAGCCTACGATACATATCCCGTTGTGTTCGGAATGGGGGTGAAACGCTATGGACGACAGGCGGTGGGCCTCGTTTCGAGGTCGAAATAAAAAGTCAACATTTTAGAAATTTAAAATATTGAAATAATTAAACCTCTCCCTCTCTCCTCTCCTTATCATCTCTCTGCCCCCCCCCCGGTCTATTTTCATTCTGGAAAAAAAAAGAAAAAAAGGGGAAAAAAAACCCAAATCGCGCTCGCGCCTCCCCCTTCCACTCTCGCCGCCGTCGGAGACCTTCAGCCCACCGCCACCTCCGATCCGACCCCCCTCCCGTCACGTCAGTCGCCCGCTACTCTTCTCCCTCCTGCATCTCGACCTGGCCACGAACCCAACCCGCGCCCGAACCCTGTGCCACCGCCGCACCTGCCGGAGCCGCCCTCACCACCTGCAAACCTCCGACGAACTTCGACACTCCCCTCCTCCTCGTCGACGCCACAGCCGACGCCGCCCCTCCGGCCAGCAGCTCGCGTCCAAACCTCCCCCCCCCCCCCTCGCAGAAAACCCAAATTGAGGTGAGTTTTATAATCCTTTTTATTCGTTGTTATTTATGTATTATAGAAAAACTGATTTTATTTGATTTTAAAAACTGATTTTATTTGATTTTAAAAACTGATTTTATTTGATTTTAAAAACTGATTTTTCCTGTGATTTTTATTCATTTGAAAACCAAATAAAGATGTGATTTTTATTCGTTTGAAAACGAAATAAAGATGTGATTTTTATTCGTTTGAAAACCAAATAAAGATGTGATTTTTATTCGTTTGAAAACCAAATAAAGATGTGAACTTTATTCGTTTGAAAACCAAATAAAGATGTGATTTTTATAGTGATGAAATAGAAAAGGCGAAATCTTTAAATTTGAAAAGGCGAAATCTTTAAATTTGAAAAGGTGGGATTTTTATATATTGAATAGCAAAGTAAAAATTCGATTTTTATATATTGAATAGCGAAGTAAAAATTCGATTTTATATATTGAATAGCAAAGTAAAAAATTCGATTTTTATATATTGAATAGCGAAGTAAAAATTCGATTTTTATATATTGAATAGCGAAGTAAAAATTCGATTTTTATATAGAAAAGCGAAGTAAAAATTCGATTTTTATATATTGAATAGCGAAGTAAAAATTCGATTTTTATATATTGAATAGCGAAGTAAAAATTTGATTTTTATATATTGAATAGCGAAGTAAAAATTCGATTTTTATATATTCAATAGCGAAGTAAAAATTCGAATTTTATATATTGAATAGCAAAGTAAAAATTCTATTTTTATATGTTGAATAGCAAAGTAAAAATTCGAGTTTTATATACATAGCAACAATATAAAAATGTGATTTTTATGTATGTAGTAGCTACGGGCAACGAAAGTGACAAAAGGCGAGAACGACAAGATTTTCTACATAGGAAGTGTCGTGGAGTTGGGATAGCTATTAGTGAGAACTTCTCACTCTAAATTTCTTTCTCTAGTTATATATATATATATATACTAGGATGCAGACGGTGCTTAGCAGCACACGACACCCGTCATCCACAGACCACGGATGGCTTATTTGTTTGATTGATGTGTTGTGAAAATTGTTTGTGATGTGTATGTGAAATCGATAATAAAATGTAGATGTGTTGAAATAAAATATTTTATCGTCAAAAATATAATTTTTAATGTGAATGTGAATAAATGAATATTTATAAACAAATCGGCCGATTTGTTTATATACACTGATTTGAATGATATTGATTGGGATGATAAATTTTACACATCGCCCAACTACACGAATAAAAATATGTGTTTGTTGATTTGAAACCCCACACGGGTGTTGGGATGATATTTGAGTACACTAATCCCAATTATTTAATTGTATGTCGATCGATTGGTCGACAGACTATGTAAGCATTGATTATTTATATTTGATGCTTATGCAGTTGTGTGGTGCACCTTGGATGATGGTTGATTGTTTATCATTGCTATTTTATACATGTGTGTATGGAATCCATATAATTAACATTATATGGTGATTGATTGGGCCTCATTCCAATCGGGAAAATAATGAATATTATAAAAGAAAATTCATGTGTTGAATATAAAAATATTCATGTGTTGACGATGTTCATGTGTTGAGTAAAATATTTTAATAATAAAATTTATATCTTTATCATATTTAAAATTAGAACTACTTCACGGTGGAGTCTAATTGAAAATCAAACGATAGATACTATAATTTTATAAAATATTTTACATAACAAAAATATTGATGTGTTGACAGTACTCATATGTTGAGATTAGTCGTGTGTTGAATAGAATAAATATTCATTTGTTGAATAGAATAAAGAAGTTTTTGAAAAATATAAAGCCGTGTGGATTAGAGATGCGTTATTTTGACGCGAACGATATTTATATCGATTTTATTCGTTTTATAATGAATATTGAAAAGTGATTTCAAAATTTAATATTTTGAAATGAAATTCAAATCAAATTAGATTAAAATTCAAATTGAAATTTTATTGAATCAATTTGAAATGAATTCGAATCGAATAGAAAATGAAATCGTTTCGAATTGAATAGAAAGTGAATTAGAATTCGAATTGAATAGAAAGTGAATTTGAATTCGAATTGAATAGAAATTAATTCAAATTGAATTAAATTGAAATTAAATTAAAAACGAATTGAAATCGTTTTGAATGAAACTTAAAACGAACTGAAATTGAATTAAATTGAAACGAATTAGAATTTGAATTGAATTGAAATGAATTTGAATTCAAATTAAATAAAATTAAAATGAATTCGAATTGAATTGAAATCAAATCGATTTGAAATTGAATGTAGCGTTGAAATGGTTTTGAAACGAATTTAGAACTATTTATAAAATTCGTTTTAAAAGGAAATCGACGAAATATATAATATATTTATATATATATATATATATATATATATATATATAATATAATGGCCTGAATAGAACGCGCTGCGCCGCGGTAGTTCGTGAATTTCGACCATTGACTTCGAATTGACATTACGGGAGATCCGACCGTCGGATTCTCCTAAAACCGGAACCGTTGGGTTCGTACCGAAAAGATCTTTCCAATGAATATTAGAAATTTGAAATCTAACGGTTGGATTTGGAGTTATGTCCAAATCAAATTCGAAAAAGGTCGCTGTAAGTGCAGTTCGATGGCCGTTGTTGGAAATCGACTGTACGGGCCTTGATAAAATTATTAAAAATATTAATAATTTGTGTAAAATCATAATATGTGAATTGGAAAGAACTGGGATGAAAAACTCCACATTTGAAATGATAAAAATAGATTTTTATCGAAATGAACTAGTTTTGAACTAGAATTAAAATCAATTTATTTTTGAAATAAATAAATTGAATTTGAAGGTTATTTTAAAAATAATCAATATTCCCAATACGTGAATTGGGCTGGAGTTGAATCGAAATTATCTTCGGAATATTTCGATGTTGGATTTCGTGACTATACAGATATTGTTATGGGAATTTGAAAGATATATTTAATATCGTTATTCCCAATACGATATATGTTGGTTTCAGAATTTGATGTTGAATATAAGCCAATATATTTTCTATTCCGAGCCTTGTATTTAATATCAAATGTGATTTGGGTTTGTCGTGAATCGTGTTTTAGATGACATTGGTTCTTTAACCCAGTTAAATGCAGAATGTTGATTTTTGAAAAGATTAAAACTAAGTGGAGTTTTAATGAATCTTTAATTAGATTAAAAATGTGAATTGATAATTTAAATTATCAAATCTGAAAGGTGATCGAGAATGGAGTACCACCAGTTTTGCTCCAAAGCGATAGTTAAATCTTTAAATAAATTTGAATGTGAAATGGTAATTAATTTTACCGATAACACCGTGGTGTTAGATGAGGAGTATTACCAGTTTTCTCCATGGGATATATAGGTTGGGATTGGGAAATAAAATAAATAATTACTTCGGTGTGGTTCGTTAATCCCGACTAGTTTGAAATGATATCCAAAGGAAGATTAAAGAATAAATTTAGAAGAATTTATCTTGGATAAAATTAATGGGAACCTTTCCCTAAGAATGTGATTTTGTGAATAAAAGAATATTCTGAATTGGAATGAGGCGTCTGTTGTGTTTGTGTAACATTTGTTTATCATATACGTGGGTTATTCAGAAAGGCCGGGTTTATACCCATTCTGAATAACCGATTCGACGAGATGTCGAAGATGAAGACGGTGGTTGAAGACCGGAAGTCTTCACATCGTTTGGGTGATTACTGATGATCTTGATTGGGCTATACACCCGGGATGAGGGAATCAGTTGGTGATCGTCCAAACATACTTGGAGATGGATGGATAGGCGAGGAAAGTGCCTCCGGTTTCGTTCAGACCCAGAACGAACTTGTAAATGGATTGTGTGTCTGACATTGGATTTTATTCTGTGTTGATTGATCTCCATTAAATATACATTTGTTTGGCGGTGGAGAATTTATTCTCTTGCTTAACGCCCTTCTCTGAGACGTACGAGCTCAGAGGTTGTATATCGATGGACATCAGTCGCATGGAGTTAATTGCCAGTGTGGCACGCGTAAGTGGCAATTGATCAGGGCTTCTGTTGAAAAGCAAAGTCTTGTGGTTGATGATCAAAGCACGGCCTGTGTGGCGTAGCTTTGTGTATAACGTGGATTTGCGAGCCTCACACCTCGGTGTGAGTCAAAAACGGGATAGTGACTGCAGGGAGAGCACGACGTTTCTTTCTAGCTAGGGTTGTGTCAGTGACCTACCATCCCTGACATTTATATACTTTTCACCTGTGTGGTTATTGGATATGAGGCGCCTCGGATATAGGTCTGTAAGGACCGGGAAACGTGCGTTCAGGAATAATTATCCTCAAAAGTAAGAGAGGACCGGCCCTGAAGATCCAAGGATCATAGTGGGGTCCTTAGGCATTTGCTAGAGTGTCTCGAATCGGAGAGGAGCTTGCCCCTTGCCTCGGCTCATGACGGAATCCAATTTCCAATACGTGATATTGCGGTTTTAATTGTAGAACTAGTATGGCGACATGATAGATGGTACCCACGCCGCCTATGATTGATATTTATGATTGAAAATTGTTTTGACACTATACACTTATAATAGTATCAAATAATGTGTTTTAAACATATCAAGCATGCTTTGGCTGTTATAAGGGAAAACCCTATCCTCCGACTTGCGTTGCATTGTGTGATGGGACCTGGGTCTTATAACAGCTTCATTTTTCTTTATTTAGCATTGCGCTGTTTGTTCTATGCACTGGTATTCTTAGGAGGAAACCCGTTCCGTGTTATACGGCGTGGTCCCTTGAGTTACCAAACTTTAAAACCAATATTAATAACTGTTTTAGTTCTCACACCAGTCACATGACTGACCTGGAGTTTATTGTTTTAACCTAAACTCTGGGTGCCCCTATTTTCCACACGGGAAGCTAGTAGTTTTGGTTTCGCAGGTTTATATCCACAGGGTCCTGATTTACAACTGGAACGATGCTCGGAAAGCTCTGTATCCGTGTATCACTTTCAGTTGTGTTTTGTATATTTTTCCGCTGCTATGTAATTTATTGTAATCTCTGATATTTATCGAATGTAATTTATTCATTTATACTCTGTATATTCTTGTATCTGATGGAATTGTTGTAAAAACAATGAAATGTTCTTCTGTTTGCATTCTGATTTGTCCCGTTCTCAAAACGATCAGGGGTTTCGAACGGTCTTAGTCGGTTTAACGACTGATTCGGATCGAGCGAAATTTCTTTCCGTCGCAGTTTGGTATTAGAGCTTTGGTTTACAGAGCTCGAGAACAAGACACATTAGAACCATTCGAAAGAATTCATCAGATATTGGATTAGTAATATCCAATTAGAATGACTCATTAGAGATAGGATCAGTAGTATCCTAGAACGAGTGTGAAGAGTATATTTTTCAAATGAAAACAATTTTGTTTTGAAATTTAAATCATTTTATATGTATTTGAATATTTATTTATTTTGAATATGGACAATCGAGTATATAAAGATTTCGCGTATACGCGTCATGAACGTATATTCGAAGTTTTAATATACTTGATAGATATAGAGTCACACTCTAGTCGCCCGGAGATAATTCTGGTAATGCGGCCGCATTATCAATATTTATGTTCGTGCTTCGAAGGTGTGATTTCTATATATTTTCATTAGACTGGTGTGAGAACCAAAACAAATATAGCTAGAATACATTGTTGTGAATTGGCATCAAAACATGATTTTCTGTATATGTATCAAAATTATGAATTTGAAACTTTAATTCACTAATTGATTGATGTTTGTGTTGTTTGTTTATTTGTTTGATAATTTTGAACCATTTAGCCTAATTGAATCAAATATTGATTTGTGTTGAAAATTGGTTGCATTTGCTTGCATATACTTGTACTTTCATTGAACAGGTCATAGCAAGGAGGATAGAGCAGAAGAATAAAATTTGTTTGCCCGACAAATAGGTACATGTTTACTATAATTTACTGTTTTGTTTGGGTGATGATGATTTTATGAGCCGATTGGCTAGCCGCTTGGCTTTTTCTTTTTCTTTTTGGAGATCAGAAGGCCTGTATGGCAATTTTGGGATTTTCCCGTGGCTACCGGTGCAGGGGAGGTTATGGCGAAATTTTTCGAAAATTCCGGGTGTTAGCCAAATTTTTGAAGAATTTGAAAATTATCAAAAACTGAAAAGTTGGAGAATGGAAGCCAGATCGAACGTAGAGTTGATTGATCAAACCACTTTCGACTTTGTTCCTTTTCGGGGATGAAAAGTTTTAAGTGGGGGAGATTGTAACAACCCGAAAATCTGGGCCAGTTTAAAATTTTTATTTTGGCAATTTTAGCGAATTTTGAATATTTAAAATGAATTATTTTAAATAACATCGACGAGAAATTTATTTTGAATAGAATTCGAACGTATATATTATATACGTCGTCGTTAGAATATAAACAATTATATATAATTATAAATAGAATTGAAAATGGCGTGGTAGTTCGATAATTCGATTTCAAACTTCAATTGAATGTACCGGGTGCAAAACAATCCGGATTTTAGTGAAACCAAAAATAATAGGATCTATTTGATAATATCTTTCTAACGAATCTGAAAAATTGATATTTCATAGCGGGAATCAAAAGATATGTCTAGTTGAAAATTCGGAATAGTCGCTATGGAATTCGGGCCCTTAAAAATGGGAATTTTGCAAACGACCTCGGATTTCGACGAAACCACTTTTGTTGGGTCCGTGATGTAAAGTTATTACTAGATTCCAAATTTCATAATTTTTGAATCAATATGCGAGCGTGGCAAAGGAAAACGTGTTTGACCATTTTCAGTTGATTTTAATCGACTGGAAAATGGCCATTTTTCCAACGGTCTCAGAATTCGACGAAACTAGTTTTGTTAGGACCGTATCGTCTTTACGAAGTCAGAAAATATTTTTCGGGAATTTTTAGAGACTGTATGTGGCCCCGGTAAATTGAAATGCCCGTTCAAATTCAATATATAGAGTTATATGTTGGTTTTGACGGAAATTGATCGAAATGTTCGAATCAGCCTACGATACATATCCCGTTGTGTTCGGAATGGGGGTGAAACGCTATGGACGACAGGCGGTGGGCCTCGTTTCGAGGTTGATATAAAAAGTCAACATTTTAGAAATTTAAAATATTAAAATAATTAAACCTCTCCCTCTCTCCTCTCCTTATCTTCTTTCTGCCCCCCTCCCCCCCGGTCTATTTTCATTCTGGAAAAAAAAAAACCAAATCGCGCTCGCGCCTCCCCCTTCCACTCTCTCCGCCGTCGGAGACCTTCAGCCCACCGCCACCTCCGACCCGACCCCCCCTGTCACGTCAGTCGCCCGCTCCTCTTCTCCCTCCTGCATCTCGACCTGGCCACGAACCCAACCCGCGCCCGAGCCCTGTGCCACCGCCGCACCAGCCGGAGCCGCCCTCACCACCTGCAAACCTCCGACGAACTTCGACACTCCCCTCCTCCTCGCCGACGCCACAGCCGACGCCACCCCTCCGGCCAGCAGCTCGCGTCCAAACCCCCCCTCCCTTCGCAGAAAACCCAAATCGAGGTGAGTTTTATAATCCTTTTTATTCGTTGTTATTTATGTATTATAGAAAAACTGATTTTATTTGATTTTAAAAACTGATTTTATTTGATTTTAAAAACTGATTTTATTTGATTTTAAAAACTGATTTTTCCTGTGATTTTTATTCATTTGAAAACCAAATAAAGATGTGATTTTTATTCGTTTAAAAACCAAATAAAGATGTGATTTTTATTCGTTTGAAAACCAAATAAAGATGTGATTTTTATTCGTTTGAAAACCAAATAAAGATGTGATTTTTATTCGTTTGAAAACCAAATAAAGATGTGATTTTTATAGTGGTGAAATAGAAAAGGCGAAATCTTTAAATTTGAAAAGGCGAAATCTTTAAATTTGAAAAGGTGGGATTTTTATATATTGAATAGCAAAGTAAAATTTTGATTTTTATATATTGAATAGCGAAGTAAAAATTCGATTTTTATATATTGAATAGCGAAGTAAAAATTCGATTTTTATATATTGAATTGCGAAGTAAAAATTCGATTTTTATATATTGAATAGCGAAGTAAAAATTCGATTTTTATACATTTAATAGCGAAGTAAAAATTCGATTTTTATATATTGAATAGCGAAGTAAAAATTCGATTTTTATATATTGAATAGTAAAGTAAAAATTCGATTTTTATATATTGAATAGCGAAGTAAAAATTCGATTTTTGTATATTGAATAGCGAAGTAAAAATTCGATTTTTATATATTGAATAGCGAAGTAAAAATTCGATTTTTATATATTGAATAGCGAAGTAAAAATTCGAATTTTATGTATTGAATAGCGAAGTAAAAATTCGATTTTTATATATTGAATAGCAAAGTAAAAACTCGATTTTTATATGTTGAATAGCAAAGTAAAAATTCGATTTTTATATACATAGCAACAATATAAAAATATGATTTTTATGTATGTAGTAGCTACGGGCAACGAAAGTGACAAAAGGCGAGAACGACAAGATTTTCTACATAGGAAGTGTCGTGGAGTTGGGATAGCTATTGGTGAGAACTTCTCACTCTAAATTTCTTTCTCTAGTTATATATATATACTAGGATGCAGACGGTGCTTAGCAGCACCCAACACCCGTCATCCATAGACCATGGATGACTTGTTTGTTTGATTGATGTGTTGTGAAAATTGTTTGTGATGTTGATGTGAAATCGATAATAAAATGTAGATGTGTTGAAATAAAATATTTTATCGTCAAAAATATAATTTTTATCGTGAATGTGAATAAATGAATATTTATAAACAAATTGGCCGATTTGTTTATATACACTGATTTGACTGATATTGATTGGGATGATAAATTTTACACATCGCACAACTGCACGAATAAAAATATGTGTTTGTTGATTTGAAACCCCACACGGGTGTTGGGATGATATTTGAGTACACTAATCCCAATTATTTAATTGTATGTCGATCGATTGGTCGACAGACTGTGTAAGCATTGATTGTTTATATTTGATGCTTATGCAGTTGTGTGGTGCACCTTGGATGATGGTTGATTGTTTATCATTGCTATTTTATACATGTGTGTATGGAATCCATATAATTAACATTATATGGTGATTGATTGGGCCTCATTCCAATCGGGAAAATAATGAATATTATAAAAGAAAATTCATGTGTTGAATATAAAAATATTCATGTGTTGACGATGTTCATGTGTTGAGTAAAATATTTTAATAATAAAATTTATATCTTTATCATATTTAAAATTAGAACTACTTCACGGTGGAGTCGAATTGAAAATCAAATGATAAATACCATAATTTTATAAAATATTTTACATAACAAAAATAGTGATGTTTTGACAGTACTCATGTGTTGAGATTAGTCGTGTGTTGAAAGAAATATAGATTCATGTGTTGAATAGAATAAATATTCATTTGTTGAATAGAATAAAGAAGTTTTTGAAAAATATAAAGCCGTGTGGATTAGAGATGCGTTATTTTGACGCGAACGATATTTATATCGATTTTATTCGTTTTATAATGAATATTGAAAAGTGATTTCAAAATTTAATATTTTGAAATGAAATTCAAATCAAATTAGATTAAAAATTCAAATTGAAATTTTATTGAATCAATTTGAAATGAATTAGAATCGAATAGAAAATGAATTCGATTCGAATTGAATAGAAAGTGAATTAGAATTCGAATTGAATAGAAAGTGAATTTGAATTCGAATTGAATAGAAATTAATTCAAATTGAATTAAATTGAAATTAAATTAAAAACGAATTGAAATCATTTTGAATGAAATTTAAAACGAACTGAAATTGAATTAAATTGAAACGAATTAGAATTTGAATTGAATTGAAACGAATTTGAATTCAAATTAAATAAAATTAAAATGAATTCGAATTGAATTGAAATCAAATCGATTTGAAATTGAATGTAGCGTTGAAATGGTTTTGAAACGAATTTAGAACTATTTATAAAATTCGTTTTAAAAGGAAATCGACGAAATATATATATATATATATATATATATATATATATATATTATATATATAATGGCCTGAATAGAACGCGCCGCGCCGCGGTAGTTCGTGAATTTCGACCATTGACTTCGAATTGACATTACGGGAGATCCGACCGTCGGATTCTCCTAAAACCGAAACCGTTGGGTTCGTATCGAAAAGAGCTTTTCAATGAATATTGGAAAATTGAAATCTAACGGTTGGATTTGGAGTTATATCAAAATCAAATTCGAAAAAGGTCGTTGTAAGTGCAGTTCGATGGCCGTTGTTGGAAATCGACTGTACGGGCCTTAATAAAATTAATAAAATTATTAATAATTTGTGTAAAATCATAATATGTGAATTGGAAAGAACTGGGATGAAAAACTCCACATTTGAAATGATAAAAATAGATTTTTATCGAAATGAACTAGTTTTAAACTAGAATTAAAATCAATTTATTTTTGAAATAAATAAATTGAATTTGAAGGTGATTTTAAAAATAATCAATATTCCCAATACGTGAATTGGACTGGAGTTGAATCGAAATTATCTTCGGAATATTTTGATGTTTGATTTCGTGACTATACAGATATTGTTATGGGAATTTGAAAGATATATTTAATATCGTTATTCCCAATACGAAATATGTTGGTTTCAGAATTTGATATTGAATATAAGCCGATATATTTTCTATTCAGAGCCTTGTATTTAATATCAAATGTGATTTGGGTTTGTCGTGAATCGTGTTTTAGATGACATTGGTTCTTTAACCTAGTTAAAGGCAGGATGTTGATTTTTGAAAAGATTAAAACTAAGTGGAGTTTTAATGAATCTTTAATTAGATTAAAAATGTGAATTGATAATTTAAATTTTCAAATCTGAAATGTGATCGAGAATGGAGTACCACCAGTTTTGCTCCAAAGCGATAGTTAAATCTTTAAATAAATTTGAACGTGAAATGGTAATTAATTTTACCGATAACACTGTGGTGTTAGATGTGGAGTATTACCAGTTTTCTCCATGGGATATATAGGTTGGGATTGGGAAATAAAATAAATAATTACTTCGGTGTGGTTCGTTAATCCCGACTAGTTTGAAATGATATCCAAAGGAAGATTAAAGAATAAATTTAAAGAATTTATCTTGGATAAAATTAATGGGAACCTTTCCCTAAGAATGTGATTTTGTGAGTAAAAGAATATTCTGAATTGGAATGAGGCGTCTGTTGTGTTTGTGTAACATTTGTTTATCATATACGTGGGTTATTCAGAAAGGCCGGGTTTATACCCATTCTGAATAACTGATTCGACGAGATGTCGAAGATGAAGACGGTGGTTGAAGACCGGAAGTCTTCACATCGTTTGGGTGATTACTGATGATATTGATTGGGCTGTACACCCAGGATGAGGGAATCAGTTGGTGATCGTCCAAACGTACTTGGAGATGGATGGATAGGCGAGGAAAGTGCCTCCGGTTTCGTTCAGACCCAGAACGAACTTGTAAATGGATTGTGTGTCTGACATTGGATTTTATTCTGTGTTGATTGATCTCTATTAAATATACATCTGTTTGGCGGTGGAGAATTTGTTCTCTTGCTTAACGCCCTTCTCTGAGACGTACGAGCTCAGAGGTTGTATATCGATGGACATCAGTCGCATGGAGTGAATTGCCAGTGTGGCACGCGTAAGTGGCAATTGATCAGGGCTTCTATTGAAAAGAAAAGTCTTGTGGTTGATGATCAAAGCATGGCCTGTGTGGCGTAGTTTTGTGTATAACGTGGATTCGCGAGCCTCACACCTCGGTATGAGTCAAAAACGGGATAGTGACTGCAGGGAGAGCACGACGTTTCTTTCTAGCTAGGGTGGTGTCAGTGACCTACTAGCCTTGACATTTATACACTTTTCACCTGTGTGGTTGTTGGATACGAGGCGCCTCGGATATAGGTCTGTAAGGACCGGGAAACGTGTGTTCAGGAATAATTAATCCTCAAAAGTAAGAGAGGACCAGCCCTAAAGATCCAAGGATCATAGTGGGGTCCTGAGGCATTTGCTAGAGTGTCTCGAATCGGAGAGGAGCTTGCCCCTTGCCTCGGCTCATGACAGAATCCAATTTCCAATACGTGATATTGCGGTTTTAATTGTAGAACTAGTATGGCGACATGATAGATGGTACCCATGCCGCCTATGATTGATATTTATGATTGAAAATTGTTTTGACACTATACACTTATAATAGTATCAAATAATGTGTTTTAAACGTATCAAGCATGCTTTGGTTGTTATAAGGGAAAACCTTATCCTCCGGCTTGCGTTGCATTGTGTGATGGGACCTGGGTCTTATAACAGCTTCATTTTTCTTTAATTAGCATTGCGCTGTTTGTTCTATGCACTGGTATTCTTGGGAGGAAACCCATTCCGTGTTATACGGCGTGGTCCCTTGAGTTACCAAACTTTAAAACCAATATTAATAACTGTTTTAGTTATCACACCAGTCACATGACTGACCTGGAGTTTATTGTTTTAACCTAAACTCTGGGTGCCCCTATTTTCCACACGGGGATCTAGTAGTTTTGGTTTTGCAGATTTATATCCACAGGGTCGTGATTTACAGCTGGAACGATGCTCGGAAAGCTCTGTATCCGTGTATCACTTTCAGTTATGTTTTGTATATTTTTCCGCTGCTATGTAATTTATTGTAATCTCTGATATTTATCAAATGTAATTTATTCACTTATACTCTGTATATTCTTGTATCTGATGGAATTGTTGTAAAAACAATGAAATGTTCTTCTATTTGCGTTCTGATTTGTCACGTTCTCAAAACGATCAGGGGTTTTGAACGGTCTTAGTCGGTTTAACGACTGATTCGGATCGAGCGAAATTCCTTGCTGTCACGTATAATATCAACTTGCTTATAAACAAATTGAATTCCATTTTTGATTCAAGTTTCATATTTGATTTCGAATATAAATTTACAAACCCAGTTTACTTATCCAAAGCTCAATTTCAATTCGAAACTCTAATAACTAATTATTCTTCAAATTAGTTAATTCTATTCTATAATTAACAAAATCTGATTTTTGTTTTCAGAAATCATTTTTCATTACTCCACTTGAGTTCAAATATATTTTATAACTCAAATCTTAATTTTTCTAATGAAGATTCGGATTCTATTTGCTCAAAATCCTTTTATAAATTTAAATACACCATTATGGTTTTATAATGGTTATGGCGTTATTTATCTGAAAAATTGATTTTGACAAAACTCAAAATCTATTCGACGAAATTCAGATCTTTCTCTTCCACTAGAAAACTATTGCCTAATCAATTCTAACGATTCTTGTTTCAAAGAATTTCAAATTAAATTGAGTTCTATATACTCAACTGATGTTCGGAATGCCAATTTACGAACTACCGCGCTGCGCGAGTTCGTTTTAATTATAATTGAATATAAACTTTAAACTTTGTTGATAAATGAATTTCAACTCCCTTCTAAAATATTTTAATTTATTTAAACCAATTTTCCCAATCTCACTTAATAGTTCTTATTATCTATAATCGTCAATTATTTTATAATTCAGTTATAAGTTTATTTACAGCTCGATCTGTTATATTAGATTCTAATTCTTTTATAAATAATTTATTTATAAAATTGAATATAATAAAATTCTGATTATAAACCCTTTGGATTTTCCTCACTTTAATTTATATTCCGAATTCCGGAATAAAATTTATCGTTCTATTTCAAACCGTTTCTCCTATTCACTTTTCAATTCATACTTGAATTATAAACTCCTAAATTATCCAACAATAATTTATTTCCCTATTTTTATAAACATTGTCTATAAATTAATTTTCTTGTTTAAAAATTTAAATAAGCTTTCCTTTCAAATATCTATTTGAAACCCAACTCCTTTTATATTCCGAATTTCGAAATAAAAACCATCATTTCCATTTTCCGAAATGATTTCAATTTATACTTTTAAATTCATATTTGAATTTAATATTTCATATTATCTCTTGATAATTAATTCATCATATTTATAAACATCGTCTATAAATTTCCTTGTCTTATATATTTAAACTAGTTCTATTTCGAAATCTATTTAAAACCAAAATCTTCTTTTGGAATATTATATATATATATATTATAACTTATCTATATAAATATAGATATGTAGAATCTATTTTCAAATTTAAATTTAACTTCTATTTAAATAAAATCCTAATATTTTCTAGACATTTTTTATGAAACGACCCAAACTTCCCAGTAAAGGAAAGCCTGGATTGCTTTGAGAACAACACACATCAGAACATAAATTGAAGAACATTTTATCGCTGATTACAACAATTACATCAGAGCACAAGAATATAACAGAGTATGAATACTTATTACAGAAATAGAAATACAATAATATCAAAGTTTTAAATTACATTTAAATAGCAGCGGAAAAATATTACAAATATACAACTGAAAGGAATACACGGATACAAAGCTTTCCGAATACCGCTTCAGCTGTAAGCCAGGATCCTGTAAATATATCTGCAAAAAGATACTCGACAACCAATGTGGAAAATATGGGCACCCGAGTTTGCCAGTGAAACAAATTACAGGTCAGTCATGGGACTGGTATGAGAAATCTTAACTTAACTTATCTAATAATAAGGCAAATCACAGGACCACGCCGCTAACGCAGAACGGGTTTACTCCATTGGATTGCCAGTGCATAAAATAAAGTAAACCATTAAACAATGCAATCCTTTTTAGGAAAATGAAACCATTATAAGACCCAAGTCCCATCACACAATGCAACGCAAACCGGAGGATAGGGTTTTACCTTATAATGGTCAAAAGATGCTTGATACGATAAAACGGATTTAGTATTAGTGTGTATATCTATGAGTATATATATTTCAAAAACAATTTCAATCATAATGTATTAATCATATACGGCATAGTACCCCATCCTACTATGTCGCCATACTAGTTCTACAATCAAAACCGCATGGTGTCGTATTGGAGATTTGGTTTCCATCACGAGTCAAGGCTAGGGAGGAGCTCCTTACCGATCCGAGGCACTCTAGCAAATACCTCAGGATCACACCTATGGGCAACCCTTGGATAGCTGCAGGGTCGTGGATTAGTTATACCTGAACAAACGTTTCCCGGTCCTTTTGGACCTATAATATGGCCACTAAAAACCTATAAAAACACGAGGTACCTCATAATCCATCATCCACATAAGTAAAATGTCAGCGCTGGTAGGTCCCTGACATTACTCTAGCTAGAAAGATAACCTGTGCACCCCCTGCGTTCCCTTCTCCAGTTTTAGACTCATACCGGGGTGTGAGGCTCGCGAAGTCACGATATACACAAAGCTATGCCGTAATAGGCTATACTTTGATCATCCCAGAAGGCCCTGCTTTTCAACAAAAGCCTTGATCAATTGCATCATGGCGTGTCACATTGACAATTCGCGCCATGCGATTAATCACTATTAATATATACCCGGGTGTTAAGTAGAGAATAAATCCTCCACCACCAAACAAACATACATTAACAGAAATCAATTTAATTCACATGGAATGAAATCCAATGTCAGACACGCATCCATTTACTAGCTTATGCTCTGGGTCTGAGCGAAAACCAAATCCGAGCAATCAACAATAGTCCGGACGGCCACCACTGAAACCCCTTCAAGGTAGCTACTCCCATCAAGGGTCTCTGTAGCAACACATCCATTCGATGTGAAGATCGTCAGTCTTCAATCACCGTCTTCATCTTCGACTCTTCATCATCGTAGTAATTATTCGGAATGGGTTAAACCCGGTCTTTCCGAATAACTCACGTATTTTATAAATAAAAAATCAAGTATTATAAAATCACATCCAACGCCACATTCCAATTTAGAATATAAAATATTCACATGATCTTATCAAAAATAAATTCTTTACATTTATTCTTAAATCTTTCTTTTAAAGATTTATTAAGAACCAAATTCGATTTGAAATATCAAAAATCATTATTCAATGATTACTTAAATTAAGAAATTAATCTTATGCTTAACTGGGTTAAAGAACTAATGTCATTTAAAACATAGTTCACAGTAAACCCAAAATCGTCTTCCGTAAAATATTGAATCTTCACAGAAATCAAGTCAATATATAATCGTTATAAATTTCTATATCCAACCAATAATATAAATGGAATAACGGCAAAGCCTCTTAAATTCCATATGTAGTATCAGTCTTCTTTTACAGAAGCTTATCTCGGTTATTATTGATTTGAATTCCATCCAACTCCAATTTAATATATTAAATTGGAAAACTTTACTTTTGGAAAATTCCCATTTAAATCTTGATAAAAGATTTATATATTCCAAATCATATTTTCACTGTCAGTTGGGTTAAAGAATAAATGTCGCTTAAAAACACAATTCACAGTAAACCCAGCTCACATTTCTTCTAATTATTAAATATAATTGAAAACCTTTTTAATATTCTTAATTAAAAGATTATTCTTTTCATACGGGGTTTAAGAACAGTGTTATTTAAAACACTATTCACGACAAACCCAAATCCAATTTATTTAATTTAATTTCAATTAAATATTTACAAATTGGAAAACTTCATTAAATATAAATCTAATGATTTATTCTAGTTAATAACTAGTTCATTTCAAATAAAATAATATATATATATATTTTTCTAAAATATATTCTTTCTAAGATGTTTCATTTTCTAAGGTATTTTCTGAAATATTATTTTTCTAGAATATTCTTTATTGGGATGTGACTCAATCAACAACCATATATATTGCATGAAATCAACAAGTATAATGAATAATTATCAAACATCCAATAAATCAACCAAAGTGGATTCTACACTAAATATTGGGACTAGTGTAGATCAGATATCATCCCAACATCCGTGTGGGGTTTCATCCGACAATCAAATAATAAATTATTTGTGCACTTGGGCGATGTGTAAAAATTATCGTCCCAATCACATAAACAAGTCGGATGACTTGTAAATGGAAGTGTAATATTCAGTTTGAATATACTGACCATATATTCAACATATCAAACATTACAACATCACAGACATCTATTTCAATTCTTTTTTATTGTGTACAAATGACAATAAAAATCTTAACTTTTATTTCAAAATTTTTTACTATTAACAAATGACAATAAAATCTTAACTCATAATTATTGACCAAAAAGTGTATTTTTGGTTTCATTCATTCTAATGACAAAATGAATATTTTACTTCACCTCTTTTAAAATGACAAAAATGTATCTTTCTAATTCATCCTTTTAATATGACAAAAATATCATTTCTATTTCATCCCTTTTTAATATGGCAAGAATGATCCTTCCTAATAAATTTCTTTTAATATGACAAAAATGATTTTATTTTAATTTACATTTTCTAACCGAAATGTACCTTTTATTCTAATATTCATTTTCTAGCAAAATGTACTTTTACTTTCTAACAGAATTGTGTTTAACTCTAATTCATTTCAGTGTAAACAAAATGCCAGTTTTGTCTAATTCATTTCAATGTAAACATAATGAGTATTTTTACTTCGCTCTTTTTAAATTATAAAAAGAATGTTTTTATTTCATTCTTTACATTTGACCGAAAATGAATACTTTTGTCATTCGTTTACCTTTGACCAAAAATGAATAATTTAGTCTAATCTTTTCAATATACAAAATATGTAATTTTGTATAATCTTTTCAATGTTACAAAATATGATAATTTTGTATAATCTTCTTTAATGTACAAAAAAATATACATTTTCTAATTCCTTCTTTTAATGTATAAAAATATACATTTTCTAATTCCTTCTTTTAATGTATAAAAATATACATTTTGAGTGTCATTCTTATTATAACAAAAATGACTATTTTGATGCCATTTCTCATTACATAAAATTGTTAATTTTGTCTAATCTTTACAATGTAAACAAAAATGTTAATTTTTTTTAATCCTTTTAAATGTAAACCAAAAATGTTAATTTAATTCTAATGTACATTTTTCACTAAAATGAGATTTAAATTCTTATGTACATTTTTCACTAAAAATGGGATTCTAATTCTAATGTCATCCTTTACATAAAATGTAAATTCTAGTTCTAATTTCATCTTTACATAAAATGTAAATTCTATTTCTAATGTCATCTTTACATAAAATGTCAACTCTATTTCTAATGTCATATTTTACATAAAATGTAAATCCTTATCAAATCCTTTTTATGTTAACAAAATGCATATTCTTACCAATTCCTTTTTATGTTAACAAAATGCATATTCTTATCAAATCCTTTTTGTGTATGTTTTCTTTTCCTCTTTTCTAGTATGTTAAAAATAATGTTTTCAACATATAGATATTGCTAACATTATAAGCAAACAATAAAAAGAATATTTTTAACGTCTAGCAATTATAACAGTTCATAATAACATAAAAATAATAATTTTATGTTACATCTTTTCTAACATAAATGGCATTTAATTTATATGACCTGTTTTCTATCAAATGGTAATGTTTTGAATAAACAAAACATAATGCAACATTAAAATTCTATCTTTTTATTGTCTCTAAAAGGACAATAAAAATATAACAACTAAATTATTTTCTTTTTACCGCATCTAAAATAACGGTAAAAGATGACATAGCAAACCTATCATTTTAATGATTCTAAAATGACGGTGAAATATGACATTCCAAAATGTAACCAAAAATGACACTTTTAATATTTGACTAAAAATGACATGTTTTTATTCTAATATCATATTTGCTAACAAAACGGTCTTTTTATACTAATGTTACATTTCTAAAATAAAAATGTACTTTTATTACAAAGATAACATTTTATAACAAATGTTATTTATATCTATTTTAACAAAAATGATAACTATGATTTCTATTTTCAATCCTTAAATAAAAACATAACCATATTAAAAGTGCAATCTTTTTTTAATGCAAACAAATTACATTAAAAAAATGCAACTTTGAAACCAGTTCTTTTTATTGTCTCTAATTTGACAATAAAAATGCATCTTTAAAAAACTATTCTTTTTATGTAGACAATACTGCATCAAAATGTGTATTCTATTTTGCTGAAAATCTAGTTCAACAAAATAACACAAAAATGTGTATTCTAAATTTTGACTAAATAAAAATGAATGAAAGGTTTGATTCATTTTAATGTTAAAATTGCTGATTTAACAAGTTAACCATATTTCTGTGTTTCATATATGTTGAAAATTCTAATTCAACATATTTACAAAATTTGTTGTTTAGAAATTTGATCTTTCTATATAAACAAAATAATATATTTTGTTTAATCAAATTCTAGTTAACAGAAGTGTTAATTTGAACAATTCTACTGTCACCTAACATAATCAAACAAACAGATGTGTAATTTACATTAACACAGAAAAATAACAACATGAATTAACTGTAGATTAATAACAATAATTTCAGAATTATTCATAACTATAAAGAAGAGAATTAAACATATTTCTCACATTGATTTGATTTCAGAAATCGTTCGTGTTCAGATTTGGCTGAATTTTCAAAGTCCTTGTTTTCAGATCCGGTCAGTTTCATTCTGTAGATCCGGAATTTATGATTCCAACGCAATTTGAATCGTTCAATTTGGACCTCGTATGAAGGAGATACAGCATTTTAAACATTGAATAAATAAAACGGATAATTAAATGAATTAATTAAAATAATTAAGGCCTTAATTACATCATTAGTTCACTGCTAATCCTCTCCCTTCTTCGTTCTACTTCCAGACACAAGCGAACCCATCTTCGAACTGGAAATTCCACCGCCGTTCCTCCTTGCCAACGCCGGAATCCGATCACACACCTCCACGCCCTGCGCCCAAACGCCGCCACCCTATACCCCCAACGCTGGCCATCTCGGCCCACCCGTCCACACCAGAGAACCCCCCCAGACGCGACCACTTCGGGTTCGAATTCTGGCTGATCCACTAAATGAAAACAGATCACCTCCTTACAGAATTATAGCTCTCGAGATCCTCTTTAAGTTTTGCTTTATGAGACCGGATTGAAATTGCTTGGATTGAAAATTATTAAGGAAAGAAAATCCAACATTTTTGGCCATCGGATAGGTAGAAGGCGGCTGTTCAAAGAGGGATTAGGGTTGAGCGTATTTCTAACCATATTTATACGGTGTATTTTCTATTTTGTTTAATTATTTAATTCCTTTAACTTGAAAAATAATGGTTCGTAGCTATCAACTCCAAATCGAACCTAGTGAATGACGCCCCTAGCTAAATACCCCCATCCCGGACACATTGGAATATGTTTCGTAACCCAATTCGGCTATTACGATATGTTTTTCTTTAAATTTAATTATAAATCGGTTAATTATTAAATTCAAACGTACATTATAAATTACCGGGGCTACATACTACCACTAAAAATTACAGAAAAATTATTTCTGGTTATGTTTTGACGATACGGTTCTAACAAGACTAATTTCGTCGAATTCTGAGACCGTTTAGAAAATGGCCATTTTCAAGTTGATTAAATTTGACTGTAATTGACAAAACACGTTTTCCTTTACCACGCTCATGTAACGACCCAGAAAATCTGAACCAATTTAAAATTTTTTAATTGGCTAAAATAATGGATTTTAAATATTTAAAATAAATTTTTTAAATAATGGCAATGAAAAGTGAGTTTGAATCGACCATTGAAAACGAATATAATTAATTATAATTATGAACAAGGCCTGAAATGGCGCTGCAGTTTCAAAAATTGAATTCAAACTTTGTCGGACTTACCGGGTGCAAAACAAAACGGATTTTAGTGAAACCAAAAATATTTAAATCTGTTAGTGAATACCTTTCTAACGAATCTGAAAAATCGAATTTTCATAGTGGAAAGCAAAAGTTATGGCCAAATGAATATTCAGAAAGGTCGCTATGGAATTTATATAGCCCGTGAAATTGGCCATTTTGCATACGACCTCGGAATTCGACGAAACCACTTTTGTTGGATCCGGAATGTGAAGTTATTACTAGGTTTCAAATTTCATAATTTTTGAAGCTAGTATGTGAGCGTGGCAAAGGAAAATGTGTTTTGGTCAATTACAGTTAAATTGGATCGACAAAAATGGTCCTTTTTGCAAACGGTCTCAGAATTCGACGAAACTAGTTTTGTTGGGACCGTATCGTCAAAACATAGCTAGATTTATTCTTCTGGAATTTTTCGAATTAATTTGTGGCCCTGGCAAATTGAAATGTACGTTCAAATTTAAAATCGAATATTATATATTTTAATTTGAAAGAATAACTGACTCTAACAGTCGAATTGGCCTACGAAACATATCCCATTGTGTCCGGGATGGGGGTATTTAGCTAGGGGCGACAGTCGTTGGGTTTTAGTTGGAGTTCGGATGTAAAAACTAGTATTTTCAAAAAATAAATAATTAAAAATATAAACAAATTTCCTATAAAACCCTAGAACCCTTTTGAGCCGCCGTCAGTTGAAAATCAAGGGCTAGGGTTGTTCGAAAATTCAATCCGATTTTTCTCCAAATCCCATTAGTGATTTTCGAAGACTTCAAAACCACAATCATCAATCTCTCCAAGCTCTTTCCATCTATACCTGTTTGGTGGATTATCGTGCAGAACTGAGAGCGGATTTTAGCCAGAAAGTGACGCCGTTAGGTGGCGTTTTCTGACGCCGTGGGGGGATCGAACTTGACGCCTTTGGGGGCGCGGGGAGGTGAGCGAGCGGCGCTCCAGGTGGTCACATGCGATCGACGTCCGGCGTCTCGAGGTTCAAGAAAATTCGAACCCTAGGGATCGAGCTGTTTATCTGAGCGTCGGCCAGTGCATTAGATTGAAGAAGAAAGGTAGCGTTTCTAAACGTTATTGATTTAATTAATTACGTTTTTAAATTGTTGGATATTTAAAATTACATATCTTTTTCGTTTTTAGACGAAATTCAGTGAAACAAGAGACAGTGGACTTGTGTGGACGCCTTCTACATTTTAGAAGAGACCGCATATTTTTCTGAGCCTTCTGCTATTTTTGGTGGAGTGGAACCCAATGTGAGATTTCTAATTTATAAACAATATGAAAAACGACGATGTATAAATTATATAGTCGATGTATGAGTTATATAAGCGTTGTACACCTCTTGTATAAGCGTTGTATAAGTTGTATGTTCGATGTATAAGTTATATATGCATTGTAAAAATATTATATATGTGTTGAAATAAAAGTGAATTGCTATATATATATATATATATATATATATATATATATATATATATAAGCCCCTCGTCCACAAACCATGGACGATATCTATTGATTGTGATTGGTGTGAAAATTGATTGATAGCGAATGATTGTTTGGGATTGTTTGTGGTTGATATTGATTGATTGTGGTTGAGAAATATTTGGTTGAAACCACATAGGATTAGTTTGTGGAAATGAAATAAATATATACATGCCGCCTGCGTGCGAACTAGATGCATGATCCCCATTGTCAAAAACCGCGAGGTTTTAAGGTAGAGCGAGGAGCCGTACTAGGGACGGTCCCGGTTTTAACTACCCTGCCGTTATGCTGCCGAAATTTTAAATAATATTCATGTGTTTGAATTATTTTCATTTGCTGAAACTATATTTATTCGTTGAATAGAAAACCTTCATGTGTTGAATCGATATTCATTCGTTGATTAGAAATTCATGTGTTGAATGGTATTCGTGTTTTAAATATAAAAATCGCATTTTTATCTATATATAGAAACTATAGAAAACCTTCATGTGTTGAATCGATATTCATTCGTTGATTAGAAATTCATGTGTTGGATGGTATTCATATTTGAAATAAATTGTTTTATAATAAAAATCACCTTTTTATCATCTATATGAACTATGTAAATTGACCTTCTTTTAAAATAAATTGTTTTACAATAAAAATCACCTTTTTATCATCTATATAGACTATATAAAATAGTAGTGTTTTAAAATAAATTGTTTTGTAATAAAAATCACCTTTTTATCATCTATATAGACTATATAAAATAATAGTGTTTTGGAAAGAATTGTTTTACAATAAAAATCACATTTTTATTATATACATGAATTGTTGAAATGTGAAGTGTTAAAAATAGCAACTCGTTCAAATAAATATGCATGAGTCGAAATATTCATTAATTAGCTAATGATGTGATTTTTACCTGTGCATGCAACATTAGAATGAATGGTGTTTTTTTTAACCAAATGGAATCAAATATGAAGTTGAATGGAAAATGATAAATGATAAGAACTGTATATATGTACATGCATATTTATTGAACAGGTTATAGCAAAGGGGTTAGAGAAGAGGAATAAAATTTTGTGCCCGACAAATAGGTACACATTTACTGTTTTGTTTGGGTGATGATTTTATGAGCCTGTTGGCTAGCCGCTTGGCTTTTTCTTTTTCTTTTTCTTTTTGACATGAGACGCCCGTGTGGCTATTTGGGAATTTTCCCAGCCCCTCCCGTACAAAGGAGGTTATGGCGAAATTTTCCAAAATTTAAAGGCGTTAGTGAAATATTTGAAGTGAAAACGATATTGAAATTGTTGAACGAACTATATTTTTATAAATATATAAATATAAATAGAATTAAAACGAAACATGGCCGTGCAGCTCATGTTTTGAAACCGTGATTTCAAACGATTATACCGGGAGATCCGACCATTGGATTTTCCTGAACTCGCAACCGTTGGGTCCGCTTCGGAAATATCTTTCCAACGGCACCAACTTTGTAAAAATCCAATGGTTGGATTATCTGGAATGTTTGATTCAAATCTGAAGAAAAACAGTGCCAGAATCGATTATATTTATATATATATAAATATAATTATATTTAATCGAATAACGACGCTGTAGTTCGTATTTTGAAATCGAAACTTCAAACGATTGTACCGGGAGATCCGACCGTCGGATTTTCCCGAAACTGGAACCATTGGATTCGTTTTGAAAAGATATTTCTAATAATGTAAATTTTGTAAAGATCCAACGGTTAGATTTTCAGATATGTTTGATTCAAATCTGAAGAAAAACAGCTCCACGGCCGCGTTATGGCCTGAAGCGTCGTTTTGAATAAATTGGCTATTTTAAGATAAATAAAAATAGCGATAAATTGTTATAAAATATCATAAACGATATGGAATGGAAATAAACTGAATTTGCTCGATTTATGTGGTATTTGATGGTTGAGTGTGTTTGGTGTGAAAATTACATTAAAGAACAAAATTGGTGTTGTCGAATGATTTAACCATTGAAATAAATTGATTTGAAATTCTAAATATACGTGAATTATTTGAAAAGGCCGAGTTAATTCTCATCTCAAATAATTGACCGATGATTGAAAATCGAAGATGAAGATGATGGTCGAAGACCGGAGATCTTCACCTCGTTTGTATGGTAACCGAGGTCCTGATTGGGGGGCATCCCGAAATATGGATAATGAGTGGTGATCGTCCGGACGTACGTGGTGATCGATGGGTTTGCGAGGTATTTAGTGCCTCCGGTTTCGTTCAGACCCAGAATGGACTTGTAAATGGACTGTGTGTCTGACATTGGATTTTATTCTGTGTTGATTGATCTCTATTAAATATACATCTGTTTGGCGGTGGAGAATTTATTCTTTTGCTTAACGCCCTTCTCTGAGACGCACGAGCTCAGAGGTTGTATATCGATGGACATCAGTCGCATGGCATGAATTGCCTGTGTGGCATGCTAAGATGAAGTGATCAGGGCTTCTGTTGAAAAGCAAAGTCTTGTGGTGATGATCAAAGCACCGCCGGTGTGGCGTAGCTTTGTGTATAACGTAAAATCGCGAGCCTCACACCCCGGTATGAACCAGAAACGGGAGAAGGACCTCAGGAAAGGCATGCGTTTCTTTCTAGCTAGGGTGGTGTTAGTGACCTACCAACCCTGACATTTATATACTTTTCACCTATGTGGTTGTTGCTGTTGCGAGGCGCCTCGGTTTGATCGGACGATCCGGGTCCGATGGAGTCATTCGTTGGCTCATTTACGCCCCAAAGGGCGGGGAAACGTATTGCTCAGGCACTATAATCCACTCCGTGTGGACCGGCCCTGACGATCCAAGGGGCAGTTGCGGCTGTTCCGGAGGCTCGGGCTAGAGAGTCTCGAAGTCGGTAAGGACTATCTTTTGCCTTGGTTCATGACGGAAATCCAATTTCCAAATACGACATCGTGCGGTTTTGATTGTATATATATATGGCGACATGATATATGGTACCCATGCCGTGTTTGATTGATAGTTATGATTTGAAAGTGTTTTCAAACCATATAAACACTAGCAATAATATCAAATGCTTTTGTTTTATTCGTATCAAGCATATTTTGGCCGTTATAAGGTAAAAACTCTATCCTTCGGTTTGCGTTGCATTATGTGATGGGAACTGAGTCTTATAATGGCTTCATTTTTATAAAATGCATTGCATTATTTAAAAGAAAGATTTGTTTTAAAGCACTAACAATCCAATGGAGAAAACCCGTTCCACGAAAGTGGCGTGGTCCTGTGATTAGCCATATTATATATGTGTTGAATAGATTTCTCATACCAGTCCCATGACTGACTCGTAGTTTGTTTCACTTTCAAACTCGGGTGCCCCTTTTTCTACACGGGCAGCCTTGTATTCAGGTTTAGCTGGTTCTTTCTGGATAGCTGGAGCTGAAGATGGATTCTATCATTTATCTCTTTTTATGCTGTTCGGCTCCTATTGTACATATTTTGTTTATTTCCGTTGTAGGCATTTATGTATAGTAGAACTGTATTTGTACTAAGTATGATCCTGTATACTGTGTAACTCTGATGATTACTTTTATCCAGTATATTCTATTGTTCATTATCAGGTGTATTTATTTAATTCTGTTCTTCTATTATCTGTTTCTGTGTTATATTCCACGGATTACCCTTGCCACCGTCAGTACGGGGTTTGGGGTCGTCTCATTTGGTATCAGAGCTTTGGTTAAGCTTAGTTCTAGAATATAACATTTGAACGAACTCGCCAGAAATAGAACTAGTAGTGTTCTAGGACGAGTAACTCTATACAGATAGGATCATTAATATCCTAGTATAAGTAAAGCAGAATGGGATACACCCCAGTAGACACATTTACATTGAAGTATTTGTCTCTATATTTTGAAATATCTTTTCTGTTGACCTGACACTTGATCCGCTAATTGCAAATGCTCTAGAAAATGAGTGCCAGAAACAGAAGAAGTAATACTGACCCGGATATTGAAGCCCTATTTATGAAATATAGAAATCTGGGTGGAAAACCCTTCTCGGGCGAAGAATCTATTATGAAAACACAAGCATGGATTCGTTCGGCTGAGAAAATCTTCGAAGCATTAAAGCTGAGGGATGACCAGAAAAGATTACTGGCCTCCTGGGCACTCAAAGACGAAGCTTTGTTTTGGTGGGATTCTGTTATTAAGGATAATCCAGAAGGTGATATCACCTGGGATAGGTTCAAAGTGATTTTCCTGGAAATATTTACTCCTCCCGAAGCGACCGAGCGACTTTGTGATGAATTATCTTATTTGATACAAGGTGATATGACAATCCCAGAATATCATAAGAAATTCAACGAACTTTCTCACTTTGCCACTCATCTAATTGAAAATCCGAAGAGGAAGAATATGAGATTTATTAATGGCCTACAAAGAAAATATCAGAACAATGTAATAAGGAACGTGAAGCTCCCCTTTTCTGAAATGATTTATATGGCTTATCAATATGAAGATCTAGATAAGAAGGGTATGTTACAGTACGATGAGGGAGTCAACTCTAGTAATAAAATTGAGTCTGAAACTGATCGTCCTAAGGCCAGTACAATGTCTGAAGTTAGTAAGAAGCCCAGTGCCAAGAGAAAAAGGGCCAAATCTGAGAAGAAACCAGTAACGACAACTGTATGCTCTAACTGCAATAAGCAAGGACATCTCTCGATAAGTTGCCGATCTCTAAAGAAACAAAGAAAGGAAGGATCTAAGTCTAATAAGAAGTTTCAAGAGACCAGAGGATGCAGCATTTGCCATCGATTTGGCCATGTAAAACAGGATTGCCGGCTGTTAAAGGCAACCAAGGAGGCTCAGGTAAATGAAGTGGCAGAAACCTCAGCACCCTCAGATAGTCAGGGAAGGTCTGATGTTTTAGAAGGCACGCTTAATGTCAAAAATATTCTAGTTAAAGTACTGTTTGACACAGGCACGTCACGAAGCTTCATTGCAAAGGATGCAGCTAATAAACTGGATTTGAATTTGAAAAAGATGAAGGAACCAATGACTGTCCAGAATCCGGTTGGGGGTTCCATTGATCTCAGTTGGGTTTGTGGAGTGCCGGTTTCTTTCTCTCGTTATCGGTTTCCTACCATCGCGGTCGTCATGAATTTTAAAGAGTTTGATCTTATCTTGGGGTTAGATTGGTTGACTAAATATGAAGCTGAAGTTAAATGCGCCGACAAAGTCGTAAAGGCGAAGATTAAATCAGGTGATTATATAACCATTCCCTGTGAAGGTCAGAATGCTAATAGAAAGGACTTCTGGGCAGCTTTGAATGTTTCTCCAGCCCAAATCGAAAATGTCCCTGAAGTCACAGAGAATATTCCCGATCTAGTGAAAGACATCCCTGTCATCAAGAACTATGCGGATGTGTTCGAGGAGTTGTTCGCTTACCTCCGTAGAGAGAAATAGATTTCAAGATCGCTTTGATTCCCAATGCAAGGCCGGTAGTTCACGCTATTCGAAGAATGTCCTTGAAAGAGAAAGAGGAATTAGACAACCAAACACGACAGCTAGTATGGAAGGGTCTGATCAGACCTAGTTTCTCTGATTGGGGTGCAGCAGTGGTGTTTGTCCCAAAATCTGACGGTACTCTACGTCTATGTGTGGATTATCGTGATCTGAACAAACAGACCATAAAGAATAAATATCCATTGCCGCGGATTGATGATTTGTTGGATCGATTAAATGGCGCACAAGTATTTTCACGAATGGACCTAGCTACAGGCTTCCATCAACTTCGAATTGCCGAAGAGTGTGATCCAATGATAGCATTCAGAGGTCCCGGCTTATTCTACGATTGGTTAGTAATGCCATTCGTCCTATGTAACGCTCCAGCCTATTTCGTCGATCTGATGAACAGAGTATTCAGAGGAGTATTGAATAAATTTGTTCTGGTTTTTATTGATGATATACTAATCTTCTCTAAATCAAAGGCCGAACATGAAAAGCATCTGGAACAGGTTCTAGAAATACTGAGATGAAATGTATTAAAAGCCAAATTTTCCAAATGTATATTCTGGCAAGATGAAGTAAAATTTCTGGGCCACGTAGTATCAAAAGAAGGAATTGCTGTGGATCCAAGCAAAATCACAGCTATTCAAAACTGGAAACAGCCTAGTACTCCTACTGAAGTCCGCAGTTTTCTCGGATTGGCTAGCTATTACCGGAAGTTCATTAAAAACTTTTCAAAGATATCTGGCCACTTAACGAAGCTTACAAAGAAGCATTCAAAGTTCAAATGGACTCCGGAAAGTGAAGAGGCTTTTGAAGAGCTAAAGTTAAGACTAACGACAGCTCCAGTGTTAACCATCATCGATGGCAACCAAGATTTGAAAGTCTGGACTGATGCTTCTAGAGAAGGCCTTGGCGCAGTGTTAATGCAAAGGGGTCAAGTGATTGCTTATGCTAGCCGTCAGATGAAGCCGCACGAGAAGAACTACGTAACTCATGATCTTGAGTTATTGGCCATAGTATTCGCCTTGAAAATCTGGGGACACTATCTGCTGGGTGAGAGATTCGAACTGTTTACAGATCACCAGTCGTTAAAGTATCTGTTCAGTCAGAAAGACCTGAATCTGAGGCAACAACATTGGCTGGAGTTTCTTGCAGCATATGACTTTGAAATTATATACACTCCAGGGAAAGCCAATGTCGTGGCCGATGCGTTAAGCCGAAAGAATGAAATGATCGCCAGTTTTATTATCACGACTTCACTGATGGATAAAATATCTGCTCTTCAGGAGGATGATCACTTCATTCAGAAGATCAGAGAGATAATTCAACAAGGCGAACCCTCGAGTTTTCAAGTAGATAATGTTGGGATTTTAAGGCTCAAAGGTCGAATCTGTGTCCCTAACATTCCTGAACTTCGAAAGGAAGTACTGGATGAATGCCACAAGTCAAAACTCAGTATCCATCCAGGAGTAAGCAAAATGTATAATGACATCATACGCACTTTCTGGTGGAAGTCGATGAAAAGGGACATTTCCTTATATGTTAGTCGATGCCCTACTTGCCAACTAGTCAAGAGCGACCAACAGAAATTGGCTGGATTATTACAACCGCTAGAAGTTCCAGGTTGGAAGTGGGAACATATTTCTATGGATTTCATTGATGGTCTGCCCAGAACCAGAAAAGGAAATGACAGTATTTGGGTGATCGTAGATCGCTTCACGAAGACCGCCCATTTCATACCTGTCAGGTCAAATAGAACCGCTCAGAGCCTGGCGTAGATATACTTCAAGGAAATAGTTAGACTACATGGGGTGCCACTCAGTATAGTCAGTGATAGAGATACAATATTCACTAGCTAATTCTGGGAAGCATTTCAAGTCGAGCTGGGAACGAAGTTGAACTTGAGCACCGCTTATCATCCTCAGACAGACGGTCAGACTGAGAGGGTGAATCGTATTTTAGAAGATCTATTGCGGGCTTGTGTTATATATTTCGGTGGATCATGGGAAGACCATCTGCATTTGGCTGAATTCTCTTATAACAACAGCTACCAGGCGAGTCTGACAATGTCACCATTCGAAGCATTGTATGGTAGACCGTGTCGATCCCCTGCTTGTTGGGTCGAACCTGGAAATAGACTTGTGTTAGGGCCAGACATGATTCGAGAAGCTGCCGACAAAGTCGATTTTATTAAGAAGCGATTACTCGTCGCTCAAAGCCGACAAAAGAGCTATGCCGATAGAAGAAGAAGAGATATATCCTTTGAAGTTGGCGACTATGTATATTTGAAAGTATCACCGATGAGAGGAGTTATCCGGTTCGGTAAAACTGGAAAGTTGGCGCCCAAATTCATTGGTCCGTTTCCTATTCTGGAACGGATCGGAACTCTCGCTTATAGGGTCAAACTGCCTGATTGGTTGCCTGGAGTTCATGATGTATTTCACATATCTCAACTTCGAAAGCACGTTCATGATCCAGACTTGATCGTGGAAGAAGCAGCTCAACAGGACATTGAAACTACCCCAGAATTAGCTGTGAGAAGAGAGCCACTAAAGATTATCGGCAAAGTAACCAAAGAGCAGAGGAACAAGAAGGTTCACTTAGTCAAAGTGCAATGGAGTGGAGATCCGAGAGATTGTACTTGGGAAACTGAGGAGAGCATTTAGAAATCTTATCCTAGATGCCGAGTGGATATCTCTGATTGACTCTGGTGCAAGGTACATTTACCCTACTTTGCATTACCATTTAATTCTCTACTCTGTTGTTATTTTCTTTCCAAGGATGTGCACTTTTAAATTCTATAGTCTGAATGATTTTAAAAAGAGTATAGAATTGATTAGTATATTTTTGAAAGGTTAAAACGATTTGATTGTTGGTTGTGTTATGTGATTGTAGATTTATCAAACCACTTTCGACTTTGTTCCTTTTCGGGGACGAAAAGTTTTAAGTGGGGGAGATTGTAATGACCTAGAAAATCTGAACCAATTTAAAATTTTTAAATTGGCAAAAATAATGGATTTTAAATATTTAAAACAAATATTTTAAATAATGGCAATGAAAAGTGAGTTTGAACCGACCATTGAAAACGAATATAATTAATTATAATTATGAACAAGGCCTGAAATGGCGCTGCAGTTTCAAAAATTGAATTCAAACTTTGTCGGACTGTACTGGGTGCAAAACAAAACGGATTTTAGTGAAACCAAAAATATTTAAATCTGTTAGTGAATACCTTTCTAACGAATCTAAAAAAATGAATTTTCATAGTGGAAAGCAAAAGTTATGGCCAAATGAATTTTCAGAAAGGTCGCTATGGAATTTATATAGCCCGTGAAATTGGCCATTTTGCATACGACCTCGGAATTCGATGAAACCACATTTGTTGGATCCGGAATGTGAAGTTATTGCTAGGTTTCAAATTTCATAATTTTTGAAGCTAGTATGTGAGCGTGGCAAAGGGAAATGTGTTTTGGTCAATTACAGTTAAATTGGATCGACCAAAAATGGTCCTTTTTGCAAACGGTCTCAGAATTCGACGAAACTAGTTTTGTTGGGGCCGTATCGTCAAAACATAGCTAGATTTATTCTTCTGGAATTTTTCGAATTAATTTGTGGCCCTGGCAAATTGAAATGTACGTTCAAATTTAAAATCGAATATTATATATTTTAATTTGAAAGAATAACTGACTCTAACAGTCGAATTGGCCTACGAAACATATCCCATTGTGTCCGGGATGGGGGTATTTAGCTAGGGGCGACAGCCGTTGGGTTTTAGTTGGAGTTCGGATGTAAAAACTAGTATTTTCGAAAAATAAATAATTAAAAATATAAACAAATTTCCTATAAAACCCTAGAACCCTTTTGAGCCGCCGTCAGTTGAAAATCAAGGGCTAGGGTTGTTCGAAAATTCAATCTGATTTTTCTCCAAATCCCATTACTGATTTTCGAAGATTTCAAAACCAAAATCATCAATCTCTCCAAGCTCTTTCCATCTATACCTGTTTGGTGGATTATCGTGCAGAACTGAGAGCGGATTTTAGCCAGAAAGTGACGCCGTTAGGTGGCGTTTTCTGACGCCGTGGGGGGATCGAACTCGACGCCTTTGGGGGCGCGGGGAGGTGAGCGAGCAGCGCTCCAGGTGGTCACAGGCGATCGACGTCCGGCGTCTCGAGGTTCAAGAAAATTCGAACCCTTAAGGATCGAGCTGTTTATCTGAGCGTCGGCCAGTGCATTAGATTGAAGAAGAAAGGTAGCGTTTCTAAACATTATAGATTTAATTAATTACGTTTTTAAATTGTTGGATATTTAAAATTACATATCCTTTTCGTTTCTAGACGAAATTCAGTGAAACAAGAGACAGTGGACTCGTGTGGACGCCTTCTACATTTTAGAAGAGACCACATATTTTTCTGAGCCTTCTGCTATTTTTGGTGGAGTGGAACCCAATGTGAGATTTCTAATTTATAAACAATATGAAAAACGACGATGTATAAATTATATAGTCGATGTATGAGTTATATAAGCGTTGTACACCTCTTGTATAAGCGTTGTATAAGTTGTATGTTCGATGTATAAGTTATATATGCGTTGTAAAAATATTATATATGTGTTGAAATAAAAGTGAATTGCTATATATATATATATATATATATATATATATATATATATATACACACACACGCCCCTCGTCCACAAACCATGGACGATATCTACTGATTGGTGTGAAAATTGATTGATAGCGAATGATTGTTTGGGATTGTTTGTGGTTGATATTGATTGATTGTGGTTGAAAAATACCCATTTGTGGTAGAGAAATATTTGGTTGAAACCACATAGGATTAGTTTGTGGAAATGAAATAAATATATACATGCCGCCTGCGTGTGAACTAGATGCATGATCCCCATTGTCAAAAACCGCGAGGTTTTAAGGTACAGCGAGGAGCCGTACTAGGGACGGTCCCGGTTTTAACTACCCTGCCGTTATGCTGCCGAAATTTTAAATAATATTCATGTGTTTGAATTATTTTCATTTGCTGAAACTATATTTATTCGTTGAATAGAAAACCTTCATGTGTTGAATCGATATTCATTCGTTGATTAGAAATTCATGTGTTGAATGGTATTCGTGTTTTAAATATAAAAATCACATTTTTATCTATATATAGAAACTGTAGAAAACCTTCATGTGTTGAATCGATATTCATTCGTTGATTAGAAATTCATGTGTTGGATGGTATTCATATTTTGAAATAAATTGTTTTATAATAAAAATCACCTTTTTATCATCTATATGAACTATGTAAATTGACCTTGTTTTAAAATAAATTGTTTTACAATAAAAATCACCTTTTTATCATCTATATAGACTATATAAAATAGTAGTGTTTTGAAATAAATTGTTTTGTAATAAAAATCACCTTTTTATCATCTATATAGACTATATAAAATAATAGTGTTTTGGAAAGAATTGTATTACAATAAAAATCACATTTTTATTATATACATGAATTGTTGAAATGTGAAGTGTTAGAAATAGCAACTCGTTCAAATACATATGCATGAGGCGAAATATTCATTAATTAGTTAATGATGTGATTTTTACCTGTGCATGCAACATTAGAATGAATGGTGTTTTTTTTAACCAAATGGAATCAAATATGAAGTTGAATGGAAAATGATAAATGATAAGAACTGTATATATGTACATGCATATTTATTGAACAGGTTATAGCAAAGGGGCTAGAGAAGAGGAATAAAATTTTGTGCCCGACAAATAGGTACACGTTTACTGTTTTGTTTGGGTGATGATTTTATGAGCCTGTTGGCTAGCCGCTTGGCCTTTTCTTTTTCTTTTTGACATGAGACGCCCATGTGGCTATTTGGGAATTTTCCCAGCCCCTCCCGTACAAAGGAGGTTATGGCGAAATTTTCCAAAATTTAAAGGCGTTAGTGAAATATTTGAAGTGAAAACGATATTGAAATTGTTGAACGAACTATATTTATATAAATATATAAATATAAATAAAATTAAAACGAAACGTGGCCGTGCAGTTCGTGTTTTGAAACCGTGATTTCAAACGATTATACCGGAAGATCCGACCATCGGATTTTCCTGAAATCGCAAGCGTTGGGTCCGCTTCGGAAATATCTTTCCAACGGCACCAACTTTGTAAAAATCCAACGGTTGGATTGTCTGGAATGTTTGATTCAAATCTGAAGAAAAACAGTGCTAGAATCGAGTATATTTATATATATATATATAAATATAATTATATTTAATCGAATAACGACGCTGTAGTTCGTATTTTGAAATCGAAACTTCAAACGATTGTACCAAGAGATCCGACCGTCGGATTTTCCCGAAATTGGAACCGTTGGATTCGTTTTGAAAAGATATTTCTAATAATGTAAATTTTGTAAAGATCCAACGGTTAGATTTTCAGATATGTTTGATTCAAATCTGAAGAAAAACAGCTCCACGACCGCGTTATGGCCTGAAGCGTCGTTTTGAATAAATTGGCTATTTTAAAATAAATAAAAATAGCGATAAACTGTTATAAAATATCATAAACGATATGGAATGGAAATAAACTGAATTTGCTCGATTTATGTGGTATTTGATGGTTGAGTGTGTTTGGTGTGAAAATTACATTAAAGAACAAAATTGGTGTTGTCGAATGATTTAACCATTGAAATAAATTGATTTGAAATTCTAAATATACGTGAATTATTTGAAAAGGCCGAGTTAATTCTCATCTCAAATAATTGACCGACGATTGAAAATCGAAGATGAAGACGATGGTCGAAGACCGGAGATCTTCACCTCGTTTGGATGGTAACCGAGGTCCTGATTGGGAGGCATCCCGAAATATGGATAATGAGTGGTGATCGTCCAGACGTACGTGGTGATCGATGGGTTTGCGAGGTATTTAGTGCCTCCGGTTTCGTTCAGACCCAGAAAGGACTTGTAAATGGACTGTGTGTCTGACATTGGATTTTATTCTGTGTTGATTGATCTCTATTAAATATACATCTGTTTGGCGGTGGAGAATTTATTCTTTTGCTTAACGCCCTTCTCTGAGACGCATGAGCTCAGAGGTTGTATATCGATGGACATCAGTCGCATGGCATGAATTGCCTGTGTGGCATGCTAAGATGCAGTGATCAGGGCTTCTGTTGAAAAGCAAAGTCTTGTGGTGATGATCAAAGCACTGCCGGTGTGGCGTAGCTTTGTGTATAACGTAAAATCGCGAGCCTCACACCCCGGTATGAACCAGAAATGGGAGAAGGACCTCAGGGAAGGCATGCGTTTCTTTCTAGCTAGGGTGGTGTCAGTGACCTACCAGCCCTGACATTTATATACTTTTCACCTATGTGGTTGTTGCTGTTGCGAGGCGCCTCGGTTTGATCGGACGATCCGGGTCCGATGGAGTCATTCGTTGGCTCATTTACGCCCCAAAAGGCGGGGAAACGTATTTCTCAGGCACTATAATCCACTCCGTGTGGACCGGCCCTGATGATCCAAGGGGCAGTTGCGGCTGTTCCGGAGGCTCGGGCTAGAGAGTCTCGAAGTCGGTAAGGACTATCTTTTGCCTTGGTTCATGACTGAAATCCAATTTCCAAATACGACATCGTGCGGTTTTGATTGTATATATATATATATAACGACATGATATATGGTACCCATGCCGTCTATGATTGATAGTTACGATATGAAAGTGTTTTTAAACCATATAAACACTAGCAATAATATCAAATGCTTTTGTTTTATTCGTATCAAGCATATTTTGGCCGTTATAAGGTAAAAACTCTATCCTCTGGTTTGTGTTGCATTGTGTGATGGGAACTGAGTCTTATAATGGCTTCATTTTTATAAAATGCATTGCGTTGTTTAAAAGAAAGATTTGTTTTAAAGCACTGGCAATCCAATGGAGAAAACCCGTTCCACGAAAGTGGCGTGGTACTGTGATTAGCCATATTATATATGTGTTGAATAGATTTCTCATACCAGTCCCATGACTGACTCGTAGTTTGTTTCACTTTCAAACTCGGGTGCCCCGTTTTCTACACGGGCAGCCTTGTATTCAGGTTTAGCTGGTTCTTTCTGGATAGCTGAAGATGGATTCTATCATTTATCTCTTTTTATGTTGTTCAGCTCCAATTGTACATATTTTGTTTATTTCCGCTGTAGACATTTATGTATAGTTGAACTGTATTTGTACTAAGTATGATCCTGTATACTGTGTAACTCTGATGATTACTTTTATCCAGTATATTCTATTGTTCATTATCAGGTGTATTTATTTAATTCTGTTCTGCTATTATCTGTTTCTGTGTTATATTCCACGAATTACCCTTGCCACCGTTAGTACGGGGTTTGGGGTCGTCTCAACTCACATATTAATTCGAAAAATTATGAAAATTGAAACCTAGTAGTAATTTGACATTCCGGTTCCAACAAAAGTGGTTTCGTCGAAAACCGAGGTCGTTTGAAAAGTGACTATTTTTAAGGGCCATCTATTATATTAAAATATATATAAATTCTACAGTGACTTTTCTAAATTTTGAACTGGCCATAACTTTTGATTTTTAAAGCGAAATTTCCATTTTTCAGATTCGTTAGAAAGATATAGTTAAACAGATTCAAATATTTCTTATTTCATTCAATTCTGATTTAATTTGAATCTTGTACATTCGGTCAAAGTTCAAATTCAAACTTTCAAAATACAGCGCTGTTTTAAACTCCTTTTATAATTTAATTAAATTTATTTGTTTTAAACAAAGTTTTTAGTCATTCTTATTTAAAGTAGATTATTTTAAGTATTAAAACCCATTAAAATTCCTAAAATAAAAATTTTAAATTGGCCCCAAAATTCCGGGTCGTTACATTTTAGTTAAATAAATTCGAACTAATCGAATACACATCATAAATCCTTACAGATTTATTTCAGTTCAGTTTATATTCTGAACATCAGAATAAACTTCATTTTTTACTTCTTTAAAACAAATTCCCATTTCCATTTATAAATTCATATTTGAATTTAAATATTCAAAATATCAAATGATAATTTTTCCACTTTATTTGTAAACACTGCTTATAAATTCATTTCAATTTTTTGCATTATTAATTTATAAACACATTTATAAATTCACTACTTGTTTCATATATTCAAACAAGTTAATATAATTATAGCCCAATTGAAATTCAAATTCTATTTTAGATAAATAGATTTTCCCCTTTAAATTTCAAAATATTCTTTTCATTGATATTTTTTATCATCATTTCAGGTCCAGTGATATTTTAACCAATCAAAAATACCAATTACCAACCATATATGTAACAACCCGAAAATTTGCGACCTTGATTATCCGATATACAACACATATCGAACATCAAGAGTCGAAAATACTGGATGGTTAATGAAAGAAATTAGAGGGTGAGAATAGATAAGATAGAAACTTAGAATAGAAGAAGAAGAGCAACAACATCAGGGTAACACGAACCTCACAGCGGAACGAATAACATATAATATATAACATAACTTTGAAATATAAATCTGTACTTGAATGTACATATCATTTCCAAAGTACAGCACTTACAACACAGCGGAAATAAACAATAGCTATATGATCCTGAAGCCTCCTGCTCCAGCTCTTCAAGTATCTGTAAATCCCGACTACTTGACTGCCCGTACAAAATTGGGCACCCAAGAGTTTAGGGAAAACAAAACAAAATAAACTTTGGGTCAGTCATGGGACTGGTGTGAGTAAAAACAGTTTAAAACAGTTCAAACAAGTAAATGATATCTCATAAGACCACGCCATATAACGGAACGGGTTTTTCCCTTATGAGAATCTAAATATCTTTATATCAAAAACCTTGTGATATTATAATAATGTCTATCAACCATAATATAATAATCATCTAGCAGAAACGCTTTCATCTCACGTTCTACATATATAGTATGCAATCAAAACCACAAGCACGTATTGGATAATGGATTTCCAACTACGACAAGGTATGGATTGTAATAACCCGGAAATTTGAGCCAATTTAAAATTTTTATTTTGGCAATTTTAGCGAATTTTAATTATTTAAAATGAATTATTTTAAATAATATCGATGAGAAATTTATTTTGAATGGAATTCGAACGTATATATTATACAAATCGTCGTTAGAGTATAAATATTTATTTATATATATAAAAGGAATAGAAAATGGCGCGGTAGTTCGATAATTCGATTTCTAATTTCAGTTGAACATACCGGGTGCAAAATAAACCGGATTTTAGCGAAACCAAAAATATTAGAATCTAATTGAGAATATATTTCCAACGAATCCGAAAAATTGAAATTTCATAGCGGGAATCTAAAGATAAGTCCAGTTAAAAATTCAGAATAGTCGCTGTAGAATTCTGGCCCTTAAAAATGGAAATTTTGCAAATGACCTCGGTTTTCGACGAAAAGACTTTGTTGGATCCGGGATGTCAAAATATTACTAGGTTTCAAAATTCATAATTTTCTGAATCAATATGTGAGCGTGGCAAGGTTAAATGTGTTTTGACAGTTTCAGTAAATTTCGATCGACCAGAAAATGGCCATTTTTCAAACGGTCTCAGCATTTGACAAAATTAGTTTTGTTAGGACCGTATCGTCAATACGAAGCTAGAAATAATTTTTCGGGAATTTTTAGAGGTTGTATGTGGCCCCGGTAAATTGAAATGTGCGTTTAAATTGAATATAAAAGATTTATATTTTAATTTGAACGGCAACTGATCGTAACAGCCGAACTGGCTCACGATACATATCCCATTGTGTTCGGAATGTGGGTAATTAGCTAGGGGCGACCATCGTTGGGTTCGGATTGGAGTTCATATCGATAGACAGGTAATTTTGAAATTAAAATAATAAAATATAATAAAATATTTATGTAAATAACCCTATAAACCCACTCCATCGTTCAAGCCGCCACCCTCAGAACCGATGCTCCACAAACTCCGAAAAGAAAACCCTAAATCGCTCCTCATCTAATCCAAATTAGAATTCTGATCCAAGTGAAAATTAAAGAGGATTTCATGAGCTTTAAAATCGTATGGGTGTGATCTGCTCTGATGGCGTGAACTACGAGAAACCTCGCTTCGAAGTAGCGTCGTTCGAAGTCGAATTCCGGTCCAGGGGCACCGTCGAGTTCATCCAAAGGGGGCGGCGCTGGTAGCTGACACGGAGGAGGAGCACGTGGCTGTAACACCCCACCTCCGCCAGGGTCACTCACAAAGGAATGCACTGGTTTTGGAGGGATATTATCTAGGTAATCATACGCAGAGATGTCACAAGACAGAACATAAATAGATAATTAAGTAAACATCGGAAGAATTTATGAGCAAAGCAGACTTTATTTCATTCCAAAATAAACCATGTTTCTTATAAACATTTCAAATAACACTTCATTACAACTGTCTTGTAATAGTAGCCAAAGAAGCAATAACTTAAAAACAGTAAAAAAACAGCTTATTCCCCAAGTGCAGTAAAAAGAAGCAGCCATAGCAAACCGTACATGCTGAGCCAAAGCAAGTTATATCCGAGCTAGATGCTAGTGTTTCCTCCCTGAGAACCTGGGGGGGGAAACGAAAGAAAAAAGGCGAAAGGAAAAGGGTCAGTCATAAAGACTGAGTAAGTCCTAGTTACTTTCAGCCAAAAAACTAGTAAAGGTAACATGACATGCATAAACTGAAAGTAACCATAAGCATGATGTCAAGATAAGCGAAATAACAGGATAATCAAGTATAATCAAGTATAGGTCAAGTATAGATCAAGAGTAGCATTTTGTGTTCAAGGTTTGCTATACCACTGTACTAGTATTCTGGTTTATGTCAGGTAAAAATCAAGAAAGAATCCCTTGGGTCAATAAGACCCAATTATCAAGAGTTGGCCCCAAGTCAAGTGTATGCAAGAAAGGATCACCTGGCCCAATAATCAAGAGTTGATCCAAGTCAAGGTCCAACTAAACGGCCTAGTCGATCAGCTCCCTATAAGCCTAACTCGTCGTGTTTCGGTGTCATACGGCCCTAATCGCGAATGTAGTTACTTGTGCTAGGCCCACCCCAGGGGTGTATCAAATCCTGGAGTGACAACCACTGACACAACTCAAGTCACACAAGTAAACCTACTGATGCCCACGGGTCAACGCTGGACTCATGTGCACGGCCATGGTCCGCTTGAACTGGTACACCAACTAAGCCGTCCCTTTTGGTCACTTACATTCAGAGTACAGTAATCGTGCCCCACCCTGCCTAGTCCCAGGGTACAATGATACATCTAGTGGGTTACTGCTGAAAAGGACCCCGCAACTAGGTTTCCCTACTGGGTTAAGTGTGTCCAAGATTCAAGACCTAACCCTATCAAATCGTGTATCAAGTTGGTTAAGTATATTCAAGTGTTTCAAGACTTAACCCTATCGTGTTCAATTGGTTAAGTATATTCCAGTGGTTCATGACTTAACCCTATCATATGGCATTAATTTATTTTAATGCACCCAACCTCTCACATTAGACAGGTATTGTTGTGGCTGCCGGTATGCCGGTCGGTTCCGGGCAGTCTTACGCCACAACTCAGTCTAACCTCGGGTTTCAAGCGCGGTGTGACCGACTACTCACATTGGATCCTATTGTTTGTAGCCACTGGATTTGCCGGTCAGTTCCGGGCAGATTTACGCTACAAACTCAACCCAACCTCGAGTTGGTCACTTCATATTTTCTAAGTGTTATGTCCACATTCATGTTTTCCAGCATAATCACATGTCAAGTTTCATATCATATTTTCAAGTCATGTTTCATGTTATTCAAGTTTGCCTAACTACCCATAACGTATCCCCATCGCACGTAAGTTCGTATTAACACAAATAGATCTAAGAGGGGAACATAACAATATGACAAGGTGGGCATAAGATGGCAAATTAATCACAAGTTAAACATGGTGATGTTCGAGGCAAGGTGTTTAACATAATCTAGCATATGATAGCATAAAAGGTTTGGCCAAAAACATGAATCTAGCACGAAGGTGATTTGGCCACAAAGGTGATAAATGAGATTACAAGACTGGCTTGAGATAATTGGTTACAATGTCACAAGCAAATAGAAATTAATAGGCTTTTCAATTCTATCATATTAAGACAATAGTCATGGCATAAGGCGATAGTACAAACATCCTAAATGATGGTTTAGACTTGATCCAAATGTCAACATAGTTTTGGTCTAGATCTACCCAAATTGGTATCCTAACATGTCAAAGATTCATAACAGTGATATCATAGGTTCATGAACATTGGGTAGACCTAACTCAATAGGTAAATTCCCAAGATCAAGACCCACAGATAATCAAGAATAGGCTGAATAATCAAGTCTAGATCCAAGTTTTACAGTCATAGTTCTAGGTAAGACTTTCCTAATTATGAATCATAGGTGTTTTAGTCATAAATAGTCCACTGTAATAGTTTCAAGGTCATGGTCATAGCCTTATAATTGTAGGCAACAGTTCATAGTCATGAGTCATAAATGTTCCCAATTATTTTCGTCATAATCATAGGCATTGTCTTATGTTCTCAATCATAGGCATAGTCATAGGCATAATCATATGTCCTCAATCTTAGTCACAATTCCAATGTCATTTGGTAACGTTCCCAATATTCAAGATCCAAGAAAGAAACAAAACAGATCCAAGAAGAAAATACGAGAGATATGAATCATAAATAGATCCGTTTCAATTTAACATGCCCATATTAGATTTATAGTTTTTATCTTAAATTAACTAGAACTTACAGATCGAGGTTTAAGAAGTGGAGATCTAGAAACTAGTTGCTGAATCATTGGATCGGTAGATCTTGATTTGGTCTTTACGTTGTTCGAACTCTCTCTTGAATCCTAGCTTGAATCTCCTCTTGAACAGTATCTCCTTGTCTTGATTTGTTTTATTTGTTTATTAATTTAATTTAGAAGAGGAGAAGAGGCCATGATCATCTAGAATTTGAGCAGCATAAGGATAGAATGAAGTTGTGTGGGTTTAGGCTACGTCTAGGGGTCTTTTTATAGGGATTTAGGAATGTTTCTAGCCATAGGATTAACCCTAGTTTAGATCTAGGCCATCAAATTTCGTCACAGGGTCAGAAAACATGGTCAGGAAGTCATGCAGGTGCACCAGGCCAGGATGGCCCGACCAGGCAGGTCGACACCCAGGTCGACCCTGGGGTCGACTCCCTAGTCGACCTGGGGGGGAGGTCGACTCCCCAGTCGACCCCCAGGTCGACCCCCCTGGGTCTGGCGGGAATTTTCCCGCCACTTCTGATTTTCTGAAATTTGAATCTGTTTTGAATTTGAATTTTTCGTGAAACTTCGCGAGGCCATATCTTGGTCATACGGACTCCGATTTTCGAAAACTCGGACTCTATTTCGCGTATTTTTCCGAGACGAACGCAATGGCACAGCCCGTTTCCCTTGATTCAGATTTTAGAATTTAATTCTGCCTTGATTTCTTGTTTTAGCATGTTATTAAAATTCGGGTTGTTACATTCTCCCCTCCTTAAAGGATTTCGTCCCCGAAATCTCTAAGTTAGGAAGAACGTATCCTACCATCCATCATCCATCTACTCAAAACATCATTCACGAGCAATCATTGTCCTTAAAAGATTTCTAATGCTTTATGAACATATGCAAAAGGTGTGTGTATATGTACTTATCTAATGCGAAATCTCCTTAATGCAAAGTATGTTAGTGAAATGAGTCCATATGTATGAAAATTCCTAACATAATTTATAATTTCTACATGAGTGCACATAACATCCATCCATATGCAACATCCATGTGATAGCATCCGAGTTTCATCCATGAATAAGCATAAACACTCATGCATATGCAATATGAAAGTGTGTAAGCCGATCTTAGTGCCTAATGTGCATCATGCATCCACGAGTAACCACTTGCAACTACTTGCAACCATTTGCAAACATCAAGCATAACATGTTTCAAGTACATGTTTACATCCATAAAGTTTTGTACCTAAGGTTCTCATGACAGGATCGAAAAGATATATAAGATAAAACAGGGTATCTAGGAAAAGAAGTTAAAGATGTACCCCTAGAAGGTTCTGCTGGTGTGCCTTTCTTAGGGCAGTTCTTGCTAATATGTCCAATATCACCGCAATTAAAGCATGCTCCTAACTTCATCTTCTTCTTCCTACAATCTGGAGCTATATGTCCATCCTTACCACAGAAGTGGCATTTCCTTTTCTCATGTGGCTTGTTGTCATTGTTTCCCTTGTTGTTCTTGCCTCCTTTCTCGGGATCTATCTTCTTGGTTTGAGTCTCATTAGTCTTAACCTCTTTCTTTTCATTCTCGTCTTCCTCATGAAGTAGAGCCATCTCTGCCAAGCTTTCATAAGTTGCTCCTGTGGGTATATGAGTCATAACTACTCCTCGTAGTGGCTCGTTCAATCCTCGAGCAAAGCGTAGAGCCTTCTTCCGAGCTGTGTTGACCAATTCTAATCCAAACCTAGCAAGCTCGTTAAACTTATTCATGTACTCCCTAACGGTCATATCCCGTTGCTTAAGTGCTAGGAATTTCTCCATTTGCAGACTCTCTTCTGCTGGTGATAAAAACATAAGCCCAAACCTCTCTCTAAAGTCAGCCCATGTCTCAATTGGCCTAGTAGCGTTGGCAACTTCCCACCAAAATGCAGCTTCTCCTTTTAGTAGCCATATCGCCAGTTGGACTTTTCTACGATCCTCCACATCAAAGATAACAAAGAGGTCTTCCATCTACTTCAGCCAATTTCGTGCTTCAACGAAGCTTTCGGTTCCAATGAAGTCTTTGCCACCCATCGCTTTAAAGTCCTTGCATATCTTCGAAAAAGCAGTTTCTCGCGGAGATTGAGGAGGAGGAGGGACATCGGCTGGGCCTGCAGCGTTGGCCCGAGCCTCGAGGAAATGACGGAACCAAGTGGGTATATTGATACCCTCGGGAAGATTAAGATCGTCGGCCATGATAAGCTGAAAACGAAAAAAGAAAAGATTCAAACGAGGAAACAAAGGAAAGTGCTAATGGCTTTTAGGGAATAGCCTTTTCAAAATAAACTTTTCTTGAAAATTTTGCTTCTTTGTAAACGTTTTGAAAACTAATTTCAGAAGGTTTTTGAAAACTTTTGTCCAGTCTGGTAACCTTCTGCTCTGATACCAAATGTAACACCCCACCTCCGCCAGGGTCACTCACAAAGGAATGCACTGGTTTTGGAGGGATATTATCTAGGTAATCATGCCCAGAGATATCACAAGACAGAACATAAATAGATAATTAAGTAAACAGCGGAAGAATTTATGAGCAAAGCAGATTTATTTCATTCCAAAATAAACCATGTTTCTTACAAACATTTCAAATAACACTTCATTACAACTGTCTTGTAATAGTAGCCAAAGAAGCAATAACTGAAAAACAGAAAAACAGCTTATTCCCCAAGTGTAGTAAAAAGAAGCAGCCATAGCAAACCGTACATGCTGAGCCAAAGCAAGTGATATCCGAGCTAGATGCTAGTGTTTCCTCCCTGAGAACCTGGGGGGGGGGGGGAACGAAAGAAAAAGAGGCGAAAGGAAAAGGGTCAGTCATAAAGACTGAGTAAGTCCTAGTTACTTTCAGCCTAAAAACTAGTAAAGGTAACATGGCATGCATAAACTGAAAGTAACCATAAGCATGATGTCAAGATAAGCGAAATAACAGGATAATCAAGTATAATCAAGTATAATCAAGTATAGGTCAAGTATAGATCAAGAGTAGCATTTTGTGTTCAAGGTTTGCTATACCACTGTACTAGTATTCTGGTTTATGTCAGGTAAAAATCAAGAAAGAATCCCTTGGGTCAATAAGACCCAATTATCAAGAGTTGGCCCCAAGTCAAGTGTATGCAAGAAAGGATCACCTGGCCCAATAATCAAGAGTTGATCCAAGTCAAGGTCCAACTAAACGGCCTAGTCGATCGGCTCCCTATAAGCCTAACTCGTCGTGTTTCGGTGTCATTCAGCCCTAATCGCGAATGTAGTTACTTGTGCTAGGCCCACCCCAGGGGTGTATCAAACCCTGGAGTGACAACCACTGACACAACTCAAGTCACACAAGTAAACCTACTGATGCCTACGGGTCAACGCTGGACTCATGTGCACGGCCATGGTCCGCTTGAATTGGTACACCAACTAAGCCGTCACTTTTGGTCACTTACATTCAGAGTACAGTAATCGTGCCCCACCCTGCCTAGTCCCAGGGGTACAATGATACATCTAGTGGGTTACTGCTGAAAAGAACCCCACAACTAGGTTTCCCTACTGGGTTAAGTGTGTCCAAGATTCAAGACCTAACCCTATCAAATCATGTATCAAGTTGGTTAAGTATATTCAAGTGTTTCAAGACTTAACCATATCGTGTTCATTTGGTTAAGTATATTCCAGTGGTTCATGACTTAACCCTATCATGTGGCATTAATTTATTTTAATGCACCCAACCTCTCACATTAGACAGGTATTGTTGTGGCTGCCGGTATGTCGGTCGGTTCCGGGCAGTCTTACGCCACAACTCAGTCTAACCTCGGGTTTCAAGCGTGGTGTGACTGACTACTCACATTGGATCCTATTGTTTGTAGCCACTGGATTTGCCGGTCGGTTCCGGGCAGATTTAAGCTACAAACTCAACCCAACCTCGAGTTGGTCACTTCATATTTTCTAAGTGTCATGTCCACATTCCTGTTTTCCAGCATAATCACATGTCAAGTTTCATATCATATTTTCAAGTCATGTTTCATGTTATTCAAGTTTGCCTAACTACCCATAACGTATCCCCATCGCACGTAAGTTCGTATTAACACAAATAGATCTAAGAGGGGAACATAACAATATGACAAGGTGGGCATAAGATGGCAAATTAATCACAAGTTAAACATGGTGATGTTCGAGGCAAGGTGTTTAACATAATCTAGCATATGATAGCATAAAAGGTTTGGCCAAAAACATGAATCTAGCACGAAGGTGATTTGGCCACAAAGGTGATAAACGAGATTACAAGACTGGCTTGAGATAATTGGTTACAACGTCACAAGCAAATAGAAATTAATAGGCTTTTCAATTCTATCATATTAAGACAATAGTCATGGCATAAGGCGATAGTACAAACATCCTAAATGATGGTTTAGACTTGATCCAAATGTCAACATAGTTTTGGTCTAGATCTACCCAAATTGGTATCCTAACACGTCAAAGATTCATAACAGTGATATCATAGGTTCATGAACATTGGGTAGACCTAACTCAATAGGTAAATTCCCAAGATCAAGACCCACAGATAATCAAGAATAGGCTGAATAATCAAGTCGAGATCCAAGTTTTACAGTCATAGTTCTAGGTAAGACTTTCCTAATTATGAATCATAGGTGTTTTAGTCATAAATAGTCCACTGTAATAGTTTCAAGGTCATGGTCATAGCCTTATAATTGTAGGCAACAGTTCATAGTCATGAGTCATAAATGTTCCCAATTATTTTCATCATAATCATAGGCATTGTCTTATGTTCTCAATCATAGGCATAGGCATAATCATATGTCCTCAATCTTAGTCACAATTCCAATGTCATTTGGTAACGTTCCCAATATTCAAGATCCAAGAAAGAAACAAAACAGATTCAAGAAGAAAATATGAGAGATATGAATCATACATAGATCCGTTTCAATTTAACATGCCCATATTAGATTTATAGTTTTTATCTAAAATTAACTAGAACTTACAGATCGAGGTTTAAGAAGTGGAGATCTAGAAACTAGTTGCTGAATCGTTGGATCGGTAGATCTTGATTTGGTCTTTACGTTGTTCGAACTCTCTCTTGAATCCTAGCTTGAATCTCCTCTTGAACAGTATCTCCTTGTCTTGATATGTTTTATTTGTTTATTAATTTAATTTAGAAGAGGAGAAGAGGCCATGATCATTTAGAATTTGAGCAGCATAAGGATAGAATGAAGTTGTGTGGGTTTAGGCTACGTCTAGGGGTCTTTTTATAGGGATTTAGGAATGTTTCTAGCCATAGGATTAACCCTAGTTTAGATCTAGGCCATCAAATTTCGTCACAGGGTCAGAAAACAGGGTCAGGAAGTCATGCAGGTGCACCAGGCCAGGATGGCCCGACCAGGCAGGTCGACACCCAGGTCGACCCTGGGGTCGACTCCCCAGTCGACCTGGGGGGGAGGTCGACTCCCCAGTCGACCCCCAGGTCGACCCCCTGGGTCTGGCGGGAATTTTCCCGCCACTTCTGATTTTCTGAAATTTGAATCTGTTTTGAATTTGAATTTTTCGTGAAACTTCGCGAGGCCATATCTTGGTCATACGGACTCCGATTTTCGAAAACTCGGACTCTATTTCGCGTATTTTTCCGAGATGAACGCAATGGTATAGCCCGTTTCCCTTGATTCAGATTTTAGAATTTAATTCTGCCTTGATTTCTTGTTTTAGCATGTTATTAAAATTCGGGTTGTTACAGTGGCAGGAACTGATCGACGCAGAACCCCTCAAATCTCGCGCAACCTGGAACCATAAACTTTGGCAACGGGTTCGGCATATGGTCTTAGCCCAGTAATTCAAAACGAAGAGGATGAAGGTTAATTTTCTTTTAATTGTAGTAGTTATTTTAATTTTGTATATATATATATATATAAAGACACTAATAAATTTTGAAATAAAAATATATAGAATATGCAATATATAGCATTGTTTAAAAATAAAATTAGCTTTGTGTTTAAAATAAAATAGCATTCTTCTTGTAAAATAAAATTTGCACTTGTTTTTCAAAATATAAACATCTATGATTTTAAAATATAAAAATATCTTTGTTTTAGAAAGATAAGAATATACTTTGTTTAGAAAAATAAAAATAGCTTTGTTTTTTTTTCAAATAAAGGTAATGATGTTTCTAAATAATAAATTAGAATTACTTTTAAAATGAAATTAACGTATGGTTTTAGAAATAAGAAAAACCCAGATTTGTTTTAAATTTTGATTTTTATATATTGAATAGCAAAGGAAAAATTCGATTTTTATATATTGAATAGCAAAGGAAAAATTCGATTTTTTATATATTGAATAGCAAAGGAAAAATTCGATTTTTATATATTGAATAGCAAAGGAAAATTTCGATTTTTATATATTGAATAGCAAAGGAAAAATTCGATTTTTATATATTGAATAACAAAGTAAAAATTCGATTTTTATATATATAGTGAATACGGGTGACGAAAATGACGAAAGAAGAAACGGCGGAGATTTTCTACATATGAAGAGTCGAGACGTTTGGTTTAGCTTATCGGTGAGAACTTCTCACTTTTAATTTTATTTCTAGTTAAAATATATACTAGGATGCAGACGGTGTTTAGTAGCACCCGACACCCGTCGTCCACAGACCATGGACGGCTTGTATGCTTGTTTGTATGATTTTGATGTGTAGTTGATTGCGTGATGTGATGTGAAATAAAATATTTATATAGTTAAAAATATTTTATAGTTAAAAATAGAATTTTTAACGCGTATATGAAAGGAAATAAAAATAAACTAATCGGACGATTTGTTTATATAAACACATTTGACTGATATTGATTGGGACGATAAATTTTACACATCGCCCAACTGCACAAATAAAATCTGTGTTTGATTGTTTGAAACCCCACACGGGTATTGGGATGATATATGACATACACTAATCCCAATAGTTAGTTGTATGTCGATCGATTGATTGACAGACTGTTATAAGCGTTAAATATTTATATTCGATGCTTATACAGTGTAGAGTGCACTTTGGATGATGGTTGATTATTCATCGTTGTTATTGTATACATGTATTGTAGAAAATCCATATAATTAACATTATATGGTAATTGATTGGGCTTCATTCTATATTTGAAATAGCAATATTTGAAATAGAAATATTTGAAATAGAAATATTTGAAATAGCAGTATTTGAAATAGAAATATTTGAAATAGAAATATTTGAAATAGCAATATTTGAAATAGCAATATTTGAAATAGCAATATTTGAAATAGAAATATTTGAAATAGAAATATTTGAAAAAGTAAATATTTGAATAGAAATATTTGAAAAAGAAATATTTGAATAGAAATATTTGAAAAAGAAATATTTGAAATAGAATATTTGAAAATAGAATTATATGAAGCCGTGTTGATTAGATTGACGCCATTTTGACGTGAACGATATTTATATCGATTTATTCAATTTTCAATGTATATTGAAAGTGTTTTCAAAATTTGAATTATACTGAAAGTGATTTCGAAATTTGAATTATATTGAAAATAATCGAAATTCGAATTGAAATCGAAAGGAATTGAATTCAAATTGAAATTGAAAGGAAATTCAAATTAAATTGAAATTGAATATGAAGTTGAAACCGTTTTGAAAATGAATTTAAAACGATTTATAAAGCACGTTTTGAATTGAAATCGACGAAGTATATATTATATATATTATATGTATAATATAATGGCCTGAATAGAACGCGCCGCGCCGCGGCAGTTCGCGAATTTCGACCATTGACTTCGAATGGATATTGCGGGAGATACGACCGTCGGATTCTCCAAAAACCGAAATCGTTGGGTTCGTATCGAAAAGAGCTTTCTAACGAATATTAGAAATTTGAAATCTAACGGTTGGATTTGAACTTATGTCCAAATCAAATTTGGAAAAGGTCGCTGTAAGTGCAGTTCGATGGCCATTGATGGAAATCGACTGTACGGGTCTTGATAAAATTATTAAAAATAGTAATAATTTGTGTAAAATCATAAGAAATGATTTGGGAAAAATTGGGATGAAAAACTCCATATTTGAAAAGATAAAAATAGATTTTTATCGAAATGAACTAGTTTTGAACTAGAATTAAAATTCTATTTATTTTTAAATAAATAAATTTGATTTGAAAGGGTTTTAAAAGTAACCAGGATTTCCAATAACTGAATTGGAATGGATTTGAATCGAAATTGTCTTTGGATTATTTTGATGTTGGATTTCGTGATTATACATATATTGTTATGGAAATTTGAAAGATATATTTATATCGTTATTCCCAATACGATATTTTTTGGTCGTAGAATTTGATATTGAATATAAGCCGATATATTTTCTATTCAGAGCCTTGCATTTAATATCAAATGTGATTTTGGGTTTATAGTGAACCGTGTTTTAAATGACACTTATTCTTTAACCCAGTTAAAGATTAAAACTAAGTGGAGTTTTAATGAATCTTTAATTAGATTGAAAAGATCGAGAATGTAGTATCACCAGTTTTGCTCCAAAGCGATAGTTAAATCTTTAATTAGATTTGGACGTGGAATGGTAATTAATTTTACCGATAACACCGTGGTATTAGATATGGAGCATTACCAGTTTTGCTTCATGGGATGAATAGGTTGGGATTGGGAAATAAAATAAATAATTACTTCAGTGTGGTTCGTTAATCCCGACTAGTTTGGAAAACCATAATTTGGTTTGAAATGATATCCAAAGGAAGATTAAAGAATAAATTTTAAAGAATTTATCTTTGATAAAATTAATGGGAACCTTTCCCTAAGAACGTGAAATTTAGAAACTAACTGTAGGTTAGCTAAGAAGAATGGTTTCCTGGGTATTGATCTGATGTTGGTTTCGGCCTTCGGGGTTAATATTTGGGGAATTGTTCCCTTGCTAATTTACGGTTAGTGACTGATGAATTGGAATGAGGCGTATGTTGTGATTGTGTAACATTTGTTTACTATATACGCGGGTTGTTCGGAAAGGCCGGGTTTATACCCATTCTGAACAACCGATTCAACGATAAGTCGAAGATGATGACGGTGGTCGAAGACCGGAAGTCTTCACATCGTTTAGGTGATTACTGATGATCTTGATTGGGCTGTACACCCAAGATGAGGGAATCAGTTGGTGGTCGTCCAGACATATTTGGAGATCAACGGATATGCGAGGAAAGTGCCTCCGGTTTCGTTCAGACCTAGAACGGACTTGTAAATGGATGGTGTGTCTGACATTGTATTCCTTTATATTTTATTCGTTGATCTTTGCTAAATATATATCTGTTTGGCGGCGGAGAATTTATTCTCTTGCTTAACGCCCTTCTCGGAGACATACGAGCTCAGAGGTTATATATTGGCAGAAATCAGTGGTACGATATGGATTGATAGTGTGGCATGCTGAGATGCAGTGATCCAGACTTTTGTTGAAAAGCAAAGTCTGGTGGATGATGATCAAAGCGCAGCTTTGATATAGCATGGCTTTGTGTATAGCGTTGATTCACGAGCCTCACACCCCGGTATGGTGGTAAACTGATGGTTTGATCAGTATGCTTTTTTAGTGGATGGGCGCCTTAGCGGTGTCGTGGATTCGGTCGACCGAGATGAGCTTAGTGCTCAGGGATAGAAAAAGCAGTGTTTTCTCTCGCTGGGACGTAAGCCGCGGTGATACTCTGGTCCCAAAAGTGCGGATGTGCATTACAGTGTTTTCTCTTGCTGGGACGTAAGCCGTGGGGAATTGCACTATGCGATCGATTTTTCGAATCAGGAGCCACCATGATGGAAATCCAATTTCCAATACGTGTATTTCGGTTTTAATTGTAGAGCCTAGTATGGCGACATAGTGGGATGGGGCGCTTATGCCGTCTATGATTGATACTTATGATTTGAATTTTTTTTATACAATATGCACTTATAATAGTATCAAATGATTTGTTTTAAACGTATCAAGCATTCTTGGCTATTATAAGGTAAAAACCCTATCCTATGGCTTGCGTTGCATTGTGTGATGGGACCTGGGTCTTATAATAGCTTCATTTTTCTTTATTTAGCATTGCGCTGTTGTTTTATGCACTGGTGTTCTTGGGGGGAAACCCGTTCCGTGTTATACGGCGTGGTCCCTTGATTTACCTTAATTTGAAAATAAAGATAAGTAACTGTTTTAGTTCTCACACCAGTCCCATGACTGACCTGGAGTTTATTGTTTTCACATAAAATCTGGGTGCCCCTATTTTGACATGGGCAGCTAGTAGTTTTGGTTTTGCAGATTTATATTCACAGGATCCTGGTTTACAGCTGGAACGATATCAGGAAAGCTTTGTATCCGTATATCTCTTCTAGTTGTGTATTGTATTATTTTCCGCTGCTATATAATGTATTGTAATCTCTGATATTTTCTGTGTAATATTTTCTGTGTAATATCCTGGGACTGGACAAACCGAAGGCACTATTCAGTACATCCATCTTAGGCACTTTACCTAAGATTTATATAACAACCCTTGCACTTTACTCCGTCTTCAATTATCTTTGGCATATATGATTCGCACACTTATGCTAATACAAAGTGGTTCTTCGGATAATAATCCAACTGGTCTCTCCATATTACAATGTTAAAATGGTCAAAAACTTCGATAGTCGGTGAGTTAACTATCAAAGAAAACCACGTGTGCAACCAACAATATTATTTCCAAATAGAAATTCTATCGATCAATCAGCATTCATCTTTTTATCCTTTAAATTAAATTATCATTAATTTATTTCATTTGTCATTTCTTGTTTCATATATTCAACATTTTTTATTTTCTAAATTTAGAAAATATATGTTATTAACACTGGAAGACATTACCATTTCTTGTTTTCTATATTAGAAAGCATTTCTGATTCTTATTTGGAAAACATTTCCAAAACTCTTACATTGGACTTATACAGATGTTTAAACAAACCATCGCTATGCCAACTCAAACCATTACACTTATTAACTAAATTTACTTAACCATCCTTTACTATCAAACTTTAGCCCTTTCCTTAGTTAAGAAGGAAGTCAATCAAGTTAGGGTATAATTACCTCTCAGATCTTAACTGAACAACATTTTAACTTCGGAATAGACAAAGTTTATCCTTTAAACCTTTAACCAACTTCCTTATGTAACTCTCTTTCGAATAATCTCTATTCGATAACTCCTCCCTTCGAATAACTATATCCGATAATCTCTCTTACCAATAAATATATTCGAAAATCCTTCTTCGAATGAACTATATTCGATTAACTCTATTCAATTAACTCTTATCAACTAACTCTATTGGATTAACTCTTTTTGATTTAACTCTAATCGATTAACTCTATTTGATTAACTCTATTTTGATTAACTCTTTTCGATTAACTCTTTTCGAATAAACTATATTCGATTTTCTCCTTTAATTCTATTCGAATAAACTATATATGATTTACTCCTTTAATTCTGTTCGAATAAACTATATTCGATTTACTCCTTTCGAATAACTAGATTCGATTAACTCACTTCGAATAACTAGATTCGATAACTCACTTCTCGAATGAACTATATTCGCTTACTCTTCTCGAATAAACTATTTTCGATTACTCTTCTCTCGAATACACTATATTCGATTAACTCACTCTTTCGAATAAACTATATTCGATAATCTCACTTTCGAATAACTAAATTCAATTAACTCCATTCGATTAACTATTAATCGATACTCCTTTCGATTATTTAATACTCGATAACTCCTTTCGATTAACTAATAATCGATTACTCCTTACCTTTAACTCTATTCGAATAAACTAATATTCGATAACTCTATTTAAATCTATTCGAATAAACTATATTCGATTTACTCCTTTCTAATAACTAGATTCGATTAACTCACTTCGAATAACTAGATTCGATAACTCACTTCTCGAATGAACTATATTCGATTACTCTTCTTGAATAAACTATATTCGATTACTCTTCTCTCAAATACACTATATTCGATTAACTCACTCTTTCGAATAAACTATATTCGATAATCTCACTTTCGAATAACTAAATTCGATTAACTCCTTTTGATTAACTAATAATCGATACTCCTTTCGATTAACTAATAATCGATAGCTCCTTTCGATTAACTAATAATCGATAACTCCTTTCCTTTAACTCTATTCACATAAACCAAATATTCGATAACTCCTTTTAACTTTATTCGAATAACTAATATTCGATAGCTCTATTTTAACTCTATTCGAATAACTAATATTCGATAACTCCTTTTAACTTTATTCGAATAACTAATATTCGAAAACTCCTTTTAACTTTATTCGAATAACTAAATATTTGATAACTCCTTTGAATTATCTCCTTTGGATTATCTCTTTTGGACTATCTACTTTGGATTATTTCCTTTGGATTATCTCCTTTTCTATTTGTTTACTTAACAAATAACTATTCCCTTTTCAATTCTATTTATTTAACAAATAAATATTTCTTTTATCTTTCCTATTTATTTAACAAATAAATACCCCTTTTATCTTTTCTATTCTATTTGTAAATGTTTTACAAATATTCCCTTTCCAAATCTATTTGTAAATGGTTTACAAGTATATCCTTTTTATTTCTATTTGTAAATGGTTTACAAATATACCCTTTTCATTTCTATTTGTAAATGGTTTACAAATATATTCTTTTTCTATTTGTTTTTGCAAATATCTTCCTTTGTATTTGTCTTACAAATATATTTCCTTCATATTTGTTATACAAATAATTTCCTTTATATTTGATATCGATTATTGAATGAATTTATATTTTAGTAAATGATTACTTACTAGATATATTAAGTAAAATGGTTATCATCAATTGAGATTTTCAGAAGTAGTGTTATGATCTATAAAACCATGTTTTAAATAAGAAATAAGATCTGATTGATATTTCTTAGAAAAGGGTTTTTTGAGTTACGAACTTCTATCTATTCTGAGATAAGAACATTGTCGATCAAGGTCCGAGAGGTAAATAAAATATCCTAACCTGAACGCCTTCACTATTATCGAGGAATGATATTAGTTTGTGACAATAAAGGAGTTTAAAATCAGTTAATATTTTCCTGAAACATTTGCAATTCATTTGCTGGTTTTCAAATGTGATTTAAATTAAACAATGCAAATCAACATTGTTTAGCCAAGTTGAATTATAATGTTTTATTTATATTATTAGGCTATTTATATAGAACTGTTTTCCAGAAAATGGAAATAATACGAGTGGAATATACCTATTCGAAATAACTAGTAGTTAGAAATGGAAAGGGTTATGTTAATTTGGAAACAGAAATAAATATTTGGAATTTAAGTAGATTTCTATAAAATCTACAAGTGGAAGTGAAGTAAAAGACATTGAGTTTTAATAAAAGAGCGTATGTTGTTCGACATTCTTTTTCCGCATTAGAATTGGTCATTTGATTATATTATTTAATTAACAATATATTGGTATATTGACATTTCCAAATTTAAGGAAATAAATGGGTTACGAAGATATGGGATGAGTTATCAAGATATGTAAATGGAATCAACTTCAAATCTATGAAATGATTTCCAAGGATTCGATAATGAGTTTTAATGAATAATTTTAAACAGTAAGGATCTGAGCTGCCAATATACTTGACCGTACCTTTTTGACATTTATAGTTAAATCACCAAACTATCAATGAATATCTTATTGGACTTTTGACATGTTGTTTTGAAGAGACCGGGATGGGAACTGTTAGACCAAAAAGTGGTTCTAACACCCAAATTGATTAAAAGCAAAATGAAATGAGATAAAAATAAAAATGAACACACAGGATTTATAGTGGTTCGGCGAAGAAATGCCTACGTCCACTTGTTTTTCACTATTTTCACTGATTTTGTTGCAAGTACAATGAAATATTCACTTGATTTCTCTCACAACTCACTTACAATCACTCAATTGTCTGAAAACAAATAATGAAAGAAGATTTGGATTCTCCGGGATTGCTGGAATTCGGGTTATGAAGGTGGTTGAACTCTCCAAGTGCCAGAAAAAGATCCTTTTCTTTGTCTCCAGACGGGGTATTTATAGGTGTGAATTTGCTCAGAACCCGATCCGGATCGGAGCCACGTGTCATCCATCCCATCAGCCCCGGGTTCGGATGGATTTCTATGTTGACAATGCATCAGAGTAATGGACGTTGTGGGCAGGAACTGGTCATAGCCGATCCGGATATCCAGGCGCTCATGTAGGGGAATGATGTGGAAAATGGGTTCGGGTCGGAGGGATATGTACAAGGGGTTCGGATCGGGATATCCGATCCGACCCGGATTGACTTGGAAACAATTCTCTCTTCTCTTTATTCTGCTCCGCTCCACTCCGATCTATCTCCGTAGCAATCAAATGGCTTTCCGATCCAATTGAGATTATATTGTCCTCCGATCCGAACAGTTGTGCCTTTCTAATTTCCTCAGCAATAGTTCACCGATCCGAACAGAAAACTTTATCCGATCCGAACCTCTATCCTGCTCCGATCCGACCCGCTTCAGAGTTTTTCAAGTTTCTTCAATATTTCATGTCTTGACTTTGTGTTGCCAAGTTCACAAAGTGGGCTAACATTTTGCCCCCTCAAATGATGCTTCTGTTGGAGACGGAGCATGCTTTGACCATCAATGCATAGCGCTCTTCGAGGTAATTTCCCTTTTGATTTTCCTTGCGTTTTTATCTTTTTCTTCAAATTTCAATTCAGTTTGTTGGCGAGCTAAAGAATTCGGTTTGGTTCGGAATCCGATCCGAACAGACCCCCTCTTCTCTCTATCTTTCACTGGAGTATTGGGCCAAGCTTTATTTCTGGACCACCGATCCAGTCCGAACGGGGAGACGAATAGTCACCCTGTTTTCCTATATAAGCCTAGCCTTCGCCCTCCTCCACCTTTCTTTCTTTATTGCTCTTCACCTGACCGATTTCACTCTGAAACCCGAACTTTCAGACTCTTTAAAAACCTGAAATTATCTCGCCAATCCTCGATTTAAACACCTCGGTAGGTTCTGAAACTTCATTCAATTTTATAACAATGGGTTTCAATTGAGATTTACGGTTAATTTTGAATGGTTTGAACATGACTCCTCTCTCGCTTCGATATTGCGTCTCCCTCCTCCCTTGCCATCGTCGTGGATGGTTCTACCACCATCTCGAGGCGCTGAGAGGTTAAATGGGGGATGCGCTCGTCTTTAACTGGAGCTTTGGACATGGACGTGGATTTGACTGTAATTGAGGAAGGGGAAGAAGAAGAAGAGGATTAATGGGATCGGTTCGGGTTGGAGTATCGAGGGTGGACGAGAGGGAAAAGAAAAGTGGTTCAGGAAGTCGGATCGGGTCGGGGCAAGGCAAATAAAGAAAGGGAAAAAGAAAAGAAATTCAGTAGATCGGATCGGGTCGGGGCAAGTATTTAAGAAAAGGGGGGAAAAGAGCTTTGCTAACCGGATCGGGTCGGACCGTAAGATGACGGAGGAGAAGTATAACTACGTGATCCGATCCGAACCGTTAGGGGACTCTGCCTCCGAACCGATCCAACTTTGATTTCTGAGTTTGAATGAGATATCCAAGCCTAAGGCCACGCCCCCGATCCGATCCCAATGAATGCACCCGAACCGAACCGAAGCACAGTCTACTTTAACGCATAAAAACTCGTCTAACTAGCCCAATCAACTTTTGGCATGATCTTCAATTTGATGGACAGTTAGGATAGTGCCTTGTGAACGTGACTGGACATCCAGAATTACTTCAACTCTTTATATCTTGCCAAACTTTTGCGTCGCACTTTTAAACATTTACTTTGCACTTTCCGTATACACTGTTCACACTTTAGTTTGCACACACGCACGGGGGGATACGGGCTAATTTGCTCTAATTTGTGCTATTGCTTCTTCAATAGTTCTATGACCATGAGACCCAGACGCTCTTCCAGAATAGCTGAGAGGAAAGAAGCCCCGGAAACCTCTAACAAAGTCACTCTCGAGGACATATCTTCTCCGTCGGATCCAGAATGGGACAATGAGGGTCCAGACTACGGGGTTGGAAATCGGAAAAGCAACGAGGTGTCTTCAAAGAATGAAATTTCTCTGGGTTTTGAGGAGGAAGGAGGGATTGGTGACGATCGAGCCCCCGATGAATTTGAATCGGCCGTTATATTGGAATCACCTCCAGATTCCATTGAATCAACAATCAACAACGATCGACTTATCCGAATTTGCTTAAAGTACGGGATAATGAAAAGGGACACTCTAGTGCCTTCAAGCTCTGACCGTCCCCACAACCCTCAAGAAGGATATATGGCAGTCACTCGGTTGATGTGTATGGTCGGCGCTATCCCTCCGTTTTCTACCTTCATCATTGACTTTCTAAGACAAATGCGGATTGCCCCCATGCAGTTGCATCCCAATTCTTATGCCTACTTGCACACTTTGTACATAGCATACCGTGAGATCTTAGGCATAGAGCTCACGTTCGATGACGTTCATTTCTTCTATAACTTCAAGCATCGGACTCGACAGACTCCATCTTTCTGCTATTTTGAGTCTGTTCCTAAGAGGAAGATAATCTCGGCGCCATTCAGCAGTAAAGCTAGAGACTCCAGACTGGAATGGTTCTATGTGAAGCGACAGCCTGGATGTGCCAGGAGGTGGACGAAATCAAGTAAAGCACTGATTTTCTAAATCCGGGCTCTATACACTCGAGTTATCACCTTAACTTGTTTTCCTTTTTGTTTGCAGTCGCCAATCCAAAACAAATATCAGATCAGGTGTTCTTTGACCGGATGCACCAACTTCTTAATGGAGATCAAAAATTCTTGACCATCGACGAAGTCCTTAAAGACGAATATCTTCACTTTCATGGGCTGTTATCCGTTTTTCGTAGCATTGGTCATGGGACGGCTCCATACGCATATATTCCTCCAGTGGAGGTAGTCCCAGAGATAGGAGAAGGCTCAGGAGTTCCTACAGCGCCTCTTCAAACTTCACCTTCTCCATCTTCTACTCAGGATGACGAATTGGCTAACCTGGCCGAAAAGCATCGTGAAGGGTATATTGCCCCCGAGGAGGTTACTTCTCCGGTTCCGCTTCGAAAGCGAACTCAACTTCCATCGACTCAATGCTTGGCGATTCCAACGTTTCAATTGGAATTATTTCAGTCTCTTCTGGATTGTCGGAACTAGCCAGCTTTGCCAGCCTATCCGCCTTCTGGTTTTCGGCTCTTGGGATGTGTGTTATATCGTACCGCTCCAAGCTACTCAATAGCTCTCTCACTTTCTTGAGGTAGGCGATAAGTCGAGGTCCCCGAGCCACAAATTCCTCTCGCACTTGGCAAACAACGATTTTAGAGTCACAGAATATGTCCAATGTTTTTATTCCGAGGTCTTTAGCAAGCTTCAGCCCGGCAATCAGGGCTTCATATTCAGAGTCATTGTTAGTCGCCGAAAATTCTAATCGTAGAGCGTAATATAACGACTGTCCTTCGGGGGTGACTAAGACGATTCCAGCTCCGGACCTTCGTTCGTTCTTGGCTCCATCTGTGTATAGTTTCCACGGATCTATCTTTAACTCATCCTCGGACCTAACCTCTTTGTCATCGATTACTTCCTCCTCTGGGATGGTGAACTCCGCTATAAAGTCTGCCAGAGCTTGCCCCCTGACCGACTTTCGTGGTTGAAAATTTAAATCAAATTGGCTTAATTCTACATTCCATTTGATCAACCTTCCCGATGCTTCGGGTCTCTGCAATACCTGCCTAAAGGACTGGTCGGTGTATATGGTTATTGGATGAGCTTGGAAATATTGACGAAGATTTCGGGATGCGATTAGGAGGCTGTAAGCGAGCTTCTCAATTTTTGGGTAGTTGCGCTCTGCCGTTGCTAATTTCTTGCTTACATAATATACTGGCCTTTGTACTTTGTCTTCTTCTCGAACCAGGGCTGTGCTAACGGCGTGAGCCGAGACTGCCAAGTAAACAAACAATTCTTCGTGATCCACTGGCTTTGATAAAATCGGCAGTTTCTCTAGCAGTTCCAATAAATTTCGAAAGGCCTCAACACAGTCCGGAGTCCACTCGAAGTTCTTCTTTCCTCTTTTAATCAAATCAAAAAACGGAACGCATTTGTCTGTGGCTTTGGAGATGAATCTACTCAGCGCCGCTACTTTCCCTGCAAGACTTTGGATTTCTTTAATTCTCCTCGGCTCTTCAATGTTTCTAATCGCTGCTATCTGGCTAGGATTGATTTCAATTCCTCATGAGCTCACAATGAAGCCAAGGAACTTTCCCGATTCCACTCCAAATGAGCATTTCAGAGGATTCAATTTCATCCGATACTTTCGCAGGATACCAAACATTTCCGCCAAGTCTTGCGTTTGGCTGGAGGACTGTTTCGATTTGACAAGCATATCATCCACATAAACTTCCATAGTCTTTCCTATTTGATTATAAAACATTCTGTTCACCAAGCGCTGATAAGTGGCTCCGGCGTTTTTCAATCCGAATGGCATTACGACATAACAATATAATCCCAAATTCGTAATGAAGCTCGTATGTTCTTGGTCTGGCACGTGCATAGGAATTTGGTTGTACCCAGAATATGCGTCCATGAAAGAGAGAAGTTCATGACTTGCTGTCGAATCTACAAGCTGGTCAATCCTTGGAAGTGGGAAACTATCTTTTGGGCAAGCTTTGTTCAAATCTGAAAAATCAATGCAAGTCCGCCACTTTCCATTCGGCTTCTTTACCAAGACGGGATTCGATATCCAGTCGGGATATGTTGAATCTCGAATAAATCCATTCTGCTTCAGCTTCTCCACTTCCTCTTTGAGAGCAGCCGACCTCTCTGGGCCCAGCATACGTCTCTTTTGCTTCATAGGCGGATGCTTCGGGTTTACATTTAATTTGTGACTTATAATGGATGGCGATATCCCACACATGTCAGCGTGGGTCCAGGAAAACACGTCCAAGTTCGCCTTCAAAAAGTCCGTTAGTTCTTTGGCCCGACGTGGATCCAATTGAGACCCAATCTTCAAGACTCTTGTCGGATCAGCGTCATCAATGGGAACTTCCACTGTCGCTTCATTAGGAGTTGCATTCTTAGTCTCTGGTTCGTCGTCTTTTCTGGGATCCAGGTCTTCAGGCGTTCCTTTAAGCAACTCCTTCGGGGCCGATTTCTCTAATTGCTACGCCGAGCCCCCCTTTGGGGGAGGCGAGGCATCTTTACTCTCGATGTTAAGTCCTTTCATCAACATCTTTAATTCGGCCACATAGCAGGCCCGTCCGGAAACTTGATCCCCTCTCATTACTCCAGTTCCGGCTTCAGTTGGGAACTTAAGCAATAAACACCAAGGGGCGATACAAACTCTGAATTCAGCAAGGGCAGGCCTCCCCAAAAATGCATTATAAGGCGAATCTACGTCCAATACTACGAACTGAAGCATCCGCACTCTTCTGCGTTCTCCTTGCCCCAAGGTCACGGGCAATTCTATGTATCCCATGGGAGCTGTTGACGCCCCGTTGAAGCCTCTGATCCATCCTTCACATGGCTTCAAATCTTCAGATTCCAACTTCATCTGATCAAATGACTTTTTAAACAAAATATTGACGGAACTTCCATTGTCTACTAATACCTTATGAACCAAGGCCGGCCCAATGGTGGTAGTAATAACCAACGGATCATCAGTGGGTGATTGGATCCCAGTATTATCTCTGCTGCGGAATACCACGTCGTCAAACATGGTCTTCTGTTGTTTTATGGGGGTGATATCTTCCAAATCATCACCTTCATTCACATCTATGTGCTTGGCAGCATTTACATATTGATCCATTGATCTGAAACTTCGGATTGTCGGGTGAGGTCCGCCCACTATGGAGTTGATAACAATTCCTTTACCTTTCTGCTGCGCTGTAGGCTTGGGAGCAGGTAGAATTTGTTTTGGAGCTTGCTCTCCTTGCCCCCTATCCCTCGGGGCAACCTTGTATTCATCCAACTTCCCTTCACGCAGCAGCTTCTCAATCACATCTCTCAAATGCCGACATTCATTGGTTGAATGCCCATGAGTTCCATGAAACAAACAAAACTTCCCTGTCGCCATCTCTTACTCGGTCGAATCACGAGGTGGCGGTCTTTTATACTGCAAAACGTTGTACGTGTCCAGGTAAATATTTTCCAGGGTGTCGTTCAATGTTGTATAATTCTCGTAGGTCTGGAATCGGGGTCTTTTGTTAGGACCACTTCCCCTATTTCTATTTCTTCTGTTTCCGTTTGCATTACGGTTATTGTTGTTGCCCCCGTTTCCAGCATTGTTGTGTCCACCCTTGTTTCCCACATTTACTTCAACCTTGCCGGAACTTTCCCCAGACTGCTTCACGGCGACGTTACTTTGCACATTTTCTTTTGAAGCCGCCTCAGACTTTCTCTTTCGGTTTGCCCTGGCCTCCTCTCGCCTTAAATAAATATCGGCTTTTTCATAGAATATCTCCCTTGTGGAGGGTGTCTTCCCAGAAAGGTAATCCCCGAACTCAGATTCAGGATCGACTCCTTCCTTTAATGCCATCAGAATGGTGGGCTCATGCGGGTCACTAACTTCAGTCACAGCTAAGTTAAAACGGTCAAGATATGCCCTCAAAGACTCTCCTGGTGCCTGCTTGATTCTTGATAATTCAATAACACTTTTGGACTTTCGGGCATGGAGTCGGAACTGATTCATAAAACGTTCGCTCAGCTCCTTGTAATTCGAAATCGAACGAGGGGGAAGTCGGGTAAACCAGAACAGTGCCACATCTTCTAAATAAATCGGGAATGCCTTACACTTTACTGCATCAGGAGCAGCAGCAGCATTCATGAGCCACGAGTATCGCATCAAATGCTGTCCCGGATCAGTTCTCCCGTTGTACTTGTCCATCTGTGGCAGGTTAAAATGCGGGGGAAACTGGAAGTCGAGGATATCATCGGTGAAAGGAGTATGGCTTCGCTCAATGCCATAATCTTCATTTGTATAGTTCCGGCTCTCGGACATGATCTGGGGCACCATTGCCTGTACATCAGCATTAGTTAGGGGCCGCTCAGGTTCCCTGGCCCTAGTATCCGGGTTCCTTCTGGGCTCTTGTTCAGGAGATGCCCTTCTTCTTCGAGCTGCTTCTGCTCTATTCCGTTCCCTACGCTCTCGGTCGATCTCGGGAGGAGGGGACTGGAGCCTTTGCCCCCGAGTGGGGTCATTGTTTCCTAGTGCTCGTGCAATATCCTCGCGAGACCCCAAAGATCCAAATGTCAGCTGCTCCACATTCTGAGGTCGTTCGAGCGGCCTTCGTTCACGGGGCCGCTCTTCCTCGGAAGATGAAGACTGATCCATTGGTGTGTGACGAACCGGTGATGGGGTTCTCTGTCGACGGAGCTCCCTGATCTCCCTACTCATGAGCCTCATGTTTTCTTGCATCATGAGGTTGGTGCACTCGTGGACTTTCATAGCCTCCCTAGTACTTTCAAGCATATCAAGTAGGCGCGAGAAATCTCCTTGAGTAATGGGTGCAGACGGATTGACCTGATCACTGACCCTGGCGGCTGGAATCGGAGCATTTGTAGGGACTCGAGTAGAGGTTCCAACATCACCAAGATTCGGGCCGGATCGGAGATGGGAGGTCGGGTCGGTTCAGAGCTGGGGAGTCTGTTCGGGTCGGTACATGGCAAGCTGCTCGGGTCGGTTCAGATTGGGGGAATGCACTGCTTCAGAATCTCCTATCCGGATCGGATTGGAGCTCTCCCCCTGAAGACGGTTCGGATTTCCTGCATTGGTTCGTCCTGCTGCTGAACTCTGCCCACGAGACCTTGTTACAACCGCGTTTTGCTGATCTTCGCCAGCTCCATTTCCTCGACCAGATTGAACTTCTTTGCCTTTTCCTTTGGCCATGATTCTTCGACAATCACTTCAAAAAATATCCAAGGGCGTTGAAACTTGAGGATTAACTTCTTTGAACTCAACGGTCCAAAAAGTAGAACGATAATCCCGAAAAACAAAGAATTGAGATGAGTTCTCAGTGAAAGCACCAAAATGTTAGACCAAAAAGTGGTTCTAACACCCAAATTGATTAAAAGCAAAATGAAATGAGATAAAAATAAAAATGAACACACAGGATTTATAGTGGTTCGGCGAAGAAATGCCTACGTCCACTTGTTTTTCACTATTTTCACTGATTTTGTTGCAAGTACAATGAAATATTCACTTGATTTCTCTCACAACTCACTTACAATCACTCAATTGTCTGAAAACAAATAATGAAAGAAGATTTGGATTCTCCGGGATTGCTGGAATTCGGGTTATGAAGGTGGTTGAACTCTCCAAGTGCCAGAAAAAGATCCTTTTCTTTGTCTCCAGACGGGGTATTTATAGGTGTTAATTTGCTCAGAAGCCGATCCGGATCGGAGCCACGTGTCATCCATCCCATCAGCCCCGGGTTCGGATGGATTTCTATGTTGACAACGCATCAGAGTAATGGACGTTGTGGGCAGGAACTGGTCATAGCCGATCCGGATATCCAGGCGCTCATGCAGGGGAATGATGTGGAAAATGGGTTCGGGTCGGAGGGACATGTACAAGGGGTTCGGATCGGGATATCCGATCCGACCCGGATTGACTTGGAAACAATTCTCTCTTCTCTTTATTCTGCTCCGCTCCGATCTATCTCCATAGCAATCAAATGGCTTTCCGATCCAATTGAGATTATATTGTCCTCCGATCCGAACAGCTGTGCCTTTCTAATTTCCTCAGCAATAGTTCACCGATCCGAACAGAAAACTTTATCCGATCCGAACCGCTATCCTGCTCCGATCCGACCCGCTTCAGAGTTTTTCAAGTTTCATCAATATTTCATGTCTTAAATTATATGGAAAAGTGGGACGTTACAAACATTTATTATATCAAATCAGCTACAGATAAAATGGCATCATGCCTACTTTAAAATGCACATAAAGTTCAAAAAAAATATTGTTGTACTTATAGTTATGTAGACATACATAAATTTTATTATTTTTCTATAGTTATGTGAAACATGCTTCTATGATTAATTACGCATTTAAGTGGATATGGGACTGCTCTAGCATAGGTAATTGTATATCACTAAATTTTCGAATTTAATTATAATTACCAACTTTTATAATTAAATCATTATATTTGCAATTATTATTTTTAATCAGTTTGTGGATTACATTTTAGAAAAATATATTAAAAGAGTAAACAAATCAACTATAAAACTAAAACATTTCCAAGTTGAAATAGGTAGCAATAATTATTCGAAGTTGATAAAGAATTGAATATTTTGTGATCAAGTCGCTATTGGGACTTGTTATAATATTGACTATCCCAAGCAAGGCATCTATTAAAAATGAGTTTAAAAATAGAACTACATAATGACCATCACAATTTTAATGACTGTGAGTTGCATGCTGTTATCACCAAAATTGACTCCAAGGCTAGCTGGAAATGAAGGACTGTTGGAAGAATACAGGCATAGGAAAGTCCCTTTAAAACAGAAAGCTGAGCAATAAGTCGAACAGAAAGCCGGAGAAAATAGTTGGAAAGCAACAGAAACCGACACCTTCCTGAAGGGAAGAAAACTCAAAGTCCGAAAAATGTCCATAAAGCGCATCCGACAAAAACCCTTCTGACAGGACCTATCCGATAGGACGTTTCGCAGCGGAAGGCCCCCCAAGATAGAAACTAAGAAAGAAGGCACGAGCTACCCTCCTTAAAACCCGGAAGGGTTATCGGTAATGAACTGCCTAAATGCTGATGAATCTGAAGGTGAGGACATCAAATTTACTAAGCTAAGAGAGCGCAAGGATTATCCGGAACCAACTTCTAGAGCGTCTGCCGCAAGAATACCGAAAGGTTAGCCGAGACCCAAGCAGAGATACAGGCTACCCGTACTGATTTACTGGTACCAAAACCCACAGCAGCTTCGAACCAGTAACTATCAACATACATCATGAGGGCAGGCCCCTCTAAGCATTCATGATAAATCCGGAGGCCTACATCCGAAAGCTTACGTAAAAGATCCTACATTCAAGAGCTGTTACCAAGGGTTCAAATGCCATTCGAAGACCACAACTGATACTACAAAGACGGCCGGAAGCCAAGTGTCAAAAACCAAGGAAAAAGCGACCGATAAAGGCCCCCATAGGCCCAATATCCCAACAGCGGAAGGAGCCCGGAACCACTATAAATAAGACCCTAGGGGTCACATTTGGGGGATCAATTGTTTCTTGTAACATCCCGAATTTTTAACAACATTAAAGAGGATAAATTAAATAATAATTAAATTAATATTCATAATTAGAGGAAATGGACTGCACCATTGCGTCCGCTTGAAATTCTGGTCTGGATAGACATTTGGTTTGCGTAAAACGGACACCGTATGAAGAAGTTATGAGGGTTTTAAGTTTGTATACGCGTAGAAAGATTATATATATACGCATGAGTCAGAGATGAGTTAGAATTTTGTCTAGAACAGTTTGAATTTGAAAAATTCGATAAGGCGGCAAAAATCCCGCTCTAGGGGGTTGACCCCCTTAAGGGGTGTCGACCTACGGGTCGGCCCACCCACAGGGACACCCCTAGGGATGATGTAGCACTCGGTTTTAGGGAGTCTGGCAGTTATATATATATATGTGTCCTATTCTCCTGTTTTCTTATCATGGGGGCCATATGCTGCCGGGATACAAACTAAGACGGAACCGTTTTCTACAACAACGTACTTGGAAAATCAAATTTAGAATTTTAAGACCCGTTCTTTCTTAATTCTCTAAACCTAACACTGTGAGTCTCTAGTTGCTCTTAGTTTTAGATATATAAAATTAAATTGTGAAAGACTGTGGATTCGATATGTTGTAAACTGTGGATCTATGATATTGTTAAATCTTATATTATGTCATAATAGATCTACACTTTTAGATCTAATGCAACTGTGATTATTCTGTTATGTTACCCATGTGGATCTTGACTTGTAACTATGTTGTGGTGAATGTAAATCTGTTAATTTGGACAGTTGCAACATTGGTTAGATCCAATTCTTTATGTAAATCACCTTTCACCTGTCATATTATGATCAACTTAGATAAGTTGTAAATTGGATATGTGAACCTACATTTAGATCTAAACATGCTATTATGTCATTCTAATGGTGTTAGATCTACTTTAACCTCTAGATCTGAATTGTGTGATCTAATTTATTACCTTGTGTTATCATGTTAGATCTAATACAATTGGACATCTAAATTGCTAATTTAGACCTTGCTATGCTTATTGTGACATTATAGTTATGTTGGAATCAATTAACTGCCACCAGTTCATCAGTTTTATGTCCACTTTGTTATGATGTTAATTACATGTCCATACACCTTATTATCATGCTAGTTTATGTTTATGCCAAGATGATCACTTTAGTTATATTCCTATTATTTTCCCTATTATCGTTTATGACTAGGCTATTGTTTAGCCTAGGCATGCCACCAGTTTATGAGTACACTAGTTATGGAACGGGGAGAAGGGTTAATATTGGCATAATTTGAATATGAACATTATTGGACATATAATTCAAGTGGGGATAAAAAGAGAAATAATCACCTATAATAAGATAGGTAGATTTGGATAAAAATAGTAATTACAATTAGGAATTGTAATTGCACTTATGACACGAGGTTAGGTTGCATTAGTGGTGGAAGTTTGCTCGGACCCGACCGGCATAACCAGCAACCACTAATGTTGAACCTAATGTGAGAGGTCCAAGTGTGCAAATATGAATCGGGCTAAGACACGAGATTAGACCCAACTGTGGAATAAGACTGCCTGGAGCCGACAGGCATATCAAGCATCCACACGTTGTAGGCCTAATGTGGGAGGTCTAGCCCATTGTAACCACAATTGGATATGGTAAAGAATTGGACTGCTTAACCTAATTTAATCCATAAGGATTGTATGATTATGAACTTAAGTTAGGGTTAAGTAAAATTGGATGGGTAGTAGGTGGGTTAAGTAAATTAGAGGGGGTGGGTAATATTTACATATAGGCTCAGGAACTTAACCCAATAAGGTTATGTAATTAAAGACACCTAGTGGTATACATAACCGGTGGAAAATATAATAAAGTTATGCAATTAAAGGCACCCTTTAGGGTAAGCATAACTGACATAGGGCTATGTAATTAAAGTCACCTAAGGGTATACATAGTCAGTGAAAAACCTAGTGGGGATACAAGACAAAACGAGATCTTGTATCATATTGTGTGGGACCCACTTCAGTCAGTGACCCAGAGTAGGTATCAAATAAAGTACTCCGTGCTAGGCGGAGAAGGGGCACACTTACTGATTGATTATAAGAGATCCAAACGAAACAGATGGTGTGGGCGGCGCAAACTGACCGGGTCATGTGCGTGCAAGAGCCGGGCAGAGGGGAATAAGACAACCGTGACACCAGTAGATATGGTTATGCACATCTTGGGAAATGAAGGGTTGCCATTTTAGGAAGTGATACCTCCTACTGTGGGGCCAGCACAGGATATCAACGGAGTAGGAAGCCGATCGATTAGGGTACACTCGTATGTATACCCAAAGTCTACCAATTTATAGTGGAAGGGATCATCACATTTTAGTCATACTAGTAATAATGCATAGTAATCATTAGAGAAGTGTATACACCTTACCCTGTCTACCTTGTCACACCTAACATTAGGTAGTGATCTCCCTTATCCACTTTATCTGCCCATCATGTTACTTTTATTTACTTACTGGCTAAAAGTAACTAGACTCGCCAGACTTTATGTCTGACCCTTTTGTTTCTATTTCTTTCTTTTGCCCCCCCCTCGGGTTCTCAGGGAGGAAACACTCAAGCTTAGTCAGGACTCGAATATCATCCTTCTAGTAGCTACTTTTGAAGTATGGCTTAAGTTTTTGTCTCTACTATGGCTTAACTCTTCCAATTGGGGAATTATGCTTTCTATATACTTATGTACTCTGATGGTGCAAGACAGAAGTTATTTATTGTAATGGTTTTTGTGACTTTTGGTATTATGGACCACGGTATTATAATTTATGTTGAAATAAAAATTTAAACTTCCGCTCCTATTTTATTTATATCTATCTTGTAATTATTCTGTCTCCTTCACGAAACTTAATGCATTCCCTTAGTGAGTGACATTAATGGACGTGGGGCATCTGTAACACCCTATGTCCATTAATGTCACTCACAAAGGGAACGCATTAACTTCCATGGAGGATTATTAGTGTATAGAATAGAATATAACAAGACAGATACATACATAGGTACTTGAAAAATTTTAAACAACTTTTATTGCAGCGGAGAAATAGTTTGATTAAAACAACTTCACAAACCAACATTAAAACCAAGTACACTTAATATCCATCTTGACAAATTGTTTTCTGAGCACATAAAGTAAAACGCATAACCCCAAACACAAGTAGCCATAAAAGAGATGATCTGAACTTTATTTTCAGCAATCGAAGCACTTCCAAAAGAGAGAGAGAGAGAGAGAGAGAGAGAAAGAGATCCAAGATCAAGCTCCACTAGTACTAGTCCCAACCTAAGAACCTGAGGGGGAGGAAGAAAAGAGGCGAAAACAAGGGGGGTCAGACATAAAGTCTGGCGAGTATAATAACTTTAACAATATAATTATTAAAGTAATTAGGATAAGGCATAAACTGGTAAAACAAGGTATGACTGTGAAACAAGTGCGCATGACAAAGCAAACAAGAGGAATATTCTGGTTTTAATCTCGTTCCTACTCACTATAGGATAATTACTATACTGCACTGCTACTAGTCACCCTAAGAGTTGATCCCGCCTACAGAACATAACAACGATAATGGTAGTTTCGTGTACCCCTAGTTGCCTTCATAGGTGTCGCATGCCCCTACCTCCACTAGTTGTACCCACTACCCTCATCCGAATCGGCTCCCTAACTCGTAGATAACTGTGTTGGCCCCACAGTGAGGTGTATCACTCCCTAAGGTGGCAACCCGATATCACTAACGATGCACGAATTATATCTACACGATGCAACAACGTCTTACCTACCAGTCTGGGCCCATGCACGCACATGACCTCGTTGGACTTGCGTTGCCACCGCTAACCCATTTTGACCTCTTACAATCAAACCCAGTAAGCGTGTCTCGTCCTCGCCTTGGGTCGATCTCACAAAGATACTTAACGGGTTACTGGTTTGAAAAGGGCCCCCATGCCTGACACAAGCTTTCCACCTTTGCTTGGTCCCCACTAAGGTTTCCCACTTAACCCCATTCTTATTTATGTCTTCTTACATGTTTCAACTTGGTTAAGTGTTTCTAATTGTATTTCACAAGCCACCCACTTAACCCCCATGTCCCCCCACATGTTTATCTGGTTAAGTGTTACTTAACTCATTAGAACCGTAACCTTGTAAAGACCTCCCACATTAGACTACCATTTGCGGTTGTTGGATTTTCCGGGCGGGTCCAGGCAGTCTTATGATGCAAAGGAGCCTAACCTCGTGTCTTTGCAATTGTTACGCTTTTAATTCGTGCTTTTGACCTGTCACATTAGACTACTGTTTGTGGTTGCTGGATTTGCCGGGCGGGTCCGGGCAGTCTTATACCACAAACGAGTCTAACCTCGTGTCTTAGGCAGTTAATTATTACACATAATTATTTAACCCCAAATTGGAATAATATCCCTATTCAAATTTGTCAATAAATTCCAAATTTATTTATGTCCCTAATTGTCACCTAAATTATGTCCATAATTTCAGGTATATAATTTATACCAATTAATGTCTCAAATTAATTATATGCCTTTTAAGGCCATTTTATGCCAATTCACAATTATGTATATTCAATATTTTCCCATTGCCCCCATGCTATTTGTACGTTTTAATATGACATTTGTTAGACTCGCAAATAGTCTAACTTATAAAAAGAAAAGCAACATCACAACTTGCATAACACATAAAATAGATCTAAGAATCATGACATAAGTTTGCATAGTCAATAACTTGCATAGGCAATACACAAATTTGCATAAACTATCAGGGATCTAAATATAGACTAAACATGAAGATGTGAACTTGCATATATGGATATGGTTTTCCTATAACTTGCATATGAGTTTCATTCAAACTAGGATATGATTCACATACAAAACTAGCGTAGGCAATGGGCATATAGAACATAAATTTGCATAACGATGTACTGCCATGGATCTAAATATAGATCTAAACACAAAGGTGTGAACTTGCATATGGATCTAAACATAAAGGTGTGAACTTGAATATGAATCTAAACATGTAAATCAATGTCACATGTTTTGCATATAAACTAGCATATATATCTACATGATTCACATATGAACTTGTGTATAATCCACTTACAGACTTGCATGAAATTCATAAACTATCATATGATTTAACATCCCAAACTTGCATAAGATTCATATACATATGATTTAATATCCAAACTTGCATAAGATTCATATACATACGATTTAACATCCCAAACGTGCATTTAGATGAATCAAGTTAAACATGTACAATTGAACATATGAAATAGATCCACAAAAAAAAAACATCACATGATTCAAAGCCATATTCTCGTAATCCCAATTATAACTTATCACAATAAATTAATTAATTATTTTGTGAAAGAAATATACTCACAACAAAAGAATAGTCTTGTTTTTCTGGGATCTGTATTCTGAAACTGAATTGCTCGCCTTTGATGTAGACTAATTTTTATTTAGATTAGATTTGATTTTGATTCTTGCTTCTATCTTGTTTTCAGTTAAAAGAGAATGACGATTACTCTAGGTTCTCCATTGACGGCTGGGCGGCTTTTGGTATGAATTTGTATGCTTCTTGGTTGAGAGTTAGGTTGCTTATATAGAATTTTAATTAATTAAGAGCTGTCATATTAACCTAGAATCAATCATGACCGTCCAGTCAAGATAGAAAAACACCTCAGCCCTAATGACTCAGCAATGAGTCAAAACAGCGTCATCTTTCATATCTGCCCGGTGGAGGGGGCAGGTCGACCCCTTGGTCGACCTGTATGGGTAGGTCGACCCTCAGGTCGACCCCCTGGTCGATCTGGCCTTTGGGCAGGAGAATTCCCGCCTAGCCTGCTCCCCCTGTTTGAATTTGAATTTCAAATTTTCTGAACCTGAGCTGTTTTTAATTTATCTAAATTCTGAAGGCCATAACTTCTTCATACGAAGTCCAATTCACACAAACTCAGACTCTATTTCAAGCAAAATTTTGAGACGAACGCAATGGCGTAACCCATTTCCCTTGATTCTCACATTTGAAATTAAATATCTTTTAATTTTAACATTTAAAATCATGGGGTGTTACATTCTCCCCTCCTTAAAGGATTTCGCCCGAGAAATCTTCAAGTTAAGGAGAATGCATATCCTAACGTCCAATCATTCATCTACTCAACCATCAAACAAAGGTATCCATTGTCCTTACAAGATTTCTAATCTGTATGAACATATGCAAAAAGTGTGTGTATATGTTCCTTGTCTAATGCAAAATCAGGTGGCCTACTGATTCAGTTGACCTCCTTAATGCAAATCATGATAGTGCCATGCGTCCATTATGTATGCGAAAGAATCCTATCGATACATATTATTTCTACATGTGCGCACAGCCATTCATCTAAATGCGGCATCCATATGATAACATACCTATTATACATCCATTAATTTAAATATACACACACATTTATATGCAATATGAAAGTGACTGAGCCGATCTAGTGCCTAATGTATGTACATGAATCCACTAGCAACCACTCGCAACCATCAGTCATAACATGTTTCAAATACATGTTTACATCCATTGGTTTCTACCTAAGGCTAAAGAATAGGACTAAGGAGATATACTTGAAAGATAGATTTAAGCATAAATAAACTTATGGAAAAAGAGATCAAGGAGGTACCCTCAAAGAGAAAAGGGTAGGCTGCTCGTGTTTTCCTCTCAGTTTCCCAAGTCGCGTCTTCCTCAGCATCACTCCATTGAACTTTAACAAGCTTGACGTCACAGTTGCGTAGCTTTTTGACTTCCATATCCAAGATACGAGTTGGAACTCTTCTCACAGTCGCTTCTCGTTCCACTTCTACTTCCTCAAGTATGCTTGGCTCTACCACTTCCGCAGATTTATGTAAGCATTTTCGTAGTTAAGAAACATGAAAAACATTATGAACTCCAACCAGTCTCTTGGGTAGCTCTACTCTGTAAGCCATCGTCCCAATCCTTTCAATAATAGGAAATGGACCTACAAATCTTGGTGCTAGCTTTCCTACGGACCCAAAGCGAATGACATTCCTCAAAGGAGACACTTTAAGGAACACCCTATCTCCAACCTTAAACTCGAGGTCGCTCCTTCTTTTGTCTGCATAGGACTTCTGTTTATCTTGTGCAGCCTTCATCCGTCTTCTTATCAAGTCCACCTTTTCCGAGGTTTCTCTAATCATGTCTTTCCCAAGTACTAGTTTGTTTGTAGACTCCCATCAACAAGTTGGTGATTGGCATGGTCTTTCATATAAAACTTCGAAGGGCGCCATGCCTATGGTGGCTTGATAGTTATTGTTGTAGGCGAATTCCACCAAAGGAAGATGATCCTTCCATGTCCCTCCAAAGTCAAGAATGCACAATCTCAAGAGTTCTTCTAATATTATGTTCACCCTTTCCGTCTGACCATCGGTTTGGGGGTGATAGGCCGTGCTTAAGCATAATTGTGTGCCTGCTGCCTCTTGCAAACTCTTCCCGAACTCGCTCGTAAAGATAGGATCTCGATCACTCACTATGGTGGACGGTATCCCATGGAGTCGAACTATTTCTTTGAGATAAATGGATGCTAGAGATGAGGCAGTCCTTCTACTTTTAACAGGTATAAAGTGAGCCCTTTTAGTGAGCCTGTCCACTATTACCCAAATGCTGGAATTGCCCCTTCTTGACCAAGGCAACCCATCAACAAAGTCCATCGAAATGCTATCCCACTTCCACTGTGCGACCTCGAGAGGATGAAGCAGACCACCGGGCTTCTTCTACTCCGCTTTGACTTGCTAGCATATCAAACACTTAGCGACGAACTCAGCTACATCACTCTTCATGCCGTTCCAAAAGAAAATGCTTTTTATACTTTATACATCTTGTCTCTACCTAGGTTATGGTCAGTTTGGAATGGTGCGCCTCTTCGAGAACCGTTTTCACTAAATCTTTTACTTGTGGGACGCATAACCTTCTATCCCGTCTCAGCCAACCCCTATCATCGATGGAGTATCTATTGAGGTGACTAGAAGTCTCACCCCTAACTAGTTTTTCCATCACATCAACTAGCTAAGGGCCTTCTCGTTGCATGGTTCCTATTGAGTCCAAAAGAGTAGGCTGCACCTCTAGTGATGCTAACAGACCAGGCACAATTTCTGAGGAGGGTCTAAAATTAAAGTTTGCTATATACTCCAAGCTTTGCCTTTCTACAAAGAGAGGACTCAAGGTCAGCTTCTTCCTACTTAAGGCATCTGCTACCACATTTCCCTTGCCTAGGGTATAGGAAATCTCAAAATCATAAGAGGCCAGAAATTCCATCCACCTTTGCTGTCTTAAGTTAAGATCTTTCTGCGAGAAAAGGTACTTCAACGATTTATGGTTAGTATATAATTCAAAATTTTCACCTACGAGATAATGGAGCCAAGACTTAAGCGCAAAGACGGTGGCAGCTAACTCTAGATCGTGGGTTGGGTAGTTTTCCTCATGTACTTTCAACTGTCTGCCTCCATAAGCTACTACCTTTGCTTCTTACATCAAGACAGCACCTAGCCTCGTACCATATGCATCCATGTATATGGTAAACATCTTTCTCCTATCCGGCAATGTCAGAACTGGGGCAGTTGTTAGAGCCCTTTTCAAACGTTGGAAAGAAATATCGTAGTCCAAATACCTAGCGAAAGTTAGGTTCTTCTTCGTTAATCTTGTGAGTGGGACTGTGATTTTAGTAAAGTCTTTAATGAATTTTTGGTAAAAGCCTGCTAGCCCAAGAAAGCTTCGGACTTCGGTTGCATTCCGTGGAACCTTCCAATCTTGCACCGCAACTACTTTTGCGGGTCCACGGCTAACCCCTCTTTGGACACCACATGTCCAAGAAACCTCACTTCTTCTCTCCAAAAGTGGCATTTGGAGAATTTGGCCTTCAGCTGATGTGTACGAAGAGTATCCATGATTTCCCTTAAATGCAAAGCATGCTCTTCTTCATTCTTCGAGAAGATCAAAATGTCATCTATGAAAACCACCACAAACTAATTAAGGAATTCTCTAAACACCCTACTCATCAAGTCAACGAAGTAAGAGGGTGCGTTTGTCAATCCGAAAGGCATGACAAGCCATTCGAAGAAACCATCTGGGGTTCTGAACGCGGTCTTATCAATGCTGTCTTCAGCCACTCTTAGCTGATGGAACCTGGTAGCCAAATCTAGTCGGGAGAGAACAGATGCACCTACAAGCTGATCAAACAAGTCATCTATTCTAGGAAGTGGGTGCCTATTCTTCTTGGTCAACTTGTTTAGCTCCCTATAATCAACGCATAGGCGAAGTTAACCATCCGCTTTGGTTGCGAATGCTACTGGAGCACCCCATTCAGAAATACTCCACCTTATAAACCCCTTTTCGAGCAGCTCCGTGACTTGCTTACTGAGCTCTTTTCTCTCCCTAGGAGCCATGTGTCTAACGGGTAGAGCTACGGGTTTTGCATTATCAACCAGGTATATGCGGAAGTCTATTTCCTACTTTGGAGGTAAGCTCTTCACCTCTTCAAATACATCGGAGTATTCACGGACAACTCTAATAGACTGTAGGTTTCCAATAGACGCATCAAGAGATTCTAGGTAACTAAGCATAACATAATGTATGGGGTTACAAGAGATTTCAAGAGTGTTGCCAAGGCGAGTCATAAGTCTAACCACTCTCTTTTCACAATCGAGGATGGCACCATTACGGATAACCAATCCATGCCTAGAATCAATCCATAGCTTGTGAAGCCAAGAACGAAGGCGTTGCATTCAAACTCAATGCTCAAGATAGACACTCTCAAATCCTGACAAATAATTGAAAGATGAGCCGAACCACCAATAGGATTTGAGACTACTATAGGATCTGTAACTAGACTAGTATTAAGGTGCAGTGTTTCAACTAACGAAGCAGACACAAACGAGTGTGAAGCGCCAAAATCAAATAAAGTACGAATAGGATGATCAAACAGAAAAACCAAACTTTCAACAGAAATGTTTCTACCTCTTTCCTGTCCTGGTTCCATGAGAGCGTGAACCTGCCCTCTTGCCTGCCCTGGTGCTATGAGAGCCTGAATCTGCCCTCCAGAAGTGGACCCTGTCCTTTGGCCTTGCCCCTGTTTCCTCGGGCAGTCTTTGATTAGATGTCCTGCCTTTCCACAGTAGAAGCAGCCAGTCTTCTTCTTTTTCCTACAATCCTTGCTCAGATGGCCTGGTGTCCCACAATTAAAGTACCTTTTCTTTCCCTTGCTATTGCTATTGTTGTTCTTCCCGCCTTTCTTGTTTTGTTGTTGTGGTTTCTTTTGGTCCCCTTACTTCTTCGGTGCCTTACTAACGTTAGCACTTTTCTCCTCTTCATGCATAAGCGCCGTGTCAACCAGTTTCTCAAAGGTAGTCCCCATCGGAATGTGGGTCATAGCCAACCCATGTAGCGTCTCATTCAAGCCTTTAACGAACCTTAGGGCCTTCTTCTACCAATTCCAAGCCAAATCTTGCCCACTGATTGAACTTGTTGACGTACTCCTTTACTGACAAATTTCATTGCTTCAATGCTAAGAACCTTTCCATATATAAATTCTCTTCTGCTCATGAGAGAAATTTCATATCTAACCTGTGCCTGAAATCCATCCATGTCTCCACTGGACACTCTCCATTTGTGACCTCCCACCAAAATGAGGCTTCGTCCTTCATTAACCAAGCAGCCAATTGGACCTTCCTTCCATCTTCCACCATGAAAATACCAAATAGATCTTCCACCTCCTTAAGCTAATTTCGAGCTTCAACAAACGTCTCTGATCCATGAAAAGGTTTCCCGCCCATTGCCCGAAAATCTTTGGATATCTTCAAAAAAGTATCAACGCGAGGCGGGTGAGGAGGAGGAGCGACTGCAGCTGGGGGAGGAGGAACATTTGCTGGGCCTGCGGCATTGGCCCTAGCCTCCAGATACCTTCTAAACCAGCCTGGTATCGGTATGCCCTCAAGTATCTCATGTTCCCCAGACATGCTGAAAAAGAAAAAGGAAGAGATTCAAAAAGGAGAATCGAAGGAAAGGTATATGGCTCTTAGGGGTTATGTTTTTAAAACAAATTTTTTTTAGAATAATTTTATTAAAAAATATTTTTGAAAGTATTTCTTTATAAAATGTTTTGGAAAAACAGTTTTTTTTTAAATTCGTATCTGTTCTGTTCACCTTCATCTCGGATACCACGTGTAACATGCCATGTCCATAAATGTCACTCACAAAGGGAATGCATTAATTTCCATGGAGCTTTATTAGTGTATAGAACAGAATATTACAAGAGAGATACATACATTGGTACTTGAAAATTTTAAAACAACTTTTATTGTAGCGGAGAAACAGTTTGATTACAACAACTTCATAAACCAACACTAAAACCAAGTACACTTAATATCCATCAAGACAAATTGTTTTCTGAGTACCTAAAGTAAAAAAGCATAACCCCAAACACAAGTAGCCATAAAAGAGATGAGCTGAACTTTATTTTCAGCAATCCAAGCACTTCTAAAGAGAGAGAAAGAGATCCAAGATCAAGCTCCACTAGTACTAGTCCCATCTTGAGAACTTGGGGTGGGGGGGGGGGGGGAAGAAAAAAAATAAGCGAAAACAAGGGGGGTCAGGCATAAAGTCTGGCGAGTATAATAACTTTAACAATATAATTATTAAAGCAATTAAGATAAGGCATAAACTCTGGCGAGTATAATAACTTTAACAATATAATTATTTAATTTATTTGCTAAGTGATGATTGAATGTGTATAATTCAGACCTATTATGTGATGATATTGTGGATGATTGTATGTTTGTTAATGATCTACGAACATAGATTTGTTCGTTAAATTATAGATCTGTATGCGTTGGTTAAATAAATCATGGTTGTTCATATTTTGTTCAACAATATATATTAGACAAAAATGGATTTTCATATTTGTTGAATTGAATTATATTGTCAGTTCAATATAAATAAAATATTATTTTGATCATTTTTAGTGAAAAATGTATATTAAGGATAAAATATCATTCTTAGTGTAAAATGTACATTAGAACAAAAACAACATTTTTGTAAAAACATGCTTAGTGAAATAAAATCACTGTTATCAAAATATGATTATTGAATTGAAAATATCACTTTTATCAAAACTTGATTAGTGAATAGAAAATTCACATTTTTATCAAAACTTGAATTAGTGAAATAAATATACATTTTTGGTCAAACTTGATTAGAGGTGCAAATATATATTCAAAACAAAATTTGTTCTTTTACTTGCATTCACAAATGCAAGATATATTCAAAATAAAGTTTGTTCTTTTATTTCATTCATAAATGCAAATATACATTGAAAGTAAAATTTGTTCTTTTATTTGTATTCACTAATGTAAATATTCATTGAAAATAAGTTTGTTCCTTTTTACATTCACTCAAATATACATTGAAATTAAAAAGTTACATTTTTATTTTATTTACATTCCTTAATGTAAATAAAACTAGAAATAAAAAAAGTTAAATCTTTATCTGCATTCCTTGTTGCAAATAAAGCATGAAATAAAAAGTTATGTTTTTATTTGTATTCCCTTGTTGAAAATAAATCATGTAATGAAAAATATACATATTTCATTATGAAATATGTTTCACATTAAAAACCCATTTTTAATGTTAATATTATAAAGAGCATAAAAATTTACATATTTCATTATGAAATATGTTTTACATTGAAAACACATTTTTAATGTTAATATTAGGAACTTAGAAAAAGAACCATTTTATGTTTTGTTTAATCAAAACATTATCATTTACCTGTTACTAGAAAAATAATCCTGTGTCATTATATGTTTTGTTTATTCAGAACATTACCATTTACATGTAGTAGAAAAGTAATCATTATATGTTTTGTTTATTCAAAACACTATCATTTATATAGTGAATTAGAAAAATGTTCATTTGTCAAGTAGGTATCGATTCATTAAAATCATGATATTTACATTTGATCGATGTTAATATAAAAATGACCTTTTGTTAATATGCTTTGTTAGACTAAGAAATAAGGTCATTTACATGTTAGTCATGTAGAGATAATTCAAACCAAATTATAATTGGTTAAATTTATTAACCATTGATTTGTATATGTAAATTGTTGTTGTGTGAAAACCCCACACGGATTTTGGGATGATACTTGTCATACACTAGTCCCAATATTTAGCTATATGTCAATCGATGGATTGACAGTCTGTGATGAGCGTTATTTATTTATTTTAATGCTCGCACAGTTATAAAATTTCACTCTGGATGTGAATGGATTGTTTAGTGGTTATTTATCATTACTGTTATATACGTATGCAATGTATGAAATCCATATGACCGAATTTATATGGTAATTGAATGAGTCATGTTCCGGTTCACAATATCTTTAATGAAACCATGTTTTAAAATAAAGAATATTTTAAACAAAGAATCGTTTAAAATAAAGAATATTTTAAAATAACTAATATTTTAAGATAATATTCATTGAAGGATAAAATATAAAAATATGAAGTCGTGTTATGTAGAAACGCTAATTTAACCCGAATGGGTTATCAATCGATTTTTATTCATTTTATAATGAATATTAAAAAGAAGTGATTTCAAAAATATGATATTTTGAAATATTATTATTTTAATATAATAAAGATATAGAATATTCAATTTTGCTTTAAAATTGAAAATGAAGTTAAAATCATTTTTAACGAATTTGCAAATTTTTTAAAAAATATGTTTTAAATAGAAACCGATGATATATATATATTATATATTTATATAATGGCCTGAATAGAACGCGCCGCGCGGCGACCGTTTGCGAGTTTTGACCATTAACTTTAAATTGACGTAACGGGAGATCTGACTGTCGGATTCTCCTAAAGCCAGAACCGTTGGGTTCGTATCGAAAAGAGCTTTCCAATGAATATAAGAGTTTTGAAATCTAACGGTTGGGATTGGAATTATGTCCAAATCAAATTTGGAAAAGGTCGCTATGGATGTAGTTCGGTGGCCGTTATTGTAAACCGACTGTACGAGCGATAATAAAATTAATAAAAATATTAATAAATTATGTAAAATCATAATAGATGATTTAGAAAGAATTAGGATGAAAAATTCCATATTTGAAAAGATAAAAATATATTTTTATTAATTGAACTAGTTATTAACTAGAATAAATCATTAAATTAAGATTTAATGAAGTTTTCCAATTAGTGAATATTTAATTGAAATTAAATTAAATAAATTGGATTTTGGGTTTATCGTTAATGGTGTCTTCAATAACACCTTTCTTAAACCCAGTTGAGAAAAGAATAAATCTTTTAATTAAGATTATTAAAAGTTTTCAATTTATATTTAGTAATTGGAATAAAATAAAATGTGAGTTGGGTTTATTGTGAACTATGTTTTTAAGTGACATTTGTTCTTTAACCCGACTGACGGTGAAAATATGATTTGGAATTTATAAATCTTTTATTAAGATTTAAATGGGTATTTTCCCAAAAGTAATGTTTTCCAATTTAATCTATTAAATTGGAGTCGAATGGAATTTGAATTAATAATAACCGAGATAAGCTTCTGTAAAAAGAAGATCGATACTACATATGCAATTTAAAAGGCTTTGCCGTTATTCCATTTATATTATTGGTCGGATATAGAAATTTATAACGATTATATATTGATTTGATTTATGTGAAGATTCTGTATCTTATGGAAGATGAGTTTGGGTTTACCGTTAACTACGTTTTAAATGACATTAGTTCTTTAACCCAGTTAAGGATAAGATTAATTTCTTGAATTTAAATAATCATTGAATAATGATTTTTGATATATAAAACCAAATTGAGATTTTAATAAATCTTTTAAAAGAAGATTTAAGAGTAAATGTAAAGAATTTATCTTTGATAGAATAATTTGAATATTTTACTTAAAAGAATATTCTGAATTGGAATGAGACGTTGGATGTGTTTTATATTACTTGATTTTTATTATAAAATACGTGAGTTATTCGAGAAGACCGGGTTTAACCCATTCCGAATAATTACTACGACGATCAAGAGTCGAAGATGAAGACGGTGTTTGAAGACCGACGATCTTCATATCGAATGGATGTGTTGCTACAGAGACCCTTGATGGGAGTAGCTACCTTGAAGAGGCTTCTGTAGTGGCCGTCCGAACTATTGTTGATTGTTCGGATTTGGTTTTCGCTCAGACCCAGAGTATAAGATAGTAGATGGATGCGTGTCTGACATTGGATTTCGTTCCATGTAAATTAAATCGATTTCTGTTTATGTGTGTCTGTTTGGTGGTGGAGAATTTATTCTCTACTTAACACCCTGGTATATATTAATAGTGATTGATTGCATGGCGTGAATTGTCAATGTGGCATGCCAAGATGCAACTGATCAAGGCTTTTGTTGAAAAGCAGGGCCTTGTGGGATGATCAAAGCATAGCCTATTACGGCATAGCTTTGTGTATATCGTGACTTCGCGAGCCTCACACCCCGGTATGAGTCAAAAACGGGACACGGACTGTAGGGAGTGCACACATTTCTTTCTAGCTAGGGGTAGTGTCAGTGCTTAAATTGGCTGGCATTTACTTATGTGGATGATGGATTTTGAGGCGCCTCGGATTTTTATAGGCCGTTAGTGGTCATACTATAGGTTCAAAGGAACCGGGAAGCATGTGTTCAGGCATAACCAATCCACTGCCGATAGGCGGGGACCGACCCTACCGCTCCAAGGGTTGCCCATAGGTGTGATCCTGAGGCATTTGCTAGAGTGTCTCGAATCGGAGAGGAGCTTGCCCCTAACCTCGACTCATGATGGAAATCCAATTTCCAATACGACCTTGCGGTTTTGATTGTAGAACTATTATGGCGACATAGTAGGATGGGGTACTATGCCGTCTATGATTGATACATTATGATTGAAATTGTTTTTGAAATATATATATGCCCATATATATACACACTAATATTAAATCCGTTTTATAGTATCAAGCGTTTTTTTACCATTATAGTTAACACCCTATCCTCTGGTTTGCGTTGCATTGTGTGATGGGACTTGGGTCTTATAATGGTTTCATTTTTCTAAAAAGCATTGCGTTATCTAACAATTTACTTTATTTTATGCACTGGCAATCCAATGGAGTAAACCCGTTCCGCGTTAGCGGCGTGGTCCTGTGATTAGCCTTATTATTAGATAGTTAAGTTAAGATTTCTCATACCAGTCCCATGACTGACCTGTAGTTTGTTTCACTGGCAAACTATGGTGCCCATATTTTCCGCATGGGCAGTCGAGTAGCTTTTTGCAGATATATTTATAGGATCCTGGCTTATAGCTGAAGCGGTATTCGAAAAGCTCTATATCTGTGTATTCCTTCCAGTTGTATATTTGTATTATGTTCCGCTGCTATTTAAATGTAATTTTGAAACTCTGATATTATTGTATTTCTATTGTGTAATAAGTATTCATACTTTGTTATATTCTTGTACTCTGATGTAATTGTTGTAATCAGCAATAAAATGTTCTTCAGTTTGTGTTCTGATGTGTGTTGTTCTCAAAGCAATCCAGACTTTCCTTTACTGGGAGGTTTGGGTCGTTTCAGTTGGTATCAGAGCTTTGGTTTACAGAGCTCGAGAACAAGACACATTAGAACCGAACGAAAGAATTCATCAGAGATTGGATTAGTAATATCCAATAAGAATAACTCGTTAGAGATGGGATCAGCAGTATCCTAGAACGAGTGTGAAGAGTATTATTTTCTCTAAAAATGGAAACAAATTTGGTTTTGAAAATTTTATCTTAAAATACGTATTTGAGTATATTATTATATTTTGATGTGGACAATCGAGTATATAAAGGTTTCGAATATATGAGTAATTAACGGATATTCGAAGTTTTAATATACTAGATAGATATAGAATCACACTATAGTCGCCCGGGGGTAATTCTGGTGATGCAGCCGCATAATCAGTATTTATGTACGAGTCTCGAAAGTGGTATATCTATATATATTTCCATTGACTGGTATGAGAACCAACACTTAGTTAGAACACACTGCTGTGATTTGCACTAAAATATGATTTTTGACTGTATATAAAAGTTATATATTTGGAAAGTTAATCACCTAATTGATGGATGGTTGTGATGTTTGATAATTAGTTTCACTAATTAAAATATTATAGTGATAATTATTGAAAACAATAAATTAAAATTTAAAGTTGAGTTGGTTAATTAAACAACTTTTAGCTTCGTTCCTTTTCGAGGACGAAAAGATTTTAAGCGGGGGCGATTGTAACGACCTAGAATTTTGGGGCCAATTTGAAATTTTTATTCTAGAAATTTTAATGGATTTTAATATTTAAAATAATTTACTTTAAATAATAACGACTAAAAATTATTTTAAAATGAATAAATTTAATTTAACTATTTATAGGAGTTTAAAACAGCGCTGCAGTTTGAAAATTTGAATTTGAACTTTAACTGAATATACATGATTCAAAATAAATCGGATTTCAACGTAACAAGAAATATTTAAATCTGTTTAATCATATCTTTTTAACGAATCTGAAAAACTGAAATTTCACCTTATAATTTGAAAGTTATGTCCAGTTTAAATTTTAGAAAAGTCGTTGTAGAATTTATATGTATTTTAATATAATATATTGGCCTTGAAAACAGCCATTTTGCAAACGACCTCGGTTTTCGATGAAACCACTTTTGTTGGAACCGGAATGTCAAATTATTGCTACGTTTCAATTTTCATAATTTTTCGAACTAATATGTGAGCGTGGCAAAAGAAAATGTGTTTTGACTGTTTCAGTCAAATTTAATCGACTTGAAAATGGCCATTTTTCAAACAGTCTCAGAATTTGACGAAATTAGTCTTGTTAGAACCGTATCGTCAAAACATAACTAGAAATAATTTTTCTGTAATTTTTAGAGTTAGTATGCAGCCCCGGTAATTTAAAATGTACGTTTGAATTTAATAATTAAATGATTTATAATTAAATATTATTAAAAACATAACGTAACAGCCGAATTGGGTTACGAAACATGTTCCATTGTGTCCAGGATGGGGGTTATTAGCTGGGGGCGACACTCGTTGGGTTTGATATGGAGTTTGTGGTGATAAACTAATATTACTTGAATTATAAGGAATTAAATAAATAAAACACAAATAGAATACTAGTATAAATATGTTGTATTATACCACCGTATAACCCTAACCCTATTCCTTGTACAGCCGCCATATGCCAATTCGATGGCTGCTATCTTCCGATCTTCCCTCCCCTTTTTCTTCTAAATTCTTCAATGATCTTCAATGTTTTAAAAACAAAATCGAAGAACTCTTCAAGTTCTAGGATCTGAACAGAGGAGATGGGATTTTATTTGGTAAATCGTGCTAATTTGGGCCATGAAGTCGGGCTATTTGCATGCGGTTTGAGGAGGAAATTAGCCACCGAGTTGGCCAAGGCTCAGGGCGCCGATGGAGGAGGAGAACGGCTCGACTGTGGTGGTTCCTGGAAGTAACGACCGAAGGAAGATGATGAGAAGGGTTAAGTATAATGATCAAATTAATTATTAATTTAATTAGTTTTTAAAGTAATTAATCTATAATAGGTCATAACTTATCCAAACGAACACGGAATTCAGAAATTTCAGTTGCGTTGGAATCATGATGACGATATCTACACAGTGGAACTGACCAGAACCAATATAGAGCAGATCAGAATTTCAAGAGAATTCAAATTCGAACAGTTCAGAAAATTCAATAATAAAGACCGATAGTGAGATTTATTCTTTTTAATAATTAATTATTTAATTTATTTGCTAAGTGATGATTGAATATGTATAATTCAGATCTGTTATGTGATGATATTGTGGATGATTGTCTGTTTGTTGGTGATCTACGAACATAGATTTGTTCGTTAAATTATAGATCTGTATGCGTTGGTTAAATAAATCATGGTTGTTCATATTTTGTTCAACAATATATATTAAACAAAAATGGATTTTCATATTTGTTGAATTGAATTATATTGTCAGTTCAAAATAAATAAAATATTATTTTGATCATTTTTAGTGAAAAATGTATATTAAGGATAAAATATCATTCTTAGTGTAAAAAGTACATTAGAACAAAAACAACATTTTTGTAAAAACATGCTTAGTGATATAAAATCACTTTTATCAAAATATGATTATTGAATTGAAAATATCACTTTTATCAAAACTTGATTAGTGAATAGAAAATTCACATTTTTATCAAAACTTGAATTAGTGAAATAAATATACATTTTTGGTCAAACTTGATTAGAGGTGCAAATATATATTCAAAATAAAATTTGTTCTTTTATTTGCATTCACAAATGCAAGATATATTCAAAATAAAGTTTGTTCTTTTATTTACATTCATAAATGCAAATATACATTGAAAGTAAAAAAAAAAATTCTTTTATTTGTATTTACTAATGTAAATATTCATTTAAAATAAGTTTTTCCTTTTTACATTCACTCAAATATACATTGAAATTAAAAAGTTACATTTTTCTTTTATTTACATTCCTTAATGTAAATAAAACTAGAAATTAAAAAAAAGTTAAATCTTTATCTGCATTCCTTTTTGCAAATAAAGCATGAAATAAAAAGTTATGTTTTTATTTGTATTCCCTTGTTGAAAATAAATCATGTAATGAAAAATATACATATTTCATTATGAAATATGTTTCACATTTAAAACCCATTTTTAATGTTAATATTATAAAGAGTAGAAAAATTTACATATTTCATTATGAAATATGTTACACATTGAAAACACATTTTTAATGTTAATATTAGGAACTTAGAAAAAGAACCATTTTATGTTTTGTTTAATCAAAACATTATCATTTACCTGTTAGTAGAAAAATAATCCTTTGTCATTATATGTTTTGTTTATTCAAAACATTACCATTTACATGTAGTAGAAAAGTAATCATTATGTTTTGTTTATTTAAAACACTATCATTTATATAGTGAATTAGAAAAATGTTCATTTGTCAAGTAGGTATCGATTCATTAAAATCATGATATTTACATTTGATCGATGTTAATATAAAAATGACCTTCTGTTAATATGCTTTGTTAGACTAAGAAATAAGGTCATTTACATGTAAGTCATGTAGAGATAATTCAAACCAAATTATAATTGGTTAAATTTATTAACCATTGATTTGTATATGTAAATTGTTGTTGTGTGAAAACCCCACACGGGTGTTGGGATGATACTTGTCATACACTAGTCCCAATATTTTGCTGTATGTCAATCGATGGATTGACAGTCTGTGATAAGCGTTATTTATTCATTTTAATGCTCGCATAGTTATAAAATTTCACTCTGGATGTTAATGGATTGTTTAGTGGTTATTTATCATTAATGTTATATACGTATGCAATGTATGAAATCCATATGACCGAATTTATATGGTAATTGATTGAGTTGCGTTCCGGTTCAGAATGTCTTTAATGAGACCATGTTTTAAAATAAAGAATATTTTTAAACAAAGAATCGTTTAAAATAAAGAATATTTTAAAATAACTAATATTTTAAGACAATATTCATTGAAGGATAAAATATAAAAATATGAAGCCGTGTTATGTAGAAACGCTAATTTAACCCGAATGGGTTATCGATCGATTTTTATTCATTTTATAATGAATATTAAAAAGAAGTGATTTCAAAAATATGATATTTTGAAATATTATTATTTTAATATAATAAAGATACAGAATATTCAATTTTGCTTTAAATTGAAAATGAAGTTAAAATCATTTTTAACGAATTTACAAATGTTTTATAAAATATGTTTTAAATAGAAACCAACGATATATATATTATATATTTATATAATGGCCTGAATAGAAAGCACCGCGCGGCGACCGTTCGAGAGGTTCGACCATTAACTTTAAATTGACGTAACGGGAGATCTGACTGTCGGATTCTCCTAAAGCCAGAACCGTTAGGTTCGTATCGAAAAGAGCTTTCCAATGAATATAAGAGTTTTGAAATCTAACGGTCGGGTTTGGAATTATGTCCAAATCAAATTTGGAAAAGGTCGCTATGGATGCAGTTCGGTGGCCGTTATTGTAAACCGACTGTACAAGCGATAATAAAATTATTAAAAATATTAATAAATTATGTAAAATCATAATAGATGATTTAGAAAGAATTGGGATGAAAAATTCCATATTTGAAAAGATAAAAATATATTTTTATTAAATGAACTAGCTATTAACTAGAATAAATCATTAAATTAAGATTTCATGAAGTTTTCCAATTAGTGAATATTTAATTGAAATTAAATTAAATAAATTTGATTTTGGGTTTGTCGTGAATGGTGTCTTCAATAACACCTTTCTTAAACCCAGTTGAGAAAAGAATAAATCTTTTTATTAAGATTATTAAAAGTTTTCAATTTATATGTAGTAATTGGAATAAAATAAAATGTGAGTTGGGTTTATTGTGAACTATGTTTTAAGCGACATTTGTTCTTTAACCCGACTGACGGTGAAAATATGATTTGGAATTTATAAATCTTTTATTAAGATTTAAATGGGTATTTTCCCAAAAGTAAAGTTTTCCAATTTAATATATTAAATTGGAGTCGAATGGAATTTGAATTAATAATAACCGAGATAAGCTTCTATAAAAAGAAGATCGATACTACATATGGAATTTAAAAGGCTTTGCCATTATTCCATTTATATTATTGGTCGGATACAGAAATTTATAACGATTATATATTGATTTGATTTCTGTGAAGATTTCGTATCTTATGGAAGATGAGTTTGGGTTTACCGTGAACTATGTTTTAAATGACATTAGTTCTTTAACCTAGTTAAGGATAAGATTAATTTCTTGAATTTAAATAATCATTGAATAATGATTTTTGATATTTAAAACCAAATTGAGATTTTAATAAATCTTTTAAAAGAAGATTTAAGAGTAAATGTAAAGAATTTATCTTTGATAGAATAATTTGAATATTTTATTTAAAAGAATATTCTGAATTGGAATGAGACGTTGGATGTGTTTTATAGTACTTTATTTTTATTATAAAATACGTGAGTTATTCGGGAAGACCGGGTTTAACCCATTCTGAATAATTACTACGACAATGAAGAGTCGAAGATGAAGACGGTGGTTGAAGACCGACGATCTTCATATTGAATGGATGTGTTGCTACAGAGACCCTTGATGGGAGTAGCTACCTTGAAGGGGCTTCAGCGGTGGCCGTCCGGATTATTGTTAATTGTTCGGATTTGGTTTTCGCTCAGACCCAGAGCATAAGCTAGTAGATGGATACGTGTCTGACATTGGATTTCGTTCCATGTGAATTAAATCGATTTCTGTTAATGTATGTCTGTTTGGTGGTGGAGGATTTATTCTCTACTTAACACCCTGGTATATATTAATAGTGATTGATCACATGGCGTGAATTGTCAATGTGGCACGCCAAGATGCAACTAATCAAGGCTTTTGTTGAAAAGCAGGGCCTTGTGGGATGATCAAAGCATAGCCTATTACGGCATAGCTTTGTGTATATCGTGACTTCGCGAGCCTCACACCCCGGTATGAGTCAAAAACGGAATACAGACAGTAGGGAGTGCACACATTTCTTTCTAGCTAGGTGTAGTGTCAGTGCTTAAATTTGCTGGCATTTACTTTTGTGGATGATGGATTTTGAGGCGCCTCGGATTTTTATAGGCCGTTAGTGGTCATACTATAGGTTCAAAGGAACCGGGAAGTGTGTGTTCAGGCATAACCAATAAACTGCCGATAGGCGGGGACCGACCCTACCGCTCCAAGGGTTGCCCATAGGTGTGATCCTGAGGCATTTGCTAGAGTGTCTCGAATCGGAGAGGAGCTTGCCCCTAGCCTCGACTCATGATGGAAATCCAATTTCTAATACGACCTTGCGTTTTTGATTGTAGAACTAGTATGGCGACATAGTAGGATGGGGTACTATGCCGTTTATGATTGATACATTATGACTGAAATTGTTATTGAAATATATGTATGCCCATATATATACACACTAATATTAAATCCGTTTTATCGTATCAAGCATTTTTGACCATTATAAGGTAAAACCCTATCCTCCGGTTTGCGTTGCATTGTGTGATGGGACTTGGGTCTTATAATGGTTTCATTTTTCTAAAAAGCATTGCGTTGTCTAACGAGTTACTTTATTTTATGCACTGGCAATCCAATGGAATAACCCGTTCCGCGTTAGTGGCGTGGTCCTGTGATTAGCCTTATTATTAGATAATTAAGTTAAGATTTCTCATACCAGTCCCATGACTGACCTGTAGTTTGTTTTACTGGCAAACTAGGGTGCCCATATTTTCCACACGGGCAGTCAAGTAGCTTTTGCAGATATATTTACAGGATCCTGGCTTACAGCTGAAGCGGTATTCGGAAAGCTCTGTATCTGTGTATTCCTTCCAGTTGTATATTTGTATTATGTTCCGCTGCTATTTAAATGTAATTTGAAAACTCTGATATTATTGTATTTCTATTGTGTAATAAGTATTCACACTCTGTTATATTCTTGTACTCTGATGTAATTGTTGTAATCAGCAATAAAATGTTCTTCAGTTTGTGTTCTGATGCGTGTTGTTCTCAAAGCAATCCAGCCTTTCCTTTATTGGGAGGTTTGGGTCGTTTCAGTTGGTATCAGAGCTTTGGTTTACAGAGCTCGAGAACAAGACGCATTAGAACTGAACGAAAGAATTCATCAGAGATTGGATTAGTAATATCCAATAAGAATAACTCGTTAGAGATGGGATCAGTAGTATCCTAGAACGAGTGTGAAGAGTATTATTTTCTCTAAAAATTGAAACAAATTTAGTTTTGAAAATTTTATCTTAAAATACGTATTTGAGTATATTATTATATTTTAATGTGGACAATCGAGTATATAAAGATTTCGAATATACGAGTAATTAACGGATATTTGAAGTTTTAATATACTGGATAGATATTGTAACGAACCGGAATTTTCGACTCCGAAAATCAACATCAAACTATCATGTTGACCATTCAGACATCGAATATTCCAGATCATTAATAGAAAGAAGTTAGAGGGTGAGATAAGAAAGAAAGAAATATTAGAATAGAAGAAGAAGAAGAAGAAGAAGAAGAAACACCACACAGAGTCTCACATCGCAGCGGAACAAAATATAATACAGAAATAACCTTTATTGAAAGCTGTTGAAATACTTACAATATCAGAGTACACATCTGGACAGTGATACTAATCTGTCCTCATATAACACACAGCAGAATAGTAGTCATATCATACGTCTGGACTCTTCCAGCTCGTCTCTTCATAGTAGTCGATAACCAGAACCTGTACAACCCGGTCTAACCCGAGCATTTACAAAACACCGGGTCAGTCTGGTGAACCAGAGTGAGATAAACTCGCACAGTAATAAGGGTAAATCATCCAATCATGATTTTAAAGTTCAAAACCTTTTCAAAAGAAAAGGATAATCGTAAGACCAAATCCACACATAAACACGGACGGTTTTTACCTTACGATAACCCAAAACATTTTTGAAACCAATATCTTGTCTGATATTATAATATTGTCTAAACACAAGTAAATAGAAATCTAGTGGAACGCTTGCATCTCACGCTCCACATATATAGTATACAATCAAAACCGTAGGCGCTTATTGGAGATTGGATTCCAACTTGACAAGGTATGGGTCCACCTTCCGATCGTGTATCTCTAGAGACGAATACACTGGGTTCAACAAGAACTTCTTGCAACCCGGCCCTCACATGACCGACCCCTCATTTCGCTTGAGAGTATCGAATGTATATCACCGACGGTTGGGATCAGCAACCGTCTCCCGACAAGGGACAGCATCGAAACATAGATTAAGAAACAAATAGGATTTCCTCTAGATAGGTGATCATACACCCTAATGGGAGCGACCCACATAGCCATGCTGCCTGCCCGATTTCTGTCATTTTCCGGTTGATGAGGCTTGAGGCCAGAATTAACTTTTGAACATCTGGTCGTCATTCACTTTGAATGCCACATCGTCAGATCCATCAGATATCACTAATTGATATCCACAAAAATACTCTAGCTGGAAGCTAAGAGAGCGGCAATTCTCCGCCAACAACCATAGCACGTTTGAAGAAATCAACGTACGTGACCCTTTGGAAATACTCTGTCAGACATTCGTCCATATACGTCATCCAGGAACAGGATGAACCGAAGGCACTCTCCTACCGCATCCATATAGGAATCACCCCATGGATCAGTAGCGAGTAGTCCTTGCAACCCGTAGATTCCAACCACGACAGAATCACAGTTTATCTCTGCTTGCCAGGCAGAGAATATTAGTGGTTCTTCCGTTTGTGAAAACCCACGGTCTTCACAGCACCATCTCGATCATCTTCTGAGATCTTCACGTATTTGTTGGACGGAATGGTTTTCGAATATACATTCGATCCCGGTCTTTCCATACCAACAATCGCATTGGACAGATTTGATAGTCGGTGTTTTAACTATCAAAATATATAGTGTTTCAATCATGACACTCCAACGAGTTCACTGGTTCAGTATTCAGCATCATTTGGCCTTTAACAAACTAATTTCCTTTTTGTTAAATTGAAATTTCAAACTCTTTTAATATTCAAAAATACGATATTCGAATAACTCTAATTGATAAATTAACATTCGTCTTAGCTCCATTCGCTTGACTCTAGATCACAGCGATCACAATGGTTACGCCTGAATCCCTCAGGAAACATCCGACCGCCGTAGGCTATCTGCAGCCCTGCGAATTACGCCAGCAGTCGTACGAAATGGCAACTTAGCCGAATAATTATGTTTGGCTAATTCTATCTCGAATAAATATATTCAATTTCCCATTTTGAAATCTCATTTAAAATTCTCCTTTTTACTAGATCTCGTTTTCAAATAACGTTAATGTAAAATTAACGTCTTAACACTTTGAATCTCACTTAAAACCTCTGGTTTATAATAAACCCTTTTTATCGCAATCTCCTTTCACTTAATTCATATAATTGAGTACGTTTATTTCCTTTCACCATTCAATTGGCTTGCATCTCACATTCGGTAACCTTTTAAATGAATTCCCATTTAAATATATATTCCTAATTTTATCATTAATTAAAATAATAACTTATTTCAAACATTAACTACTTTAGTAGTTAATCCCTTTATTAACTAAATTAAATATTAAATCCCTTTTAAATCCTTATTTAAATTCAAACAATATTCACTTAACTATTTTAGTCAAAACACATTAACTTGATAAACAATTCTAATTTCAAAAGGTCGATTTAATTAACTCAAAAACTTGATTATCTCATTAACCGATTTCAACAAATCCTCGCTTTAAATAAATTAATTAAAAATATAATTAATTTAGATAGATTCTAATTATTTGTTTTCTTTACGAAACAAATTCTCAAGGTTTAACCATTTAATTCATTTCTTATTCTTCCACTGGTAAATCTGATTAACATCAGCATTTGCTTTGCAAAATAACTTCATAACAAATCAAAGTCTTAAACAAATAAAATATTTATTTATTTCTCTTAAATAACTTTTATTCAAATAATATAATTCAAATCTAACTCTGGTTATAAAATAAATTTTATAACCTCACTCTATCGATTTCACCTGTCGTGAATCAATATCTATAACTCGATTGGTTTTAAAGGCCATACTCTGCCAAACACTTAACCAATATCGCCCATTGGTTTAAACCAAACAGATGTTGAATATCCAGTCAATAATCAACCATCAAATCAATCACACAAACAGATCAGTTCATATATGATCATATGAAAATAAATAATACATTTGAGGAATCTGGTTGGATCCCTCCAACCTGTTCTTCCCTGTATTCAAATGGTTATCTCAAATCAAACCATTCAGTTTTGTTTAACTGATAACACTAAATAGCAACCATTCAACATCAACCACAAGCAACGCAAACAATTCAACCATTTAAACACGTTTATAAATAAACGTGACCAACCAAGGTGAGTTGCCTTTATTGGAACCAACCGTTAAAAATAACGATTTGGTATTTTACTGAAATTAAACACAGTTTAATTTCATCGTTTAAATCCACAGTTAAATAGATAACTAGCAAAGCAGTCAACCATTGGCAAGCAGAGTACACAAAATAAAAACACCCAATTTATATAAAATATAAAAAGGGTAACTGAGTGAGTTTAACTCACCTGATTTGATCCGTTGTTTGAAAGGTTCTTGTTAAATCAAACATCGTTTAATTTAACGATAAACCTTAGCAGTCTCCAGCTCTGTTCCAGATTAGTTCTATAACGTTGATTTCATCGGTATGGTTCCAACATCTCTGTTTTGGTCAAATTCTGATAATGCATGAACGAATTATAAACATTTTAGTTTAATGATTTTATTTAAAACTAAACAATTATTAATTAGCTCAGCAAAACTAAATTACTTTATTGGTTCACTGATTTCACCATTAGAGAGAAATAGAGCGCCGGCCTATCTTCTTCCTTTGTTCGTTACAGCAGCTCTCTAAGTTTCCTGTATAAATTTTACATTTTTTTTAAGAAATATAAGAGTTTTAATTAAACAACTTATTTCTAAATTAATCTAATTACTGTTTAGTTAATCAAACAGCGGCTGACCCTTTATCGCATCGGTTTGGTCCCTCTTGTACGCACCAGGATTGCGCCTCCATCCTGTTACCAAAGAAATGCGATACTTAGGATTTGAAGTTAATGTAATTATCCTCAAAATTAGCTAAATAATTAGTGCAAATTAGTTATACTTAAGCCAAGAAAATCAGATGATGCAAACGCTGCTCTTCCTCTCGTATTTCCTTCAGTACCCAATTCCATTTTCATTTAAGAACCGTGGCCGATCCGTTGTCTGCTCTTAGGTGCTTATTCCCACCTTTCAGACCCCATACGGCCTCACTCCAGTAACGCAACGCCACAAACTTACGTCCATCTGAGACCCATCGGAGGTTTCTCTTCCACTCGCGATCCCGTCACCATCCATTACCCAAAATCCCGTCACCTACGGTGCCCCCTTCAGCCTGAACAAGACCCATAAACCCCGCGCCTTGATGATCAGATTCCGGCCTCATTGATGGGTGGAATTCGATCTCGACCGTCAGTTGGCTAGGGCTTGAGTAGCTCTCGAAGATTGGTATTACTCGATTCAGTTTTGATGAACAGATTTCGAGATTAAAAGAGGAGAGATTTAATCGTTTCTGGCCATTGATATTTGTTTGAGTTGCCATATTGGTTACAGTAAAACAAGAGGACAAAGTCGAAGAAATGGCCAGTATTTAAAACCCAGACACCTTGGCTATCACGTAACATAGGGTAACCATAGGTCTGCAGCTTGACATTAGGTTGGTTTGGTAAATAAAATATAGGCTGCTGATGTATGTGGGGAAAAACGCAGACAAGACTTAGGATGTATTTGTGTTGTCTGTTCAAACGTAGCATAGGCACAAGTACGGTGTGTTATATAGAAGAGAATGAATAGATGGTAGATGTGAAAGGAACAGATGCACTTCCTTGTGCTAGGTAGGCTGTAGAAATGCTTAGGGTAGGAAATATTATATAAGTATTCTAATGAAACTTGGGCGTAAAGTAACATACAAATTCTACTTCATGTGATTTCTGTTTACTGATAAAAAAACTAATCTTGGTGTAAAAAGGTATTCCGAACCCAACGGGACAAGTTTCATCGCAATCCGAGGTCATATGATAAAATTTCCTTTATGAAACCGGAAATGAACACACGTTAAATTTTTTCACAGTCACCAGATAAATCAAATCAACTCGAAACTGCGAAGTCTGACAATAACTTTACGATACGAACCCAACGGCACTAGTTTCGTCGCATTCTGAGACTATTTGCCCGATAGGCTGTTTTTACCCTGAACCGCCCTACCCTTTTTAACGCCAAATTTCTCGATCTCTAAAAATAACAAACTATATACATATCCTGACTCTAATCGACGATACGAACTCAACGGAACTGGTTTCATGGCCTAACTCGATCGTCTGCTCAAGTTATATTCCAATATCCATTTACTTATTTAAATACGTGCTATAGAAATTGAACGGGCGTTTATGGCTACCGTGGCCACATACGATATCGGTTTTCCACGAAATTCACCACCGTACAATAATTTAGCGATACGGTTCTAATGAAACTAATTTCATCGAAATCTGAGTCCGTTTGCAAAATGGCCATTTTAAAGGCCTATAGTTTAATAACGATTTTCCATAGCGACTATTTCAAAATTTGATTTGACCATAAATATCAAACTATAACACGAAATCTAGATTTTTTTCTTTCATATGAAAATTATCGTCAATACGGTTCCAACGTGTCTTGTTTTACAGAAATCTGACTTATATCGGATCCTGTATGTCCAGTTGAAGTTCAAAACTACAATTTACGAACTGCACGCCATTTTCAAGCTCGAATTTATATTATATATAAATTATAACGTTCAACTTCGTTTCAATAACTAATTAAGTATTAAATTCCCTTAATATTTCCGATATAATATTTAAAATAAATAAATTAAATTAAATATTTAACGGGCAAAAATACGGGTCGTTACATTCTTCCCCCCTTAAAATAATTTTGTCCTCGAAATTGCTAAGGTAAGAAAGGACGTTATAAACTCATTAATTTTAAATCAAATTTTATTTTAAATTAGAAACCAATTCAATACTGTAAATATATATTTTCAAAAATATTGAAAATTTTCTAACACTTCAAATTTTCGAAAAATTTCGCCAGCACCTCCTCTGTACGGCTCAATCGGTACAACCACAACTCGCCTCTCTGGGCCTTCTCCAATTCAAAAGAAAATAAAACAGCCAAGCGGCTTGCCAAATAGGCTCATAAATCTCCAAACCCATATAAAAATAAACGTGTACCTTTTTGTCGGGCATATCATTATATCCTTTCCATCTGCTGCCCTGTCAGCATATACAAATGCATTTCCAATAAAATTCCAATTCTATCCTCAAAACCAAATCCTTCACGCGTCCAAGCCAAATGCCATTCTTAACTCAGTTTCCATCCATTATCCATTTCATCTCTTAACTTATCAGTCCAACACCATTTCAGATTCCTGTCTCCAATTCAAAATCTGATTCTACTTGATATATTATATCCTGATTCAATTTCCAGTTAATCGGTTTCAATTCAATTCATGTTTGTTTTCCCCAAACTTCTATTTAATTTTGTCTTTCAAACAATTTCCCTGGGAGTTTTTAAACAGTTCAGCTCTTTCAAAAATTAAATATTCCCTTTCAGGATTCAAAACAACTTGTCTTTCTCAAAGCAATTCAAAACAAAATCTTTTTTGGTAGTAATCCGTCACTTAGAACTCGGAAATGAACACTGATGATGTGGCCAGCATCCTCAGAGTTATTTCCCAGCGATCAAAGTGAGTTCAATACTATATCCTTTCAAAACTTCAATTTTAAACACTTTCATTTTGAAATAAAATTCACGATGCTTGTAAACAATTTAAAATCTCCCAGGATTTTAAAATTCTCGTATATTCAATTCAAATCCCTTTATGAACACTTTTCCCAGTTCTCCGCATTTTAATTCTAGTTCTGATTTAATTCAGATTCAATTAATCTGCTTTTATATTATAAGAATTTGAATTGGTTATTTATATAACCATTTCAATTATAATCAACCAACACAACCAATATATTATAATACTTCCAAATATTAATCATTCCTTTATATCAAAATATAATTTGGGTAAAATTATTTCATTTACCCTCTTTCAAAAACATACTGTGTCGGTTTATCGTACTTGAGTGTTTAGAAACTCCTATCAATACAGTGGATCAAACCGATCGACCAGAATTCATAAACAACTCAAACAAATAAATCTCCACAATATAAAACAATTTTTATAAAATTTACAAATACGTTCACTCGTATATACACTCTCAAACTCAATCTAGGGTATTGCTAACCCCATCTCTACTGAGTCACGCCACAGAGCCAAGGTAATCACTTAACCAATAGCTCTGATACCACTGTAACGAACCGGAATTTTCGACTCCGAAAATCAACATTAAACTATCATGTTGACCATTCAGACATCGAATATTCCAGATCATTAATAGAAAGAAGTTAGAGGGTGAGATAAGAAAGAAAGAAATATTAGAATAGAAGAAGAAGAAGAAACACCACACAGAGTCTCACATCGCAGCGGAACAAAATATAATACAGAAATAACCTTTATTGAAAGCTGTTGAAATACTTACAATATCAGAGTACACATCTGGACAGTGATACTAATCTGTCCTCATATAACACACAGCGGAATAGTAGTCATATCATACGTCTGGACTCTTCCAGCTCGTCTCTTCATAGTAGTCGATAACCTGAACCTGTACAACCCGGTCTAACCCGAGCATTTACAAAACACCGGGTCAGTCTGGCGAACCAGAGTGAGATAAACTCGCACAGTAATAAGGGTAAATCATCCAATCATGATTTTAAAGTTCAAAACCTTTTCAAAAGAAAAGGATAATCGTAATACCAAATCCACGCATAAACACGGACGGTTTTTACCTTACGATAACCCAAAACATTTTTGAAACCAATATCTTGTCTGATATTATAATAATGTCTAAACACAAGTAAATAGAAATCTAGTGGAACGCTTGCATCTCACGCTCCACATATATAGTATACAATCAAAACCGCAGGCGCTTATTGGAGATTGGATTCCAACTTGACAAGGTATGGGTCCACCTTCCGATCGTGTATCTCTAGAGACGAATACACTGGGTTCAACAAGAACTTCTTGCAACCCGGCCCTCACATGACCGACCCCTCATTTCGCTTGAGAGTATCGAATGTATATCACCGACGGTTGGGATCAGCAACCATCTCCCGACAAGGGACAGCATCGAAACATAGATTAAGAAACAAATAGGATTTCCTCTAGATAGGTGATCATACACCCTAATGGGAGCGACCCACATAGCCATGCTGCCTGCCCGATTTCTGTCATTTTCCGGTTGATGAGGGTTGAGGCCAGAATTAACTTTTGAACATCTGGTCGTCATTCACTTTGAATGCCACATCGCCAGATCCATCAGATATCACTAATTGATATCCACAAAAATACTCTAGCTGGAAGCTAAGAGAGCGGCAATTCTCCGCCAACAACCATAGCACGTTTGAAGAAATCAACGTACGTGACCCTTTGGAAATACTCTGTCAGACATTCGTCCATATACGTCATCCAGGAACAGGATGAACCGAAGGCACTCTCCTACCGCATCCATATAGGAATCACCCCATGGATCAGTAGCGAGTAGTCCTTGCAACCGGTAGATTCCAACCACGACAGAATCACAGTTTATCTCTGCTTGCCAGGCAGAGAATATTAGTGGTTCTTCCGTTTGTGAAAACCCACGGTCTTCACAGCACCATCTCGATCATCTTCTGAGATCTTCACGTATTTGTTGGACGGAATGGTTTTCGAATATACATTCGATCCCGGTCTTTCCATACCAACAATCGCATTGGACATATTTGATAGTCGGTGTTTTAACTATCAAAATATATAGTGTTTCAATCATGACACTCCAATGAGTTCACTGGTTCAGTATTCAGCATCATTTGGCCTTTAACAAACTAATTTCCTTTTTGTTAAATTGAAATTTCAAACTCTTTTAATATTCAAAAATACGATATTCGAATAACTCTAATTGATAAATTAACATTCGTCTTAGCTCCATTCGCTTGACTCTAGATCACAGCGATCACAATGGTTACGCCTGAATCCCTCAGGAAACATCCGACCGCCGTAGGCTATCTGCAGCCCTGCGAATTACGCCAGCAGTCGTACGAAATGGCAACTTAGCCGAATAATTATGTTTGGCTAATTCTATCTCGAATAAATATATTCAATTTCCCATTTTGAAATCTCATTTAAAATTCTCCTTTTTACTAGATCTCGTTTTCAAATAACGTTAATGTAAAATTAACGTCTTAACACTTTGAATCTCACTTAAAACCTCTGGTTTATAATAAACCCTTTTTATCGTAATCTCCTTTCACTTAATTCATATAATTGAGTACGTTTATTTCCTTTCACCATTCAATTGGCTTGCATCTCACATTCGGTAACCTTTTAAATGAATTCCCATTTAAATATATATTCCTAATTTTATCATTAATTAAAATAATAACTTATTTCAAACATTAACTACTTTAGTAGTTAATCCCTTTATTAACTAAATTAAATATTAAATCCCTTTTAAATCCTTATTTAAATTCAAACAATATTCACTTAACTATTTTAGTCAAAACACATTAACTTGATAAACAATTCTAATTTCAAAAGGTCGATTTAATTAACTCAAAAACTTGATTATCTCATTAACCGATTTCAACAAATCCTCGCTTTAAATAAATTAATTAAAAATATAATTAATTTAGATAGATTCTAATTATTTGTTTTCTTTACGAAACAAATTCTCAAGGTTTAACCATTTAATTCATTTCTTATTCTTCCACTGGTAAATCTGATTAACATCAGCATTTGCTTTGCAAAATAACTTCATAACAAATCAAAGTCTTAAACAAATAAAATATTTATTTATTTCTCTTAAATAACTTTTATTCAAATAATATAATTCAAATCTAACTCTGGTTATAAAATAAATTTTATAACCTCACTCTATCGATTTCACCTGTCGGTGAATCAATATCTATAACTCGATTGGTTTTAAAGGCCATACTCTGCCAAACACTTAACCAATATCGCCCATTGGTTTCAACCAAACAGATGTTGAATATCCAGTCAATAATCAACCATCAAATCAATCACATAAACAGATCAGTTCATATATGATCATATGAAAATAAATAATACATTTGAGGAATCCGGTTGGATCCCTCCAACCTGTTCTTCCCTGTATTCAAATGGTTATCTCAAATCAAACCATTCAGTTTTGTTTAACTGATAACACTAAATAGCAACCATTCAACATCAACCACAAGCAACGCAAACAATTCAACCATTTAAACACGTTTATAAATAAACGTGACCAACCAAGGTGAGTTACCGTTATTGGAACCAACTGTTAAAAATAACGATTTGGTATTTTACTGAAATTAAACACAGTTTAATTTCATCGTTTAAATCCACAGTTAAATAGATAACTAGCAAAGCAGTCAACCATTGGCAAGCAGAGCACACAAAATAAAAACACCCAATTTATATAAAATATAAAAAGGGTAACTGAGTGAGTTTAACTCACCTGATTTGATCCGTTGTTTGAAAGGTTCTTGTTAAATCAAACATCGTTTAATTTAACGATAAACCTTAGCAGTCTCCAGCTCTGTTCCAGATTAGTTCTATAACGTTGATTTCATCGGTATGGTTCCAACATCTCTGTTTTGGTCAAATTCTGATAATGCATGAACGAATTATAAACATTTTAGTTTAATGATTTTATTTAAAACTAAACAATTATTAATTAGCTCAGCAAAACTAAATTACTTTATTGGTTCACTGATTTCACCATTAGAGAGAAATAGAGCGCCGGCCTATCTTCTTCCTTTGTTCGTTACAGCAGCTCTCTAAGTTTCCTGTATAAATTTTACATTTTTTTTTTAAAAAAATATAAGAGTTTTAATTAAACAACTTATTTCTAAATTAATCTAATTACTGTTTAGTTAATCAAACAGCGGCTGACCCTTTATCGCATCGGTTTGGTCCCTCTTGTACGCACCAGGATTGCATGTCCATCGTGTTACCAAAGAAATGCGATACTTAGGATTTGAAGTTAATGTAATTATCCTCAAAATTAGCTAAATAATTAGTGCAAATTAGTTATACTTAGGCCAAGAAAATCAGATGATGCAAACGCTGCTCTTCCTCTCGTATTTCCTTCAGTACCCAATTCCATTTTCATTTAAGAACCGTGGCCAATCCGTTGTCTGCTCTTCGGTGCTTATTCCCACCTTTCAGACCCCATACGGCCTCACTCCAGTAACGCAACACCACAAACTTACGTCCATCTGAGACCCATCGGAGGTTTCTCTTCCACTCGCGATCCCGTCACCATCCATTACCCAAAATCCCATCACCTACGGTGCCCCCTTCAGCCTGAACAAGACCCATAAACCCCGCGCCTTGATGATCAGACTCCGGCCTCATTGATGGGTGGAATTCGATCTCGACTGTCAGTTGGCTAGGGCTTGAGTAGCTCTCGAAGATTGGTATTACTCGATTCAGTTTTGATGAACAGATTTCGAGATTAAAAGAGGAGAGATTTAATCGTTTCTGGCCATTGATATTTGTTTGAGTTGCCATATTGGTTACAGTAAAACAAGAGGACAAAGTCGAAGAAATGGCCAGTATTTAAAACCCAGACACCTTGGCTATCACGTAACATATGGTAACCATAGGTCTGCAGCTTGACATTAGGTTGGTTTGGTAAATAAAATATAGGCTGCTGATGTATGTGGGGAAAAACGCAGACAAGACTTAGGATGTATTTGTGTTGTCTGTTCAAACGTAGCATAGGCACAAGTACGGTGTGTTATATAGAAGAGAATGAATAGATGGTAGATGTGAAAGGAACAGATGCACTTCCTTGTGCTAAGTAGGCTGTAGAAATGCTTAGGGTAGGAAATATTATATAAGTATTCTAATGAAACTTGGGCGTAAAGTAACATACAAATTCTACTTCATGTGATTTCTGTTTACTGATAAAAAAACTAATCTTGGTGTAAAAAGGTATTCCGAACCCAACGGGACAAGTTTCATCGCAATCCGAGGTCATATGATAAAATTTCCTTTATGAAACCGGAAATGAACACACGTTAAATTTTTTCACAGTCACCAGATAAATCAAATCAACTCGAAACTGCGAAGTCTGACAATAACTTTACGATACGAACCCAACGGCACTAGTTTCGTCGCATTCTGAGACTATTTGCCCGATAGGCTGTTTTTACCCTGAACCGCCCTACCCTTTTTAACGCCAAATTTCTCGATCTCTAAAAATAACAAACTATATACATATCCTGACTCTAATCGACGATACGAACTCAACGGAACTGGTTTCATGGCCTAACTCGATCGTCTGCTCAAGTTATATTCCAATATCCATTTACTTATTTAAATACGTGCTATAGAAATTGAACGGGAGTTTATGGCTACCGTGGCCACATACGATATCGGTTTTCCACGAAATTCACCACCGTACAATAATTTAGCGATACGGTTCTAATGAAACTAATTTCATCGAAATCTGAGTCCGTTTGCAAAATGGCCATTTTAAAGGCCTATAGTTTAATAACGATTTTCCATAGCGACTATTTCAAAATTTGATTTGACCAAAAATATCAAACTATAACACGAAATCTAGATTTTTTTTCTTTCATATGAAAATTATCGTCAATACGGTTCCAACGTGTCTTGTTTTACAGAAATCTGACTTATATCGGATCCTGTATGTCCAGTTGAAGTTCAAAACTACAATTTACGAACTGCACGCCATTTTCAAGCTCGAATTTATATTATATATAAATTATAACGTTCAACTTCGTTTCAATAACTAATTAAGTATTAAATTCCCTTAATATTTCCGATATAATATTTAAAATAAATAAATTAAATTAAATATTTAACGGGCAAAAATACGGGTCGTTACAGATATAGAATCCCACTATAGTCGCCCAGGGGTAATTCTGGTGATGCGGCCGCATCATCAGTATTTATGTCCGAGTCTCGAAAGTGGTGTATCTATATATATTTCCATTGACTGGTATGAGAACCAACACTTAATTAGAACACATTGCTGTGATTTGCACTAAAATATGATTTTTGACTATATATAAAAGTTATATATTTGGAAAGTTAATCACCTAATTGATGGATGGTTGTGATGTTTGATAATTAGTTTCACTAATTAAAATATTAGAGTGATAATTATTGAAAACAATAAATAAAAATTTAAAGTTGAGTTGGTTAATTAAACAACTTTTAGCTTCGTTCCTTTTCGAGGACGAAAAGATTTTAAGTGGGGGCGATTGTAACAACCCAGAATTTTGGGGCCAATTTGAAATTTTTATTTTAGAAATTTTAATGGATTTTAATATTTAAAATAATTTACTTTAAATAATAACGACTAAAAATTTAGTTTAAAACGAATAAATTTAATTTAACTATTTATAGGAGTTTAAAACAGCGCTGCAGTTTGAAAATTTGAATTTGAACTTTAACTGAATATACAGGATTCAAAATAAATCGGATTTCTATGTAACAAGAAATATTTAAATCTGTTTAATCATATCTTTCTAACGAATTTGAAAAACTGAAATTTCACCTTATAATTTGAAAGTTATGTCCAGTTTAAATTTTAGAAAAGTCGCTGTAGAATTTATATGTATTTTAATATTATATATTGGCCTTGAAAATAGCCATTTTGCAAACGACCTCGGTTTTCGATGAAACCACTTTTGTTGGAACCGGAATGTCAAATTATTGCTAGGTTTCAATTTTCATAATCTTTTGAACTAATATGTGAGCGTGGCAAATGAAAATATGTTTTGACTGTTTCAGTCAAATTTAATCGACTTGAAAATGGCCATTTTTCAAACAGTCTCAGAATTCGACGAAATTAGTCTTGTTAGGACCGTATCGTCAAAACATAACTAGAAATAATTTTGCTGTAATTTTTAGAGTTAGTATGTAGCCCCGGTAATTTAAAATATACGTTTGAATTTAATAATTAAATGATTTATAATTAAATATTAAGAAAAACATATCGTAACAGCCAAATTGGGTTACGAAACATGTTCCATTGTGTCCAGGATAGGGGTTATTAGCTAGGGGCGACACTCATTGGGTTTGATATGGAGTTCGTGGTGATAAACTGATATTACTTGAATTATAAGGAATTAAATAAATAAAATACGAATAGAATACTAGTATAAATACGCTGTATTATACCACCGTATAACCCTAACCCTATTCCCTGTATAACTACCATATGCCAATTCGATGGCTGCTATCTTCCGATCTTCCCTCCCCCTTTTCTTCTAAATTCTTCAATGATTTTCAAAGTTTTAAAAACGAAATCGAAGAACTCTTCGAGTTCTAGGATCTGAACGGAGGAGATGGGATTTTATTTGGTAAATCGTGCTAATTTAGGCCACGAAGTCGAGCTATTTGCATGCGGTTTGAGGAGGAAATTAGCCACCGAGTTGGCCAAGGTTCAGGGCGCCGATGGAGGAGGAGATGGGCTCGACTATGGTGGTTTCTGATCAAAGTTCGGTGGTGTCTGAAGGCGGCGCGACGGGTTTGTCTGAGACCGACGATGGGTTCCTGGAAGTAACGGCTGAAGGAAGATGATGAGAAGGGTTAAGTATAATGATCAAATTAATTATTAATTTAATTAGTTTTTAAAGTAATTAATCTATAACAGGTCATAACTTATCCAAACGAACACGGAATTAAGAAATTTCAGTTGCTTTGGAATCATGATGACGATATCTACACAGTGGAACCGACCAAAACCAAAATAGAGCAGATTAGAATTTCAAGAGAATTCAAATTCGAACAGTTCAGAAAATTCAATAATAAAGACTGATAGTGAGATTTCTTCTTTTTAATAACTAATTATTTAATTTATTTGCTAAGTGAAGATTGAATGTGTATAATTCAAATCTGTTATGTGATGATATTGTGGATGATTGTCTGTTTGTTGGTGATCTACGAACATAGATTTGTTCGTTAAATTATAGATCTGTATGCATTGGTTAAATAAATCATGGTTGTTCATATTTTCTTCAACAATATATATTAAACAAAAATGGATTTTCATATTTGTTGAATTGAATTATATTGTCAGTTGAATATAAATAAAATATTATTTTGATCATTTTTAGTGAAAAATGTATATTAAGGATAAAATATCATTCTTAGTGTAAAAAGTACATTAGAACAAAAACAACATTTTTGTAAAAACTTGCTTAGTGAAATAAAATCACTTTTATCAAAATATGATTATTGAATTGAAAATATCACTTTTATCAAAACTTGATTAGTGAATAGAAAATTCACATTTTTATCAAAACTTGAATTAGTGAAATAAATATACATTTTTGGTCAAACTTGATTAGAGGTGCAAATATATATTCAAAATAAAATTTGTTCTTTGATTTGCATTCACAAATGCAAGATATATTCAAAATAAAGTTTGTTCTTTTATTTGCATTCATAAATGCAAATATACATTGAAACTAAAATTTGTTCTTTTATTTGTATTCACTAATGTAAATATTCATTGAAAATAAGTTTGTTCCTTTTTACATTCACTCAAATATACATTGAAATTAAAATGCTACATTTTTCTTTTATTTACATTCTTTAATGTAAATAAAACTAGAAATAAAAAAAAAAGTTAAATCTTTATCTGCATTCCTTTTTGCAAATAAAGCATGAAATAAAAAGTTATGTTTTTATTTGTATTCCCTTGTTGAAAATAAATCATGTAATGAAAAATATACAAATTTCATTATGAAATATGTTTCATATTAAAAACCCATTTTTAATGTTAATATTATAAAGAGTAGAAAAATTTACATATTTCATTATGAAATATGTTTCGCATAGAAAACACATTTTTAATGTTAATATTAGGAACTTAGAAAAAGAATCATTTTATGTTTTGTTTAATCAAAACATTATCATTTACCTGTTAGTAGAGAAATAATCCTTTGTCATTATATGTTTTGATTATTCAAAACATTACCATTTACATGTAGTAGAAAAGTAATCATTTTATGTTTTGTTTATTCAAAACATTATCATTTATATAGTGAATTAGAAAAATGTTCATTTGTTAAGTAGGTATCAATTCATTAAAATCATGATATTTACATTTGATCGATGTTAATATAAAAATGACCATTTGTTAATATACTTTGTTAGACTAAGAAATAAGGTCATTTACATGTTAGTCATGTAGAGATAATTCCAACCAAATTACAATTGGTTAAATTTATTAACCAATGATTTGTATACGTAAATTGTTGTTGTGTGAAAACCCCACACGGGTGTTGGGATGATACTTGTCATACACTAGTCCCAATATTTAGCTGTATGTCAATCGATGGATTGACAGTCTGTGATGAGCGTTATTTATTTATTTTAATGCTCGCACAGTTATAAAATTTCACTCTGGATGTGAATGGATTTTTTAGTGGTTATTTATCATTACTGTTATATACGTATGCAATGTATGAAATCCATATGACCGAATTTATATGGTAATTTATTGAGTCGCATTCCGGTTCAGATTATCTTTAATGAAACCATGTTTTAAAATAAAGAATATTTTTAAACAAAGAATCGTTTAAAATAAAGAATATTTTAAAATAACTAATATTTTAAGATAATATTCATTGAAGGATAAAATATAAAAATATGAAGCCGTGTTATGTAGAAACGCTAATTTAACCCGAATGGGTTATCGATCGATTTTTATTCATTTTATAATGAATATTAAAAAGAAGTGATTTCAAAAATATGGTATTTTGAAATATTATTATTTTAATATAATAAAGATATAGAATATTCAATTTTGCTTTAAAATTGAAAATGAAGTTAAAATCATTTTTACCGAATTTGCAAATGTTTTATAAAATATGTTTTATATAGAAACCGACGATATATATATTATATATTTATATAATGGCCTGAATAGAACGCGCCTCGCGGCGACCGTTCGCGAGTTTTGACCATTAACTTTAAATTGACGTAACGGGAGATCTGACCATCGAATTCTCCTAAAACCAGAACCGTTGGGTTCGTATCGAAAAGAGCTTTCCAATGAATATAAGAGTTTTGAAATCTAACGGTTGGGTTTGGAATTATGTCCAAATCAAATTTGGAAAAGGTCGCTATGGATGCAGTTCGGTGGCTGTTATTGTAAACCGACTGTACGAGCGATAATAAAATTATTAAAAATATTAATGAATTATGTAAAATCATAATAGATGATTTAGAAAGAATTGGGATGAAAACTTCCATATTTGAAAAGATAAAAATATATTTTTATTAAATGAACTAGTTATTAACTAGAATAAATCATTAAATTAAGATTTAATGAAGTTTTCCAATTAGTGAATATTTAATTGAAATTAAATTAATTAAATTGGATTTTGGGTTTGTAGTGAACGGTGTCTTCAATAACACCATTCTTAAACCCAGTTGAGAAATGAATAAATCTTTTAATTAAGATTATTAAAAGTTTTCAATTTATATTTAGTAATTGGAATAACATAAAATGTGAGTTGGGTGAATTGTGAACTATTGTTTTAAGCGACATTTGTTCTTTAACCCGACTGACGGTGAAAATATGATTTGGAATTTATAAATCTTTTATTAAGATTTAAAAGGGTATTTTCCCAAAAGTAAAGTTTCCCAATTTAATATATTAAATTGGAGTCAAATGAAATTTGAATTAATAATAACCGAGACAATCTTCTGTAAAAAGAAGATCGATACTACATACGGAATTTAAAAGGCTTTGTCGTTGTTCCATTTATATTATTGGTCGTATACATAAATTTATAACGATTATATATTGATTTGATTTCTGTGAAGATTCCGTATCTTATGGAAGATGAGTTTGGGTTTACCGTGAACTATGTTTTAAATGACATTAGTTCTTTAACCCAGTTAAGGATAAGATTAATTTCTTGAATTTAAATAATCATTGAATAATGATTTTTGATATTTAAAACCAAATTGAGATTTTAATAAATCTTTTAAAAGAATATTTAAGAGTAAATGTAAAGAATTTATCTTTGATAGAATAATTTGAATATTTTATTTAAAAGAATATTCTGAATTGGAATTAGACGTTGGATGTGTTTTATAGTACTTGATTTTTATTATAAAATACGTGTGTTATTCGGGAAGACCGGGTTTAACCCATTCCGAATAATTACTAAGACGATGAAGAGTCGAAGATGAAGACGGTGGTTGAAGACCGACGATCTTCATATCGAATGGATGTATTGCTACAGAGACCCTTGATGGGAGTAGCTACCTTGAAGGGGCTTCAGTGGTGGCCGTCCGAACTATTGTTGATTGTTCGGATTTGGTTTTCTCTCGGACCCAGAGCATAAGCTAGTAGATGGATGCGTGTCTGACATTGGATTTCGTTCCATGTGAATTAAATCGATTTCTGTTAATGTATGTCTGTTTGGTGGTGGAGGATTTATTCTCTACTTAACACCCTGGTATATATTAATAGTGATTGATCGCATGGCGTGAATCGTCAATGTGGCACGCCAAGATGCAACTGATCAAGGCTTTTGTTGAAAAGCAGGGCCTTGTGGGATGATCAAAGCATAGCCTATTACGGCATAGCTTTGTGTATATCGTGACTTCGCGAGCCTCACACCCCGATATGAGTCAAAAACGGGATACGGACCGTAGGGAGTGCACACGTTTCTTTCTAGCTAGGGGTAGTGTCAGTGCTTAAACTGGCTGGCATTTACTTATGTGGACGATGGATTTTGAGGCGCCTCGGATTTTTATAGGCCGTTAGTGGTCATACTATAGGTTCAAAGGAACCGGGAAGCGTGTGTTCAGGCATAACCAATCCACTGCCGATAGGCGGGGACTGGCCCTACCGCTCCAAGGGTTGCCCATAGGTGTGATCCTGAGGCATTTGCTAGAGTGTCTCGAATCAGAGAGGAGCTTGTCCCTAGCCTCGACTCATGATGGAAATCCAATTTCCAATACGACCTTGTGGTTTTGATTGTAGAACTAGTATGGCGACATAGTAGGATGGGGTACTATGCCGTCTATGATTGATACATTATGATTGAAATTGTTTTTGAAATATATATATGCACATATATATACACACTAGTATTAAATCCGTTTTATCGTATCAAGCATTTTTGACCATTATAAGGTAAATCCCTATCCTCCGGTTTGTGTTGCATTGTGTGATAGGACTTGGGTCTTATAATGGTTTCATTTTTCTAAAAAGCATTGCGTTGTCTAACGATTTACTTAATTTTATGCACTGGCAATCCAATGGAGTAAACCCGTTCCGCGTTAGCGGCGTGGTCCTGTGATTAGCCTTATTATTAGATAGTTAAGTTAAGATTTCTCATACCAGTCCCATGACTGACCTATAGTTTGTTTCACTGGCAAACTCGGGTGCCCATATTTTCCACATGGGCAGTCGAGTAGCTTTTTGCAGATATTTTACAGGATCCTGGCTTACAGCTGAAGCGGTATTCAGAAAGCTCTGTATCTGTGTATTCCTTCCAGTTGTATATTTGTATTATGTTCCACTGCTATTTAAATGTAATTTTAAAACTCTAATATTATTGTATTTCTATTGTGTAATAAGTATTCATACTCTGTTATATTCTTGTACTCTGATGTAATTGTTGTAATCAGCAATAGAATGTTCTTCAGTTTGTGTTCTGATGTGTGTTATTCTCAAAGCAATCTAGCCTTTCCTTTACTGGGTGGTTTGGGTCGTTTCAAGCTAGCTGCCATAGTTTTCGTATTAAAGACGTGGTGTCGTTATTTACTTGGAGAAAGGTTCAAGTTGTACACCATCATAAATCTCTCAAGTATCTATTCTCACAGAAGGATCTCAACTTAAGGCAACAACGGTGGATGGAGTTCTTAGCTTCTTATGATTTTGAAATTACTTATACCCCTGGCAAGGGTAATGTGGTGGCAGACGCATAAGTAGGTAGAGGATGGCCATGAGTCCTCTGTTTGTGGAAAGAAAAAACTTGGAGTTCATATTAGCTTTTGATTTTAGACCCTCCATCGAGGTATTGCCTGATTTGTTTGTATCCTTGGAGATATGACCAAAGCTTATGGACCAAATAGGAGTTTCGCAACAAGGTGACCCACAGGTTTTAAACATCATGGAAAATCTCAGAAGAGGGGAGACTTCTAGTCACCTCAGTAGATATGTCATAGATGAAAATGGGTGGTTGCGACAAGATAAAAGGCTTTGTGTTTGTCAAACTGGAAGCTTGATAAAGGCAGCCCTAGAAGAAGCCCACCATTCTAAGATGACTATTCATCCAGGTGGTGAAAAGATGTATAGAGACATAAAGAGGGTTTTCTTTTGTGCTGGGATGAAGAAAGATGTAGCCGAATTTGTTTCTCAGTGTTTAGTTTGCCAGCAGGTCAAAGCTGAGCAAAAGAAGCCCAGTGGATTACTTCGTTCGCTGGAGGTTCCGTAGTGGAAATGGGAGAGCGTCTCTATGAATTTCATAGATGGTTTTCCTAGGTCAAAGAAAAGCAATAACAGTATCTAGGTGGTGGTAGATAGACTCACTAAGAGTGCTCACTTTATTCCAGTTAAGAGTAAGAGGAAAGCATCGTGGTTGGCAACAATTTATGTTCGTGAGATAGTTCATCTTTATGGAGTACCTTCCAACATAGTAAGCGATCGTGACCCCATCTTTACTAGCGAATTTTGGAGGAGTTTGCAAGAAGCATTAGGTACACAGTTGTGTTTGAGCACCGCTTATCATCCTCAGACCGATGGTGTAACACCCCACGTCCATTAATGTCACTCACAAAGGGAATGCATTAACTTTCATGGAGCATTATAAGTGTATAGAACATAATATTACAAGATAGATATATAAAATGGTACTTCAAATTTCAAAATAACTTCATTGCAGCGAAAACTGAGTATAGTTTGGTTACAACATCAAAACCAAATAATAAAGCCAGGTACACAAATATCCATCTTGGACAATTTATTTTCAAAGTACATAAAAACAAAAGCATAATCGCACTCCAACTAGCCATAATGAAAAGAGACAAAGCTGAACATTACTTCAACGCTTCCAAGTACTTTATGAAGAAAGAAAGCTGAGTCAAGCTCCATTAATCCCACCCTGAGCACCTGGGGGGAAAAGAAAAAAAAGAGGCGAAAACAAAACGGGTCAGACATAAAGTCTAGCGAGTCTAGTGACTTTAACATATAATCAGTAAAGTAACAGGATAAGAACATAAACTAGATATAAGAAATGACTGTAACATGAATAGATATGATAAGATGAACAAGGTGAACAAGATATAACGTTGATTACGCTTCTAATCAATATAAGATAATTCCTATACTGCACCAGTGCTAATTACACTACACCATTACTAGTCCCATACTGGAAGTTAACCCCTCTTACTAATCATAATAATGGTAGTTTCGTGTACTTCTAGCTGCTATTGTAGGTGCCACCTTCTCCTACCTCCACTAGTTGTACCCACTACTCTCCCCATTCTAATTACAACATTTATTCATAGTATGGTAGTTGTACTCCTAGTTGCTGTCATAGGTGCCGCCTACTCCTATCTCCACCAGTTGTACCAACTACCGTCCCTATTTGATCGGCTCTCGAACTCGTAGATACCCGTGTTGGTCCCATAGCAGGGTGTATCACTCCCTAAAGTGGCAACCCGATATTGCTAAAAATGCACGGCTTATACCTACACAATCCAACAACGTCTTACCCACCAGCCCGGACCCACGCACACACATGACTTCGTTGGACTTGCACTGCCACCACTAACTCTTTATTGACCTCTTACAATCAAACCCAGTAAGTATGTCCCGTCCTCGACCTAGTTCGAGCTCACACAGATACATAATGGGTTACTGGTTGAAAAGGGACCACACACTTGACACAAGCTTCCCTCCTAAGCTTGGTGCCCACTAGGAATTCCCACTTAACCCCTTCTTATTCCCATGTCTTCTTACATGTTTCACCTCGGTTAAGTGCTTCTAAATATATTTCACCTATCATCCATGTCACCCATGTCTTACCATAGGCCTTACCTTGGTTAAGTGTTCATTATTTATGTTATACATGCTACCCATGCAATACATGTCACCCACTTAACCCTTTTTTTGTTCCCATGTCTTACTACATGTCTTATCTTGGTTAAATATTGTCTATCCGCCCAGTTGACTTAACCCCATCCACTTATCAAATCAATATGTGTTATTGGTTAAGCTTGCCTTATCTCTATCTACTTTGTTCATGTAATATTGGTTAAGCTATCATCTTACATAGGTTAACTTAACCCCACACACCTAACATGTTTTAGATATCATATTCATCTTTGATCCGCATTAATTAGTTATTAATGCACAGACCTCTCACATTAAATCGATTGCTTGTGGAAACTGCATATAGTGGGCGGTTGCGGGTGCCACAAGCCAGACTTAACCTCGTGTCGAAGCATCTTTTAGTTATGCCTACGATCTCTCACATTAGACTAACTGTTTGTGATTGCTGGTTTGGCCAGTTGGTTTCGAGCAGGCTTCTACCGCAAACGGAGTCTAACCTCGTGTCTCAGCATGCTTATCTTAGCCAATTTATTTATATGCAGTTTATGCCAAATTCAGGCTAATTATGTCAATTACCAAAATCCCTCATTAAAATTATGATTATAATTTTAATCAAATTAGGCTTATAATCTTACGTAAACATGTCATGCCAAATTATGCCCAAATTACTTTGCGTTCATTGTTATTAACAATCTATGCCAAACCCCATGTATACAAATTGTACCAATTCATGCCGCAAAACAATTACATGATTACAAACCAATTTATGCCAATTACATATTATTCAATAATTTCCCCAATCTTTTCCCACAACGTTCCCATGTTATTCGTACGTATAATTCAATGCAATATGTTAGGCCCTCAGTTAGCCTAATCTCATAAAAAGGAAAGGAAAAAAAGGGAAGAGAATTAAAGCACCAAAACTGGCATAGCACATAAAATAGTTCCAATAACATATGGAATATAGATTTTGGGTATGAATAATGAAATAGATCCAATAAGCATATGGAACATAAACTGGCATAGAACAATAACATAGATCCAATAAGCATATGGAGCATAAACTGGCATAGAACAATGAAATAGATCTAATAAGCATATGGATCATGAACTGGCATAACATAATAACATAGATCTAATAAGCATATATGAACTGGCATAGAGCAATAGATCCAATAAGCATATATGAACTAACATAATAGAATAGATATCATAAAATAGATCTAATAAGCATATGAACTGGCATAGATCTAATAAGCATATGATCTTGGTATAATAAAATAGATCTAATTAAGCATATGAACTAGCATCATAAAATAGATCTAATTAAACATATGAACTTGTATCATAAAATAGATCTAATTAAACATATGAACTGGCATCATAAAATAGATCTAATTAAACATATGGACTTGCATCATAAAATAGATCTAATTAAAATATATGAACTAGCATCATAAAATAGATCTTAAACTTATGAACTGGCATCATAAAATAGATCTAATTAAATATATAACTCATCTCACAGTCATGTTCACAAATTCCAATCCACAAACTTATCCCAATTACTTTTAATTAATTATTTGTGAAAGCAACGTGGACTCACTGTGGAAGAAGAGAAAGTAGATCTGAATTCTGTATTCTGAATTTGATTAGCTAAACCGTTGTTGTAGAATTCTATTCTTATCTTGCAATATGAATTACTCCTATTTAGACTTGCTTTGGTGTAGAAGAAAGACTAGCTTAGGTTGCGGCAGCATGAAGGCGTATGAATTAGTGTATTGTGAATTAGGTTTAGGTCTAGGTATGTTTATATAGTTGTAGTGAGTGAATTAGGGCCTTTAGATCGGACTATGATTCATCTAAACCATTCAGATTAGAAAGACACATCTCTCAGCCCACCGGAAGAGGCCACGTCAGCCCTAAAACTCAAAAATTGTCATTAACCAATAAAAGTGCGCCATGTGTGCAACATGATGCGCATCAGCAGGGGTGTTGACACCCACATGTCATATATATATATATATATATATATATATTGTATTTATTTATTTTTCTTTTGAACTATCTTTCCAATTAACGCTTTTCACACTAAACCGCTTTTTTTAATTGAACTGCGTTCACACTAGGCCACTTTTTAGCCATTCCCCTAAGATAAAAATATGGCGCTAGCGGGGATTAAACTCAGAACCTCTTGCGTACAAGTCACATGTACTAACCAAATGAGCTAGTAAGTCTTTTGCTAACAAGACTTAGGACAATGCTACACATTATTCTCTCATTCCTCTTTTTCATGTTTTGTTGTAATATTTAATTTAAAGATATCTTTTTCATCCTAAATCAGTTTTCTGCAAACCATAGGTCTAAATTGACTAGAAAATCGCCACGAACGCAATGACACTAATTCATGACCAAATTCCTGAAGCTCTTCAAATTTCCTTTTTATTTCTATTTAATTGTTCGCATGAATTTCTTCACATTTTATGTATTGCATTTAATTTAATTTATTTATCTTTTTCTTTATTTCACTGTATTAACTTATTAAATGCAATTTTATTGTCATTATTTAATTTTTCTCCTAAATATATCTATGTATATAATGTATATACATATTTCCACATTTTTAATTTCATTAAAAATGCGGGGTGCTACATTCTCCCCTACTCAAAGGATTTCTTCCCCTAATTTTTCAAGTTAAGAAGAATATATCCTACCATCCATCATCCATCTACTCATCCATCATCCACAAGCATCCATTGTCCTTAAAAAAATTCTAATGCTATATGAACATATGTAAAGGTGTGTGTATATGTTCCTTATCTAATGCAAAGATCAGGCGGTCTACTGATTCAGTTGACCTCTTCAATGCAAATTATGTCAGTACCATAGTCCAACAAGTATGCAAAGGAATCCTAATGATACATATCATTTCTATATGAGTGCACAACCATTCATTCAATTGCAACATCCATATGATAAAGCATTCAATGTACATCCATTAATTTAAATATGCACACTCATTCATATGCAATATGAAAGTCATTGAGCCAATCTAGTGCCTAATTTTTGTGTAAATGCATCCACGAGCAACCACTAGCGAACACTTGCATCCACTTGCATCCACCAAACATAACATGTCTCAAGCACATGTTTACAACCATATGATTTTCCTACCTAAAGATCGAAGATGTAATTGAGAGGACATACTAAACGATAGAACAAGTAGAAACAAAGTGGTAGAAAAAGGAGAAGTTAAGATCATGCCCTCAAAAAGGAAAGGGTATAACGCACGTATCTTGTCTTCCGTTTCCTAAGTCGCGTCTCCTTGATCATCTCCCCATTGGACTTCAACCAACTTGACCTCTTGGTTGCATAACTTTTTGACCTCCGATCTAAGGATGCATATAGGAGCTCGTCTAATTGTGGTATCTTGCTCCACTTCCACTTCCCTAAGCATGCTCGGCTCCACTACTTCTGTGGTATCATGTAAATACTTCCGCAAACGCGACACATGAAATGCATCATTAACACCACTAGTCTTCTCTGGCAACTTCACTCTGTACGCCATCTGTCTAATCCTCTCTGTAATGGGGAATGGCCCTACGAACCTCGGTGTCAACTTCCCTACAGATCCAAAACGAACTACATTCCTCAACGATGATAATAAAAACCATGTCCCCAACACCGAACTCAAGATCGGTCCTTCTCTTATCAGCATATGACTTTTGTCGGCCCTATGTCGCCTTCAAGAATTGTCTTTCTAAAGATCTCGTCTCGTGAAGCGCAAAGTCTTTAATGAACTTCCTATAATAGCCCTCCAACCCTAGAAAACTTCTTACTTCCGTTGCGTTTCTAGGAACCTTCCAATCTTGGATTGCCACCGCCTTCGCGGGATCAACTGCTATCCTCACCTTAGAGACCACGTGTCCTAAGAACATCACTTCTTTCCTCCAAAAAATGGCATTTGGAGACTTAGCCTTGAGTTGATGTGCTCGAAGAGTCTCTAAGACTTCCCTAAGATGTAGGGCATGTTCTTCCTCGCTTCTAGAGAATATCAAAATGTCATCCACAAAGACTACTACAAACTTGTTTAGAAACTCCCTAAACACCCTACTCATCAAGTCTACAAGATATGTGGGTGCATTCGTCAAACCAAAAGGCATGACGAGCCACTCGAAGAAACCGTCGGGAGTCCTAAAAGCAGACTTATCTATACTCTCCTCAACTACCCTCAGCTGATGAAATCCTATAACTAAGTCCAATTGCGAGAAAACCGAAGCGCCAACCAACTGATCAAACAAATCACCTATCCTCGGTAGTGGGTGTCTATTTTTCTTTGTGAGTTTATTTAGCTCCCTGTAGTCCACACAAAATCTAAGTAAACTGTCAGCCTTTGTAGCAAAAACAACTAAAGCACCCCATTTCGAAATACCTCTTCATATGAACCCTTTCTCAAGTAGCTCCCCTACTTGCTTAATGAGTTCCATCCTCTCTCTCGGAGCCATATGGCGCACTGGCAATGCAACTGGCTTTGCATTATCTACTAAATATATACGGAAGTTTGTCTCGCGCCTCGGGCGTAAACCCCGAACCTCATCAAAGGCGTCATCATACTCAGGGACTACACGAACAGATTTCAAATCATCGATGGATGCGTCAAGTGATTCTAGGTAGCTAAGCATCACCGAACCTCTAGGTTCACAAGAAATATCAAGGGTCTTTCCCCCAACGAGTCAACAGTCTAACTACCCTCTTTTCACAATGTAGGATGGCACCATACCTGGCTAGCCAATCCGTCCCTAGAATCAAGCCATAGCCCATAAAACCAAGAATGTAGGCGTTGAATTCAAACCAGACGCCCAACATAGGCACTCTTAAATCCCGATAAAGCATAAATAAATGAGCCGAACCACCAATTGGATTTGAGACTACAATGGGATCCGTAACTAGACTAGTATTTTAGTTGCAGTGTTTCAGCTAACGAATCAGATATAAACGAATGCATAGCGCAAGAGTCGAAAAGAGTCCTAGGAAAAAGATATCAAATCTTCAACCAAAACTTCATATCTCTTTCCGATATACTGACCACGAGAACACAACCTGCCCTCCAGAAGATCCAGCCCTCTGTCCTTGCCCTTGCCTCCTCGGGCAATCTTAAATCATATGTCCTGCTTCACCGCAATGGTAACAGCTAGTCTTCTTCGTCTTTCTAACGTCTTTCTTTAAGTGGCCAGGTATTTCATAATTGTCGTACTTCCTTTTCTCTTGGCCCTTTTTATCCTTTCCGCCTTTCTTTTGTTGTTGTTGTGCCTTCTTTGGGTCCACTTTCTTGTCCTATGTCCAATCCATGACTCCACTGCACGTTCTCCATTTGTAACCTCCCACCAAGATGGAGCTTCATTCTTCATTAACCAAGCAGCTAGTTGAACCTTCCTTCCATCGTCTATCTCAAAGATACCAAACAAGCCCTCCAATTCCTTGAGCCAATTTCTAGCTTCGACAAACATCTTAGTCCCATGAAGCGGTTTTCCGCCCATCGCACGGAAGTCCTTACATATCTTAGGAACAACATCTAAACACGGAGGAAGAGATTTAGAAATGAAAAAGGGAGAGATTCAAAACAGAGAATCGGAAGAAAGATATATGGCTTTTGGGCATTGTGTTTTTCATAATAAACCTTTTTCTTTAAAACACCTTCTTTAAAACATGTTTTTGAAAATACTTCTTAAAAAATGCTTTTGAAAACGGTTTTTCAAAATCTTTTATCTGCTCAGGTAACCTTCAGCTCTAATACCACGTGTAATACCCCACGTCCATTAATTTCACTCACAAAGGAAATGCATTAACTTTCATGGAGCATTATAAGTGTATAAAACAAAATATTACAAGATATATATATAAAATGGTACTTCAAATTTCAAAATAACTTCATTGCAGCGAAAAATGATTATAGTTTGGTTACAACATCAAAACCAAATAATAAAGCCAAGTACACGAATATCCATCTTGGACAATTTATTCTCAAAGTACATAAAAACAAAAGCATAATCCCACTACAACTAGCCATACTGGAAAGAGATAAAGCTGAACATTACTTCAACGCTTCCAAGTACTTCAAGAAAAAAGAAAGCTGAGTCAAGCTCCACTAATCCCACCCTAAGCACCTGGGGGGGAAGAAAAGAAAAGAGGCAAAACAAAATGGGTCAGACATAAAGTCTGGCGAGTCCAGTGACTTTAACATATAATCAGTAAAGTAACAAGATAAGAACATAATCTAGATATAAGAAATGACTGTAACATGAATAGATATGATAAGGTGAACAAGATATAATGTTGGTTACGCTTCTAATCACTATAAGATAATTCCTACACTGCACCAATGCTAATTACACCACACCATTACTAGTCCCATACCGGAAGTTGATCCCTCTTACTAATCATAATAATGGTAGTTTCGTGTACTTCTAGCTGCTACCTTAGGTGTGACGGCCCGCCCCGCACCAGCCGACATTTCCTCCATAATTGCGCTGTACACATGCCCAGCTTGCACGGAACGGTCGTCAGAAGAAAAGGAAGAAGAGAATGAACTAACAAGGAACCTGTAGAATGTCTCACAGAGCATGGAACAAAATGTAATAATAACATAATCTTGACATTAAATAGGCGAGACAGTGCATAAGCTGAAAACTAAACCAACATAGCAGCGGAAATCCAAATACAGCTTATGATCCAACATCATTATTACAACTTAAACTGTCTCTAAAGAAAAAGAAAGCTAAAGTAGAAGATGCACTACTAATGCCCAAGCAGTGATCCTCAACCACGCAGGGAGAATATTTATATGTATCATATGTGGAAGCCTCGTGCTCGTCTCCAGATCAGCTACTCGTGCATACCCAGCAAACCTATCTCTAGTCTGCTCGTGAGAGCACCCAGAGTAATAAGAAGAGACATAAAACTCTGGGTCAGACAAAAAAGTCTGGTATGAGCGATAAGCAGCTAAACAGAACAATAACAGGTATACTAAACCATACCTGGACCTGCAACCAAAGAGTTAGCACTACATACCATACAATACTCTAAGGTGCCATTGAATAAATGGTGTAAAGATAAAGGGGGTGGGGGTGTGCATGTCATAATGATGGCAAACAAATCAAACATAGCAACCATCCTCACATCTCTCACTCAGTGCGTAAAGCATACGATGTCCACCACTATCAATCACTAGACTTATCGAAGTAGTGACGGAGTTCAACCTATACAACTACTGCTATTACCAAGCTTACCACATGAAGTCATGACCAAATCTTTACAAATGACCCCACTTCATTGGTCTATAGCTCTTTAGTCGTACCTAGGCCACCGTGGCTCTGAATCCGTTCACGTACTCCCTACACATAGTGATCCAAAATTACATACATCGACAACCTCTTAGCATACATCCCGCAGCAAAGCCCAACTCATGAAGTTCCCTCCTTGGTTCCCATCTGGATCCTGAAGTACAACTCCTCATTTTGACTTCCTTTGCATCTCGGGTTTAGGTCCACTTGGTGTTTGTGACGGCAAGGAATTTCGCTCGGTCCGAACCAGTCGCTAAACCGACCCAGACCGTTCGAAACGCCCTATCGTTTGAGAACACGACAAAACAGAACGCATACAGAAGAACATTTCATTGCTTATTACAACAATGCATCAGATTACAAGAATATACAGAGTATAAAGGAATATTACACAGAAATATCAGAGATTTAAATTACATTTAAATACATAGCAGCGGAAAATAATACAATACACAACTAGAAGAAGATATACGGATACAAAGCTTTCCGGATATCGTTCCAGCTGTAAACCAGGATCCTGTGAATATAAATCTGCAAAACCAAAACTACTAGCTGCCCGTGTCAAAATAAGGGCACCTAGAGTTTAGGTTAAAACAATAAACTCCAGGTCAGTCATGGGACTGGTGTGAGAACTAAAACAGTTAATCTTTATTTTTAAAGCTAGGTAAATCAAGGGACCACGCCGTATAACACGGAACGGGTTTCCTCCCAAGAATACCAGTGCATAAAACAACAGCGCAATGCTAAATAAAGAAGAATGAAGCTGTTATAAGACCCAGGTCCCATCACACAATGCAACGCAGTCGAGGATAGGGTTTTCCCTTATAACAGCCAAAGAATGCTTGATACGTTTTAAAATAAATCATTTGATACTATTATAAGTGCATAGTGTATAAAACACTTCGAATCATAAGTATCAATCATAGGCGGCATGAACGGCCCATAACACTATGTCGCCATATATAAGTTTACAATCAAAACCGCAAATGTCGTATTGGAAGTTGGGTTATCATTTATGGTATGAACCGAGGCTAGGGGCAAGATCCTCTCTGATTCGAGACGCTCTAGTCCGCCCCTCAGGCAAGCGCGCAGGCAAGCCTTGGATCGTCAGGGCCGGTCCACCGATGTGGATTATTATGCCTGAACACTACGTTTCCCCACCCTTTGGGGTGTAAATCTGGCCCGTCAGCCGACCAGAAGCATCGGCCGAAACCGATATCACGAGGCGCCTCGCTTTTCAGCAAGTAATAATAAGTAACATCCACATGAGTCAAACTCGTCAGCCAGTTCAAGCACTGACGCCACTCATAACTAGAAAGAAACGTAGGTCCTCCCTGATGTCCGTCTCCCGTTTTTGATTCATACCGGGTGTGATACTCACGAATCAACGTTACACAAAGCTACGCCACAAAGGCCGTGCTTCGATCATCACCACAAGACTCTGCTTTTCAACAGAAGCCTTGATCATTTGCATCTTAGCATGCCACACAGGCAATTCACTCCATGCGATTGATATCCATCAATATATAACCCCTGAGCTCGTACGTCTCAGAGAAGGGCGTTAAGCAAGAGAATAAATTCTCCGCCGCCAAACAGATATATATTTAATAGAGATCAATCACACGGACTAAAATCCAATGTCAGACACACAGTCCATTTACAAGTCCGTTCTGGGTCTGAACGAAACCGGAGGCACCTAGTACCTTGCATATCCATCGATCTCCAAGTACGTCTGGACGATCCCCAACTGTTTCCATCTTCTTGGGTGTACAGCCCAATCAAGATCATCAGTTATCACCCAAACGACGTGAAGACCTCCGGTCTTCGACCATCGTCTTCATCTTCGACTTATCGTCGTATCAGTTATTCAGAATGGGATGAGCCCGGTCTTTCCGAATAACTCGCGTATATTTTAAATAAGTGTTACACAAACACAACATATGCCTCATTCCAATTCATTAGTCACTAACCGTAAATTAATCAAGAGAATAATTCCCCAAATATTAACCCCGAAGGCCGAAACCAACATCAGATCAATATCCAGAAAACCAATCTGCTTGGCTAACCGACAGTTAGTTTCTAAATTTCACGTTCAAATCTAATTAAAGATTTAACTATCACCTGGAGCGAAACTGGTGATACTCCATTCTCGATCTTTTCAATCTAATTAAAGATTCATAAAAACTCCACTTAGTTTTAATCATTATCTGGGTTAAAGAATCAGTGTCATTTAAAACACGATTCACGATAAACCCAAAATCACATTCCATTAATTATCGGGTTAAAGAACAAGTGTTATTTAAAACACTGTTCACGATAAACCCAAAAATCAATACCAATTCAATTCCAATTAAATATCATTTAATTGGTACACTTCATTAAATCTAAATAAAAAGATTCAATCTTTTCTCAACTAGGTTCAAGAACAGTGTTAGTGAAGACACCATTCACGACAAACCCAAATCACATTCGATATTCAATACAAGGCTCGGAATAGAAAATATATCGGCTTATATTCAATATCGAATTCTACGACTAACAAATGTCGTATTGGAAATAACGATACAAATATATATCTTTCAAATTTCCATAACAACACCTGTAATATCACGAATTCCAACATCGAAATATTCCGAAGACAATTTCGATTCAAATCCACTCCAATGCAATCATTGGAAATTTTGGTTGTTTTCAAAACCATTTCAAATTCAATTTCTTTATTTAAAAATAAATAGAATTATAATTCTAGTTCAAAACTAGTTCATTTTGATAAAAATCTATTTTTATCTTTTCAAATATGGAGTTTTTCATCCCAAACTTTCACAAATCATTTCTTATGATTTTACACAAATTATTACTATTTTTAATAATTTTATCAAGGCCCGTACAGTCGATTTCCATTAACGGCCATCGAACTGCACTTACAGCGACCTTTTTCGAATTTGATTTGGACGTATCTCCAAATCCAACCGTTAGATTTCAAATTTCTAACATTCATTAGAAAGCTCTTTTCGATACGAACCCAACGGTTCCGGTTTTAGGAGAATCCGACGGTCGGATCTCCCGCAATGTCCGTTTGAAATAAATGGTCGAAATTCACGAACTGCCGCGGCGCGGCGCGTTCTATTCAGGCCATTATATTATATATATAATATATATAATATATACTTCGTTGATTTCTATTTAAAACGAATTATATAAATAGTTTTAAATTCGTTTCAAAAGCAATTTCAACTTCCTTTTCAATTCAAATCAAAATTGAATTCTTCTTTATAAATTCGTTTCAAAATTCATTTCTATTCAATTCAAATTTCAATTCAATTTGAATTCATTTCAATTCGTTTTCAATTCAATTCATTTCGAAATCGTTTTCAATTCAATTCATTTCGAAATCGTTTTCAATTCAATTCATTTCGAAATCGTTTTCAATTCAATTCATTTCGAAATAGTTTTCAATTCAATTCGAATTCGTTTTCAATTCATTTCATTTCGAAATCGTTTTCAATTCAATTTGAATTCGTTTTCAATTCATTTCATTTCGAAATCGTTTTCAATTCAATTCATTTCGAAATCGTTTTCAATTCAATTCTATTCGAAATCGTTTTCAATTCATTTCTATTCGAAATCGTTTTCAATTCATTTCTATTCGAAATCGTTTTCAATTCATTTCTATTCGAAATCGTTTTCAATTCATTTCTATTCGAAATCGTTTTCAATTCATTTCTATTCGAAATCGTTTTCAATTCATTTCTATTCGAAATCGAATAAATCGATATAAATATCGTTTACGTCAAAATGGCGTCAATCTAATCAACACGGCTTCATAAATTTCTATTTTCAAATATTCTATTTCAAATATTTCTTTTTCAAATATTTCTATTTCTAAACTGGAATGAGGCCCAATCAATTACCATATAAAATTAATTATATGGATTTTCATACAATACATGTATAATAGCATTGAAAAATAATCAACCATCAACCAAAGTGCACTACACTGTAAAAGCATCAAATATAGATATCTAACGCTTATAACAGCCTGTCAATCAATCGATCGACATATTTAATCAATCAGGATGAGTGAACTTCAAATTTCATCCCAACACCCGTGTGGGGTTTCAAACAATCAAACTCAGATTTTATTTGTGCAGTTGGGCGATGTGCGAAATTTATCGTCCCAATCAATGTCTTTCAAATAGGTGTACACAAACAAACCGTCCGGTTTGTAAATGAATATTTATTTATTCACATTCACGTTAAAAATTATATTTTCAACGACAAAACATTTTATTCCAACATATGAATTTCTATTCAGTTCATTCTTTAAATAAAATGATATTTTTATTTTTCTAACTTATTTTAGAAAATTTCGGCGGCATAACGGCACGATACTAGAAACGGGACAAGGCCTAGCCTTATCCCCGGTCTAGTGAAGGCCCACGCCATTCACACATCAATCAAATCAATTCGTTATGCAAACCACAAAATTTGGAGTAAGAGTCTAACCTAGCCTTACTCCATCGCCTTATAACGGCGCACGTCTAATCCTAACCAATTTATCGATTCGATTTTTTTCACATTCAAACCAATATCGCAATCAATCACCAAACAGTCAAACAAACAAGTCCATGGTCTGTGGACGATTTGTGTCGGGTGCTACTAAGCACCGTCTGCATCCTAGTATATATATAACTAGAAAAATTAAATTGAAAGGTGAGAAGTTCTCACATATAGCTATCCTAGCTCCACGGCACTTCATTTGCAGAAGTCTTCGTCGTTTCGCCTTTTTGTCAGCTTCGTCGCCCGTATTCTCTACATAGGTAAAAATCGAATTTTTACTATGTTATTCAATATATAAAATCACATTTTTACTTTGCTTCTCAATATATAAAAATCATATTTTTATTTCTCTATTCAATATATAAAAATCATATTTTTAGTTCAAAGTTCAATATATAAAAATCGAATTTTTAGTTCAAAGTTCAATATTGAAAAATCATATTTTTAACTCGAAGTTCAATATATAAAAATCCTATTTTTATTTCGAAGTTCAATATTGAAAAATCATATTTTTAACTCGAAGTTCAATATTGAAAAATCATATCTTTAACTCGAAGTTCAATATATAAAAATCCTATTTTTATTTCGAAGTTCAATATTGAAAAATCATATTTTTAACTCGAAGTTCAATATATAAAAATCCTATTTTTATTTCGAAGTTCAATATTGAAAAATCATATTTTTAACTCGAAGTTCAATATTGAAAAATCATATTTTTAACTCGAAGTTCAATATTGAAAAATCATATTTTTATCTCGAAGTTCAATATATAAAAATCCTATTTTTATTTCGAAGTTCAATATTGAAAAATCATATTTTTAACTCGAAGTTCAATATTGAAAAATCATATTTTTAACTCGAAGTTCAATATATAAAAATCCTATTTTTATTTCGAAGTTCAATATTGAAAAATCATATTTTTAACTCGAAGTTCAATATTGAAAAATCATATTTTTATACTATGATTATATTTTAAAAATGTGATATTTCTATTTTTAAAAACAATTCTACTTCTATATTTTAAAATCAATTCTGCCTTTATTTTCAAAAATAGTTCTATTTTTATTTTCAAAACTAATGCATATATATACTTTTCAAAACTAATGTATATATGTTTTTCAACACTAATGTATATATATTTCTATGAACTAAAATCATATCCCCCCTTTTTTCCTAGAACTGAATTTAAACAATATATTTATATATATATATATAATTTTATAGGTGATTACATAAATAAACTAATTAGATGGTATATAAAAATTACACTGTGTCTTCACTGCCGAATTCATACAGCTTCTCCATCAGGCTTTAGGTCTAGGGTTCGCCGGAAACAAGACGTTCACGCGGCTTCCTCGGTTGGCCGGAGGTAGATCGGGACCCACCTCCCTGCTCGCCGTCGATCACCGCTCTGACGCCGTCAACCAGGCGGAGCTCGCAGCCTTCATCGCGCCGCAATCCCACTTCGAAGTCGCCGACTTCCAGCACCAAAATCGAGAAAGCTGCCTCACTATATTCGATCTCCACCGGAGGTGCCATCAAGCTCAAGGAGGGCTTCGATTTCCTTCAGGAAGCTTCGAAAATAATGGAGTGAATTATGAGAAAGGGAGGCGCGAATTTTAGGGCGATATCGGCCTTTCTTTTTGGGAGGGTGGCGGGCATTTCTTTGAACGGTTGACCACGCAATAGGTTTGACTAGGGTTGAAGGGTTTCTAGGTTTTATAATATATATAATATTATTATTTTATTCGAAAATTGTTTGTTTATCGATACAAACCCCAATTCAAATCCAACGACTGTCGTCCCCAGCTAAATACCCCCATTCCGAACACAATGGGATAGGTCTGGTAAGCCAACTCGACTGTTTTGATCAATTTTCGTTCAAATTAACATTTAAATCCTTATATTGAATTTTAAACGTATATTTCAATTTACTGGGGTCACATATTAACTCGAAAAATTCCACAAAAATATTTTCTAGCTTCGTATTGACGATACGGTCCTAACAAAACTAACTTCGTCGAATTCTGAGACCGTTTGAAAAATGACCAATTTCCAGTCGATTAAAATCAACTGAAACTAGTCAAACGCGCTTTCCTTTGCCACGCTCACATATTGATTCGAAAAATTATGAAATTTGAAATCTAGCAATAACTTAACACCACGGACCCAACAAAACTGGTTTCGTCGAAATCCGAGGTCGTTTGCAAAATTGCTATTTTTAAGGGCCTTATATATATAAAAATATATATAAATTCCACAGCGACTATTTCTAATTTTAAACTGGACATATCTTATCATTTCTAAGATGAAATCTCAGTTTGTTAACTTCGTTACAAAGATATAGTTATACAGATTCAAATATTTCTTGTTTCGTTCAATTCTGACTTATATTGAATTCTGTATATTCATTTGAAATTAGAAATCGAATTTTCGAACTACCGCGCCATTTTCAATTCCTTTTATAATTATATATAATTATTATATATTATAACGACGACGTATATAATATATACGTTCTAATTATATTCAAAATAAATTTCTCGTCGATATTATTTAAAATAATTCATTTTAAATATTCAAATTCAGCTAAAATTGCCAAAATAAAATTTTCAAACTGGCCCGCATTTTACGGGTTGTTACAGTGTTCGATCCTCTGGTTCAGTTCGGTTCACCGCCTCCTGCTTGGTTAGGTTCGAATGCTCCTTTCTAGTTCAGTTCGGGTGCTCGGATGCTCTTATTTGGTTCGGGTCGGATGCCCCTATCCGGTTCGGATCGGATGCCCCTATCCGGTTCGGATCGGATGCCCCTATCCGGTTTGGATCGGATGCCCCTATCTGGTTGCTCCTATCCGGATGCTCCTATCTGGATGCTCCTACCCGAATGCTCCTATCCGCATGCTCCTACCCGAATGCTCCTATCCGCATGCTCCTATCTGAATGCTCCTATCCGGATGCTCCTATCCGAATGCTCCTATCCGGTTTGCTGCAAGTTTTTCCAGCAAGCTATTTTTGCCAAACGACGGCGTTTTCAACCATTCTAACTTTTCTATACAATCACAAAATATATCATACAGTCATAGCAACATGTATAATCATACACAAACACTAAAATAACAATATGACATGTTTATATGGATCAAACATACCCAAAAACCCATGTTTTCCCTGAAGCATGTTTAGGCAGGACTAATCATAGAATTAACAAAACTTAACCAAATCAGCCCAAACTTCTAACAGAGGTATAAAACAATATTTTTGAATTTATAAATATTTTTCCAGAATTTATTAATGTATAAATTCGCTAATCTTCACTAATTAACCTTAATTAACCGTAGTTAGTGCAAAACTATGCAAATCACTCACTTTAGCCACAAATAAAACCCCAAAACTAAAATGATTCTCTATTTGGCGCTGTTCCTAATGCAACAAAGCAGCTCTAACCTTGCTTTGGTGTTATTTCTCCTTAATTTGATGTAGTTTAAGCGAAAACTTGATTAGAAAGTGATTAGAAGTTGATTTGGTTATTGGAGGCCATTGTTAGGGTTCCAAGAATGAAAGTGGCGGCTGAAAGAAATGTAGCCCCTATACATCTCTAATCCCGAAATCCCCTTTGGGCCTCGCTGCTAATTACCCGGTTAAGCCCAATTAAGCTGTTTTTCACCATCTGAAACTTGTTTCAGCCATATCTCCCAAACGGTGACTCCGTTTGGCTAATGTGACCACTCTACGGAATTGTAAACCATCACCCGGAGCCAATGGAAGTGGTTTCAGGTCAAAATTCCTATCCAATCAAAAGTTATGGTCAAAACAAGATCAGCTAGGGGCAAAACAGTCATTTAAAAAATCAGCAAAAATCATGAACATAGGAAATGACCCCAATAGTCGTCTCCCAAGGTTACATGACCATACAACTTTGTATGTGAAAGAAATGAATATCCTATGATCCTGCGATGCGTAGAATGCGGGTCATTACACTCTCCCCCCTTAAGAAATTTCGTCCCCGAAATTCCTTAACCCCAAAACATACAAAGGATCCCGCATGTCTACCAATCATATATAACAATCAAACATGCAAAACAAACAAAACAACCTATCCTAGCATGCGGAAAGACTAAATCAAAACTGAAATCTTACCAGACAAAGAGTTCTGGATATGTCTTCCTAATGCTCTCCTCTATCTCCAAAGTACAGTCATTCTCATTCTCGCCCCATTGAACCTTGACTAATTTCACTGCCTTCCTTCGGAGCTGCTTCGTATCGTTCCCAACAATACGCAAAGGCCTGCGGTTCCCAACCGCCTCGGGTTCAACTTCGATATCATCCAACTGATCAGGTGAAATAGTCACATCTGGGTCGTGTACGAATTTCCTTAACTGGGAAACATGAAATATGTTGTGAACTCCTGCCATCTTGTTTGGTAATTCAACTTTATAAGCCAAATTCCCAATTTGCTCAAGAACTGGGAATGGACCAACGAAGTTGCCTCTCCTGCCAAATTGTATCACACTCTTCAGTGGAGAAATTTTGATAAACACCAAGTCGCCAATGGAGAACTTTATTTCTCTTCTCCTTTTATCGGCATAACTCTTCTGCCTATCTTGGGCAGTCTTCATTCGCTGTTGGATGTAACAACCCGGAAAATCTGGGCCAGTTTAAAATTTTTATTTTGGCAATTTTAGAGAATTTTGAATATTTAAAATGAATTATTTTAAATAATATCAACGAGAAAATTTATTTTGAATAGAATTCGACATATATATTTATACGCTTCGTCGTTAGAATATAAATATTTATATATAATTATAAATAGAATTGAAAATGGCACGGTAGTTCGATAATTCGATTTCAAACTTCAATTGAATGTACCGGGTGCAAAACAATCCGGATTTTAGTGAAACCAAAAATAATGGAATCTAATAGTGAATATCTTTCCAACGAATCCGAAAAATCAAGATTTCATATCGGGAATCAAAAGATATGTCCAGTTGAAAATTCTGAATAGTCGCTATGGAATTCAGGCCCTTAAAAATGGACATTTTGCAAACGACCTCGGATTTCGACGAAACCAGTTTTGTTGGGTCCGGGATGTGGAGTTATTGCTAGGTTTCAAATTTCGTAATTTTCCGAATCAATATGTGAGCGTGACAAAGGAAAACGCGTTTGACCAGTTTCAGTTGATTTTAATCGACTGGAAATTGGCCATTTTTCCAACGGTCTCAGAATTCGACGAAACTAGTTTTGTTAGGACCGTATCGTCAATACGAAGCTAGAAAATATTTTTATGGAATTTATAGAGTTGTTATGTGCCCCCGGTAAATTGAAATGCGCGTTCAAATTCAATATATAGAGTTATATTTTAATTTTGACGAAAACTGATCGTAACAGCCAAATCGGGTTATGAAACATATCCCAATGTGTTCGGAGTGTGGGTATTTAGCTGGGGGGCGACATTCATTGGGTTTCATTTGGAGTTCGAATACAAATTTTCCTAATAAAATAATAAATTGAATAAAGTAATAATATAAATTATATATATAACCCAAAGAAAATCCCTTAAACCCTAATCAGAAGTCAACGCTTCCTTTCCAGCCGTCGTTCCTCCTGAATGAAGGGCAGAAATCGCCTGAAACAAATTGAATTCGATCTCCCCATCCATTGTATAATTTCATCAACTTAAAATAGGAAAAACGAAGAGATTGTCTTTCTCTTTCGTTCTATATGGCTTTGATGGGATCTGGTTTGGTATTTCATTCGATCTATGGGCTTAAATAACCGGCATTCGCACTTGAATCATGGGGAGCAGGGACCGGCGAGTTGATGGCCATCGCATGGGCTAGGAGGTGGCGGCGCACCGCTTCAAGTGGCGATCCTTGATGCTGCTCCGGCGGTTTGATTTTTGCATCAATTGAAACCCTAGAATTGAAGGGGTGTTCGAACTTGTCCCTGGCAACGAAGAACAACAGGTAGAAAGAGAAGCAGGTAGTTTATATTTAATGCATTGTTTAAATTTCAATTTTAAATATAATTCACATTGTTAAAATTATGAAATTATATATATGTTGCCATTGTTAAAAATTCTGAAACTATATATAGGTTAATGTTTTATAATTCTGAAATTATATATATGAAAATGTTTCAAAAATCTGATATATGTATATGTGTGTTTGTTTTAAAAAAAATCCGAAATCTATATATATATTAGTGAAACAAAAGTGGTCTTTTCTTATATAACTAACGATATAAAAGTATATTTTTTATATATATAGCACTGAATAGGAAAAGAATTAAAAAGATTTTTATAGTGTCTTCATAGAAATAAAAGTGGGGTTTTAGGGTGAGAAAGTCACGATAAAGTTTTGATTTTTTTTTTATGTGAAGTTATAATTTTTAGTTAAGAAAAGTTAGGATTTTTATGAGAGGAAAGATTAGATTTTTAACAAAGAAAAGGCGAAATTTTTATATAGAATAGCATTGTAAAAATATAATCTTTTTATAGAGAATTGCATTGTAAAAATATAATCTATTTATATAGAATAGCATTGTAAAAATATAATCTTTTTATATAGAATAGCGATGTAAAAATAGAATTTTTATCTATATAGTAGAGGTATAAAAATGTGATTTTTATCCATATAGAGCGAAATAAAAATATGATTTTTATTGCGAAGTTAGCAAGATAAAAACACGATTTTTATATACATGAAAGTGAAATAAAAATATGATTTTTATTTGAAAAACCTTGATAATAAAAATGTGATTTTTATATATTGAATAGCATAGTAAAAATTCGATTTTTATATATTGAATAGCATAGTAAAAATTCGATTTTTATATATTGAATAGCAAAGTAAAAATTCGATTTTTATATATTGAATAGCATAGAAAAAATTTGATTTTTATATATTGAATAGCATAGTAAAAGATTCGATTTTTATATATTGAATAGCGAAGTAAAAAATTCGATTTTTATATATTGAATAGCATACTAAAAAAATTCGATTTTTATATATTGAATAGCATACTAAAAAAATTCGATTTTTATATATTGAATAGCGAAGTAAAAATTCGATTTTTACATATGTAGTGGCTACAGCAACGAAGATGATAAAAATGCGATAACGACGAAGGTTTCTACAAAAGAAGAGTCAAGATGTTTGGATAGCTTTCGGTGAGAACTTCTCACTCAAATTCTACTTTTCTAGTTATATATATATATATATATATATATATACTAGGATGCAGACGGTGCTTATTAGAAGCACCCGACACCCGTCCACAGACCATGGACTTGTTTGATTGGTTGTGTAGTTGGTTAGATTATTTGATTTGAATTTGATTGTTTTGGTGAAATTGAAATTGATTTGATTGATGTGTGAATGGCGTGGGCCTTCACTAGACCGGGGATAAGGCTAGGCCTTGTCCCGTTTCTAGTATCGTGCCGTTATGCCGCCGAAATCTTCTAAAATAAGTTAGAAAAATAAAAATAGCATTTTTATTTAAAGAATGAACCGAATAGAAATTCATATGTTGGAATAAAATGTTTTATCATTAAAAATATAATTTTTAACGTGAATGTGAATAAATAAAATATTCATTTACAAACCGAACGGTTTGTTTATGTACACTTATTTGAAGGACATTGATTGGGTCGATAAATTTTACACATCGCCCAACTGCACGAATAAAATATTTGTTTGATTGTTTGAAACCCCACACGGGTGTTGGGATGAAATATGAAGTTCACTCATCCTGATTGATTAAATATGTCGATCGATTGATTGACATGCTGTTATAAGCGTTAGATATCTATATTGGATGCTTATACAGTGTAGTGCACTTTGGTTGATGGTTGATTATTTTTCAATGCTATTATATACATGTGTTGTATGAAAATCCATATAATTAACATTATATGGTAATTGATTGGGCCTCATTCCAATTTGAAAAATAAAGAATATTAAATAAAAGTTCATGTGTTGACAGTACTCATCCATTGAGATTGGTCATGTGTTGGACGAAATATTTTGATAATAACAGCTATTTTTGAAAAAGAAATATTTGAAATAGAATATTGGAAAATAGAAGTTTATGAAGCCGTGTTGATTAGATTGACGCCATTTTGACGTGAACGATATTTATATCGATTTTGAAAACGATTTCGAAATGAATTGAATTGAAAACGATTTCGAAATGAATTGAATTGAAAACGATTTCGAAATGAATTGAATTGAAAACGATTTCGAAATGAATTGAATTGAAAACGATTTCGAAATGAATTGAATTGAAAACGATTGCGAAATGAATTGAAAATGATTTCGAAATGAATTGAATTGAAAACGATTTCGAAATGAATTGAATTGAAAACGATTTCGAAATGAATTGAATTGAAAACGATTTCGAAATGAATTGAATTGAAAACGATTTCGAAATGAATTGAATTGAAAACGATTTCGAAATGAATTGAATTGAAAACGATTTCGAAATGAATTGAATTGAAAACGATTTCGAAATGAATTGAATTGAAAACGATTTCGAAATGAATTGAATTGAAAACGATTTCGAAATGAATTGAATTGAAAACGATTTCGAAATGAATTGAATTGAAAACGATTTCGAAATGAATTGAATTGAAAACGATTTCGAAATGAATTGAATTGAAAACGATTTCGAAATCGAATTTAATTGAAAACGAATTCAAATTGAATTGAAAGCGAATTGAAATGAATTCAAATTGAATTGAAATTTGAATTGAATAGAAATGAATTTTAAAACGAATTTATAAAGAAGAATTCAATTTTGATTTGAATTGAAATGGAAGTTGAATTTGCTTTTGAAACGAATTTTAAAACTATTTATATAATTCGTTTTTAAATAGAAATCGACGAAATATATATTATATATATTATATATATAATATAATGGCCTGAATAGAACGCGCCGCGCCGCGGCAGTTCGTGAATTTCGACCATTTATTTCAAACGGACATTACGGGAGATCCGACCGTCGGATTCTCCTAAAACCGGAACCTTGGGTTCGTATCGAAAAGAGCTTTCTAACGAATATTAGAAATTTGAAATCTAACGGTTGGATTTGGAGTTACGTCCAAATCAAATTTGAAAAAGGTCGCTGTAAGTGCAGTTCGATGGCCATTGATGGAAATCGACTGTACGGGCCTTGATAAAATTATTAAAAATAGTAATAATTTGTGTAAAATCATAAGAAATGGTTTAGAAAGGATTGGGATGAAAAACTCCATATTTGAAAAGATAAAAATAGATTTTTATCGAAATGAACTAGTTTTGAACTAGAAGTATAATTCTATTTATTTTTAAATAAATAAATTGAATTTAAAAAGGGTTTTAAAAATAACCAGAATATCCAATGATTGCATTGGAGTGGATTTGAATCGAAATTGTCTTCGGAATATTTCGATGTTGGAATTCGTGATTATACAGGTGTTGTTATGGAAATTTGAAAGATATATATTTATATCGTTATTTCCAATACGACATTTGTTAATCGTAGAATTTGATATTGAATATAAGCCGATATATTTTCTATTCAGAGCCTTGTATTGAATATCAAATGTGATTTGGGTTTGTCGTGAATGGTGTTTTCACTAACACTGTTCTTGAACCCAGTAGAGAAAAGATTAAATCTTTTTATTTAGATTTAATGAAGTGTACCAATTAAATAATATTTAATTGGAATTGAATTGATATTGATTTTTGGGTTTATCGTGAACAGTGTTTTAAAATAACACTCGTTCTTTAACCCGATAATTAATGGAATGTGATTTTGGGTTTATTGTGAACCGTGTTTTAAACGACACTGATTCTTTAACCCAGTTAACGATTAAAACTAAGTGGAGTTTTAATGAATCTTTAATTAGATTGAAATGATCGAGAATGGAGTATCACCAGTTTTGCTCCAGGCGATAGTTAAATCTTTAATTAGATTTGAACGTGAAATGGTAATTGAATTTACCGATAACACTGTGGTGTTAGATATGAAGTATTACCAGTTTTACTTCATGGGATGAATAGGTTGGGATGGGGAAATTAAAATAAATAATTACTTCGGTAAGGTTCGCTAATCCCGACTAGTTTGAATTGATATTCAAACATAGATAAAGAATAAATTCAAGGAATTTATCTTTGATAAAATTAATGGGAACCTTTCCCTATGAACGTGAAATTTAGAAACTAACTGTCGGTTAGCCAAGCAGAATGGTTTTCTGAATATTGATCTGATGTTGGTTTCGGCCTTCGGGGTTAATATTTGGGGAATTATTCTCTTGATTAATTTACGGTTAGTGACTAGTGAATCGGAATGAGGCGTATGTTGTGCTTGTGTAACACTTATTTAAAATATACGCGAGTTATTCGGAAAGACCGGGTTTATCCCATTCTGAATAACTGATACGACGATAAGTCGAAGATGAAGACGATGGTCGAAGACCGGAAGTCTTCACGTCGTTTGGGTGATTACTGATGATCTTGATTGGGCTGTACACCCAAGAAGATGGAAACAGTTGGTGATCGTCCAGACGTACTTGGAGATGGATGGATATGCGAGGAAAGTGCCTCCGGTTTCGTTCAGACCCAGAACGGACTTGTAAATGGACTGTGTGTCTGACATTGGATTTTAGTCCGTGTGATTGATCTCTATTAAATATATATCTGTTTGGCGGCGGAGAATTTATTCTCTTGCTTAACGCCCTTCTCTGAGACGTACGAGCTCAGGGGTTATATATTGATGGATATCAATCGCATGGAGTGAATTGCTTGTGTGGCATGCTAAGATGCAAATGATCAAGGCTTCTGTTGAAAAGCAAAGTCTTGTGGTTGATGATCGAAGCACGGCCTTGTGTGGCGTAGCTTTGTGTAACGTTGATTCGCGAGTATCACACCCGGTATGAATCAAAAACGGGAGACGGACATCAGGGAGGACCTACGTTTCTTTCTAGTTATGAGTGGCGTCAGTGCTTGAACTGGATGACGAGTTTGACTCATGTGGATGTTACTTATTATTACTTGCTGAAAAGCGAGGCGCCTCGTGATATCGGTTTCGGCCGATGCTTCTGGTCGGCTGACGGGCCAGGCTTACGCCCCAAAGGGCGGGGAAACGTAGTGTTCAGGCATAATAATCCACATCGGTGGACCGGCCCTGACGATCCAAGGCTTGTCTGCGCGCTTGCCTGAGACACGGACTAGAGCGTCTCGAATCGGTAGAGGATCTTGCCCCTAGCCTCGGTTCATACCATAAATGATAACCCAACTTCCAATACGACGTTTGCGGTTTTGATTGTAAACTTATATATGGCGACATGGTGTTATGGGCCATTTATGCCGCCTATGATTGATACTTATGATTTGAAGTTGTTTTATACACTATGCACTTATAATAGTATCAAATGATTTGTTTTAAACGTATCAAGCATTCTTTGGCTGTTATAAGGGAAAACCCTATCCCCCGGCATGCGTTGCATTGTGTGATAGGACCTGGGTCTTATAACAGCTTCATTTTCCTTTATTTAGCATTGCGCTGTTTGTCTCATGCACTGGTATTCTTGGGAGGAAACCCGTTCCGTGTTATACGGCGTGGTCCCTTGATTTACCTAATGATTTAAAATAAAGATTAATAACTGTTTTAGTTCTCACACCAGTCACATGACTGACCTGGAGTTTATTGTTTTAACCTAAACTCTGGGTGCCCCTATTTTGACACGGGCAGCTAGTAGTTTTGGTTTTGCAGATTTATATTCACAGGATCCTGGTTTACAACTGGAACGATATCCGGAAAGCTTTGTATCCGTATATCTCTTCTAGTTGTGCATTGTATTATTTTCCGCTGCTATGTATTTAAATGTAATTTGAATCTCTGATATTTCTGTGTAATATTCATTTATACTCTGTATATTCTTGTAATCTGATGCATTGTTGTAATATACAACGAAATGTTCTTCTGTATGTGTTCTGTTGTGGCTTGTTCTCGAACTATCCGACACTTTCCTTTACGGGGAAGTTACGGGTTCTCACAGTTGGTATCAGAGCTTTGGTTTACAAAGCTCAGAGAACAAGGCACATTAGAACCATACGAAAGAATTCATCAGATATTGGATTAGTAATATCCAATGGGGATGACTCGTTAGAGATGGGATCAGTAGTATCCTAGAACGAGTGTGAAGAGTATATTTTTCAAATGAAAACAAATTTTTGTTTTGAAAATTTAAATCAATTATTCGTATTTGATTATCTCTTTATATTGAGTTGGACAGTCCAGTATATAAAGATTTTGCGTATACGTCTGATCCACGTGTATTTGAAATTTTAATATACTGGATAGATATAGAGTCACATTCTAGACACTCGGGGATAATTCTGATGATGTGGCCACATCATCAGTATTTATATTCGTGTTTCGAAGGTGTGATATCTATATATTTCCATTAGACTGGTGTGAGAACCAAATCTTATATAGTTAGAACACTTTGTTGTGAATTGGCATCAAAAACAAGATTTTCTGTATATGTACCAAAATTATGAATTTGAAACGTTAAATTCACTAATTGATTGATGTTTGTGTTGTTTGTTCATTTGTTTGCTAATTTTGAACCATTATGCCTAATTGAACCAAATATTGAATTATATTGAAAATTGGTCGCATTTGCTTGCATATGCATATACTTACATTGAACAGGTCATAGCAAGGAGGCTAGAGCAGAGAATAAAATTTGTTTGCCCGACAAATAGGTACATGTTTACTACATAATTTACTGTTTTGTTTGGGTGATGATGATTTTATGAGCCTATTGGCTAGCCGCTTGGCTTTTTCTTTTTCTTTTTGAGATCTGAAGGACCGGGGAAGCTATTTGAAATTCCCCGATGCTCCCGGTGCAGGGGAGGTTATGGCGAAAATTTTCGAAAATTTAGGGAGTTAGCCAAATTTTTGAAAATTTGAAAATTCTCAGAAACTAAAGAGTTGGAGAATGGAAGCCAGACCGAGCATGGTGTTGAATGATCAAACCACTTTCGACTTTGTTCCTTTTCGGGGACGAAAAGTTTTAAGTGGGGGAGATTGTAACAACCCGGAAAATCTGGGCCAGTTTAAATTTTTTATTTTGGCAATTTTAGAGAATTTTGAATATTTAAAATGAATTATTTTAAATAATATCAACGAGAAAATTTATTTTGAATAGAATTCGACATATATATTTATACGCGTCGTCGTTAGAATATAAATATTTATATATAATTATAAATAGAATTGAAAATGGCGCGGTAGTTCGATAATTCGATTTCAAACTTCAATTGAATGTACCGGGTGCAAAACAATCCGGATTTTAGTGAAACCAAAAATAATGGAATCTAATAGTGAATATCTTTCCAACGAATCCGAAAAATCAAGATTTCATATCGGGAATCAAAAGATATGTCCAGTTGAAAATTCTGAATAGTCGCTATGGAATTCAGGCCCTTAAAAATGGACATTTTGCAAACGACCTCGGATTTCGACGAAACCAGTTTTGTTGGGTCCGGGATGTGGAGTTATTGCTAGGTTTCAAATTTCGTAATTTTCCGAATCAATATGTGAGCGTGACAAAGGAAAACGCGTTTGACCAGTTTCAGTTGATTTTAATCGACTGGAAATTGGCCATTTTTCCAACGGTCTCAGAATTCGACGAAACTAGTTTTGTTAGGACCGTATCGTCAATACGAAGCTAGAAAATATTTTTATGGAATTTATAGAGTTGTTATGTGCCCCCGGTAAATTGAAATGCGCGTTCAAATTCAATATATAGAGTTATATTTTAATTTTGACGAAAACTGATCGTAACAGCCAAATCGGGTTATGAAACATATCCCAATGTGTTCGGAGTGTGGGTATTTAGCTGGGGGGCGACATTCATTGGGTTTCATTTGGAGTTCGAATACAAATTTTCCTAATAAAATAATAAATTGAATAAAGTAATAATATAAATTATATATATAACCCAAAGAAAATCCCTTAAACCCTAATCAGAAGTCAACGCTTCCTTTCCAGCCGTCGTTCCTCCTGAATGAAGGGCAGAAATCGCCTGAAACAAATTGAATTCGATCTCCCCATCCATTGTATAATTTCATCAACTTAAAATAGGAAAAACGAAGAGATTGTCTTTCTCTTTCGTTCTATATGGCTTTGATGGGATCTGGTTTGGTATTTCATTCGATCTATGGGCTTAAATAACCGGCATTCGCACTTGAATCATGGGGAGCAGGGACCGGCGAGTTGATGGCCATCGCATGGGCTAGGAGGTGGCGGCGCACCGCTTCAAGTGGCGATCCTTGATGCTGCTCCGGCGGTTTGATTTTTGCATCAATTGAAACCCTAGAATTGAAGGGGTGTTCGAACTTGTCCCTGGCAACGAAGAACAACAGGTAGAAAGAGAAGCAGGTAGTTTATATTTAATGCATTGTTTAAATTTCAATTTTAAATATAATTCACATTGTTAAAATTATGAAATTATATATATGTTGCCATTGTTAAAAATTCTGAAACTATATATAGGCTAATGTTTTATAATTCTGAAATTATATATATGAAAATGTTTCAAAAATCTGATATATGTATATGTGTGTTTGTTTTAAAAAAAATCCGAAATCTATATATATATTAGTGAAACAAAAGTGGTCTTTTCTTATATAACTAACGATATAAAAGTATAATTTTTATATATATAGCACTGAATAGGAAAAGAATTAAAAAGATTTTTCTAGTGTCTTCATAGAAATAAAAGTGGGGTTTTAGGGTGAGAAAGTCACGATAAAGTTTTGATTTTTTTTTATGTGAAGTTATAATTTTTAGTTAAGAAAAGTTAGGATTTTTATGAGAGGAAAGATTAGATTTTTAACAAAGAAAAGGCGAAATTTTTATATAGAATAGCATTGTAAAAATATAATCTTTTTATAGAGAATTGCATTGTAAAAATATAATCTATTTATATAGAATAGCATTGTAAAAATATAATCTTTTTATATAGAATAGCGATGTAAAAATAGAATTTTTATCTATATAGTAGAGGTATAAAAATGTGATTTTTATCCATATAGAGCGAAATAAAAATATGATTTTTATTGCGAAGTTAGCAAGATAAAAACACGATTTTTATATACATGAAAGTGAAATAAAAATATGATTTTTATTTGAAAAACCTTGATAATAAAAATGTGATTTTTATATATTGAATAGCATAGTAAAAATTCGATTTTTATATATTGAATAGCATAGTAAAAATTCGATTTTTATATATTGAATAGCATAGTAAAAATTCGATTTTTATATATTGAATAGCATAGAAAAAATTCGATTTTTATATATTGAATAGCATAGTAAAAGATTCGATTTTTATATATTGAATAGCGAAGTAAAAAATTCGATTTTTATATATTGAATAGCATACTAAAAAAATTCGATTTTTATATATTGAATAGCATACTAAAAAAATTCGATTTTTATATATTGAATAGCGAAGTAAAAATTCGATTTTTACATATGTAGTGGCTACAGCAACGAAGATGATAAAAATGCGATAACGACGAAGGTTTCTACAAAAGAAGAGTCAAGATGTTTGGATAGCTTTCGGTGAGAACTTCTCACTCAAATTCTACTTTTCTAGTTATATATATATATATACTAGGATGCAGACGGTGCTTATTAGAAGCACCCGACACCCGTCCACAGACCATGGACTTGTTTGATTGGTTGTGTAGTTGGTTAGATTATTTGATTTGAATTTGATTGTTTTGGTGAAATTGAAATTGATTTGATTGATGTGTGAATGGCGTGGGCCTTCACTAGACCGGGGATAAGGCTAGGCCTTGTCCCGTTTCTAGTATCGTGCCCTTATGCCGCCGAAATCTTCTAAAATAAGTTAGAAAAATAAAAATAGCATTTTTATTTAAAGAATGAACTGAATAGAAATTCATATATTGGAATAAAATGTTTTATCGTTAAAAATATAATTTTTAACGTGAATGTGAATAAATAAAATATTCATTTACAAACCGAACGGTTTGTTTATGTACACTTATTTGAAGGACATTGATTGGGTCGATAAATTTTACACATCGCCCAACTGCACGAATAAAATATTTGTTTGATTGTTTGAAACCCCACACGGGTGTTGGGATGAAATATGAAGTTCACTCATCCTGATTGATTAAATATGTCGATCGATTGATTGACATGCTGTTATAAGCGTTAGATATCTATATTGGATGCTTATACAGTGTAGTGCACTTTGGTTGATGGTTGATTATTTTTCAATGCTATTATATACATGTGTTGTATGAAAATCCATATAATTAACATTATATGGTAATTGATTGGGCCTCATTCCAACTTGAAAAATAAAGAATATTAAATAAAAGTTCATGTGTTGACAGTACTCATCCATTGAGATTGGTCATGTGTTGGACGAAATATTTTGATAATAACAGCTATTTTTGAAAAAGAAATATTTGAAATAGAATATTGGAAAATAGAAGTTTATGAAGCCGTGTTGATTAGATTGACGCCATTTTGACGTGAACGATATTTATATCGATTTTGAAAACGATTTCGAAATGAATTGAATTGAAAACGATTTCGAAATGAATTGAATTGAAAACGATTTCGAAATGAATTGAATTGAAAACGATTTCGAAATGAATTGAATTGAAAACGATTTCGAAATGAATTGAATTGAAAATGATTTCGAAATGAATTGAATTGAAAACGATTTCGAAATGAATTGAATTGAAAACGATTTCGAAATGAATTGAATTGAAAACGATTTCGAAATGAATTGAATTGAAAACGATTTCGAAATGAATTGAATTGAAAACGATTTCGAAATGAATTGAATTGAAAACGATTTCGAAATGAATTGAAAACGATTTCGAAATGAATTGAATTGAAAACGATTTCGAAATGAATTGAATTGAAAACGATTTCGAAATGAATTGAATTGAAAACGATTTCGAAATGAATTGAAAACGATTTCGAAATGAATTGAATTGAAAACGATTTCGAAATGAATTGAATTGAAAATGATTTCGAAATGAATTGAATTGAAAACGATTTCGAAATGAATTGAATTGAAAACGATTTCGAAATGAATTGAATTGAAAACGATTTCGAAATCGAATTTAATTGAAAACGAATTCAAATTGAATTGAAAGCGAATTGAAATGAATTCAAATTGAATTGAAATTTGAATTGAATAGAAATGAATTTTAAAACGAATTTATAAAGAAGAATTCAATTTTGATTTGAATTGAAATGGAAGTTGAATTTGCTTTTGAAACGAATTTTAAAACTATTTGTATAATTCGTTTTTAAATAGAAATCGACGAAATATATATTATATATATTATATATATAATATAATGGCCTGAATAGAACGCGCCGCGCCGCGGCAGTTCGTGAATTTCGACCATTTATTTCAAACGGACATTACGGGAGATCCGACCGTCGGATTCTCCTAAAACCGGAACCGTTGGATTCGTATCGAAAAGAGCTTTCTAACGAATATTAGAAATTTGAAATCTAACGGTTGGATTTGGAGTTACGTCCAAATCAAATTTGAAAAAGGTCGCTGTAAGTGCAGTTCGATGGCCATTGATGGAAATCGACTGTACGGGCCTTGATAAAATTATTAAAAATAGTAATAATTTGTGTAAAATCATAAGAAATGGTTTAGAAAGGATTGGGATGAAAAACTCCATATTTGAAAAGATAAAAATAGATTTTTATCGAAATGAACTAGTTTTGAACTAGAAGTATAATTCTATTTATTTTTAAATAAATAAATTGAATTTAAAAAGGGTTTTAAAAATAACCAGAATATCCAATGATTGCATTGGAGTGGATTTGAATCGAAATTGTCTTCGGAATATTTCGATGTTGGAATTCGTGATTATACAGGTGTTGTTATGGAAATTTGAAAGATATATATTTATATCGTTATTTCCAATACGACATTTGTTAATCGTAGAATTTGATATTGAATATAAGCCGATATATTTTCTATTCAGAGCCTTGTATTGAATATCAAATGTGATTTGGGTTTGTCGTGAATGGTGTTTTCACTAACACTGTTCTTGAACCCAGTAGAGAAAAGATTAAATCTTTTTATTTAGATTTAATGAAGTGTACCAATTAAATAATATTTAATTGGAATTGAATTGATATTGATTTTTGGGTTTATCGTGAACAGTGTTTTAAAATAACACTCGTTCTTTAACCCGATAATTAATGGAATGTGATTTTGGGTTTATTGTGAACCGTGTTTTAAACGACACTGATTCTTTAACCCAGTTAACGATTAAAACTAAGTGGAGTTTTAATGAATCTTTAATTAGATTGAAATGATCGAGAATGGAGTATCACCAGTTTTGCTCCAGGCGATAGTTAAATCTTTAATTAGATTTGAACGTGAAATGGTAATTGAATTTACCGATAATACTGTGGGGTTAGATATGAAGTATTACCAGTTTTACTTCATGGGATGAATAGGTTGGGATGGGGAAATTAAAATAAATAATTACTTCGGTAAGGTTCGCTAATCCCGACTAGTTTGAATTGATATTCAAACATAGATAAAGAATAAATTCAAGGAATTTATCTTTGATAAAATTAATGGGAACCTTTCCCTATGAACGTGAAATTTAGAAACTAACTGCCGGTTAGCCAAGCAGAATGGTTTTCTGAATATTGATCTGATGTTGGTTTCGGCCTTCGGGGTTAATATTTGGGGAATTATTCTCTTGATTAATTTACGGTTAGTGACTAGTGAATTGGAATGAGGCATATGTTGTGCTTGTGTAACACTTATTTAAAATATACGCGAGTTATTCGGAAAGACCGGGTTTATCCCATTCTGAATAACTGATACGACGATAAGTCGAAGATGAAGACGATGGTCGAAGACCGGAAGTCTTCACGTCGTTTGGGTGATTACTGATGATCTTGATTGGGCTGTACACCCAAGAAGATGGAAACAGTTGGTGATCGTCCAGACGTACTTGGAGATGGATGGATATGCGAGGAAAGTGCCTCCGGTTTCGTTCAGACCCAGAACGGACTTGTAAATGGACTGTGTGTCTGACATTGGATTTTAGTCCGTGTGATTGATCTCTATTAAATATATATCTGTTTGGCGGCGGAGAATTTATTCTCTTGCTTAACGCCCTTCTCTGAGACGTACGAGCTCAGGGGTTATATATTGATGGATATCAATCGCATGGAGTGAATTGCCTGTGTGGCATGCTAAGATGCAAATGATCAAGGCTTCTGTTGAAAAGCAAAGTCTTGTGGTTGATGATCGAAGCACGGCCTTGTGTGGCGTAGCTTTGTGTAACGTTGATTCGCGAGTATCACACCCGGTATGAATCAAAAACGGGAGACGGACATCAGGGAGGACCTACGTTTCTTTCTAGTTATGAGTGGCGTCAGTGCTTGAACTGGCTGACGAGTTTGACTCATGTGGATGTTACTTATTATTACTTGCTGAAAAGCGAGGCGCCTCGTGATATCGGTTTCGGCCGATGCTTCTGGTCGGCTGACGGGCCAGGCTTACGCCCCAAAGGGCGGGGAAACGTAGTGTTCAGGCATAATAATCCACATCGGTGGACCGGCCCTGACGATCCAAGGCTTGTCTGCGCGCTTGCCTGAGACACGGACTAGAGCGTCTCGAATCGGTAGAGGATCTTGCCCCTAGCCTCGGTTCATACCATAAATGATAACCCAACTTCCAATACGACGTTTGCGGTTTTGATTGTAAACTTATATATGGCGACATGGTGTTATGGGCCATTCATGCCGCCTATGATTGATACTTATGATTTGAAGTTGTTTTATACACTATGCACTTATAATAGTATCAAATGATTTGTTTTAAACGTATCAAGCATTCTTTGGCTGTTATAAGGGAAAACCCTATCCCCCGGCTTGCGTTGCATTGTGTGATAGGACCTGGGTCTTATAACAGCTTCATTTTCCTTTATTTAGCATTGCGCTGTTTGTCTCATGCACTGGTATTCTTGGGAGGAAACCCGTTCCGTGTTATACGGCGTGGTCCCTTGATTTACCTAATGATTTAAAATAAAGATTAATAACTGTTTTAGTTCTCACACCAGTCACATGACTGACCTGGAGTTTATTGTTTTAACCTAAACTCTGGGTGCCCCTATTTTGACACGGGCAGCTAGTAGTTTTGGTTTTGCAGATTTATATTCACAGGATCCTGGTTTACAGCTGGAACGATATCCGGAAAGCTTTGTATCCGTATATCTCTTCTAGTTGTGCATTGTATTATTTTCCGCTGCTATGTATTTAAATGTAATTTGAATCTCTGATATTTCTGTGTAATATTCATTTATACTCTGTATATTCTTGTAATCTGATGCATTGTTGTAATATACAATGAAATGTTCTTCTGTATGTGTTCTGTTGTGGCTTGTTCTCGAACTATCCGACACTTTCCTTTACGGGGAAGTTACGGGTTCTCACATTGGATAACCTTAATCTTGTCTGAAGTTTCTCTTATCACATCGGGTCCAAGCACAAACATCTCACCAGTTTCTAACCAACATGACGGTGAGTTGCACGGTCTTCCGTACAAAGCTTCAAATGGAGCCATGCCAATACTGGATTGGTAACTATTATTATATGCAAACTCTACTAGATGCAAATGGTCATCCCATGATCCACCAAAATCCAATACACAGGCTCTCAAGAGGACTTCTAATATACGATTCACCCTTTCTGTTTGACCATCGGTTTGAGGATGATACGTGGTACTGAGATGTAATTCTGATCCTAACGCCTCTTGTAAGATCTTCCAAAATCCCTTAGTGAACAACGGATCTTGGTCACTCACAATGCCCTTGGGTATTCCATGAAATCTCACTACCCACTTTACATATAGTTCAGCTAGCTTAGCTGCCGTCCTGTTTGACTTGATGGGTATAAACCTCGTACTCTTAGTAAATCAGTCCACAATCACCCAAATGCTATCATGGCCCGATCTAGTCCTTGATAACCCATCAATGAAATTTATTGAGACTTGTTCCCACTTCCATTCTGGAATTTCTAATGGTTGTAGCAAACCACTAGGCTTCTTTTGCTCAGCTTTAACTAGCTGACAATTCATGCATTTGGATATAAACTTCCCATTGTCTCTTTTCATCCCTTCCCAGTAGTAGGTCTGCTTCATGTCTCCGTACATCTTGTTACCACCAGGGTGTATAGTCAGTTTTGAGTGATGACATTCTCTAAGCACTTCATCCCTCAATCCATTGACATTGGGTACAACTAGCCTTCCATTACTTCTAAGCCATCCATCTCAATCAAGCCCATACTTGTTCATCTCTCTGTCAATTCCCATCTCTAACTTTGAGATGATTTCCAATAGGTTAGGATCGTTCCTCTGACTGGAACCAATCCGCTCAATCAAAGTGGGTCTGATCGTCAAACTTGCTAACATTTCTGGATCCAATTCGCACTTTGGTCTGAAATCATACCCAGCGATGTACTCCAGTTGCTTCCATTCTAGAAACATAGCCCCTAAACTGGCATGTCTTCTACTCAATGCATCAGCCACCGCATTTCCCTTTCCTGGTGTATATGCGATGTCGAAATCATAGGAAGCTAAGAATTCTAACCATCTTTGCTGTCGGAGATTTAGATCCTTTTGAGAGAAGAGATACTTTAACGATTTATGATCGGTAAACAACTCGAATCTTTCTCCCAAGAGATAATGTCTCCACATCTTCAATGCGAACACGATCGCTGCCAATTCCAAATCATGGCTAGGGTATCTTCTCTCGTGCGGTTTCAATTGCCGACTTGCATAAGCTACAACCCTATCGCCTTGCATCAATACAGCACCTAGTCCGGTACCACAGGCATCCGTGTATACCATCATCTCTTCATTCCCCTTAGGAATGATTAACAATGGTGCGCGCGTCAACTTTTCCTTTAGAATCTTGAATGAATTCTCGCACTTTTCATCCCAGACGAAAGCTTGATTCTTCTTGGTCAACAGAGTTAACGGTGCTGCTATCTTGGAGAAATCTTGGATAAACTTATGATAATATCCAGCTAATCCCAAGAAACTTCTTATATCCATTGCATTCTTGGGCGTAGACCAATCTTGTACCGTAGCCACCTTCTCAGGATCCATGGCAATACCATTCTCTAAAACAACATGGCCCAAGAATCTCACTTCCCTTCTCCAGAAGTGACACTTAGAAAACTTTGCTTTCAATTGGTGTTTTCTCAACACCTCCATCACTATTCTTAAATGTTCCTTGTGTTCTTCCTCTATCCTTGAATAGACCAAAATATCATCCACGAACACAATTACAAACTTATTCAATAGATCTCTGAATACCCTATTCATAAGATCCACAAAATATGCCGGGGCATTGGTCAGCCCGAATGGCATGACCAACCACTCATAAAATCCAGACGGCGTCCGAAATGCCGTTTTAGCTATACTCTCAGCTTCCACTCTAAGCTGATGAAAACCTGTCGCGCGATCCAACTGAGAGAATACTCTTGCGCCACCCAACTGATCAAACAAATCATCTATCCGCGGTAGAGGATACTTGTTCTTCCTCGTCACTTTATTCAACTTGCGGTTGTCTACACACAAACGAAGGGAACCATCCGCCTTGGTAGCAAACACAACTGTTGCTCCCCATTCAGAAACACTCCTTCTGATAAATCCCTTCTTCAAAAGATCGCTGACTTGCACCTCGAGCTCTCGCTGCTCCCTTGGTGCCATAAGACGAAGTGGCATCACTATAGGTCTGGCATCTTTCACTAAATCAATACAAAACTCAATCTCTCTGTGTCATGGAAGCCCGGTCACTTCTTCGAAAACATCTGGATACTGGCCAACCACGGGCAAACCTGACAACTCACTATGCAGGATGTCGAGGGAATTTAGAAAACTAGTCATTACTCCATCACTGGGTAGACCACCAAACACTACCCTCCGCCCATCATCCGCTCTAGCTGTCACCAAAAAGCCCTCACAGTCTACCACCACCCCGTATCTTTGGAGCCAATCAACTCCCAAAATAATGCCAAACCCAGTAAAGCCCAAAACAAAGCAATCACAAACAAACATGCATCCATGACTCGATAAGACCACATTACGACAAATCATGCTGAGGTTAGTCGAACCACCAATCGGGTTCGTCACTACTAAAGGTCTATCGACAATCTCGGGCTCCAATCCCAACCTATTTACCAGGTCACTAGATATGAAAGAACTGGAAGCTACGGTATCAAACAAAACTCTAACAGGAACAACATAAATAGAAAGCATACCTTGGATGACGACATTCTTTCCCTTCTCCACCGCAGTTGGGGCATTCAACGAAGAAGAATAGCATTAAGGGCATATGCTTTCACGATTTGCTTTTCTTTAGGTGGTTGCGGACACTTGTCCTTGTGATGTCCCACTTGACCATAGTTGAAGCACTTCCTATCTACTGGCTTGGCCTGACAATCACTAGCACAATAGCCCTTCTTACCACAGCTGAAGCACTCAACATCTTGCTTATTCTTTTTCTTCTGGCCATCCTTAGTCTGATTCTGCTTTCTCTTATTCTGAGAACCATTCTTGCCTCCACCGCTTGCTTGCATTTTTGGTTCTTCTGCAGATGCAGCCTCAGTCTTCGGCTTAGGGTAAAGACTCTCTGACCTCAATGCTTTCCCCACAATCGATTCAAACGTCTCATCGATATGGTTAATAAGCCTTTCCCCCAAGTATCCATCCAAACCAGTTATGAACTTCTCGTTCTTCTTCTCGGCAGTATCAATAAGAGATAACCCATATTTCAACAAAGTGTCGAATTCGACAATATACTCTGAGACAGCTCTGCCATTCTGCTTGAGCTCCAAGAATTTCTTAAACAACACTGACTTCTGAGCAGTTGGAATGAACTTATCGCTAAAGCGTGCCTTAAACTGATCCCAAGTAATCTGATCCTCGGGAGTAGCTGCCTTTATAGCATTCCACCAATTCATTGCCCGTCCTTGCAGATGACGGGATGCTAGCCTCCTCTTCATCGCATCCTCGATACCCTAGTCTTCGAAGATACGGTCGCAGCTATCCAACAAATCCAGAACATCCGTAGTCGACTCCGTTCCGTGGAACGGCTTCCCACCAAGACTAGTATAATCCTTATTCAGCTTGGCGAAATCGGCCCTAGGCGCCTGCACTATTGGGCCACCACCATTACCAGCATTGGGAGCTGCCCTCAGTACATCCCTAAGCATCTCCTTCATGAGGTCAGTAAACATCGTCCTCATGTCAGCAGCATTCCCATTATTGGCTCCTCTACCGGCACCTCTTGCGTATTGGCTCATCGTTCAATCTGTAAAGAAAAAACGATTAACCATCTCCATAGTGGTGCTAGTGCAGTGCGACTTCATCCTTAGTTATACTAAAAGTGTATATATGTATATATAGCTTTTAAAAATCAAAATAATCACAAATACGCCCTCTTATATATGTATACTATCTCTCCCTTATAACTTCCCTAGGTTAACTACGCAACCTAGAGCTCTGATACCAAGTGTGATGACCCGCCCCGCACCAGTCGGCAATTCCTCCGTAATTGCCCTGTACACATGCCTGGCTAGCACGGAACGGTCGTCAGAAGAAAAGAAAGAAGAGAATGAACTAACAAGGAACCTGTGGAATGTCTCACAGTGCATGGAACAAAAAATAATAATAACATAATCTTGACATAAAACAAGCGAGACAGTGCATAAGCTGAAAACTAAACCAACATAGCAACGGAAATCCAAATACAGCTTATGATCCAACATCATTATTACAACTTAAACTGTCTCTAAAGCAAAAGAAAGCTAAAGTAGAAGATGCACAACTAATGCCCAAGCAGTGATCCTCAACCACGCAGGGAGAATATCTATATGTATCATACGTGGAAGCCTCATGCTCGTCTCCAGATCGGCTACTTGTGCATACCCAGCAAACCTGTCTCTAGTCTGCTCGTGAGAGCACCCAGAGTAATAAGAAGAGACATAAAACTCTTGGTTAAACAAAAAGTCTGGTATGAGCGATAAGCAGCTAAACAGAACAATAACAGGTATACTAAACCATACCTGGACCTGCAACCAAAGAGTTAGCACTACATACCATACAATACTCTAAGGTGCCATTGAATAAATGATGTAAAGATAAAGGGGGTGGGGGTGTGCATGTCATAATGATGGCAAACAAATCAAACATAGCAACCATCCTCACATCTCTCACTCAGTGCGTAAAGCATACGAAGTCCACCACTATCAATCACTAGACCCATCGAAGTAGTGACGGAGTTCAACCTGTACAACTACTGCTATTACCAAGCTTACCACATGAAGTCATGACCAAATCTTTACAAATGACCCTACTTCATTAGTCTATAGCTCTTTAGTCGTACCTAGGCCACTGTGGCCCTGAATCCGTTCACGTACTCCCTACACATAGTGATCCAAAGTTACAGACATCGACAACCCCTTAGCACACGTCCCGCAGAAAAGCCCATTTCATGAAGTTCCCTCCTTGGTTCCCATCTGGATCCTGAAGTACAACTCCTCATTTGTACTTCCTTTGCATCTCGGGTTTAGGTCCACTTGGTGTTCGATCCTCTGGTTCGGTTCGATTCGCCCCCTCCTGCTTGGTTAGGTTCGAATGCTCCTTTCTAGTTCAGTTCGGGTGCTCGGATGCTCTTATTTGGTTCGGGTCGGATACCCCTATCCGGTTCGGATCGGATGCCCCTATCCGGTTCGGATCGGATGCCCCTATCCGGTTCGGATCGGATGCCCCTATCCGGTTCGGATCGGATACCCCTATCTGGTAGCTCCTATCCGAATACTCCTATCCGCATGCTCCAATCCGGATGCTCCTATCTGAATGCTCCTATCCGGATGCTCCTATCCGAATGCTTCTATCTGGTTTGCTGCAAGTTTTTCCAGCAAGCTATTTTCGCCAAACGACGGCGTTTTCAACCCTTCTAACTTTTCTATACAATCACAAAACATATCGTATAGTCATAGCAACATGTATAATCATCCACAAACACTAAAACAACAATATGACATGTTTCTATGGATCAAACATACCCAAAAACCCATGTTTTCCCTTAAGCATGTTTAGGCAAGACTAATCATAGAATTAACAAAACTTATCCAAATCAGCCCAAATTTCTAACAGAGGTATAAAACAATATTTTTGAATTTATAATTATTTTTTTAGAATTTATTAATGTATAAATTCGTTAATCTTCACTAATTAACCTTAATTAACCGCAATTAGTGCAAAACTATGCAAATCACTCACCTTAGCCACAAATAAAACCCCAAAACTAAAATGATTCTCTGTTTGGCGCTGTACCCAATGCAACAAAGCAGCTCTAACCTTGCTTTGGTGCTATTTCTCCTTAATTTGATGTAGTTTAAGCCAAAACTTGATTAGAAAGTGATTAGAAGTTGATTTGGGTGTTGGAGGCCATTGTTGGGGTTCTTAGAATGAAAGTGGCGGCTGAAAGAAATGTTTTCTAACCCTAATCAGCCCCTATACATCTCTAATCCTGAAATCCCCTTTGGGCCTAGCTGCTAATTACCCGGTTAAGCCCAATTATGCTGTTTTTCACCATCTGAAACTTGTTTCAGCCATATCTCCCAAACGGTGAGTCCGTTTGGCTAATGTGACCACTCTACGTAATTATAAACCATCATCCGAAGCCAATGGAAGTGGTTTCAGGTCAAAATTCCTTTCCAACAAAAAGTTATGGTCAAAACAAGATCAGCTAGGGGAAAAACAGTCATTTAAAAAATCGGCAAAAATCATGAACATGGGAAATGACCCCAGTAGTCGTCTCCCAAGGTTACATGACCATACGACTTCGTATGTGAAAGAAATAAATATCCTACGATCCTGCGATGCATAGAATGCAGGTCGTTACAGTAGGTGCCGCCTGCTCCTACCTCCACAAATTGTACCCACTACCCTCCCCATTCTAATTACAACATTTATTCATAGTATGGTAGTTGTACTCACAGCTACTGTCATAGGTGCCGCCTACTCTATCTCCACTAGTTGTACCCACTACCGTCCCTATTCGATCGACTCTCGAACTCGTAGATACCCGTATGGGTCCCATAGCAGGGTGTATCACTCCCTAAAGTGGCAACCCGATATTACTAAAAATGCACAGCTTATACCTACACAATGCAACAACGTCTTACCCACCAGCCCGGACCCACGCACGCACATGACTTCGTTGAACTTGCATTGCCACCACTTACTCTTTATTGACCTCTTACAATCAAACCTAGTAAGTGTCTCCTGTCCGTGACCTAGTTCGCGCACACACAGATACAGAATGGGTTACTGGTTGAAAAGGGTCCACACAATTGACACAAGCTTCCCTCCTAAGCTTGGCCCCAACGAGGAATTCCCACGTAACCCCTTCTTATTCCCATGTCTTCTTACATGTTTCACCTTGGTTAAGTGCTCCTAATTATATTCTACATGTCATCCATATCACCCTTGTCTTACCACATGCCTTATCTTGGTTAAGTGTTCATTATTTATGCTATACATGCTACCCATGCAATACATGCTACACATGTCACCCACTTAACCATTTTTCTGTTCCCATATCTTACTACATGTTTTATCTTAGTTAAGTATTGTCTCTCCGCCCAGCTGGCTTAACCCCATCCACTTATCAAATCAATATATTATTGTTTAAGCTTGCCTTAACCCTATCCACTTTGTTCATGTAATATTGGTTAAGTTGTCATCTTACAAAGGTTAACTTAACCCCACCCACCTAACATGTTTTAGATAACATATTCATCTTTGATCAGCATTAATTAGTTATTAATGCACAAACCTCTCACATTAAATCGATTGCTTATGGCCGCTGGATATGCCGGGCGGTTGCGAGCAGACATCTTCCACAAGCCAGACTTAACCTTGTGTCTACGAATCTTTTAGTTATTCCTACGACCTCTCACATTAGACAATATGTTAGCGATTATTGGTTTGGTCGGTTGGTTTTGGGCAGGCTTCTGCCGCAAATGGTGTCTAACCTTGTGTCTCAACATGCTTATCTTAGCCAATTTATTTATTTGCAGTTTATGCTAATTTCAGGCTAATTATGTCAATTACCCAAAATCCCTCATTAAATTTATAATTTCAATCCAAGTTAGGCCTATAATCTTACGTATATATGTCATGCCAAATTATGCCCAAATTACTTTGCGTTCATTGTTATTAACAATCTATGCCAAACCCCACGTATAAAATTGTACCATTTCATGCCACAAATCAATTACATGATTACAAACCAATTTATGCCAATTACATATTATTCAATAATTTCCCAAAATTTTTCCCACAACGTTCCCACATTATTCGTACGTATAATTCAACGTAATATGCTAGGCTCGCAGTAGCCTAATCTCATAAAAAGGAAAAGAAAAGAAGGGAAGACAATTAAAGCACCAAAACTGGAATAACAAATAAAATAGATCCAATAACATATGGAATATAGACTTTGGGTATGAATAATAAAATAGATCCAATAAGCATATGGAACATAAACTGGCATAGAACAATAACATAGATCCAATAAGCATATGGAACATAAACTAGCATATAACAATGACATAGATCTAATAAGCATATGGATCATGAACTGGCGTAGCATAATAACATAGATCTAATAAGCATATATGAACTGGCATAGAACAATAGATCCAATAAGCATATATGAACTGACATAATAAAATAGATCTCATAAAATAAATCTAATAAGCGTATGAACTGGCATAGATCTAATAAGCATATGATCTTGGCATAATAAAATAGATCTAATTAAGCATATGAACTAGCATCATAAAATAGATCTAATTAAACATATGAACTTGCATCATAAAATAGATCTAATTAAACATATGAACTTGCATCATAAAATGGATCTAATTAAACATATGAACTTGGATCATAAAATAGATCTAATTAAACATATGAACTGGCATCATAAAATAGATCTAATTAAACATATGAACTTGCATCATAAAATATATCTAACTAAACATATGAACTTGCATCATAAAATATATCTAACTAAACATATGAACTTGCATCACAAAATAGATCTAACCAAACATATGATTCATCTCATAGTCATGTTCATAAAATCCAATACACAAACTTATCCCAATTACTTTTAATAAATTGTTTATGAAAGCAACGTGGACTCACTGTAGAAGAAGAGAAAGTAGATCTGAATTCTGTATTCTGAATTTGATTAGATAAACCGTTGTTGCAGAATTCTATTCTTATCTTCCAATATGAATTACTCCTATTTAGACTTGCTTTAGAGTAGAAGAAAGACTTGCTTAGGTTGCGGCAGCATGGAGGCGTATGAATTAGTGTATTGTGAATTAGGTTTAGGTCTTGGTATGTTTATATAGTTGTAATGAGTGAATTAGGCCTTTAGATATGACTAGGATTCATCTAAAGCATTCAGACTAAAAAGACACATCACTCAGCCAACCAGAAGAGGCCATGTCTGCCCTAAAACTCAAAAATCGTTATTAACCAATAAAAATGTGCCATGTGTGTAACATGATGCGCAACAGCAGGGGTGTTGACACCCACATGTCATACACTATATATATATATATATATATTTCTTTTTAACTATCTTTCCGATTAACCCTTTTCACGCTAAACCGCTTTTTTATTAATTGAACTGCGTTCACACTAAGCCACTTTTTGGCCATTCCCCTAAAATAAAAATATGGCATTGGCGGGGATTAAACTCAGAACCTCTTGCGTACAAGTCACATGTACTAACAAAATGAGCTACTAAATCTTTTGCTAACAAGACTTAGGACATTTCTACACATTATTCTCTCATTCCTTTTTTTCATGTTTTGTTGTAATATTTAATTTAAAGATATCTTTTTCATCCTAAATCGTTTTTTTTGCAAAACATAGGTCTAAATTGACTAGAAAATTTCCGCGAATTCAATGACGCTAATTTCGTGACCAAATTCCTGAAGCTTTTCAAAATTCCTTTTTATTTCTATTTAATTGTCCGCATGTATTTCTTCCCATTTCATGTATTGCAATTAATTTCTTTTATTTATCTTTTTCTTCATTTCACTGCATTAACTTATTACATGCAATTTTATTGTCATTATTTAATTTTTCTCTTAAATATATCTATGTATATAATATATATACATATTTTCATATTTTTAATTTCATTAAAAACGCGAGGTGTTACAGATGGGCAGACGGAGAGGGTGAACAGAATTCTTGAAGATCTTTTGAGACTGTGTATCCTAGACTTCGGAGGGACTTAGGAAGAGCATATTCCTTTAGTACAGTTTGCAGATAATAACAATTATCTAGCTAGCATCGGCATGGCACCATTCGAAGCATTGTACGGACGACCATGTAGATCACCAACTTGTTGGTGGGTACCTACAAAAAGATTATTACTTGGACAAGACATGGTTAGGGAAACGTCCAAAAAGATTGACCTTATTTGACGACAGATGAAGACAACTCAAGATAGGCAAAAGTCCTATGCAGACAAGAGAAGAACTAATAATGAATTCGAAGCGGGAAACTTAGTTTTTATCAAATTATCACCTCTGAGGAATGTGGTTCGCTTCGGAGCACTAGGGAAGTTGGCACCTAGGTTTGTGGGACTATTTCCCATAACCGAGAGAATTGGCCAAATGGCCTATAGTGTGAAACTCCTAGAAATCTATCTGGTGTTCATGACGATTTCCATGTCTCTCATCTGCGGAAGCGCCTGCATGACATCGCAGAAGTTGTTGAGCCGATTATGTTGGAAGAAGTAGGAGTGGAACAGGAGGCGACGGTCAGACGAGTCTGTACCCGTGTTCTTGAATCAGAAGTTAAGCAGCTGCACAATAAGGAGATCAAGTTGCTAAAGGTTCAATGGGGAGATAGCCCAGAGGATGCAATTTAGGAGACCAAAGACAAGATTCGTGCTTTGTAATCTTTTCTTTTCGAGGGTATGTCCTTAGCTCCTTTTTCAAAGTTTTATCAGTACTTGTTTTTGTCAATTGAGTATATCTTATCCATAGTATTTTTTGGCCTTTAGATAGGAATCCTATGGATGTAAACATGTGTTTGAAACATGTTATGTTTGATGGATGCATGTGGATGCAAGTGTTTGCTAGTGCTTGCCTGTGGACGCATATACACACACACTAGATCGGCTCAATCACTCTCATACTGCATATGGATGTATGTGCATTTTCTTTTCTTTTATGGATGGAAATGGATGAGTTAGCATATAGATGGTGCATTTGGATGAATGAATGTGCACACATATAGTACTCACATGATATAATAGGATTATATGCATACATATTGTATTCATAGCACTAACATACATTGCATTAAGGAGGTCAACTGAATCAGTAGACCGCTTGATTTTCGCATTAGTGTTGGGACATATACACACACCTTTGCATATATTCATATAAGCATTAGGAATCTTTGAGGACAATGGATGCCAGTGATTGGTGGATGAGTAGATGGATGATTGATGGTAGGATATGCATTCTTCTCAACTTAGAGATTTCGGGATGAAATCCCTTGAGTAGGGGAGAATTTAACACCCCGAATTTTTAACAACAATGAGAAGGATAAATTAAATAATAATTAATTTAATATTAAGAATTAGAGGAAATGGAATGCATCATTGCGTCCATCTCAAAATTCTGGTCAGGATAGACATTTGGTGTAAAACGGACAACATATGAAGTTATGAGGGTTTTAAGTTTGTTCATGCGCAGAAAGATTATATATATACGTATGAGTCAGAGAAGAGTCAGAATTTTGTCTAGAATAGTTCAAATTTGAAAAATTCGATAAAGCGGAAAAAATCCCACTCTAAGGGGTCTACCTCCCTAGAGGGGTGTCGACCTAGGAGTCGACCCCTCTTAAGGGTTGCCAACCTTCTGGTCGACACACCCATAGGGGTGTCGACACCCATAAGGATGACGTGGCACTCGGTTTCAGGGGGTCTGGCAGCTATATATATATGTCCTATTCTCCTATTTTCTTCACTGGAAATTTTGGAGGCCATCACTACAAGAAAACACTAATTTTGCAGCGGAAAAATCCATCGCTAAAGGCTTGTTAGCGACGGATTTGCAGCAGAATACGTCTGTCTCTAAAAAAACACATCGGTATTTTAGGCACAATTTTGCTATGGAAATTAATGTCAATTCTCCGTCACTTCACAGTCGTTTTTTGATATATTAGCATTTCATTTTAAAATATTTCACCGACATTTTACCGATGGATATATATAACATAATAAAATCAATAAATATCTTTCTGTCACTAAATGCACGCTATTTAGCAAGGGATTACCGATGGAAATTTATAGCAAACATTTGGCTACATCTCTAACCATCAATCTAGACATCAAATATATTTATTTGAACAATACTCAACATTCAATACTCATCATGCAATGAAACATATATACATATAAATCAACTAGAAAAATTAATGTCACAAAACATTATATAACAATAAAAAATGGTATAATAATTGATAAAATATTCGCATAACACCCAACATTCATATAATTATCCGATACAACTAAAAACTAATGTCACATAAACAAAAATCTAAACAAAAATTATGTTTACATAGTTGATGGATCTATGCATCATAATGTCTAAAATTCAGAAGAAGAAAAAAAGTAGAACCTGCACTTATATATATAAAAGCTTCTCATTTTCTACATGGATCTATCATGACCGGGCTCGAATGCTTGTCCTCTAATTCGCTCATTGATCTTGGAACTGTAAGTCTGTAACATAACACCAAAATAAGTTTTAGGAGTAAAAAGTAGCCAACTATACATAATAAGAACATTTATCATTATAACTGCTAGCTAGCATTCACAAATAATTCCAAAATACAATCTATAATCCAAGTTACCAAGATATTACAATATTCAAATCACCAAATAAGATTATCACATGATATAATCAAAACAAACCAATAAAAACGCACTTACTTAGGAGATGTGTAGATGGATTCTATTTTACTTGGTTGATTGTTGTTTCGAGTGGCAACTCAGTGTTAACGCTGAGTTGCAGCAACTCAGTTTTCAAAACTGAGTTGCACTCCGTGCTGAGTTGCTGCAACTAAGTTTTCAAAACTGAGTTGCTACTTGCTGCCAACTCAGTTTTCAAGCTTTACGTAGAAAAAGCTTTTGAAAACATCAGTGCTTTCGATTTTAAAACTTTTGCTACCTAAATAGCCTGTCAAAATTTAGATAATGCAGAGAAAGATACCGAAATAAAGAAAATCTAATGGGGTGTATATCAAAGACTAAGAATGCATGTAATTTAAGCCACGATAATAGGGTTGCTTTACAAAAATTGAGAATGCAGCTAATGTTTCACAGGACAAAAAAAATGAAATGGTGCATACTGGGCGTAGTACTATTGTTGTGCAATTTTTCATAATGAAGCAACCTTCTTCTCTAATCAATATTTGGTTGATTAAATGGACCATGAAATGTAATTGTGATGATATGGTAAATGACACAGTTTCATATTATATTATACGACCATGAAAGGTAATTGAATAAATCAGGTTGACTTTGGTGCTTTTTGTTGTTGGTAGATACCAATTGCTATATTTTTCTCTTCTTAGTAATAGAGCTGCAACAACAATTCAAATAACTACACTAAAGTTTCCATGCAAATGATTAATACAGACACTAAAGTGACAGTATGTTTTATCGACTGAGAATATGAATTTCACAACAAAGTTGCCATGCAAATGATTGATACACATCATACACTGTTAATTTATACATATGTAGCTGATGCATTATATTGGCTATGTATCAGCTTTAGCTGCTAATTGATCTTAATCTGGAAATTGCTATTTGGTATGCTGGAGTTCTTTTTCTATATAATGAATGTAAATTAACTGTTATATTACCATTTATGGATTGCCTACTACTTAATGAAATATATTTTTCTTATTTTTCAGCTTTCTTTGACTCACACTATGATAGTTTTAAATTTAACGGTCATATTACCATTTATGCATTACCTAATTTTTTTTATATTAAAACATACACTCAAAATGTATTAACCGAAGAAATCGTATGAAATGAATTAACCAAATGCAGTCAAAATTACGTTCCTCCAGTGGAATTAATCAAATCTCAATAACAAAAAAACAGTGGCATATAAATTTCTTCTAATGCATATTTTTTACATACAAAAAGTTGTACTGTCTACAAACTAGCCAAGTGCGTGTAGAAGATATAAATTTAAGCTCCCAGCAAGTTTACACTCCTTTGCTCTCATGAAGAGAATATTTCTTAATCCCCAGTTTTTTACCTGTGTTCCCAATTTAGTAGAATCACAGTTTCAGTGCTCTGCATTTTATTTTGCCTATGCCTTTGTTGTAGTGCACTGCATCTCCATTCTCTGAATCAGAGCTCTATAGAATCCTTGATACTAAAGAATTATGGTAAATCATACTATTTTTAATACTATTTGCTATTTTGAATAAAATTTTCCTTATATGTTATAGCTTTAAATGGGCCCTCATTTTATAATATATGCATGTATGGGATTGCAAATGATTACATATTCATAGATAACCCACCACCAATAGAGGATCTGTAAATATTTTTTACAAAATAAGTTTAGAAAAACTTGAGCATTGTTTTGCGCTTCGTAGATGAATCCCAAAATTGGAGGAGAACACAAAATTCAGCGAAGAAACTCACTATAAAATACCTTATTATGGAACTTTACAGAAACATTATGCTCTCTTTCATATAATTGTACAGAGAATTAGTTGTTATTTACATTCTAAAGATTTGTAATGATAACATCCCGAAATTAAAAGCAAAAGATGTATTGAAATTACATTACTCTACCGTATTATCATGCAGTCAAATACACACTCTCAGTGTGCCCTAAATAGTTCAAAATATAAAGATGATGTATAAAGCAAGTTTCATGATGATAATCATTGAACAACAATGTAACTAACATTTTGGGTATAAAGCAAGAATTTGTTATAAATTTACTGAATATAGCAAAATATTTAGGAGAACAAAAACATTAATAAATCAAATCTCTAAAATAACAAATAAAACCTCAGTCATAATACAAGAATTTATGGTAAAAGTTCAATAGTACAATTATATGATAAAACATATGCAGTAATTATTCTTTAAACATGAGCATGGATAGTGTAAACTAAGTATCTTCTTATGCGAATTTGTCCATAAACAAACTGCAACAGCAAATTCGAGTTTACGTGGCCTTGGTGATATCAAATCATTGTTCAGTAGGTCAAAATTTCCATGTAACATGTAATGTATAGGTTGTGAATATAATGCAACTTTGCTTTAGTTATAGAAAAAGGTGGAGGCTTTGTTAATGGTTAAGCATGGGACAACGACATCATAACCTAGCATATCTATTTGTTATCCCAATGAATGATCGAAAATTTCAAATCTTTGGTTATAAGCTAGTAGCAATCTTATCATTGCATCCCTAGAGCTGATAAAATAAGTTTATACAAATGAACAAAAATAAAATAATCTTATATTCTTAAACATTAGTTTCAAGGTTTTTGAAGAAGATTTTTAAAATATTTCCTACATGGTAGCACGTTAAAATTATCTTCCACGCAGATATTTATTTGATAAATATTTTTTCCATAACTCTTTACATCGTCTTATTATATTTTTGATACAAAATGTAGCATAAACATTAATTTGTCCATTTTGAATTGTGAAGGTGTAGTTAGAGCAGTAAACTAAATAAAAAAATGCTTTTGTATGCATGGTAGCGAGCAAATATGAAAATGCAAGCGTAACACTACTTATAAAGAAAAGCTTTTTTGGAAGAAACTTATGAGTTAAACATGATGAAATAGGTATACAGTTAGAATGAAAAAGTACAGTTGTCATCTTATAAAAAGATATTTTGAAACTATATGCGTTAATGATAAGATCTTTAACATAATATGAATGTAGTCAAGATATATTTCAAGAGTAAGAATAGTGTGAGCAGTCGTAAAATTGTCTAAAAGATAAAAAAATTTGGAAGAAACATATGAGTTAAATATGATGAAAGAAATAGAATGAAAAGGTGTTGATGTCATCTAGAGGTTATATATGTAAATGATTAGAAATTAGACATAATATTATGAACAATATTATAAATTACACCAAATCTTGTAGTTTTATATGATATAGAATATTTCTGTTGGATCGATTCCTTTTTGTAATAGAAAAATAGACAGGAAATTCTTGAATTTCACTCAGTTTTCTTGCAATTAGTTGAACTTGAAGAACTAGAACACATAGTGGTATGGACCTCCAAGAAAATTATTTTGAAGGACTAGCCATAACTAAAATTGCAATGCAAAAATACATCAATCAATTTATAATTTTGTTAATATACAATAATTAGAAAAGGACAGTCATTTTATATTCAATGTTCAGTTTATCAAAATTCAACAATCATGGAGAAATAATATGAACAAATGATTCGGTCAAAATTAAAGTAGATTATGTGTAATTAAATAACAACATAGTCTTGAATTCAGACGAAGTAAGTAAATCAAGCAAACAGAAGGAACAATCGGGAAAATCCTTACCTAAAAAAGGCAAAGATCGGATTTCCCATTGTGATTTGAGAAGTTAGAAAGCCGGTAAAGGAGAAGAAAGAAGTACATCCAGCAAATTGACTGTCCCTTTTGCCTCCATAGAAGATGTTGTAGATTCACTGTAGTGCAATATCGAGCCTTCAGAATACATAAACCGTGGATTAGAAATGGAGGATGCATTACCTAATTTGATGCATGGCATATAGTCAAATTTGACGGTCTATTTTAATGTAAAAATACAAACTTTTAAATAAGGTTCAATGATTAGATTATCATGTCATCAGTTTTAGCGCATATGATCATATATGAATAAAACAAACCAAATTTAGGATAAGTGACAGATAGAATGGGTTCGATTAAGTTTTAAAGCTAATTTAATAACATGCTTCTGATGGGATAAGTACCAGGTCAAAAAATTAGTGCACGTTATTTTAAAGCTAATTCAACAACAATTAATTCATATTAATCATCATTTCCTCTTATATAACTGTAAATCGAACTAGTATTTTAGATTGAAAAATAATACGAACACCAAGACTTGTCTCAGCTCTTGCTTACAATTTGAGGCATGGCGTTTAATACACATTAGTTTTTATTCTAGTTTTGGTAAGATAACCTTGAGGGAAGGATATGTGCTTAGTATTTAGACTGACAAGTAAACTTGATACATGCTTAATATGAACACCAGGACTAATATTTTAGATTGACAAGTACTATAACCTGGATACAAGTATAACCCGCTTAATAGCAATAAATAATATCTTTAACCTTTCTTCATTAAATGGCATTTAGTGCAGAATATTTTGTGCACACGTTTATTTTTATACCTTACACGTTTACTTTCATTAGGTGGCATTAGTATTAAGTAATTTAACACATTACCATACATATTTTATCAAAAGCCAGCGCCTTTGCATAGCAGATCATGTGATTATTGGTTAGTTCAGGCATTTGTTGTTTAGATGGTTTTAGGTTGATATAGTTCTATTTGTTCTGTTGTTTCTGTTTATATCTTAATTACATTTCTATATTGCATCATTTTTTTTAAAGGGACTTCATCTTTATCATTGGGGGCATCGTCACAAAAAAATCAAGTAGAATGAAGAATTTTTTAAGGCTACAAAATGATTTATTATTATAGTAAGTTGTTAAGTTTAATAAAACTTCAAATACAACATGCTGTAACTTATAAACTGTAGTTAACTAAGTTAACTCATGATATAAACATACTAGTATTTCTCTACATTCTGATTGCCTTGACTTGACTTGACAAATCCCTATATTTTATGTCCTTGGTATATTTCTTTCAGTTATTTGCCTATATCCTTATCCATTCGATTCTCAGGTTTATAGCATTTTTATTGTACAATTATTCACCTCTTTTGAAAACATTTCAAAATTTTGGGTTGACTTATCCTGTGTATATAGCATTGACTTATTCAAACTTTTGGGGTGACTAATTTTTGGGTTGATATTCATTATATTACAATGATTCAGCAAATCTGTCCCAATATCAAAGAAGCTTCAACAGATATAATTTCTTTTCCTATCATGTCTTCTTAAATATCAGTATTTAATGTGTTGGATCTAGATTAACCCAAGAGGGGGGTGAATAGGGTTTATCGCAAATTATCGTAGATTTCAAATATTACGGGATATTAAAACAATAAACAGATCACAGATAATACCAAAAATAGAAATGCGAAAAGTAAATGACACAAGAGGTACCCAACTTCGGCAAAATCCTGCCTACTACTGCATTCCTAAGGTTTCTACTAGGTGATAGAACAGATCCCGCATACAAGACCATGTACACTCGCGAGCCCCTCGCTCCTATTCTAATCCTACACTCAAAACCCATGACTGATCTAAACCCCTAGATCAGATATCCCCTAGTTTTGCAGATTTTAGTAAACTGCCATATAACATCCTAACTGGTTCTCCTTAGATTTTTACAGAATTCTAGAAACTGTTTCAGACGAATTACAATAATAAAAAGAAAATACAATAAAAACAAATAAAAGAGAAAACCTAGAAAAAAGAATATTAAATCTCCCCCTGTATTTTGTGAACTAGGGTTAGACTAACCCCAAATATGTCGGCCCGCTCATTTATCGTTTTACCCGATGCTTTACCCTCTTGAGAAAGAAATGGCGGTCGATGGGAAATTGGAAATTAGGGTTTTCTGAAATCCTCCTCAAATCGATTCGATGCTTGATAAGATGATTCTCTGGAGCTCGAAAATGTCGTTAGGTGCTTCTTCGATTTGGGATTGTTCTCTGGCGATCGAAACTCTAAGAATTGTGAGTGATTTTCTCTTGAATTCTTCAAATTGTTTTTGTTGGATTTCGATTTTGGAGTTGATCAAAACACTCATATAAAAAAATGAGTTCTCTGAAATTGATTTTGAATTCTTACTTGAAATTTTTGCTTGAGGTTTCGATAATTAAACTGCCAGTGATGAGGTGGTATATATAGGGTAAAATGAAACCCTAGGCTCTCTAATTTCACCCGTATGACTTGCCCTGATTTATGGCGGTTTTCCCATTTTGATTTTCTTGAATGAATTTCGGCTTTTTTGGCATTGAAATGGCTTGCGATATTTCTGAGTTACATTTCAAACAAATAATTTGCCATATATTTCTTCAATTTATTTCACTGCGTTGATTGTGAATTTTTTTGCCATGATGTGTATGAATGAAAACATTTGTTGCTGAATACACTTTCTCTGATTTCGAATTGAAAGAGAATCTGGAAATAACAAACCTGCCCCTTTTGCATGATTTAATCCATAATTGTCAGTATTGCCGAAAATGTCTTGAATGTTTTTCCATTTAAAACCTGATTTCGTGTTTGAATTTCTACGTGATTTTGGCATGAATTCAGGAAATTAAACTTGCTCGATTTCCTCTGTAAACTGTCTTGTTTTAAAATACAGGAAAGTATTGATTTGTTGCCTCGAAATTTCATTCAAATTTCTCATTTAATCATTTGTAAGTATGAAATGATTTCAAATATATTGTGGAATCTACTCTTACCAATTTTGAATTACTTGGCCTTGATTAATTGAGTATTTCTGGAAAATGCCAAGTATATTTGTTTCGTGATAATTTACAGCCTTGAATTCAAAATTTGTTCTTGCCAAATTTAAAAACTTTCTCCAATCACATACGTGCTGATAAACTTTTCACTTGTTTCATGCTTGCCATACATGCATAATACATTAATATGAAACATTTGTTTTACTTAAACACTTCATGATGCGCTGAACAATGTATTGAACTGCCATGTTTACCTTGTTTCTGAAACTTGTGTATTTCACATGCATGTCCACTGATCACTACACACCACTATGACACATCATTTGTATGTTGGCTCGACCATCTTTGATGTGTTGATGTGTCTGTGTGTGTGTGTATATATATATATACTTCACTGTCATGAGTTGCACCGTACCCTTCTTCATGTATTTGCTTAAAACATGTTTATGCTGAGCCATCATATGAAACTTGTGCTTGTATGACTTCTTGAGCCTGTTGCTTTGCATGTATTTCCTGCATCCATTAAGTCTCTTGATCATTCTGGTTCCACATGAGTTTTGTATTTGCTCTTGTAACTAGTATACATGCTTGAGCCCATATACACATTCCAACTCGACTCCATATTGATATTGACTTCACCATTGTAGTACTGTGCATGCTCCATGTACATCCATTACATTTGCTGTTTTGACAATGATTGAGACCATGCTAAACTTTAATTTGATGTTGGCTGTACCACTTGTCCAAATTTTAGCTTTGCTGTTTTCTTGTTCCTTATTACATTGCCCGACCACCTTTCATTGCTGCTTTGGTTTGAATCATGTTTGAGTTGTGTTGACCTTGTTGCTTTTCATACGTGCACTAAGTTGAGATGGTCCGCGTGGCTACTCCTCAGTTACACACTGGATTGGCGAGGCAGTGCACACGTGTATATATATGCACGTTGTGTATATGCAACCATCCAGAATAGATTTTCCTGTCCCTGCACTGTAATATGTGTATATACATACAAATGTGTGTGTTGCGCGTGCTACATTCACATATCAGATCAAGTCATGAAAAATGATGAGAAACACACCAAAAATCTAAGGCAAATAAAATTAAAAAAAAAAATATTCCCATATATTCAGTTTAAATTCTATTGCAGTGTACTGTGTGTGTGTGTTTTAATGTGACAGGTAAGCAAATGATGACTGGACTGACAGTGAAGATACTATGAAGGCAGAAGACAGAAGACAATGTTATTGTGTGTCATAGAAAGAATGTATCTGTAAACTGTATATGAGAGTTGAGTGAACTGTAGTGAGGAGCTGTGTACGAATAAAGAATATTATACTGATATTTGCAATAAACAATTATGATTGAAATAAAACATTATTTTATTGTGTTCAAACAAATTTGTCTATCGTATTCAATTTATTTACAAGTACAATTTTCTGTAAAGGTCTATGAAATGTGATGTGTTCAATAATGGAGTTATAAATAGTTGTGTTGTTTGAATGTTTGAAATATATTATCCAATTTAAATACAATATTGTATGAATATATAAATGTCTGTACAGTCATATTCTATTTGAATATAAGTATTATATTTCTGTCTGTGATGAGTGAATGAAAGAGTACAATAACAAACACATTTATAATAATATATATTTGGTTGTTATCATCAAACAAAAATCATATAATTGTGTATACAACTGCGTTATATACAACAACCTCCCCTTTTTGATGATGACAAACAAATATGAAGATTTTGAGTATAATGTTTGATAGTGAATATTGAACTCCCCCTATTTGAAAGCGCCCCTTACAACAGAAACTCCGCCCATAACAATGAATGAGTGAAATGAACGAATAAAAATGAATTTTCAAAATTAAAAAATATTTATAAAATATTCACTCATAAATCAAAATCTCAACCCATTCTTCCCCTTTTGTTGTCATCAAAAGGATATCAAATTTAAAATATAGATGAGAAATGACTAACAAATACAGTATCGGCTTAAGAGGAAGAACGGTCATCATAAATCTCAATCAGCCAAACAAAAATTATAATAAACTAAGAACTAGTGGCATATTTCACATTGTAAAGAATGACAGATTTACGATGAAATTTATATAATGAAGAGAGTTTCAAAAATATATTTCCAATTATTTTCCAAAAGAATTTTATGAAATCGAAGGGCAAAAACAATGATGGATTTGGACTATAATTAATAATTCAATTTAAGTGACGCAATCAAATAGCCTCAAATCCTAGTAGCTATCAATCAACAAATCATAATACATTATAAGATATTAACACATTTCACAAATAGAATATGGATTGATAGGCTGGTTTTTATACTCAAAGGAGAGTTTCAGATTTATTTCAATTTATAACACATTTTCATTTTCATTTTTATTTATTTAAGAGCACACTGACCACGCATAACCAAAGCTTGGATTTTTAAACAAGTGCGAACCCGTGCTACGCACACGGTCTATGTTTATATATATGTTATAATGAAACTATTATTACTTTCCTTTGTAGTGTAATTAAATGCTTGAAATGTAAAAAATAATACTTCAGAATCTGATTTAAATTTTGTTGGCTTTGTACACATGTTTACATCAATACACCATGTGAAAGAAAATTATTTCATGAAACTATTTATAGATCAATCTATACCCAAATTATCATTTTGGGATTTTAGTTTCAAAATATTAGTTCAGGTAATCAAATAATATGATCGGAAAAAAGGAGAAAGCTTCACCATACTATGGACACAATACAAAATCAATAAAAAGATACATAAAACATTACGAAGTATCATACCCGTAAATAACATAATATAAATGATAAAAATCGCAGTCAAACATATCATAGTTGACTAAAAAGTTCTTGAAATATGGCATTTAGTAAGTCGTTATCAAATGATGCCAAGACTGAGTTGAGTTTGTACGCATTATTTTTGATAGTGTGTACATAACTCTCGGTTTCCATTGGTGGAAATCATAAGGACCCACATGAGCCCCATTGATTTCCACCAATGGAAATCAGTGTCTTGTACACATTGTCAAAAAATGCGTATTTAAATGCCGACTATAAAAGTACATCAAAACATATTATAATATTGGGTGGGCATCAGAAGAGTAATAATTATGAAAGAAAAATGTATCCCTACATAATTAACAATGTCGCATCTCGCATTCCATGGCACACTGCTAATATCTCCAACAATAAGTAGAAAATGAACTAAAAAACGCAAGCATAAACAAAATATTTAAAACAACATAAGTCTAGATATAATAAATTCTTTAATGGGACTAAATGCAATGACCTATACCAACGTAGCAGCTCATGGTTTTCTTTCAACCTTGAAAATAGAGTAATAAGTTAGCATCTGCTAAATGGAAGAAATTAAGCAAGCATGAGCAAAACAAATATCGTACAATTTTTGAAGGGTCATAACGTAAACATTTCATACCTTTTTTTTTCATGAGCAACTGAGCAAACTTCTTAATATAAACAAATAGTCCAACACTTGATTCAAACACATAAAAGAACATACCAAGAAGAAAATTGAAATCTGATGATGAACATTGATCCAAAATTTTAAATACTAAGAGGACGCTACAAATAATATTCTGGCAATTCAAAGAAATTTAAGATCTAGGCTTCTCCTTTTCCTTGAACAATGCGAAGAAAGAAACACCAGAGACCTTGACAACCTTGAACCTAACTCCAGGAATATCTCCAACGGCATGTCCTTTACGACCAAATCCAGTAATCAAAACTTCATCATTTTCCTTAATGCAGTTTAAGCAACCATCATTTGGCACAAAGGCACCAATCTTCTTTCCATTTTTGACCAACTGAACTTAGCACATTCACGGATGGCAGAGTTGGGCTGTTTTGCTTCAATACCTATTTTTTTTTTCAGGACAGCACCCTTGGCATGAGATGAGCCAGCAAATGGTTTCTTCCACTCATTACCAAAATGGCTCTTCTCTTGTGAGACTTGTCCGCCCATCTCTGATTTCTCATGTGTGTCTTCAGCTTGCGCCCAACTCCCATACCATGTGTCTTTCCCATGTTTGCTCATTCTGAACTATAGTTAACTCATCCTCTATGATATTGCCAAACAGAGTCCATACCATGAGCACAACAACATAACTGTATAGCAATACTTGACTTAATAAAATTTTTAGAAAATGCAAATAGGTAAAGCTTTTATTTTAGTGTAACCTGAGTACATACTTAAACCTACACATGCGTCATTTCAGAAAGATCTAGCTATCAGATATGAGAAATTTAATCAAATTATAAACTCCTTAACAATGCAACCGGTATGCAAATAAGAACACTTAACCCCCACTTGCTAGATCGTAGTTTTCTATCTAGAAACGACAACTTAACATGAGTTTATACCAGCAATGAATTGGAGTAGAATGAAATGATTACATTGAAGATGATGCTTTAAGACCATATCAATGAAATTTTTGTATATGTGGGGTGTAAGTATGTGCTAGCGTGTGCATATAACATACCACACATGCACATACACTCAGAGGCAGTAGAAAAGGGTAATCAAAAACCTGGTGTATAGAAAGCTAACATTGCTTCATGTAGGTAGATCGAATCAGCTCACCATCCCAGTAAATCTGAAAAAAAAATTGAAAATAGAAGAGATGATTATGAAATAAGTTTTCTTATGAATTTTATGATTGCTGAATTTCATCAATTTGCTAGCACCAACAACAACCATTTGTTGTTACTTCAGTCTCACAGAGCCGCTTGTTTGCTGAAGCATTATTTCCCAATTTTCTTAGTCTAAGGCTTACTTGCAAGCTCAAAATTTTAATTTAAAAAAAATTGTGATTGAAATGAATTAATAACCCTAGGAAGATGGAAATTGAAATCAATTGCTTATATCAATTCCACCTGTACTTGTCAGATTAGAAACGCAAAAAAATATACATTAAAAGAACATGTATTGTTGTTTACTTCTCCAAAGTTGATCTGCAAATGATATTTAAGTTATGAGTTTCTAATAAATCACAAAAATGTAATATTCAATGAATACATCATATAATATTTCCCAAGGCCAGTTATATTCATAGATTTGTGATATAATCTATGGTCAACAATGAATGAATAGTTGAAATTTAGTGCGAAAGATATGGCGTAGAAGGAAAGCTTGCAAAAAATACCAAATCTTTTCCTACACTTATTTAAAGTTTTTGCCTTTTATGGCTAATTCAGATCAGATTAAACTGACAGCGTAATTGTAATGGCAATTCACGTTTAGGAAGTACATGAAAGTTTTAAGTCTCCATTCTAAGCTTGACGAAACTTGTTGCATTTCACCTTTATATCAATTAAATATGCAGTACCCCACCCTTGCATTAGCTTTCTTTTTAGAATAACCATGTTCAGGATAAAGCTTACGTGCTGAATTTATTGTAGTATGCATCGTATTTTTTTTTTTTTTGAAAACCATTGTACGCCAGAAAGAAATTCTTCATATATTAACGTATGTTGTTCCATTATGGTACTCAAAATCAATGGAACTTTTTGTGGGTTGTAAGAAATAAAAACTTTGAATATTAGAGCTATTCCCATTAAAGCTATTTCCCCCCTTTTAGAACTCTTTTATCCAAATTACTTGATACCATGCTAGCTTCAATCGAGTTAAAAAATAAATTAAAAAGAATGTGCAGTTATCATAGTGAAAAATATGTTTTCTCCAAATACATATTACACTTAAAATTGAATTATAACTTGGGTTCTTCGGTTTTACATACAATGATTTTTGGCAAAGATATCCCTTACTGTCATGGCTCGTAGCGATGTCCATAACTTCTTCTTGAACATTAAAACATAATTCAATGGTACGAAGAAACAACATTGATAAAAACAGAAGAAATGTTTCAGCAACAAAATAGTTGAGAGTTGAGAGTAATAACCCAATTACTTAGAAAATAAACAGAATTATCTTGGAACATGTGCCAAACTAAGAGAATGACTACAATTCAATTATATATATATATATATATATATATATATATATATATATATATATATATATATATATATATATATATATATATATATATACTCCCATCTACATTGAAATAAGGGACGTATTTTCTAATGTATTGCAACTAATCTATACCAATAAGATATGCATTATTTGGCATACCCTCTTAGTAGCCATAGGACATTCATGTTATAGACGTGAACTGTTGATGTTCAAGAATACCAATAAGATGTAGTTACTTGGATGCAATTTGAAAATAATAATAATCATTGGTGTGTGTTGTTAGTAGAAGAATACATCTAAAAAAATTACCTCTGTAATAATTGTTGATGTTCAAGAATCACATAGCCTGAATTTTTGTATCTTGCCAAAATGGAATATAATTTTCATTTCATAAATAGTAACGTACAATAATATAGGACAATATGTAGTAGAAAGATTATTTTTTATAATCATAAGTATATATGAAAACTATATTAAGCAATCTTACATGATAACTAAAAAATATCAAAAGTGGAGCATATACAAATTACTCCCCCTAATTCGCTCTATCCCCATTGTGGTACAAATTTTTGCTAAAGTATATCATCCTCTATTTCACTTTCATTTTCTCCTCGTCGATAAATGTCCTTTACCAATTCAACTTTCCTCTTTAACCTACAGGTTATACATGTAAGTTAAGTAGTAGCAAACTCTTTTACGCAATAATGTAGAGAATTGGTTTTCAGACCTTCTTTTGTAGCCTCTTATTCTCTTTTCTGTTAAGATTTCAGCCACGCTGATGGAATAATTGATAAGTTTACCTTTGACATAATGACTAAGATATGCTATAATTTGGAATTATAGCACAAATTTGAAAAACAGATGTGTAAACTTACCCGGTTGGGTCTCACTATTGAAGAAGCGAGAACGCCAAAGGTCGAGTTTTTATCAGCCATATTTATAATGAATTTCTGAAGTTCCATATCATAAAGGGTATTTTATTGACTTTATTTTCTATTATATTGGTGGTATATCAAATATCATTTTACATTCAGAAGCCATGCTCCCTTTTCGCTAGCATATAAATTTGAAGATTTACTATAATTACAATAGTATGTATAAATAAACATCACCAATTATTAATTACTATATTGTGAGATCAAATATAATATATGGTGAGTCTAATTTGAAAAAGATACTAAAATCAAATTAAGGTGAGTATTTCAACAAAGAATCACTCATACTGGGCAATAAGACAATATTTTCAAGTTGATGCCAAAATTATCATTCAATATGAAACAATAACACACATTATTTATTTTGACCATGCACTTCATGCACATCTCTGGCGTACAATTAATGAAATGAATGTAGAATACATTAACAATTGTTAAAGTTTAATTTCCATTAAAATCGTAAGACTTGAAAGCAAAATAAGCATTTTATAAGAAATGTACATAACTATTGCTATGTGATTTCTTCTCGACATGAAGTGTGTGGATGTAAGCATACCGTAAATACAAAAATGTTTCTTTTTAAAGACCCAGGTATATAGATAAAACCTTAAATAAATAATCTTTTTTTCATAGGTTAGGAAACTTAAAACTAAAAATTTCTATTAAATAAAATTTCGTGTAGAAATACTACTTTGTATTTTCTCATTATCCAAAATAGGAAATAAGCAGAAAAAAGTAATCAAATAAAAGGTATATAAGCGGAAAGAATAATTTACGCCTAACGGAGTGCTGCTTACTAACAGATGCAAACATTTCAACAAATCATATTAATTTTGTTACAATTAGTTAGCAAATTAGGAAATAAATCTCCATAAAAGATGTAGGACTTTACAATTTCTTTTTATAATTACACAATCAAATTATTTGCACCATGAAAATACATTTTGGAACCGATGCATGATTTTCTTATTTTCCTAACACATTAGCCAATTTAAAAAAAAACATAAATTATAATTAGTTCACGATCATAATTCCACATTATCAAAGTATACAGTAAATAGAGAACCAAATGATAACAAAAATCTAGCTTCTTTAGAAGATGAAAGGTGATGACTTGTTGGAGCTTAAAGCGTCTCAATGAAAAGCAGAAGATGTATTTTTATTAATAAATCTCATTCTTCACCAAGGTGATGAATCAGTAAAGCTAATTTACAAAAAAGATCAAGATGAGCTTTAAGATAATTGACTTTGAGAGTGATAGTTTGGATTTTTATAGAAGTTATAAAGTTGCTGGCTATAAGGAAAAGAGAGATAATGTGAGCTTCATCAGGCAATAGACATCAACAATTGCAAATCCGATACCATATACTGATTACATTCTTAAATACATATTCAAGAAGACTATGCATACTTACATAGAGTAATAAAATCTTACCAAAACTGTAATCTAAATGGATCATGAATTAAAAGATGGACAAAAAAGAGAACATAGGTGAATAATTTTATTTAAAAGTGCAGCAACGCTTTTATCCATGTTCCAGGATAAAGAGGGTCTCGCCAATTGAAAATGTATTTTAAACACAAATTTAAAAAATACATGAAAATAAAGAATGTAAAATACATTGACAATTCTCAAAGTTTAATTGCCGTTCAAATCATAAGACTACAAAACTTGTACTCCCATTTTTGTAAGATGCAAAACCTGAAACAAAACATGCATTTTATAAAAAACATACACAAATTCATTGCTATGTAACTTCTCTTCAATTTGAAGTGTGTGGTTATAAGCATAATGTAAATGCAAAAGTGTTTCTTTCAAAAGATGCATGTATGTCGACAAAACCTTATATATATAATCTTTTTTTTGCAAGTTAGGATACCTGGAATTAAAATTATCTACTAAATAAAATTTCATGTAGAACTACTACTTTGCAGCATCTCATTATCCAAATATGAGAATAAGTAGAAAAAACAACTACATAAAAGAAGTGTAAGTGGAAAAAAAAAAAAATACGCCTTATGGAGTGATCCTTTACTAACATGCAAGGTTATCAACAAATCCAACTAATTTTGTTACAACTGATTTGCAAATTATGAAACAAATGTCCATGTAAAATGTTGGACTTTTACTATCTCCATTTATGACTACATAGTCAAAATATTTGTATCATGGCAATATGTTTAAGAACTAATACATGGTTTCCTTATTTCATAACACAATAGCCAATCTTAGAAAAACATGACTTAAAATCATAGTAGTCAAGGCGCTAAGGTGCAAAAAGGCGCAAGCATTGAGCCTGCGGCTTTTTTGTGTGTCTTTTATATGAGTTTATCTGCTATTTTACTAACTACAAAATAAATTTTTAAACCATATTTTATAATTCATTCAATTATGTACATATTTTATTAATAAGATATAAATTTAAAACCATATTTTATAATTTATTGAACAATTAAATTTTTTATTTAACTATTTGTAAACAAAATTTTGAATTTAGCCAAAAAAGCACCTCAAACTGCAAAAAGGCGAAAGCCTTGAGTCTTGGGCTTTTTTGTGCTTAGGCGCGCCTTGATAACTATGCTTAAAATTAGTTCATGATCATAATCCACACTATCAAGTATACAGTAAAAGGAGAACCAAACGATACAATTCTATTTAAAGATGAAAAGAGATGACTTGTTGGAGCTTTAAGCACCCCAAAAAAAGAAGACGATGCAAACTGTTCTTTTTCCATTAATATATAACTCGTTTTCCAACGAAGATGATGGATCAGTGATTTAATTTAGAACCAAAGCATGATTTCGTTCATTATCAGAAACCCACATGATCAGGCAAAAGGTAAAAAGGGAACCAAATGATACCAGAAAATATAGTTTTTTAAAATAAAAAAAGATGAAAGGGGATGACTTGTTGGAGCTTTAAGCACCCCAAAAAAAAGCAGACAGTGTAGCAGGTACTTTTTTATCAATACATGACTTGTTCTCTACAAAGGTGATGAATCCGTAAAGCTAATACATAGAAAGGTTTAAAATTTACTTTAAGATAATCGCATTTAAGAGTGATAATTTGAAATTGAGACTTAAATGGATGGATAAAATCATGCAGGGAAATAACATGCAATTTAAAATTTTACTCAGCCATTTTAATTTAAGTTCGATTTGAGTGGGTTGGTTATAAATTTATTTTCTCAATACAGTAGGACTTCAATCATTTTTGAAATACTGCCTACTTCAACTCAATTATTAAGCATTGTAAGTAGCATATTCTATTTGACTATGCATAAATACTTGGCAATATTCAATTGTCTATTTAAGCATATATGCCTAATCAGTCATTATCTAGTTGCTTGCTTTTTTAGTTGGTAGCATAAGTATGTGATTATATTGTCAGTTGCATAAAGCTTACTCAATAGGCAGATTAATTTTTGCTGTGCATGAGTTAAATAATGATAATTTAGTAAAATACACCAGAAAGACCTTACCTGAGTAATGAATGCTCCGTATCTTCGACGGTGAAATGTACTTTCAAGCTGTTTTAAGCTTTGATTTCTTCTCATTTATGATCCCAACCTGTTCGATATTGCCTTATAACCTTATCTAGATTTTTGTTAAAAGTTCTTAAGTGTGTGAGTAGGTAATAGCCTCACACATGCAAGGTAACCTTGGAATCATCCTATAAAAATTGTTCTAAACAACTCATTTTCTCTGTTTGTATCACAATTAACGATATTAAAGGGAATGTCATCTGAAATGAAATGCTAACATATAGGAGTTGTTTTACCTTTAAGTACTTTAGAATCAACCTAGAATAGTCAAAAAGATTTCTTCCATATTTTCCATTCCTCGACAGCTGAAAATAAAAATAAAAAGATCATTACACTTGATCAAGGAGAAAAAAGGGGAAAGTGACAGCACTTATTTTGTGCTTCCCACTGAGAAAAAATGTTTAGTACAGTTTAACCTCAAAATTTTAGCATTAAACAAAGCATGCCAAATTACGTGTTTTGTGACTCTAAAATTTTGATAATTGTTATGCAATAATTAATCAGTTAATAAAAAAATCCATTCAAATTTGCAATTATAAATGAAATCTCTTTCCCTTGTTATAACAGGAAATAAATAGACAAATCAGCAGCGCCTCATGCTATCAATTCAAATATGCAATTATAAATGAAATCTCTTCCCCTTGTTATAATGGGAAATAAATAGACAAATCATCAGCGCCCCATGCTCCGAAACCAAGTTGTAGCAATAATAAATGTAGAATCAAATCGTAAACAAACCTTAAATGAGACACGGTTTAAAAAGGAAAGAAAATAAAATGGATCTGAATATCAAAGAGTAGAAAATGAGAATTTATTGTGACAATTGGTTTGATTCAGTAAAAAAAAGTCCATTCAAATCTGCAATTACAAATGAGAATTTTCTTCCTCTTGTTATAACAGGATATAAAACAACAAATCATCAGTACCCCATGACGAAGCTTCAACAATTACGAACGAAGATTCAAATCCTAAACAAACCTTAAATGAGACACAGAGTTAGAAACAGAAGAAAATAAAACGGAGCGTAAATTGAGAATTGATTGTGCTAATTAATTTGATTATATATATATATATATATATATATATATATATATATATATATATATATATAAACAAATCTGCAACTATGAATGAAGTTTTCCCTTTGTTTTAGTAGGAAACAAATCAGTAATCAATGCTCTGAAACCAAGCTTCAACGGTTATAAGAGTAAACAAAAACACACTGCAATTTTAATTACCAATAATTCTATTTAATCCCAACAATATGATAAAAGATCAAACTTACTTAAATAAAAAATATACATGCAAAATGGCTTGAGTAATACTCGCAAATTAACAGTTTACTTACCTGAAGAACAGAGCATTGAAAATAAGACCCTAAAGTAACATGTTAAAATGACAGCACTTCATATGGAGAATAACGATTGCAATGCCTTGTCAAGTTGAATCCTACATAGGCATGAAAAAGCAAAACAATGTCAAATTCTAAATAAACTGATGGGTTAAATTACAATACGTAAATAAGGACCTGTGATGTGCACTCAACCTATAAATCAACAGGGTACCGGACTGAATCGGGCGGAGCAAGTGCAAGAAAGTCGTTGGAAAAAGAAGCAGAGTAAGATGGAGGACGACAGAGCTAAACTAATAATTTACAGGAAAGCTGATACAGGCTAAAAACAATAATAACAATTGTGAGACAAAAGCAATAGAGAAAAATTTTGCACCTTCGTCCTCGAAACCATACATCAATCCGCTTTAGAATACTGCAGTTATATAGAAAATTGATTCGGGAGAATTGAAATCTGAAATGTAAATTTGTAAGTAAATAGAAAACCTTGCATAAGTTGATTCTGAAAGACAAATAAAAAACCGTCAGTCCTAATTATATACTAAAGGAAAAATAAACGAACCAAGCTGACATGATTAAAAACTTACACAAGATTCGGGAGGGAGTAAACCGCACAATGGCATATGGCCTGAAGACGGAGTGGACCTAGGGAAAACTGACGAAAAGGAGAAAAAAGAGGAAATGACGGTACCTAGGGTTTACAGAGCAGGCGATGCGACTGGCAAGGATAGGGAACGCCGCTACTGAGATTGTGGGCACTAAAGGAACTGTTGGGCATGGACAGAGGGAGGAGATAGCAAGAGATGGCAGGGGAAAATGAAGGTGAAGGGTGCAGAGGTGTGAATAAAAAGTAGGAAGAGGAATCGAAAGAAACGCGAAAATGTGATTTGGGAAAGGCAGAGGCGGTTCACTAAACATTTACAGGTGTCAAGTTAATAAGCAGTCCAAACAGAAATTGAGGGGGTTGGGATAAAAACAACTCAGCTTTAATAGTATAGTATAGATGAGGTCAGTCGCCGCTTAAATTATAAGTTGTATCATTAAATATGCATGACCAGAGCTTGGATTTTTAAACGAGGCTAGAGACACATTTATATATGTTATATTTATTATTTTCAGCTTTAAAGGGAAAACTCCTCAGTATATAAAACCAATATTGATGATAGAAATGTGGTAGGTACAGAAATTGTTTATGAAATAAATTTCTAATTTAATTATATTATGAAATATGCTCCACTGTACCGGGATCATTGAAAATTTTCAATTATCACTAACTCTCAATAATAATATAGTCCCACTTCTATCACAAATATTTCCACTGTCTCAAAAGGATTTTTAAAATTATTAACTCTCCACATTAATATAAAATCATGATGGATGGCAGAAAGATGATAGATAAAGGAGATGGTCTTGAAATAATCGCCAATTCAAAGATATTATAATAAACGTTTAACCATCATGAAATTCCAAATAAAATCTCCTCTTCTTGTGAACTATACTGCAGTCACAATTCATCACAATTTCAAAAGCAAATAATAATTTTGATGAATTATAAATACAGTTCAATTTGGATATTGATTTCAATTTCTAAATGAATATTCAATAAACAATCTTAAAATTGAAAACCAATTACACAAGGAATATGAAGAGTTATACTGAACAAGAAAGGTTAAAATATATACAGCAAAACAAATTCAGCACTTCTAAACTGATACCACATGGTGTCTCAATTAATGAGGATTTTAAATTGATACTGGAGACGAATAAGGATATCAAAGTATTTTAGGCACAAAGCCCAAGCAGACAAGATTTACAATACAAGCATAACAGAATAGCAAACAAATCAAAGCAAGCAGTCATCTGAAAACAGTATCAGAGCAGCACAAAAAAAAGTTTCAAATCTGACTTGTCAAGATGTCGGTCATAAAAGATGATTCATGATTCAAGATCAAAAATACAGTTTATTTGAAATCATTTGAGGAAATATGAAAATATCAGGATTTAATGAATCAATCATACCTGATTAAATTCTAGATTCAAGATATGTGTGAGATTCAATAAATCAAGAATTTCAAGTGATTTTAGACAAACAAAAATTAAATCAAATAATCATGAAATAGCAGTGAGTTTTAAGACCATATTCCAAAAGAATTTTTTCACAATTTCCTCTGACAAGCATAAGAGTAATTTCAAATCATTTACATCAAGTTTGAGAAAAACTCATAATCCAAAAAATTAAAAATAATTTATTTGAAATCACTTGCTTTAATGCCAAGTTTGAGATATATTGAATTATTCATGCAAGATTGATAATTTCAAATTTAAGAGGTGTGTGATATTCAAAATATCAAGAATTTCAGATGATTTCAAACAAACAAATTTCAACCATAATGATCATGAATAAAGATGAATTACAAGATGTATCACTGACTTAAGACAATTTAAAAATTCCAAGCCAATCTGAAAAACTAATGAAATTATCACAACTGATAAATAGCAATGTGCTGTTATGAGTATAACATTTCAAGCATTTCTAAAATGAATTAGAAGAAACACAAAACAGTAGAGGTGTGTGAAATTTCATTAATTATTCAGATCTTTAGAATTCAAATTAACAGTGTTCAAGATATGAAAAGAAAACATCAACACTGCTATGAATTCAAAAATAGAAAATAAACTTCAAAACAATTGCAGATATTTACAAGTTTAAAAACAAGACCTGGAAAGGATTAAAAATATCATATTTTCATTCATGTAAAAACAAATTTCCAGAAAATTAGGAGTTCTGCAACTGGAAGTTAAGAAAGCTCAAGAAGAAACAAAAAAATATGGCAATGTCAAATCAAAAAGAAAAGACAAAGAAAAAGAACAGATAAGGCAGAAGAAAAAAAATAGATAAAAGAATAAAAGCAAAGAATATACAAAAAGTGAGTCTAGAGATCATACCTGAAATCTGTGTAAGCGAATGAATCTCTAACTCAACTGTTTTGGCTAAGGAACTGGAAGTGATTCAATGATATGAAGCAGTTTGAATTCAGTTTCTCTTTAGCAAAACAATTCCCCATCCCCTTCGGGTACCTAACTGTTTAGAGGATTGAGTAGTCTAACAAAAGCAATAAAACTGCTCACGATTGTATTTGTTTATTTTGGTACCCAAACCTGTTTGTATAACAATCCATCTGAATTTACCTTTGAACCTTTTGAAACCCAAATCGGTTTGAATTTAACGAAGTTTGATTTATTTCTTTTTGGGATCCAGGATTGTTTAGATGGATTATTATAAAACGATTTCACATCACAATTTAGATTTAGTAACCTTTGAGGGATTTTTCAAATCATTTGGATTTTGTTTTTCAAAAACATTTGTATTCCCAAATCCGAATCCATGTTTATTTCCAGCAAAAAATTGATTTTTCAACAACATATTTAAAGATTTTTCTGCATCAGAAAATTTAATCAATGTTGATTCAAGCTGTTGAATTTTACATTTAAGATCACCATTTTCTTTCATTAAATCAGAACAATGGTATTCAGTGATATTACTCTTTTCAAAATCAGTTTTTAAAACCAAATTTTCAGATTCAAGTAATTTAATTATGTCTTGGGATTCTGAGATCTCAGATTCAAATCATTTTTGTTTTTCATCCTCAAAATTTTCAAATTTCTTGATCTCCTTTTCAAAATAAGTCTTTTTGCTCAAAAACGATTTTTCCTTTAGCTTTTGCTTCTAGAAGGTTCATGTTTGGAATTTTTAATCATCTTAAGATTATCCAATTCCTTTTGTGAAAAATTGTTTGTACTTTCAAGCTTAATCTTGTTCACTTTTAAGATCTAATTTCATTTTCAAGCTTTTGAATATTTTTATTTAATTGAACAAGATTATTTTCTAAATTCAAAAAATTTTCACAGTCAGAATTTTCTAGTTACAAGACATTTTCAAGTTTTGATTCCAAACAATTAATTTTGCATCATAACTCAGATTTTTCAGATTTTAGGATTTATTTTTCCTTTGGAGAAAATTTATAGTTTTAGTTAAATCGTTACAAAGAGAAACCGGTTCTTCATATGAAATATCTCCAACGTCTGAATCATCATTAATGACTCCAGTTAAGCACGCATCTGAATCTTAGTTGGCATTCTGGAGTTTTAAGCTTTTGTCAGATTTTCTAAACAGAGCATTGAGAGTTTTCCAAATTTCTAGCGTAGTCAAACAATGGGAGATAAGACTATATTGTACATCATCAATATAAGAATATAGGATATAAATAGTACGAGTATAAAATCCAATACCATTCCTATTAACAATATCATACCCATTCATAACGTTATTCCAACATTTAATATCAATAGATTTTAAATAGGATTTCATTTCTGATCACCAATTTAAAAAATCTATACCATTAAAAATAAATGAAATGTGACCGGACTAACTCTCTATGGACTGACAACTAGGATCCATGATTCTAGGGTTAATGAAATTACCAGGCTCTGATACCACTTGTTGGATCTAGATTAACCCTAGAGGGGGGTGAATAGGGTTTATCGCAAATTATCGCAAAGTTCAAATATTATGGGATATTAAAACAAGAAACGGATCATAGATAATACCAGAAATAGAAATGCAGAAAGTAAATGACACAAGAGATACCCAGCTTCAGCAAAATCCTGCCTACTGCTGCATTCCTAAGGTTTCTACTAGGTGATAGAACAGATCCCGCATACAAGACCATGTACACTCGTGAACCCCTCGCTCCTATTCTAACCCTACGCTCAAGACCCTAGACTGATCTAAACCCCAAGATCAGATTTCCCCTAGTTTTACAGACTTTAGTAAACTGCCAGTTAACACCCTTACTAGTTCTCCCTAGATTTTTACAGAATTCTAGAAACTGTTTCAGACGAATTACAAAAACAAAAAGAAAATACAATAAAAACAAATAAAAGACAAAACCCTAGAAAAAAGAATATTAAATTTCCCCTTGTATTTTGTGAACTAGCGTTAGCCTAACCCCAAATATGTCGGCCCGCTCATTTATCCTTTTGCCCGATGCTTTACCCTCTTGAGAAAGAAATGGCAGTCGATGGGAAATTGGAATTTAGGGTTTTCTGAAATCCTCCTCAAATTGATTTGATGCTTGATAAGATGATTCTCTGGTGCTCGAAAATGTTGTTATGCGCTTCTTCGATTTGGGATTGTTCTCTGGCGATCGAAACTCTAAGAATTGTGAGTGATTTTCTCATGAATTCTTCGAATTGTTTTTGTTGGACTTCGATTTTGGAGTTGATCAAAAAACTCATATAAAAAAATGAGTTCTCTGAAATTGATTTTGAATTCTTACTTGAAATTGTTGCTTGAGGTTTCGATAATTAAACTTCCGGTGATGAGGTGGTATATAGAGGGTCAAATGAAACCCTAGGCTCTCTGATTTCACCCGTATGACTTACCCAGATTTATGGCGGTTTTCCCATTTTGATTTTCTTAAATGAATTTCAGTTTTCTTGGCATTGAAATGTCTTGTGAGATTTCGGAGTCACATTTCAAACAATTTTGAATAACTTGCCATATATTTCTTCAATTTATTTCATTGCGTTGATTGTGAAAAATGTTGCCTTGATGAATGACTGTGATGTATGAATGAAAACATTTTTGTTGAATACACTTTCTTTGATTTCGAATTGAAAGAGAATCTAGAAATAACAAACTTGCCCCTTTTGCATGATTTAATCCATAATTGTCAGTATTGCCGAAAATGTCTTGAATGTTTTTCCATTTAAAACCTAATTTCCTATTTTGAATTTCTGCATGATTTTGGCATGAATTCAGGAAATTAAACTTGCTCGATTTCCTCTGTAAATTGCCTTGTTTTAAAATACAGGAAAGTACTGATTTGTTGCCTTGAAATTTCGTTAATTTCTCATTTAATCATTTGCAAGTATGAAATGATTTCGAATATACTGCGGAATCTACTCTTACCAATTTTGAATTCCTTGGCCTTGACTAATTGAGTATTTCTGGAAAATGCCAAGTATATTTGTTTCATGATAATTTACAGCCTTGAATTCGAAATTTATTCTTGCTAAATTTAAAAACTTTCTCCAATCACATATCTGCTGGTAATCTTTTCACTTGTTTCATGCGTGCCATACTTGCATAATACATTAATATGAAACAGTGTTGATCACTTGCATTTGTTTTGCTTAAACACTTCATGCTGCGCTGAACAATGTATTGAACTACCATGTTTACCTTGTTTCTGAAACTTGTGTATTTCACATGCATGTCCACTAATCACTCAACACCACTATGACACATCAGTTTTATGTTGGCTCGACCATCTTTGCTGTGTTGATGTATGTTTACACACACACACACACACACACACACACACACTTCATTGTCATAAGTTGCACCGTACCCTTCTTTATGTATTTTCTTAAAACATGTTCATGTTGAGCCATCATATGAAACTTGTGCATGTATGACTTCTTGAGCCTGTTGCTTTGCATGTATTTGCTGCATCCATTAAGTCTCTTGATCATTCTGGTTCCGCATGAGTTTTGTATTTGCTCTTGTAACTAGTATACATGCTTGAGACCATATATACATTCCAGCTCGACTCCATATTGGTATTGACTTCACCATTGTAGTACTGTGCATGCTCCATGTACATCCATTACATTTGCTGTTTTGACACTGATTGAGACCATGCTGAACTTTAATTTGATGTTTGCTGCACCATTTGCCCAGATTTTAGCTTTGTTGTCTTCTTGTTCCTTATTACATTGCTCGACCACTTTTCATTGCTGCTTTGGTTTGAATCTTGTTTGAGTTGTGTTGACCTTGTTGCTTTTCATACGTGCACCGAGTCAAGATGGTCCACGTGGCTACTCCTCAGTTGCACACTGGATTGGTGAGGCAGTGTACACATGTGTGTGTGTGTGTATATATATATATATATATATATGCACGTGTGTATATGCAGCCATCCAGAATAGATTTTCCTGTCCCTGCATTGTAATGTGTGTATATACATACAAATGTGTGTGTTGCGCATGCTACATTCACATATCAGATCAAGTCATGAAAAATGATGAGAAACACACCAAAAATCTGAGGCAAATAAAATTTTTCAAAAATATTTATATTCTCATATATTCAGTTTAAATTCTATTGCAGTGTACTCTGTGTGTGTTTTAATGTGACAGGTAAGCAGATAATGACTGGACTGACAGTGAAGATGCTGTGAAGACAGAAGGCAATGTTATTGTGTGTCAGAGAAAGAATGTATCTATAAAATGTATATGAGAGTTGAGTGAGGAGTTGTGTATGAAAAAAGAATGTTGTACTAATATTTGTGATAAACAAATATGATTGAAATAAAATATTATTTTATTGTGTTCCAACAAATTTGTCTATCGTATTCAGTTTATTTACAAGTACATTTTTTTGAATGTCTATGAAATGTTGATGTGTTCAAATAATGGAGTTATAAATAGTCGTACTGTTTGAATGTTTGAAATATTATATCCAATTTAAATACAATACTGTATGAATATATAACTGTCTGTACAATCATATTCTATTTGAATATAAATATCATATTCCTGTCTGTGATGAATGAATGAAACAGTACAATAACAAACACATTTATAATAATATATATTTTGTTGTTATCATCAAACTAAAATCATATAATTGTGTATACAACTGCGTTATATACAACATAATGAACTCTACAACTTGGTTTCTTTGACTGGTCCAATTTGGATATGTTATGTTTTCTATCCACCACAAATACTTTTGATTACCTTGCTTAAACAAGTTAACAGTAATTAGATTTTAATAATATTGTTTTTCAATTGAAAGTACGCACACCTTTGTTTACAACAACTATGGTTTTCAGAAGTTCGAAATCACAGTACCTTAGCATGAAATGCTATATTTTTGCATATTTTAATTTATAAACTGAGATCACTAGTAAATAAATTCAACTAATCTATAAACTGAGATCACTTGTAAATAAATTCAACTGAAATCACAGTACCTTAGCAATTAATACGCGCACCTTTGTGGATCGAACGGATGGGCGGAGGCTGCTGCAGCGCCTCGCAGGCTTCAGGCTTTGCTTTATTCTGGAGACGACCAGTGGCAAGGGGGGCTGCTAGTCTGCGAGTAAATGGGTGCGTTGAGCATGGTGGACGGTGAAGGCTTTCGACCAGGTGAGATTAGAGAGTAGTTTACTAGACCTGAATTATTATGCAGGCTCACTAGAGTGGGGTTGGTAGGGACAGCTGGGCGGAGGTTAAGCATGGTTTCCGGTGCAGAGAGGGTTAGGAGGTTCTTGGTCAGAGGTCGGTCACGATGGGATGGAGGAGGACGCGAGCGATGCGGTGGAGCGGCTTCAGGTGATTTGTGGTTTCGAAGAACAGTAGGGTTTTGGCGACCATGGATTTTTCCGATTTGGGAATAAATAGATTTGGGGAAAGAAGTATTTCGGTTGGATGAACAACCAATGAAAGGGACGAAGGAATAAAACAATTTAAAATGAACGTGCGCAAAGACAAGGACACGCGGTGCGAGGGTAACAGCGATAATTCGATCTCAACGGCTCAAATTAACAGTCTTCAATGCGCGCCGATGACCAATTACAACCGTTAGATAGTTCGATCTCAAGGGCTCAAATTAACAGTGGTGTGAAGATGTGGATTTCCCTCTATATATCTTTAAAAAATAATATAAACATCACTTGCAAATCCATCGGAATCGTACTGCAACATAACTTCTAAAAATATTCATCGGTATTCTGCTTGTATTAGCAGCGGAAAATAGCGTCAGAAATTTTCCGTTGGTGATTTGATGCAATTTGCAACGGTTTAGTGAGGGATGATAGAATACGACGGTGATAAATAAAAAATTTGAAAAAACAAAAAACTATCCCTTGCTGATTGCATGGAAATCTGTCGCAAATTAGCGACGGAAATTTCGCTTCTAAATTTTTGACACTAAATCAGTGTTTTCTTGTAGTGCATATGCTACTGGGATACGAACTAAGACAGAATCGTTTTCTACAACAATGTACTTTGCAAATAAAATTCAGAAATTCAAGATCCGTTCTTTCTTAATATTCTAAACCTAACATTGTGAGTCTCTAGTTGCTTTTAGGTTTAGATAAATAAAAGTAAATTGTGAAAGACTGTGGATTGAATATGTTGTAAACTGTGGATCTATGCTATTGTTAAATCTTATACTATGTCATAATAGATCTACACTTTTTAGATCTAATGCAACTTGGATTATTCTATTATGTTACCAATGTGGATCTTGACTTGTAACTATATCGTAGTGAATGTACATCTGTTAATTTGGACAATTGCAACATTGATTAGATCCAATTCTTTATGTAAATCACCTTTTACCTGTCATATTGCGATCAACTTAGATAAGTTGTAAATTTGATATGTGAACCCATATTTAGATCTAAACATGCTATTATGTCATTCTAATGGTGTTAGATCTACTTTACACCTAGATCTGAATTATGTGGTCTAATTTATTACTTTGTGTTATCATGTTAGATCTAATATAATTGGACATCTAAATTGCTAATTTAGATCTTACTATTCTTATTGTGACATCATAATTATGTTAGAATCATTTGACAGCCAACAGTTCATCAGTTTTATGTCCATCTTGTTATGATGTTAATTACATGTCCATTCACCTTATTATCATGCTAGTTTATGTTTATGCCAAGATGATCACTTTAATTATATTCCCATTATTTTACCTATTATCGTTTATGACTAGGCTATTGTCTAGCCTGGACATGCCGCCAGTTTATGAGTACGCTAGTTAGGGAACGGGGGAGAAGGGTTAATATTGGCATAATTTGAATATGAACATTATTGGACATATAATTCAAATGGGGATAAATAGAGAAATAATCACCTATAATGACATAGGTAGATTTGGATAAAAATAGTAATTACAATTAGGAATTGTAATTGCACTTATGACACGAGGTTAGGTTGCATTAGTGGTGGAAGTCTACCCAGACCTGACCGATACATCGACCAGCCAATAATGTTGAACCTAATGTGAGAGGTTTAAGTGTGCAAATATGAATCGAGCTAATACACAAGGTTAGACCCAACTATGGAATAAGACTGCCCGGACCCAACCGGCATATCCATCCACACGTTGTAGGCCTAATGTGGGAGGTCTAGCCCATTATAACCATAATTGGACATGGTAATGAATTGGACTGCTTAACCTAATTTAACCCATAAGGATTATATGATTATGAACTTAAGTTAAGGTTAAGTAAAATTAGATGAGTAGTAGGTGGGTTAGGTAAATTAGAGGGGGTGGGTAATATTTACATATAGGCCCACGAACTTAACCTAATAAGGTTATGTAATTAAAGACACCTAGTGGTATACATAACCGGTGGAAAATTTAATAAAGTTATGCAATTAAAGACCCCCTTTAGTTTAAGCATAACTGACAAAGAGCTATGTAATTAAAGACACCTGGGGGTATACATAGTCAGTGAAAAACCTAATGGGGATACAAGACAAAGGGGAGAGCTTGTATCATATTGCGTGGGACCCATTTTTGTCATTAACCCAAAGTAGGTATCAATAAAGTATTCCATGCTAGGCACCGGATGCACAGGCGCAGAGAGTAGCCAACAAAGCACGTACATCCTCTATTTGACATCAAAAGCCTATGGAGTGGCTCAAGAAGCAGGTGTTGCCTCTGCTTCACCAAACGAATCCAAAAGGAATGCAAAAACCACAAATATCCGAATTTTTAACGAAATTAAAAAGAATAAATTAAATAGTAATTAATTTAATATATAGAATTAGAGGAAACAGACTGCACCATTGCGTCCATCTCGAAATTTTGGTCAAGATAGACATTCGGTTTACGTAAAAGGACAATGTATGAAGAAGTTATGAGGGTTTTAAGTTTGTATACGCACAGAAATATTATGTATACACTTATGAGTCAGAGAAGAGCTAGAATTTTATCCAAAATAGTTCAAATTCGAAAATTGATAAATAGCGGCAGAATTCCCGCTCTGGGGGTCGACCCCCTAGAGGGGTGTCGACTCCCCTTAAGGGGTGTCGACCTAGTGGTCAACACCCCTAGAGCTGATGTGGCACTCGGTTTCAGGGGGTATGACAGCTATATGAATGTGTCCTATTCTCCTATTTTCTTCATTGGAAATCATGGAGGCCATATGCTGCCCGAGTGCGAAGTGAGACGGAACCGTTTTCTACGACAACATACTTTGCAAATCAAATTCAGAAATTCAAGATTCGTTCTTTCTTAATTCTCTAAACCTAACGCTGTGAGTTTCTATTTGCTTTTAGGTTTAAATAAATAAAAGTAAATTATGAAAGACTGTGAATTGGATATGTTGTAAACTGTGATTCTATGCTAGTGTTAAACCCTATACTATGACATGATAGATCTATTTTCCTAGATCTAATACAATTGTGGTTATTCTATTATGTTGCCTATGTGGATCTTGACTTGCAACTATATTGTGGTGTATATACATCTAATAAATTAGACAGTTGTAACATTGGTTGGATCTTGTTCTTTATGCAAATCACCATTCACTTGTCATATTGTGATCAATTTGGATATGTTGTAAACTTGACATGTGAATCCATCTTTAGATCTAAACATGTTACTATGTCACCCTAATTATGCTAGATCTAAATAGTTGGACATCTAAATGGTTAATTTAGATCTCATTGTGCTTGTTTTGACATCATAGTAATTGCCACAAGTTCATCAGTTTTATGTCCACCTTGTTATGATGTTAATTACATGTCCATTCACCTTATTATCATGCTAGTTTATGTTTATGCCAAGATGACCACTTTTGTTATGTCCCCATTATCTTCCCTATTATCGTTTATGACTAGACTATTGTCTAGCCTAGGCATGCCGCCAGTTTATGAGTACGCTAGCTAGGGAACGGGAAAAAGGGTTAATAATTAACATAATTTGAATATGGACATTTTTGGACACATAATTCAAATAATTGGATAAAGTGGGCATTAACACTTATAAAGGGAAAGGATTAATTAATTAATTAAAAATGGAATGTTTAGTGATTAAAATTAGGAATTGTTATTGCACTTATGACACGAGGTTAGGTTGCATTAGTGGTGGAAGTCTGCCCGGACCCGAGCGACATATCCAACAACCACTATTGTGTGTGCCCGGACCCGAGGATATGACACAAGGTTAGGCCCAACTATGGAATAAGTCTGCCCATACCCAACCGGCATATCCAGCATCTACATGTTGTAGACCCAATGTGGGAGGTCTAGCCCGTTATAACCATAATTGGACTGGGTATTGAATTGGACTACTTAACCTAATTTAATCCATAAGGATTGTATGATTATGAGCTTAAGTGAGGATTAAGTTAAATTGGATAGGTTGTGGGTGGGTTAAGTAAATTAGAGGGGGTGGGTAATACTTACATATAAGCCCACAAACTTAACCCAATAAGGTTATGTAATTAAAGACACCCTTTAGAGTAAGGATAACTAACATAGGGCTATGTAGTTAAAGACACCTAAGGGTATACATAGTGAAAAACCTAGTGGGGATACAAGGCAAAGGGGAGAGCTTGTATCATATTGTGTGGGACCCGTTTCAGTCAGTGACCCGGAGTAGGTATCAAATAAAGAACTCTGTACTAGTCGGAGAAGGGGCAGGCTTACTGATTGATTATAAGAGATCCAAACAAGATGGACGATGTGGGCGGTGCAAACCAACCAGGCAATGTGCGTGCATGAGCTGGTCAGAGGGGGATAAGGCGACCGTGACACCAATAGATATGGTTGTGCACATCTTGGGAAATGAGGGGTTGCCACTTTAGGGAGTGATACCTCCTACTGTGGGCCCAGCACAGGATATCTACGGGGTAGTTAGCCGATTGATTAGGGTAGTGGTTAGGGTACACTCAGACATATGCCCTAAGTCTACCAACTTATAGTGAAAGGGATCATCTCAATTTAGTTATACTAGTAATAGTGCAGAGTAATCATTAGTGAAGCACATACACCTTACCCTATCTACCTTCTCACACCTGCCATTTATGTAGTAGTCTCTCTTATCCATTGTAACGACCCAACTTTCGGACACATCGGAAGTTGTGCCATTAATATGAATAAGAATAGATAGAAGATAAAATCACAGGAAACATCAGAATCTCAAAGCAGAATTTTTACAAATACTTCATAATATTACACAGCAGTACATATTACATCAGAGCATCATAGATCTAGGGATACAAGCCACTTCATATTACATATTTAATTATACATATCATTGACGACTAACTTGCAGACTTATAATTATACAGTAGATATGATAAGTAGACTAGCACACAGAAGTTTCATTCCAGCTTCCCAAGTTTTTCCTAACCTGATTCACTTGTCTATTCATAATAAGTATTATGAATACCCAAGAGTTTAACGAAAACACAGAAAAATGAACTCCGGGTCAGTCAGGGGACTGGTATGAGTAAACGATTTAAAACAAGTTAAAGAAATAAAAATATCTCATAAGACCACGCCAAAAATACGGAACGAGTTTTTATCTTATGAGAATAAATACTTTGTATACTTTAAATCAGATATTATCATAGTGTCTAGTGATTTTTCATAAATAATTTAGAATCTAGAAGAATGCTTGCATCTCACATTCTCCTATATATTGTACAAACAAAAACGCTTGGCTCTTATGGATAATGGATTTCCGACTATGACAAGGTATAGAACCACCTTCCGACCGCGTATCTCTAGAGGCGAATACACTTGGTTTAACAAGAACGTCTTGCAACCCGGCCTACACATGACCGACCACTCATTTCTCTTGAGTGTATAGAATGTATATCACCAACGGTTGGGCTCAAACCACCATTTCCCGAAAAGCGATAGCATCGAAATAGATTAATGAAGGAAATGAATTTTTTCTAGATAGGTGATTATACACGCTAATGGGAGCGACCCATATAGCCATGTTGCCTAACCGATTTTTGTCATTTCCCTGGGTGTGAGGCCTGAGGCTAATCTTACCTTTTCAGCACTGTTTAATTTCTTCGAATGTCACATCGTTAAAACTCGCCAACTACTCATTGACTTCCCCAAAAATATATTATAGGTATAAAGCGAGAGAAACGAATTCCTCTGCCACCATATAAATACGTTTGAAGAGATCAACATATGTGATTAGTTAGAATTACTTTGTAAAACATTCATCCATACAAGTTGTCCTAGGATTAGACAAACCGAAGGCGTTATTCAAGAATAACCCTTGTATATCTCCATCTTCAATTATCATTAATAATCTCTGACGCGCAGCGTATAATCAAATCAAAGTGGAATATTTATTCTGGTTTCTTTGAAATGATTAGCGAATATTCCTTTTAAATTATTAATCTAACACGATTAAAAATATGGTTTACAGTTCTTATCTTATAAAATACAGAACAGTGTATGACCAGTTATTTATATCAGGAAATTCAGTCTATAGTTTAAAATGGACAATTTAAGCGTATGCGTCGCATATGGTTTTTCCCTTCCATTTTTGTTAACTTTAAAATTTAAATATTTTCATTAGAAAATAAATTCTAATTCTAATTATAAACTAAATTTATAATTTAATTTAATTACCCCTTTCGTCGAAACTTCGACTCAATCTTTTATACTTGATCGACTTCCTCCTTTTCACTTGAGCGTTTAAATGAAAATTTTATTTTTTTATTTTCTTATTTATCTTCCCTTTGAATTTAATTTATTATTTACTTAAACTGGTTTTTAATTAAATTCACATTCAAATTTTTTTTTATTATTTGTAAATGTATATATCAAAGTACCACCTCTGCTAGAGTACCAGGTCAAGTTATTAGTGTGCACGCGTAAAAAAACTGGCCAAGATACCGTGATCAGCCAAAGTACCAGGCGCTCGACCCAATGCCAAAGTACCACCTCCCAGACATCGAGTTCATCACCTCGAAATCACCTTGGCACTCGACATCACCCATGCCAAATCCTGACATGCACACACCTACACATGTGCACGCTCATATGTCATCCAGCCATCGTCGACCACCTGCGACCATCCCCATACATCACCCATCACCTCCTGGTTGCACGACCATCATCAGAGCCAGTGGCCTCCACCGCTACAGTGTTTTCACTGTAATTCCCCCATTGCCGAAAATGGGTTCAACGAAGAAAGCTTCCACTGCTCCTCGCCTCGACCACAAACCAACGTCCTCCTTCTGCCACGTCATTGTGACACCCCGACACTTCCATCCCCTGGACCACACCCCCAAAACACCTCCATCACCAAGCAGTTCGACCGAGAATTTACAGTACCATAAACCCAATTTTAACCTACTTCGATCTTATTCCCAAAATCCGTGCATTGGAAAAATTATTTTGCATTTTTCCTAGGAACTCTGATCCTAGACGAAGCTCTTCCTTCAACCGCATGGCGCACGATAGCCTGGATGGTCAAAATTTGATCAATGTTCATATTCAGATCATCTCAGGAGATTTCATGATCCAAGCCGTTAAAAATCGTGAAATGACCACCAAAAATCATCATTTTCTCATACGGTCTTATTTATATACTTAAATCTAGTTTCTACGCATTTTGAAAATTCGAGTATACAGAGAGGTTTAAAGAACAGTCTGTGTTTTGTTTTGTTTCCGTTCTAATTTAACGTGTTCTTCTTACTTATAAATATGCAGTATATACACCTTGTTGTTGATAAATCAAAGAATGATATTAAAAGTAGAGCTTGCACTTCATAAAAATGACATTTTCAAGTTTGATAGTTTTAAACAGAAAATGCAGGAACTTTAAAACTGGAAATTTAAAAGCAGTTTACTCACCTGAAATGTTTGAAGTCTTCAGTTTCTATTTCTACTTACTAAACCGATTTGGTTTCAATGTTTTTGTTGGGAGGAAAGAATGATTGGCAAGGCTTTATATAGAGGTAAGAAAATATATAAAAAAATTGGTGCACTAGAGGTATGTTCGGTGCACAGTTTTCGGGTTTTCACCTGACCAGTGATTGACAACTGAAAACATCCCTTTTCCTCTATAAACCTAGGCATCTTCACCCCAATTCCCTATGCTAACAAGGCTAAAATCAGCAGACCCATGTTCTAAAAATTCCTGCGCAGCACCATTCTTTCCCTTATGGGTTTATCACATTAAATGTTCATATACTCCCCCATGTTCCTTTCTCTTCTTGTATTGGTGCATATAAAATGTAGTAGCCATCATTTTCTACCCCTTAATGCTCAGATATTTATGTTTTCTTTTGTGACAAATGATTGACCATATTAAAAACCCTTTTCTCTCTCAAAATACATGCACCATCTCCTAAATTCACATGGCCTTCATCAGCCATTCTTCATCGTAAAAATTTCTCCGCATGGACATTCTCTTCTCCCATTGGTTTCTTAAGTAATGTCACCATTAATGCTCATGTACAATCCATGTGCTTTCTCTAAATCTTTCATTGGATAAACACATATGGTAGTTATCTTTTTGTACCATACATGCCCAGAAATCCTTGGGTCTCTAAACCATATTTTTCACATGACCCTTTGATTTAACAAGAAAATATAAAAAAAAAATTACTTGCCTTCCAAGGTGTTATAAAATTTGAATGTTTTTGTACAAGAAAATCCATGGTCATGTGATGAATATGCATAGAAAAATCTTAGAAAATCTATGTTTTACTAATAATCTAGTGTAGGCAAGATTTATGGTATATATGCAACATTTAGCAAGATCTTTAGCCACATGTGTTATGACAAATGTAACCATATTTTGAAAAAAATGAAAAGAAAGTGTATTTTTTCAGAAAATCTGATGTAGGAAAAGGAAATGATTTTAAAACTGAAAATATTTTGATCAAAAATGATTTGGCCATATGACATTTGTGAATGATAAAATCCTAGGTGCTAGATGCTAGTATAATTCTAGAGTAAGCAAATCTTTTTTTAAAATACACAAGATTGTGCATGATCTTAAGGCACATGCTTTCTATTTTGAGAACAAGAAAAATGAATTTGCTTTTTAAATTGTCTTATGAATGATAGTATGAAAATTTTCCTATATGTCATTTATTTTAAAACTCAAGAGATTTGCTAAAACAAATTTTAAACCCTTAAAAAAATGAACAAAGCATGTGTAATAACAATAGCATTTCAAAACTTTGCTACGCACATGTGTTATCCTTCATACATGAAAAAAATGAATTTAAATAAATGTTGTCTCACCCATGCTATTATACATATTTGTGTAAAGGAAATGGCAAATGAGCTCTTTGACATGTTTTGAATTATTTAAAGCATGGATTTTTAAATCGTATCTGTAGATACATACTTATGATTAACTAATATTTGTGTTGGCGATATATAAAAACCCAGGACATTACAATCTACCGCCTTATAAAAATTTCATCCTTGAAATTTGTAAACAGAAGATAAACAAAAGATAATTTATATCATATAATACGTCAAACTGACTATAGCAAAATACAAGTACTATACTCGGTTAGTATCGAGTTATAGACTACTATAATATACATATCTGCCATACTACTAGGTATACTATATGTACAATACCATCCCAGTCCATCCACCCTACTATGAGTTGCTACTGATCTCGATGATATCCTTATCATCTGAAATGATAACCATCTCCTCGTCATCTGGAATGGTAATCACTTCCTCGTCATTTGGAATGATAATCACATCCTCACTATCCGAGATATCAGTCACCTCAACTACCTCGTCACTCTCCTCAGGGTCATCATCATCAGAGAGCTCTATGATCTCAATGGGAGAAGGTGGGTATAGCATTATATCAGGGTAGGTATAATCCATAGGTATCCCTATATTCCCTCCATTTTCCTGAAACTGTGCCATCTCCTGTGTGAGTTCTTCCTACAGGACTGCTAACTGCCCATCCATAGATACTGGTGGGGTCACAACCCATGGCTCGTACTGTAGCTGAGCATGTAGGATGTCCTCCTCCAGCTCTTCCTCTGGATCCTCCTCGGGCTCCTCCTCAGGCTCCTCCTCATCATCCATATCATCATCGTCATCCCTGTCTCCGTCATCTCCACTGCTGCTATCATCACTATCTCCATCATCCCCTCCCTCGCCTGCATAATACTCCTCCTGGTCGTCATCTCCCTCATAATCGGGCTCCTAAAGAAAGTCCATACTGTCCTTCTCAATGGGAGACTCCCTGCGGTAAATCCCTGACTCCTCTGTGTCTACATATCATCTCTCCTCCTCAACATACTGAACATGTCTGACACTATCCTGAGGACCAATAATCTCCTGAATGCTAATGCCAGTGTGAAACCTCAACCTCTGTAGTGGGGTCAAGCGCTTCCTTGCTGTCCTTTTGAAGATCAGTGCCATTTGGAAAAGAAACAAAGAACAGATTTCAGTACAAGTGATAGTAAACTAAAAGAGTTCATAAGTCCTACGAATACAGAGTCCTCAACATCCATAACCCATAGAGGTGAAAACCCAAAATTCCATTTCCAGACAAAAGATAACATCCATACCAAGCCATACAATACCATCTTACATAAGATACATCCAAATCAAACATAGGATAGCTAACACCTTGTTCAAAACAAAATCCGAATAGAATTCCCTGATGTGCTTCTCCATTTTCCAAGTACAGTCATACGGATTCTCACTCTATTGTATCTTGAGTAGTTTCACAATTTTATTCCAAAGTCACTTTTCTTCTTTATCCACCACGTAGACTGGATATCTAACCACAGTCAAGTTTGGCTCAATTTCAAGATCCTCTTGAACCGATGGTTCTAAAATCAAAGACGGGTCGTGCACACATTTGCGAAGGTGAGAAACATGAAAAACATTGTGAATCCCTGCCATTATTTCTGGTAATTCCACCCTGTAAGCAAGAGATCCAACCTTCTCAAGAACGCGGAAAGGTACTACATATCGTGGAGCTAAATTCCCTATTTTACCAAATCTGATCTTTCCCTTGATTGGTGAAATCTTGACAAGCACAAAATCTCCAACAGAAAAATTAAGATCCCTTCGTCTTTTGTCTGCATAACTTTTCTGTCGATCCTACGCCTTCTTTTGACTATCTCCACCTTCTCAGTTACCTCTCGGATCATATCTGGTCTGATAACAAGTTTATTTCCTAACTCCACCCAACAAGTTGGTGATCTGCATGGTCTTCCATAGAGAGCTTCATATGGTGCCATGCCTATACTTGCTTGGTAACTGTTGTTGTAAGAGAATTCAACTAAATGTAGGTGATCCTCCTATGATCCCCCAAAATTAAGAATACACGCTCTTAACAGGTCTTCCAATATCCTGTTTACCCTTTTGTTTGTCCGTCTGTTTGGGGATGATAAGCAGTACTTAAATTTTGCTTAATCCCCAAAGGTGTTTGGAGTGCTTCCCAGAATTTACCAGTAAAAATGGGATCTCTATCACTTATAGTATTTACCGGGACTCCATGTAATCATACAATTTACCTTATAAAAATCTCGGCTAACGAAGCTGCAGTTCGAGTTGGTTTCACTGGAATGAAATGCGCACTCTTCGTCAGTCGATCTACGATAACCCAAACTCCTTCACATCCCCTTTTAGTCTTGGGTAATCAATCGATGAAATTCATCGATATCATTTCCCACTTTCAGTTGGGAATCTCCAAAGGTTTCAGTAATCCTGCTGCATTCTGATGATCACCTTTTATTTGCTGATAGCACAAACACTGATTTATATAGGCCAGAATATCTCTCTTCATCCCAGGCCACCAAAATACTCGCCTCATATCTCTATACATCTTGTGCACTCCTGGATGAATACTTAGCTTTGATTTATGGCATTCTGCCAAAACTTCTTGCCTTAACCCGTCAACATCAAGAACACCCAATCTCCCATTAATTCTGAGAATACCTTGGCTATCCACTTCAAAATTAGACTCCCCACCTTTTATAACTCCTTGAATTAACTTCTCCAGATTTTCATCTCTCCGTTGATTTGCCATTATTCTTCCTTGAAGTGCTGGAGTAGCTTCTAGAAGAGATAAGATTGCATTTCTTCTTAGAGTGTCTACTACGACATTTGCTTTTCCTGGAGTATAGATAATATCCAGATCATATGAAGCTAGAAACTCCAACCACCTCTGTTGCCTCAGATTGAGATCTTTTTGAGAAAACAAATATTTTAGCAGTTTGTGATCTGTGAAAAGCTCGAACTTTCCTCCTAACAGGTAGTGTCTCCATATTTTTAATGCAAAAACAACCACCAATAACTCTAGATTGTGTGTAGCATAATTCTTCTCATGAACCTTCAATTGTCTACTATCATACGCAATCACACGTCCATTCTGCATTCCGACTCCACAAGCGTTAGTATAAACCTCAAATCCACTTTTTCCGTCAGGAACTGCTAGAACTGGTGCTTCTGTCAATCTCTTCTTTAACTCCTTGAATGATTCTTCACATTTTGGGGTCCATATGAATTTCTCACTCTTCTTAGTTAGCTTAGTCAGATGAGAAGATATCTTAGAATAATCTTGGATAAACCTCCTGTAATATCCTGCTAATCCCAAGAAACTACGGACCTCTGTCGGTGTTCTGGGCTGTTCCATTGTTGCACTGGTTCAACTTTGATTGCATCCACAGAAATACCATCTCCATTTACGATGTGCCCCAATAATCTAACTTCAGATTTCCAGAAATGACATTTAGAAAACTTTGCCTTCAATACATTCGTCCTTAGAGTCTCCAATACCACTTCCAAATGATATAGATGTTCTTCTTCTGCCTTTGAGAAGATTAAGATATCGTCGATAAAAACTAGGACGGATTTGTTCAGAATCTTTCTGAAGACATGGTTCATCAAATCAACAAAATACGCAGGTGCATTGGTTATTCCGAACGGATTAACCAACCATTCATAAAAGAAATCCAGGCCTCTGAAAGCAGTTAAAGGAATACTATCTTCGGCGATCCTTAACTGACGGAATCCTGTTGCAAGGTCCATTTGAGAAAACACCATTGCTCAATTCAACTGATCAGAGAGATCGTCAATTCGCGGCAAAGGATACTTATTCTTGATGGTCACTTTATTTAACTCCCTATGGTCAACGCATAATCTTAGTGATCCATCAGACTTAACCACAAAAACTACTGTTGAACCCCAGCTTGAAAAGCTTGGCCTGATCAATCCCCTGGCCAACAAATCTTGAGTTTGCTTTTCGAGTTCCATGATTTCCTTGGGCGCCATTCGTCTTTTGGTTGAACTATCGGTCTGGCTCCTGGAATTAGATCGATACGGAACTCTATCTCTCGATGTGGGGGTAAACTCTTAACTTCTTCAAATACGTCAGAGAAATCTCTGTCTACTTCTAACATCTCCAAATTTTCTTATGGTACCTCCAAAGCAAACAAGAAACTACACATATGAATACCGGGTTTTTCACACGGTATCCTAGCTTTGCTCCCAATGTTGGTTATCAAGGTTACGATTTCTTTATCGCATTTAATCTTAGCTTGGAATTTACTCAACCAGTCTATCCCAAGTATAAAATTAAATCATTTAAAATCCAAAACGTAGAAATCAAAAAGGAAGGAATGTGAAAGGTATGAGAGTGCCACATTATCGCAATACATTTTTAATTCAGTTTTCCCGCCAATAGGATTAGATACGCAAATCGAATTCGGGGAAATCTTTGGAATTAAATGGAATTTTCCTACCATTCCAGAAGAAATGAAACTATGTGAGGCACCGGTGTCAAATAAAATATGAACATCAATTCCATTTAAATCAAAAGTACCTTCGAGAACTCCTTTTCCTTTCACATCCTGTGAAGTTGATGGCTCACTTTTAATAGCATATACCTTTAGTTGCTGCGCTTTTTTCATGAGTGGATAGTCCTTTACCAAGTGCCCAGGCTGATGACAGTTGAAACATAGAGTATTCATGACCATTGCATTTCCAGGGCCTTGCTGTTGTTTCTGCTGTTGCTATTGAGGTTGCTGTTGTTGCTGAGTTTGCTGTGGCTTTTTCGCTGTTGGTTTTGTGTAGAACTTAGCAATATGCCCCTTCTGCAGGCAATTGTGGCATTTTGTATCTTTGAATCGTTCCTTGGCTTTCTACCACATTTTTGGTACTCCCTTGTTGTTCCAATTTGGGATAAATTTTCTTTTATTGGGATTCTCGCCACTGGGTTCTCCTGTCTGTGCTTTTGCTACTGGCTTTTTTCACTCGAGTGCCTCATAATGAACTACCATATCCACCAAATCAACAAATGGAAGCTTGAGATGCCCAATCATTTTCACTTGCAGGCTATCTTTTAGTCCAGCTATAAACATTTCATTCTTCTTGAGCGAGGTGTTGATTAACTCTGGCCCGAAACAGGAAAGTGAATTAAACTTATTTACATATTCGGATATTTTCATGTTCCCTTGTTTGAGATCGATGAAATCCTGATACATCCTAGTTTTGCCAGCGGCAGGCAAAAATTGTGCTTTAAATGCTTCTTTGAATTTGTCCCAAGTAAAATCTTCTTTGGGAACATTCGCAGTTTGAGCATCCCACCAGATTGCAGCAGCTTCTTGGAGTTGCCATGAAGCTAAGAGACGTTTCTGCTCATCATTTAATTTCAGTCCTTTGAAAATCCTCTCACAGGACCTCAACCATGCTTGGACTTCAATGAAAGATTCAGTCCCTTTGAAAACTTTTCCTCCCAAAGTTGTATATTCCTTACAGATAGTTGCAAATCTTTTATCCTGCTGGACCGGCGTAACATCCTCCATTGTTTCTCCTTGATCTTGAGAGGCAGTATTACGACCAGTAGTAATGGAAGTCGTTCCACTAGCGCGACCTCTTCATCCTCGGTTACTCATTTTAATCACCTGAATGTAACAAGTTGTCAAATCAAGACTTGACTGGATAAGACTAACTTAGGTATATCATTCAAGTTGATTTAAATTTATTTTAAATTTTGAATAAAGATGCACTCTCTCACACTCACCCAAAACCTAGGTAATCAGTAACCTAAGCTCTAACACCAACTATAATGAATTAACTTTCGAACACATCAGAAGTTGTGCCATTGATATGAATAAGAATGGATAGAAGATAAAATCACAGGAAACATCAGAATCTCACAGCGGAATTTTTTACAAAAGATAATACTTCATAATATTACACAGCAGTACATATTACATCAAAGCATCATAGATCTAGGGATACAAGCCACTTCATAGTACATCTTTAATTATACATATCATTGACGACTAACTTGCAGACTTATAATTATACAGTAGATACGATAAGTAGACTAGCACACAGAAAGTTCCATTCCATCTTTCCAAGTTTTTCCTAACCTGATTCACTTGTCTATTCATAACAAGTGTTATGAATACCCAAGAGTTTAAGGGAAACACAGAAAAATAAACTTCGGGTCAGTCAGGGGACTGGTATGAGTAAACGATTTAAAACAAGTTAAACAAATAAAAATATCTCATAAGACCACACCTTAAATACGGCACATGTTTTTACCTTATGAGAATAAATACTTTGTATACTTTAAAACAGATATTATCATAGTGTCTAGTGATTTTTCATAAATAATTTAGAATCTAGAAGATTGCTTGCATCTCACATTCTCCTATATAGTATACAAACAAAAACGCTTGGCTCTTATGGATAATGGATTTCCGACTATGACAAGATATGGAACCACCTTTTGATCGCGTATCTCTAGAGGCGAATACACTGGGTTTAACAAGAACATCTTGCAACCCGACCCACATATGACCGACCACTCATTTCTCTTGAGTGTATCGAATGTATATCACCAACGGTTGGGCTCAAACCACTGTTTCCCGAAAAGGGAAAACATCGAAATAGATTAAAGAAGGAAATGATTTTTTTCTAGATAGGTGATTATACACCCTAATGGGAGCGACCCACATAGCCATGCTGCCTGCCCGATTTTTTTCATTTCCATGGGTGTGAGGCCTGAGGCTAGACTTACCTTTTTAGCACTGTTTAATTTCTTTGAATGCCACATCGTCAAAACTCGCCAACCACTCATTGACTTCCCCAAAAATATATTATAGGTATAAAGAAGAGAAACGAATTCCTCTGCCACCATATAAATACCTTTGAAGAGATTAACGAACGTGATCAGTTAGAATTACTTTGTCAAACATTTGTCCATACAAGTTGTCCTGGGATTGGACAAACTGAAGGCGTTATTCAAGAATAACCCTTGTATATCTCCATCTTCAATTATCTTTAATAATCTCTAACGCGCGGCGTATAATCAAATAAAGTGGAATATTTATTCCGGTTCCTTTGAAATGATTAGAGAATATTGCTTTTAAATTATTAATCTAACATGATTAAAATTATGGTTTACAGGTCTTATCTAATAAAATACAGAACAGTATATGATCAGTTATTTGTATCAGGAAATTCAATCTATAGTTTAAAACGGACAATTTAAGCGTATGCGTCTCTTATGGTTTTTCCCTTCCATTTTTGTTAAATTTAAAATTTAAGTATTTTAGTTAGAAAATAAATTCTAATTCTAATTATAAACTAAATTTATAATTTAATTTAATTACCACTTTCGTCGAAATTTCAACTCGATCTTTTATACTTGATCGACTTCCTCCTTTTCACTTGAGCGTTTAAATGAAAATTCTATTTTTTTATTTATTTTTCCTTTAAATTTAATTTATCATTTACTTAAAACTGGTTTTTAATTAAATTCATGCTCAATTTTTTTTTGTAAACGAATATATCAAAGGACCGCCTCTGCTAAAGTACCAGGTCAAGTTATCAGTGTGCGCACATAAAAAAACTGGCCGAGATACCATGATTAGCCAAAGTACCCTAGTGCCTACGTACCACCTCCCAGACACCGAGTTCATCACCTCGAAATCACCCTGGCACTCGACATCACCCGTGCTAAATCTTGACATGCACACACCTACACATGTGCACGTGCACACGCCATCCAGCCATCGTCCCCACACATCACCCATCACCTCCTGGTTGCACCACCATCGTCAGAGCCAGTGGCCTCCATCGCTACAGTGTTTTCACTGTAATTCCCCCGTCGCCGAAAATGGGTTCAACGGAGAAAGCTTCCACAGCTCCTCACCTCGACCACCGACCAACGTCCACCTTCTGCCACGTCATCGTGACACCCCAACGCTTCCATCCCTACTAGATCGCACCCCCAAAACGCCTCCATATCCAAGCAGTTCGACCGAGAATTTACAGTACCCATAAACCCAATTTTAACCTACTTGATCTCATTCCCAAAATCCGTGCATTGGAAAAATTGTTTTGCGTTTTTCCTAGGAACTCCGATCCTAGATGAAGCTCCTCCTTCAACCACATGGCGCACGATAGCCTGGATGGTCGGAATTTGATCAATGTTCAGATTCCGATCATCTCAGGAGATCTCATGATCTAAGCCGTTAAAAACCATGAAATGACCACCAAAAATCATCATTTTCTCATACGATCTTATTTATATACTTAATCTAGTTTCTACGCATTTTGAAAATTCAAGTTTACAGAGAGGTTTAAAGAACAGTCCGTGTTCTGTTTTCTTTCCTTTCTAATTTAACATGTTCTTCTTACTTGTAACTATGCAGTATATACACCTTGTTGTTGATAAATAAAAGAATGATATTAAAAGTAGAGCTTGCACTTCATAAAAATGACATTTTCAACTTCGACAGTTTTAAACAGTAAATGCAGGAACTTTAAAATTGGAAATTTAAAAGCAGTTTACTCATCTGAAATGTTTGAAGTCTTCAGTTTTAGTTTCTCCTTACTAAACTGATTTGGTTTCCATGTTTTTGTTGGGAGGAAAGAACGATTGCAAGGCTTTATATAAGGGTAAGAAAATATAAAAAAAAAATGGTGCATTAAAGGTATGTTTGGTGCACAGTTTTCAGGTTTTCACCTGACCAATGATTGACAACTGAAAACATCCCTTTTCCTCTACAAACCTAGGCATCTTCACCCTAATTCCATATGCTAACAAGGCTAACATCAGCAGACCCATGTTCTGAAAATTCCTGCGCAGCACCCTTCTTTCCCATATAGGTTTTATCACATTAAGTATTCATGTACTTCCCCATGTTCCTTTCTTTTCTTGTATTGGTGCATACAAAAATGTAGTAGCCATCATTTTGTACCCCTTAATGCTTAGATATTTCTGTTTTCATTTGTGACAAATGATTGACCATATTAAAAACCCTTTTCTCTCTCAAAATCCATGCACCATCTCCTAAATTCACATGGCCTTCATTCGCCATTCTTCATATTGAAAATTTCTGCGCATGGACATTCTCTTCTCCTATTGGTTTCTTAAGTAATGTCACCATTAATGCTCATGTAAAATCCATGTGCTTTCTCTAAATCTTTCATTGGATACAACATGTGTTAGCTATCTTTTTGTACCGTACATGCTCAGAAATCCTTGGGTCTCTAAACCATATTTTTCACATGACCCTTTGATTTAACAAGAAAATATACAAAAAAATTACTTGCCTTCCAAGGTGCTATAAAATCTAAAAGTTTTAGTACAAGAAAATCCATGGTCATGTGATGATATGCATAGATAAATCTTAGAAAATCTATGTTTTAGTAATAATCTAGTGTAGGCAAGATTTATGGTATATATGCAAGATTTAGCAAGATCTTTAACCACATGTGTTATGACAAATGTAACCTTGTTTTGAAAAAAAATGAAAAGAAAGTGTATTTTTCAAAAAATCTGATGTAGGAAAAGGAAATGATTTTAAAACTAAAAATATTTTGATCTAAAATGATTTGGCCATGTGACATATGTAAAAGATAAAATCCAAGGTACTGGATGCTAGTATAATTCTAGAGTAAGGAAATCTTATGTTTTAAATACACAAGATTGTGCATGATCTTAAGGCACATGCTTTCTATTTTGAGAACAAGAAAAATGAATTTTCTTTTTAAATTGTCTTGTGAATGATAGTATGAAAATTTTCCTATATGCCCTTTATTTTAAAACTCAAGAGCTTTGCTGAAACAAATTTTAAACCCTTAAAAAAATGAATAAAGCATGTGTAATAACAATAACATTTCAAAACTTTGCAATGCATATGTGTTATCCTTCATACATGAAAAAAAATGAATTTAAATAAAAGCTGTCTCACCCGTGCTATTATACATATATGTGTAAAGAAATGGCAAATGAACTCTTTGACATGTTTTGAATTATTTAAAGTATGGATTTTTAAATCGTATCTGTAGATACGTACTTACGATTAATTAATATTTGTGTTGACAATATATAAAAAACCCGAGACATTACATCCACTTTATATGCCTATCCTGTTACTTTTATTTATTTACTGGCTAAAAGTAACTAGACTCGCTAGACTTTATGTCTGACCCTTTTTTTTCTCCTTCTTCCTTCTGTTTCCCCTAGGTTCTCTGGGAGGAAACACTCAGGCTTAGTTAGGATTCAGATATCATCTTGGTAGGTGCTACTTCTGAAGTATGGCACAAGTTCTTGTCTCTACTATGGGTTAACTCTTTTAATTGGGGAATTATGTTTTTTTACTTATGTACTCTGATGGTGCAAGACAGAAGTTATTTTATTGTAATGGTTTTTGTGACTTATGGTATTGTGAACCATAGTATTATGAAGTGTCTGCATGACACCGTAGAAATTGTTGAGCCGAATATGTTGGAAAAATTAGAAGTGGAATGGGAGGCGACAGTCAGACAAGTCCCTACCCATATTCTTAGGTCAGATGTTAAAAAGCTGCGCAATAAGGAGATCAAATTGCTAAAGGTTCAATGGGGAGATAGCCCGGAGGATGCGATTTGGGAGACCAAAGATAAGATTAGTGCTTTATACCCTTTTCTTTTCGAGGATATGTTCTTAACTCCTTTTTCAAAGTTTTTTCAGTTCTTGTTTCTGTCAATAGAGTATATCTAATCCATAGTATTTTTCATCCTTTAGATAGGAATCCTATGGATGTAAACATGTGTTTGAAACACGTTATGTTTGATGGATGCAAATGGATGCAAGTGCTTGCTAGTGGTTGCCTGTGGATGCATATACACACACATTTGGCACTAAGATCGTCTCAATCACTCTCATATTGCATATGGATGTGTGTGCATTTTCTTTTTTCTTTTTTGATGGAAATGGATGAGTTAGCATATGGATGTTGCATTTGGACGAATGAATGTGCAAGCATATAGAACTCACATGATATAATAGGATTATTTGCATACATATTGGATTCATGGCACTAACATACATTGCATTAAGGAGGTCAACTGAATCAGTAGACCGTCTGATCTTTGCATTAGTGTTGGGGCATATACACACACCTTTGTATATATTCATATAAGCATTAGAAACCTTTAAGGATAGTGGATGCCAGTGATTGGTGGATGAGTAGATGGATGATGGACGGTAGGATATGCATTCTTCCCAACTTAGAGATTTCGGGGACGAAATGCTTTGAGTAGGGGAGAATGAAACACCCCAAATTTTTAACAACATTAGAGAGAATAAATTAAATAGTAATTAATGTAATATACATAATTAGAGGAAACGGACTGCACCATTGCTTGCGCCTTGAAATTCTGGTCAAGATAGACATTGGGTTTGCATAAACCGGACAATGTATGAAGAAGTTATGAGGGTTTAAAATTTGTATACGTGTAGAAATATTATGTATACACATATGAGTCAGAGATGAGTCAGAATTTTATCCAGGAAAGTTCAAATTCGAAAATTGAAAAATAGCGGCAGAATTCCTGCTCTAGGGGGTCGATCCCCCTAGAGGGTGTCAAAACCGGGGCCGACCCCCCTTAAGGGTGTCGACCTAGGGGCGACCCACCCACAGGGGTGTTGACACCCCTAGGGCTGACGTGGCACTCAGTTTCAAGGGGTCTGGCAGCTATATATATATATATGTGTCCCATTCTCCTATTTTCTTTATTGGAAATCATGGAGGCCATATGCTACCGGAGTGCGAACTGAGATGGAACCGTTTTCTACGACAACATACTTTGCAAATCAAATTCAGAAATTCAAGATTCGTTCTTTCTCAATTGTCTAAACCTAACGCAGTGAGTTTCTATTTGCTTTTAGGTTTAGATAAATAAAAGTAAATTATGAAAGACTACAAATTGGATATGTTGTAAACTGTGATTCTATGCTAGTGTTAAACCCTATACTATGACATGATAGATCTATTTTCCCAGATCTAATACAATTGTGGTTATTCTATTATGTTGCCTATATGGATCTTGACTTGCAATCATATTGTGGTGAATGTACATCTATTAAATTGGACAGTTGTAACGTTGGTTGGATCTAGTTCTTTATGAAAATCACCTTTCACCTGTCATATTATGATCAATTTGGATATGTTGTAAACTTGACATGCGAATCCATCTTTAGATCTAAACATGTTACTATGTGAAACACCCCACCTCCGTTAGGGTCACTCTCAAAGGGAATGCCCTAATTTTGGTGGAGGTTTATAAGTATAAGTCACAGATATACAAAACAGATATAAGAACACATATTTGTAAACAGCGGAAAAAACAACAACTTTTATTCCATAAAAGCAAATACGTGTTACAGCAACATCACCATGATTGTCTTACATCCTTTCCAAAAACATAACATAACATTTTCATAATCTGTCTTGATTACATTATTTAAAGAAGCATAAATAAAACATAGATAAACTGCAAAAGCCCCATAGTGGATGTCCAAAGCCATAGTTCAAAAAGAAAAGGTCCAAGCAATACATTTCTCTTCTTCAAGCTGGATGTTAAGGCTGGTCAAGCTGCAGTGTTCCCTCCCTGTGGACCTGGGGGGGGGGGGGGAAACGGAAGAAAAGAAGACGAAAGAAAAGTAGAGTCAGACATAAAGCCTGAGTAAGTCTAGTACTATTTTGTCTATGAATAAAGAACTGGGTATGATAAGTATAAACAAGAAGTGGGAAAGCACTATAAACCTGGTTAAGTTGTCTAGGGTCGAATATACTATCGTACCCCATGTTAATCTCTGAACCCATATAAACTAGTTTCCAACTGGCACCCCATAATTAGGGTGATGTGATCCATTCTATGATGATCGGCTCCTACTCGTATAGTTACATGTGTCTTACGGCCCCCGATGTTGTAGTTACCTATGCTGGTCCCACCATGGGGTGTATCAAGTCCCATGGTGGCGGCCCGACACAATCCTAGAATGCACAGGTATGCTACTGGTGTCCAGTGCCTTATTTTTCTGCGCCGGAGTGTGTGCACGCCCGCACCCCGTTAGAACCTACACTGCTACACCACCGCCGTCGATTTGACCTCTTACAATCAGCCCAGTAATCGTGCCCCACCCTGCCTAGTTTCAGGGTATCATGATACACCTTCTAGGGTTACTGCTGAAAAGGGTCCCCCGTTACTAGGTTTTCTATCTCTAGCCAACATGCTAAGTTGGTTAAGTGTTTTCTAACCTAACCCCCACCAGTCCGTTTAGTTTAGCATGTTCCATTTTGATTAAGTCTTTAGTCCACTTAATCCTAACAATCCTGACTCAGCTTTAATTGTCTTATTAAAGCCTTGACCTCTCACATTAGACAGGTATTGTTGTGGCTGCCTGTTGCCGGTTGGTTCCGGGCAGTCTTACGCCACAACTCAGTCTAACCTCGGGTCCTTATTGGGCTCCATGTTTAACCACCCACATTGGATAGGTATTGTTGTGACTACTGGACAGCCGGGCGGTTCCGGGCAGGTTTACATCACAACTCAATCTAACCTCGGGTTAAACACATCGTATTTTCTACATTTACATATTTTGTCTTTCTTCTTTATTTTTCTTATATGTAAATATTTGCGGCCCATTATTAGGTTAATGGTGTAAAGGTTACACCAATCATGGGCCCAACCCATACTTGAATTTGGGCCCCTTTTCTTTATATTTTCATTTATTAATAAATTTTAACCCAACGTTATTTTCCCCCGTTTAATACGTCCGTTTATTATATATATGTTGGGCTTAGCCCTTTTAAGCCCAACCTAGCCATGCGAAAAGGGGAGGCTTAAAGCGTGATTACATACACAAAAAGGGGAATGTGAACGCATGAACTTGCAATGTGACGTTGGAACTACAAAATAGAGACTGGTGTACTTGCATAGTAGTAACATATACTTTGGTTATAAAGCATAAGTGACATGAATCAAACCATGTAAACTTGTAGTTAAGTTAAGAATATCACTATTGACACATAGGCTTAACTACAACATAAACCTATATTTTATTTAGGCATAATATCAAACATAAGCAAATCATGTTTATAAGATTACTACATGTTTACAAAGGTGCTTACTTTTGTGACTAATACAAAAGTATACTTCAACTAGAATTAATCCATCTTAATCATGATTCTAAATCTATTCACATATACTTATGGCATAAATATTTCTAACATGAAGTCATGATTTTTGCTTTAGTCATGCAAACTTGCAAATGGGATTTTGAATCTAACCTAGCTATGTACCACATAAATCATCATATAATTCTTGTTAACAATATAGACCTAACATGGTTTTCAATTATGCAAAATATCAATCATAGCCTAGTCATATTCATAAGTTTGCAAATAGGTTTTCTAGTACAAAAGCATGGCTTAATACATAGATCATGGTGCCAAAATTTCAACATAGTTTCATATGAACTATAACAACCCAAATTTGTTCCAATTACGTACAAAATGATTTATGTACAAAAATATACATCATGATGGCATAGTAGCAAAACCCCAAACTTGCATGAGTTTCAATTAAACAACTACATACATGTAGCTTCAACATGGATTACATAATTTGCGAATATTCCAAACGTATACTTGCATAAAACTACCGCAAACATGTAGTTTTTATAATGAATAACATGCTTTGCGAATATCCAAACGTATACAATATTCCAAATCGATAGTAACGCACAAATATGAATTACTTTATCGCCACAAATCAAGTATACAAACCAACACAATTATTTGTTCATACCAAAATAATACTCTACTTACAATTGTATGGCGAATTCTCCAATTTAGGGATTTGGAGATGCGATTCCTTGTTGATTTGATTTGATTAAGTTGCTTTATGCTTTAGAATTTGCCTCCTAATCCTCTCTCCAATTGGCGGCTACTCTTAGTCGTTCCTCAGCAACATGACGGCTTTGTTCTTATTTTTGAATGAATAGATTAGGGTGAGTCTAGGGTCATTTTTATAGGGTTTATGAACTGATTAGGACCATTGATGTTGCTTGGATTGATCGTAGCCATTCATTCGAAAGAGAGACCAATTAGAGCCTGCCACCTAGCCCTAATGACAAAGCAAGCTTCTGAAAATCGGCCAAACACAGACCTGGCCAGCCAGGGCTAGACCAGACCTGGCCGGCAGGTCGTTTTTGACCTGGGCGCACTTGGCAGGTGCGCCAGGTCAAAAATGTACTGGCGCACTTCACAAGTGCGCCAGTTCATTTTTGTTCTGGCGCACTTCCCAAGTGCGCCAGTGCATTCTGACCCTTCTCCGGTTTTTCGCCCAACTTCGTTCGTCCATAACTTCTTCATACGATATCCGTTTTTCGAAAACTTGGACTCTATTTCGCGTATTTTTCCGAGACGAACGCAATGGCGTATCCCGTTTCCCTTAGTTCTTTGATTTGAAATTAATTATACTTTAATTTGCGAATTTCCCAGTTATAGAATTCACGGGGTGTTACACTATGTCACCCTAATTATGCTAGATCTAAATAGTTTGACATCTAAATAGTTAATTTCGATATCATTATGCTTGCTTTGACATCATATTAATTGCCACAAGTTCATCGGTTTTATGTCCACCTTGTTATGATGTTAATTACACGTCCATTCACCTTATTATCATGCTAGTTTATGTTTATGCCAAGATGACCACTTTAGTTATGTTCCCATTAACTTCCCTATTATCGTTTATGACTATGCTATTGTCTAGCCTAGGCATGCCCCCAGTTTATGAGTACGCTAGCTAGGGAACGGGGAAAAAGGGTTAATAATTTACATAATTTGAATATGAACATTTTTAGACACATAATTCAAATTATTGGATAAAGTGGGCATTAACACTTATAAAGGGAAAGGATTAATTAATTAAAAATGGAATGTTTAGTAATTACAAGTAATTGTAATTGTACTTATGACACGAGGTTAGTTTGCGTTAGTGGTGTAAGTCTGTCCGGACCCGACCGGCATATCCAGCAGCCACTAATGTTGAACCTAATGTGGGAGGTCTAAGTACGTAAATACTAATCGGGCTATGACCCGAGGTTAGGCCTAACTATGGAATAAGTCTTCCCGGACCCTATCGGCGTATCCAGCATCCATATGTTGTAGGCCTAATGTGGGAGTTCTAGCCCATTATAACCATAATTGGACATGGTATCGAATTGGACTACTTAACATAATTTAATCTAGAAGGATTGTATGATTATGAACTTAAGTTTGGGTTAAGTAAAATTGGATAGGTAGTGGGTGGGTTTAGTAAATTATAGGGGGTGGGTAATATTTACATATAAGCCGACAAACTTAACCCAATAACGTTATGTAATTAAAGACAACCTTTAGGGTAAGCATAACTGACATAGGTCTATGTAATTAAAGACACCTAAGGGTATACATAGTCAGTGAAAAACATAGTGGGGATACAAGGCGAAGGGGAGAGCTTGTTTAATATTGTGTGGGACCCATTTCAGTCACTAACCCGGAGTAGGTATCAAATAAAGGACTCCGTACTAGGCGGAGAGGGGCACGCTTACTGATTGATTATAAGAGATCCAAACGAGACAGACGGTGTGGGCGCCGCAAACCGACCGGGCCATGTGCGCGCATGAGCCAGGCAGAGGGGGATAAGACAATCGTGACACCAGTAGATATGGTTGTGCACATATTGGGAAATTAAGGGTTGTCACTTTAGGGAATGATACCTCCTACTTTGGGGCCAGCAAAGGATATTTACGGGGTAGGGAGCCGATCGATTAGGATAGTGGTTAGGGTACACTTGGACGTATGCCCTAAGTCTACCAACTTATAGTGGAAGGGATCGTCTCATTTTAGTTATACTAGTAATAGTGTAGAGTAGTCATTAGTGAAGCACATATCCTTACTGTGACTACCTTGTCATAACTGCCATTTATGTTACTTTTATTTATTTACTGGCTAAAAGTAACTAAACTCGCAAGACTTTATGTCTGACTCGTTTTTTTCCCTCCTTCTTTCTTCCTTTCCCCCGGCTCGCAAGTAGGAAACACTCAGGCTTAGTCAGGACTTAGATATCTTGGTAGGAGATACATCTGAAATATGGCTCAATTTCTTGTCTCTACTATGGCTTAACTCTTTTAATTGGGGAATTATGTTTTTTTATATACTTATGTACTCTTATAGTGCAAGACAGAAGTCATTTTATTGTAATGGTTTTTGTGACTTACGGTATTGTGAACCACAGTATTATGATTTATGTCTGAAATAAAAATTTAAATTTCCGCTGCTATCTTATTTATATCTGTATTGTAATTATTCTGTTCCTATTTACCTATAACGCTTCACGAAACTTAATGTATTCCCTTAGTGAGTGACATTAACGGACGTGGGGTGTCACAATTCGGCTCTTCACAAATACCGGAAGGGGTTTCGGTCCTTTACATATCAATACCCGAATCTGGGTCGATTCGGCTCTTCACGAATACCAAAAGGGGTTCCAGTCCTCTACATATCAATACCTGAATCTAGGTCGATTCGTCTCTTCACAAATACCGGAAGGATTCCTATCCTCTACATATCAATACCCAAATCTGGGTCGATCCGGCTCTTCAGAAATACCAGAAGGTTTCCGGTCCTTTACATATCAATACGTGAATCTGGGTCGATTCGGCTCTTCACAAATACCGGAAGGGGTACCGGTCCTCTACATATCAATACCCGAACCTGGGTCAATTCGGCTCTTCAAAAATGGCAGAAAAGGTTCCGGTCTTCCATATATTAATACCCGAATCTGGGTTGAATTTATTTGTCAACAAAGTCCTAAAGCAAGACCATGGTTTTACATCTTGATACCTAAACCCGGGATGATCTTGAAGTTAATCACAGACAGATGTGGAGTTCTGATATCATCACAGTTACCCCAAACTTAAGTAGAGTCCAACTCCTGATCCAAACATGAAGGAATTGCTTGCCCCTCTCGAAAATTCGAGTAGGGCTCAAAATTTACTACCAAGGATGAGCTTATGATCCTCTCAGGGAAGTATCTTCAACCTATACGTTCATTAGTTTGTTTTCTTTTCAACATATCAGTCCTTTACATAACTCTGGAAATGACATCATATCTTAATACCGGTTCAAGGAAGAGCTGGGAAAAGATTCCAAGCATTTCTAATAGCATCCTATAACTGACTATCCCTTTGTTATAAGCGATCTTTCATTAGGAATTTTCCCAAGGATAATTGTTAGATAAAGAAACTTTTTACTGACACTTAGCACAAGTAGGTTTCCACTCATTACAACACCCTAGGTTACAGTGATACTGTTTCTGACAAAAGCGATACATCATATGAATCGCACAACACACTGGCATCCCCCGGAAGTCACGACATAAACCATTACATGGGCACAGTCGTTGTTTTAAGAAAAGAAAATTTTCATATCCCAAACGTACAATAAAAACCTCTCATTCCGAATTAGGGTTTTGCAAAGCAAATTCCAAAGAAGTGCGGTACTCTTTAGCTTTCTTCAGCTCATCCTCCAACTTATCGATTTTTTGGTATAATCTACCAACCACCGCATCTGAGCTCTCAGAGGATTTTGTTGCTAATTTACGTTGTAAATTGCAAATAATTTCATATTTTTCTTTCAGTTGCTTTTCCAAATAGGACACTTATTCCTTGATGTTTGTGACTGTCACCTTTTGGAGGTAATACGTCTTTTTGCATCCCGACAAGGGAGCATTACCAAAAATATCTTTACGACCAATGGTGTTCGGAATTTCCTCCCTAAATTGTGAAGAGCCGGTCTGGAACGAGTCCTCCTAGCCACAGACAAGATGAAATATCGTTTACAAAGATCAAGTATATGCTAATTACATCATACATACCAAGGAAAGACGAACAATCACATAACCTTTATCAATTCATATACATCATAGACACCACGTCCACACCCGCATATCACCACAACACTATAAACCATCAAGTGTCGCAAAATCAACACAATTCATGGACAGATCAAAAGAAAATCTATGCTTAATACAATAACATTCAAAATCCTTTGTTAAAATTATTTGCGTTGAACCAAGATCCTTGGGTTTTTCCCCCTAAATTTATAAACACAGAATCTAAAAACATAACTACAACTCACGTCTTCGGAGAAGCAGAGAATTGTTGTAATATTGGAAACCTAATTATTAATGAAATTCAAGGGAAAGGAAAGAACTTCAAAAGCGAAAGCCTTACCTGTGCGACATCAACATCGGACCAATCTTGAGTCCTCTCCTTCCCAGATCTAAAGAACGGTCATCCTTAGAGGGAAACTCCTGTGATGCAAGAATAGATTTTCCAGCACCTTTTCCGGACCTATCTGGCTGACCCACACGACCTTCCATCTCTCCATCTGCTGTGTTTTCCTCCTCCCCTTCTTCCTCGTAATCTTAAGAAAATTCATCAATAAAAAATAGCGATTTGGGATCTATCTTGTCCGTTGGGGGAACTTTACGCTCCAGTCTCACTTGCTCGATCTTCTCTAGAACTCTATCTCGAATGCAGGGATCAATTCAAGAAAAGTTAAATTCCAAAAGCCTTTCATAGTTCTTTGAGATAACAAGGGTGAGGGAATCTTCATAATACTTCGTGGCTATGTTGTTGAGGTGGACGTTTAGAAATTTTGAAATTCTATCACTGGCTTTGCAAATGATTCTCTTTGCGGTGGAAAGCTAAGTGTTAATATTGTCCATCTCGGTAGCGTAGTCAATCTCCAGTTCTGATTTCTCTGCCTTAAGGTCCTCAACCTGCTTCGTCAACTCCTCTTTAGCCTTATTCTCCTCCTCTAATGAGGTCGCCAACTCCTCACGTTCATTACCCCACTCTGTCTTTTGTCGTAGTAAAGCATTCACTTTATCCGACAATACCTTATTCTCCTCCGTTAAAGTATTGACCTCAGCGGCTGACGTGGAAGCTAATCCCCGGGAGACATACCAAGTTTTCATCTTCTAGAGAAGAGAAGAGGGCTAAATCTCTCCAAAAAAAGGAGAGAGGGGTATATGTATGTATAATACCAAAAGGAAATCCCTGATTTGCTGTCTGTGGAAATCTATCGAGTCTAGAGTGGTAGAAGTTGAGGAAATATTTGCAATTCGGGGTAAGAAAGAGTCAGTTCCACAAGCTTATCAAAATCTGAGGCCGGCAGAGGAGGTATGGAATAAGAATCAGGCTGGGAGGAAGATGGTGCCGAAAGATCAAGCCTTCCCTTATCCATTTCACCAAAAGCATCGAAAGAGACAGGGCCGCTAGTGGATTCACCTTTCGGGAAGACTTGTGGGGAAGCATCAATATCAACCGCCTGTTTGTCAGCTATAGTAGAAGGATCAAAAGTCCGCCTTGTTTTCGGAGTAGCAGCAGCATCTCCTGAGAAGCCAACTGACTCGTCAAACTTGGGATTCTTCGATGGAGGGTTAACAACGGGTTGAGCAAGCCTCTTCATCGCCTGGACATTGGACCGGTTATAAGTAGCAAGGATGGTTGCGTCCTAAGGGGCTGAAGATCCTAAACAAAGAGAAAGATGAATTAGAAAATGCAACAACCAGAAAGCAAGAGAAAGAATGACTAATATTAACAAGATAAACAAATGAATCTGATCCAAAAACACCCGACGGATAGGAAAGCCTATATTAAATGAGTCAGAACCCAACAACAATCCCTTAGGACTAGAGAATTGAATGGGAGGTTTCCTTAATATCTTTTGTCCACGAGGAAGCAAACCATACTCATGAAGTTTATCGATGGTCAAGAGAAATGACCTGCACATATGGTCCACCGGTGCATTGAAGATAGCATCAAACTCTAAAGCCTCCTCTGAAGTTAAAATCACATCTTTGGAGGGGGTTTTGCGATAAGGAGAAGGTTCAAGTAAAGAAAACCACAATTATAAGACATTTACTTTATAAAAGTAAGAGACCTACTGTCGTCAATAAATTATCCTGATATGTCGGGTGGACATTGAACAAGGAAGTATTGGTCCTCCCGCGGCTGGGTTTTTGTTAAACGATCAGTAATCAGCCTCTTTATGGGGTTAGCCCTCATGATCGGCAATTCTGAGGTCTTGGAGAACCGGATCATGTGAAGGATGAGTTTGGAGCTTAAGGAACCCTGACCCAAAGCAAGCGTCAGAGCCTCCAAGCACAAAAGGGTCTGTACATATTAGGCGAAAGCTGAATAAAGCAACTTTCAAGTCAACTAAAAGCTTGTGTGGAAAGGGAGAGACAAGAAGAAAACCTTCATGACGGATATGAATGGCCAAATACTCTAAGAACCTTATGGTGGATTCTTGAGAAAATTTGGAGAAGCAGCTATCATAGCATCCGTATCCACTATGCCAAAGTTATCTAATATGGTGTCCATAGAATGTTGAGATACGATCAAGGATGGCTTGGGCGTGAATGCTTTCTTGGGACGGGAGACCTTGGAACCTTTGATCTTCTCCTTATCAAGGCTTTTATGAGACATGATACTATCAGGTAACATCGTTCCATAACAATGCAATTAGTATGCACATCTCTTACACAAATATACATATCACTATCAAACATTAGTGAATATCATTACGTCTTGTTTAACACAAAGGTCGACTAGGAGAAAACCTAAATCAGACCCAAATAGGGGGTATAAGGAAGATTATATCTTTTATACCTTAGCTAACATACAACTAAGCCAAACATAATCGCCCTTGAAACCTAGACAAACGAACACAATTAATGAAGGGAAATCAGCCCTAATGACATTAGAATCATTTCAGTAATGGCAACAAGATTGATACCTGAACCTATTTTATGAACAGCATAGTCCTAACCAACTTTCATGTCAATTTTGATGCGGAATTAGGATTGCATTCATATAAGAAGTAAAAATACTCACCAATAATCGAGCTTGTATCTTCAAAATAGAGAGATTTTGAGCGTCTTTTTAGGAGAGCCGTAATCTTGTTCAAGGATTTAATTTGCAGGTAAAAGACGGGAACGAGGATGAAGGAGAGTTTATGTTCGAATTACAAGACCAATCTGGCCCGTACGGGTATAGAAAAATCAACGCTTCTGATCGAGGGAGATCAAAAGGCCTTGAAGTGACACTTCGGAAAAGACAAAGAAAGAAAAAAAGATTGACTTGGAAAGTCAAAAACACCCCTTCACTTGGGGGGGAGGGGGATGTTATCACAAAAATTGACTCCAAGGCTAGCTGGCAATGAAAGGGTGTCGGAAGAATGCAGGTGTAGGAAAGACCACTGAAAGCAAAAGGCTGAGCAATAGGTCGAACCGAAAGCTGGAGAAAATAGTTGGAAAGCAACACAAATCGACACCTTCTTGAAGGGAAGAAATATCAAAGTCTACAAAATACCCACAAAGCACGTCCGAAAAATTAAAACCCTACCGATAGGACCTATCGAACTGGAGATTTCGTAGCGGAAGTCCCCCGTAAGACAGAAACTAAGAAAGAAGAAGGATGAGCTACCCTCTTTGAAACCCAGAAGGGTTATTGGTAATAACTTGCCTAAATACCGATGCACGTGAAGGCGAGGACATCAAAGGCACTAAGCCAAGAGAGTCAAGGATCATCCAGAATCAGCTTTCGAAGCGTCTGTCGCATGAACACCGAAAGGCTAACCGGGATCCAAGCAGAGATACAGGCTACTCGTACTGATTTTCCTAGTACTGAAACCCACAGCGGCTTCAAACCGATAGCTATCAATATACGTCATGAGGGCAAGCCCCTCTAAGTATTCACGATAAAGCCGGAGGCATACATCTAAAAGCTTACGTTCGACAGCCTACATTCAGGAGCTGTTACCAAGGGTTCAAATGCGATTCGAAGACCAAAACTGAAACTCCAAAGACGACGGGAAGCCAAGTGCGTGAAACCAAGGAAATAGCAACCAACAAAGGGCCCCACGGGCCCAATAGCCCAACAACGGAAGGAGCCCAGAACCACTATAAATAAGACCCTAGGGTTCACATTTGGGGGATCAATTTTTTTTCATATTAGTACTCTTCAAAGAAGCTTAGTGCTTAGATGAACCAGAGATTTCTCGTATTACATTCATGTACTCCAAATGAAAGTTTAATAAAAAGAGATCTTATAGAAAATTGCTCTGTAAATTTATATTATTATTTCCAATCATCACTGTTGTAGTTTACTGTTCATTTTCCAGATAAGCATGGATTCCCATTTCTAAATGTCCTCGAATAGAAGGATATATCTCCTTCCCTGAGCTTGTATCCGTTCTGATAGTCCGTAGCGATCCCACTCATCCAAACTTCGATATCTAGGATGGTTATCCGATTTAACCCGAAAATAGCCGAACCGCCGTTTTTCCTTTAGATCTACCCCAGTTGACCCATCTCCGGTGTTGATGAAAAATATCGTTAACACACGTATTTTCTAACATATGTGTATTATATATAAAAAATACGACTATACCTATCGAGTAGAGAGAAGTAAGCTTATGTGCATTTGGTTCGTTGTAGAGGCCACATGTTATCTTGAAATACCACCTGATTTTCCATCTTGCCACTTAAGACACGCATCTTATACTATAGGTTTGACGGTCAGCATTTGCATAAAAAAGTTATTAATATTAGGATTATGGTATATCATAGAAAGAACTAATTAAGAAATGACGTAACTGCAGGCTTTGATAATGCAATAGGACATTGTTAAAGGTTCCCCAAAAATGGATAAGGAAGGGAAAAAATTGCATGCAGCACCCCATGTACAATGTCAAAAAAGCATCAGTAAAGAAAATGTGAGGTACATATTAAAATCCAAATCACCATATTACATACAGACAGTTAGAGGATTACAGGGCATGTGAATCAAATTTGATGGACATGCAAGTTTGTTTACTATTTTCCAATATAGGTTTCTTGAAATATCAATTGAAATTAAATAAGAGTTAATCGTAGAAATGTAATTATTCTTTCAAAATAAACTTTGATATAGATTGAAAATAAGTAACCTTCTGAAACACCTTTTAAACATCATCTAAAAATAATAATTGATTCAAACAACTTGAGTTGGACACTTGTATATATACAAAATGTGATCTTTTTAGCTTAGCTTTTTTTTCATGCTTTTCATATTCAAAATCGCTACTATTAAATATATCAGATTTTGATTGTCTAAGCAATTATTACATGTAAATTAGATATATTTAAGTAATCGCTTATATAATGAAAATAATTACATGTCAATAGGAACCAATTGTTCAAAAACAATTTTTACCATATAAGTTGTCATTTCCCAAGTCAAACATTCTTTCTTAGATCTTAACCCTACATGTAAATTAATATTATGACAATCTAAAATCTTACGTGGAAATTCATGGTTATTTATCAAAATGCTTGCCAATTTCCCTATTATTATTACTACTTGGCAGTTTTATTTATAACAATAAGGCTATTGGATTTTTTAAATAAAGCTTCAAAATTCACTGAAAATAAACTTGAGGTAGTGATATTGTTTATTTTTCAGAATATTTACAATCCTTACATTGGAAATAATATTTTAGATTTAACAAGCAGATTCCGGTCACTATCTATTGCTTTAGCAACCCTCAAATGTGACAACCTTTATGCTGGAAATAAGATCATAGATTTACGAAATATGTTTATTGCTATCTAATTTGTTCACAAACCTCATGTTAGAGATATGGTCTCAGAAACATCAAATAAATTTAAAACATATAAGAATAAGAGTTGCCTTGATTCTTGGATTTTAACATTATGACTCAGAGTTCTAAACAAAATCTAAGTATATTCTATAGCGAAATGCAATCTTTATTATTTAATTGGATTCGAATGATCAAAATATAAATTGGATTAAACATATGTGTGACGACCTTGGAATTTCGCTCGATCTGAATCAGTCGTTAAACCGATCTAGACCGTTCGAAACCCCTGATCGTTGAGAACAGGACAAAATAGAACGCAGACGGAAGAACATTTCATTGCTATTACAACAATTCCATCAGATACAAGAATATACAGAGTATAAATGAATAAATTACATTCGATAAATATCAGAGATTACAATAAATTACATAGCAGCGGAAAATAATACAAAGCACAACTGAAGGTGCTATACGGATACAGAGCTTTCCGGATATCATTCCAGCTGTAAACCAGGATCCTGTGAAAATAAATCTGCAAAACCAAAACTACTAGCTGCCCGTGCGGAAAATAGGGGCACCCAGAGTTTAGGTTAAAACAATAAACTCCAGGTCAGTCATGTGACTGGTGTGAGAACTAAAACAGTTATTTAAAACTTTACTTTAAAAGAGAGTAATTCAAGGGACCACGCCGTATAACACGGAACGGGTTTCCTCCCAAGAATACCAGTGCATATAGATAAACAACGCAATGATTTTTTCGAAAAATGAAGCAATTATAAGACCCAGGTCCCATCACACAATGCAACGCAAGCCAGAGGATAGGGTTTTACCTTATAACAGCCAAACATGCTTGATACGTTTAAAACAAATCATTTGATACTATAATAAGTGTATAGTGTCAAAACATTTTCAATCATAAATATAAATCATAGACGGCATGAGTGCCCCATCCCACTATGTCGCCATACTAGGCTCTACAAATAAAGCCGAAATGCACGTATTGGAAATTGGATTTCCGTCATGAGTCGAGGCAAGGGGCAAGCTCCTCTCCGCGTTCGAGACACTCTAGCAAATGTCTCAGGGTTACGCACTCTGGGCAACCCCTGGATGCTTCAGGGCCGGTCCTCACTTACGTTAGAGGATTATTTATTCCTGAACACACGTTTCCCGGTCCTTACAGACCTATAATCGAGGCGCCTCGCATTCCAACAACCACAAAGGTGAAAAGTATATAAATGTCAGGGCTGGTAAATCACTGACACCACCAAAGCTAGAAAGAAACGTCGTGCTCTCCCTGTAGTCCTTATCCCGTTTTTAACTCATACCGAGGTGTGAGGCTCGCGAATTCACGTTATACACAAAGCTGCCACGTAGGCCGTGCTTTGATCATCAACCACAAGACTCTGCTTTTCAACAAAAGCCTTGATCATTGCATCTTAGTGTGCCACACAGGCAATTCATGCTATGCGACTGATGTCCATCGATATACAACCTCTGAGCTCGTACGTCTCAGAGAAGGGCGTTAAGCAAAAGAATAAATTCTCCGCCGCCAAACAGATGTATATTTAATAGAAATCAATCAACACAGAATAAAATCCAGTGTCAGACACACAATCCATTACAAGTCCGTTCTTGGTCTGAACGAAACTGGAGGCACTTTCCTCGCATATCCATCCATCTCCAGGTACGTCTGGACGACCACCAACTATTTCCATCCTCTTGGGTGTACAGCCCAATCAGGATCGTCAGTAATTGCCCGAACGATGTGAAGACTTCTGGTCTTAGACCACCGTCTTCATCTTTGACATATCGTCGAATCGGTTATTCAGAATGGGTATAAACCCGGACTTTCCGAACAACCCGCGTATATTAAAAACGAATGTTACACAAACACAACATACGCCTCATTCCAATTCATATTCTCAGGGAAGGTTCCCATTAATTTTATCCAAGATAAATTCTTTAAAATTTATCCCTTAATCTTCCTTTGGATGTCATTTCAAACCAGATTATGGTTTTCTAAACTAATCGAGATTAGCGAACCACGCCGACGTAATTATTTATTTTATTTCCCAATCCCCACCTATTCATCCCATGAAGCAAAACTGGTAATACTCCATATTTAATACTATGGTGTTATCGGTAAGATTAATTACCATTTCACGTTCAAATCTAATTAAAGATTTAACTATCGCTTTGGAGCAAAACTGGCGATACTCCATATCGCTCATTTCTAAATTTGATAATTTAGATTATAGATTTACATTTCAATCTAATTGTAGATTCGTTAAAACTCCTTTTACTGGGTTAAAGAACTAGGTGTTATTTAAAACACAGTTCACGACAAACCCAAATCACATTCTATTTGTTATCGGGTTAAAGAACTAGTGTTATTTAAAACACCATTCACGATAAACCCGTTTCAAATCCAATCAAATATATTAGAAATTCCGATTATTTAAAACCCCTTTTTAAATCTAATTTATTTATTAAAAAACAATTGGGTTTTAAATTTAGTTCAAAACTAGTTCATTTTGATAAAGTCTATTTTTATCTTTTCAAATATGGATTTTTCCATCCCAAATTTTCCCAAATCATTTCTTATGATTTTACACAAATTATTGATATTTTTAATAATTTTATTAAGGCCCGTACAATCGATTTCCAACAATGGCCATCGAACTGCACTTATAGCAACCTTTTTCAAATTTGATTTGGACGTATCTCCAAATCCAACCGTTAGATTTTGAATTTTTAATATTCGTTTGAAAGCTCTTTTCGATACAAACCCAACGGTTCCGGTTTTAGGAGAATCCGACGGTCGGATCTCCCGTAATGTTTGTTTGAAATAAATGGTCGAAATTCACGAACTGCCGCGGCGCGGAGTGTTCTATTCAGGCCATTATATTATATATATAATATATATAATATATATTTCGTCGATTACTATTTAAAACAAAGTTTTAAAAATAGTTTTGAATTCGTTTCGAAAACGATTTCAACTTCCATTTCAATTCAAATCAAAACTGAATTCTTCTTTATAAATTCGTTTTAAAATTCATTTCTATTAAATTCAAATTTTAATTCAATTTGAATTCATTTCAATTCGCTTTCAATTCAATTTGAATTCGTTTTCAATTCAATCCAATTTCAAAGTCGTTTTCTATTTGATTCAATTCAAATTGGTTTTCTATTCGATTCAAATCAAATTGGTTTTCTATTCGATTCAATTCAAATTGGTTTTCTATTTCAAATATTTTGTTTTCAAATATTACGTTTTCACATATTACGTTTTCAAATATTATTACTTCAAATATTACTATTTCAAATATTTCTATTTCAAATATTTCTATTATTAAAATATTTCGTTCAACACATGACTAATCTCAACGGATGAGTACAGTCAACACATGAACCTTTATTTTATATTGATAAAGATGTAATTTTTATTATAAAAATATTTCGTTCAACACATGACTAATCTCAACGGATGAGTACAGTCAACACATGAACCTTTATTTTATATTGATAAAGAAGTAAATTTTATTATTAAAATATTTCGTTCAACACATGACTAATCTCAACGGATGAGTACAGTCAACACATGAACCTTTATTTTATATTGATAAAGATGTAATTTTTATTATAAAAATATTTCGTTTAACACATGACTAATCTCAACGGATGAGTACAGTCAACACATGAACCTTTATTTCATATTGATAAAGATGTAATTTTTATTATAAAAATATTTCGTTCAACACATGACTAATCTCAACGGATGAGTACAGTCAACACATGAACCTTTATTTTATATTGATAAAGATGTAATTTTTATTATAAAAATATTTCGTTCAACACATGACTAATCTCAACGGATGAGTACAGTCAACACATGAACCTTTATTTTATATTATTCTTTATTTTTCAAATTGGAATGAGGCCCAATCAATTACCATATAATGTTAATCATATGGATTTTCATACAACATATGTATATAACAACATTGAAAAATAATCAACCATCAACCAAAGTGCACTACACTGTATAAGCATCAAATATAGATATATAACGCTTATAACAGCCTGTCAATCAATCGATCGACATATTTAATCAATCAGGATGAGTGAACTTCATATTTCATCCCAACACCCGTGTGGGGTTTCAAATCAACAAACACAGATTTTATTCGTGCAGTTGGGCGATGTGTAAAATTTATCGACCCGATCAATGTCCTTCAAATAGGTGTACATAAACAAACCGTCCGGTTTGTAAATGAATATTTATTTATTCACATCCACTATATTTATATTCACGTTAAAAATTATATTTTTAACGATAAAACATTTTATTTTAACATATGAATTTCTATTTAGTTCATTTACACAATAAAAATGATATTTTTATTTTTCTAACATATTTTAGGAAATTTCGGCGGCATAACGGCACGATACTAGAAACGGGACGAGGCCTAGCCTTATCCCCGGTCTAGTGAAGGCCCACGCCATTCACACATCAATCAAATCAATTTCAATTCACCCAACAGTCAAATATCAATCAAATAATCTAACCAACTACTCAACCAAACAATTTAACAAACAAGCCATCCATGGTCTGTGGATGACGGGTGTCGGGTGCTACTAAACACCGTCTGCATCCTAGTATATATATATAACTAGAAAATTTAAATTGAAAGGTGAGAAGTTCTCACTGATAGCTATCCAATCATCTTGACTCTTCTTTGATAGAAATCTTCATCGTTCTTGCCTTTTTATCACCTTCGTTGCCCGTATTCTCTACATATGTAAAAATTGAATTTTTACTTTTTGATGTCTTTAAAATAAAAATCACATTTTTATTTATTCACTTTCAATTTAAAAATCATATTTTTATAATTGCTTCATACCTTTAAAAATCGAATTTTTATCTCGCTATACAATATATAAAAATCGAATTTTTATCTTGTTATTGTTTATATAAAGATTTCGCCTTTATAAAAACATAGTCTTCGCCTTTCCAGATTTAAAGATTCCACCTTTATAGAAATCTCATTTTTATTTTTCTACACATATAAAGATCAAATTTTTATTATCGCCACTATATAAAAATCAAATTTCCCTCGCTATGATGTTATAAAAATCCTGTTTTTATATCGCTTGTAAATATATAAAAACTCTATTTTTATTTTCAAAGCAAATTTATTTTTATAATAAAAAATCATATCTTTCCTACTTCAAAAATATAATCCTTTCGCTATTTCATTATAAAAATCATTTCTTTATCGCTTCTCTAAATTAAAAATCGAATTTTATCGCCACTACACATATATATAAATCGAATTTTTATGGTTGCTACTTAATAATAAAAATCGAATTTTTATGGTTGCTACTTAATAATAAAAATCGAATTTTTATATCAAATTTCTATGTATAAAAATCTTTTCTGTTTGCAAATAAAAATCAGTTCATTCAGCAAATAAAAAATCAGACATTCCTAGTTAAAAATCGTATATTTCAATCAAAGAAATCATGTATTATTTCTGAATTAAAAGAAAAGTAAAACTTACAGTTATATTTTCTAGGGTTTCTGTGCTTGCAGGCGAGGAGGAGGCGCAGGAGCCTCGTCAGGCGGTGGTGGAGCTCGGTGGGCCGGCGGTGCTGACTTGGGGAAGGGCGCAGGCGGTTTTTGGGTTAAAAGGGGGGGGGTCGCGGGTTTCTGGGACATCGAAGAAGAGAGGGAGGCGTAGAGGAAGGGGGGCGGCTGTGGTGGTTGCGCCGCCTAGGCGCGGCGGCTCATCGGGGGGCGGCAGCATCGATCGCGCCCCCCTTTCGTTCCCTCTTCTTCTTTTTTTTTCCTGAAGAATGAAATTAATCGGGGGGGCCAGAACGAGGTTAAGGGGAAGAAAGGGTTTATTTTATTTTATTTTTTTATTATTTAATTATTTTATTTTCTAAAAAGTTGACTTTTACATACGACCCCTGAACGAGGTCCACCGCCTGTCGTCCATAGCGTTTTGCCCCCGTTCCGAACACAATGGGTTATGTATCGCAAGCTGATTTGACCGTTTCGATTGGTTTCCGTTGAATTTACATTTAAATTACTATATTGAATTTTAAACATACATTTCAAATTACCGGGGTCACATACTAACCCTAAAAATTCAAGAAAAATATTTTCTAGCTTCGTATTGACGATACGGTCCTAACAAAACTAGTTTCGTCAAATTCTGAGACCGTTAGAAAAATGGCCAATTTCCAGTCGATTAAAATCAACTGAAACTGGTCAAACGCGTTTTCCTTTGCCACGCTCACATATTGATTCAGAAAATTATGAAATTTGGAATCTAGCAATAACTTGACACTGCGGATCCAACAAAACTATTTTCGTCGAATTCCGAGGTCATTTGCAAAATTCCCATTTTTAAGGGCCTGAATTCCATAGCGACTATTCAGAATTTTCAACTGGACATATCTTTTGATTCCCACTATGAAATCTGGATTTGTTGGATTCGTTAGAAAGATATTCACAATAAAATCTAATGTTTTTGGTTTCACTAAAATCCGGATTGTTTTGCACCCGGTACATTCAATTGAAGTTTGAAATCGAATTATCGAACTACCGCGTCATTTTCAATTCTATTTATAATTATATATAAATATTATATTCTAACGACGACGTATATAATATATACGTTCTAATTATATTCAAAATAAATTTCTCGTCGATATTATTTAAAATAATCTATTTTAAATAATTAAAATTCGCTAAAATTGCCAAAATAAAAATTTTAAACTGGCTTAGATTTTACGGGTTGTTACAATCTCCCCCACTTAAAACTTTTCGTCCCCGAAAAGGAACAAAGTCGAAAGTGGTTTGATCAATCAACTCTACGTTCGATCTGGCTTCCATTCTCCAACTTTTCAGTTTCTGAAAATTTTCAAATTTTCAAAAATTTGGCTAACACCCTAAATTTTCGAAAAATTTCGCCATAACCTCCCCTGCACCGGGAGCATCGGGGAATTTCAAATAGCTTCCCCGGTCCTTCTAATCTCAAAAAGAAAAAGAAAAAGCCAAGCGGCTAACCAATAGGCTCATAAAATCATCATCACCCAAACAAAACAGTAAATTATGTTGTAAACATGTACCTATTTGTCGGGCAAACAAATTTTATTCTCTTCTCTAGCCTCCTTGCTATGACCTGTTCAATGTAAGTACAAGTATATGCAAGCAAACGCAACCAATTTTCAATATAATTCAATATTTGATTCAATTAGGCTAAATGGCTAAGAATTAGCAAACCAATAAACAAACAACCCAAACATCAATCAATTAGTGGATTAGAGTTTTCAAATTCATAATTTTGATATATATAAAAAAAATCATGTTTTGATGCCAAATCACAACAATGTGTTCTAGCTATATTAGTTTTGGTTCTCACACCAGTCTAATGGAAATATATAGAAAATCACACCTTCGAAACTCGAACATAAATGTTGATGATGCGATCGCTATCATCAATATCATCTTCGGGCGACTAGAGTGTGATGCTATATCTATCCAATATATTAAAACTTTGAATATACGTTTGCAAGGCGTATATGCAAATTCTTTATATACTGAATTGTCCAAAATCAATATAAACAAATAATCAAATACGAATAATTGATTTAAATTTTCAAAACAAAATTTGTTTTCACTTTAAAAATATACTCTTCACACTCGTTCTAGGATACTACTGATCCTATCTCTAACGAGTCATTCTAATTGGATATTACTAATCCAATATCTGATGAATTCTATCGTATGGTTCTAATGTGCCTTGTTCTCTAGCTTTGTAAACCAAAGCTCTGATACCAAATGTGACGACCTTGGAATTTCGCTCGATCTGAATCAGTCGTTAAACCGATCTAGACCGTTCGAAACCCCTGATCGTTGAGAACAGGACAAAATAGAACGCAGACGGAAGAACATTTCATTGCTATTACAATAATTCCATCAGATACAAGAATATACAGAGTATAAATGAATAAATTACATTCGATAAATATCAGAGATTACAATAAATTACATAGCAGCGGAAAATAATACAAAGCACAACTGAAGGTGATATACGGATATAGAGCTTTCCGGATATCATTCCAGCTGTAAACCAGGATCCTGTGAAAATAAATCTGCAAAACCAAAACTACTAGCTGCCCGTGCGGAAAATAGGGGCACCCAGAGTTTAGGTTAAAACAATAAACTCCAGGTCAGTCATGTGACTGGTGTGAGAACTAAAACAGTTATTTAAAACTTTACTTTAAAAGAGAGTAATTCAAGGGACCACGCCGTATAACACGGAACGGGTTTCCTCCCAAGAATACCAGTGCATATAGATAAACAACGCAATGCTTTTCTCGAAAAATGAAGCAATTATAAGACCCAGGTCCCATCACACAATGCAACGCAAGCCGGAGGATAGGGTTTTACCTTATAACAGCCAAACATTCTTGATGCGTTTAAAACAAATCATTTGATACTATAATAAGTGTATAGTGTCAAAACATTTTCAATCATAAATATAAATCATAGACGGCATGAGTGCCCTATCCCACTATGTCGCCATACTAGGCTCTACAAATAAAGCCGAAATACACGTATTGGAAATTGGATTTCCGTCATGAGTCGAGGCAAGGGGCAAGCTCCTCTCCGCGTTCGAGACACTCTAGCAAATGTCCCAGGGTTACGCACTCTGGGAAACCCCTGGATGCTTCAGGGCCAGTCCTCACTTACGTTAGAGGATTATTTATTCCTGAACACACGTTTCCCGGTCCTTACAGACCAATAATCGAGGCGCCTCGCATTCCAACAACCACAAAGGTGAAAAGTATATAAATGTCAGGGCTGGTAAGTCACTGACACCACCAAAGCTAGAAAGAAACGTCGTGCTCTCCCTGCAGTCTGTATCCCGTTTTTAACTCATACCGAGGTGTGAGGCTCGCGAATTCACGTTATACACAAAGCTGCCACGTAGGCCGTGCTTTGATCATCAACCACAAGACTCTGCTTTTCAACAAAAGCCTTGATCATTGCATCTTAGTGTGCCACACAGGCAATTCATGTTATGCGACTGATGTCCATCGATATACAACCTCTGAGCTCGTACGTCTCAGAGAAGGGCGTTAAGATAAAGAATAAATTCTCCGCCGCCAAACAGATGTATATTTAATAGAAATCAATCAACACAGAATAAAATCCAGTGTCAGACACACAATCCATTACAAGTCCGTTCTGGGTCTGAACGAAACCGGAGGCACTTTCCTCGCATATCCATCCATCTCCAGGTACGTCTGGACGACCACCAACTATTTCCATCCTCTTGGGTGTACAGCCCAATCAGGATCGTCAGTAATTGCCCGAACGATGAGAAGACTTCTGGTCTTCGACCACCGTCTTCATCTTTGACATATCGTCGAATCGGTTATTCAGAATGGGTATAAACCCGGACTTTCCGAACAACCCGCGTATATTAAAAACGAATGTTACACAAACACAACATACGCCTCATTACAATTCATATTCTCAGGGAAGGTTCCCATTAATTTTATCCAAGATAAATTCTTTAAAATTTATCCCTTAATCTTCCTTTGGATGTCATTTCAAACCAGATTATGGTTTTCTAAACTAATCGAGATTAGCGAACCACGCCGACGTAATTATTTATTTTATTTCCTAATCCCCACCTATTCATCCCATGAATCAAAACTGGTAATACTCCATATTTAATACTATGGTGTTATCGGTAAGATTAATTACCATTTCACGTTCAAATCTAATTAAAGATTTAACTATCGCTTTGGAGCAAAACTGGCGATACTCCATATCGCTCATTTCTAAATTTGATAATTTAGATTATAGATTTACATTTCAATCTAATTGCAGATTCGTTAAAACTCCTTTTACTGGGTTAAAGAACTAGGTGTTATTTAAAACACAGTTCACGACAAATCCAAATCACATTCTATTTGTTATCGGGTTAAAGAACTAGTGTTATTTAAAACACCATTCACGATAAACCCGTTTCAATTCCAATCAAATATATTAGAAATTCCGATTATTTAAAACCCCTTTTTAAATCTAATTTATTTATTTAAAAACAATTGGGTTTTAAATTTAGTTCAAAACTAGTTCATTTTGATAAAGTCTATTTTTATCTTTTCAAATATGGATTTTTCCATCCCAAATTTTCCCAAATCATTTCTTATGATTTTACACAAATTATTGATATTTTTAATAATTTTATTAAGGCCCGTACAATCGATTTCCAACAATGGCCATCGAACTGCACTTATAGCGACCTTTTTCAAATTTGATTGGGACGTATCTCCAAATCCAACCGTTAGATTTTGAATTTTTAATATTCGTTAGAAAGCTCTTTTCGATACGAACCCAACGGTTCCGGTTTTAGGAGAATCCGACGGTTGGATCTCCCGTAATGTTTGTTTGAAATAAATGGTCGAAATTCACGCACTGCCGCGGCGCGGCGCGTTCTATTCAGGCCATTATATTATATATATAATATATATAATATATATTTCGTCGATTACTATTTAAAACAAAGTTTTAAAAATAGTTTTGAATTCGTTTCGAAAACGATTTCAACTTCCATTTCAATTCAAATCAAAATTGAATTCTTCTTTATAAATTCATTTTAAAATTCATTTCTATTCAATTCAAATTTTAATTCAATTTGAATTCATTTCAATTCGCTTTCAATTCAATTTGAATTCGTTTTCAATTCAATCCAATTTCAAAGTCGTTTTCTATTTGATTCAATTCAAATTGGTTTTCTATTCGATTCAAATCAAATTGGTTTTCTATTCGATTCAATTCAAATTGGTTTTCTATTTCAGATATTTTGTTTTCAAATATTACGTTTTCACATATTACGTTTTCAAATATTATTACTTCAAATATTACTATTTCAAATATTTCTATTCCAAATATTTCTATTTCAAATATTTCTATTATTAAAATATTTCGTTCAACACATGACTAATCTCAACGGATGAGTACAGTCAACACATGAACCTTTATTTTATATTGATAAAGATGTAATTTTTATTATAAAAATATTTCGTTCAACACATGACTAATCTCAACGGATGAGTACAGTCAACACATGAACCTTTATTTTATATTGATAAAGAAGTAAATTTTATTATTAAAATATTTCGTTCAACACATGACTAATCTCAACGGATGAGTACAGTCAACACATGAACCTTTATTTTATATTGATAAAGATGTAATTTTTATTATAAAAATATTTCGTTCAACACATGACTAATCTCAACGGATGAGTACAGTCAACACATGAACCTTTATTTTATATTGATAAAGATGTAATTTTTATTATAAAAATATTTCGTTCAACACATGACTAATCTCAACGGATGAGTACAGTCAACACATGAACCTTTATTTTATATTGATAAAGATGTAATTTTTATTATAAAAATATTTCGTTCAACACATGACTAATCTCAACGGGGTAGTACAGTCAACACATGAACCTTTATTTTATATTATTCTTTATTTTTCAAATTGGAATGAGGCCCAATCAATTACCATATAATGTTAATCATATGGATTTTCATACAACATATGTATATAACAACATTGAAAAATAATCAACCATCAACCAAAGTGCACTACACTGTATAAGCATCAAATATAGATATATAACGCTTATAACAGCCTGTCAATCAATCGATCGACATATTTAATCAATCAGGATGAGTGAACTTCATATTTCATCCCAACACCCGTGTGGGGTTTCAAATCAACAAACACAGATTTTATTCGTGCAGTTGGGCGATGTGTAAAATTTATCGACCCGATCAATGTCCTTCAAATAGGTGTACATAAACAAACCGTCCGGTTTTTAAATGAATATTTATTTATTCACATCCACTATATTTATATTTACGTTAAAAATTATATTTTTAACGATAAAACATTTTATTTTAACATATGAATTTCTATTCAGTTCATTTACATAATAAAAAATGATATTTTTATTTTTCTAACATATTTTAGGAAATTTCGGCGGCATAACGGCACGATACTAGAAACGGGACGAGGCCTAGCCTTATCCCCGGTCTAGTGAAGGCCCACGCCATTCACACATCAATCAAATCAATTTCAATTCACCCAACAGTCAAATATCAATCAAATAATCTAACCAACTACTCAACCAAACAATTTAACAAACAAGCCATCCATGGTCTGTGGATGACGGGTGTCGGGTGCTACTAAACACCGTCTGCATCCTAGTATATATATATAACTAGAAAATTTAAATTGAAAGGTGAGAAGTTCTCACCGATAGCTATCCAATCATCTTGACTCTTCTTTGATAGAAATCTTCATCGTTCTTGCCTTTTTATCACCTTCGTTGCCCGTATTCTCTACATATGTAAAAATCGAATTTTTACTTTTTGATGTCTTTAAAATAAAAATCACATTTTTATTTATTCACTTTCAATTTAAAAATCATATTTTTATAATTGCTTCATACCTTTAAAAATCGAATTTTTATCTCGCTATACAATATATAAAAATCGAATTTTTATCTTGTTATTGTTTATATAAATATTTCGCCTTTATAAAAACATAGTCTTCGCCTTTCCAGATTTAAAGATCCCACCTTTATAGAAATCTCATTTTTATTTTTCTACACATATAAAGATCAAATTTTTATTATCGCCACTATATAAAAATCAAATTTCCCTCGCTATGATGTTATAAAAATCCTGTTTTTATATCGCTTGTAAATATATAAAAACTCTATTTTTATTTTCAAAGCAAATTTATTTTTATAATAAAAAATCATATCTTTCCTACTTCAAAAATATAATCCTTTCGCTATTTCATTATAAAAATCATTTCTTTATCGCTTCTCTAAATTAAAAATCGAATTTTATCGCCACTTCACATATATATAAATCGAATTTTTATGGTTGCTACTTAATAATAAAAATCGAATTTTTATGGTTGCTACTTAATAATAAAAATCGAATTTTTATGGTTGCTACTTAATAATAAAAATCGAATTTTTATATCAAATTTCTATGTATAAAAATCTTTTCAGTTTGCAAATAAAAATCAGTTCATTCAGCAAATAAAAAATCAGACTTTCCTAGTTAAAAATCGTATATTTCAATCAAAGAAATCATGTATTATTTCTGAATTAAAAGAAAAGTAAAACTTACAGTTATATTTTCTAGGGTTTCTGCGCTTGCAGGCGAGGAGGAGGCGCAGGAGCCTCGTCAGGCGGTGGTGGAGCTCGGTGGGCCGGCGGTGCTGACTTGGGGAAGGGCGCAGGCAGTTTTTGGGTTAAAAGGGGGGGTCGCGGGTTTCTGGGACATCGAAGAAGAGAGGGAGGCGTAGAGGAAGGGGGGCGGCTGTGGTGGTTGCGCCGCCTAGGCGCGGCGGCTCATCGGGGGGCGGCAGCATCGATCGCGCCCCCCTTTCGTTCCCTCTTCTTCTTCTTTTTTTCCTGAAGAATGAAATTAGTCGGGGGGGGGGGGGGGGGGCAGAACGAGGTTAAGGGGAAGAAAGGGTTTATTTTATTTTATTTTTTTATTATTTAATTATTTTATTTTCTAAAAAGTTGACTTTTACATACGACCCCTGAACGAGGTCCACCGCCTGTCGTCCATAGCGTTTTGCCCCCGTTCCGAACACAATGGGATATGTATCGCAAGCTGATTTGACCGTTTCGATTGGTTTCCGTTGAATTTACATTTAAATTACTATATTGAATTTTAAACATACATTTCAAATTACCGGGGTCACATACTAACCCTAAAAATTCCAGAAAAATATTTTCTAGCTTCGTATTGATGATACGGTCCTAACAAAACTAGTTTCGTCAAATTCTGAGACCGTTAGAAAAATGGCCAATTTCCAGTCGATTAAAATCAATTGAAACTGGTCAAACGCGTTTTCCTTTGCCACGCTCACATATTGATTCAGAAAATAATGAAATTTGGAATCTAGCAATAACTTGACACTGCGGATCCAACAAAACTGTTTTCGTCGAATTCCGAGGTCATTTGCAAAATTCCCATTTTTAAGGGCCTGAATTCCATAGCGACTATTCAGAATTTTCAACTGGACATATCTTTTGATTCCCGCTATGAAATCTGGATTTGTTGGATTCGTTAGAAAGATATTCAAAATAAAATCTAATGTTTTTGGTTTCACTAAAATCCGGATTGTTTTGCACCCGGTACATTCAATTGAAGTTTGAAATCGAATTATCGAACTATCGCGCCATTTTCAATTCTATTTATAATTATATATAAATATTATATTCTAACGACGACGTATATAATATATACGTTCTAATTATATTCAAAATAAATTTCTCGTCGATATTATTTAAAATAATCTATTTTAAATAATTAAAATTCGCTAAAATTGCCAAAATAAAAATTTTAAACTGGCTCAGATTTTACGGGTTGTTACAATATGATTGAAAACAAACCCTAGTATTTAGTATTAGCTCAAATCAAATTCATCAAAAGAAGGTTTATTTTAATTTATTTTGAGTGATCAATCAAATAATATTGACTGTGATAAGAACATGTAATCTTGTGTTCATTATTTGAAAGCCATAGAAAAAATCACCATGGACTATGGGACTATGATAGTCATAGGGGGGTGAAAAAGCGAGTGTGATTTCTTGTCGATTGGGTGGAGAATTGAATGCGGTTAGTAGTAGATCGAATGACCTTGATGGGTGGAGATGCTAATGGTGATAAGGAAAAGCATGAATTGGGAGAAAACATGAATAACTAGGAGCCTAGGGTTTATGATTGAGAAAAAGAATAGGAGAGTTACGTATAGAAGGAAAGATAATTGAAAGGAGACGGTTCAGTTTTAATTTAGAGGATGCTTATGAGCGCTCGAAATGAAACTTAGTAAATATAGTATAGTGATTATATTAGGTTATATTCCCCGTTCATCACATTTTCCCTTTTATCCAAACTTTTACTATTGTAATTTCCATTCCTTTATCGTCTTGTGTATTTTCACATGTACCGTTTATTTCTATTGATTACAATTAATGTCACTTATGAAACTAATGGTGATAGTTTCCTAAGACATTAATTGACAATGTACTATCTTTATTTCATCAGTCCCAAATATCTATTTGTTGTACCCCAGACATTACTAATTTATTTATTTATTGTTGTATACATATATTTTTATATATGTTTAGGCACCAGACCTCTCACATTATGAGGACCGCTTGTGGATGCTGGATTTGCTGAGCGGTTCCGGGCAGGCTTCTACCACAAGTTGAACTTAACCTCATGTCTTAATGCGGTTATCTACAATGTAGATTAAGCATATATATACTCTTTTTCCATTACTCCCAATTTCACTGTAATTTGATTTACAACATCCAATTTTTCATTAACAACATTTTCAATAGCGTGCAAGGTTTTAAATCTTGGATATCAGTCGCGTTTCGTCTCGGAGATGTAAGAGACTTGATCTCGTATTGGGGGAGATCTCATATGCGATGAGTCTAACTTGGGGGTTCATATCAGGTTATCTACAATTTTCATATTTCCATCTCGGGTCTGAAAGTTCATATCAGAACAATCTCGTGGTACATGGTATGTTAAAAAAATTGGTATTTTTACAAAATGATTTTTATGAATGTTATTAAAAACATGGTAACTTAAACTTGAATTGCAAAATCACTTTGTTATTCTTAATTTACGAAAGATCACTCATACTTAAAAATCGTAATATGATTGAAATTGAAATATAACACAATGTAAATAGATTAGTGTTAAAAAAATATAATCCATGAAAATGAGTTATTGTTAGACATAAAACATTAAAAAGATCCAAAACATTAAAAAATACGACATAAGTAGACCATAAAAGACATAATTTCATAGGTAACATGTATGTAAAAAAGACGAATTTGAAAATCATAAGAATTGTAGAACATATATGAACATACAATTTGGTCATTTAACATGCAAAATGTAAAATAGCAGGAGATTATCGTGGAAAGATTTGAGTTTTTACTTATTGTTCTTGTTTAGGCATAGATTTAAATCTTAACCAAAAAACCCAATATCTTAGATGATATTCCAGTATTTTATATTGGTTGATGTTTCATTTGATATTGCAATATCTCGAGCGATATACTCGAAAGGAAATTTACAGTGATATTTGTTGTTTCCTTTCAGAAGGAGCCCAAAATGAGATCTCGAAGGAGATCTTGGGCGATATTTTCGAGATTTGAAATAGTGGTAGTATGTTCACTTTTATTGTGAATTCCACAATCTCGGTATTGTAGTAATTTTTAATTCAATTAACAAATTCATAGAATATATCTATACAATGGTAATATTCTTAACATAATTGAGAATAAATTATATTGCAATTACTAAGATTTATAGTTATTTAACATATTAAGAATGACGGGGAATGTAAATAGTAAATATACTATTATTCAAGAGGTATAATTTAAATCCACTCGCCTGACAGCTTTCCAGTCCTTGAATCTGATCCATATATGTTATTCTATGGGTTTACTAATTGCATCTATTATTGAAAAAACCATGAATTCACAAATCTGATGCTAAAAGAAGAGGGAAGAGAAGAGAGAAACCTAAATAAATCATATTCAAGAACTTACCTCACGTTGATCAGAATTCTGAACACCTATGTTATAGATTTATATCTCCTATCTTGAAGCCTTGAATCAAAATTCCTAAGCTAAGAACTAACATTCTAATTTCTGAAAAGATTTGGAGAGGAAGAAGAATGGCAGAGTCTCAGCAGTGTCTCAGAAAATATGAGTTTAAACCAAGGCCATGCTAGTCTATTTATAGGTGTACTAGAAAGTCTGGTCCATCGGATTTAACCATAAAAAGTCCAAATTGTTAATTCCAGAAAAATAAAACATCTAAAAATAGATCAGATCTCGGTTGTGTCACCTCCTGGGTCGACACCTGGGTTGACCCACTTAGACCTGGGTTGACCCAATGAGACTTGGGTCGAACCATCCTGGGTTCATACGCATTTTTCTACTTTGTTTTGAATTCTGTTTTTTATCGTTAATTAATAACATTAACTTCCTACTTAATATAATTCCCTTGATTTATATTATTCTAGTTATGAACTGTATTTAAGTTTGAATTTCAAATCTATCCGTGTATATATGCATACAATCTTTCAATTCCTTCTGCAAAGAATGACGCTTTGTTTTATTCCTTTTAATGCATTATAATTTCGAAGGCAGTTAATTTCTTGTCCATTTTATTTATTTATTATGCATTTATTACTTTCTGCTCTTAACTTGCACCTTTTTATTTCAACATTCGAATTTATACGTATATATACGCACAACTTTTGTTTTTCAAAATTCAAATGACGTTATGTTGTCATTTAATTCTTACCGATTTTCATTGATTGGAGGTATATTTTGGATTTCTCTTTTATATATATATATATATATATGCACACACATACGCATATATTTACATATTCGTGTATACATATATTTTTATGCTCACCTTTATGTATAATTTTCCTTGTATGTGCATTTATGCATATTTTCCCTTTAGAATATGCATATTTGTAACTATCCCTCTAAATAAAAATATGGCGCTAGCGAGACTCAAACTTGCACCACTCACGTGGGAGAGGCCTATCTCTACCAACTGGGCTACTTAGCCTTTTGTTCATAAGAATAAAAACAATGGTGGTCATTGTTCTTTTTTGTTTTCTTCTTATACGTTATTTTCATATTTGTTGTAATATTTAATTTAGGGATATCTTTTTCATCCTAAATCCGTTGCCTGCAAATCATAAGTCTAAATTGATCAAAAAATCGCCGTGGATAATTCCATGACCAAAATCTGAAAGCTTCTCAAATTTTATTTACTATTTAATTAAAAATGCGGGGTGTTACAAACTCTTACTAACATTCAAGTGTTACTCAAGAGTTATAGGCTATTTGTAATCAAAGATCGTGGGATCAACTTCTATCGATTCAATACTTCAAAACTAATACTGAGAAAGGTGTGGTTGTAACCCAGAATTCAATTGGGTGTGATTGTATACCGGAAATCAATTAGGTGTTCTTCTAGCCTGGTTAAATCAATAGAACGTCCTATGCTCAGAAGCAGGTGGTGGTGGATCTCGTAGCCATTGAAATCGAGGATTGTAATTTGAATATTGTATTGAAAAAAATCTACACAACCCATAGTTGTATGGGACTGGTTGTAAGGTAACTCCGAACCAGTATAAAATCATATTGTTTAATTTTCTTTTACTGCTTTTTTTATTTTCTACATCTACGATTGATTCTGTGAATGTTGATATTTGTGGTTTGCATAACATTCTGTTAATTCCAAAAAGAATTCAAGAATTTAATAAAATCCATAAACCACTATTTACTCTTCCCTTTAGTGTTTAATTTTCCTTAAGATCCTTAATCTGCATCCCCAACAATTGGTATCAGAGTATTGGTTTTCAAAGTTTTGATAATCCGAATTTTTGAAAAATTTAAATGGCAGTTTTTGAAGATTTCTACAACACAAGTTCAAAAATATGCATTTAATTATTGGTTCAAAAGTCAACATTTTTTTTTGAATAAACAAGTAATCTACTAATTTAGTGTGTTGTATAGGAACACATGTGTTACATGACTATTGATGATTCAAAAGTTAACGGTCAAATGGTGCAAATAAAAAGAGATAAATGGATTCTTGATAATGGTTGTTCGAGATGTTTGATGGGAAATCTAGACTTACTAAATGACATAGTCTATGAAGATGGAGGAATGGACAATTATAGTAATAACTTGAAAGGATCCGTGATTGGCATCGGCAGTGTCGGTAATTCTAAAACTCCTACTATTTCTAATGTTTTATTATTTAAAAATATAAAACATAACCTGCTTAGTATAAGTCAATTATGTGCTAAAGGTTACAGAATTAAATTTGAAAAAGATAAGGGTTTAACCAAAGAAAATAATTCAAATATAATTTTTGAAGGAATTTGTTAGAATAAAAAGTGGTTCTAACACCCAAATTACTCGAATTCATGGAGAATTATATCTAGAAATGAAATAAAATGCAGCAAACACACAAGATTTATAGTGGTTCGGCGTTAACGAGCCTACGTCCACTTCATATTTTTTCATTTCATTCATGGATTACAATTATAATGAATATAATTAGTCAATCACTCAAATTCAATGAATAATTCTCTATGAATTCATTGAATATATTGAATTTATTGAAGAAGTTGGTCATTTTCAATAGAGGAATTCGGCCAATGAAGCCATGAAGATGGACAACTGCCAAAAGTCCCTCAAAATGGCCATGTCTTCCTATATTTATAGGAGTTGGAGAGCAATGGATTAGGTGCCACATGGCCCGCATCTAGAGGGATTCAAAATCGGTTATTACAGAGTGGAGAACGTGTGGAGTTCGGCCCTTCAATATAGGACAGAGTGGCACGAGTTTATAGCCTAAAGAATAGGTCAAGTTGTGTGCAGTAGTTGCTGCTCCAAGCAGGCCGGGTAGGGGGCGAACCGCCAGGTGATGACCCGATCCCAGGGGGCATCATGAACCGACCCCAAGGGTGCCTCACAAACTGATCCTAGTAGGGGCGAGTCGGTAGGTGATGAGCCGGTCTTCACAAACGCCAAAATAAATTTTTTTCCATATTCTTCCACTTCATCCGAGCGATTGCTGATCAATTCATGTTCATATTCAAATCCTTTGCTTTTGGTAGCCTGGTCACAAAGCAGGCTAACATTTAGCCCCTCAAAGTATATCTTATCACAAATGATATATGCTTTGAATATATTGAGCTAAATATTTTTGGGACGCATTTTGTCCTTGAGAAGGATTTATCCAATTGCTGCACTGCTTCCATGGCAGTTAGTCGGGCCAAGTTCTATGGAAGGAGTATTTGAGGTGATCAAGTAATCGTTTAAAACCTCGTCAGATCAAGAGGTTAAATTCCTTCCTAGGAAGTCAGGCAGGATCACTGGCTTTTGAGCATGATTCTACACGCACGGGTCATCGCTAAATGATGTCTTCTTCCTATGCAATCAAGCGCATTGTCGTGTCAGACTATCTTTTACATGCAAGTCAACGTATGAAGCAGCCATCCGAATCATGGGGTAACATAAGAATCTTCGGGCTCTGAGCTGGCATCTGGACTATTGGGATAAAGCACATCAGAAGAATCGACATATGAATCTGTCATCTCTAATCGGTTTTGGACTATCTTGATATCTTAATATTGATCCAGGACCTTAACATCGCATTGAATCGTAACAATAAAGAATCCCAAAGCCACGATCACTCTGGATCGTGGTTAAAGGAATCCACAATCGCTCTGGATCATTTCATAGTCCAATAATCACATACATGTTAGTGTTAAACATGACTGAAATCATGTAAACCAGTGCCTATGTGATATTCACCATCATAAGGTAGTAGAGAAACTTATCACACCTTCCCTTCGATGTAATTGCGGCTTGAGTCTTTGTAGTCACATTTGACCCGTAAGCTTGCTTATTTCAACAGGCAGGACAAGTCATGTAAAGTTCCAAAGATATAGTGCATAGGCTTTAAATCTTGCACCAAGCCAGGTTCATCTTCAAAGTTAGCCTGCAAATTGATGCTTGTGCTCTCGGTGCCAGTGGAGGACAAGCAAAGTCAATGCTTATGCCCCAGGGTAAGTGGGGGTTGAGTCAAGTCAATCGGACATCCAATCTTTAAGCCTTTATACTTCTCATTGTTGCACCAAGTAAGGGTTGCAGGTTCAATAACCTTAGCCAACCCAAGACATTATGTGCTCTCTCTCGAGCCAGCAGGAGTTGGTGCTGCATACACAAATGGTTGAATTACACTCGCTTTGATGTCGTATCTTCTCTTTAGTCAGACAATGAAGATTGCCTCATCAGGCGTCAGCGGACTCGGTTATCCTCTTCCGATCAGTTGCGGAGTTAAGTAAGCTCGTCAAGGGCAAGTGAATGAATGTCGTTATGAAGTTAGTCGGGCCCCTTCGTTCATGCCTCCACATAGTTTGACATGGCCATCACAATATTGTTGAGTTTGTTTCTCACGCTCGGTCCCATTGGGCTTGAAAAACAAGATCGTGGGCTTGATCAGTGAAATGGGTTCTCTTAGGAACCGCATACTCTTATAATCCTTTTACAGGGCTTTTCCTTTGTCATTACAATTTCATGAGTTGGAAGGTTCTCAATTCTTTATCACAAAAGTATCAAGATCATTTGTCTCAACGTCACCACCTTCGCATCATAGAAGTCTATACACCTCAGAGTTGAATTCATCAAAGCCTCTGAGCAAATCTATTTACAGAGGAATTTTGAAGTCCGGGGGAACAATAGGAGATCTAGAGTTCCCACATGAAAGGGGTCGTGATTGTGGCTATCCACCTCCTCTCAAGAAGTGTCGAATCAAACGGGCGAGCAGATTGCCATCAAGAAGCTTCTTTATATTGTGAAGATCATGATTGGTTCCCCCCAGCATCAAATCCAATATCACGAGGGGGTCATTGCTGATTTTTCGTGCCCATGTTTGCATCCACAATGCTCTGAATCGAAGTCACATGTTGCATGCTTGCTGATCGGTTCGTGCTCAATCCGAGTTGGTGGTTGTGATGTAACTAAGCCAAGTTCGTCACTATTCGAACCTTGATCCAATTATTTTCAGTGCGTTGATGATTGTCGTCTCGCCTTCCGATTCGATGTCGGTTCCCCAGCATTGTAACACCCCGTGAATTCTATAACCGTGAAATTCACAAATTAAAGTATAATTAATTTCAAATCAAAGAATTAAGGGAAACGGGATATGCCATTGTGTTCGTCTCGGAAAAATACGCGAAATAGAGTCCGAGTTTTCGAAAAACGGAGTCCGTATGAAGAAGATATGGCCTCCGGAAGTTTCAGAATTCAGGTTAAAATTCAAACAGACGAAAACAGCTCAGAAAAACAAGTTTAAAATTCAAAATCGGGCCCAATTGGCCAGGGCGGGAAAATTCCCGCCTAAGGCACCCAGGTCGACTTGGCAGTCGACCTGGGCTAACCAGGTCGACAGGGCTGTCGACCTGGGTGTCGACTGGGCTGTCGACCTGGCCCCAGAGCCAGGTCGAACCCAGCCCATCCTGGCTGGCCAGGTCTGTGTTTGGCCGATTTTCTGAGCCTTGCCTTGTCACTAGGGCTAGGTGTCAGCTCCTGATTGGTCTCTCTTTCGAATGAATGGCTACGATTAACCCAAGCAACATCGACGGTCCTAATCAGTTCATAAACTGTATAAAAATGACCCTAGACTCTACCTAATCTATTCATTCAAAAATAAGAATGAGGCCGTCATGCTGCTGAGGAACGACTAGGAGTAGCCACCAATTTGAGAGACAATTAGGAGACAAACTCTAAAGCATAAAGCAACTACAAGTTAAACTTAAACAAATCAAATCAACGCCTACATCAAAGGAATTGCACCTCCAAATCCAGAATTCAGATTCCTGAATTGAAGAATTCGTCACACGATTGTAAGTAGAGTACTATTCCGGTATGAATTAAATAACTGTGTTTGATTTGTGTAAAATGAGAATTACACTTGATTTGTGGTGATAGTAATTCGTGTTTGTGCGTTGCTATGATTCTAATCGATTTGGAATGTTGTGATGTAACGCTTGGATATTCGCAAGTATGTAATTCAAGATAAAAACTACATGTTTGCGGTAGTTTATTTGAGATTCATGCAATTATACGATTGGATATTCATAAGTATGTAATTCATGTTGAAGCTACATGTTGGTGGTTGTTTAATTGAGATTCATGCAAGTATGTGGTTTTGCTACTATGCCAACATAATGTATATTTTTGTATAAAATCACTTTGCGTGTAATTGGATCAAATTTGGGGTATTATGATTCATATGAAATTATGTTGGAATTATGATCTATGTATAAAACCATACTTTTGTATTAGAAACAAAAGTAAGCCTCTTTGTGAACTTATGTTGATTTTATGAATATGACTAGGCTATGTTTGGTATTATGCCTAATTGAAAAACATGTTAGGCCTATATTGTTAACAAGAATTATATGATAATATATGTGACACATAGCCAAGTTAGATTTACATTCCAATTGCAAGTTTGCATGAATAAAGTAAAAACCATGATTTCATGTTTAGGAATATTTATGCCATGATTACATGAATAGATTAAAAACCATCATTTCATGTTTGGGTATATTTGTGCCATGATTATGTGAATAGATTAAAAATCATGATTAAGTTGGAATAATTCTAGTTGAACTATACTTTTGTATTAGGTACAAAAGTAAGCACCTTTGTAAACATATAGTAATTTTATAAACATGATTTGCTTATGTTTGACATTATGCCTAAGTAAAAATATAGGTTTATGTTGTAGTTAAGACTATGTGTCAATAATGATATCTAATTTAGTTAGATTCTTAACTTAACTGCAAGTTTACATGGTTTGATTCATGTCACTTATGCTTTATGACCAAAGTATATGTTACCACAATGCAAGTACACCAGTTTCTATTTTGTAGTTCCAACGTTATGTTGCAAGTTCATGCGTTCACATTCCCCTTTTTGTGTATATAATCACGTTTTAAGCCTCCCCTTTTTCACGTGGCTAAGTTGGGCTTAAAAGGCTAAGCCCAACATATATTATAATAAACGAACGTATAAAACGGGGGAAAAAGCGTTGGGCCAAATTAATTAATAAATGAAAATATAAAAGTAGAGGGGCCCAAATTCAAGAATGGGTTGGGCCCATGATTGGTGTAAACCTTTACACCATTAGCTTAAATTGATTTTTGAATAATGGGCCGCAAATATTTACATATAAAAAGAAGAAAGACAACATATGTAAATGTAGAAAATACGATGTGTTTAACCCGAGGTTGGATTGAGTTGTGATGTAAACCTGCCTGGAACCGCCCGGCTGTCCAGTAGTCACAACAATACCTATCCAATGTGGGTGGTTAAACATGGAGCCCAATAATGACCCGAGGTTAGACTGAGTTGTGGCGTAAGACTGCCCGGACCCAACCGGCAACTGGCAGCCACAACAATACCTATCTAATGTGAGAGGTCAAGGCTTTAATAAGACAATTAAGGCTGAGTCAGGATTGATAGGATTAAGTAAATTATATTAATACTTAATCAAAATGGAACATGCTAAACTAAACAGACTGATTGGGGGTTAGGTTTACAAAACACTTAACCAAATTAGCATGTTGGCTAGAAATAGAAAACCTAGTAGCGGGGGACCCTTTTCAGCAGTAACCCTATAAGGTATCATGATACCCTGAAACTAGGCAGGGTGGGGCACGATTACTGGGCTGACTGTAAGAGGTCAAATCGACGGCGGTGGTGCAGCAGTGTAGGTTCTAACGGGGTGTGGGCGTGCACTCACTCCGGCGTAGAAAAATAAGGCACTGGGCACCAGTAGCATACCTGTGCATTCTAGGATTGTGTCGGGCCGCCACCATGGGACTTGATACACCCCATGGTGGGACCAGCATAGGTAACTACAACATCGGGGGCCGTAAGACACATGTAACTATGCGAGTAGGAGCCGATCATCATAAAATGGATCACTTTACCCTGGTTATGGGGTGCCTGTTGGGAACTAGTTTATATGGGTATAGAGATTAATATGGGGTACGATAGTATATTCGACCCTAGACAACTTAACTAAGTTTATGGTGCTTTCCCATTTCTAGCTTATACTTATCATACCCAGTTCTTTATTCATAGACTGAATAGTCCTAGATTTACTCAGGCTTTATGTCTGACTCTACTTTTCTTTCGTCTTCTTTTCTTCCGTTTTCCCCCCCAGGTCCTCAGGGAGGGAATACCGCAGCTTGACCATCCTTCATATCGAGCTTGAAGAGAAAGAATGTATTGCTTGGATCTTTTCGTTTTGGACTATGGCTTTGGACAACAACTATGGGACTTTTGCAGTTTATTTATGTTTTCTTTATGCTTCTTTAAATAATGTAATCAAGATAGTTATGAAGATGTTTTTTTTTTGAAGTATTGTAAGACAATTATGGTATGTTGTTGTAACACATATCTTTTATGAAATAAAAGTTGTTTTTCCGCTGTTCAAAAATTATGAGTTCTTATATTCTGTCTTGTATATCTGTGACTTATACATATAAACCTCCACCAAAATTAGGGCATTCCCTTTGAGAGTGACCCTAACGGAGGTGGGGTGTTTCACTTGGTATCAGAGCATAGGTTTACCAGATAAGATAAAAAGTTTTGAAAATTTATTCTTCAAAAAGAAATTTAAAGAAGCATTTTTTTAAGAGATAAAATATTATTTTATTTTAAAAAGGCAAAGTCCCCCCCCCCAAAGCCATAGGTACTATCTCTTATCCTTCGTTTTGAATCTATCCTTTTTGTTTCAGCATGTCCGAAGAACTTAACTTGCCAGAGGGTGTACCAATACTTGGTTGGTTTAGACGGTTCTTAGAAGCAAGGGCCACTCAGCCAGGTCCTACCGTTCCTCCTCCCTCAGCTGCAGGAAATCAGCCAGCTGCAGCAGCACCTCTTCCTCCACCTCCTCCACAGGGAAACACGTTTGCGAAGATATGTAAAGATTTTAAAGCTATGGGAGGAAAGGATTTTCATGGAACTGAGTCCTTCGTGGCAGCTAGAAATTGGCTGAAAGAAACCGAGGACTTATTCATCATCTTTGAGGTAGAAGATAGACAGAAAGTACAACTGGCAGTGTGGCTACTAAAAGGTGAGGCTTCCTACTGGTGGGAAGTCACTAATGCAGAAAGACCAGTGGAGACATGGGAGGACTTTAGGGCAAGGTTTGTGGCTAAATTTCTCTCAGATGCGGAAAGGAGTTTGCAGTTGGAAAAATTCTTATTTCTTAAGCAAGGGAACAAGACAGTCAAAGAGTATGTTAATCAGTTCGATGAGCTGGCTAGGTTTGGGCTGGACCTAGTCAACACCCCGCACAAGAAGGATCTCCGTTTCGTCAAAGGGTTGAATGAGCCATTACACAGTTTGGCCATGACCCATATACCCATGGGAGCTACATATGAAAGGTTGGTACAAATGGCATTGCTGAACGAAGAGGATAAGGGCAAGAAGGAGACAAAGGCAGAAATCTCTCAAGGGAAGAAAGAGGGTTTGCAGCCTAAGAAGACAGACTTTAAGAAGGGCGGGAAAAGCAACAAAGAGAAGAGGAAGTGTAATTTCTGTGGCAAAGTGGGGCACTTAGTGAAAGATTGCCGGAAAAAGAAGGCCAAGGAGAATGATGGGTGCTTTTCTTGCGGTGAGACAGGCCACGGGGCTAAGGACTGCCCAAAGAAACGAGGACAGGGGCAGAGGGATGGATCCACCTCAGGGGCACAAGTTCATGTGCTAGAAGCGCCACCTCTGCAACAGAGAGGTATAAATACTTCTGTAGAAAGTGTAGTTTATCTTTATGATCACCCCGTTCGCACTTTATTTGATTCTGGCGCATCACACTCCTTTATCTCGTCTACTTTAGTAGAATCTCTACACCTAAAAACTAGTATGGTAGAGGACCCCTTAATTGTTTCAAACCCAATTAGGGGCCCAGCTCATTTGTCTATGATCTGTTTGGGATTGAAACTTTCTATTCTAAGCGTAGAATTTCAATGTAGTGCCTTTGTTTTGGGCTTTTCGGGATATGGTTTTATTTTGGGCATGGATTGGCTATCCAGTAATGGGGCCATCCTTGATTGTGAGAAAAGGGTTGTTAGGCTCCTAACCCAGCTCGGTAATACTTTGGAAATTTCTTGTAATCCCTCGTATGCGGTTATGCTTAGTTACCTTGAATCGCTAGATGCCTCTGTTGAAAATTTGCAATCAGTTAGAGTGGTCCGGGAATATCCGGATGTCTTCGAAGAGGTGAAGGGCTTGCCTCCGAAGCGGGAGATAGACTTCCGCATATACCTTGTAGATAATGCAAATCCCGTTGCGTTGCCCGTTAGACACATTGCTCCACGGGAAAGGAAAGAGCTCAGTAAACAGATTAAAGAGCTTCTAGAAAAGGGGTTCATTAGGAGAAGCATTTCAAAATGGGGCGCTCCAGTAGTGTTCGCTACAAAGGCGGATGGTTCACTCCGTCTATGTGTTGACTATAGGGAGCTCAACAAGCTAACGAAAAAGAATAGGCACCCTCTCCCCAGAATTGACGATTTGTTTGATCAGCTTGTAGGAGCGTCTGTTTTCTCCCAACTCGATTTAGCGACCGGTTTTCATCAGCTAAGGGTGGCTGAAGATAGTATCGATAAAACGGCATTCAGAACCCCAGACGGCTTCTTTGAATGGCTTGTCATGCCTTTCGGCTTGACAAATGCACCTGCTTACTTCGTGGACCTGATGAGTAGGGTATTCAGAGATTTCCTCAATAAGTTCGTAGTTGTCTTCGTAGACGATATCCTTATCTTCTCAAAGAGTGAAGAGGAACATGCTCAGCACTTAAGGGCAATCATGGAAACTCTGCGAGTCCATCAGCTAAAAGCCAAATTCTCCAAATGCCACTTTTGGAGAGAAGAAGTGAGGTTCCTTGGGCACATAGTATCCAAACAAGGGTTAGCAGTGGACCCTGCTAAGGTAGTGGCGGTACAGGATTGGAAGACACCAAGGAATGCAACTGAGGTCCGAAGTTTTCTAGGACTAGCAGGTTTCTATCGAAAGTTCATAAAGGATTTTTCGAAAATCTCAGCTCCGCTCACGTAATTGACCAAGAAGAATATAGCATTCAATTGGGACTTGGATTGCGAGTTTGCTTTCCAGCGACTAAAAAGGGCTCTTACAACAGCCCCAGTTTTGACGTTGCCAGATGGAAGCAAGATGTTCACTGTTTATACAGATGCATGTGGGACAGGGCTAGGCGCCGTCTTAATGCAAGAAGGAAGGGTAGTAGCTTATGGCGGGAGGCAGTTGAAAGTGCACGAAAAGAACTACCCGACCCACGATCTTGAGTTAGCTGCCATCGTCTTTGCACTCAAGTCTTGGCGACACTATCTCCTAGGTGAGAAGTTCGAACTTTACACTGACCATAAATCGTTGAAATATCTTTTCTCGCAGAAAGATCTTAACTTTAGGCAACAGAGATGGATGGAGTTTCTTGCCTCGTACGATTTCGAGATCTCCTACACTCCGGGCAAAGGCAACGTAGTGGCAGACGCGTTGAGCCGAAAGAAATTGACCCTAAGCCCGCTGTTCGTTGAAAGACAAAGCCTAGAGTTTATAGCCAGCTTCGACTTTAGGCCTTCCTCCGATTTTGTACCAGGCTTGCTAGCATCTTTCGAAGTGCGCCCGACTTTAGTGGACTCAATAGGGACAGCACAACGCGAAGACCCTCATCTTGTGGAAACGATTGATAGGGTAATTAGGGGTGAGACTTCAAGTCACCTCAACAGATACTCCATCGACGACAAGGGTTGGCTAAGGCGAGACGGAAGACTATGCGTCCCACAGACAAGGGATTTAGTAAATAAGGTTCTGGAGGAAGCACATCACTCCAAGATGACGATACACCCAGGCGGAGATAAAATGTACAAGGACATAAAAAGAACTTTCTTCTGGAACGGCATGAAAAAGGACGTGGCAGAATTCGTTTCTAAGTGTATGGTGTGCCAACAGGTTAAGGCGGAACAGAAAAAGCCTGGCGGTCTGCTACATCCTCTAGAGGTCCCGCAGTGGAAGTGGGATAGCATCTCAATGGACTTCATCGATGGGCTGCCTAGGTCTAGGAGAGGCAACACTAGCATTTGGGTAATAGTGGATAGGCTTACTAAAAGCGCCCACTTTTTACCTGTCAAAAGTAAAAGAACTGCCTCATCCCTAGCATCTCTTTACCTCAAGGAAATCGTTCGACTCCATGGAATACCATCCAGCATTGTTAGTGACCGAGACCCTATCTTCACCAGTGTGTTTTGGCGGAGTCTGCAAGAAGCAGTAGGAACGAAGTTATGCTTGAGCACAGCCTATCATCCCCAAACCGACGGCCAAACAGAAAGAGGGAACAAAGTTTTGGAGGACCTTTTAAGACTGTGCGTCCTTGACTTCGGAGGGACATGGGAAGACCATCTTCCTTTGGTGGAATTTGCCTACAACAACAGCTATCAAGCAACCATCGGAATGGCACCCTTCGAAGCTTTATATGGAAGACCGTGCCGATCGCCCACTTGTTGGTGGGAGTCTACTGATAAGCTCATACTTGGACCAGATATGATCTGAGAGACTTCAGAGAAAGTAGACTTAATACGAAGAAGGATGAAGACAGCCCAAGACAGACAAAAGTCCTATGCCGACAAGAGGAGAACCGACCTTGAATTTGAGGTTGGGGACAGAGTTTTTCTTAAGATATCTCCGCTAAGGAACGTTGTTCGTTTTGGAACCATAGGAAAGCTAGCACCAAGGTTCGTAGGGCCATTCCCTATCATCGAGAAAATTGGGAAAATGGCCTATAGATTAGAGCTACCCGAAAAGCTGGCCGGAGTTCACAACGTTTTTCATGTTTCACATCTCCGAAAATGTCTACATGAGTCTGCTGAAGTGGTAGAGCCAAATATCCTAGAAGAGGCTGAAGTGGAGCGCGAAGCAACCATGAGGAAAGTTCCAACCCGCATATTAGGAACGGAAGTGAAGAAGCTACGCAACCGCGAAGTCAAACTCGTCAAAGTTCAGTGGAGCGACGCCGAGGGAGACGCGACTTGGGAAACTGAAGCTAGAATACGCACTGCCTACCATTTTCTTTTCGAGGGTACATCCTTGACCTTTCTTTTTCCTTAAGTTGCGCTTTTATCTATCTTTTTAGGTATATTTCCTCGACCTTATCTTTTAGGTAGAAACCCTTTGGATGAAAACATGTAATTGAAACATGTTATGGATGATGGTTGCAAGTGGTTGCAAGTGATTGCTAGTGGTTGCTCGTGGTTGCATATACACACACAATCTAGGTTTTAGATCGGCTCAGTCACTTCATATTGCATATGCATATATGTTTGCATTCGTATATGGTTGAACTTTAATGTGTTGTCATATGGATGTTGCATTTGTATGAATGATTGTGCACTCATGTAGAATCATGAATAGGAAAATTTGCAAACATAATGGATTCATGGCACTTACATAATTCGCATTAAGGAGGTCAACTGAATCAGTAGACCGCCTGATTTTGCATTAGATAAGTACATGTACACACACACTTCGCATATGATCATGAAGCATTAGAAGTCTTTTAAGGACAATGGATGCTCGTGTTTGATGGATGAGTAGATGGATGATTGGATGTTAGGATATACATTCCTCCTAACTTGAAGATTTCGGGGACGAAATCCTTTTAAGTGGGGGAGAATGTAACACCCCGTGAATTCTATAACCATGAAATTCACAAATTAAAGTATAATTAATTTCAAATCAAAGAATTAATGGAAACGGGATACGTCATTGTGTTCGTCTCGGAAAAATACGCGAAATAGAGTCCGAGTTTTCGAAAAACGGAGTCCGTATGAAGAAGATATGGCCTCCGGAAGTTTCAGAATTCAGGTTAAAATTCAAACAGACGAAAACAACTCAGAAAAACAAGTTTAAAATTCAAAATCGGGCCCAATTGGCCAGGGCGGGAAAATTCCCGCCTAAGGCACCCAGGTCGACTTGGCAGTCGACCTGGGCTAACCAGGTCGACAGGGCTATCGACCTGGGTGTCGACTGGGCTGTCGACCTGGCCCCAGAGCCAGGTCGAACCCAGCCCATCCTGGCTGGCCAGGTCTGTGTTTGGCCGATTTTCTGAGCCTTGCCTTGTCACTAGGGCTAGGTGTCAGCTCCTAATTGGTCTCTCTTTCGAATGAATGGCTACGATTAACCCAAGCAACATCGACGGTCCTAATCAGTTCATAAACTCTATAAAAATGACCCTAGACTCTACCTAATCTATTCATTCAAAAATAAGAATGAGGCCGTCATGTTGCTGAGGAACGACTAGGAGTAGCCACCAATTTGAGAGACAATTAGGAGACAAACTCTAAAGCATAAAGCAACTACAAGTTAAACTTAAACAAATCAAATCAACGCCTACATCAAAGGAATAACACCTCCAAATCCAGAATTCAGATTCCTGAATTGAAGAATTCGTCACACGATTGTAAGTAGAGTACTATTCCGGTATGAATTAAATAACTGTGTTTGATTTGTGTAAAATGAGAATTACACTTGATTTGTGGTGATAATAATTCATGTTTGTGCGTTGCTATGATTCTAATCGATTTGGAATGTTGTGATATAACGCTTGGATATTCGCAAGTATGTAATTCATGATAAAAACTACATGTTTGCGGTAGTTTATTTGAGATTCATGCAATTATACGATTGGATATTCGCAAGTATGTAATTCATGTTGAAGCTACATGTTGGTGGTTGTTTAATTGAGATTCATGCAATGTGGTTTTGCTACTATGCCAACATAATGTATATTTTTGTACAAAATCACTTTGTGTTTAATTGGATCAAATTTGGGGTATTATGATTCATATGAAATTATGTTGGAATTATGATCTATGTATAAAACCATACTTTTGTATTAGAAACAAAAGTAAGCCTCTTTGTGAACTTATGTTGATTTTATGAATATGACTAGGCTATGTTTGGTATTATGCCTAATTGAAAAACATGTTAGGCCTATATTGTTAACAAGAATTATATGATAATATATGTGACACATAGCCAAGTTAGATTTACATTCCAATTGCAAGTTTGCATGAATAAAGTAAAAACCATGATTTCATGTTTAGGAATATTTATGCCATGATTACATGAATAGATTAAAAACCATCATTTCATGTTTGGGTATATTTGTGCCATGATTATGTGAATAGATTAAAAATCATGATTAAGTTGGAATAATTCTAGTTGAACTATACTTTTGTATTAGTTACAAAAGTAAGCACCTTTGTAAACATATTGTAATTTTATAAACATGATTTGCTTATGTTTGACATTATGCCTAAGTAAAAATATAGGTTTATGTTGTAGTTAAGACTATGTGTCAATAATGATATCTAATTTAGTTAGATTCTTAACTTAACTGCAAGTTTACATGGTTTGATTCATGTCACTTATGCTTTATGACCAAAGTATATGTTACCACAATGCAAGTACACCAGTTTCTATTTTGTAGTTCCAACGTTATGTTGCAAGTTCATGCGTTCACATTCCCCTTTTTGTGTATATAATCACGTTTTAAGCCTCCCCTTTTTCACGTGGCTAAGTTGGGCTTAAAAGGCTAAGCCCAACATATATTATAATAAACGAACGTATAAAACGGGGGAAAAAGCGTTGGGCCAAATTAATTAATAAATGAAAATATAAAAGTAGAGGGGCCCAAATTCAAGAATGGGTTGGGCCCATGATTGGTGTAAACCTTTACACCATTAGCTTAAATTGATTTTTGAATAATGGGCCGCAAATATTTACATATAAAAAGAAGAAAGACAACATATGTAAATGTAGAAAATACGATGTGTTTAACCCGAGGTTGGATTGAGTTGTGATGTAAACCTGCCTGGAACCGCCCGGCTGTCCAGTAGTCACAACAATACCTATCCAATGTGGGTGGTTAAACATGGAGCCCAATAATGACCCGAGGTTAGACTGAGTTGTGGCGTAAGACTTCCCGGACCCAACCGGCAACTGGCAGCCACAACAATACCTATCTAATGTGAGAGGTCAAGGCTTTAATAAGACAATTAAGGCTGAGTCAGGATTGATAGGATTAAGTAAATTATATTAATACTTAATCAAAATGGAACATGCTAAACTAAACAGACTGATTGGGGGTTAGGTTTACAAAACACTTAACCAAATTAGCATGTTGGCTAGAAATAGAAAACCTAGTAGCGGGGGAGCCTTTTCAGCAGTAACCCTATAAGGTATCATGATACCCTGAAACTAGGCAGGGTGGGGCACGATTACTGGGCTGACTGTAAGAGGTCAAATCAACGGCGGTGGTGCAGCAGTGTAGGTTCTAACGGGGTGTGGGCGTGCACTCACTCCGGCGCAGAAAAATAAGGCACTGGGCACCAGTAGCATACCTGTGCATTCTAGGATTGTGTCGGGCCGCCACCATGGGACTTGATACACCCCATGGTGGGACCAGCATAGGTAACTACAACATCGGGGGCCGTAAGACACATGTAACTATGTGAGTAGGAGCCGATCATCATAAAATGGATCACTTTACCCTGGTTATGGGGTGCCTGTTGGGAACTAGTTTATATGGGTACAGAGATTAATATGGGGTACGATAGTATATTCGACCCTAGACAACTTAACTAAGTTTATGGTGCTTTCCCATTTCTAGCTTATACTTATCATACCCAGTTCTTTATTCATAGACTGAATAGTCCTAGACTTACTCAGGCTTTATGTCTGACTCTACTTTTCTTTCGTCTTCTTTTCTTCCGTTCCCCCCCAGGTCCTCAGGGAGGGAATACCGCAGCTTGACCATCCTTCATATCCAGCTTGAAGAGAAAGAATGTATTGCTTGGATCTTTTCGTTTTGGACTATGGCTTTGGACAACAACTATGGGACTTTTGCAGTTTATTTATGTTTTCTTTATGCTTCTTTAAATAATGTAATCAAGACAGTTATGAAGATGTTATGTTTTTTTTGAAGTATTGTAAGATAATTATGGTATGTTGTTGTAACACATATCTTTTATGAAATAAAAGTTGTTGTTTTTCCGCTGTTCAAAAATTATGAGTTCTTATATTCTGTCTTGTATATCTGTGACTTATACATATAAACCTCCACCAAAATTAGGGCATTCCCTTTGAGAGTGACCCTAACGGAGGTGGGGTGTTTCAAGCATGAATTTTTGAAATGGGTGAAAGCCGAATTCGGGCTTCTTGGCCCCACATATGCAATAGTCGTCAATCAGGCTTTTTTCCTTTAATTATGGATGATGACTTGTTGCTCAGAAGTATGTGGGTTAATCTTGAGAAGTCATTCTTTTGGTTGTACTCTGGGACATTGTAGGGCTCCTAGGATAATAAATGTGCATAGAGTTATCCGGTGATCGAATCATGCTGCTCGAAGCTTGTATCCTATGCCTCCTCATCCGCAGGGGTTTTTGTTGAGTGGTGAGCATCAAATCCACCTCTTCTCTAAGTTCATAGACCCTCATCAAGTCGTGCATTAGAGTTGGATGCAAAAACGAATTGTTGGTACTCAGCCCATGCTAATCTCTAGTCTTCCGTCCAAGCACCGAGGTTTGGCATTAGACGGCGAAACGTCAGACTGCGATCATCCCGGTTATTCCTGCTTACCCTCTACATCAAGGAAAGGTTGGAGATAGGGTGGTTGCGTCACACTTAATTGTTGCATGGGATATGTCCAGCCTTATCTGAGCTTTCCAGTCTAGAAGTAAGTTGGGACCAGCAAATGGACATTTTATTTGCATTTGTTTATTGGTCTCAAGTGTCCCTTTCAAATTCTAACACGTATGCTTGAAAAGGAGATGTTGCTTTTAGAACTTAAGTGATATTATTTTCCAAGTATGAAGGAAAATGTTTTTCGGATAGTCCAAGAAATCCATAGTCCATAGGAATCCAGAATGCCACGATTACATTGGATCGTATTAAGGCCTGAAAACCAATGATCGCTCAAGATCATATTAAGGCCAGGTAGAAATCCAACACTTACAGTACTTCGTCGGGTCCTTCCAGCTACGAGTATTAAGCCGCAGGACATGTCATTGAACAATTCACTCCCAAGGCCTCTTTGCCATTGTCACCTTGAGTCGTATAGGAATTTTAGCATTAGGCACCTGCGTTAGCCCTTTGGACACGACCCTTTTTTTCTTTTCCATTGGCCAACTGTCGTTGCTACGAGTTCGGCCCTCGTGCTCCTTACCAGTTGTCCTTTGTAAATCTGCATTCATAAAAAAAGTAGTATTCCTGCAATATCATACATTTGCAAGTTTGTCATATATTTCAATCAAATATGCTTGTAATCAAAGCATTGTTATGCTAAGTGATGAACAGTAAATCACATCATAGATCGGGTGAGGCTTTTAACCCGGTATCCCTGCAAGTCAAAAATTTTGCAAATAAATAGCATGCCATATTGCAGCTATCGTAAAGGTGTGATGTGTGTATGCCTCCAAATCAATCGTAAGTAAAGTTCCTGGCCAGTGCTTGTTCGATATTGATTAGGATTGACAATGTAATGCCTCCCAGTCCGGAAATAAGGGGTGCGTGCTTAACTTTCATATTTGCCCCCAATGCTTCAATGGGGTAGGAACCCTTTTGTGGCATTTGATCACAATGCCTTTATACTCTTCTGTCGTATGCCCAGAATAGAGTTCGAACTCAACTTTCAATCTAGTCCCTAATCCTTCAGTAGGGTAGAAGTTCATTTGCAGCACACAGTCCCTGGCGCCATTATACTCCCCCGTCGAATGCTAAGGGTGGTGTGGAATCAAGGCGGTCTTTAATCGTGGTGCACCTTCACGCCTTGCAGACGCTTATTTTATCATCCTTTATACTCTCTCTCGAATCTTGAGAACTAGAGTGGCAGACATCATCTTCCTGTCCTTTATACCCTTCCTCAAGTTATGGGGTTAGAGTTATTCACACGAACGGTCACATCAGTCGTCCCGGCGCTCCTTCTACACTATTTTCAAGAGCGGGAGTCCACCATATTGAGTGTCTTTCTCAAACTCGGTTCTAGTCCATACTCCATGCTTCACTCAAGTGGATGGAGTTTTTCGAGCAAGCGGTCGGATCACACTCGCCAAGGTGATACCTCATAATCCGTAATTCATGGGTAAAGGTGGCCATTTGCAATAATCAAGTCTCTCTTGTCCCGTCGACTCGTGGGCTGAAGTTTGGTCGGACGTTGCAGTATCGTCCTTTAAATGCTCCCTTAAATCATGAGAGTAAGAGTCATGGATCGAGTGGTCTTTAATCATGGCGCGCCCATCACACTCATCCCTGGTTATAATTATATCCTGGCTCTGAGGATAAGAGTTAGTCGGGGAAACAGTTAGAAAACGTTTGCCAAGGCTCCGTGTTCATCTAACCAATCCGTGGGAGGAGTGATTGGCACCGAACTTCGGGTACCTGCATCATTCATATCGCATGAGTTAGTCATGTCAATAACTTGGGAATTACATGAAAAGTAAATTGCATAATTAGAAAGTAAGCATATAAAGGGGTTATGCTGCCTCCTTTATTTGGATTCATGTAATTTAGTGGCGTCGAGCATAGGATCGAGCAATGTAGATGGTCGAACTACGTCCATCTGGAATCAAATTCTGACTCTAAAATGCAAAAATCAGTGCACAATTATCTTGAGGTATGCCATGTGTGAGACAAGGAGAGGATGGTCATTTCGGATCCACCTTGAGCTATACAACTTTCCTCAAACAAAGGGCGTGACTTCGTAAATGAGCAGTTCAGTCGAGCTCGTTATGGTTTTGTTCCATAACACTATATGCGGGTGTTACAAGTCTGATTGGTTGCAAATCCTGGATACCTACACCATCCACATATTAATTCATCTGAGTTAATTACATCAATAACTCACAAAGCATGCAAATATAAGAGTCGTGGTTGAAAAATAATCATGTCAAAGGAATGAACATCATTCTTGGCAAAATGGAGTTGCATATTCATTGCAGGTCCATTTTGCCTTGCCATATCTCTGCAAAGGGATGGTTGTCAAAGTCTTTAACTGATGACGAATGTCTTTTCAAACCATCGTGGGACGGTGGTCCCAACAATGAATAGATATTAATCGGGTATTTGGAGCGACAAAGGCGGTTTCTTGAGTAACTTGGTTGTCCAAACCATTCCACTCCAACTTCGGTTGGGATTTTTAGCATTAGACACCACGGTGCTATGTAAGCTCTGAATTCCGCTAGAGCTAGTCGATCGAGACCTTGATCAGATAAGCTTAAATGCAATAGCAAGGCTTGCAAGACTTCAAGTAATGTTCACACATTCTGTCACAGCTTGTTGTATGAAGTGGAGAGCTAATGGTTGATTCATATTTGAGATGATCTCAAGCTCTCATCTCTTGACTGAGGTCATTTGGTGGCTGGTCAGCAGTCAATGTTACTGTCATCTGGGCAAGGATTCCTAGGTCCAATCATGGCCTGTGGTGGTTCAACTGATACCTAACTCTGGGAACAAAAATATGTTGATCTAACCCTTATTCGATGGCAAACAATCTCCCTCGATACGGTTGAAAGAACATAGGCATTGCAAAGTTTAGCTAAGCTATTCAGAGAGCGAACCATAGGACATATGTCTTTCACCACGTTCTTCAAGTGAGGTGTAGCTTCGTAGTGCTAGGATCCTCAGTTGCTTTCTGATATCCCATCAATGAGAATCATGATCGCTAGGATCATATGAACTACCTTCGAAGTAGCGCCCGGATTGCCTCATATAACCGTCATTCGGGACTCCGCCGATTGGATAGGTCTAAGTTGCACAAATCAGGTGATCACTACTCATTCGGGAACGAGCATCAGTTGTACTGGTGAAATCTATACACCATCGGAGCTCCAGAAGAGGAGATTAGCAATCATTATCTCGTATACTGCCATAGCCAGCATGTCGAATCTTTTCAATAGATCCTCACATTGAATAACATTAGTAAATAGGTGTTATGGCTCTAAGAAAAATTCCAGTCATTGCCAATTTGTTGTTGATATACTCAGACTATCTACTGAATCTTGGATGATAAGTGTTGGTGACAATTGTAGGAAAAAATGTACTCTGAGCCGAAGGCGAGCATTGCTCTGAGCCGAAGGCGAGCCGTCAGCGGGTTCGGGCGCAACACAGGTGGTGGTCCAGGGCCCCACAGGTTACGTTACATGGCTATTGATGATTCAAGAGTTAACAGTCAAATGGTGCAAATAAAAAGAGATAAATGGATTATTGATAATGGTTGTTTGAGATGTTTGACAGGAAATCTAGACTTACTAAATGACATAGTCTATGAAGATGTAGGAATGGACAATTATAGTGATAACTCGAAAGGATATGTGATTGGCATCGGCAGTGCCAGTAATTCAAAATCTCCAACTATTTCTAATGTTTTATTATTTAAAATTTTAAAACATAACCATCTTAGTATAAGTCAATTACGTGATAAAGGTTACAGAGTTAAATTTCAAAAAGATAAGTGTTTAACCAAAGATAATAATTCAAATATAATTTTGAAGGAATTATTCAGACCAAAAAATGGTTCTAACACCCAAATTACTTGAATTCGTGGAGAATTATGTCTAGAAATGAAATAAAATGCAGAAACACACAAGATTTACAATGGTTCGGCGTTAAAAAGCCTACATCCACTTCATATTTTCTCATTTCATTCATAGATTACAATTACAATGAACATAATTACTCAATCACTCGTATTAAATGAATAATTCTCTCTGAATTCATTGAATCTATTGAATTTATTGAAGAAGTTGGTCATTTTCAGTAGAGGAATTCGCCTAGAGAAGCCATGAAGAAGACAAATGCCAAAAGTTCCTTAAAATGGCCATGTCTTCCTATATTTATAGGCATTGGACAGCCATGGATTGGGTGCCCACGTGGCATGCATCTAGCGGGCTTCGAAATTGGTTATGAGAGAGTGGAGAACATGCGGAGTTCGGCCTTAAATGTAGGAGTCAGTGGTGCGAGTTTATAGCCTAAAGAATGGGTCACGTTGTGTGTAGTTGTTGCAGCTCCGAGCAGGTCGGGTAGGGGGCGAACCACCAGGTGATGACCCGATCCCGGGTGGCATTATGAACCGACCTCGGGGGGCCTCACGGAGCCTCACAAACCGACTTCAAAAGGGGGCGACCCGATAGTAGGCGAGCCAGTCCTCACAAATGCCAAAATCCAAGTTTTTCCATATTCCGCCGCTTCATCCGAACGATTGCTGATTAATTCATGTACATATTCAAATCCTTTGTGTAACAACCCAAAAAATCAAAACCAATTTAATATTTTATTTTAAGGAAATTTTGTTAATAAATGCGTCAAAATTTAAAAATTCCATTTTTAAATTAAATGATTTTTATAAATTTTACGATGTTATTAATGAATGATTTCAATTTTATGTCTAATAAACAATTTATAATTAGATAAAGGGTGATTTATAACAATTGAACTGTTTATAAATAAATTGCATGAACGAATACTCAAAATAGTCAATTTTGATTTGACTGTATAAATCAACTTATGATATTCATTTTTAGATTTAAAATATAAATTAAATTAAGATGCAATGTAAAATAAATATTTATATTTGCGATTTTGTCAATTCTTGAACAATAGGTGCAAACCATTTCATAAATTTATAAACAACCATGATCTGCATTACTAACCGATTTGAATATCTAGCGTTAAAATTTCTTCGTTGTTTAAAAATGAATATTATGGAAAGACTTGTATCGTCATAAATTTAGAAATGAATTTAATACTTATCATGCAACTTGATAAGAAGAAAAATATATGATTGAAATCAAGTTTTAATTTACAAGTTGAAATTTTTGATATTGCTAGTAATAAATTTTGTTTTGAATAGACCGTTAAAAAACTAAATTTATTACGGTAGTAATTGTGATGAAGTTAATGAAATTTTGATGTACAAATGGTGTCATTAAACTAAAAATATAACGCATATTTATAAAAGCAATGCATTATTTTTGTCTCATTATTTTAATTATTGCCAAAAACCATGTGAATTTAATATCTATATTTTTTTTCTTTTAATTTACAATTAATGTTTACCATTTAAGGTTTAACATTCATTCATTAATATCATTTCTTTCCTTGAGCGTTCTCAAAAATTAAACCGTTCATTGCTTTTGGCCTTTTGTCCTTTTTATACAAACCATTCAATTCTTTCCAAAGCATGCATGGTCCCAAGGAAATTTAATATAGACTATGTCAGTTTCTTTTTGTTTTCTTCTTATATATTTATCCATCAACAACTTTTTGTATATATAAATAAAATGGACATGTCATAGAAAAATCAAAAAGGGAAAGAATTAAAACCCTCCACTATATAATATCTTTTCCTCTCCACAAATCCTCATTTTCTCTTTTTCCTAAAAAAAAAAAAAAAAAAAAAAAAAAAAATTTAACAGCAGCCCTCTTTCTCTCCCCCACTCTCTCGAAAATCTGCAGGAAAGCCCCTCAAAATTAAATAATTTATATCTCTCAAATCGTAAGGAGTTAGGCCATGAATTTTTTTGAGCATATAGAGAAAGAAGAAAGATTAGAGGAAGAAATTACAGAAACCGAGCTGAGAAATCTAAACTCACCTATTGAAGGGCTCTATTAAAAATTAATTGCTTGTTCATTGATTGTTGAATATTGTTTATAAAATATATGTATGCAATAAAATATTCATGCTATGAAGTTGTGAATGCGATAAAATATTCATGCTATGAAGTTGTGAATGCGATAAAATATTTGTGCTATGAAGTTGTAAATGCGATAAAATGTTAATGTGATGTAGAAAATTGTGTGTGATAAAATTTTGTATGCAATGTAGAAAGTTGTTGTAAGGTCTTTAATTTTAAAACAAAAATTATTATTGATTTCAGTGTGAAAAATTCTACTTTTTTTATATAATTAAAATTACTTAATCATGATTGTGATATAACCCCTGCGTTGTTAAATTCTATTTGTATGATACATGATTTGATCTAGAACCGATGTTATTATGTCGATCTATTGATTTGATGGTGTTTGTGTTGAAAAAAATTGTTGGAAACAAACTAACTAGTTATGTTGAAAAAGAAAAAGAGTTGGATTAAAATTGTCATTGTGACAAATTAGAATTATTGGATTAAGTTTGTCAATTTTGTCAATTTAGAATTATTGAAATAAAATTGTCATTTTTGACAAAATATAATAGTTGAAACAATAATTAACAATTTTGTTAATTAGATTTTAGTTAAACAAAACTCAACATTTTTGTTAATTAGAATTGAGTTAAACAAAAATTATCATTTTTGTTTATTGGATTAGTCGAATCAAAAATTAACATTTTTGTTAACTAGAATTGAGCTAAACAAAAATTATCATTTTTGTCAAATTAGAATAATGAGATTAAAATTATCACTTTGTCAAAATATAATTATTGGATAAAAATTGACATTTTTGTCAAAAGATAATTGTTGAATTAAATTTGTCATTTTTGGTCAAATCAAAATAGTTGAAATAAAAAGGACATTTTTGTTGTAACAAAATAGTTGAAAATAAAAAAGGACATTTTGTTATAAGAAGATAGTGAAACAAAAATTATCATTTTTATAGTTGAATCAAAGTATACATTTTTGTCAAAATAGTTTAGTTGAACAAAAATGAACATTTTTGTCAAAATAGAGTTGTTGAAACAAAAATATACATTTTTGTCAAAACATAATGGTTGAAATAAAATATACATTTTTGTAAAAATATAATTGTTGAACAAAAATATACATTTTTGTCAAATTAGAATAAGTGAACAGAAATGTATTTTTGTCAAATTAGAATAGTTGAAACAAAATGTACATTTTTGCCAAAACATATTAGTTGAAATAAAATATACATTTTTGTAAAAATATAATTGTTGAATAAAAATGAACATTTTGTCAAATTAGGATCGTTGAAAATAAAAATGTACATTTTTGTCAAAACATATTAGTTGAAAAAAATTATACATTTTTTTCAAAATATAATTGTTGAATAAAAATGAACATTTTGTCAAATTAGAATAGTTGAAAATAAAAATGTACATTTTTGTCAAAACAATTAGTTGAAATAAAATATACATTTTTGTCAAAATATAATTGTTGAACAAAAATGAATATTTTGTCAAATTAGAATTGTTGAAACAAAAATATACATTTTTGTCAAAACATAATGCTTGAAACAAAATAAACGTTTTTGTAAAATATAATTGTTGAACATAAATGAACATTTTGTCAATTTAGAATTGTTGAACAAAAATATACATTTTTGTCAAATTGGAACAAGTAAATAGAAATGAACATTTTGTCAAATTAGAATAGTTGAAACAAAATGTACATTTTTGTCAAAACATATTAGTTGAAACAAATTATACATTTTTATAAAAATATAATTGTTGAATAAAAATGAACATTTTGTCAATTTAGAATAGTTGAAAATAAAAATATATATTTTTGTCAAAACATATTATTGAAATAAAATATACATTTTTGTCAAAATATAATTGTTGAACAAAAATGAACATTTTGTCAAATTAGAATTGTTGAAAAAAAAAATATACATTTTTGTCAAAACATAATGGTAGAAACAAAATATACATTTTTGTAAAAATATAAATGTTGAACAAAATGAACATTTTGTCAAATTAGAATTGTTAAACAAACATATACATTTTTGTCAAATTAGAATATGTGAATAGAAATGAGCATTTTGTCAAATTAGAATAGTTGAAACAAAATGTACATTTTTGTCAAAACATATTAGTAGAAATAAAATATACATTTTTGTCAAAATATAATTGTGGAATAAAAATGAACATTTTGTCAAATTAAAATAGTTGAAAATAAAAATGTACATTTTTGTCAAAACATATTAGTTGAAACAAAATATACATTTTTGTCAAAATATAATAATTGAATAAAATATACATTTTGTCAAATTAGAATAGTTGAAAATAAAAATGTACATTTTTGTCAAAACATATTAGTTGAAAAAAAATATACATTTTTGTCAAAATATAATTGTTGAATAAAAATGAACATTTTGTTAAATTAGAATAGTTGGAAATAAAAATGTACATTTTTGTCAAAAATATTAGTTGAAATAAAATATACATTTTTGTCAAAATATAATTGTTGAATAAAAATTAACATTTTGTCAAATTAGAACAGTTGAAAATAAAAATGAACATTTTTGTCAAAACATATTAGTTGAAACAAAATAAACATTTTTGTCAAAATATAATTGTTGAACAAAAATGAACATTTTGTCAAATTAGAATTATTGAAACAAAAATATACATTTTTTGTCAAAACATAATGGTTGAAACAAAATATACATTTTTGTCAAAATATAATTGTTGAACAAAAATGAACATTTTGTCAAATTAGAATTGCTGAAACAAATATACATTTTTATCAAATTAGAATGGTTGGAACAAAAATATACATTTTTGTCAAATTAGAATTCTTGAAATAAAATTGTCATTTTTACAAAAGAGTAGATGAATTAAAATTATCATTTTTGTCACAATATAATTATTGGAATAAAATTGTCATTTTTGACAAAATAGATTTGTTGAGTCAAAATATACATCTTTGTCAAAAAGATTAATTGAAACAAAAATAAACTTTTTTGTCAAAGTAGATTAGTTAAATCAATATATCTTTTTGTCAAATTAGTTTAGTTGAAACAAAATACTCATTTTTGACAAAATAGATTAGTTGAGTCAAAATATACATTTTTGTCAAAACATATTAGTTAAAACAAAAATGTACATTTTTATCAAAACATATTATTTGAAACAAAGATTTATATTTTGTCAAAATATGATGGTTGAAAACAAAAATTACATTTTGGTTAAATAGATTTGAGTTATAACAAAAATTACATTTTCGTTAAATAGATTGGACTTATAATAAAAATGATATTTTAGTTAAATAGATTTGTATTTGAGCAAAAATATTAATTTTATTGAACTAGAATTGTCATCAAAAAATGAATAATCACTTTTTAGTCATTTTGTTGAACTAGAATTGTCAACAAAAATGAAATAATCACTTTTTAATCATTTTGTTGAAATAGAATTGTCAACAAAATGAATGAATCACTTATTAATCATTTTGTTGAAATAGAATTATCAACAAAAATGAATGTATCACTTTTTATGTTTTTGTTGAAATAGAATTTGTATGTTAATTAAAGAATCATTTTCATTTTCACAACATACATTAGAATTTGTATGTTAATTAAAGAATCATTTATTTTGTCACAACATACATTAGAATTTATATGTCAATTAAAGAATTATTTTTATTGTCACAACATACATTAGAACTTATATGTTAATTAAAGAATCGTTTTTATTGTCACAACATACATTAGAATTTGTATGTTAATTAAAGAATCATTTTTATTGTCACAACATACATTAGAATTTGTATGTTAATTAAAGAATCATTTTTATTGTCACAACATACATTAGAATTTGTATGTTAATTAATCATTTTCATTTTCACAACATACATTAGAATTTGTATGTTAATTAAATAATCATTTTTATTGCCACAACATACATTAGAATTTATATGTTAACTAAAGATTGATTTTTATTATCACAACATACATTAGAATCTGTATGTTAACTAAAGAATCATTTTTATTGTCACAACATACATTAGAATTTGTATGTAAGTTAAACAATTATTGTTATTGTCAACACATACATTGAAACTACATACAAATAAAATATTTATTTTTATTTGTTAAACTTAAAAATAGAAATACAAATAAAAATTAGCTATTTATTTGTCATTAGCTCAATTGTCATGTAAATAAAATACATTTTATTTGACATTATGAACGTGTAGATATGATATGCCAATAAAACATTCTTTTATTTGGCGTGTTAAATACGTTAGTGGAATCATCTAATGGTTTATATTTATATATAATTTTATATATAAATTAAAATTAAAATTAAACGAATTGCACGATGTAGTTCCCGTTTCGCAATCATAACTTTAAATGATTATAACGAAAGATCCGACCGTCGGATTTTCCCAAAACTGGAACCGTTAGGACCGCGTTGGGAAGATCTTTCCAAAGATATAAATTTTGTTAAAATCCAATGGTTAGATTTAGAGATATGTGTAAATCAAATTTTGATAAAAACAACGCTAGGGCCGCCTATTGACCCGAAGCGTCGTTAAATTAAATTGAGCTATTTTTATATAAATAGAAATAACAATAAATCGTTATAAAATAATATTAACAATATAAGATGGTTTAAATTATATATATGTGAATATTATTTGAAAAGACCGAGTTCAATCTCATTTCAAATAATTATACGATGATTTAAATCGAAGATATAGAAGATGGTGATTGAAAACCGGCGATCTTCACATCGAAAGGATGACTACTGATGCCCGGCATTGGGTATCTCCCAATAAAGGGTTAAAGTGGTAGTTGTCCGAATATACTTGTTGATTTTCCAGATAGGCGAGTACCTCTCTCCCGTATTGGACATACGGGACGAGGAATAAGGTGTCTCCGATTTCGTATAGACTCAGAACGGACTTGTAAATGGATATGTGTCTGACGTTGAATTTCATTCTATGTAAATTGATTTCTATTTAATATATATATATATATATATATATATGTTTAGTGGCGGAGAATTTATTCTCTTGCTTAACACCCTTCTCTGAGAAGCATGAGCTCAGAGGTTATATATTGATGGTTATTGATCGCATGGCTTGAATTGTCAATGTGGCATACCAAGATGCAATTGATCAAGGCTTTTGTTGAAAAGCAGATTCTTGTGGTTGATGATCAAAGCACGGCCTGTTTAGGCGTACCTTTGTGTATAGCGTTACTTCGCGAGCCTCACACCCCGGTAAGAGTCAGAAACGGGACAAGTGAACGCAGGGAGTGCACATGTTTCTTTCTAGCTAGAAGTGGTACAGGGTTTTGCAAGCCCTGGCATTTTACTTATGTGGATGATGGATTACGAGGCCTCGGTTATATTGGTCAATAATGACCAAATTATAGGTTCAATAGGACCGGGAACGTGTGTTCAGGCATAACTAATCCACTAAGGTATATTTTGGACCGGCCCTGTAGGATCCAAGGGTTCATTGCGGGGAATCCTGACACAATTGCTAGAGTGTCTCGAATCGGTAAGGAGATCGTCCCTAGCCTTAACTCTTGATGGAAACCCAATTTCCAATACGACATTACGGTTTTGATTGTAAACCTATATATGGCAACATAGTAGGATGGGGTACTATGCCGTCTAGGATTGATACATTTACTTTAAAGTATTTTAAAAACTGATTAGACACTAATAATAATATTAAAATATCATTTTCTACGTATCAAGCATGTTTGATCATTATAAGGTAAAACTCTATCCTCCGGTTTGCGTTGCATTGTGTGATGGGACTTGAGTCTTATAATGATTTCATTTTTCTAAAATGAATTGCGTTGTTTTGAATAAAAATTTATTTAATTTATGTACTGGCACTCCAATGGAGTAAACCCGTTCCGCGTTAGCGGCGTGACTCTGTGATTAGCCATATTGTTAAATAAGTTAGGAAATATTCCTCATACCAGTCCCACGACCGACTCGTAGTTTGTTTCACTTTGCAAACTCGGGTGCCCTCTTTTCCACACGGGCAGTCGAGTAGCTTATTTTGCAGATATATTGAGCAGGATTCTAGATCGAAACTTAAAGATGTTTCCAGAGCATTGATAATCTTCCGCTGTATTTTTTTTGATGTACTCTGATATATTCTGTACTCTGACGTAACATTATTATGATGTTTATAAAAGTCTTCTATTATTTGTTCTGATGTGTTGTATACTCAGAGTTAGTGCATTCGAGGATTTCCAACCTTTGGATCAGACCTGTGTGGTTTATGATGGATTCAAAGGGCAGGAATATTCGGGTCAATACATGTGGTATCAGAGCTTTGGTTAACTTAAACATTCGGGGTACAACTCATTAGAACTAAACAAAAGACTCATCAGAGGTAGGATTAGAAATATCCTATAAAATATTCATTAGAGATGGGATCAGTAGTATCCTAGAATGAGAAAACTCGTTAGAGATGGGGTTAGAAATGCCCTAGAATGAGTTGAGAGTGACAAATTTATAATTAACGTATTTGCGATTATATATATAATCCGATTTTGAAAAATATGATTTTTGAATATATAAAAGTTATATATAGTTGAAAAGTTAATCAACTAATTGATTGATGATTGTGTTGTGTGATTATTAGTTCAACTAATAAGATTATTGAAACCAATAAATGAATGAAAGTCGAGTTGGTTAACTAAACAACTATCAGCTCCGTTCATTTTCGAGTACGAAAAATTTTTAAGTGGGGGAGATTGTAACAACCCGAAAAATCAAAACCAATTTAAAATTTTATTTTAAGGAAATTTTGTTAGAAAATGTGTTAGAATTTAAAATTTTCATTTTTAAATTAAATGATTTTTATAAATTTTATGATGTTATTAATGAATGATTTCAATTTTATTTCTAATAAACAATTTGTAATTAGATAAATGGTGATTTATAACAATTGAACTTTTTATGAATAAATTGCATGAACGAATATTCAAAATAGTTAATTTTTATTTGACTGTATAAATCAATTTATGATATTCGTTTTGAGATTTAAAATATAAATTAAATTAAGATGCAATGTAAAATAAATATTTATATTTGAGATTTTGTCAATTCTTGAACAATAGGTGCGAACCATTTCATAAATTTATAAACAAACGTGATTTGCATTACTAACTTGTTTGAATATTTAGCGTTAAAATTTCTTCGTTGTTTAAAAATGAATATTATGGAAAGAGTTATACCGTCATAAATTTAGAAATGAATTTAATACTTATCATGCAACTTGATAAGAAGAAAAATATATGTTTAAAATCAATTTTTAATTTACAAGTTGAAATATTTAATATTAATAATAATAAATTCGTTTTGAATAAACCGTTAAAATCTAAATTTATTACAATAGTAATTGTGATAAAGTTAATGAAATTTTGATGTATAAACGGTGCCATTAAACTAAAAATACAACGCATATTTATATAATTAATGCATTATTTTTGTCCCATCACTTTAATTGTTGCAAAAACATGTGAATTTAATATCTATATTTTTTTCTTTTAATTTACAATTAATGTTTACCATTTAAGGTTTAACATTCATTCATTAATATCATTTCTTTCCTTGAGCGCTCTCAAAAATTAAACTGTCCATTATTATTGGCCTTTTGCCCTTTTTATACAAACCATTCAATTCTTTCCAAAACACGCATTGTCCCAAGGAATTTTAATATAGACTATGTCAGTTTCTTTTTGTTTTATTCTTATATATTTATACATCAACAACTTTTCGTATATATAAATAAAATGGACATGTCATAGAAAAATCAAAAAGGGAAAGAATTAAAACCCTCCACTATATAATATCTTTTCCTCTCCACAAATCCTCATTTTCTCTTCTTCCTCAAAAATAAATAAAATAAAATAAAAAAATAAATAAAAATAACAACAACCCTCTCTCTCTCTCTCTCTCCCTCTCTCTCTCGAAAATCTGCAGGAAAGCCCCTCAAAATTAAATAATTTATATCTCCCAAACTGTAAGGAGTTAGGCCATGAAATTTTTTGAGCATCTAGAGAAAGAAGAAAGATTAGACGAAGAAATTACAGAAACCAAGGTGAGAAATCTAAACTCACCTATCAAAGGGCTCTATTAAAAATTAATTGTTTGTTCATTGATTGTTGAATATTGTTTATAAAGTATATGTATGCGATAAAATATTCATGCTATGAAGTTGTAAGTGCGCTAAAATATTCATGCTATGAAGTTGTGAATGCGATAAAATATTCATGCTATGAAGTTGTAAATGCGATAAAATGTTAATGTGCTGTAGAAAATTGTGTGTGTGATAAAATTATGTATGCAATGTAGAAAGTTGTTGTAAGATCTTTAATTTTAAAATAGAAATTATCATTGATTTCAATGTGATAAATTCTACTTTTTTATGTAATTAAAACTAGTTAATCATGATAGTGATATAACCCTTGCGCTGTTAAATTCTATTTGTATGATACGTGATTTGATTTAGAACTGATGTTGTTATGTCGATCCATTGAATTGATGGTGTTTATGTTGAATGAAATTGTTGGAAACAAAAATACCAATTAGGTTGAAAAAGAAAAAGAGTTGGATTAAAATTGTCATTGTGACAAATTAGAATTATGGGATTAAGTTTATCAGTTTTGTCAGTTTAGAACTGTTGAAATAAAATTGTCATTTTTGACAAAATATAATAGTTGAAACAATAATTAACAATTTTGTTAATTAGATTTTAGTTAAGAAAAAATCAACATTTTTGTTAATTAGAATTGAGTTAAACAAAAATTATCATTTTTGTTAATTAGATTAGTTGAATCAAAAATTAACATTTTTGTTAATTAGAATTGAGTTAAACAAAAACTATCATTTTTGTTTGTTAGATTAGTTGAATCAAAAATTAACATTTTTGTTAACTAGAATTGATTTAAACAAAAATTATCATTTTTGTCAAATTAGAATAATGAAATTAAAATTATCATTTTTGTCAAAATATAATTATTGGATAAAAATTGACATTTTTGTCAAAATATAATTGTTGAATAAAATTTGTCATTTTTGGCCAAATCAAAATAGTTGAAATAAAAAGGACATTTTTTTTGTAACAAAATAGTTGAAAATAAAAAAGGACATTTTGTTGTAAGAAGATAGTGAAACAAAAATTATCATTTTTATAGTTGAATCAAAGTATACATTTTTGTCGAAATAGTTTAGTTGAACAAAAATGAACATTTTTGTCAAATTAGAATTGTTGAAACAAAAATATACATTTTTGTCAAAACATAATGGTTGAAAAAAAATATACATTTTTGTAAAAATATAATTGTTGAACAAAAATAAACATTTTTGTCAAATTAGAATAAGTGAATAGAAATGAACATTTTGTCAAATTAGAATAGTTAAAACAAAATGTACATTTTTGTCAAAACATAATGGTTGAAACAAAATATACATTTTTGTAAAAATATAACCGCTGAACAAAAATGAATATTTTGTCAAGTTAGAATTGTTGAACAAAAATATACATTTTTGTCAAATTAGATAAGTGAATAGAAATGGACATATTGTCAAATTAGAATAGTTGAAATAAAATGTACATTTTTTTCAAAACATATTAGTTGAAATAAAATACACATTTTTGTCAAAATATAATTGTTGAATAAAAATGAACATTTTGTCAAATTAGAATAGTTGAAAATAAAAATGTATATTTTTATCAAAACATATTAGTTAAAACAAAATATGCATTTTTGTCAAAAAATAATTGTTGAATAAAAATGAACAGTTTGTCAAATTAGAATAGTTGAAAACAAAAATGTACATTTTTTTCAAAACATATTAGTTGAAACAAAATATACATTTTTGTCAAAATATACATTTTTGTCAAAATATAATTGTTGAATAAAAAATGAACAATTTGTCAAAACATAATAGTTGAAATAAAATATACATTTTTGTCAAAATATAATTGTTGAATAAAAATGAACATTTTGTCAAATTATAATAGTTGAAAATAAAAATGTTCATTTTTGTCAAAACATACTAGTTGAAACAAAATATACATTTTTGTCAAAATATAATTATTGAACAAAAATGAACATTTTGTCAAATTAGAATTGTTGATACAAAAATATACATTTTTGTCAAAACATAATGGTTGAAACAAAATATACATTTTTGTAAAATAATTGTTGATCAAAAATGCACATTTTGTCAAATTAGAATTGTTGAAACAAAAATACACATTTTTTCAAAACATAATGGTTGAAACAAAATATAAATTTTTGTAAAAATATAATTGTTGAACAAAAATGAACATTTTGTCAAATTAGAATTGTTGAATAAAAATATACATTTTTGTCGAATTAGAATAAGCGAATAGAAATAAACATTTTGTCAAATTAGAATAGTTGAAACAAAATGTACATTTTTGTCAAAACATATTAGTTGAAACAAAATGTACATTTTTGTCAAAACATATTAGATGAAATAAAATATACATTTTTATCAAAATATAATTGTTGAATAAAAATGAACATTTTGTCAAATTAGAATAGTTGGAAATAAAAATATAAATTTTTGTCAAAACATATTAGTTGAAACAAAATATACATTTTTTTTTTTCAAAATATAGTTGTTGAATAAAAATGAACATTTTGTCAAATTAGAATAGTTGAAAATAAAAATGTACATTTTTGTCAAAACATGTTAGTTGAAACAAAATATACATTTTTGTCAAAATATAATTATTGAATGAAAATGCACATTTTGTCAAATTAGAATAGTTGAAAATAAAAATGTACATTTTTTTTCAAAACATATTAGTTGAAATAAAATATAAATTTTTGTCAAAATATAATTGTTGAATAAAAATGAACATTTTGTCAAATTAGAATAGTTTAAAATAAAAATGTACATTTTTGTCAAAACATATTAGTTGAAACAAAATATACATTTTTATCAAAATATAATTGTTGAACAAAAATGAACATTTTATCAAATTAGAATTGTTGAAACAAAAATATACATTTTTGCCAAAACATAATGGTTGAAACAATATGTACATTTTTGTAAAAATATAATTGTTAAACAAAAATGAACATTTTGTCAAATTAGAATTGTTTAAACAAAAATATACATTTTTGTCAAATTTGAATTGTTGGAACAAAAATATACATTTTTGTCAAATTAGAATTGTTGAAATAAAATTGTCGTTTTGACAACATAGAATAGATGAATTATAATTATCATTTTTTTTCAAAATATAATTATTGGATTAAAATTGTCATTTTTGAAAAAATAGATTAGTTGAGTCAAAATATACATCTTTGTCAAAAAATTAATTGAAACAAAAATAAGCCTTTTTGTCAAAGTAGACTAGTTGAACAATATATATTTTTGTCAAATTAGTTTAGTTGAAACAAAATACTCATTTTTTGACAAAATAGATAAGTTGAGTCAAAATATATATATTTTTGTCAATACATATTAGATGAAACAAAATGTACATTTTTGTCAAAACATATTAGTTGAAACAAAATGTACATATTTGTCAAAACATATTAGTTGAAACAAAGATTTACATTTTGTCAAAATGTGATGGTTGAAAACAAAAATTACATTTTGGTTAAGTAGATTTGAGTTATAACAAAAATTACATTTTTGTTAAATAGATTGGAGTTATAAAAAAAATTAGTTAAATAGATTTGTTGTTTTAGCAAAAATATTAATTTTATTGAACTAGAATTGTCAACAAAAAAATGAATAATCACTTTTTAGTCATTTTGTTGAACTAGAATTGTCTACAAAAATGAAATAATCACTTTTTAATCATTTTGTTGAAATAGAATTGTCAACAAAATGAACGAATCACTTTTTAATCATTTTGTTGAAATAGAATTGTCAACAAAATGAATGAATCGCTTTTTAATCATTTTGTTGAAATAGAATTGTCAACAAAAATGAATGTATCACTTTTTATGCGTTTGTTGAAATAGAATTTGTATGTTGAATCATTTTCATTTTCACAACATACACTAGAATTTGTATGTTAATTAAAGAATCATTTTTATTGTCACAACATACACTAGAATTTGTATATTAATTAAAGAATCATTTTTATTGTTACAACATACACTAGAGTTTGTATGTTAATTAAAGAATCATTTTTATTGTCACAACATACACTAGAATTTGTATGTTAATTAAAGAATCATTTTTATTGTCACAACATACATTAAAATTTGTATGTTAATTAAAGAATCATTTTTATTGTCACAACATACAATAGAATTTATATGTTAATTAAAGAATCATTTTCAATTTTACGACATACATTAGAATTTGAATGTTAATTAAAGAATCATTTTCATTGTCACAACATACATTAGAATTTGTACGTTAACTAAAGAATCATTTTTATTGTCACAACATACATTAGAATTTGTATGTTAACTAAAGAATCATTTTTATTGTCACAGCATACATTAGAATTTGTATGTAAGTTAAAGAATTATTGTTATTGTCAAAACATACATTGAAACTATATACAAATAAAATATTTCTTTTTATTTGTTAAAGCTAAAAATAGAAATAAAAATAAAAATTAGCTTTATATTTGTCATTAGCTCAATTGTCACGTAAATAAAATACAATTTATTTGACATTATGAACATGTAGATATGATATGCCAATAAAACATTCTTTTATTTGGCGTGTTAAATACGTTAGTGAAATCATCTATTGGTTTATATTTATATATAATTTTATATATAAATATAAATTAAAATTAAACAAATCGCACGCTGTAGTTCTCGTTTCACAATCATAACTTTAAATGATTATAACGAAAGATCCGACTGTCGGATTTTCCCAAAACTGGAACCGTTATGACCGCTTTGGGAAGATCTTTCCAACGATATAAATTTTGTTAAAATCCAGCGGTTAGATTTCGAGATATGTATAAATCAAATTTTGATAAATACAGCGCTTGGCCCGCTTATTGACCCGAAGCATCGTTAAATTAAATTGAGTTATTTTTATATAAATAAAAATAGCGATAAATCGTTATAAAATAATATTAATGATATAAAATGGTTTAAATTATAATATGCGAGAATTATTTGAAAAGACCGAGTTCAATCTTATTTTGAATAATTATACGATGATTTAAATCGAAGATATAGAAGACGGTGATTGAAGACTGGCGATCTTCACATGGAAAGAATGACTGCTGATGCCCGACATTGGGTAGCTCCTAGTAAAGGATTAAAGTGGTAGTTTTCCGGATGTACTTTGTGATTGTCCGAATAGGCGAGCACCTCTCTTCCGTATTGGACATACGGGATGAGGAATAAGGTGTCTTCGGTTTCGTTCAGACCCATAATGGACTTGTAAATGGATGTGTGTCTGACGTTGAATTTTATTCTATGTGAATTGATTTCTACTTAATATATATCTGTTTGGTGGTGGAGAATTTATTCTCTTGCTTAACACCCTTCTCTGAGACGCATGAGCTCAGAGGTTATATATTGATGGTTATTGATCGCATGGCTTGAATTGTCAATGTGGCATGCTAAGATGCAATTGATCGAGGCTTTTGTTGAAAAGCAGAGCCATGTGGTTGATGATCAAAGCACGGCCTGTTTAGGTGTAGCCTTGTATATAGCATTACTTTGCAAGCCTCATACCTCGGTAAGTGTCAAAAACGGGACAAGGGAACGCAGGGAGTGCAGACGTTTCTTTCTAGCTAGAAGTGGTATCAGGGTTTTGCAAGCCCTGACATTTTACTTATGTGGATGATGGATTATGAGGCCTCGGTTATATTGGTCGATAGTGATCAAATTATAGGTTCAATAGGACCGGGAAACGTGTGTTCAGGCATAACTAATCCACTAAGGTATATTTGTGGACCGGCCGTGCAGGATCCAAGGGTTCACTGCGGGGAATCTTGACACATTTGCTAGAGTGTCTCGAATCGGTAAGGAGATCGTCCCTAGCCTTGACTCATGATGGAAACCCAATTTCCAATACGACATTACGATTTTGATTGTAAACCTATATACGGCGACATAGTAGGATGTGGTACTATGTCATTTAGGATTGATACATTTACTTTGAAGTATTTTAAAAACTGATTAGACACTAATAATAATATTTTAATTTCATTTTCTACGTATCAAGCATGTTTGATCATTATAAGGTAAAACTCTATCCTACGGTTTGCGTTGCATTGTGTGATGGGACTTGAGTCTTATAATGATTTCATTTTTCTAAAAAAGCATTGTGTTGTTTTGAATAAAAATTTATTTAATTTATGCACTGGCAATCCAATGGAGTAAACCCGTTCCGCGTTAATGGCGTGTTCCTATGATTATCCATATTATTAGATAAGTTAGGAAAGATTCCTCATATCAGTCCGACCACTGACTCGTAGTTTGTTTCACTTTGCAAACTCGAGTGCCCTCTTTTTCACACGGGCAGTCGAGTAGCTTATTTTGAAGATATATTGAGCAGGATTCTGGATCGAAGATTAAAGCTGTGTCCAGAGCATTGATAATCTTCTGCTGTATTATTTTTTTCGATGTACTCTGATATATTTTATGCTCTGATATAACATTATTATTATGTTTATAAAAGTCTTTTGTTATTTGTTCTGATGTGTTGTATGCCCGGAGTTAGTGCATTCGAGGATTTCCATCCTTTGGATCAGAACTGTGTGGTTTATGGTCGATTCAAAGGGCAGCAATTTTCGGGTCATTATACTTTGCTTTTGGTAACCTAGTCACAAAGCAGGCTAGTAGAATTAGAAAGAACAATATTTACATCTTAAGCATGAAAATTTCAAATGGCAACTTATGCCTTTGGCCAATACAAGTGGCCATTAGATTTGGCATTAGAAATTTGGTTATTTAAATTTCAAACATCTTTCTAGAATTTCCAAATTATATTTAGTTAGAGGATTACCCAAAGTGAATTTTGAACTAAATAATTTATGTGATGCTTGTCAGTTAGGGAAATTAAGAAAAATTTCATTCAAGTTAAAAGATAAGATAACTACTTCAAATCCACTAGAATTACTTCATTTGGATTTATTTGGTCCATCTCAATCATAATCAATAAACCATAGTAAATACATTTACGTAATTATCGATGATTTCTTTAGATTTACCTGGACTCTTATCTCAAATATAAAAGTGATGTTTTTGATGTATTTAAAACTTTTGCTAAGAGAATTCAAAATCTATTATCTTTGAAAATTAAAATTATACGTAGTGATCATGGTGGAGAATTTGAAACTAAAATTTTTGAGAATTTCTGTAATAAAAAGGAATTACTCATAATTTCTCTTTACCAAAAAATCCTCAACAAAACATAGTAGTTAAGCATAAAAATAGGAAGATTCAAGAGTGTGCGAGAACTATGCTTTCTGATAGTAATTTACCAAAAAGTTTTAGGTTAAAGCAGTTGCAATGGCTTGTTATATTATAAATAAAATTTTAATTAAACCATTAACTAGCAAGAGGAATTGAATCAATTCACCAGAATGATGTATGTGAACTATTTGCTAGACCAACGGATAAGACAATAACAAGAACTAATTGGGTTTATAAAAAATAAAATGAATGGACTTGGTGAGGTCATTAGAGATAAAGAACGATTAGTTGCTTAGGGATATTGTCAATAAGAAGGAATAGATTACGATGAAACCTTTGTCCCCATAGCAAGATTAGAAGCTATTAGAATTGTACTTTCTTTCCCTAATCATAATAATTTCAAACTATTTCAAATGGATGTACAAAGTGCTTTTCTAAATTGGTAAAGTAGATAACACATTATTTATTAAAAGAGATGAAAATGATATACTACAAATCTATGTAGATGACATAATTTTTGGACCAACAGACAATAAAATGAATCAAGAATCATTTGAAATCATGGCGAAAGAATTTGAAATGAGTCATATAAGAGAACTATGGAAACCAGAGAAGCCTTAAGTAAAGACGACTCTTTAAAAGATGTAGATCAGAAATTACTAGAGGTATGATAGGTTCTTTATTATATATAACTGCAAGTGGACCAGACATAATGCATAGTGTTTGTCTCTGCGCTAAATACTATCACAACCGAAGGAAACTCACTTTAAAGTCGTAAAGCATATTCTATGATATGTTAAACATACAGTAGACTTTGGTTTATTTTATCCTAATGATGGTTCATTCGATTTAGTTTCACATTGCGATGCTGGTTGTGACGGCCCGCTCCGCACCAACCTGCATTTCCTCCGGAAGTGCGTTGTACACATGCCCGACTAGCACGGAACGGTCGCCAAAGAAAGGAAAGAAGGGAATGAACTAATCAAGGAACCTGTAGAATGTCTCACAGCGCATGGAATAAAATATAATAATAACATACTTGACATAAAACAGGTGAGACAGTGCATAAGCTGATAACTAAAATCAACATCAATCATCAGAGCAGCGGAAATTCAAATACAGCTTATTACAATTTTCCAAGTTTACCGTCTCTAAACAAAAGAAAGCTAAAGTAGAAGATGCACCACCAATGCCCAAGCAGTGATCTTCAACAATACAGGGAGAATACTATATATATATATATATTACGTGGAAGCCTCATGCTCGTCTCCGGATCATCTACCCGTGCATCACCAGCTAACCTGTCTCTAGTCTGCTCGTGTGAGCACCCAGAGTAATAAGAGGAAACATAAAACTCTGGGTCAGACATAAAGCCTGGTATGAGCGATAAGCATCTAAACAGAGTAATAACAGGTATACTAAACCATACCTGGACCTGCAACCAAAGAGTTAGTACCACATACCGTACAATACTCTAAGGTGCCATAACAAATAGTGAAAGAATACGGGGGTGGGGTGTGCATGTCACAATGATAGCAAACAAATCATCCATAGCAATCATCCTCACATCTCTCACTCAGTGCCTAAAGCGTACGATATCTACCACTTTGGAACACTAGACAAACTGAGGTAACGACGAATCCCGACTTGTAGAAACCCTGCTATGACCAAGCTAAACATATGGAGTCATGACCAAACATTTCAATGACCCACTTCATTGGTTGTAGCCCTTGGTTCTACCGATGCCATAATGGCCCTGAATCCGTCTTCGTACCTCCTACCATAGTGGTTCAAAGCTATAGACATCGATAACTCCTTGGCATGCGTCCCGCAGCAAAGCCCAACCATGAAGCGAACTCGTTGATTCCCATCTAAATCTTGAGCTCTAACTTCTCATTTGGACTTCCTTTGCATCTCGGGTTTTGATCAAGTTGGAGTTGGTCTTCAAAAGAGTCGTCGCATAGAAGTGGTCCTGAATTCGATTCGGTTCAGATATATACGTATAACATGGTTCGGTTCGGTGCAATGCTCCATGGTGTATTCCTGCGTGTGGTTCGGTTCGGTGATCCTTCCCCTTAGACGTCGGTTCGGTTCGGATGTCACACTCCAGTCGGTTCGGTTCGTCCCTCCTCCAGCTTGCCTGCTTCGATCCGATCTCGTCCCCTGGCTTACTGCGATCCGATCCTGCTCCATAGCCCGATCCGATCCCACCCCCTTATCTGCTCCGATCCGCTTCGCTCCCTAGCTTACCCCGATCCGATCCGCTCTTCAACCTACTCCGATCCGATCCGATCCGCTCTTTATAGTTCCGATCCGATCCCCTCGTCCACTCCAACTCTAAGTAAACGGCCTTCCTTCTCGCCAAGCCTCCTCCAGTGACAAGTTCCAATCCAGTTCGAATCCCCTCGGTCAATTCACAAATCCGATCCGACCCCCTACTCCGATCCGATCCGGTTCGGAACCTGCACATTTCTGCAACTTTCCAGCGAGCTTTCTACGCCATTCGACGACGTTTTCGACCAATCTAACTATTCTAATCAATCATAAAACATACCATAGAGTCATAGCAATATGTAAGAGCAACCACAAACACCAAACAACAATCCAAATGAATCAAAATAGATCAAAAGTGGCTAAAACCTCACATTTTCCTATAATCCTTCTTAATCATGTTCAAGCACATACTTAGTAAAACTTAATCAAATCGTCTAAATTTCCTAACAGAGGCATGAAATATTATTTAAGAATTTCTAAACATTTTTCCAGAATTTATTAGTGTATAAATTCGCTGATCTTCACTAATTACCCTTAATTAATCGTAATTAGTGTCAAAATGATGCTATCACTCACCTTTGCCACAACTAAAACCCCAAAACTGAAATATCCTCTGATTTGGCGCTGTTCCCAATCTTACACAGTAGCTCTACCTCGGTTCTCGTGCTAATACTTCTTGATTCGATGTTTGCCAAGCCTAATCTTCAATTAGAAAGTGATTAAGAGGTGTTTTGAAGAGATTTAGAGGGTGGAGGCCATGGCTAGGTTAAGAGAAATGAATAGTGACGGCTGAAAAATGAGAAAAAGGTATTCCCCAAACCCTAACAGCCCTTTTAAACTCCTAATCCCGAAATCTCCCTTTGGGCCTAGCTGTTAATCACCCAGTTAAGCCCAATTAAGCTGTTTTTCACCACCTGAAACTTGTTTCAGCCATATCTCCCAAACGTTGAGTCCGTTTGGCTAATGTGACCACTCTACGGAAAGAGAAACCATCATCCGAAGCCAATGGAAGTGGTTTCGGGTCAAAATTCATTTCCAGTCAAAAGTTATGGCCAAAACAGTGCCAACTAGGGGTAAAATGGTCATTTAAAAATCGGGAAAAATCATGAACATGGGAAATGACCACAATAGTCGTCTCCCAAAGTTACATGACCATACGACTTCGTATGTGAAAGAAATAAATATCCTACGATCCTATGATGCGTAGAATACGGGTCGTTACATTCTTCCCCCTTTAAGAAATTTCATCCCCGAAATTCCTTAACCCAAAACATGCAAAGGATCCCGCATGCCTAACAACCACATACATCCATCAAACATGCAAAACAAGCAAAACAAACCTATCCTAGCATGCGGAAAACTAAATCGAAGTCAAAATCTTACCAGGCAAAGAGTTCCGGGTGCGTCTTCCTAATGTTCTCCTCTGTCTCCCAAGTACAATCATTCTCGTCCTCGCCCCACTGAACCTTGACTAGCTTCACCGCCTTTCTTCGAAGTTGCTTCATGTCGTGCTCGACAATACGGGCCGGCTTACGGTTCCCAACCGCTTCGGGTTCTACTTCGAAGTCCTCTAACTGATCAGGTGAAATAGTCATATCTGAGTCGTGAACGAACTTCCTTAGTTGGGAAACATGAAATACGTTATGAACCCCCGCCATCTTCTCTGGTAAGTCAATTCTATATGCCAAATTCCCCACTAGTTCAAGAACAGGGAATGGGCCAACAAATCTTGGTGCCAACTTGCCTTTCCTGCCAAATCGTATTACACTCTTCAACGGAGAAATCTTGACAAACACCAAGTCACCAACGGAGAATTTTAGGTCTCTTCTTCTCTTATCAGCATAACTCTTCTTCCTATCTTGGGCTGCCTTCATTCGTTGTTGAATGATCTTGATCTTACCTGAAGTTTCCCTCACCACATCTGGTCCAAGCATAAACTTCTCGCCAGTCTCTATCCAACATGATGGTGAGTTACACGGTCTTCCGTACAAAGCTTCAAACAGAGCCATACCGATACTGGATTGGTAGCTATTATTATATGCAAACTCTACTAGATGCAAATGGTCATCCCATGATCCACCAAAATCCAATATACATGCTCTCAAGAGGTCTTCCAAAATACGGTTCACCCTCTCCGTCTGACCGTCGGTCTGAGGATGATATGCGGTACTGAGATGTAACTCTGACCCTAGAGCCTCTTGTAAGCTCTTCCAAAACCCACTAGTGAACAACGGGTCTCGGTCGCTCACAATGCTTTTAGGTACTCCATGAAATCTCACTACCCACTTCATATACAATTCTGCTAACTTAGCTGCGTTCTGGTCGATTTGACTAGTATAAATCTTGCACTTTTAGTCAGTCGATCCACAACTACCCAAATGCTATCATGTCCCGATCTAGTCCTTGGTAAGCCATCAATGAAATCCATCGAGACTTGCTCCCATTTCCATTCGGGAATTTCTAATGGTTGTAACAACCCACTAGGCTTCTTTTGCTCTGCTTTAACTAGCTGGCAATTCATGCATTTGGATATAAACTTCCCAACGTCTCTTTTCATCCCTTCCCAGTAGTAGGTCTGCTTCATATCTCGATACATCTTATTACCACCGGGGTGTATAGTCGGCTTTGAGTGATGACATTCTCTAAGCACTTCATCTCTCAATCCATTGACGTTGGGTACAACAAGCTTTCCATTCTTTCTAAGCCATCCATCTCGATCAAGCCCATACTTGTTCATCTCCTCATTGATATTCATCTTTAACTTGGAGATGATTTCCAATAGGTTAGGATCGTCCCTCTGACTAGAGCCGATCCGTTCAATTAAAGTGGGTCTGATCGTCAAACTTGCTAACATTTCTGGATCCAATTCGCACTTTGGTCTGAAATCAAAACCCGCGATATACTCCAGTTGCTTCCATTCAAGGAACATAGCCCCTAAGCTGGCATGCTTCTACTCAATGCATCAGCCACCGCATTGCCCTTTCCCGGTGTGTATGCGATGTCAAAATCATAGGAAGCTAAGAATTCTAACCATCTCTGCTGACGGAGATTCAGATCTTTCTGAGAGAAGAGATACCTTAACGACTTATGATCTGTAAACAGCTCAAATCTTTCTCCCAAGAGATAGTGTCTCCACATCTTTAACGCGAACACGATCACTGCCAATTCTAAATCATGGGTAGGGTATCTTCTCTCGTGCGGTTTCAATTGCCGACTTGCATAAGCTACAACCCTACCGCCTTGCATCAGTACAGCACCCAGTCCGGTACCACAGGCATCCGTGTATACCGTCATCTCTTCATCCCCCTTAGGAATGACTAACACTGGTGCGCTTGTCAACTTGTCCTTTAGACTTTTAAATGCATTCTCGTACCTTTCATCCCAGACAAAAGCTTGATTCTTCTTGGTCAACTGGGTCAATGGTGTTGCTATCTTGGAGAAACCTTGGATAAACTTACGATAATATCCAGCTAATCCCAAGAAACTTCTTACTTCTGTTGCATTCTTGGGCGTAGGCCAATCTTGTACCGTAGCCACCTTTGCTGGGTCCACGGCAATACCGTTCTCTGATACAACATGGCCCAAGACCCTCACTTCCCTCTTCCAGAAGTGACACTTAGAAAACTTTGCTTTCAATTGGTGTTTTCTCAACACCTCCATCGCTACTCTTAAATGTTCTTTGTGTTCTTCCTCTGTCCTCGAATAGACCAAAATATCATCAACGAACACAAGGACCGACTTATTCAACTGATCTCTAAATACCCTATTCATAAGATCCACAAAATATGCTGGGGCATTGGTCAGCCCAAATGGCATAACCAACCACTCATAAAATCCAGACGGCGTTCGAAATGCCGTTTTAGCTATACTCTCAGCTTCCACTCTAAGCTGATGAAAACCTGTCGCGAGATCCAACTGAGAGAACACTCTCGCGCCACTCAACTGATCAAACAAATCATCTATCCGCGGTAGAGGATAATTATTCTTCCTCGTCACTTTATTCAATTCGTGGTAGTCTACACACAAACGAAGGTAACCATCTGCTTTGGTAGCAAACACAACTGGTGCTCCCCATTCAGAAACACTCCTTCTGATAAATCCCTTCTTCAAAAGATCGCTGACTTGCACCTCGAGCTCTCGCTGCTCCCTTGGTGCCATACGACGAAGTGGCATCACTATAGGCCTGGCATCCTTTACCAAATCAATACGAAACTCAATCTCTCGTTGTGGTGGAAGTCCGGTCACTTCTTCGAAAACATCCGGATACTGGCCAACCACGGGCAAACCTGACAACTCGCTATGCAGAATGTCGAGGGAGTTTAGAAAACTAGCCAATACCCCCTTACTGGGTAGACCACCAAACACTATCCTCCGCCCATCATCCGCTCTAGCTGTCACCAAAAAGCCCTCACAGTCTACCACCACCCCATACCTTCGGAGCCAATCTACTCCCAAAATAATGCCAAACCCAGTAAAGCCCAAAACAAAGCAATCACAAACAAACATGCATCCATGACTCGATAAGACAACATTACGACAAATCATGCTAAGGCTAGTCGAACCACCAATCGGGTTCGTCGCTACTAAAGGTCTATCGACAATCTCGGGCTCCAATCCCATCCTATATACCAGGTCACTAGATATGAAAGAACTGGAAGCTCCGGTATCAAACAAAACTCTAACAGGAACATCATAAACAGAAAGCATACCTTGAATGACGACATTCTTTCCCTTCTCCGCCGCTGTTGGGGCATTCGACGAAGAATGAATAGCATTGAGAGCATATGCTTTCACCATTTGCTTTTCTTTAGGGGGTTGCGGACACTTGTCCTTGTGATGTCCCATTTGGCCACAGTTGAAGCACTTCCTATCCGCTGGCTTGGTCCGAAATTACTAGCATAATGGCCCTTCTTACCACAACTGAAGCACTCAACATCTTGCTTATTCTTCTTCTTCTGGCCATCCTTAGTCTGACTCTGCTTTCTTTTATTCAGGGAACCACCCTTGCCTCCACCACTTGCTTGTGGCTTTGGCTCATCTGCGGTTGCAACCTCAGTCTTCGGCTTAGGGTAGAGACTTTCCGATCTTAATGCTTTCCCCACAATCGATTCAAACGTCTCATCGATGTGGTTAATAAGTTTTTTCCCCAAGTACTGATCAAACCAGTTATGAATTTCTCATTCTTTTTCTCGGCAGTATCAATAAGAGATAACCCATATTTTGACAAAGTGTCAAATTCAGCAATATACTCCGAGACAGCTCTGCCATTCTGCTTGAGCTCCAAGAACTTCTTAAACAGCACTGACTTCTGAGCAGCTGGAATGAACTTCTCACTAAAGCGAGTCTTAAACTGCTCCCAAGTAATCTGATCTTCGGGAGTAGCTGCCTTTATAGCATTCCACCAATTCATTGCCCGCCCTTGCAGCTGACGGGACGCTAGCTTTCTTTTCATCGCATCCTCGATACCCAAATCCTCGAAGATACGTTCGCAACTATCCAACCAATCCTGAACATCCGTAGCCGACTCCGTTCCGTGGAATGACTTCCCACCAAGACTAGTATAATCCTTATTCAGCTTGGCGAAATCGACTCTTGGCGCCTGCACTATTGGACCACCACCATTTCCACCATTGGGAGCTGCCTCTGTACATCTCTAAGCATCTCTCTCATGAGGTCAGTAAACATCGTCCTCATGTCAGCAGCATTCCCATTATTGGCCCCTCTACCGGTACCTCTAACATATCGGCTCATCGTCAATCTGAAAAAGGAAACGATTAACGACTCCATAGTGGTGCTAGTGCAGTACGACTTCATCCATATACTACTAATAGTATATATATATATATATAGCTTTTAAAAACCAAAGTAATCACAAATACGCTCTCTCGTATACGAATATTATCTCTCCCTGATAACTTCCCTAGGTTAACTGTGCAACCTAGAGCTCTGATACCAAGTGTGACGGCCCGCTCCGCACCAACATGCATTTCCTCCGGAAGTGCGCGGTACACATGCCCGACTAGCACGGAACGGTCGCCAAAGAAAGGAAAGAAGGGAATGAACTAATCAAGGAACCTGTAGAATGTCTCACAGCGCATGGAATAAAATATAATAATAATAACATACTTGACATAAAACAGGTGAGACAGTGCATAAGCTGATAACTAAAATCAACATCAATCATCAGAGCAGCGGAAATTCAAATACAGCTTATTACAATTTTCCAAGTTTACTGTCTCTAAACAAAAGAAAGCTAAAGTAGAAGATGCACCACCAATGCCCAAGCAGTGATCTTCAACAATACAGGGAGAATACTATATATATATATATATATATATATATATATATATTACGTGGAAGCCTCCTGCTCGTCTCCGGATCATCTACCCGTGCATCACCAGCTAACCTGTCTCTAGTCTGCTCGTGTGAGCACCCAGAGTAATAAGAGGAAACATAAAACTCTGGGTCAGACATAAAGCCTGGTATGAGCGATAAGCATCTAAACAGAGTAATAACAGGTATACTAAACCATACCTGAACCTGGACCTGCAACCAAAGAGTTAGTACCACATACCGTACAATACTCTAAGGTGCCATAACAAATAGTGAAAGAATACGAGGGTGGGGTGTGCATGTCACAATGATAGCAAACAAATCATCCATAGCAATCATCCTCACATCTCTCACTCAGTGCCTAAAGCGTACGATATCTACCACTTTGGAACACTAGACAAACTGAGGTAACGACGAATCCCGACTTGTAGAAACCCTGCTATGACCAAGCTAAACATATGGAGTCATGAACATACATTTCAATGACCCACTTCATTGGTTGTAGCCCTTGGTTCTACCGATGCCATAATGGCCCTGAATCCGTCTTCGTACCTCCTACCATAGTGGTTCAAAGCTATAGACATCGATAACTCCTTGGCACGCGTCCCGCAGCAAAGCCCAACCATGAAGCGAACTCGTTGATTCCCATCTAAATCTTGAGCTCTAACTTCTCATTTGGACTTCCTTTGCATCTCGGGTTTTGATCAAGTTGGAGTTGGTCTTTAAAAGAGTCGTCGCATAGAAGTGGTCCTGAATTCGATTCGGTTCGGATATATACATATAACACGGTTCGGTTCGGTGCAATGCTCCATGGTGTATTCCTGCGTGTGGTTCGGTTCGGTGATCCTTCCCCTTAGACGTCGGTTCGGTTCGGATGTCACACTCCAGTCGGTTCGGTTCGTCCCTCCTCCAGCTTGCCTGCTTCGATCCGATCTCGTCCCCTGGCCTACTCCGATCCGATCCTGCTCCATAGCCCGATCCGATCCCACCCCCTTATCTGCTCCGATCCGCTTCACTCCCTAGCTTACCCCGATCCGATCCGCTCTTCAACCTACTCCGATCCAATCCGATCCGCTCTTTATAGTTCCGATCCCCTCGTCCACTCCAACTCTAAGTAAACGGCCTTCCTTCTCGCCAAGCCTCCTCCAGTGACAAGTTCCAATCCAGTTCGAATCCCCTCGGTCAGTTCACAAATCCGATCCGACCCCCTACTCCGATCCGATCCGGTTCGGAACCTGCACATTTCTGCAACTTTCCAGCGAGCTTTCTACGCCATTCGACGGCGTTTTCGACCAATCTAACTATTCTAATCAATCATAAAACATACCATAGAGTCATAGCAATATGTAAGAGCAACCACAAACACCAAACAACAATCCAAATGAATCAAAATAGATCAAAAGTGGCTAAAACCTCACATTTTCCTATAATCCTTCTTAATCATGTTCAAGCACATACTTAGTAAAACTTAATCAAATCGTCTAAATTTCCTAACAGAGGCATAAAATATTATTTAAGAATTTCTAAACATTTTTCCAGAATATATTAGTGTATAAATTCGCTGATCTTCACTAATTACCCTTAATTAACCGTAATTAGTGTCAAAATGATGCTATCACTCACCTTTGCCACAACTAAAACCCCAAAACTGAAATATCCTCTGATTTGGCGCTGTTCCCAATCTTACACAGCAGCTCTACCTCGGTTCTCGTGCTAATACTTCTTGATTCGATGTTTGCCAAGCCTAATCTTCAATTAGAAAGTGATTAAGAGGTGTTTTGAAGAGATTTAGAGGGTGGAGGCCATGGCTAGGTTAAGAGAAATGAATAGTGACGGCTGAAAAATGAGAAAAAGGTATTCCCCAAACCCTAACAGCCCTTTTAAACTCCTAATCCCGAAATCTCCCATTGGGCCTAGTTGTTAATCACCCGGTTAAGCCCAATTAAGCTGTTTTTCACCACCTGAAACTTGTTTCAGCCATATCTCCCAAACGGTGAGTCCGTTTGGCTAATGTGACCACTCTACGGAAAGAGAAACCATCATCCGAAGCCAATGGAAGTGGTTTCAGGTCAAAATTCATTTCCATTCAAAAGTTATGGCCAAAACAGTGCCAACTAGAGGTAAAATGGTCATTTAAAAATCGGGAAAAATCATGAACATGGGAAATGATCACAATAGTCGTCTCCCAAAGTTACATGACCATACGACTTCGTATGTGAAAGAAATAAATATCCTACGATCCTATGATGCGTAGAATACGGGTCGTTACACTGGTTATCGTGGTTGTAAATCAGATCGAAAAACTACGAGTGGAGCTTGTCATTTTTTGAGCCATTACTTAGATTTTTGCTATAGTAAAAAGAAAAATACCATTTTTTTGTCAACGACTTAAGCAGAATTTATATCTTTTGCTTTGGCTTGTTCTCAAGTAATATATATGCAACAAACTCTAAGACATTTCGAATTAAAAAGAACTAAATTACCAATTTACTACGATAATGCGAGTGCTATAAATCTATTAAAAAATCCTACACATCATGCTAGAACAAAATATATCGATGCGAGACATCATTTACTAAGAGATAACGTAAATAAGGAAAATATTTCACTAGAATCTATTAAAACAGAAAATCAAATTGCAGATATATTAACTAAATTATTAAATGAAGCAATGTTTAGTAAATTAAGAAGAGAACTAGGCATTTTTTCACTAATCAAAGTAAAATAATTAGATATATTAGTATAAAATATTAGAAAATATGAAAAATTCAAAAGATCCAACATATATGTCGATATACACAAAGTAATATGTCGACATATAACCAAAAAAAATGAATTCCTTCTAAAGTTTGTTATTGATCTTACTTTAAACTCTCCACTTCGAATATTCTTCTCTTCTCCTTCATTTTCTCTATAATAAAAATTATGAAACATTAAAATAATGGCTTCCACTTCAAAACAATTGAAACAACTCCTTTTTGTTTCCTTTGCCTACTCCGAGCCCGATTTAACAATCTACGCTTGCAAGGGTTATTAAATTAGAATAATCTATGAAAGATACCCTATCTCACTAAAATACTACTTCTAAACTATATATGGCAAAAAGAAGAAAAGCAAGGGAACATTGCTAGGAATCTTCAAAAATACATAATGGATATTCAGAATAATCCAACTATCATTGAAGATGGTTCCTCCAAAATTCGAATCCGTAATCCTATGGAGATAAATGAAATAATAGAAGAAGAAGTTGAAGAAAAATAAAATAAAGAAGAAGTTGAAGAAGAAGAAGAAGTAGAGGAAGAAAAGCAAGGAGTGGAAGAAGACGATCAAGCGATTTGCGTCGGCGAATTTTGTTTTGATAAGGAAGGAAACATGTTTGAACAAAATGGAGAAGTCTACCTTCATTACCCAAAATTTCCAATTCACATGTCTCCAATTATCAAAAACAATTAATAGTTAGGTATCATATATTCGTGTACTCTATTGTACATAAATATTCGTTTAAATATTCGTTATACATTCTCATATATTTGATTTGTATTAACAATTCAAAATAAAAAAAATTAATATGTTTAATTTATAGTCTTATGAGATTTATTAAGGATAGATTTATAGTATTAAGATAGTTTGATCACTTAAGAATAGTATTAGGAATTAGAATCTGCTATATGCTAGATTAGTTTTAGGAAATAGAACCATATTATTCTCAGTTTTAGGACTATGTCTTAAGTTTAAGGGAAGAATTAGTGTCTAATTATGAATATATAGTTTTTGTTGATGACAAATGGGGAGAAATATAAAATAGGGCTTAGATTAAGGGGACTGAGTTGTTAATGGAGTAAGGGGAAGTAATTGGAGAATCAAGACATCAGGTACGAATAATTTATTAACCAATGTTGACATCATCAAAAAGGGGGAGATTGTTAGGGATTGAGATGTTGATGATGATGGTTTCAATGACAACAACCTTGTTTCAATTATTATTGTTATAAAATATATACTAACATTGTTATCTAGAATATATATATATATATATATATATACACACATAGGAAATCTATGTAGGTATAGATTATTGAAGATTGTAAAGTTCATATAATCAAGATTGCAAAGTAGATTAGTCTAAGATACTATACTCGTGAGTATCAAGAGTTCAAGAAATATAAAGTAATTATGTCTAGACATTTTGTTAAAACTCTGGTTAGCACTGAATTTCTATTTCAAACCTTTTCTCACCATTTTCAAACAGTTTCAAAATTACTTACTTGATTTTCAATATATTTTCAAAATGATTTCAAATTTACTTCCTTATTTTAAATTTGGACCTCTTTATTCTTAAATCCATTTTAATTCTTGAAATTTCTTTTAACTTCTATTTTAAAATTAGACTTAATATATTTTAACTCATAATTCAAATATTTATTACTTATTTATTTAATACTAATTTCATAATTACTTTTGTTTTCAATTTCCTCAGTTATATTTATTAACTTCTATAGTATTTCTTATATTCATAATTTTAAATATATATACTTTTATATCATTTTATATTTTGTTATTAATCATTTTTTAAATCATCTCAACATATGTTTTTAATATATATTTTTACTTGAAATACTCTATTTTAATATACAAGAATATAGTTTATTTTAACTCAGACATCACCATAATTTACTTAATAATTATTTTCTTTAATTTAAAATTACTAAAAATCAACAACGGAGTAAGCTGACAGTAAAGGGGTATCGAGTGATCAAAGGCTCGCAGGAGGCCCAATAGAAAATGGGAGCTAGATACTAAGAAGGGCAAGAACCAGAAGAAATAATCGAAAAAGATGCGTAATCCGAAGTTTTCTTTCCTCTCTCCCTTTAAGGGGGAAGATCGTAAAGAACTATAGGGTATAACTGACAGGGTCCATCCGCCAGGGTGAATCCGACAAGATTCTTCTGACAGTATCAGCTCAACGGAAGACTCCATGTGAGGAACCACCCATCTCCTAAAGCCAAGTAAGCCAGCGGTGATAAACTCAATAAACAAAGTCCAAAGGAATCTTAAAAAATGACCAGCCCGAATGCCGACACACCCAAAGACGGAAGCATTGAAGGCTCTAAACCGTAAGAACGTGGAGGCTATCTAGAACCAACGTCCGGAGCACCTACTGCATGGAGATCGAAAGTCTAACCGAGACCCAAGCGGATATACAGGCTACCCATACTAATTCACTTAGTATCGAAACCATGGCGGCTTCGAACTGGCAGTTATCAACATACAACATGAGAGTATGCCTCTCTAAGCATTCACAATAAGGCTAGAGGCCTACATCCGAGAGCTCATAGCCGAAAGCCTATATCCAAGGACCATGGCTGACACTCTAAGAATGATCGAAAGGAAAGAGCCCAAAACTCAGGAAAAGAGCAACCAGCCAGGACGTCCGTAGGCCCAATAGCCCGCCAATGGAAGGAGCACCGAACCACTATAAATAAGACCTCAGAGGTCACATTCAGAGAGAGAATTTTGGCCTTCAAAACAATTATAATCTTAAAATTAACTTAGCAAAGAGATCAGTGGGGAAATCTCCCTATGTCATTCATGTACTCTCAGCGAAAATTGAATAAAAAGGAATCTATCACAATAAAATTGCTCTAAGTGTGTATTTCCATTTTCTGATCATCACCATTGCGGTTTCTTGTTTTCCTTTTCAGATTTCAACTGTATTTCCTCTTCAATACATCCTTGATTAGGAATATACACTTCGTCCCCTGGGTCGAAGCCCATTCTGATTGCCCTTGGCAAACCCCCTTTTTCCCCAATTCCACTTCCAGGGCAGTAACCCGATTTGACCCGTAAAACAACCCACCAACCATTCCCTTCTTTAAATCCACCCCAGTCGACCTGTCTTCGGTATTGACGAAAAATGTCGTTAACATTTTGGCGCTAGAAGGAGGGCCTGAACCTCCGACCTTATGGTTAACCCTACCCCATACCTGCCTGTGATTGTTCCTATCCTGGGCTAGAAGAGGCAAACATTATAAGTAAAGGGTCTCCACCAATGACTGATAGATTTACCATGGCTGGAGCGAACATCGACGATCGAAAGATTCAAATTGGAAAACCTCCATATCCAAGAAAAAGAGAAAGATGTAGATCCTTATGACCCTGATCTATGGAGCATTAACCCCTTCCGCATAGGATCAACACCGATTTTTGCCTTTACCAACCCTCGACTGAGAGATACAACTCCTTACTCCTCGCCATAGAAGCCATCCTCGCAAAAGCTAGGGAAACTATATCCGAACGAAACATAGAGAAAATTCTTGTCCCTCTGACCGATGGAAAGTCTAAAGAAGATATACTCCCATATCGGAGGGTAGTAAAAAGAAAGTGTAGAGATAGTGAAGGGATAAAAAAATTGAGTAAAAAAAGACCAAGATGCAGTGGCAGGAAAAAAATATTTGAGTCAAGATTACCAAAGGGTTATAAGCGCACTATATCAATCGAGGGTATATATTTCCTGACTTCACACGAATTAAATTTCTGGCCGTCACCCAAAAAGAAACCCAAGAACGAAGCTAAGAGGGAAAGGTCGTATTGCTACTACCATATGGTAAACGGACACGAAACCAACCATTATAGAGTGTTGTAGGGGATGATCATCAAATTCTTGAACCAAGGAAAATTACAAAGTTATGTAAGGAAAGCATATGAGGTCATGTCATCGAGATCCTCCTGAAATAATAAGAAAAGAATTATTTCCCCCAATTAGAAAGGAGAAAAACTCTACAAACGAAATGACCAAGGAAAGGTCATACCACAAATGGATAAAGAGAAGAAAAACCCTTGCTAGCACTAAATTAGTATAGGCAAGGCATCCCCTGGAGGGGGATGGTGTTATAGTCTTTCTCCTTGTCCAAATCAGAGGGAGCAGGGTTAAAGCATCGAAAGCGTAAGCCGCCATTTCGCACCAGAAATGGTTGTGGCAGTGCATCTAAAATTAGCACTCCATGCCTTTACTCGCAGAAGAGTACGCCCTGCCTCTGCTAGAACTAAGCACGTACTACCTTTGCTCGTAGCCCCGCATAAGGGAACGCAAACCCTTATCATCGCCTACGATGGTCAGGATAGGGCACCCCTGGAGGGGGTGGCGTATAAGCCTCTGTCAGCGCCTACAATGGCCCGTATAGAGCGTCAAAAAATTAAACCTTAGTTTTGTGCCTACGAGGGCTCGTCTAAGTTTCCAGGAGAGAGGTCGGGTAAGTCCTTGGGCCCTGCTTATGGATAAGCTAGCCAGGCACACTGGATGCACATGCCTAGAAAGTGGCCAACAAAGCACATACATCCTCTGCTTTGACATCAAAAGCCCAAGGGGAGGCTCAAGAAGCATGTACAACCTCTGCTTTTCAAATAAATCTAAAAGGGAAACTCAGTTCATTAATACTAGAGGGTGTTTCGGTCTTCAATGCTACTACCCGAATCTAGGTCGATTCGGCAATCTACCAATACCGGAAGTTCCGGTCTTCTATGCTATCACCTGAATCTGGGTGGATCCGACACTTCATTAATACCGGAGGGGGTTCCAGTCTATTATTATTGACATCCGAATCCGGGTCGACCCAGCTCTGTACAAATACCGGAGGAGGTTGTAACACCCCGTATTTTCTGTGATCGTATAAGTAACAAATCAGAGAATAATTAAATTTTATAAATAAGAATCAAGGGAAACGGGTTGCGTCATTGCGTTCGTCTCGAAATTCTTCTTGGAAATGAGTCTGAGTTTTCGAGAAACGGAGTCCGTATGAGGGAGATATGGCCCTCCGAAGTTTCAGAGAATTTCAGAATCGAAAACATCTCGAAAATTCGAATCCAAATTCGAATTCAAAATCCAAGAACAGTCTGGGCGGGAAAATTCCCGCCCATGGACTAGGTCAACCATAGTGTCGACCTCCCACGGGCCAGTTCGACCATAGTGTCGACCTGGGGGTCGATCTGGCCAGACCAGGTCGACCATAGTGTCGACCTGGGGGTCCACCTGCTCCCGAAACCCAGTCTTTTTAACCTGGTTCATTCTGATGTATCCGGTCTCGTTTCTGTCTAGATTCATCCGCCTAATCCTATATAAACTCACCCTTAGTCTCATTCTCTCCACACCATTTCATTCTGTCTATATTCTGCCTCTATTCTAATTAAAAATAAAAATGGCGTCGCTACCCTGTTGGAATCAAAACTTGGACTGATGTATCTTCTTCCAACCTGAATAGAATTAAAAGCTAAATCAAAACTCAAATCCAAGTTTAGAACTACGACAACAATTAAAGAGGAATAATTCAGCATTTCTACATCAACAACAGTTTATTATCCTTTCTTAAAACCACGAAAGGCAAGTACAGTTATTTTCCGCTGTAAACTGTAATTATAATTGTGACATGATCATAAATCTGAATTTGAGGTTATGTATATTCTTATGTGTCAGATCTGTTTTTCTGTGACTATTCTGTTCCTCTTTCTTCTTTCTGTTCTATAGCTAGGCTGCTACGAGTCTGCGCCGATTCTCATAAGAGATTAACGCACGAACGCTAAACTTTGGGACAAATAATAATGCATAATTGGACATGAAACTGTTGACTATGACTATGATTCATTGACTATGAGACTATTGCCTATGACTATGATTCATGACCATGAGACTATTGCCTATGACATTGAATAAGAAACTATTGTAATTAGTCGCCCATGACTATTGTGGTTAGTTGCCTATAACTATTGTAGTTAGTTTCTTATGCCTATTCCCTTAATGATGTTAGATCACATATTTATTATGTAACTTTGCTAGTTTATTCCCATTCACTGTTATGTACATCGAGCCTATAGGGCCATTTCATGAGATTTAGAGAACTTGTGGAAACATGTTATACGGGGATTGGGCGTAGCTTAATTAAGTAAATCTGGCATAGCAAATATGTTGGCATAAATCTGAGTTGGCTATAATAGAGAATGATTTACATGTGTATTAGTCTTGGACATAAATTGTGAACTAGAATATTAAATCTAGTTTTGACATGAACTGTAAATGGGAATATTAAGGCTAAAATTTGGGGCATATATTGTATTATGAATTATGACCTTAATTTAGGCATGTAAGTTTAGGCTAAATTTACGATTGGGCAAGATATGTAAATAGAGTTTTAGATATATATATATTCTGCTAAATCTGTTATATTGCTTAATCTGCTAGTTCTGTTATATTGCCTAAACTGCTAATTAGATTGAATTGCCTAATCTGCTAATTATGTTAAATTGCCTTATCTGCTAAATCTGTTAAATAGCCTAGTCTGCAAGATGTGTTATCTGTTTAATCTGTTGAATGACGTAATATGTTGGAACTGAAATCGTGAAATTTGAAGTATGTGAATCTGTAGGCTCGACTTAAAATTGAGCAAAACTTGTTAATAGAACCTCGAATAATCTGCTATAACTTGTACAGAAGTTTAATCTGTTAAATAACCAGAATTAGTCTAATATTTGAAAAATCTGTATTAGAATGAATTGGCTATGACACGAGGTTAGACCCTATTTGAGGTAGAAGCCTGCCCGGAACTAACCGGCTTAACCAGCGACCGCAAAATGTCAGTCTAATGTGAGAGGTCGTAGGCATTACTAAAATATGCTTAGACACGAGGTTAGGTCTGGCTTATGGCAGAAGTCTGCCCGGAACCGCCCGGCATATCAAACGGCCACAAGCAACCGACCTAATGTGAGAGGTCTGTGCATTAATATTAATGCAAATCTGGGATAAATATGATGTCTAAAACGTGTTGGGTGGATAGGGTTAAACCAGTTGGACTAATGAATTAAACAAACCCATTTCATGAATCTGTAGGCCCAATTACAAAGTTAGACAAATCTGTGAATCTGTTAAATCCGTATATCTGATCCGTTAATCTGAAAACTTGTCTGATCTGAACTCTGTTTATCTGAATTTGTAAACAAGTTAATCTAAAATCTGTTAGTCTGGGGACACAAGGTTAGGAGGGAAATTACTTGTGTCATCTGTTGTTTGGGACCCATATTAGTCAGTAACCCTTTCTGGTATCAAAACTTTGACCCAACAGTAGGTAGGGTCCGGGCACGCATACTGAAGTAATTATAAGAGGTTCATTCTGATAATGGCGAGGGGTGTTGATGGTGCGTTCCAACCGGGTCATGTGCGTGCATGGATCCCGGTCTACCTCTGAGGATGTATGACGCCGTGACATATGTAAATAGGTCTGTGCCAATTGGTTGTCACTTTACGGAGTGATACACCCTACTGTGGAGCCAACACAGGGTATTTATGTATTAGGGAGCCGATCGCTTGGGGTAGGGTTTTAGGGTACACTTAGTTCTGTCTGTTTCTGTTGGTACCGTCTGTTTCTGTTGGGTGGCAACACCTGTCTGTGTGGTACCGTATGTTCGGGTGGTAAAGGCCCATTTACTAGTATACACCTAATTCTACATTTTGTTTCCGTAGCGATTAACCTGTTTCTGTTTCTGTACCTTCTGTTCGGGTGGTAAAGGCCCATTATTAGAATTTTGTTTCTGTCTGTTTCTGTTCGGGTGGTAAAGGCCCATTATTAGCATCTTGTTTTTGTCTGTTTCTGTTAGGGTGGTAAAGGCCCATTACTAGCATTCTCTTTTGTGGAAATTATTCTGTTCCCGTTTCTGTTTCAGTTTAGACATTAGGGTGACACCTAATCTTGTTATACTAGTATTAGTGCAGAGAAATGAAAAGTAATATTATTCTGTTTCTTCTGTTTAACCTAAGTACATCTGTTGCTCCTGTTACTATTATCTCTCATCCAGTTTTATTTGCATGCCATGATTATTATTATCTGCTCATATGCTGAAAGTCACTGGACTTGCCAGACTTTATGTCTGACCTTGCTTGTTTTCGCCCCTTTTCTTCCGTTCCCCCCCAACAGGTTTTCCAAGGAGGGAATACTTTAGCTTGATCTGGATTTCTTCTGCTTGAAGTACTAGAAGTGCGTAGAGCATGGCTTAACTTCTTATGGCACCTTCTGTGGGGATTATGATTTTAAAGTTTTGTACTTTGATGACTTTCTGAACAAGACTGATATTTATGTACTTGAGTTTTTGGTAAAGATGTAACCACACTGATTTCTGTTTTTCGCTGAAATAAAGTTATAATTTCTCAAGTATTGTTTATCTATCTTGTAAATTTCTGTTCTCTAAAACACTCCACCAAAGTTAAGGCATTCCCTTTGTGAGTGTCCTTAACGGAGGTGGGGTGTTATACTTGGTATCAGAGCTGAAGGTTGCCAGATTGGGTAAAGTTTTTGAAAACTATTTTAAAACAAGTTTTAAAAGGAAGTATTTTCAAAAATAAAGTTTATTTTGAAAAACATAATCCCCAAAGAGCCATATATCTATCTTTTCCGTTCTCCGTTTTAAATCTTTTTCTTTCATTCCAGCATGTCTGGGAATCTTAACTTTCCAGAGGGCGTGGCAATACCTGGCTGGTTCAGGAGGTACTTAGAGGCTAGGGCCAACGATGCAGGCCCAGTAGATATTCCTCCTCCAGCTGCAGCGATTCCTCCTCCTCCGCCCCCTCCTCGTGCAATTGCTTTTTCAATGATCTGTAAAGATTTTTGGGCCATGGGTGGAAAGGATTTCAAGGGAACTGAATCATTCGTAGAAGCGAGGAACTGGCTCAAAGAAACTAAGGATCTGTTCATTATCTTCGAGGTGGACGATAGGCAGAAGGTACAATTGGCAGTATGGTTTCTCAAGGATGAAGCTTCCTATTGGTGGGAAGTCACTAACGCTGAGAGGCCGGTTGAAACATGGGTGGATTTCAAAACAAGGTTTGAGACGAAATTCCTCTCGCAAGCTGAACGAAGTCTACAAATGGAAAAGTTCTTATCTCTTAAGCACGGAAGTATGACGGTCAAGGAATACGTCAACCAGTTCAACCAACTGGCTAGGTTCGGATTAGATTTAGTCAACACCTAGCATAAAAAGGCTCTCCGCTTTGTTAAAGGATTGAACAAGCCACTGCACAGTCTAGCCATGACCTGTGTACCCATGGGTGCGACTTACGAGAGATTGGTGGATATGGCACTACTGCACGAGGAAGACAACGGCAAGAAAGAGGCAAAGAAGGAAGAACCACAGAACAAGAAAACATGGCGCAAAAAGGAAACACAAAAGAAGGATGAAAAGTCTGAAGATAAGAAGGAGAAAAAGTGCTTTACTTGTGGAAGCTCGACTCATCTGAACAAGGATTGCAGTAAAAGAAAGGGCACTTGCTTCAACTGTGGTGAGATGGGACACTTCACTAGGGATTGTCCGAAGAAACGAGGGCAAGGGCAGAGGGCAGGACCAACCTCTTGAAGGCAGGCGAACACTCTCGAGGCTAGTGGATAGGATAGAAATAGAAAAACTTTCTGTAGGAGGTTTAATTTCTTTATCTGATTTTTGGGTTAAAACTCTTTTCTGATTCTGGCATTTCGATTCTGTAATCGGTACTCTGCACTTGAATACTAGTATTGTTTCTGATTCCGATGTAGACCCAGACCCATAAGGGTTATGACTCATTTAAGCGTGGTAAGTTGGGTATCTGTGTTAAGCGTTAAGTTGACTATGACGCATACATTCTGGGTTTTTATCATGCTTAGTTTCCTAAGAATCATTTAGTAATCTGATCTGCACCGGTAATCTGTAAATATCTGAATATTTCTGATAAGGTTGAGATTTCCAGTTTTGACATTGTCTAAAGAGGGTAATCCTCTGGGTGTCAATCTGATGTTGATTTTGGTCTTCGGGGTTGATACTTAGGGGAATTTGTCTCTCAACCAAGATCTAATGGAAACCAAGTTTTTGTTTATCTGCACTCGCTCCCATCACTCGACTGTATCCTATCAATCAAGTCTTCAACCTATAGATAGGAATCCTATGGATGTAAACATGTGTTTGAGACATGTTATGTTTGATGGTTGCAAGTGGATGCAAGTGGTTGCTAGTGGTTGCTCGTGGATGCATATACACACACTAGGCACTAGACCGGCTCGAAAACACCCTCATACTGCATATAGATGTGTGAGCATTTTCAATTTCTGTGGATGCAAAATGATTGACTCATCACATGGATGTTGCATATGAATGAATGGTTGTCACTCATATAAGAATAATATCAAATAGGAAAATTGCATACATGCTGGATTCATGGCACTAACATAATTCGCATTAAGGAGGTCAACTGAATCAGTGGACCGCCTGATCTTTGCATTAGATAAGGAACATATACACACACTTTTGCATATGTTCATACAACATTAGAAGTTTTCTAAGGACAATGGATGCTTGTGGATGATGGTTGAGTAGATGGATGACTGGATGGTAGGACACATTCTTCTCAACTTGATGATTTCGAGGATGAAATCCTTTAAGGAGGGGAGAATGTAACACCCCGTATTTTCTGTGATCGTATAAGTAACAAATCAGAGAATAATTAAATTTTAAAAATAAGAATCAAGGGAAACAGGTTGTTCCATTGCGTTCATCTCGAAATTTTGCTTGGAAACGAGTCCGAGTTTTCGAGAAACGGAGTCCGTATGAGGGAGATATGGCCCTCCGAAGTTTCAAAAAATTTCAGAATCGAAAACAGCTTGAAAATTCGAATCCAAATTCGAATTCAAAATCCCAGAACTGGCTGGGCGGGAAAATTCCCGCCCATGGACCAGGTCGACCTGGGGGTCGACCATAGTGTCGAGCTCCCAGGGGCCAGGTCGACCATAGTGTCGACCTAGGGTCGACCTGGCCAGACCAGGTCGACCATAGTGTCGACCTAGGGGTCGACCTACTCCCGAAACCCAGTCTTTTTAACCTAGTTCATTCTGATGTATCCGGTCTCGTTTCTGTCTAGATTCGTCCGCCTAATCCTATATAAACTCACCCCTAGCCTCATTCTCTCCACACCATTTCATTCTGTCTATATTATGCCTCTGTTCTAATTAAAAATAAAAATGGCGTCGCTATCCTGCTGGAATCAAAACTTGGACTAATGCATCCTCTTCTAACCTGAATAGAATTAAAAGCTAAATCAAACCTCAAATCCAAGTTTAGAGCTACGAAAACAATTAAAGAGGAATAATTCAGCATTTCTGCATCAACAACAGTTTATTATCCTTTCTTAAAACCACGAAAGGCAAGTACAGTTATTTTCCGCTATAAACTGTAATTATAATTGTGACATGGTTATAAATCTGAATCTGAGGTTATGTTTATTATTATCTGTCAGATCTGTTTTTCTGTGACTATTCTGTACCTCTTTCTTCTTTCTGTTCTAAGCCAGGTTACTACGAGCCTGCGCCGAATCTCATAAGAGATTAACGCACGAACGCTAAACTTTAAGACAAATAATAATGTATAATCGGACATGAAACTGTTGCCTATGAGACTATTGCCTATGACTATGATCCATTGACTATGAGACTATTGCCTATGACTATGATTCATAACCATGAGACTATTGCCTATGACATTGAATAAGAAACTATTGTAATTAGTCGCCCATGACTATTGTGGTTAGTTGCCTATAACTATTGTAGTTAGTTTCTTATGCCTATTCCCTTAATGATGTTAGATCTCATATTTATTATGTAACCTTGCTAGTTTATTCCCATTCACTGTTATGTACATCGAGGCTATAGGGCCATTTCATGAGTATTTAGAGAACTTGTGGTAACATGTTATATGGGGATTGGGCATAGCTTAATTAAGTAAATCTGGCATAGCAAATATGTTGGCATAAATCTGAGTTGGCTATAATAGAGAATGATTTACATATGTATTAGTCTTGGACATAAATTGTGAACTAGAATATTAAATCTAGTTTTGACATGAACTGTAAATGGGAATATTAAGGCTAAAAATTGGGGCATATATTGTATTATGAATTATGACCTTAATTTAGGCATGTAAGCATAGGCTAAATTTATGATTGGGCAAGATATGTAAATAGAGTTTTAGATATATATAATCTGTTAAATCTGTTATCTGCTAAATATGTTATATTTCCTAATCTGCTAGTTCTGTTATATTGCCTAAACTGCTAATTAGATTGAATTGCCTAATTTGCTAATTATGTTAAATTGCCTTATCTGCCAAATCTGCTAAATAGCCTAGTCTGCAAGATCTATTATCTGTTTAATCTGTTGAATGACGTAATCTGTTGGAACTGAAATGCTGAAATTTGAAGTATGTGAATCTGTAGGCTCGACTTAAAATTGAGCAAAACTTGTTAATAGAACCTGAATAATCTGCTGTAACTTGTACAGAAGTTTAATCTGTTAAATAAACAGAATTAGTCTGATATCTGAAAAATCTGTATTGGAATGAATTGGCTATGACACGAGGTTAAAATCTGTTTGCGGTAGAAGCCTGCCCAGAACCAATCGGCTTAACCAGCGACCACAAACTGTCAGTCTAATGTGAAAGGTCGTAGGCATTACTAAAATATGCTTAGACACGAGGTTAGGTCTGGCTTGTGGCAGAAGTCTGCTCGGAACCGCCCGGCATATCCAGCGGCCAAAAGCTACCGACCTAATGTGAGAGGTCTATGCATTAATATTAATGCAAATCTGGGATAAATATGATGTCTAAAACGTGTTGGGTGGATAAGGTTTAACCAATTGGACGAATGAATTAAACAAACCCGTTTCATGAATCTGTAGGCCCAATTACAAAGTTAGACAAATCTGTAAATCTGTTAAATCCGTATATCTGATCCGTTAGTCTGAAAACTTGTCTGATCTGTGAACTAGTTGATCTGAACTCTGTTTGTCTGAACTTGTAAACAAGTTAAACTGAAATCTGTTAGTCTGGGGACACAAGGTTAGGAGGGAAATTACTTGTGTCATCTGTTGTTTGGGACCCATATTAGTCAATAACCCTTTCTGGTATCAAAACTTTGACCCAACAGTAGGTAGGGTTCGGGCACGCTTACTGAACTAATTATAAGCGGTCCATTCTGATAATGGCGAGGGGTGTTGATGGTGCGTTCCAACCGGGTCATGTGCGTGCATGGATCCCGGTCTACCTCTGAGGATGTAAGACGCCGTGACATCTGTAAATAGGTCTATGCCAATTGGTTGTCACTTTAGGGAGTGATACACCCTACTGTGGAGTCGACACAGGGTATTTATGTATTAGGGAGCCGATCTCTTGGGGTAGGGTTTTAGGGTACACTTGGTTCTGTCTGTTTCTGTTGGTACCGTCTGTTTCTGTTGGGTGGCAGCACCTGTCTGCGTGGTTCCGTCTGTTCGGGAGGTAAAGGCCCATTTACTAGTGTACACCTAATTCTACATTCTGTTTCCGTAGGGATTAATCTGTTTCTGTTCCTGTACCTTCTGTTCGGGTGGTAAAGGCCCATTATTAGAATTATGTTTCTGTCTGTTTCTGTTCGGGTGGTAAAGGCTCATTATTAGCATCCTGTTTTTGTCTGTTTCTGTTGGGGTGGTAAAGGCCCATTACTAGCATTCTCTTCTGTGGAAATTATTCTGTTCCCGTTTCTGTTTCAGTTTAGACATTACGGTGACACCTAATCCTGTTATACTAGTATTAGTGCAGAGAAATGAAAAGTAATATTATTCTGTTTCTTCTGTTTAGCCTAAGTACATCTGTTGCTCCTGTTACTATTATCTCTCATCCAGTTTTATTTGCATGCCATGATTATTATTATCTGTTCATATGCTGAAAGTCACTGGACTTGCCAGACTTTATGTCTGACCTTGCTTGTTTTCACCCCTTTTCTTCAGTTCCCCCCCCCCAAGTTTTCCAAGGAGGGAATACTTTAACTTGATCTGGATTTCTTCTGCTTGAAGTACTAGAAGTGCGTAGAGCATGGCTTAACTTCTTATGGCACCTTCTGTGGGGATTATGATTTTAAAGTTTTGTACTCTGATGACTTTCTGAACAAGACTGATATTTATGTACTTGAGTTTTTGGTAAAGATGTAACCACACTGATTTCCGTTTTCCACTGAAATAAAGTTATAATTTCTCAAGTATTGTTTATCTGTCTTGTAAATTTCTGTTCTGTCTACTAAAACGCTGCACCAAACTTAAGGCATTCCCTTTGTGAGTGTCCATAACGGAGGTGGGGTGTTATAGAGGTCCCGGTCAACTATTGTTAATGCTCGAATCTAGATAATAATCAGTGTTTCCCGGTGCCAAAGAAGGTCCCGGTCTACTACTATCTATACCTGAATCCGGATCGATTCAGCTCTGAACCAATGCCAGGGGGTGGCAAGTTTTCCACATATTGATATCTGAAACTGGGTGGAAGGAACCCTTTGTAAGAAAGAGGGTTCCAACCGTCAAGATGATGGCCCGAAGACCTCCAAGGTAATTATTCTCAAATCATGACAACCGTAGGTATATCTACGAAGGAAGACCCACAAAATTCGGAAGCGGAAGAAAAGATCATTGTCAAAAACAAGGCCAGGTTAAAAAAAGAGGTTGTATTTTCTCATACTCAAAGGAAATCTCTTAAGTCATTCATCATATGGGCAATCCTTACTCAGGTCTCATACCAATAGTTATTTACATATTAAATGTTATAAATGCATAAGTTTATTCATCAAAAAGATTACATTATCAGTACCCTTATCGTAAGAAAAATTATGTGTCATCTTCACAAAATATCAATGAATATCTTGATCCTCTCTATCTTCGGGTAAAGGAGGGTCGATGGCATGACAAAGTGCCACACATAGTAACTTGTTAAGTTTGAACTTTCCTACTTGTCTGTGTCTCGTATAAGTGATTGGAAGGTTTGGGCTGGAGCTTCAAAGCTCTGTTGTAAGCCCTGCACATTGCCTTTAGAGACTTGTTTTCCTTTTCCAAATCAAAAGCGCTTATACGCAAATCATGATTTTATTCTTGTAAATGTATGATCTGGCCGGCATATCTAACGACGTGGTCGTGAGAATCCTTGATTAATCTAGTACCATAGATTCCTTTCATCTCGGCTACCACTCTTTTACACCACTCTGAAATAACTGTTTCATTTAAACCCGGTGGAGGGTTATTCAAGGAATAACATTTCTGAAGAGTAGAGGCCTTATGTGATGTCGCGACGCCATAGGGAGAAGGTCCCGTCATTAGGTATATTATCAAAGCAATGTTCCCACGTCTCACACTTTGTAGTAGCATTGTTTAAATGGATTTCCACGTCGATAACACGTTGACAAAGATTCTTTAGCTCGTCCTCGAATTCGACAGAGGGTTTGATCTTTATGTATGTCCTCAACCCCAGAATGGTTCTATCCTTCTCTTCTAACTATCTTTTCAAAATGTTCATCCTCTCAGTCAAGTGTTTAATGGATAAATCCTGATGTAAGATCTTCCTTTCATAAGACATAGGGAGGACCTCTCTTATCGGCGGCATTCCGCTCTAGGAGGAAGGGATTTCGCGTTGATCAACCTGCCCATAGACATACAAGAAAGTGATTACGATTCTATTTTCTCCTTTTTGTATGTTCAAAGGTTGTATACCCCTCTTTTTCATATACATCACTACATGGGCTAAACCCAGAGCCTACCACCTATAACATATAGGCAGAAAGGCGAATCATAAATACATCACTTTTTCACATGTTTAGTGTTTACATAGTGCCTCAGCATGTTTAAATCTAAGATTCCTTAACATAGCATCATGGTCCCCACTCCACAAGTTAAAGAAGAGCTAAGTAAATGCAATACAAACGCACTAAAGTCCCTCGAGGAGACGCGTTTCCTTGAAAGTACGGACGGGCGTTGTGCGAAACTCTTTTCTCATCCTACAAACCATGTGTAATACCTCCTCATAGTAAATTAAAATCTGTTATAATGAAAATAATCACATTAGCCTCCGCTGATAGCATAGGGGTACTCCATATAAGTGTTGCGTAGGTTGCGGAATTAAATATACATGTATACTTTCTGCCCAACATAAAAAATGGTTGAACTTTTGTCAGCTAACTCTGCTCAAGGCAGGAAAACTGTTTGTAACGACCCAGATTTTTAGTCGATTATTTTAATCATTTAAAATTTATTTTAAATATTGTACTTGGAATATAAATGGAAATTTATATGGATTTTATTTATTAAATGATGTTTTAACGTATAATTTATAATTTAATTATAAACTCGTAATGTCACAGTAGTTCGTTATTTAACGTTTTGAATTTTAATTGAATATACAAGATCCATTATAAGTAGGATTTCTTTGAAACAACAAACGTTCAGATCTATCTGATTATATTTTTCTAATGAAAGAGAAAAAAAATCAAGATTTCATATTGTAGATTTTGTTTTATATCCAAATCAAATTTTCAAATAGTCGCTATGGAATCGTTTATATATTATAACGATTTATTATATAAATAAATCAATTTTAAATAATCCGAACGTCATTTTAATTTGAAATATCGAGTTATTAATCCAAATATATTTATTTTGGAGTTTAATGATGTTGTATTTAGATACATACGATAATATGAATTTATTAGTATTAAATTGAATTGTTTTTGAATTCGTTTATATTTTATCGGCTTATTCAAGTTTTAAAAATAGCCCTTGTTCAAATGACCTCTGTTTTCAACGAAATCAATTTTATTGGATCTGTACTAATGTACTATTGTCAAATTTAAAATTTTGTAACGTTTGAAGTTATCGTTTGGACATATGTATTAAAATCGCTTAGAAATCTTTAAAGGTTCTTATCCGAATATCAGCTTATTTCAAACATTTTGGCTTGGAAATCTTGACTGTACATATCATATAATTCTAAACAAATCTGGGCATTCATATAAATTATTGAATGCAGAATTGTTCAAACGGTTCGGCTATGGAACCTTGCCAAATCCTTTCTCAGAAATCTTTGCACATGACTAATCTGACAACATATGGCATTTTACAAAAGACAAAAGAAAATGAATTAATAGTGTTGAAGCTTCTGTCAAAAGCCAGTCCGTTCCTTTCACTGAAGTCACTACGAATCGTTAACAGGAAGCCAACTACTTTTATATATTCCCAATTATCTTCCTCCGTCCATTTCTATAACTGACTACTTCCAGAAAAGGAAAATAAAAATAGTGAATCAAACTGAATCCCTAACCCTAATTATTTTTCCCCGGTCGTATATTTCTTTTAGCAAGCGAATGAACCAAGGAATCCTCCACTACAAACAAGCTGACCCTTTTTCTTTTCGTTCAATTAGCAAAACCGAAGCCTCCATCCAAACAAAAATCGTAAAAATGTAAATTTTGATTTCACTGAGCTTGAATTTGCGAAATCTTCATCTCCATAGTGGTTTCATATGACGCAATGCGGTATCCAACATTGTTTGAACTCAACATCAAATTAGGGTTCATCCATTTTTGGGACTATACGCTTGGATTCACGATTTCGACGTTGTATTTGGGATTAGAATTGGTAGTTGTATCAGGTAGCAATTTTCCGTGGATTTAAGCGAGAAAACCATTCGATCCTTCATGGTTTGGGTCTGCGAGAGGCTGTAGGACGCAAGAGAAATAGTTAGTGCGAGTTTTATGGCACTGAAGAGGGGGATTGGAGCTCGCCTACTATAGTAACGGTGACGGAGGAAATGAATTGGTCTTCATTTATAAATGGTGAGGTTAGTTTTATTGTCGTTGAGAAGTGAAAAGATGTTGCTCCTCACTCTCTACACTAAGCAAGGATTTTAACGTGATTTTGTTTTTGGAAATATATGCCATCTGTGTTCTTGGAGTACAGATGTAACAACCCGGAAATTCTGAACAAATTTAAAAATTTTATTCTATCAATTTTAATGTATTTTGGATATTTAAAATATTTTTTTTAAATAATAACGAGTAAAAATTTATTTGAATCGAAGTTGGAACGAATTTTTTTAATTTAATTATAAAAGGAGTTAGAAATAGAACGGTATTTTGAAAATTTGAATTTGAATTTTGACTGACTGTACACGATTCAAAATAAATTGGATTTTAGTGAAACTAAATATATTAGAATCTATTTAACAATATCTTTCCAACAAATCTGAAAAATTGAAATTTCATAGTGGAAATCAAAAGTTATGCCAAGTTTAAAATTCAGAATAATCGCTGTAGAATATATATATTTTTTAATATTAAAAATAGCCATTTTTCAAACAACCTCCGTTTTCGATGAAACCACTTTTGTTGGAACTGGAATGTCAAATTATTACAAGATTCCAAATTTTATACTTTTGGAATTAATATGTGAGTATGGCAAAAGAAAATGTGTTTTTTCATTTTCAATCAAATTTAATCAACTTTAAAATGGCCATTTTTCAAACGGTCTCCAAATTCGATGAAATTAGTTTTATTAGGACCGTATCGTCAAAACATAACCAGATATATTTTTTCTGAAATTTTTAGAGGTAGTATGTGGCCCCGGTAATTTAAAATGTATGTTTAAATTTAATATATATTAAAATATATTTTAATTTTGATAAAAATTGATCGTAACAACCGAATTGGGTTATGTAACATATCCCATTGTGTTCGGAATGGGGGTATTTAGCAAGGGGTGGCACTCGTTGGGTCTCGTTTGGAGTTTGGATGGTTTAACAAGTTATTTTCTTGAACTAATTAATTAATTAATATATAATACTCTATAAATGGCCCTAGGTAATCGTGCAAAACCCTAACCCTATTATCCTTGAACGTAGCAGCCAGTTCCTTCTTTCAATGGGCAGTATACACCAACTAAATCCACTAAAATCTCCTTAAACAAATCGAATTACAATACGGATCCAAAGAGAAATTGATAGTACTCTCCGAGCTCGACAACAACAACGACCATGCTTGGAAACCATCGCCTGGGATAGTCGGAATTGCAGCTCAAAGCCGCTGCAGTTGGACTCGTTTTACTGAGCGTAGGGGGCAGCGAGTTCAGCCAGGTCGCCGGCGTGGGAAGGTGTGTCCAAGGCGGTGGTAGTGGTTGTCATGGATCAGCGACGCAGGGCTGGTAGTGGCGGCGGTTTCCAACCCTAAGGAAGAACGATGGGTAAATACGAACCTGGAGTGGCAGATGATGGTGGAAGAAAGGTTAAGAGATATACAACGTTTTTTAAACGTTATTAAAGTGTACAAACTATAGTTGATTATTTAATTAAGATTATTCAATGTTTAAAACTAGATATCTTCTTCGTACGGAAACGGAATTCAACGATTTTCGAAGCATTGGAATCCTCTTGACGAAATCTATGCTATGGAACAGATCGGATCTGAAATGGAGCAATCTAGAATTTTGAATAATTCAAAACCCAACGTGAGAATTCTATTTCCTTTTAGATAATTAAAATAAATTAATTATAATTGTGTTATTATCCCTCTACTGTTAAATTCAGTGTATGGTTGTACGTGATTTGATGATAATTATGATTATCGCTGTTATGATGATCCGTTAATTCGATTGATGGTTGTGTTGGAATTGAAATGTCATTTTGTTTGAAATAAGTACTGCCAAAATCAAATTATCATTTATGTTGGACAATAATCAAATTGTTATTTATGTTGAACAATAATCAAATTGTCATTTTGTTGAAATTAGACTAAACATAATCAAATTGTCATTTATGGTGAACAATAATCAAATTGTCATTTATGTTAAACATAATCAAATGGCATTTTGTTGAATTAGGAATGTTAAAGAAAAATTAATGTATCATTTAAAATATAATTTTGTTGAAATAAAATAGATTAAACAAAAGTATCATTTTTGTTAAATTAGAAAGTGTAACAAATAAAATTTTCAATCTTTTATTTGTTATGTAGAATACATAGAAAAATGCAAATAAATATTCTTTATTTTGACATTAGAATACATAGAAAATTGTTTACAAATAAATCATTCATTTGTCCGTCACTGAAACACATAGTAGTTTTTTTTTTTTTTTTTTTTTTTTTTTTGCATGGCAAGCCGGTTTTTTATAGTGGGCCATGCCACTGTTTATTTGAAAAGAGGAAAGAATGTGACTCTGCATAGGCACGGAATCACACGATGGTTTGAAGTGCCATCACACTGTACAGATAAAAAATAGGAGAGAAGCAAGGAGCTTCTACTACTAATCGATAACATGAAATCCTAAGGAACCTCTTCCACGGTAAAAGGAGTCATGTATCGAATATGCGAGAAGAACAACCCAGCCAAGCCTTCAACATAATCCACAGCTTCTTCATTAAAAATATATTTCCTATTCCACGTCTCATCCTTTATGATAACATTATTATGATCACCAAAATTTCCCAAATTGCAGAGCTTCAACTCATTTCCGACCGGTTCAAAAAAGAGTCTTTTGGTCTCACCTACCTCACCAACGTACTTACTGAAATGGAGTTTGGGATCATAACGCATCTCAGAAGCATCATGAACCCAAGCATTCTCTTCATCTATCCAATATATTGCAGGATGCTTTACTACCTCATTACACACTTCTGGAACTTTAACTTTTGGCATCCACATCGTAGGAGGAGGCCTAGGAAGAGGGATCTACCCAGGGAAAGGCCTATCAACTAGAGTGTTACATGTTTGTGAAACATGTCCAAATGATTTACATGCATTACAAATATCAGGTTTCCACTTATAAGTGACATCAACAATATAAACATGTCCTTGAATGCATACTTTTAGCTCAAGAGGAAGAGGTTTAGAAGGGGATATTTCAATCAAGGCACGAGCAAAAACAAGATTCCGCCTAGCTACCGTGTTAGCATCAAAACACTTAAGTTTACCAATGTGACAAGCCAACCAGTTTAAACCTTTAAGGGGCTGAAGAGAAGAAGGAACATTATTAAATTGGGCCCAAACCGGTACGGAAAGAACTTGAACTTTAGCTTTATCGACATTGGGACTCCATTTTGTGATAATAAAAGGTTTTCCTCTATTTATAGCAGGGTTATCTTCTAGCACTCTCAGCTTCTCCTCATTAGACGAGAATTTCACATAGAACTTACCATTAACAATAGATATATGGATTTCTCCCCTAATGAGCCAAGCACTACGACATGCAGCCCTCATATCAAAGTTCGGCAATTTAGAATCCAAGAAAAAACCAATGATATGGTCCTTCCAGAAATTCTCAGCTTCATTTAATACATCTAAAGGTGGAGAAGAGCCTTTTACAGTTACCTGTATGTAAAAATCTATGGGCTGATAAGGTCCAGCATTGTTGGGAAGCGAATTAAATAAATCATTCATTTATTTATCATTGAAACACATAGTAAATTGTTTATAAATAAATCATTCATTTATTTGTAATTGAAATACATAGGAAATTATATATAAATAAATCATTCTTTTATCTGTTATGTAGAATACATAGAAAATTGTATACAAATAAATTATTCTTTTATTTGTCATCGGAATACGTAGAATAATGTATGCAGATAAAATATTCTTTATTTGTCATTGGATTACATAGGAAAATGTATGTAAATAAATGTGTCACTTATGTTAGAAAACATATTTGTAAATAAATATATCATTTATGTTATAAAACATAATTTGTACATAAATATGTCATTTAGTTAGAAATGTTTGATTAATATAAAAACATCATTTTTAGTTAGAAATGGTTTGTTAATTTAGAGTATTCAACATAAATGAAATATCGCTTTTTGGTTAAATATCACTTTTTGGTCATTATGTTGAACTAAAGTATTCAACATAAATGAAATAAACATTTTTGGCCAATTAAAAAGAAGGAGACAAAATATACAATTTTGTCATTTAAAAAGAGTAAAACCAAATTAAACATTTTTGGTCATTAAAAAGAATTGAACCAAAATGTACATTTTTGTTCATTTAAAAAGGATGAAACAAGAATATGCATTTTTGTCAATTAAAAAGGATTAAACTAGAATTGTCACCAAAATTGAAAGAATCACTTTTATTGTACATGCATATATTAGAATTTATATGCATGTATAAAATATCATTTTATTGTACTTGCATATATTAGAGTTTATATGCAAAATGAATATATCACATTTGTCAGGTTATAAAAGGTTTAACCAAAATATCACTTTTTTGTCAAGTTATAAAAGGTTTAACCAAAATATCACTTTTGTCAAGCTATAAAAGGTTTAACCAAAATATCACTTTGTCAAGATAAAAAGGGTTTAGTCAAAATTTTCACTTTTATCAAGTTATAAAAGTTGAAACTAAAATTGTAACTCTTATCAAGTTATAAAAGTTGAAACTAAAATTGTAACTTTTGTCAAATATAATAGTTGAAACAAAATTTGTCACCTTATCGAATTATAATAGTTGAAACCAAATTTGTCACCTTTTGTCAAATGTAATGGTTGAAAAAGAATTGGCCCTTTTGTCCAAATATAATTGTTGAAATAAACATTTTTGACAAAATAAAATAGTTGAATTAGAAATTTACATTTTTATCAAAATATACGTTTTTGTCAAAATATACATTTTAGCCAAAAAGGTTGGTTGAAACAAATAGATCATATTTGTTGAAACAAAATAGCTGAGATGAAAAGAACATTTTTGCCAAAATATGTTAGTTGAAATAAAAATTTATATTTTGCCAAAATAAGATGATTGAAAACAAAAATTACAATTTTGGTTAAATAAAAGAGTTAAACACAAATAGCAATTTTGTTACAACAAAAGTATTCGTTTTGATAAAATAGAATTTTCAGCAAAATGGATGTAACAATTTTTATACATTTTGTTGAGATATAATTTATATGCAAATATAAGAATTCCTTTTATTTGCATAACATACATTAAAATTTATAAGAATCATTTTTATTTGCATAACATACATCAGAATTTGTATGTAAATTTAAGAATCATTTTCACTGTCAAAAACATACATTAGAATTGTATGTGAATTAAAGTGACATTTTATTGTTAAATCATACCATAGAATTTGTATGCAAATACAAGTGCATTTGTATTGTCGACCTATACATTATGATTTGTGTACAGAATAAAGAGGCATTTCATATGTTATGATTTGAAACTTTGCATTTGTTAAAGTTTAGAATAAAAATTTGCATACAAATAAAAAAAATTAGAAATTATCATTTTTTTGTCATCAGTAATAATGTTCATATAAATAAATTACATTTTATTAGACATTAGAAATGTATAGGGAAATTATACGAGTAAATTACATTTTTATTCGATATTAGGAATAAATAACATGTTTTGTTCATTGTCATCAATATGTTAGCAGAATTAGAAAGTGGTTAAATACATTAACCAATTATTTATTTATTTGAACTGTTGTTGGCTGAAAACCCCACACGGGTATTGGGATGATATTTGACCTACACTAGTCCCAATATTTAGTTGAATGTCAATCGATGGATTGACAGGCTGCGATGAGCGTTATTTATTCATTTTAATGCTCACACAGTTATAAATTTCATTCTGGATGTGAACTAATTGTTCAATGATTATTTATCATTATTGTCGTGTTCATGCGATGTATGAAATCCATATAACCAAAATTATATGGTAAATGATTGAGTTACATTCTGATTCAGAATATCTTTTAAATAAAGAATATTTTTAAAGGACATTGTAATATAAAAAATATTTAAAAATAAAGAATATTGTACTATAAAGAATATTCTATATAAAGAATATTTTAAATAATGAATATTTTAAAATAATATTCAACAAAGAATAAAATGGTGATTTCTATGTTCGTTTTGAATGGACAAAAAAAATAAAAATATATTTTTATCAAAGAAACTAGTTATTAACTAGAATAAATCTCTTAAATTAAGATTTAATGAAGTCTTCTAATTAATTAATACTTGGTTGGAATTAAATAAAAGAATTGGATTTTGGGTTGTCGTGGATGGTGTCTTAAATAACTCTGTTCTTAAAACCCCGCATGAAAGAATAAATCATTTAATTAAGAATTTTAGAGTTCTATTTATATTTAGTAATTCAAATGAAACGTTATGTGAATTGGGTTTATTGTGGACTGTGTTTCAAACGACATTTGTTATTTAACCCAATTAACAGTAAAAATATGATTTAGAATTTATAAATCTTTTCATTAAGATTTAAAAAAGAATTTTTCTAAAGCCAAGTTTTCCAATCCCATATTTTGGAAGATGATTTTGGGTTTATCGTGAACAATATTTTTAAATGATGTTGGTCCTTTAAACTAGTTAAAGACAAGATTAATTTCTAGAAGTTGAATAGTCATAAAGTAATGATTTTTGATATTAAAACCGAATCGGAGTTTTAATAAATTTTTAAAAAAGAAGATTAAAGAATAAGATTCAAAAGAATTTATCTTTGATAAAATTGACGGGAACCTTTCCCTTAATAATATGAATATTCATAAGAAGAATATTCTGAATTGGAATGAGGCATATGATGTGTATTTGTAGCACTTGATTTTATATTATAAAATACGCGAGTTACTCGAAAAGACCGGGTTTAACCCATTCTGAATAATTACTACGACGATTAAAGTCAAAGACATTGAAGACGGTGGATGAAGACCAGCGATCTTCGCATCGAATGAACGACTACTGATGCCTGGCATTGGGTAGCTCCCAGTAAAGGGTTAAAGTGGTAGTTTGTCTGGACATACTTATTGATGGTCCGGATATACGAGCACCTCTCTTCCGTATTGGGCATACGGGACGAGGAATAAGGTGGCTCCGGTTTTGTTCAGACCCAGAAAAGACTTGTAAATGGATGTGTGTCTGACATTGAATTTCATTCCATGTAAATTAAATTGATTTCTATTTAATATATATCTGTTTTGGTGGAGAATTTATTCTCTTGCTTAACACCCTTCTTTGAGACGTATGAGCTCAGGGGTTACATATTGGTAGTTATCGATCGCATGGCTTGGATTGTCAATGTGGCACGCCAAGATGCAAATGATCAAGGCTTTTGTTGAAAAGCAGAGCCTTGTGGTTGATGATCAAAGCATAGCCTATTTCGGCATAGCTGTAACGTCCCGCCTTTTTGACTGCTTCAAATTGGTAGTTAAACTGACTTAAAACGTTTAAACCGACGGTTCGTTATTTGGATTACCTAGTTTAAAAATAGAATCAATTCAAAAAGAGAACACAGAATAAGAACAATATTGAACAGTGAAATAAATTTATATATATAATCAGAATTTTTGAATACAATATTTTTATATACAACGGAATAGAAATACAGTTTGAATACAAATAAATATTTACTGGTTTAAAAACTTCAGAGTGCGCCGTCTTCGGAATCCCAGCTTCATCAGTCTTCGAACCCTAAGCCGTAATCTTTAAATCCGAAATGCTCGGGTCTGACCCGAGCGTTCCATGCAAAAACATAAAACACTCGAGTTAGGATTAAATCATAGTTCAAGTAAATTAATTTCAATAGAAACTGAGATATAATAGTTAATTCAAACAATTTATTAAATTTTGAGTACATCCAACCGACAAGGAGCTGCCTAGATATCTCATATCAACTTGGATACAATGTATGAAGTTATATATATATATATATCGATGACATATACGTACACATACAGTGGTACATGTATACATATGAGTACAACTGGATACGTAAATATTAGAGTATCAATATAATATCTATGCACATCAGTTTTTACTTCAAGGAAAAATGATCATGGAAGCTTGCATGTACACACATGTACAAGTACACGTGTGCACTGCCCCAACATCCTATGACCCCAAATAACAAGTATGGTGAGGTTCATAAGGCGCTTAATATGCAGCACAACTCGGCAGCTATATTAACATTTAAGATTGGCCAAAGTAGTCGTTATGTATAGACCCAAAATAGTGGTATTTAAGCAAATCAAATGGGGCATACCGCATGGCATGGTAGAGGGACTTGCACCAAGTCATGTATATGGAGCAGAAAGAAGGGGTTAAGCACCATAAACAAATGAGAGTAAACATGGTTTGCGTTGACAGTATAAGCCTTTCTATTCATGGCAGTTCGAAAGGTGTTTGCACAACTTGTGCCAAGTACAAATTTGAAACAGTTCACAATTTTAATGTCTTACAGGCTATTAGTTTAGCAAAACCAAAATAAGTGCATACATAAAAAATGTTACAGCAACCTTTAATATCGAAATAAGCAAGGTAAGGTAGTTCTGCCAACCATGTATGAAGCTGTCTATTATATATGCACAAGCATGTGTCCCCAAATAGTTTAACAAAAAGGGTAATAGATTTAAGGAGGAAACATCAAAAACATTACCCAGTTCTTAAAACAAATGAGCATATGCAGGTTAATTTGAGGCATGCCAACAAGGGGAACTCAAGTCTAAAGCCAAAGGGAGTCAATAAGCAGTTACTAGTCACGAATATTTCAAAACATAGGATGGATTCCAGTAATTTATTTTATTGATATAAATAAATCAATTATCTTCAAATTTATGCAGGTACTTAATATATCAGGTGGCTCCAAAGATAATACTTAATATTATAATATTTTCAAACTCACAACATGTTATTGAAATCTAGAGAGGACCTGGTATACATCTATCTTTAATACTTACGCAATTTAACCCTTGTTTCCACATTTAAATAAAAAAAACACAATACAAGTAGTACAGTCCAAACTATAAAGGTAAGCAGAGCCTTAATGGGCTATTAAAATTATAGAGACTAAACTTTGTTGTTCCTACGTTGGACAGATTTCATATATTTGTTTACATGCAAGTTTAAGCATGTAACTGAAGCGTCTTACACTTGCATAATACACATATACCTTAAACAACGTGAAACATAGGTTTAACTTTGACAATGTATAACTTTACATGAAATTGTATTCGAGTCTTTTAGCTTTGGCAATATACATCGTACAATACTGGATTCACAAATCAATGCAATGAGATACATACTCTTGACGGAAAAATAAAAACATGTATATCCCTAGACTACAAGGCTCGCAGGATCATATATACAGTATAGGTTCGGGACTCTTGTTAGTTTCCTTTATTTCTTTTCTTTCCGGTTTCTATAGGATAATGCAATGTGAGGTATGCTGGCCATATATATATTTTCTCCATGTACACATGGATTCATACACACCCCCGCACACACACAGATATATATGCAGACACATGCAGTCAGACACACTTGGTTACACACATACACATATGTAGTCACATCACACACACACACATTATCAACGAATCATAGAATCGATTGTATCTATGAGTAATGGAACTCGTTGCCTCTCGGAATAGTACTCAGTATGGGTTTAAGATTAATAAGTTGAACTTACCTTTGGAAGGAAACAACATAAGTTGGAATATTTATTTTTACTTATGGTTAAGCCATCACTTATGGCAGGTATTTAATCTTGTTTGTTGTTAGATCAAAATTTGGACCTAACACCCAAATTGTTCTAATTCGCAAAGAAATATAACTGGGGAATGAAGAAAAAGAAGAAAACACACAGAATTTATAGTGGTTCGGCGTTAACGAGCCTACGTCCACTTTATATGTTACCGATTATACTTTGAATGCTAGTACAATCAATGATTTCTCTCAAACTCACTCTTACAATTATGATTTCTCTCAGTAATCTCGAAGTAAAACTGATGAGAAATAGTGGTATGACAGCAATGGTGGAATCAGTGCTCAATACTTCCAAAAGATCCTGAAAAATGCCAATCTCTGGGCTATTTATAGTTGATTCTATCAGGCGGTTCGTGGTCACATGTGGCGTAAATCTCGAGAAAATCGGATCGGACCGAGTAATGAGGAGGAATTGGTCAATATGACAGTTATGGACACGTGTCACTGGATCCATTCTTTTTGGATCGCTGAAGACTAGCTCGGCTTGAACAGGTCAGTGGCTTCGCTGCGCCTTCTGTGATGAAGTCGGATCGGGCCGAGTCGCTGAGGAGGGGATCGGTCTGATGTAGGTGGTTCGGTTCATGCTAGCTGGTAGCGATTCGAGGGGTGCGTAGCGATCCGATAAGGGTTGAGCAACTACGACCAGATTTCTGAAGACTGAGAGAAATGGAGCATCGTATTTCCTTCTTGTATGTGAACCTTGGTGGCTTGGTCAAAATGCTAGCCAACATTTTTCCCCCTCGAAGTATGTTTTATCGAGGATGGAACATGCTTCGAAGTTGCAGAGATGTCTTTTCGCGAAGCGGTGCAATCAAATAGTCGCGCCTGTCTCTGATTCATGCTTGTCTTGTGAATCCAGCCATATGCCACGATCTGAACCCCAATCTCGCGATCCAAAGAGGTATCACGAACCGATGTTGCCTTCCAAGAGGTGACGGCTTCACGATCCGAGGATGCATACGATTCCAGTGAGTGCGACCTGAATGAGGGCGATCCATCCGTCCCGCGATCCAATCGTACCCCTCTAGCGAAACGAGTCTTCAACCCACAATCCAAACATGTTTTTAACTTCAAACAATACACTGTTATAACAAGAATCTGAACAGTTAGGCTAGAGCCTTGATGTTGGGCTTTCCGGACTGGATGACAACATAATTAAACTGCACAATTTGACTGCATATGATGTCTAATATCTTGATGATCTTGTTGACTTTTATGTTTTTTCCTTAAGACATGCATAGGCACACACTTGCACTCACACATACAGGGGGGACAGGTAATTATAATCTTATTTCTCATGTCTACTCGCCTAAACAGTAATGTCGGATAACCGTTCCCCTTCAAGATCTGACACAGAGACGGATCCCGAGGTGTATGAGCATCTCAACCCCGAGGTTCTTCCAACTAATCCAGAGGGTGCGGATTCTGGATCCGAATATGAGGCAGAAACAGAATCGAATCCGTCTGAGAGTACCTCGCTTGATGAAGAATCAGAGGTAGATGGCCGAGCTCCCGACGAAGTCCCTAGTGCAGTAGAAATAGAGAAATTCACAGACTCTCTAGCTTCGAAACTCGATGACATAAAGCTTAAGAGAATTTGCTTGAGACATGGGATCCCCTGGGATGATGTGAAGACACCCGGCAGCGAAGATAGACCTCACTTAGCTCCGGAAGGGTATATGACAGTCAGCCGACTCATGTGTTGGGTAGGAGCTTTTCCTCCATTTCGTCCAATCGTCATTGAGACCTTAAAACGATTGAGTATTGCTCCGATGCAGCTTCATCCCAATGCCTACGCGGCTCTATACACTCTATATATCGCATACGCGGAAATCCTACATACCGAGCTCATATTTAAAGATTTAAAATTCTTTTATCTTTTCAAGCATCGCTCCTCGGCAACCCCAAATTTCTCTTTCTTCAAATCGGTAGCGAATAGGAAGGTTCTGTCTAACGGATATAGCAACATAGGGGATCCCAAGGCCGATTGGTTCTATATAAAGAGACAGGCTGGGTGTTCAAGAAGATGGCTTAAATCAAGTAAACTTTAAACTTTTGACTGAATAGCTTATTTAAGAAATCGAAGCATTAACATGCCCCTTCTTTTTTTTCTCTAAGCAGATCACGCCTTTCCCAGGACGGAAGGCTCGGTATACAATAATCGACTGTCTCTTCTTCTACAAAGCAAATCCGATTTTCTAAAGATCAAGAAGTGCATTACTGACGAGAACCTTCACAAGCATCGCCTTCTGGATATAAGGTTTGGACTTGCTGCAGGCGGCAAACCCTACAAGTACGTGCCCCCAACGGAGGGAGAAGGAATGTCACGGGCAGCAGAAACAATTAAATTTCGTAAGAGTCCTTCGCCAATAGTCATCCAGGACGACGAAGACCTAAACATATATAGAGGAGATGAGGCCGTGGGTATAAGTCTAAGGAAATCCCAGTTTCTCCGGGGGGTTTCCCTTCAAGGACCTCTCTTCCGGTAGAACCTGCTGCTCCCAATGATTTAACAGAAGAGTAGCTATTTAAAGAGCAGAGCAAAATTCCTTTGCCTGATGATGTATACACACAGGGAGACTTCGAAGGGGAGCTGTTTTTCCCTGTTTCTGAGGAAACAACCGCTCCAGTTGGGGAACGAGGAACTACTCAGATGAGCCTAACTTCGGGCCCTGGTCTGTTGGGGGGAATTATATGGGATACACAAATCACACGCACTGCCTGACCCCACACTTTTATATCAACAGTGTTCAAGGTTTTAATATGCTCTTTTTTCTTTTGCAGGAAAGATGTCCCGCAGGCGGTCTTATTCTGATCGCTCTCTTCGTCAAGGCACACCTAGCCTTCATCCAAATCCTGAGCGTGCTCGCGGCCTTTCTCACAAGCCTACTTCTTCACAGTCCAGGTCTCCATCAAAACCAACCTCTGGCAAGCTTCCCAGTTATTCGGTGCCACCTACAGGGGGAAAACAACTTCCTAAAGACTTAACCCCTCCGAAGAGTGCACCCTCTCACAACAGGTCATCAAAAAGACACTACGAGCCCAAGGATAAAAGCAAGGATCCAATCAAGGATTCTGAGAAGGAGAAAATTAACATTGTCCCTTCCAGCCAGCAAGATTTGGTTGCCCCCGGGTCACGAGATTACATCCATTGTCCCGAGACTCAGGCTAAGCTGGAAAAGTTGCGAGAACAATTCCCTAACATCTTCTTCGAAAGGATGACGTTTGTTCCAGCCTTGGAACCAGTCCCTAGGAACTGGGATACTGAGGTCATCGGGCACATTCGCCATGTAGCCAGGCAGTATGAAGTGATGAAGAAACATGTTGTTAATCTTTCAGAGGTCATCCGCATGCTTGAAATGGAAGCACACAGATCCAAAGTGAAGATAGATAACAATGAAAGGGCCAGGGAAAAAATGGAGAAGGACTTAGAGGATGCACAATCTCTGCTTGCCTTGGCCCAACGAGACGCTAGAGCTTACAAAACAGAGCTGGAGGAGGCCAGGCAATGTTTCCATAATGAGCTTGATTCTAATAGCAAAGAGCGAGTGTTATTGAAGCAAGAGGTGGAAGATCTTAGGATGGCCAACTCTGAATTGAAAACAACACAGGATCACTTCGAGGCCGAAAGAGCTGCTTGGGAGAAAGAAAGGGCGAGTTTGAAGGAGAGTTTAGCTTTGGCCGAAGGAGAGATAGTAATTCTGAATGAGCAAGTCGCGGATGTAGAGAGGCGCGCGGCTCTCGCCGAAAAGAATGTAGAAAGTGCCATTGAAATGGCTACTGCTTCTAACAACAATCTCCTCGAGAGAGAAAAGGATATCGAAGGGTTTGAAGAGATGATATTTGACTTCCTCGGCCATGTCCTCAAAACCCGTAACATCTCGTGGATCCCGGACTACCACGTCGCTTTAGCCAACATATGGGACGCCATCATCGAGGGTGAGAAGCAGAGATTAGGAGTTGAAGAGATTGACGAAGATGAGCCGATGAGGGCCATTCTGAGGGATAACGAGCCCGAGGATTTGGCAGAAGGCCGGCGCCTAATTCAAGAAGAAATGGAAAAGGAGAGGGCCCTGGCTAAGGGCAAAAACAAGATTGACGAAGGTTCGAGCTCAACTTTAGAGCCCAAGGCCTCCAGAGCTGAGGAATACAATCCTGATGATCCATTAATTCCTTTGGGCCTGACTCCTATGGTTGTCGGAGCTTCTGCAGCTAGCCTGGATGGAGGATCAGCGGAAGGTATCTCCATTTTTTCCCCACAATTTGTTAAAGAAATTGTGAGTTGTCGTCGTCTGGTGGAGCAACCAATCGAATTAATAACATGTGTTCCTCATAATACAGGTGGCGGGCCCGTCGACAAGGATGTCGAGAAGAGGACAGAGGCGGAGAAGATTGACGTCTCGCCTAGCGTCGGTGCTGATATACCGAAGCAGGCTGAAGGTACAACAGCGGAGAAGGGCGTCCTGACACCCAGTGCTGATGCTCCCAAGGATGATGAAACCATCGATGCCTTGAAAGATATGGACGGGCGCCATGTAGATGATGAGGAGGATATCATTAGTACCAAAGAAGTCGAAGGCTGTGACAACGAGACTTTGGCTAAAAGAAAGGCTAGGCAAGAAAAGTAGCTGGCTTTAAAGAAGGTGGGACAAGAGCCTTTGAACGTAGCTCCTATCTCGGAGTTTGACCCCAAAACTAGGATGGTTCTGAAACTCCAGCCCAAATCGATCACTAAACAGCTTCATTTTGAGGATCCCGATGATTTCCCAGCTTCCCTTACTGATAAAAGAAAGAGAAAGAAGGATGAGGAGGAGTCTTCGGATGAACCTTCAGCTCCTCTTATAGACAAAAGGAAGAGAAAGAAGGACGATCAATCTGATACTAACAAGGCGGAGCTGGAAAAGCAGAAGAAGGAGAAAAAGTCCAAACGTATATAGGATACTGCCGCTTGTCTATGTTTTGTTTTTAAGATTCCTACTGGCCATGAAATGTAGTTGTGAGACTGGCCCTCACTTTTGTTTTAGGTTGCCTTTTCGTTTAGGCTTGCATTTCATGATTGAAAGTTTATTTCTTTTGCATCATCGTGTACCTGCATTTAATAAACTTTTCATGCTTAGTCATAAATTATTTACTTATAACCACAAATCATTCAAGCAACAAAAATACTTTAACAGCATTGTATCGCATCAAGATACACGTATGCATATATCTATCCCCAATCAATCGTCAAAGATTGATTTGAGTTGCATGCACGTTGCCCCCTGTTTCTAAACATGGGGGACATGGAAATTTTTGTAGGGTTCGAGTTCTTGCGGTGCCCGGCTTTTGGCACTTCGGTACTCTCCCGATCCATCTGCGGGTCAAAGTTTGAACTCATGTCATAGTCTACGCACCGATCCTTCAGCGGGATAGAGATCCTGTGGGCGCTGAGTCTCCAGCACCGTTCTCAGCGCTTAATCATAGACGCTTTTATACTCTCCTAGCAGTCGCCGAGGTTAGAGTTCGAGCTCAGCAGTTCTGTCGCTCCCCGATCCTTCAGCGGGGTAAGAGCTCTTTCTCAGCGCTCAGTCGGAGACGCTTTATACTCTCCTGGCAGTCACCGAGGTTATAGTTCCGTCAAGGCGGTTCCGATCATGGTACACCGCCATGACTTACAGACATCGCCTTCATGTCCGTTATGCTCTCTCTCGGCTATGGAGAGTTAGAGCGCTATCAATGATATGATTTACTTTATCGCACCCTCAGAGTTTTGACTGGTGATTGCATTCCATTCTAATGGAAGGCACCTATAATTATACGCTTCTGTGATCGTTGCATGGTTCACAGCAATTTCCATAAAAATAGAAAGGCAGATAAATAATAGTGCAATAAAGGTAAACGACACACAATATTTTTATAGTGGTTCGGTCGAATCATGACCTACGTCCACTTTATAATTTTTTGCTTAAGAAATCGGACTATTCTAGGCAAGTTGTGCCTTGTACATGGTCCTTAATAAAGCAAAAGAACAGATTTGACATCTTTACGTTAGATACGGCCGTAAATGTTGGGCATTCCACACTCTGGGGATTTCCTTTCCATCTACGGTTGCTAGCTTGATGGTTCCATTGTCAAGCTTGCACAGAATGGAGTACGGTCCTTCCCACTTCGCACCCATATGAGTTGGAGCTGGAAAGACACGCTTCAGAACCAAGTCTCCGGGTTCAAAGGTTCGGGCTCGAACCTTTTTGTTGTAGTATCGGGCGACCTGTTGTTTGCATCTCAAGGCACGCAGGTCTGCTTCGTCCCTCTTTTCTTCGATCATATCCAGGGATTCAAGGAGCAATTCGTTATTAGTCATCGGATCGTAATAAGTCACTCGGTGAGAAGGTACTTTTATTTCAACCGGGATGACTGCTTCTGCTCCAAAAGCAAGGGAGAAGGGGGTATGTCCTGTTGCCGATTTATACGTTGTCATGCAGGCCCATAGTGCTTAGGGTAATTCATCAACCCACATGGCTCTGGCCCGTTTCAGTCTTCTTTTCAGAATGGATTTAATCACTTTATTCGCCGCTTCGACCTGTCCGTTCGACTGCGGATGCGCCACAGAGGTGTACCGTTTCTCAATGTGGTATTTCTGGCAGAAGTCTCTGTATTCAGTGCTATCGAACTGAGTTTCGTTGTCAGTTATAACAATCTTTGGAATCCCAAATCGACAGATGATGTTCCTAACGACGAAGTTGATCACTCGTTTAGGTTGTGATTGTAGTCAATGGCTCAGCCTCGACCCACTTAGTGAAATAGTCTACAGCTACAATAGCGAACTTCGCTCCGCCCTTAGCTATGGGGAGACTTCCGATGATATCAATTCCCCACATAGCGAAATGCCATGGGCTTGTCATCGTTTTTAACTGACTAGGAGGTGCCCTAGATATTTTTGAAAATCTTTGGCATGCATCACACCGTCGTGCGTACTTCGCCGCATCTTTGTTTATGGTAGGCCAGAAATAACCATGCCGCAACACCTTTTTGGCCAATGTTTGCCCTCCAGTGTGATCGCCGCATTCACCTTCATGTACCTCCTGCAACACACGCTTGATGTCGTCATGAGCTATACACCAGAGAAGGGGCATCGAAAATCCCTGTCTGCAAAGAATTCTGCCTTGCAGAACGTATCGGGCAGCTTTACGAATTACATTACGCCTCTCGCTTTTCTTGGTCGGAAGCGTTCCATTCATCAAGAAATTCTTTAGAGGGGTCATCCATGACACCCTTTCCGGTTCCGTCTCTAGTACCGGATCAATTTCCATCTGATATATACTAGGAGACCGAAGTACTTCAAATGGGGCTAGCCCGGTCTCTTCAGGATCGTTGGAACTGGCCATTTTGCCAACTTATCCGCCTGTTGATTCTCTGATCGCGGAATATGAGATATGCTGTAGTGATCGAAGCCGTTCAGCAACTCCTTTACTTTCTCCAAGTATAAAATCAATCTTGGGCTTTTGGCTTGGAATTTTCCAGTGACCTGGTTTACAACTAACTTGGAGTCGCAAAAGATGTCCAGCTTTGTGATTTCCAACTCCTTTGCGATCCTTATCCCGGCTATCAGGGCTTCATATTCGGAGTTGTTGTTAGTGGCGTGAAACTCCATCCGGATAGCATAGGATATCAGTCGTTTCTCAGGAGTTTTAAGCACTACTCCAACGCCGGATCTCTTGTCATTCCTAGCGCCATTAGTGTACAATCTCCAGGCACTGGGATCGAGAAGTAACTTTGAGGGGTCAGCTTCTTCGTTCACTATATCTTCCTCCGGGACAGTAAACTCTGCTATGAAATCGGCTATCACTTGCGCCCGTATTGACCGCCGGGGCTGAAAGTTCAGATCAAATTGACTCAACTCAATGTTCCATTTGAGTAGTCTTCCAAACGCTTCTGGTCTCTGTAGAACTTGCTTGAGTGGGTGATCAGTGTACACGGTAATGGGATGAGCCTGAAAATAATGTCGAAGCTTTCTAGAGGCAATCAGCAAACTGTATGCCAACTTTTCTATCCTTGGATAATTACGCTCTGCTGCCGCCAATTTTTTGCTCATGTAATACACTGGTCTTTGAACTTTATCTTCTTCTCTCACCAATGCTGAGCTGATCGCGTGGGACGACACCGCCAAGTACACGAATAAGTCCTCGTGATCCACCGGCTTGGATAATATCGGAGGTTTCTCCAGGTGTCTCAGCAAGTTCTGAAATGCTTCTATGCAGTCAGGCGTCCATTTGAAGTGGTCTTTTCCTCGCTTTATCAATTCGAAGAATGGGATGCATTTGTCCGTAGCCCTGGAGATGAATCTGCTTAGTGTGGCTACTTTCCCTGCAAGGCTTTGCACATCTTTAATCTACCTAGGCTCCTGAATGTCTCTGATTGTTGCGATCTGGTCTAGATTAATCTCAATCCCACGAGAACTGACGATGAATCCCAAGAATTTTCCGGAGGCGACCCCGAATGAACATTTTGTTGGGTTGAGTTTCATCCCGTACTTTCGAAGAATGCCAAACATCTCGGCCAAGTCTGTAGTGTGATTGGAGGATTGCCTGGACTTAACCAACACGTCGTCGATGTATACTTCCATTGTTTTCCCAATCTGGTTATAGAACATTCTGTTCACTAACCGTTGATACGTAGCACCTGCGTTCTTCAAGCCAAAGGGCATTACCACATAGCAGTACAATCCCAGATCCGTAATGAAGCTAGTGTGTTGTTGATCTGGAACATGCATTGGAATCTGGTTATATCCTGAATAAGCATCCATAAAGGAGAGAAGTTCATGACCCGCCGTTGAGTCCACCAACTGATCGATCCTGGGTAACGGAAAACTGTCTTTTGGGCAGGCTTTATTCAAATCCGAGAAATCAATACACGTTCGCCACTTCCCGTTGGCCTTCTTTACCAGGACTGGATTTGAAATCCAGTCTAGATAGGTTGAATCTCTGATAAATCCATTACTCTTTAGCTTTCCAACTTCTTCTTTCAAGGCAGCGGACCTCTCTGGGCCCAGCATTCGCCTTTTTTGTTTTACCGGAGGATGCTTAGGGTTAATGCTTAATGAATGGCTCATGATTGATGGAGATATCCCGCACATGTCTGCATGGGTCCAAGCAAATACATCCAAATTATCTTTCAAGAAATCCGTCAGTTCTTTAGCTAAATTCGGATTTAACTGGGATCCAATCTTAAGGACCTTCTCTGGGTCACTATCATGGATCGGTACATCCACAGTTGTCTCGTCGGGAGTAGCCATTCTGCCCCCAGGTTCTTTGTCCTCTCTGGGATCTATATCCTCGGGCAACTCTCTGGGCGACTCTCCCACGGTTATCCTCTTTAATTGCTATGAGGTCTCCGCCCTTGTGGGGGGGGGGGGGGGAAACGCCCTTGATTTTTATGTCTCCTCCATTGCGGAGTAGCTTTAGCTCTGCAATATAACATGCTCGTGCGGCAACCTGATCTCCTCTGACAATTCCAACACCAGCTTCTGTAGGAAACTTCAATAACAAGCACCAGGGGGCTATACCGGCTCTGAACTTTGCTAGGGCTGGTCGGCCCAAGAAGGCATTATACGGTGATTCAATACCCAAAACCACGAAAGGAAGAATTCTCACTCTCTGGCGTTCTCCTTCCCCAAGTGTAACTGGTAGCTCTACATATCCCATTGGAGCGGTGGATGCTCCGTTAAATCCACGGATCCATCCCTCACAGGGCTTCAAGTCTTTTATCTCGAGATTCATCTAGTCGAATGTCTTTTTGAAAAGAATGTTGACGGAACTCCCGTTATCCACCAAGACTTTATGAACAGTGGCCGGGCCAATAGGAACTGTGATTACAAATGGATCTTCGGTCGGAGCATGGACTCCAATGCTTTCTCGTTCGCGGAAAACAACGTCGTCGGACATCATCTTTTGTTGCTTTACTGGGACATTGTCCTTAGGGTTGCTACACTCTCCTACCCCGAGGTGCTGCTTAGCTGCGTTGACATACTGATCCAATGCCTTGGAACCGTGTCCGGCAAGATAAAGCCCTCCGATTATGGTATTGATAACAAGGTCCTTTCCCTTTTGCTGGGCAGTTGGCCTGACAGCAGGTTGATTTTGGTTCTGATTTGGGGCCTGTACGGCTTGCCCTCTGTCTCTGGGTGTCACTCTGTATTCATCCAATTTTCCTTCTCGGAGAAGCTTCTCGACCACATCTCTTAGGTGACGGCATTCATTTGTTGAGTGGCCGTGAACCTGATGGAAGAGACAGAACTTCCCCGTCTCACGTTCTTTCTCCGTCGACTCTCTGGGAGGAGGCCTTTTATTTTGGAGGACGTTGTACGAATCCATGAAGATATTCTCCAAGGTATCGTTTATTGGCGTATAACTTTTAAAAGACCTGGGACGAGTCCTTCTCTGGGAGTTGTTCCCTCGATTCCTCTTCCGGTTATTGCCATTATTTCCTGACTGGCGACCATCCTGGTTCCGGTTTCCGACATTAACTTCGACCTTCCCCGAGCTGTCTCCGGTCTGCTAAATGGCGACATTGCTCTGGATTTCCTTCTTATCATCCACTTTTGCCTTTCGGTTAGCATATACCTCCTCCCGGCGTAAGTGCGCGTTAGCTTTTTCGTAGAATAACTCTCTAGTATGAGGTGGCTTGCCGGCCAGGTACCTCCCAAATTTGGTGTCTTTATCTACCCCATCAATTAGGGCTGCCACAACAGTTGGCTCATGAGGATCTTTGACTTCAGTAGCGGCTAGGTTGAAATGGTCTAGATACACCTTCAAACTCTCGCCTGGTCGTTGCTTGACAGGGAACAAGTCAATCACACTCTTCGTCCTTTGTGCATAAATGCGGAACTGTTCCACAAACCTTTCACTGAACTCCCTGAAGCTGTAAATTGATCTTGCTGGTAAGCGAGTAAACCATAATAACGTTACATCCTCCAGGAATATAGGAAATGCTTTGCACTTGGCAGCGTCGGAAGCTGCAGCTACGGTCATTGACCAAGAATATCTCATCAGATGTTGGATAGGATCGGATCTACCCGCGTAACGGTTCATCTTCGGCATGTTGAAGCACCTTGGGAACGTTGCATCTAAAATGTCATCAGTAAAAGGGGTGTGACTACGGTCAATTCCCCAATCTTCATTTCGTTGTCCACGGCTGCCTGCCAGGATTTGATGGATCATAGCTGCGACATTTGCACTGGTCAGCGGAGGTTCGGGATCAGCACTTCTTGCTCGGTGGAATTCCCTGATCTCCCTTCCAGGAGCAGCCACGAAATCTAGGGCTCGGATTGGGCTTCGTTGCCCCCTGTTTCCATGAGCATTTGTACGGCGAAGGGGCTGAGGTAGTCTATTCTCAACAGGGTTGTCCAAAGCTCGAGCTCTGGGAGTTGCGGCACGATTATTCACATCGCGGTTTGAGGGCCCTGCACCCAGTGCCTCTTCTTCTCGTGATGGCAGGGTTCCAAATCGGAGCTGCTCTATGTTTTCTGGCCTCTCATACAGTCGCCGCGGGGGTCTTGGCGATTCCTCAAACGAAGAAGAGTAATCTGGGGTGAGCGGACTAACTGGGGGCGTCCTTTGCCTTGCAAGGTCATTGAGCCTTCTATCCATAGCAGTCAAGTCCTGCCGCAGCACGGAGCTCTCCTGCCTTTGAGCAGCCAATTCATCAAACAGCCTCTCCCACATTTCTGAGAAACGAGAGAGATCTCCCTCAGTAACTGGAGCAGAAGGGTCATATTGATCATCAACATTTTCTCTTATGCGCAGAGAACTTGAACCAGGTCGAGCAGAGGTACCAGGACGGGAAGAGTGAGCCATAATCTCCTTTTCAGGACGAACTGTGGATCGAGGTTGGTGGCTTGCAGCGCCCCCCTGGGATCGGTTCGTGGTAATAGGGGGTAGAGGGTTCGGTGCGTTGTCTTGGGATCGGGTCACAACCCCTTCAGCAGTCCGGATCGCATCGCCCTCGTCGACTCGGAGCGTGGCACCTTCATCGGATCGGTTCGCGACGCCATGATCGGATCGGTTCGCTCCCTGCGCTCCGCGATCCGAGGGTCCTTCATTGACCTGCTCGTGCACACTTTCTTCAACTGCTTCATTCGCGACTTCATTCACCCGTGAAGCTCGTACTTCCTTAGACTTCTTTCCAGCCATGATATCAGATGTCGCTGGAATCTTCAAAAATCTGAACAGTGAAGTTTTGGGACTGTTTTCTTCGGACTTTCAAATCCAAATAGTAGAATAGCAATCCGGTAGGCTGAGAATTCAATTCTCAGTGAAAGCACCAAAATGTTAGATCAAAATTTGGACCTAACACCCAAATTGTTTTGATTCGTAAAGAATTATAACTGGAGAATAAAGAAAAAGCAGAAAACACACAGAATTTATAGTGGTTTGGCGTTAACGAGCATACGTCCACTTTATATGTTACCGATTATACTTTGAATGCTAGTACAATCAATGATTTCTCTCAAACTCACTCTTACAATTATGATTTCTCTCAGTAATCTCGAAGTAAAACTGGTGAAAAATAGTGGTATGACAGCAATGGTGGAATCAGTGCTCAATACTGCCAAAAGATCCTGAAAAATGCCAATCTCTGGGCTATTTATAGCTAATTCTGTCAGGCGGTTTGTGATCACATGTGGCATAAATCCCGAGAAAATCGGATCGGACCGAGTAATGAGGAGGAATTGGTCAATATGACAGTTATGGACACGTGTTGCTGGATCCATTCTTTTCGGATCGCTGAAGACTAGCTCGCGCTTGAACATGCCAGTGGCTTCGCTGCGCCTTCTGTGATGAAGTCGGATCGGGTCGAGTCGCTGAGGAGGGATCGGATCGGTCTGATATAGGTGGTTCGGTTCGTGCTAGCTGGTAGCGATTCGAGGGGTGCGTAGCGATCCGATAAGGGCTGAGCAACTACGACCAGATTTCTGAAGACTGAGAGAAATGGAGCATCGTATTTCCTTCTTGTATGTGAAACTTGGTGGCTTGGTCAAAAAGCTAGCCAACATTTGTCGAAACCATTTTTAACATTCGTCTATTAAATTATATCCATATTGCGAAAATATATATATTAAATTTGGAATCATGTTGGTGACTAATTAATTACCAATGGTAAAAATATATTTACATAGGTCAATGCCCTCCCAGAGAGGTAAATAGAATAAGACCGCAAGGTAACATGCAGTACATACTATAGGGTGATCCGGGGTGCTTTATTTAAAACACAGTATCCAGTTCGATAAAACAAGTGAACCGGGCCAACATGACTATGAACAATTTCAATCAGTTTAACATCAAAGCATGATGTCCGTTTGTTTCGGCTATGTAAATTAAAGGGTTGCTCTCCTACCAAAGATACTCTGTCATCTATTTATGAGTTTACAGTCATTCCAAATACGCAAATCGATTTCTATGCTACTTCATTTGGAGAAAAGGTTCTAATTATTATATATGTTGCCGAGCTATACAAGTGAGATCGGCATTCGCGATTTTTTTATATTGTTGTTTACTGACTTGTTCTAAATACCCAGATAAAAATATTTCCCATGTAATTTTGTAGTCATCACAAATTTCAATGTTTATCCCCATTTGCAAAAAAACACCGTTTGCAAATTTGAATGTTTTACCTAAATGTTAATTTGCTACAGATCATGATAACACAGTAGACATGATTAAACAACATACAAATCAATTTAGCGGTAACTATGGCCATTATATTAAGTAAAGAAATTAAATTTACATGAACTAAGGTAAATCTTGAGTGATATGCTCACCATCATAGCAATGGAAGAAGGAGCAGGCGATGTCATGCAAACGTAGTTGTTTGGGCGGCTGAAAAGGAGGAGTTGCGACGTAGGTTCTCGTGATAGTGGAAGCAGCGATCTTTGTTGAAGGTGGAGGACTTGACAATGGCAGCGAGACTTCAGAAGGCGTAGCGTGTTTTCGATGGGCGTGGGTGAACGTTGGCAGCGGCTCAGCTTTCGGAAGGAGGTATTGGTGAAAGGATTTTAAAGGATGGTGGACATTATTTGAGATTTGGGGTAAAACAATTTTCGGTCGCCATTAAAATGGTCTGGGCACAATAATTTGGAGAGAAAAATGATTTCTTTTCGTTGAAGAAGATTTAGGCTTGTGTGATTTTTATAGAGGTAAATTTGGGGATAGAAACGAAGCTACATCAGTAGAATAGGGTAGCTGGGCATTTATAACGATAAGTCTGTGAAGCTTTGTACTACTGAGGAAGGGTTTATTTAAGGTAGGTGATAATCGGTTTAGTATAATACTGAGGTAGGTATAATTTAATATTTAACTGTACCTTAAACTGATGTTGAACGCTCAATATTCGTACCATAAACACAGTCTCCAAATATGCCAAAAATTATACGTACCCTTCCGGTTCAACGTTCTGAATTTAATAACATTCAATTAATTATAATTCGACTCTGTTCGTATACAATGTTATTTTATTTTTTTAAATTATTTATCGATCCACCGATTTTTATTCCGTTTGTCCATGAACAACCCTTTTCACTTCCAAATTTGAAAGTTATTATTATTTTTATTCAAAAATACACACATATCCAAATCAATTTCCCATATATCTCTACAAATAAAATCTCTGATTTGTTTAACGTTAATTAAAGTTTATTTTTAAAATTCAACAACTTATATATCAATTGAATTTCAATTTCAATTCGAATTATCCAACCAATTTCAATTCAAATACTCAACAAAATTCAATTCAAGTATTCAACAATAAATATTTGATTTTCACCAATCGTTCCGACTTAAATATTAAATTCAATTTATATACAAACAATATATTTGATTTTAAATTTTTAACTCCAGTATCAATATGAAAATAATCATTAATAATTAAATTTGCAATTTATTTCACATTCCAATTGTCGAAACTTCTAGGACGTTACAATCTACCCCCCTTTAAAACTTTTCGTCCTCAAAAAGGAAAGACTGTTAGGGTTATAAACACGGTTACTTCAAATTTTCATATTTGTGTGAAATTCTTTTCCACAACTAATTTAAATATCGATACTTAAGTCATCGATCCTCTTTATTTATCATATCCAATTAACTTAGGAAATCAAATTTCTTTATAAAACCAATCTCTTCTTACATTTTAAAATCTGCATAAGTTAGACTTATGCATCTCGAATTATTCCAAACCCCGTCTGTCAATATTTACTATTAATCATTCCACTTATTTCTTACAATCTTAGTTCAACCAATTCAATCCATTCATTTTTTCAAACACTCGTAGAAGTGTGTTATTATCATTTTCTTTTCAAGTCACAAATTGTCGACTTGATTTTTTTTCCCAAAATTCAAAATCTTATATTACTTTCATATCGAAAATATTTGTATTATTATCTCAAAGATATGGACTTAAAAATATTCTGAAATTCTTTTCCTCAACTTATTTTGTTAGGTATATTTTAATTTCAAATTATTGATTTAAATATATTTGATAACTCGAAGTCTGACAAGTCTATTGTCGTTCTCACAGATGTCAGGCATACACTGGCCAAGCGCACGACTAAAATCTCCAAGTACTAAATATCCTTGTTTCAACTTCCAGTGAAGATATTTCAAAAATTCTCTTTTAAAAACAGATACGGAAAGTACCAATGTGATATTGATATGTTGATTGTTCATGAATCGCAGATACACAATGGTTTCGTCTGGATCCCCAAGAAAACATTTGTATCCGTAGAAAATCACTTCCCTGCGAATTTCGTCATGGACAGATCAATGGAAAATATTTACGAATCAAAAGAAAAACTGAGGTCACTGAGCGTTGACTGCTCTATCTCATAGCCACAAAAAAAAATCATTAAATTATGGGGATAAATCAAGTCATGAGGACCAATCAAGTCACGAAGGCAAATCACGTCACGAAGACGAATCAAGTCATGAAGGCAATCCAGTCATGAAGACACAGTGCTGCAATCAAACAGGTGACTCAACCTAACACATCTCACACATTGCATGGCTCCGTTCTACCTTTAGTAACTCTAATGGTTACATCTCTTTCACTTGTAGATATGCCATGTGGACCATAGGAATACAATGGTTACGCCTGATTACCTCAGGAAACATCCATACCCGTAAGCTTTCATAGCTATGCGGATTACGCCATTATCACTACTGCAGATCGCAACAGACACAATGGTTACGCTTGGTTCCCCCAAAAAACATCCGTCTGTCGTAGGTCATCTGTAGCCCTATGAATTAAGCTACACGGTCGTGTTCTTCAAGGAACAACGACAACTCGAGTTTTATGTCCGGACAACCTACTACCACCAGCAGCACATCTCACTAAGCTCGAAATTTAAAAGATAAGGATGGTACTTCCCTTATTTTGCTTTGAAAACATATAATACTATGTACTTATAGTACTTCATTTCATAATCCTCATAAATCATATTTATGTCGATTGACATAAATTTTTTCTTTTCAAATCATATTTTCAAATAATTCATTCTTATATAAATTATGTTATATAAGATTTTATTTTAAATTGATTATCTTTCAAATCACTAGTTTCCAAATTCATTAAATTCTTATATATTTTCCATATAAGTTCCAAAAATTTCTATATTCAATATCCAAAATTGAATATCCTCAAATTCCATTCCTGTTTCAAAATTTCAGTTTTGATCTTTTAATCCATTCAGATATTTGATATCCTTTCAAACTCAAATTTTCAATCTATTGGTTATAAACCAAATTATCTTCCAAATCTCCAATTATTAAGTTTATCACTTCATTCACATCTTTATTCTCTCAAAATTCCAGAAATTTCCTTCTTATCACAAATTTCTCATTCACACGTTATCACTTCTTCGCATTCACATCCTTCGACTGTAAATTAGCAAGCGAACAACTCCCTAAGTATCCACCCCAAAGGCCGAAACCAACATTATATCGATACTCGGAAAATTATTCAACTTAACTACTTACGTAACTCTCGAATGCAGTTTACAATTCCATTTCTCTTTACATTCAGCCGTCCTTCGTTTTCGACGTGTTTCTTCATTTCTCGTCATTTTGATTTATCAAAACCGTTAGACTCTCTCATTCTTTTGAAAAATATTTTCCATTATCATATTTATTTTCTAAAAAATCTCTTATTACAGTTGGAAAACATTTCCATATATTCATGAATCTTTATTTTCTATTGAAAATATACCTTATTCTCATTAGAATATTTCTAAATTTGTTACTTGGACTAAAACAGATATTTGATACACACCGCTATTTTCACTTAACAGCTAATACTCATTTCTTACTCCGTTTAAGCACTTTGGCTATCGAATCTTAACCATTTCTTAGTCAACAATGAAGTCAATCAAGTTGGGGTATATTTACCTTTCAGACCTTAACTGAACAATATTATTAACTTCAAAACAGATAAAATTCACCACTTCAAACACCAACAAAACATTTATTCCCAAAATTTATGATTTTAAGTTAAGAATTTATTTCCTTTATAATAATCGTTAATTATAACAATAATTCACACCTTCGAAATAATTAACTTTAAAATGTACTTTATTCTTTAATTTGAATATATGATTAATTAATCAATAATAAAGTAAATTTTAATTAAAAATGGAAAGTAAATGGCACTTTCCTGAAATTCGGCATAATTTTCTCCCATAAATAACTCCTTTCCGAGTAATCTCTTGTCCGATAATATATTTCGAACTTTGGGAAAAGTCTCATCTGATTTATATTCTGAACTTCAGAATAATCCCACCATACTGGTCAATTCTATTTCCTTTATCCCAATTTTATTTGCAGCATTTTTGCTTTCAAACGTTATTCACTTCTAAAAAGTGAGTATTATTCCTTTTATCAAAATATGAACTTGTCACTTCAAATTATTTTTGATTTCGTTTAAATATCGATTCAAATCTCCTTACAATCTTCATTCATATATCGCTTCATTTACAATTCTCGTTTACAGTTCACTTCTTGTTAATTAATTAACAAGTTATACTTCACTATCGAACTCTTGTATTTGATTATTATTAGTTTGAACCCAATTATAAATCATGTTGCCAAATTCCGAATAATCTAAATAAATTTGTAATACAATTTGACATAATCAAATTTCAATTATAACCTTTTTTGGATTCTATTTTCGTCTATTTCTATTCTGAATATCAAAATAAAATTCATCATTTCATTTTTGAAACGATTTCAATTTTTTCTTTCCATTCCTATCGGAATTCTCATCTTCAATAAATTTTAGTCAGCTTTTATTGCTAAAACACACAATTGTTTCATTGATTCTTTTATATTTATCTTCCTTAGATACCATTCGATGATGGATTCTAGATTCAAATCTAAGGGATTCCTATCAAAGAATAATTCTCGCAAACCTGAATTCGAAGACTTCTGAAGACTGGGGATTCCGAACAGAATTTTAACTTTCAAGAATAAACTTTGTTTCCATTGTATTAAATTTAGAATAATATTTCTAAAAAACTTGATATTTCTAAAATGATCTTTCCTTTCAAAATCATTCAAATTGTTTAGACTTTCAAAAAATTTATGTCGAAACTTTTCATTTTCTTATCTGTTTTTAAACCCGATAAGCTAGCTTTGAATAAACCAAAGCTCTGATACCACTTGTAACATCCTGGCTTTTTGACTGCTTCAAATTGGTAATTAAACCGACTTAAAAAGTTCAAACCAACGGTTCGTTATTTAGCTTACCGAGTTTAAAAACAGAATCAATACAAAAAGAAAACACAGAATAAGCACAATATTGAACAGCGACATAAATTTATATATATAATCAGAATTTTTGAATACAATATTTTTCTATACAGCGGAATAGAAATACAATTTGAATAAAAATAAATATTTATTCGTTTAAAAACTTCAGAGTGCGCTGTCTTCGGAATCCCAGCTTCGTCAGTCTTCGAACCCTAAGCTGTAATCTTTAAATCTGAAATGCTTAGGTCTAACCAGAGCGTTTCATGCAAAAACATAAAACACTCGAGTCAGGATTAAATCATAGTTCAAGTAAATTAATTTCAATACAAACTAAGATATAATAGTTAATTCAAACAATTTATTAAATTTCGAGTACATCCAACCGACGAGGAACCGCCTAAATATCTCATATCAACTTGGATACAATGTATGAAGTTATATATATATATATATATATATATATCGATGACATATACGTACACACACAGTGGTACATGTATACATATGAGTACAACTGGATACGTAAATATTCGAGTATCAATATAGTATCTGTGCACATCAGTTTTTATTTCAAGGAAAAATGATCGTTGAAGCTTGCATGTACACACATGAACAAGTACACGTGTGCACTGCTCCAACATCCCGTGACCCCAAATAACAAGTATGGTGAGGTTCATAAGGCGCTTAATATGCAGCACAACTCGGCAGCTATATTAACATTTAAGATTAGCCAAAGTAGTCATTATATATAGACCCAAAATAGTGGTTTTTAAGTTGATCAAATGGGGCATACCGCATGGCATGGCAGAGGGTATTGCACCAAGTCATATATATGGTGCAGAAAGAAGGGGTCAAGCACCATGAACAAATGAGAGTAAACATGGTTTGCGTTGACAGTATAAGCATTTCAATTCATGGCAGTTCGAAAGATGTTTTTACAACTTACGCAAAGTACAAATTTAAAACAGTTCACAATTTTAATGTCTTACAGGTTATTAGTTTAGCAAAACCAAAATAAGTGCATACATAAAAAATGTTACAGCAACCTTTAATATCGAAATAAGCAAGGTAAGGTAGTTCTGCCAACCATGTATAAGCTGTCTATTATATATGTACACGCATGTGTCCCCAAATAGTTTAACAAAAAGGGTAACAGATTTAAGGGGGAAACATCAAAAACATTACACAGTTCTTAAACAAATGAGCATATGCAAGTTAATTTGAGGCATGCCAACAAGGGGAACTCAAGTCTAAAGCCAAAGGGAATCAATAAGCAGTTACTAGTCACGAATATTTCAAATCATAGGATTGATTCCAGCAATTTATTTTATCGATATAAATAAATCAATTATCTTCAAATTTATGCAGGTACTTAATATATCAGGTGGATCCAAAGATAACACCTAATATTATAATCTTTTCAACCACACAACATGTTATTGAAATCTAGAGAGGACCTGGTATACATTTATCTTTAATACTAACGCAATTTAACCCTTGTTTCCACATTTAAATAAGAAAACACACACAATACAAGTAGTACAGTCCAAACTATAAAGGCAAGTAGAGCCTTGATGGGCTGTTAAAATTATAGAGACTAAACTTTGTTGTTCCTACGTTGGACAGATTTCATATATTTGTTTACATGAAAGTTTAAGCATGTAACTGAAGCGTCTTACAAGTGCATAATACATATATACCTTGAACAACGTGAAACATAGTTTTAACTTTGACAACGTATAACTTTACATGAAATTGTATTCAAGTCTTTTAGTTTTGGCAATATACAACGTACAATACTGGATTCACAAATTAATGTAATGAGATACACACTCTTGACAGCAAATAAAAACATGTATATCCCTAGACGACAAGGATCGCAGGATCATATATACATTATAGGTTTGGGTCTCCCGTTAGTTTCCTTTATTTCTTTTCTTTTCGGTTTCTATAGGACAATGCAAAGTGAGGTATGCTGGCCATGTATATATTTTCTACATGTACACATGGATTCACACACACCCCCGCATACACACAGGTATATATGCAGACACATGCAGTCACACACACACCTGGTTACACACACACATATGTAGTCACATCACACACACACATATTATCAACGAATCATAGAATCGATTGTATCTATGAGTAATGGAACTTGTTGCCTCTCGGAATAGTATTCAAAACGGGTTTAAGATTAATAAGTTGAACTTACCTTTGGAAGGAAACAACATAAGTTGGAATATTTATTTTTACTTATGGTTACGCCATCACTTATGGTAGGTATTTAATCTTGTCTGTCGAAACCATTTTTAACATTCGTCTATTAAATTATATCCATGTTGCGAAAATATATATATTAAATTTGGAAACATGTTGGTGACTAATTAATTACCAATGGTAAAAATATATTTACATAGGTCAATGCCCTCCCAGAGAGGTAAATAGAATAAGACCGCAAGGTAACATGCAGGACATACTATAGGGTGATCCGGGGTGCTTTATTTCAAACACAGTATCCAGTTCGATAAAACGAGTGAACGGGACCAACATGACTATGAACAATTTCAATCAGTTTAACATCAAAGCATTATGTCCATTTGTTTCGGCTATGTAAATTAAAGGGTTACTCTCCTACCAAAGATACTCTGTCATCTATTTCTGGGTTTACAGTCATTCCAAATACGCAAATTGATTCTATGCTACTTCATTTGGAAAAAAGGTTTTAATTATTATATATATTGCCGAGCTATAAAAGTGAGATCGACATTCCCGAGTTTGTTATATAGTTGCTTACTGACTTGTTCTAAATACCCAGATAAAAATATTTCCCATGTAATTTTGTAGTCATCACAAATTTCGGTGTTTATCCCCATTTGCAAAAACACACCGTTTGCAAATTTCACTGTTTTACCTAAATGTTAATTTTCTACAAATCATGATAACACAGTAGACATGATTAAACAACATACAAATCAATTTTGCGGTAACTATGGCCATTATATTAAGTAAAGAAATTAAATTTACTTGAACTAAGGTAAATCTTGAGTGATATGCTCACCACCGCAGCTGTGGAAGAAGGAGCAGGCGATGTCATGCGTATGTAGTTGTTTGGGCGACTGAAAAGGAGGAGCTGCGACGTAGGTTCTCGTGATAGTGGCAACACCCAACGACTAGAAAAGTGTAACAACCCGTGTTTTTATAACGTGTAATAACCATAAATCAAGGCAGAATTAATTTTTAAAATAAGAATCAAGGGAAACGGGTTGCACCATTGCGTTCGTCTCGAAATTCTGCTTGGAAACGAGTCCGAGTTTTCGAAAATCGGAGTCCGTATGACAAAGTTATGACCATTCGAAGTTTTCAGAAATTTTCAAGTTCAAAACAGACTCAATTCGAATTCATAATTCGAATTTCAAACCTCCAAATGGACTGGGCGGGAATTTCCTACCCAGGACCAGGTCGACCTGGGGGTCGACTATGTAGTCGACCTACCCAGGACCAGGTTGACCATAGTGTCGACCTGGGGGTCGACCTGGTGCCCGAGCCCAGTTCTGAAGTTGGATTCACTCTGATGTATTTGGCCTCATTTCTGTCCACATTCGTTGACCTGACCCTATAAATGCAGCCCCTAACACCAGTCTCTCTACACCAAATTTCTTTCTGACCTTATGCTGCTCTGACTCTGGTTGAAAAGTTTGAGAGAGGGACTGCTTCTACTACGTTGAGACTGCGTTAAGGAAATTGCTGATTTGGGGACTTCTATTAGGACTTGACTAAGCAACAAACGACTCTCTTTTTCTAATTCTCGAACCACGATCTGTAAGCCCCTGTTATTTTCAGATTTAAACTGTAAATGTATTATAAATATGATGTAAATTGAAATTGGACCTATGTATGATGACTGTTTACATTCATTCTCGTTCATCTGGGATCTTGACTCTTGAATATTACTATGACATTGATTTGGGGCCTATTTATGTTGTAAATCCAAGAGAAACCCCTCTTATTATCATGTTGAATCTGTTATTAGTCACATGTTTATGACTATCACCTTATGGCAGTCGTTACCATGACTATACTATCACCTTATGTCAATCGTATCATGACTATACTATCACCTTATGTCCATCGTGTCATGACTATACTATCACCTTTTGACAGTCGTTACCATGACTATACTATCACCTTGTGACAACTGTTATTTTGACTAGTATCTTATCTTGCTAGATTTGGAATCTTTATGTTCGTGGCCAATATTTCATATGCCAGTAATATTTTAATCTTTTATTTCAAGTCATATCATGCTATGCTAGTAATCACTTTTGCCACATTATACCCGTTCCTTTTTATGTTATTCCCTATTAGATTTATTTGTATCGATTCGAACTTACATGCGATGGTAATACGATTTGGGTAGACTAGGCAAAACATAAATTAGCTTTAAACTTGAACCCGAATGTTGTTATCACTTGAACCTGAATATGGACATGAACTTGACACGATTTGACATGAAACATGACCTGAAAACTGGACATGAATCTAGACATGAAAACTTGAACGTGGGCATGACAATTAGATAACTTGAAAATGGCTAACTCGAGGTTGGGTTGAGTTTGCAGTGTAAATCTGCCCGGAACCGCCCGATAAATCCAGTGGCTGCAAACAATAGGATCCAATGTGGGTAGTTGGTCATATTACACGTAAAAACCCGAGGTTAGACTATGTTGTGGTGTAAATCAACCCGGAACCGCCCGGCAAATCCAGTAACCACAACAACTAGTCTAATGTGAGAGGTTGGCGTGCACTTAGGAATTAATGCCAGATGATAGAGTTAAGTCATGAACCACTTGAATATACTTAACCAACTTGACACGATGACTTGATAGGGTTAAGTCATGAACTGCTTGAACACACTTAACCAAGTTGATACACGATCTGGATGGGGTTAAGTCACGAATTTGAATGACAACACTTAACCCATTAGAAACCCTAGTTACGCGGTCCTTTTCAGCAGTAACCCACTTAGATGTATCACGATACCCTGGGACTAGGCAGGGTGGGGCACGATTACTGGGCTGATTGTAAGCGACCAGAACGACGGCTGAGTAGGTGTGCCATTGTAGGTTCAGGCGGGCTATGGTCGTGCACGTAGTCCGGAGTTGAAAAAGCAAGCATTGGGCACCCGTAGATTTACACTATGCGTGCTTGATTCATGTCGGTGGTTGGCACCCTAGGACTTGATATACCCTATGGTGGACCTAGCACAGGTAACTACATTTCTGGATAGGGTCGTATGACACAGACACATGACGAGCTAGGATTGTAGGGAGCCGATCGATTAATAGATCGTACCATAGGACCCCGTAATGGGTCACTTCATGACACTGGACTAAGGGATCATTTCTTGGTTAATACTTGACATGGGTTAGAATACTAGTATAGTTGGTGCAGTGAACCTTTAATATGCGATGCCAGACTTGACTTATCTTGTTATCTTAATTATCCTACTAGTTCTGTTATCATCCTTATGTTTAATTCCAGTTTTCACATGTCATGTTACCTTTACTAGTTTTCATACTGAAGGTCACTAGGGCTTACCAATCTTTATGACTGACCCTTTTTCCTTCGCCCCTTTTTCTTTCGTCCCCCCCCCCTCCAGGTTCTCAGGGAGGAAACACTAGCTCTTAGCTTGGATTTAGCTTGCTTTCTGACAGCTTATGTACGGTTTGGTCTTGGGCTATGCTATGGCTGCTTCTGCTATTTATGGGGAACAATTTACTTTTGTTTTTAGTTTATGCTTCTTTATTATGAACTTGATGTAATGGAATAATTTGTATCTTGGACATATGAGCTTTTGACTTTTTTTTGGAAAATAATAAAAAGTTGGTTTTTAATTTCTACCGCTGCTTTATTTATGTTCTGCCTTATGATATCATTGTGCATGTTTACCTAGATAATACTCCACCAAATCTAGTGCATTGCCTTTGTGAGTGACCCTAGCGGAGGTGGGGTGTTACAATTTGGTATCAGAGCAGACGGTTACCAGGCTAGGCAAAAATTTTAAAAACCTTCCGAAACTGTTTTCAAAACTATTTATAAAGAAGCATTTTCAAGAAAAGTTTTATGTTTAAAAGGTTATTCCCCAAGAAGCCATTAGCACTTTCCTTTGTTTCCTCGTTTGAATCTTTTCTTTTCGTTTTTCAGCATGGCCGATCTTAACCTTCCTGAGGAAATACCCGTGCCTGGATGGTTCCGAAGGTACTTAGAAGCCAGGGCCAACGACGCGGGCACGACAGACATCCCTCCTCCTCCTTTCCCAGTGGTCGCGGTTCCTCCTCCTCCTGGTACCGCCTTTGCCAAAATATGCAAAGACTTTAAAGCAATGGGCGGCAAGAACTTCGTTGGAACTGAAACCTTTGTTGAGGCACGAAACTGGCTAAAGGAGAAAAAAGACTTGTTCATTATATTTGATATGGAGGACCATAGGAAAGTTCAGTTGGCAACATGGTTGCTGAAAGAGGAAGCTGCATTTTGGTGGGAAGTCACCAACGCTACCAGGCCAATTGAGACTTGGGCGGACTTTAGAGAGAGGTTTGGGCTTAAATTCCTATCGCCATCAGAGGAGAACCTTCAGATGGAGAGGTTCCTAGCACTCAAGCAAGGGGATCTATGAGGAAGTACGTGAATAAGTTTAGTCAGCTTTCTCGGTTCGGTTTGGATTTGGTCAACACAGCCCAGAAAAAGGCTGTACGCTTTGCTCGAGGATTGAATGAGCCACTACACAGCTTGACCCTAACTCGTATACCCATGGGGGCGACCTTTCAAAGCTTGGTGGATATGGCTCTACTCCATGAGGAAGACAAGAGTAGCAAAAAGGAGGTTAAGCCTACTGAAACTCAGAATAAGAAAGCTGACTTCAAGAAGGGGAACAACAAGAATAATAAGAATAACAAGAGTAATAACAAATCACGTGAGACGAGGAAGTGCAACTTCTGTGGTATTACTGGACATCTAGCTAAAGATTGTAGAAAGAAGAAGAGGAAGTTGGGTGAATGCTTTCATTGTGGAGATACTGGACACATCAGCAATGATTGCCCTAAGAAGCAAGGACAGGGGCAAGGGAAGACCCAGCGGGCAAGACCTTCTGGAGGGCAGTTGCATGCTATCAACACCACCACTCCAGCTCCTGACCGAGATAGTATTATTTTCGTAGAAAGCCCTGTTTACATTTCTGAATTTCCTGTTCGAACCTTATTTGACTCTGGTGCATCACATACTTTTATTTCTTCTGATATTGTTGAAAATCTACACATAAGTACTATTCTGGTTGAGGATCCCGTTATAGTTTCAAATCCAATTGGGGGCTCCGCCCATTTATCTATGATGTGTGTGGATTTGAGGATCTCTATCTTAAGCGTAGAATTCACGTGTAATGCTTATGTTCTCGGATTCATGGGATATGGTTTGATCCTAGGTATGGATTGGCTGTCCGAATATGGAGCCATTCTTGATTGTGAACGAAGGGTAGTGAGGCTCACGACTCGCCTTGGTAATACCCTTTAAATTTCTTGTAACCCAAGGGTCCGGTCATGTTATGTTATCTCGAATCCCTTGACTCGTCCTACGACAATTTGCAATTTGTAAGAGTGGTCCGAGAATATCCAGATGTCTTTGATGAAGTGAGGGGATTACCTCCTAAACGCGAGATAGAGTTTCGAATTTATCTTGTTGATAATGCCAAGCCAGTTTCATTGCCCGTTAGGCATATGGCCCCGCGAGAAAGAAGAGAGCTCGGTAAACAAATCAACGAGTTTCTTAAGAAAAATTTCATAAGACGAAACATTTCTGAATGGGGTGCTCCGGTGGTATTCGCTACTAAGGTGGATGGATCGCTTCGTCTATGCGTAGATTATCGTGAGTTAAACAAGCTGACGAAGAAGAATAGACACACGCTACCAAGAATCGACGATTTGCTTGACCAGCTTATGGGAGCATCTGTTTTCTCTCAACTCGACCTAGCCACAGGATTCCATCATCTTAGAGTGGCTAAGGATAACATTGACAAAACTGCATTTTGGACTCCAGATGGGTTCTTCGAATGGCTCGTGATGTCGTTTGGGTTAACGAATGCACCCGCGTACTTTGTAGATTTGATGAGTAGGGTGTTTCGGGAGTTCCTTAACAAGTTTGTGGTAGTTTTCGTGGATGATATTTTGATCTTCTCAAAAGATGAAGAAGAGCATGCTAGGCATCTCCAGGAAGTCATGGAGACGCTCAGAGCACACCAATTAAAGGCTAAGTTCTACAAATGCCATTTTTGGAGGAAGGAAGTTCGGTTCCTTGGGCATGTAGTTTCTAAGCAAGGCATAGCCATGGACCCCGCAAAGGTAGTTGCAGTACAAGACTGGAAAATTCCTAAGAATGCAACGGAGGTGAGGAGCTTTCTCGGTTTGGCGGGCTACTACAGGAAGTTCATTAAGGACTTCGCTAAGATTTCAGCCCCTCTTACTAAATTAACAAAGAAGAACCTACCTTTTACATGGGACATAGAATGTGACGCTACTTTTCAGAGACTTAAGAGAGCCCTCACCACAGCTCCAGTTTTGGCATTACCCAATGGAGGTAAGATGTTTACCGTGTACACAGATGCGTGCGGCACGGGATTAGGCACTGTCCTAATGCAGGAAGGAAGAGTAATATGCTACGGGGGCAGACAACTTAAAGTTCATGAGAAAAACTATCCCACGCATGACTTGGAGTTGGCCGCGATTGTTTTTGCACTTAAAGCTTGGCGTCATTATCTTCTAGGGGAGAGGTTCGAGCTGTATACCGACCACAAATCACTTAAGTACCTCTTCTCACAGAAAGACTTGAATCTGAGACAACAGCGGTGGATGGAGTTCTTGGCCTCATATGACTTCGATATAGCTTATACCCCTGGCAAGGGTAATGTGGTGGCGGACGCGCTAAGTAGAAAAAGGTTGACTTTGAGCCCCTTGTTTGTTGAAATGAAAAGCCTTGAGTTTATAGCAACCTTTGATTTTACACCTGCTGTTGAGTCATTGACCGCTACGTTAGCATCTCTTGAGCTAAGACCTACACTTCTAGATCAAGTAGGGACTTCACAGAAGGAAGACCCACAGATGGTCGAAATCATGGACAAGCTGATTAGGGGTGGGACGTCAAGTCACCTCAGTAGGTATTCCATAGATGACAAGGGATGGCTAAGGCGCGATGGAAGGCTATGTGTCCCACAAGTGGGAGACTTAGTAAGGAGAGTTCTCGAAGAGGCGCATCACTCGAAGATGACTATACATCCCGGAGGGGATAAGATGTACAGGGATATGAAACGCATTTTCTTTTGGGCTGGAATGAAAAAGGACGTGGCAAAGTTCGTTTCGATGTGCATGGTGTGGCAACAGGTAAAGGCCGAGTCGAAGAAGCCTGGTGGGCTATTACATCCTTTGGAGGTTCCACAACGGAAATAGGAGAGTATCTCGATGGATTTCGTGGATGGACTGCCTGGGTCTAGGAAGGGAAACACTAGCATATGGGTCATAGTTGATAGACTCACGAAAAGTGCTCACTTCATTCCGGTGAAGAGCAAGAGGACCGCATCAGGGCTAGCGTCTATTTACCTTCGAGAGATAGTACGATTGCATGGAGTTCCTTCTAGTATAGTTAGTGATCGTGACCCGATTTTCACTAGCCAGTTCTGGAATAGTCTGCAAGAAGCAATGGGAACACGACTAAACTTGAGCACGGCCTATCACCCACAGACGGATGGACAAACCGAAAGGGTAAATAGGGTACTAGAAGATCTCCTGAGGCTATGCATTCTTGACTTTGGTGGTACTTGGGAAGACCATCTTCCTCTCGTGGAGTTTGCATATAATAACAGTTACCAAGCTAGCATCGGAATGGCACCGTTCGAAGCCCTGTATGGAAGACCGTGCAAGTCACCAACTTGTTGGTGGGAGACGACAGACAAACTCATACTTGGGCCTGACATGATAAGAGACACTTCTGAGAAGAATGAGTTGATACGACGACGGATGAAAACGGCCCAAGATAGACAAAAATCTTATGCGAACCAGAGAAGGACAGACCTAGAGTTCGAAGTCGGAGATATGGTCTTTATAAAGGTTTCTCCATTACGCAATGTAGTTTGTTTTGGGGTAGTTGGAAAGCTAGCACCAAGGTTCGTAGGACCATTCCCTATCATTGAGAGGATTGGACGAATGGCCTATAAGGTAGACTTACCCGAGAAGTTATCTGGAGTACACAATGTCTTTCATGTCTCACATCTCCAGAAGTGCTTGCATGAGTCAGCCAAAGTGGTTGAGCTAAGCATCCTTGAAGACGTAGAAGTGGAAAAAGAAGCGACATTGAGGTGAGTTCTGATTCGTATCTTAGGAACGGAGATTAAGAAGCTAAGGAATAGAGAAGTCAAGCTAGTTAAAGTGCAGTGGAGTGAAGCCCAAGAAGACGCAACTTAGGAAACCGAAGAGAAGATACACGCGCTTTACCCATTTCTTTTTTAGGGTACATTCTCGATCTCTTTGAAAGCCTTTTTCATATCATGCTTCTAATATCTATGTTTGTCTTGTTATCTTCTCGATCTTATCTTGAGATCCTTAGGTAGAACCATATGGATGTAAACATGTGATTGAAACATGTTATGGTTGATGTTTGCAAATGGTTGCAAGTGGTTGCTAGTGGATACATGACACACATTAGGCACTAGATCGGCTCAGGAACATTTTCATGTTGCATATGCATGAGTGCTAATACTTGTACATGGATGGAACTTGTTATGCTATCACTTGGATGTTGCATATGGATGAATGATTGTGCACTCATGTAGAGATTACGAACTATGTTAGGAATTTGCATACATGTTGGATTCATGACACTAACATATTTTGCATTAAGGAGGTTTACTGAATCAGTAACCGCCTGATCTTTTGCATTAGATAAGTACATATACACACACTTTCTGCATATGTTCATACAACACTAGAAATCTCTTAAGGATAATGGTTGCCTGTGGATGATTCTTTGAGTAGATGGATGATGGATGGTAGGACACATCCTCCCTAACTTAGAGATTTCGGGGACGAAATCCTTTAAGGAGGGGAGAATGTAACAACCCGTGTTTTTATAACGTGTAATAACCATAAATCAAGGCAGAATTAATTTTTAAAATAAGAATCAAGGGAAAAGGGTAGCGCCATTGCGTTCGTCTCGAAATTCTACTTGGAAACGAGTCCGAGTTTTCGAAAATCGGAGTCCATACGACCAAGTTATGACCATTCGAAGTTTTCAGAAATTTTCAAGTTCAAAACAGACTCAATTCGAATTCAAAATTCGAATTTCAAACCTCCAAATGGACTGGGCGGGAAATTTCCCGCCTAGGACCAGGTCGACCTAGGGGTTGACCTACCCAGGACCAGGTCGACCATAGTGTCGACCTGGGGGTCGACCTGGTGCCCGAGTCCAGTTCTGAAGCTGGATTCACTCTGATGTATTTGGCCTCATTTCTGTCCACATTCGTTGACCTGACCCTATAAATACAGCCCCTAACACCAGTCTCTCTACACCAAATTTCTTTCTGACCTTATGCTGCTCTGATTCTGGTTGAAAAGTTTGAGAGAGGGACTGCTTCTACTACGTTGAGACTGCGTTAAGTAAATTGCTGATTTGGGGACTTCTATTAGGACTTGACTAAGCAACAAACGACTCTCTTTTTCTAATTCTCGAACCACGATCTGTAAGCCCCAGTTATTTTCAGATTTAAACTGTAAATGTATTATGAATATGATGTAAATTGAAAATGGACCTATGTATGATGATTGTTTACATTCATTCTCATTCATCTTGGATCTTGACTCTTGAATATTACTATGACATTGATTTGGGGCCTATTCATGTTGTAAATCCAAGAGAAACCCCTCTTATTATCATGTTGAATCTGTTATTAGTAACATGTTTATGACTATCACCTTATGGCAGTCGTTACCATGAGTATACTATCACCTTATGTCAATCGTATCATGACTATACTATCACCTTTTGTCAATCGTATCATGACTATACTATCACCTTATAACAGTCGTTACCATGACTGTACTATAACCTTGTGACAACTGTTATTTTGACAAGTACCTTATCTTGCTAGATTTGGAATCTTTATGTTCGAGGCCAATATTTCATATGCCAGTAATATTTTAATCTTTTATTTTAGGTCATATCATGCTATGCTAGTAATCACTTTTGCCACATTATACCCGTTCCTTTTTATGTTATTCCCTACTAGATTTATTTGTATCGATTCAAACTTACATGCGATGGGAATACGATTTGGGTAGACTAGGCAAAACATAAATTAGCTTTAAACTTGAACTCGAACGTTGTTATGACTTGAACATGAATATGGACATGAACTTGACATGATTTGACATGAAACATGACCTGAAAACTGGACATGAATCTAGACAAGAAAACTTGAATGTGTGCATGACAATTAGATAACTTGAAAATGGCCAACTCGAGGTTGGGTTGAGTTTGCAATGTAAATCTGCCCGGAACCGCCAGGCAAATCCAGTGGCTGCAAACAATAGGATCCAAAGTGGGTAGTTGGTCATATTGCACGTAAAAACCTGAGGTTAGACTATGTTGTGGTGTAAATCTGCCCGGAACCGCCCGACAAATCCAGTTACCACAACAACTAGTCTAATGTGAGAGGTTGGCGTGCACTAATGAATTAGTGCCACATGATAGGGTTAAGTCATGAACCACTTGAATATACTTAACCAACTTGACACGATGACTTGATAGGGTTAAGTCATGAACTGCTTGAACACACTTAACCAAGTTGATACACGATCTGGATGGGGGTTAAGTCACAAATTTGAATGACAACACTTAACCCATTAGAAACCCTAGTTACGCGGTCCTTTTCAGCAGTAACCCACTTAGATGTATCACGATACCCTAGGACTAGGCAGGGTGGGGCACGATTACTGGGCTGATTGTAAGCGACCAGAACGACGGCTGAGTAGGTGCGCCATTGTAGGTTCAGGCGGGCTATGGTCGTGCACGTAGTCTGGGGTTGAAAAAGCAGGCATTAGGCACCCGTAGATTTACACTGTGCGTGCATGATTCGTGTCGGTGGTTGGCACCCTAGGACTTGATACACCCTATGGTGGACCTAGCATAGGTAAATACATTTCTGGATAGGGCCGTATGACACAGACACATGACAAGATACGACTTGTAGGGAGCCGATCGATTAATAGATCGTACCGTAGGACCCCGTAATTGGTCACTTCATGACATTGGACTAAGGGATCATTTCATGGTTAATACTTGACATGGGTTAGAATACTAGTACAGTTGGTGCAGCGAACCTTGAATATGCGATGCCGGACTTGAATTATCTTGTTATCTTAATTATCCTACTAGTTCTGTTATCATCCTTATGTTTAATTCCAGTTTTCACATGTCATGTTACCTTTACTAGTTTTCGTATTGAAGGTCACTAGGGCTTACCAGTCTTTATGACTGACCATTTTTCTTTCGCCCCTTTTTCTTTCGTTCCCCCCCCCAAGGTTCTCAGGGAGGAAACACTAGCTCTTAGCTTGGATTTAGCTTGCTTTCTGACAGCTCGTGTACGGTTTGGTCTTGGGCTATGCTATGGCTGCTTCTGCTAGTTATGGGGAATAATTTACTTTTGTTTGAAGTTTATGCTTCTTTATTATGAACTTGATGTAATGGAATAATTTGGATCTTGGATATATGAGTTTTTGACTCTTTTCTAGAAAATAATAAAAAGTTGGTTTTTAATTTCTACCGCTACTTTATTTATGTTCTGCCTTGTGATATCTCTGTGCATGTTTACCTAGATAATACTCCACCAAAGCTAGTGCATTCCCTTTGTGAGTGACCCTAGCGGAGGTGGGGTGTTACAAAAAGCAACGATCTTTGTTGAAGGAGGAGGAATTGACAATGGTGGAGAGACTTCAGAAGGCGGAGCGTGTTTTCGATGGGCGTACGTGGGTGAACGTTGGCAACGGCGCAGCTTTCAGAAGGAGGTATTGGTGAACGGATTTTAAAGGATGGTGTACATTATTTGAGATTTGGGGTAAAACAATTTTCGGTCGCCATTAAAATGGTCTAGGCACAATAATTTGGAGAGAAAAATGATTTCTTTTCGTTGAAGAAGATTTAGGCTTGTGTGATGTTTATGGAGGTAAATTTGGGGATAGAAACGAAGTTACATCAGTAGAATAGGGTAGATGGGCATTTATAACGATAGGTCTGCGAAGCTTTGTACTACTGAGGAGGGGTTTATGGTTTAGTATAATACTGAGGTAGGTATAATTTAATATTTAACTGTACCTTAAACTGACGTTGAACGCTCAATATTCGTACCATAAACACAGTCTCCAAATACAACAAAAATTATACGTACCCTTCCGGTTCAACGTTCTGAATTTAATAACATTCAATTAATTGTAATCCGACTCTGTTTGTATACAACGTTATTTTATTTTTTTAATTATTTATCAATCCACCGATTTTTATTTCGTTTGTCCTTGAACAACCCTTTTCACTTCCAAATTTGAAACGTTATTATTATTTTTATTCACAAATACACACATATCCAAATCAATTTCCCATATATCTCTACAAATAAAATCTCTGATTTGTTTAGCGTTAATTAAAGTTTATTTTTAAAATTCAACAACTTATATATCGATCGAATTTCAATTTCAATTCGAATTATCATACCAAATTCAATTTAAATACTCAACAAAATTCAATTCAAGTATTCAACAATAAATATTTGATTTTTACCAATCATTCTGACTTAAATATTAAATTCAATTTATATACAAACAATATATTTGATTTTACATTTTTAACTCCAGTATCAATATGAAAATAATCATTAATAATTAAACATTCAATTTATTTCACATTCCAATTGTCGAAATTTCTAGGACATTACAATAGCTTTGTGTATAGCATGACCTCACGAGCCTCAGACCTCGGTAAGAGTCAGAAACGGAGCAAGGGAACGCAGGGAGTGCACACGTTTCTTTCTAGCTAGAAGTGGTGTCAACGACTTACCAGCCCTGACATTTTACTTATGTGGATGATGGAATTTTCGAGGCCTCGGATCTATCGGTCGCCAATGGCCGTATTATAGATTCAATTGGACCGGGAAGCGTGTGTTCAGGAATTGCCAATCCACTAACGTTTTTTATGGACCGGCCCTGCAGGATCCAAGGGTTGCCCGTAGGTGTGATCCTGAGACATTGCTAGAGTGTCTCGAATCAGTAAGTAGATCGTTCCTAGCCTTAACTCCTGATGGAAACCCAACTTCCAATACGACATCATGCGGTTTTGATTGTAGAACTAGTTTGGCGACATAGTATATGGTAGCTATGCCGTCTATGATTGATACATTATGATTGGAATGTGTTTAAAACATATATACACTAATAATAATATCAAATCCGTTTTTATCGTATCAAACATTTTTTACCATTATAAGGTAAAACTCTATCCTCTGGCTTGCGTTGCATTGTGTGATGGGACCTGAGTTTTGTAATGGTTTCATTTTTCTAAAAAGCATTGCGTTGTTTAACGATTTATTTTATTTCATGCACTGGCAATCCAATGGAGTAAACCCGTTCCGCGTTAGCGGCGTGGTCCTATGATTTGCCTTCTTATTAGGTAAGTTAAGTAAGATTTCTCATACCAGTCCCATGACTGGCTCATAGTTTGTTTCACTTTGAAAACTCGGTTGCCCTCTTTTCTACATGGGCAGTCAAGTAGCTTATTTTGCGGATATATTGGGCAGGATTCTGGATCGAAGCTTAGAGTTGTGTCCAGAGCATTGATAATTTTCCGCTGTGTTAATTTAATTGTTCCGCTGTAGTGTATTACATTTATTGTAATTTAATCTTCCGCTGTATCATTATATTCGACGTACTCTTATATATTCTCTACGCCAATGTAACATTATCATGATGTAATAAAAGTCTTATCTTATTTGTTCTGATGCATTGTATTCCCCAAGTTAACATACTCGGGTTTTGAATGGTCTTGGTCGATTTAGCGATCGATTAGTTCTGGGCAAAATCGGAGTCGTTACAGTTGGTATCAAAGCTCTAATTAGCTCAAATCTTTGGGATACAGCTCATTAGAACCAAACAAAGGAATCATCAGGGGTGGGATTAGTAATATCCTATAAAAGAATACTCATTAGAGATAGGATCAGTAGTATCCTAGAATGAGAAAACTCATTAGAGATGGGGTTAGTAATGCCCTAGGATGAGTTGAGAGTAAAATTTTATAATTAACGTATTTGTGATTATATATATAGATCGATTTTGGAAAATATGTTTTTTTTTTAATATATAAAAATTATATATATTTGATAAGCTAATCAACTAATTGATTGATGATTTTGTTGTGTGATCATTAATTCAAATAATAAAATTATTGAAACCAATAAAAGAATGAAAATCAAACTGGTTAATTAAACAACTTTCAGGTCCTTTCCTTTTCAAGGACGAAAAGATTTTAAGTGGTGGAGATTGTAACAACCCGCCGAAAATTCTGAACCAATTTAAAATTTTTATTCTATCAATTTTAATGGATTTTGGATATTTAAAATAATTTATTTTAAATAACAATGACTATAAATTTATTTAAATCGAAGTTGGAACAAATTTTTTTAATCTAATTATAAAAGGAGTTAGAAATAGCATGGTAGTTTGAAATTTTGAATTTGAATTTTGACTGACTGTACAGGATTCAAAATAAATCGGATTTAATGAAACCAAAAATATTAGAATCTATTTAACAACATCTTTTGAACAAATCTGAAAAATTGAAATTTAATAGAGGGAATCAAAAGTTATACCTAGTTTAAAATTCAGAATAGTCGCTGTAGAATTTGTAAATATTTTAATATTAAAAATAGCCATTTTTCAAACGACCTCCGTTTTCGACGAAACTACTTTTGTTAGAACAGGAATGTGAAATTATTGCTAGATTCCAAATTTTACTATTTTTGGAATCAATATGTGAGCATGGAAAAAGAAATGTGTTTTATCAATTTTAGTCAAATTTAATCGACTTGAAAATGGTCATTTTTCAAACGATCTCCAAATTCGATGAAATTAGTTTTGTTAGGACCGTATCATCAAAATATAACCAGATATAATTTTTCTGAAATTTTTAGAGATAATATGTGGCCCCGGTAATTTAAAATGTACATTTAAATTTAATATATATTAATTTATATTTTAATTTTGATAAAAACTGATCGTAACAGCCGAATTGGGTTACGAAACATATCCCATTGTGTTCGTAGTGGGGATAATTAGCTAAGGGTGACACGGAGTTCGGATGGTTTAACAAGTTGTTTTTTTGAATTAATTAATTAACTAATATAAAATAGTCTATAAATAGCCCAAGGAAATCGTGCAAAACCCAAGCCCTATTATCCTTGAACGTAGCCGGCAGTTCCTTATTTCAATGGCTAGTATACACTGAACTCAATCCATTAAAATCTCCTCAAACAAATCGAGTTACAATATGGATCCAAAGCGAAATTGACAGTGCTCTCCGAGCTCGACAACACCAACGGCCATGATCGGAAATCATCCCCTGAGATGGTCGGAGTTGCAGATTAAAGCCGCTGCAGTTGGGCTCATTTTTCTAAGCGTGGGGGGCGGCGAGTTCAACCAAGTCGCCGGCGTGGGGAGGTGTGTCCAAGGCGGTGGTCGTGGTGGTCATGGATCAGCGGCGCAGGGCTGGTAGTGGCAGCGGTTTCTAACCCTAAGGAAGGACGATGGGTAAATACGAACCTGGAGTAGCAGACGATGGTGGAAGAAAGGTTAAGAGGTGGAAAATGTTTTTTAAACGTTATTAAACTGTATAAACTTTAGTTGATTATTTAATTAAGATTATTCAATGTTTAAAACTAGATATCTTCTTGGTACAAAAACGGAATTTATCGATTTTCGAAGCATTGGAAACCTCTTGACGAAATCTATGCTATGGAACAGATCGGATCTAAAACGGAGAAATCTAGAATTTTGAATAATTCAAAACCCAATGTGAGAATTCTATTTCCTTTTAGATAATTAAAATAAATTAATTATAATTGTGTTATTATCCCTCTACTATTAAATTCAGTGTATGGTTGTACGTGATTTGATGATAATTACGATTGTCGTTGTTATGATGATCCGTTAATTCGATTGATGGTTGTGTTGGAATTGAAATGTCATTTTGTTTGAAATAAGTACTGACAAAAATCAAATTGTCAGTTATGTTGAGCAATAATCAAATTGTCATTTATGTTGAACAATAATCAAATTGTCATTTTGTTGAAATTAGTTTAAACATAATCAAATTGTCATTTATAGTGAACAATAATCAAATCGTAATTTATGTTAAACATAATCATGGCTTTTTGTTGAATTAGGAATGTTAAAGAAAAATTAAAGTATCATTTAAAATATCGTTTTGTTGAAATAAAATAGATTAAACAAAAGTATCATTTCTGTTAAATTAGAAAGTGTTACAAGTAAAATTTTCATTCCTTTATTTGTTATGAAGAATACATAGAAAAATGCAAATAAATATTCTTTATTTTGACATTAGAATACATAGAAAATTGTTTACAAATAAATCATTCATTTATTTGTCATTGAAACACATAGTAAATTGTTTACAAATAAATCATTCATTTATTTGTCATTGAAATACATAGAAAATTGTTTACAAATAAATCATTCATTTATTTGCCATTGAAACACATAGTAAATTGTTTACAAATAAATCATTCATATATTTGTCATTGAAATGCATAGGAAATTGTATATAAATAAATCATTCTTTTATTTGTTATGTAGAATACATAGAAAATTGTAAATAAATTATTCTTTTATTTGTCATCAGAACACGTAGAATAATGTATTCAGATAAAATATTCTTTATTTGCCATTGGATTACATAGGGAAATGTATGTAAATAAATGTGTCACTTATGTTAGAAAGCATATTTGTAAATAAATATATCATTTATATTGGAAAACGTATTTGTACATAAATATGTCATTTAGTTAGAAATGTTTGATTAATATAAAAACACCATTTTTAGTTAGAAATGTTTTGTTAATTTAGAGTATTCAACATAAATGAAATATCACTTTTTGGTCAATATGTTGAACTAGAGTTTTCAACATAAATGAAATAAACATTTTTGGTCAATTAAAAAGAAGGAGACAAAATATACATCTTTATCATTTAAAAAGAGTAAAAGCAAATTATACATTTTTGGTCATTAAAAAGAATTAAACCAAAATGTACATATTTGTTCATTTAAAAAGGATTAAACTAGAAATATGCATTTTTGTCAATTAAAAAGGATTAGACTAGAATTGCCACCAAAAGTGAAAGAATCACTTTTATTGTACATGCATATATTAGAATTTATATACAATTATAAAATATCATTTTATTGTACTTGCATATATTAGAGTTTATATGCAAAATGAAAATAACACTTTTGTCAAGTAATAAAAGGTTTAACCAAAATATCATTTTTGTCGTCAAGTTAAAAAAGGTTTAACCAAAATTTCACTTTTTTCAAGTTATAAAACGTCTAACCAAATTATCACTTTTGTCAAGTTATAAAAGGTTTAACCAAAATATCACTTTTGTCAAGTTAAAAAGGGTTTAAACAAAATTTTCACTTTTATCAAGTTATAAAAGTTGAAACAAAATTTTAACTTTTATCAAGTTATAAAAGTTGAAACTAAAATTTTAACTCTTGTCAAATATAATAGTTGAAACTAAATTTGTCACTTTATCGAATTATAATAGTTGAAACCAAAGTTGTCACCTTTTGTCAAATGTAATGGTTGAAACAGACATGGCCCTTTTGTCAAAATATAATTGTTGAAATAAAATTTTTTGACAATTTAAAATAGTTGAATTAGAAATATACATTTTTATCAAAATATACATTTTTGTCGAAATATACATTTTAGCCAAAAAGATTGGTTGAAACAAATACATCATGTTTGTTGAAACAAAATAGCTGAGATGAAAAGAACATTTTCGTCAAAATATATTAGTTGAAATAAAAATGTACATTTTGCCAAAATAAGATAATAAAAACAAAAATTACATTTTTGGTTAAATAAAAGAGTTAAACACAAATAGTATTTTTGTTAAATAGGTTTGTGTTACAACAGAAGTATTCGTTTTGATAAAATAGAATTATCAGCAAAATGAATGTAACACTTTTATACATTTTGTTGAGATATAATTTATACGCAAATATAAGAATCCCTTTTATTTGCATAACATACATTAGAATTTATATGCAAATATAAGAATCATTTTTATTTGCATAACATACATCAGAATTTATATGTAAATCTAAGAATCATTTTCATTGTCAAAAACATACATTAGAATTATATGTGAATTAAAGTGACATTTTATTGTTAAATCATACCATAGAATTTGTATGCAGATACAAGTGACATTTGTATTGTCGAACTATACATTATGATTTGTGTACAGAATAAAGAGGCATTTCATATGTTATGATTCGAAACTTTATATTTTTTAAAGTTTAGAATAGAAATTTGCATACCAATAAAAGAAAACAGAAATTATCTTTTTTTTTTGTCATCAGCAATAATGTCATATAAATAAATTACATTTTATTACACATTAGAAATGTATAGGAAAATTATACGAGTAAATTACATTTTTATTCGGCATTTGGAATAAAATAACATGTTTTGTTCATTATCATCAATATGTTAGCAGAATTAGAGAGTGGTTAAATTCATTAACCAATTATTTATTTATTTGAACTGTTGTTGGCTGAAAACCCCACACGGGTATTGGGATGGTATTTGACCTACACTAGTCCCAATATTTAGTTGAATGTCGATCGATGGATTGACAGGCTACGATGAGCGTTATTTATTCATTTTAATGCTCATACAGTTATAAATTTCACTCTGGATGTGAACTAATTGTTCAATGATTATTTATCATTATTGTCATGTTCATGCAATGTATGAAATCCATATAACCAAATTTATATGGTAAATGATTGAGTCACATTCCGATTCAAAATATCTTTTAAATAAAGAATATTTTTAAAGGACATTGTAATATAAAGAATATTTTAAAATAAAGAATATTGTACTATAAAGAATATTCTATATAAAGAATCTTTTATATAAAGAATATTTTAAATAACGAATATTTTAAAACAATATTCAACGAACAATAAAATGGTGATTTCTATATCCGTTTTGAATGGACACAAAAAAATTAAAATATATTTTTGTCAAACAAACTAGTTATTAACTAGAATAAATCTCTTAAATTAAAATTTAATGAAGTCTTCTAATTAATTAATATTTGGTTGGAATTAAATAAATGAATTGGATTTTGGGTTGTCATGGATGGTGTCTTAAATAACACTATTCTTAAAACCCCGCATGAAAGAATAAATATTTTAATTAAGAATTTTAGAGTTCTAATTATATTTAGTAATTGAAATAAAACGATATGTGAATTGAGTTTATTGTGAACTGTGTTTTAAACGACATATGTTCTTTAACCCAATTAACTGTAAAAATATGATTTAGAATTTATAAATCTTTTCATTAAGATTTAAAAATGAAATTTTCTAAAGTCAAGTTTTCCAATCCCATATTTTGGAAGATGATTTTGGGTTATCATGAACAATGTTTTTAAATGACATTGGTTCTTTAACCCAGTTAAAGACAAGATTAATTTTTAGAAGTTGAATAACCATAAAGTAATGATTTTTGATATTAAAACTGAATTAGAGTTTTAATAAATTTTTAAAAAAGAAGATTAAAGAATAAGATTCAAAAGAATTTATCTTTGATAAAATAGATGGAAACCTTTCCCTTAATAATATGAATATTCTATTAAAAGAATATTCTAAATTGGAATGAGGAATATGATGTGTATTTATAACATTTGATTTTTGATTATAAAATACGCGAGTTATTCGGAAAGACCGGGTTTATCTCATTCTGAATAATTACTACGATTAAAGTCAAAGATATTGAAGACGGTAGATGAAGACCGACGATCTTCACATCGAAGGGACGACTACTGATGCCTGGCATTGGGTAGCTCCCAGTAAAGGGTTAAAGTGGTAGTTTGTCCGGACATACTTGTTAATGGTCCGGATATACGAGCACCTCTCTTCTGTATTGGACATACGGGACAAGGAATAAGGTGTCTCCGGTTTCGTTCAGACCCAGAACGGACTTGTAAATGGATGTGTGTCTGACATTGAATTTCATTCCACGAAAATTAAATTGATTTCTATTTAATATATATCTGTGGTGGCTGAGAATTTATTCTCTTGCTTAACACCCTTCTCTGAGACATACGAGCTCAGAGGTTATATATTGGTAGTTATTGATCGCATGGTGTGGATTGTCAGTGTGGCACGCTAAGATGCAAATGATCAAGGCTTTTGTTGAAAAGCAGAGCCTTGTGGTTGACGATCAAAGCATAGCCTATTTCGGCATAGCTTTGTGTATAGCGTGACCTCGCGAGCCTCACACCTCGGTAAGAGTCAGAAACGGAGCAAGGGAACGCATGGAGTACACACATTTCTTTCTAGCTAGAAGTGGTATCAGCGACTTACCAGCCCTGACATTTTACTTATGTGGATGACGGAATTTTCGAGGCCTCGGATATATCGGTCGCCAATGGTCGTATTATAGGTTCAATAGGACCAGGAAGCGTGTGTTCAGGAATTGCCAATCCACTAACGTTATTTGTGGACCAGCCCTGCAGGATCCAAGGGTTGTCCGTATGTGTGATCCTGAGACAATTCTAGAGTATCTCGAATCGGTAAGGAGATCGTTCCTAGTTTTGACTCTTGATGGAAACCCAACTTCCAATACGACATCATGCGGTTTTGATTGTAAAACTAGTATAGTGACATAGTATATGGTGGCTATGTCATCTATGATTGATATATTATGATTGGAATGTTTTTAAAACATATATACACTAATAATAATGTCAAATCCGTTTTTATAGTATCAAGCATTTTTGACCATTGTAAGGTAAAACTCTATCCTCCGGCTTGCGTTGCATTGTTTGATGGAACCCGAGTCTTATAATGGTTTCATTTTTCTTAAAAGCATTGCGTTGTTTAAGGATTTACTTTATTTCATGCACTGGCAATCCAATGGAGTAAATCCGTTCCGCATTAGCGGTGTGGTCCTATGATTTTCCTTCTTATTAGGTAAGTTAAGTAAGATTTTTCATACCAGTCTCATGACTGACCCGTAGTTTGTTTCATTTCGAAAACTCGGGTGCGCGCTTTTCCACATGGGCAGTCGAATAGCTTATTTTGCAGATATATTGGGCAGGATTCTGGATCGAAGCTTAAAGCTGTGTCCAGAGCATTGATAATCTTCTGTTGTGTTAATTAAATTGTTCTGCTGCAGTGTATTACATTTATTGTAATTTAATCTTTCGCTGTATCATTATATTCGATGTACTCTTATATATTCTCTACGCTAATGTAACATTATCATGATGTAATAAAAGTCTTCTGTTATTTGTTCTAATGTGTTGTATTCCCAGAGTTAACGTACTAGGGTTTTGAGCAGTATTGGTCGATTTAGCGATCGATTAGGTCTGGGCAAAATCGGAGTCGTTACAGTTGGTATCAAAGCTCTAATTAGCTCAAATCTTTGGGATACAGATCATTAGAACCGAACAAAGGAATCATCAGGGGTAGGATTAGTAATATCCTATAAAAGAATACTCATTAGAGATAGGATCAGTAGTATCCTAGAATGAGAAAACTCATTAGAGACAGGGTTAGTAATGCCCTAGGATGAGTTGAGAGTAACAATTTTATAATTAACGTATTTGTGATTATATATATAATCCGATTTTGGAAAATATGATTTTATTTGAATATACAAAAATTATATATATTTGAAAAGATAATCAACTAATTGATTGATGATTTTGTTGTGTGATTATTAATTCAACTAATAAAATTATTGAATTCGATAAAAGAATGAAAATCAATCTAGTTAATTAAACAACTTTCAGCTCCTTTCCTTTTCGAGGTTGGAAAGATTTTAATTGGGGGAGATTGTAACAAACCGAAAATTCTGAACCAATTTAAAATTTTTATTCTATCAATTTTAATGGATTTTGGAAATTTAAAATAATTTATTTTAAATAATAACGACTAAAAATTTATTTAAATCGAAGTAGGAACAAATTTTTTTAATTTAATTGTAAAAGGAGTTAGAAATAGCATGGCAGTTTGAAAATTTGAATTTGAACTTTGATTGACTGTACAGGATTCAAAATAAATCAGATTTTAGTGAAACCAAAAATATTAGAATCTATTTAACAATATCTTTCCAAAGAATCTGAAAAATTGAAATTTCATAGCGGGAATCAAAAGTTCTGCCCAGTTTAAAATTCAGAGTAGTCGCTGAATTTATATATTTTTTAAAATTAAAAATAGCCATTTTTCAAACGACCTCCGTTTTTGGCAAAACCACTTTTGTTGGATTCAGAATGTCAAATTATTGCTAGATTCTAAATTTTATAATTTTTGGAATCAATATGTGAGCGTGGCAAAAGAAAATATGTTTTTTCAATTTTAGTCAAATTTAATCGACTTGAAAAGGCCATTTTTCAACGGTCTCCAAATTCGATGAAATTAGTTTTGTTAGGACCATATCATCAAAACATAACCAGATATAATTTTTTTGAAATTTTTAGAGGCAGTCTGTGGCCTCGGTAATTTAAAATGTACGTTTAAATTTAATATATATATATTAATTTGTATTTTAATTTTGATAAAAACTGATCATAACAGCCGAATTGGGTTACGAAACATATCACATTGTGTTGGGATATTTAGCTAGGGGTGACACTCGTTGGGTCTCGTTTTGAGTTCGAATGGTTTAACAAGTAGTTTTCTTGAATTAATTAATTAATTAATATAAAATAGTCTATAAATAGCCCTAGGAAATCGTGCAAAACCCTAACCCTATTATCCTTGAACATAGCCTCCAGTTCCTTCTTCCAATGGCCAGTATACACTGAACTAAATCCACTAAAATCTCCTCAAACTAATCGAATTACAATATGGATCCAAAGCGAAATCGATAGTACTCTCCGAGCTTGACAACACCAACGGCCATGATCGGAAACCATCGCCTGAGATGGTCGGAGTTGCAGCTCAAAGCCAGTACAGTTGGGCTCGTTTTTCTGAGCGTGGGGGCGGCAAGTTCAACCAGGTCACCGGCGTGGGGAGGTGTGTCCAAGGCGGTGGTCGTGGATCAGCGGCGCAGGGCTGGTAGTGGCGGCGGTTTCTAACCCTAAGGAAGGACGATGGGTAAATACGAACCTGCAGTAGGAAACAATGGTAGAAGAAAGGTTAAGAGATAGACAATGTTTTTTAAATGTTATTAAAGTGTATAAACTATATTTGATTATTTAATAAAGATTATTCAATGTTTAAAGCTAGATATCTTCTTCATACGGAAATAGAATTCAGCAATTTTCGAAGCATTGGAATTCCCTTGACGAAATCTATGTTATGGAACAGATCGAATCTGAAACGGAGCAATCTAGAATTTTGAATAATTCAAAACCCAATGTGAGAATTCTATTTCCTTTTAGATAATTAAAATAATTATAATTGTGTTATTATCCCTCTACTGTTAAATTCAGTGTATGGTTGTACGTGATTTGATGATAATTACGATTGTCGCTGTTATGATGATCCGTTAATTCGATTGATGGTTGTGTTTGAATTGAAATGTCATTTTGTTTGAAATAAGTAGTGACAAATATCAAACTGTCATTTATGTTGAACAATAATCAAATTGTCATTTCGTTGAAATTAGATTAAACATAATAAAATTGTCATTTACGGTGAACAATAATCAAACTGTCATTTATTTTAAACATAATCAAATAGCATTTTGTTGAATTAGGAATGTTAAAGAAAAATTAAAGTATCATTTAAAATATCATTTTGTTGAAATAAAATAGATTAAACAAAAGTATCATTTTTTTTAAATTAGAAAGTGTAACAAATAAAATTTATTCTTTTATTTGTTATGTAGAATACATAGAAAAATGCAAATTAATATTCTTTATTTTGACACTAGAATACATAGAAAATTGTTTACAAATAAATCATTCATTTATTTGTCATTGAAACACATAGTAAATTGTTTACAAATAAATCATTCATTTATTTGTCATTGATATACATAGAAAATTGTTTACAAATAAATCATTCATTTATTGCAATTGAAACACATAGTAAATTGTTTACAAATAAATCATTAATTTATTTGTCATTGAAATATATAGGAAATTGTATATAAATAAATCGTTCTTTTATTTGTTATGTAGAATACATAGAAAATTGTATACAAATAAATTATTCTTTTATTTGTCATCAGAATACATAGAATAATGTATGTAGGTAAAATATTCTTTATTTGTCATTGGATTACATAGGTAAATAAATGTGTCACTTATGTTAGAAAACATATTTATAAATAAATATATCATTTATGTTAGAAAACATGATTGTACATAAATATGTCATTCAGTTAGAAATGTTTGATTAATATAAAAACAACATTTTTAGTTAGAAATGTTTTGTTAGTTTAGATTATTCAACATAAATGAAGTATCACTTTTTGGTCATTATGTTGAACTAGAGTTTTCAACATTAATGAAATAAACATTTTTGGTCAATTAAAAAGGAGGAGACAAAATATACATTTTTTCATTTAAAAAGAGTAAAACCAAATTATACATTTTTGGTCATTTAAAAGAATTAATCCAAAATGTACATTTTTGTTCATTTAAAAAGGATGAAACAAGAATATGCATTTTTGTCAATAAAAAAGGATTAAACTAGAATTGTCATCAAAAGTGAAAGAATCACTTTTATTGTACATGCATATATTAGAATTTATATGCAAGTATAAAATATCATTTTATTGTACTTGCATATATTAGAGTTTATATGCAAAATGAAAATATCACTTCTATCAAGTTATAAAAGGTTTAACCAAAATATCACTTTTGTGAAGTTATAAAAGGGTTAACCAAAATATCACTTTTGTCAAGTTATAAAAGTTTTAACCAAAATATCACTTTTGTCAAGTTAAAAAGGGTTTAATCAAAATTTTTGCTTTTATCAAGTTATAAAAGTTGAAACTAAAATTGTAACTTTTATCAAGTCATAAAAGTTGAAACTAAAATTGTAACTTTTGTCAAACGTAACAGTTGAAACTAAATTTGTCACTTTATCGAATTATAATAGTTGAAACCAAATTTGTCACCTTTTGTCAAATGTAATGGTTGAAACAAAATTGGCCCTTTTGTCAAAATATAATTGTTGAAATAAACATTTTTGAAAAATTAAAATAGTTGAACTAGAAATATACAATTTTATCAAAATATACATTTTAGCCAAAAAGATTGGTTGAAACAAATACATCATATTTGTTGAAACAAAATAGCTGAGATGAAAATAACATTTTTGTCAAAATATATTAGTTAAAATAAAAATGTACATTTTGCCAAAATAAGATGATTGAAAACAAAAATTACATTTTTTGTTAACTAAAAGAGTTAAACATAAATAGCATTTTTGTTAAATAGGTTTGCGTTACAACAGAAGTATTCGTTTTGATAAAATAGAATTGTCAGCAAAATGGATGTAACACTTTTTATACATTTTGTTGAGATATCATTTATATGCAAATATAAGAATCCCTTTTATTTGCATAACATACATTAGAATTTATATGCAAATGTAAGAATCATTTTTATTAGCATAACATACATCAGAATTTGTATGTAAATTTAAGAATCATTTTCATTATCAAAAACATACATTAGAATTGTATGTGAATTAAAGTGACATTTTATTGTTAAATCATACCATCGAATTTGTATGCAAATACGAGTGACATTTGTATTATCGAACTATACATTATGATTTGTGTACAGAATAAAAAGGCATTTCATATGTTATGATTTGAAACTTTACATTTGTTAAAGTTTAGAATAGAAATTTGCATACAAATAAAAGGAAATAGAAATTATCTTTTAATTTGTCATCAACAATAATTTCATATAAATAAATTACATTTTACTTGACTTTAGAAATGTATAGGGAAATAATACGAGTAAATTACATTTTTATTCGGCATTAGGAATAAAATAACATGTTTTGTTCATTATTATCAATATGTTAGCAGAATTAGAAATTGGTTGAATTCATTAACCAATTTTTTTTTATCTTGGCTGAAAACCCCACACGGGTATTGGGATGATATTTGACCTACACTAGTCCCAATTTTAGTTGGATGTCAATCGATGGATTGACAGGCTGCAGTGAGCGTTATTTATTCATTTTAATGCTCACACAGTAATAAATTTCACTCTGGATGTGAATTGATTGTTCAATGATTATTTATCATTATTGTCGTGTTCATGCGATGTATGAAATCCATATAACCAAAATTATACGGTAAATGATTGAGTCACATTCCGATTCAAAATTTCTTTTAAATAAAGAATATTTTTAAAGGACATTGTAATATAAAGAATATTTTAAAATAAAGAATATTGTACTATAAAAAATATTCTATATAAAGAATCTTTTATATAAAGAGTACAAATAACGAATATTTTAAAATAATATTCAACGAAGAATAAATGATAATTTCTATGTCCGTTTTGAATGGACACAAAAAAAATAAAAAAATATTTTTATCAAACAAACTAGTTATTAACTAGAATAAATCTCTTAAATTAAGATTTAATGAAGTCTTCCAATTAATTAATATTTGGTTGGAACTAAATAAAAGAATTGGATTTTGGGTTGTCGTGGATGGTGTCTTAAATAACACTGTTTTCAAAACCCCACATGAAAGAATAAATCTTTTAATTAAGAATTTTAGAGTTCTAATTATATTTAGTAATTAAAATAAAACAATATGTGAATTGGGTATATTGTGAACTGTGTTTTAAACGACATTTGTTCTTTAACCTAATTACAGTAAAAATACGATTTAGAATTTGTAAATCTTTTTATTAAGATTTAAAAAAGAAATTTTCTAAAGTCAAGTTTTCCAATCCCATATTTTGGAAGATGATTTTGGGTTTATCGTGAACAATTTTTTTAAATGACATTGGTTCTTTAACCTAGTTAAAGACAAGATTAATTTCTTAGAAGTTGAATAATCATAAAGTAATGATTTTTGATATTAAAACTGAATCGGAGTTTTAATAAATTTTTAAAAAAGAAGATTAAAGAACAAGATTCAAACAAATTTGTTTTTGGAAAAATTGATGGGAACCTTTCCCCTAATAATACGAATATTCTATTAAAAGAATATTCTGAATTGGAATGAGGCATATGGTGTGTATTTATAGCACTTGATTTTTTATTATAAAATACGCGAGTTACTCGGAAAGGCTGGGTTTAATCCATTCTGAATAATTACTACAATTAAAGTCAAAGACAATTAAGACGGTAGATGAAGACCGACGATCTTCAAATCGAATGGACGACTACTAATGCCTGGCATTGGGTATCTCCCAGTAAACGGTTAAAGTGGTAGTTTGTCCGGACGTACTTGTTGATGGTCCGGATATAAGAGCACCTCTCTTCTGTATTGGACATACGGGACGAGGAATAAGGTGTCTCTGGTTTCGTTCAGACCCAGAACGTACTTGTAAATGGATGTGTGTCTGGCATTGAATTTCTTTTCATGTAAATTAAATTGATTTCTATTTAATATGTATCTGTGGTAGCGGAGAATTTATTCTCTTACCTGACACCCTTCTCTGAGACGTACGAGCTCAGAGGTTATATATTTGTAGTTATCGATTGCATGGCGTCGATTGTCAATGTGGCATGCCAAGATGCAAATGATCAAGGCTTTTGTTGAAAAGAAGAGCCTTGTGGTTGATGATCAAATCATAGCTTATTTCGGCATAGCTTTGTGTATAGCGTGAACTCGCGAGCCTCGCACCCTGGTAAGAGTCAGAAACAGAGTAAGGGAACGCAAGGAGTGCACACATTTCTTTCTATCCAGAAGTGGTGTCAGCGACTTACCAGCCCTGACATTTTACTTGTGTGGACGATGGAATTTTCGAGGCCTCGGATCTATCGGTTGCCAATGGTCGTATTATAGGTTCAATAGGACCGAGAAGCATGTGTTCGGGAATTTCCAATCCAGTAATGTTATTTGTGGACCGGCCCTTCAGGACCAAGGGTTGCCCGTAGGTATGATCCTGAGACATTACTAGAGTGTCCCGAATCGGTAAGGAGATCATTCCTAGCCATGACTCTTGATGGAAACCCAACTTCCAATACGGCATCATGCGGTTTTGATTGTAGGACTAGTATGGCGACATATTATATGGTAGCTATGCCGTCTATGATTGATACATTATGATTGGAATGTTTTTAAAACATATATACACTAATAATAATATCAAATCTATTTTTATCGTATCAAGCATTTTTGACCATTATAAGGTAAAACTCTATCCTCCGGCTTGAGTTGCATTGTGTGATGGGACCTGAGTCTTATAATGGTTTAATTTTTCGAAAAAGCATTGCGTTGTTTAACGATTTACTTTATTTCATGCACTGGCAATCCAATGGAGTAAACCCGTTCCGTGTTAGCGGCGTGATCCTATGATTTGCCTTCTTATTAGGTAAGTTAAGTAAGATTTCTCATACCAGTCCCATGACTGACCTGTAGTTTGTTTCACTTTGCAAACTCGGGTGCCCTCTTTTCCACACGGGCAATCAAGTAGCTTATTTTGCAGATATATTGGGCAGAATTCTGGATCGAAGCTTAGAGCTATGTCCAGAGCATTGATAATCTTTCGTTGTGTTAATTTAATTGTTCCGCTGTAGTGTATTACATTTATTATAACGACCCGAACTTCCCCGTGAAGGAAAGCCCGGATTGCTTTGACGACAAGACGAATCAGAACACAAACAGAAGATCATTTCATTGCTTATTACAATAATTCCATCAGAATACAAGAATATACAGAGTACGAATAATTATAATACAATCGAACAATATCAGAGATTACAATACATTATATAGTAGCGGAAAAACAATACAAAACACAACTGAAGGAGATATACGGATACAGAGTGTAACACCCCGAATTTTCTGTTTACAGTATATTAAAATATTAAAGTATAATTAATTCTAAATGATAGAATTAAGGGAAACGGTTACGCCATTGCGTTCATCTCGGAATTCTGCTTGATCCGTATGAAGGAGTTATGACCTCCGAAAGTTTTAGAATTCGATTTAAAATTCAAACATCCCATAAACAAATTCCAAATTCAAAAGTTGGACCAGAGATGGGCTGGGTGGGGTCGACCTGCTTGGTCGACCTAACTTGCTTGGTCAGGCCCTGGCTGGCATGGTCGGGTTCTGGTCGAATTTCTGAGCTCTGATGTGTCACTAGGGCTGACTTGTCACTTTCTGATTGGCTTCTCTTGAGATGGATGGCCTTGATTAACTCTAGCTTCATCGACGGCTCTAATTAGTTTGAAATTCTATATAAACAACCTTAGTCTCAACCTAAATTCACACAAATAAAATAGAGATAGAGCCGCCATGCTGCTGGAAGGAAGCCAAGAGTAGCCTCCACTTGAAGAAAGATTGGAGTTGAGAAAAACTAAAGTAAAAACAAGAATCAAACAACGTTTGTCTACCCAAAGGAAAGCATTGCAAATTCAGAACTCAGAATCCAGAATTCAAGTTTGCCGTTTGTTGTAAGTATAGTGATTTTTCTGATGGGAATAAAATTAATATTTGATTCGATGTAAAATGGAAATGGAATTGTGTTATTGTATAACGACGATGTTGATCCATATCTATGTGTTTCAATGATTGTGTTGTGAATGGTATTGGATGTTTGAGGTATAATTGACTTGATGTTGGATCCATTAGAATGTTTGTGGATTAATCTAGTTTATGATTGATCTATTCAAATTCACATACAAGTTATTTGGTTCATATGTACACCTATATGTTAATGTGATTATATAGGTTGTATGTGATTAAGTTCTCATGTATACACTTTATGCTAAACCTCTATGCCTAAATGATTAAGTTCATATACATGCTTATATGTTTATACAAAAGTTGCAAGTTCATAATTGGATCCATGCCAAGATCCACTTTTACACATGTTTCATGTTATAATTGGACATATGATTGGGTCTAATTCACAAATGTGATAAAATTATACATACTTCATGGACATGTCATATTCTTGTCATATGCTAGTGATGTTCGATGTTATGCCTAGATCTAAACATGTTTAGGCTTATGTTGTCTAAATCATATGCTAATTCATGTGACACCTGTTTAGTTAGATTTCCCTTTTCAATGCAAGTTCACATGACAAGTTGAAACCCATGATTTGGTCTATGTTGCAAATTCACATATATGTATGTTGATTTAGTCTACGTCGCAAGTTCACACCTATGATATTCATGTTGACTACTTTGCAAGTTCACACCTATGATGTTCATATTGACTATGCCAAAAATGCCAAGTTTACACCTATGTCATGTTTATGTTTATGAATTTCTTTATGCCAATTTTGTGTACGCTAAATTAGGCTATGTTTTTAGCCTAATATTATATGTTAAAAATCATGCGGACGAAAAATTAGGCTAAGATTGTTAGCCTAATAATTAGATGGGGTAACGTTGGGAAAAATTGGTAATTATAGGAAACTTGACATAAATTGGTGGCATTTAAATGGTATAAATCCTTATACCAAAAATGATGAACTTGGAAAGCAGGCCATAACATTTAATTGTTAACAAATTTACATGTAACAAGTAATAGAGACAAATATGTAAATTTAGAAAATACGAGTATGCTTAACCCGAGGTTGGATTGAGTTGTGATGTAAACCTGCCCGGACTCGCCCGGCTGTCCAGTAGTCACAACAATACCTATCCAATGTTAGAGGTTAAGCATTGAGCCTAATAAGGACCCGAGGTTAGACTGAGTTACGGTGTAAACCTACCCGGAACCGACCGGCACATCCAGTAACCGTAATAATACCTGTCTAATGTGAGTGGTCAGTGCTTTAAAAAGCTAAGGACAGACAAGTTAGGATGGTAGGGTTAAGTTAACTAAAACACTTAACCAATTCAACATGTTAATTAAACTGATGGGTGGGGTTAGGTACATATAGACACTTAACCACTTAGCATGTTTGACTTGAAAACCCTAGTAATGGGGACCCATTTCAGCAGTAACCCAATTAGGTATCATGGTACCCTGAAACTAGGCAGGGTGGGGCACGATTGCTGGGCTGATTGTAAGCGGTCAAAAGCGACACTGATTGGTGCAGCAGTGTGGGTTCTAACGGAGTGCGAGCATGCACACACTTCAGAGCAGACAAATAGGGAACTGGGCACCAGTAGTATACCCTATGCATTCTAGGATTGTGTCTGGCCGCTGCCATAGGACTTGATACAACCCATGGTGGGACCAGCATAGGTATCTACAATCATTGGGTGCCGTATGACACATATGAATTTGCGAGTAGGAGCCGATCTTTATAAAGGGTATCACTTCACCCCGATCATGGGGTGCCAGTTGAGACAATGCAAGTAGGTGCAGAGATATAGTGTGGGGTGCGATAGCATATTCGGTTCAAACTACTTTATCTTAGTTTATGATGGTTTCCTATTTCCAGTTTATACCTATCATGCCCTCTTTCTTATTCTCATACCGAAGAATCACTAGACTTACCAGGCTTTATGGCTGACTCTGATTTTCTTTCGTCTTCTTTTCTTCCGTTTCCCCTCCCCACTAGGTCCACAGGGAGGAAACAACCCAACTTAGTCAGACTCTTTGAAAGCTTCAAGATAGTAGATGTATGGTTTGGACTCTCTTTCCTTGGCTATGGCTTTTAGACACGTTCTATGGGGGTTTATGCAGCTTTTATTATGTTTTATGCTTCTTTATTTAATAATCAAGACAGAAATGATGATGTAATATTTTGGAAGTTATTATGAGATAATTATGGAAATATTTTGTATGAACACATATTTATGAAATAAAAGTCCGTTTGTTTTCCGCTGCTTATAAATATGTGTTTATATATCTGTCTTGTGTTTTATCTGTGACTTTTACTTATAAATCTCCACCGAAGTTAAGGCATTCCCTTTGTGAGTGACCTTAATGGAGGTGGGGTGTTTCACTTGGTATCAGAGCACATATTTACCAGATCAGACAAAGGTTTTTGAAACTATTTTCAAAAAAGAAGTTTAAAGAAGCATATTTTTTTCAAGGAAAAGCATTATTTTTTAAAAGGCATAGTCCCCCAAAGCCATATGCACTATCTCTTTGTCCTTTTGCCTTGAATACTTTCCTTTTTTTCCAGCATGTCTGGAGATCTTAACCTTCCAGAAGGAGTACCGATACCTGGCTGGTTCCGAAGGTACCTAAAGGCTAGGGCCAATGGTGCGGGCCCAGCAGACATTCCTCCTCCCTTAGTGGCAGCGGTTCCTCCTCCTCCTTGTGGAAATACTTGCGCTAAGACATGTAGAGACTTCAAGGCTATGGGCGGAAAGGACTTTTATGGAACTGAATCCATTGTAGTAGCAAGGAACTGGCTGAAGGAGACCGAAGATTTGTTCGTCATCTTCGAAGTTGACGACAGGCAAAAGATACAGCTAGCAGTGTGGTTTCTTAGAGATGAAGCTTTCTATTGGTGGGAAGTCACCCATGCTGAGAGGCCAGTAGAAACTTGGGAAGATTTCAGGATGAGGTTTGAGATGAAATTCCTCTCCCAAGCTGAAAGAAGCCTGCAAATGGAGAAGTTCCTAACTCTTAAACAAGGAAGTATGACGATCAAGGAGTATGTCAATCAGTTTAATCAGCTAGCCAAATTTAGGATGGATTTAGTAAACATCCAACACAAGAAGGCCCTTCGCTTCGTTAAAGGTCTGAATGAGCCTCTACACAGCCTTGCAATGACCCAAATTCCCATGGGAGCGACTTATGAAAGCTTGGTGGATATGGCGCTGCTACACGAGGAAGATAAAGATAAGAAAGAGGCAAAGGTGGAAGTGCCTCAGGAAAAGAAAGAGGGTTTACAGGCTAAGAAGACAGGCTTCAAGAAAGGCGGGAAGAACAACAAATCCCGTGAAAAGAGAAGGTGTAATTTCTGTGGCATTGTTGGACATATAGCGAAAGACTGCAGGAAGAAGAAGGCAAAGATGAATGGTGGTTGTTTCAATTATGGAGAGACTGGACACTTGGCTAAGGACTGTCCAAAGAAGCGGGGGCAGGGACAGAGAACTGGATCCACTTCAGGGGGACAGGTTCACGCGCTGGTGGCACCTTCACAGGAACAAGGTAGAAATATTTCTTTAGAAAGCTTAGTTTATCTCTATGATCATCCAGTTCGCACTCTCTTTGATTCCGGTGCATTACACTCCTTTATTTCATCTGCTTTAGTAGAATCTCTGCACCTAGACACTAGTATGATAGAAGATCCCTTGGTTGTTTCAAATCCAATTGAGGGCTTAGCTTATTTGTCAATAGTTTGTGTGGATTTGAAAATCTCTATTCTAAGCGTTGAGTTTAGATGTAGTGCCTTTGTTTTGGGCTTCTCGGGATACGGACTGATCTTAGGCATGGACTGGTTATCTAGTAATGGTTCCATTCTTGATTGTGAGAAAAGAGTGGTTAGACTCTTGACTCGGCTCAGTAACACTCTAGAAATTTCTTGTAATCCCTTCAATGCTGTTATGCTTAGTTATCTAGAGTCGCTTGATGCTTCTGTTGAGAATTTGCAGTCGGTTAGAATGGTCCGAAATATCCGGATGTCTTTGAAGAGGTAAAGGGCTTACCTCCGAGGCGGGAAATAGACTTCCGCATATATCTTGTTAATAATGCAAAGCCCATAGCTTTACCTGTTAGACACATGGCTCCAAAAGAGAGAAAGGAGCTCAGTAAGCAAGTTAAGGAGCTTCTCGAGAAGGGGTTTATAAGGCGGAGTATCTCGGAATGGGGTGCTCCAGTGGTGTTCGCCACCAAAGCATATGGTTCACTACGTCTTTTTTTGGACTATAGGGAGCTAAACAAGCTGACTAAAAAGAATAGACACCCGCTTCCCCGAATAGACGATTTGTTTGATCAGCTTGTAGGTGCGTCGGTCTTCTCCCAACTTGATCTGGCTACTGGGTTCCATCAGCTAAGGGTAGCTTAAGATAGTATTGATAAAATGGCGTTCAGAACCCCAAACAGTTTCTTAGAGTGACTTGTCATGCCTTTCGGCTTGACAAACGCACCCGCTTATTTCGTGGACCTAATGAGCAGGGTGTTCAGAGAATTCCTCAAAAAGTTTATGGTTGTCTTCGTAGACGATATTTTGATCTTCTTAAAGAATGAGGAAGAACATGCTCAGCATCTGAAGGAGATCATGGAAACCTTTCGAGTTCATCAGCTAAAAGCCAAATTCTACAAGTGCCACTTTTGGAGAGAAGAAGTGAGGTTTCTTGGACATATAGTGTCCAAAGAGGGGTTAGCTGCGGACCCTGCGAAAGTGGTGGCAGTGCAAGATTGGAAACCAAGAAATGCAACCGAAGTCCGAAGCTTTCTTGGGCTGGCCGGTTTTTACCGAAAGTTTATTAGAGATTTCGCAAAAATCTCAACTCCACTCACACGGCTAACAAAGAAGAATCTAGGATTCGCTTGGGATTTGGACTGTGATATTGCTTTCCAATGCTTACTAACTTTTCCCGATGGAAGCAAAATGTTCACGGTATATACGGATGCTTGTGGTACGGGGCTAGGCGCTGTTCTGATGCAAGAAGGGAAGGTAGTAGCTTATGGTGGAAGACAATTGAAAGTTCATGAAAGGAACAACCCAACCCACGATCTTGAGTTGGTCGCCGTTGTCTTTGCGCTTAAGTCTTGGCACCATTATCTCCTAGGTGAGAAGTTCAAATTATATACAGACTATAAATCGTTGAAGTATCTTTTCTCGCAGAAAGATCTTAACTTGAGGCAGCAAAGGTGGATGGAGTTCCTTGCCTCGTATGATTTTGAGATTTCCTATACTCCTGGCAACGGAAACGTAGTAGCAGACGCCTTGAGCAGAAAGAAGCTGACCTTAAGCCCTCTCCTTGTAGAAAGGCAAAGCTTGGAGTATATAGCTAGTTTTAGCTTTAGGCCCTCCTCTGATTTCGTACCTGGTTTGTTGGCATCACTAGAAGTACGACCCACACTTTTAGACTCAATAGGGGCCGCACAACGTGAAAACCCTCAGCTTGTGGATGTGATTGATAAACTAATTAGGGGTGAAACTTTCAGTCACCTCAATAGGTACTCCATTGATGATAAGGGTTGGCTGAGGCGAGATAGAAGACTATGCGTCCCACAAGCTAGGGATTTGGTAAAGATGGTTCTCGAGGAAGCACACCATTCCAAGATGACAATACACTCAGGTGGAGACAAGATGTACAAGGATGTAAAGAGAGTTTTCTTTTGGAGTGGCATGAAAAAGGATGTGGCAGATTTCGTTTCTAAGTGCGTGATATGCCAACAGGTCAAGGCGGAACAAAAGAAGCCTGGAGGACTGCTTCATCCCCTGCAAGTCCCACAGTGGAAGTGGGATAACATCTCAATGGACTTCATTGATGGGTTGCCTAGGTCAAGAAGGGGCAATACTAGCATTTGGGTAATAGTGGAAAGGCTCACAAAAAGCGCCCACTTTATACTCATCAAGAGTAGAAGGACTGCCTCATCTCTAGCGTCTCTTTATCTCAAGGAAATAGTTCGACTCCATGGAATACCCTCCAGCATAGTGAGTGACCGAGATCCTATCTTTACAAGCGAATTTTGGCGGAGTCTGCAAGAAGCTGTAGGCACACAGTTATGCTTGAGCACGGCCTATCACCCCCAAACCGATGGTCAAACGGAAAGGGTGAACAGAGTATTAGAAGATCTTCTGAGACTGTGCGTTCTTGACTTCGGAGGGACATGGGAGGACCATCTTCCTTTAGTGGAATTCGCCTACAACAATAACTACCAAGCTACATCAGCATGGCGCCCTTCGAAGCTCTATATGGAAGACCGTGCAGATCACCAACTTGTTGGTGGGAGTCTACAGACAAGCTTATACTTGGGCCAAACATGATTAGAGAGACTTCAGAAAAAGTGGACCTGATATGAAGGAGAATGAAAACTGCCCAAGATTGACAGAAATCCTACGCAAACAAAAGAAGGACCAACCTCGAGTTTGAAGTTGGGGACAGGGTTTTCCTTAAGGTATCTCCCTTAAGGAACGTCGTTCGCTTTGGATCCGCAGGAAAGCTTGCACCAAGATTTGTAGGACCATTCCCTATCACCGAGATGATTGGGAAGATGGCTTATAGAGTAGTGCTTCCCGAAAGATTGGCTGGAATTCACATTGTCTTTCACGTTTCTCATCTCCGGAAATTTTTACATGAATCTGCGGAAATGGTGGAGCCAAGCATTCTAGAAGAAGCCGAAGTGGAACGAGAAGCAACTGTAAGAAAAGTTCTAACCCGCATCTTAGGAACTGAAGTAAAAAAGCTACGCAACTGCGAAGTCAAGCTTGTCAAAGTTCAGTGGAGCGACGCCGAAGAAGACGCGACTTGGGAAATTGAGGACAGAATACGCGCAGCCTACCCTTTACTTTTTGTGGGTACATCTTTGATTTCTCTTTTTCCTTAAGTTGTGCTTGTATCTATCTTTTTAGGTATATCTCCTCGATATTATCCTTTATCCTTAGTAAGAAACCCCTTTGGATGTAAACATGTAATTGAAACATGTTATGATTGATGGCTACAAGTGGTTGCAAGTGGCTGCTAGTGGTTGCTTGTGACACCCCGTATGTTTACATTTTAAAAAAGTAAGAAATTTACATACGTACACGATGATACGCAAAGCATATGAACCAGTAAAGCATGAAGATAAAAGATGTTTTGTTTAAACTTCTAGAATTAAGGTAAATGGGATTCACCATTGCGTTCGTCTCGAAAAAATACGCGAAATAGAGTCCGAGTTTTCGAGAATCGGAGTCCGTATGACCCGTTAAAGGCCCAAGGAAGATTAGAGAAAATTTGAAATTCGGAAATCAGTTTGAAAATCCAGATCGGGGGCTAGGCGGGAATTTTCCCCGCCTAGGCCATGTCGACAGGGCTGTCGACAGGCCTGTCGACTTGGGCCCAGACCAAGTCGACAGCCCTGTCGACATGCCAGTCGACAGGGGGTGGCCGGGCTAAATTGCCTGGTGCACCTGCTTGTCTCACCTGGGCTTGCTCTTGGGCTGATTCTGGAAGCTTCCGAGATCTGATGGTCCTAATCTATCGTAGATCTAATCCTATGGCCTAAAACACTCCTAATCTCTATAAAAACACCCCTAAGACCCCCCCCTAAACCCTCATAACTCACCCTCTCCACGAAGTGCTGCCCAAATGCAAAGTGATCATGGCCTCCATCTCAAATCCCTAGAGCCTATGCATTCAAATCGGGTTCAAATCAAAGGATGCAAGCTTGCTACACCAAATAGAGGCCAAATCAACATTTCTATGCGAGTTTCGTGATGGTCCTTCATCAAAGGAGCCACCTTTCTTCGTCATGATGATGCATAGTCCCTTTCCTAAGCCTTGCCTAGGTAAGTTCTAGCTACTTTTAGATGGAAACGGTAGTTTTGATAATGACATGGGATAAAATGTGGCTAAACATGATTATGCGAACCTATATGAGCCTTACCTTGCCTCTTATGTCCATGTTTATGATTTAGGGCCATGTGAGTGACTTAATCATGCCTCTCATGCTATGCATAACCTAGTTTAACTTGCAAGTTTGGATCTTTATGTATGAAATGCTAGCATGAACCTTTAGGAACCATTTTTACTTGTGAAACATTGGCTAAGATTATAGTTTGGGGCTTATGCATGTTTATGAACCTAAACCCCTAGTGTTAACATGCAAGTTTGTGGCCAAATCCTTTATGACATTATGCATACTTATGGCCAATTCCCTTTGTTTTCATGTTATGCATGCTTGTGGCCAAACCTTTATGAACCTATATATGTCTTAATCCAAACCCCATGATGCTATGCATGTTTGGGGTCATAGTGTAGCATAGTACCTTCGCGATGTGACTCGTCCATTCTTGCGTTGGAACACGATTTGGGTTGAGGGTAGACAAGCGTGAATATAGCATGGAAAAACTTAACTCGAAGTTGCATGAGAACATGATAGGCGAGCTAAACTTGGCATGAACCATAATTTGGGTAAAGGGGTATAACGGGATAACATGTGACATTAAGTATGACATGCGAATACTTGAAAACATAACTTGTAATGTAACATGGAAGTTGACATGTAAGTATGCATAAAAACATAAGCTTGGGAATTTACCTATTAAGTTAGGTCTACCCATTGGGAATTTACCTATTAAGTTAGGTCTACCCAATTGCTTGAAAACTTAACAATGAACATGATACTAGACTAAACATGAAAGTGGCCAACTCGAGGTTGGGTTGAGTTTGCAACGTAAAACTACCCGGAACCAACCGGCCTAACTAGTAGTTGCAAACAATAGGACTCAATGTGAGAAGTTGGTCATGTTGTGCTTGAACCCGAGGTTAGACCAAGTTGTGGTGTAAATCTACCCGGACCCGCCCGGCTTAACTAGTAACCACAACAAAGTCTAATGTGAGAGGTTGGGGTGCATTAAATAATTAATGCCACATAATAGGGTTAAGTTAATTTGATTAATGAGGCTTAACCAAATATGATATGGACAGATGGGTTAAGTAATTTGATTAGGCTAATGATACTTAACAAAACATAATAAGCTTGGGTAGGTTAAGTAACTTGATTTGCCTAATGACGCTTGACCGATTTGACTCGGTAATTTGACAGGGTCAAGTTAATTTATATAATTAACCAATCTAAAATGGTAATTAGACGAGGTTAAGTTATGGATTGCTTGATATACTTAGCCAGCTTGACACATGGTTTGTAGGGTTAAGTCTTGGACTTGGATACTTAGCCAATTTTGACATGGTTGGTAGACGGGCTAAGTTATGAACTTAAGTGACACTTAACCCATTAGATAAACCCTAATTCAGAGGATTAGGAGAATAACCATAGTTAACAAGGGTAATGGGAATAAGGCTAAGTGGTAAACATTAGTTAAAGGAAACTAAGTAATAATTCTTAGTCAAGGAAATCTGGACCACTTCTTAGACAGGTTAATAACCCGATACGTTAGGTCAACGTTTAAGTATGCGGGGAGGAGCAGGCTATCTGATTTAGATAAAGGCTCCAACGAACTGGGTAACGAAGCAGCGGCTTCGGGGAACGTGAGGATATTCTTGGGATCCCTCCGTGAGCTGCCAGGTCATTATACTAGGCTCACGGGAGGTTGAGGTCTGCGGTAGAAGAACCAAGAATATGCCTTGGTTGCTATGCGAGCGACCTAAAGACTGGGGTGGATAGCAGTGAGTCGACGAATACATAAGGTGCCCGAGATAGCAAGTTCGTCGATCATCTACCATCTTGAGTCAAGCGTATACGTACGGAAAGGCAGGGAACACCCAACAGACCATAATTGCTATCTAATTATGGGTGAGGTAGGCCGTAGGATGTGGGCTGGCCGGAGTGTAGTTCTCATGCAAGATTTTCTCTTGTGTTGCCTTTCACTAGTTGAGGGAGGGGTCTCGTGGGACCATAGCCACGTGTAGAAAAGCAGACCTTAGTATCTGCATCGGCAGATAAATCTAAAGCTCCCGACCGAGCCCTGTATTTCTTGGTTTGCCCTGTGACAGGACTCGGATGGCACGGTGTGATACATGTGCATACAGTTATAGAAAAACGATTCACGATGAATGCATGGGAAAAAGGGGCGCGGTTGAGGGTTAGCGTAATCCCTAGTGGCCTAGGTGGTTTAACCCAAACCGAAATACGTAAGCGTGCAATAGGTAAGCGTAATCCCTAGTGGTTCTAGGTGGCTTAAGTCCTATTAGTTCAAACGATGATCCATATGGAAGAGCCTAGCCAGAACAAGGATGACAGTCCAACGATTTCAAGGATAATACGACATGAGGAAGCCCGTACGAGGTACGGCAAAGGACTGAACTTATATACATGGAAAGAAACATATGATTTGGGTAACCTATATATGCGAGATATTGGGTTGACATGGACCATTACACGACTTTGAGTAAGGGACATTCATGGTTAACACATAACAAGGCTGGGATACTAGTACGGTGGGTGTAGAGCAGATATATGTGTTAGAACTAGGAAGAATATACATAATAGATACCGGGGAATGTCAGACGGGGCAGATACCTTGGGATAATGTACGCGATAGAGGTCTAGTGATGTGAATACCTTGGCTTATCATAACACCATAGTCATCATGATACCTCAGTTCACCTTGCCATAGGAGTCAACCGGCTACCCTGGCTTAGTTTATCTATCTTGTAGTTATCCTTATGTTTACTTTCAGTTTATGCATGTCATGTTACCTTTACCTGTTTTTATACTGGAAGTAGATAGGACTTACTCAGTCTTTTTGACTGACCCGTTTTGTTTCGCCTCTTTTCTTCCGTCCCCCCCCCCCCCCCCGGTTACAGGGAGGAAACAATGCGGTTTGGTTCGGACTTCTTCTGTTTGAAGGTCATCAGGGATGGCTTGGACTTGCTTGGCTATGGCTACTTTACTGTTTTATTTGGGGGAATAATTTATTAAAAAGTCTTTATGCTTCTTTACTATTGCAAGACAGGTTTTGATGTACTCTGATGTAAAAGGCTTTAGACCTTATTTATTCATGCTATGAAAGTTTGATTTTACTTCCGCTATTTATATATGTTCTGTCTTGTGATATTTCTGTGCATGTTTACCAAAAATGCCCCTCTAAAGCTAGTGCATTCCTTTGCGAGTGACCCCAGCGGAGGCGGGGTGTTACATTTGGTATCAGAGCAGCAGGTTACCAGGCTGGGCAAAAGTTTTAAAGACCTTCTGAAAATTATTTGAAAAACTGTTTACAAAGAAGCATTTTTCAAGAAAAACTTTGTTTTAGAAGTTATTCCCCAAAAGCCATTAGCAATGTCCTTGTTTTATTAGTTGAATCCTCTTTTCCCTTCTCTCTCCCATCGATAGTCACGTCGGCTTCGGTTACAAGTAGTTTTTGAGTTAGAAGAGTGTTTTCTGTATGATGGGGGTATAGTTCTCGAGAAAATGGAGTTGAGTCAAGGGGAAATAAGGAAGTGGAAGGATGGAAGGACAAGCAAGAAAAGAAAGAAAAAAAAAAAAAAATGGGGCCAGTCGACAGGGCTGTCGACATGCCCCCCCTGTCGACAGGGCTGTCGACACGTCGAGCCTGCAGGGAAAAAAAAATATATAAGCCCGAAGGCCGAGAGCTTCAGCTCATAACCCCAATCCTTTTTCTCCTTCCTCCCAGCCACCAAAACCGAAAATCCCCCAACTCCACCACCTCCCATCACCTCGTTTCTCCACCGTTCTTCATAAAATTAAGCTTAAATCGAAGCTAGAGACCCTCTCCATCCGGATCTATAGTTCCCCTCTTCCAATTCGTGTTTAAATCGCCATGGCCAATCAACCCAATCCCTACGAGCTTTACCCTCAACTAACCGCGCAAGAGGTTGAGTGGTGTGACGAGCAACCAGGGATAATTGAGCACTACATGCAGCTTGCCACTAGGAATTTGCTTCTAGGCCGACCGGTGAGGTTTGCGGATTTTGCGGGAACCGCCGTGGAAAGCTTGTTTGTTAATGCGGGTCTTATTCATATTCTGGATACGCACACAGCCGAGAGGAGAGGCTACAAGCGTATGGTAAGACTTTTTGATGCTCGTTTGCAAATTGATGTGGATGATAATGGGTTGATAACTTATGGTTCATGGGTTAAGGGTACCCATATATTTATGAATGAGGTCCAATTTGGGGAAATTTTGAATATCCGGGGTACGGGACTTGATATAAATGACTTGGAGATGGATGATTTGAATGTATGGGGAAGGATTTTTTTTAATGGACTGGATAGGCAATGGGATAGTACGCATTTGCGCCCCCTAACTAGGTTTGTGATCAGGATATTGCAATATAATATTGCGGGGCAGAATCATGGGTTTGACAGAGTCCCAGTAGTTGTTAAGGCCGCTACTTATGCTATTTTTGGGGGGATACAAATAAACTGGGCGAGAACCATCTTACAGCAGTACCAGATCTTCAGGGGAGCAAGGCACTCCAATATTTGTTTTGGGAACTTATGGACCATAGTTTTCCGCTGGTTCGGGGTGGATTTGCATGATGAGGATTATGTGACGCTTTCTAACCATCCCTCTGTTATCATTACTGAAGCCGCACTAGGGAGGATGAGTATAGATATGCAGAAGCTGCAAGGGGAGCCTCAGCCTATGGAGCATGAGGGATTAGATGAGGAAGAGGATGAGGGTAACGAGGAGGAGGAGCAAGAGGAGGAGCCACATGATGATCAGTTTGGACACTTTGAGGACCCCCATCAGGTACCACAGCATGATGGTGAGCAGGCTGGGGATGGAGCCTGGGCTCATCAGGGCCCGGCACAGGGGGCTCCGGACACAGGTGCCTGGGATCCATGGGCTACTAGGGATCCAGACTGGAGGACCGAGCTGAGATATATTTCACAGCAGCAGGCTCGCTTGATGAGGAGCCACCAGGATATTATGAGGTCACAGCAGCAGACACTGGAGTCACAGGTAGCCATGGCTCAGACACAGCAGCAGATGCTCCAGGAGATGAGTTCCTCTTATGATCAGTTGGGGGCTGGGATGCAAGACCTACAGTTAGAGCTTAGGCAAGGGAACCGACGACAGGAAGAGAGGCTTGATAGCTTAGAGGAGCTCATCCGTAGCTATTTCCATCGGGATTGACCTCTATCAGTTATCCGTAGGATAGTGTTTTATTTTCAGTATTGTTTAGCTGTTCCTTTTTGTTGACTAGTTGTAACGATGTACTAAAACTATCTTAATAAAGTTTGTACGTTGTTTGTTTACACAATTTGTTATGTCTAATGTAATTATGAAATATTGAACGATAATGTCTGATAACGAAGAACAATGAAAACAACAAAACGGGATATCTCTCCGTTACATAAAAATTTAGAAAATTAGATTTTTCTAAATTAATAATGGATGGTAGGATTCTGGATGCTCAAATTGGATGAACTTCGCTCTTATTTTATAAGGGTGTGGGAAAATTTGGATGAAATTACTTTTTCAAATTTTTGCATTCATATAGAACTGCAAGTATATTTAGGATGAGAGCATCATGGTTTGAAAAAGAAATTTTTAAAAAAAAATTGCATTCATGTAGGTGGTACCACAAGTTAGGCATACATATTTTTCTACGATGTGATTCACTTTTGCACATGTGCACCTGTTTGTAACAATTGGCTGAACACTTCTGGATGCTAATATGGGGACATAAATCCTACTACTATTGAATTTCTGGGACGAAATTCTTTAAGGGTGGGAGGATGCGACACCCCGTATGTTTACATTTTAAAAAAGTAAGAAATTTACATACGTACACGATGATACGCAAAGCATATGAACCAGTAAAGCATGAAGATAAAAGATGTTTACTTTAAACTTCTAGAATTAAGGTAAACGGGACTCACCATTGCGTTCGTCTCGAAAAAATACGCGAAATAGAGTCCGAGTTTTCGAGAATCGGAGTCCGTATGACCCGTTAAAGGCCCAAGGAAGATTAGAGAAAATTTGAAATTCGGAAATCAGTTTGAAAATCCAGATCGGGGGCTAGGCGGGAATTTTCCCCGCCTAGGCCATGTCGACAGGCCTGTCGACTTGGGCCCAGACCAAGTCGACAGCCCTGTCGACATGCCAGTCGACAGGGGGTGGCCGGGCTAAATTGCCTGGTGCACCTGCTTGTCTCACCTGGGCTTGCTCTTGGGCTGATTCTGGAAGCTTCCGAGATCTGATGGTCCTAATCTATCCTAATCCTATGGCCTAAAACACTCCTAATCTCTATAAAAACACCCCTAAGCCCCCCCTAAACCCTCATAACTCACCCTCTCCACGAAGTGCTGCCCAAATGCAAAGTGATCATGGCCTCCATCTCAAATCCCTAGAGCCTATGCATTCAAATCGGGTTCAAATCAAAGGATGCAAGCTTGCTACACCAAATAGAGGCCAAATCAACATTTCTATGCGAGTTTCGTGATGGTTCTTCATCAAAGGAGCCACCTTTCTTCGTCATGATGATGCATAGTCCCTTTCCTAAGCCTTGCCTAGGTAAGTTCTAGCTACTTTTAGATGGAAACGGTAGTTTTGATAATGACATGGGATAAAATGTGGCTAAACATGATTATGCGAACCTATATGAGCCTTACCTTGCCTCTTGTGTCCGTGTTTATGGTTTAGGGCCATGTGAGTGACTTAATCATGCCTCTCATGCTATGCATAACCTAGTTTAACTTGCAAGTTTGGATCTTTATGTATGAAATGCTAGCATGAACCTTTAGGAACCATTTTTACTTGTGAAACATTGGCTAAGATTATAGTTTGGGGCTTATGCATGTTTATGAACCTAAACCCCTAGTGTTAACATGCAAGTTTGTGGCCAAATCCTTTATGACATTATGCATACTTATGGCCAATTCCCTTTGTTTTCATGTTATGCATGCTTGTGGCCAAACCTTTATGAACCTATATATGTCTTAAGCCAAACCCCATGATGCTATGCATGTTTGGGGTCATAGTGTAGCATAGTACCTTCGCGATGTGACTCGTCCATTCTTGCGTTGGAACACGATTTGGGTTGAGGGTAGACAAGCGTGAATATAGCATGGAAAAACTTAACTCGAAGTTGCATGAGAACATGATAGGCGAGCTAAACTTGGCATGAACCATAATTTGGGTAAAGGGGTATAACGGGATAACATGTGACATTAAGTATGACATGCGAATACTTGAAAACATAACTTGTAATGTAACATGGAAGTTGACATGTAAGTATGCATAAAAACATAAGCTTTGGAATTTACCTATTAAGTTAGGTCTACCCATTGGGAATTTACCTATTAAGTTAGGTCTACCCAATTGCTTGAAAACTTAACTATGAACATGATACTAGACTAAACATGAAAGTGGCCAACTCGAGGTTGGGTTGAGTTTGCAACGTAAAACTACCCGGAACCAACCGGCCTAACTAGTAGTTGCAAACAATAGGACTCAATGTGAGAAGTTGGTCATGTTGTGCTTGAACCCGAGGTTAGACCAAGTTGTGGTGTAAATCTACCCGGACCCGCCCGGCTTAACTAGTAACCACAACAAAGTCTAATGTGAGAGGTTGGGGTGCATTAAATAATTAATGCCACATAATAGGGTTAAGTTAATTTGATTAATGAGGCTTAACCAAATATGATATGGACAGATGGGTTAAGTAATTTGATTAGGCTAATGATACTTAACAAAACATAATAAGCTTGGGTAGGTTAAGTAACTTGATTTGCCTAATGACGCTTGACCGATTTGACTCGGTAATTTGACAGGGTCAAGTTAATTTATATAATTAACCAATCTAAAATGGTAATTAGACGAGGTTAAGTTATGGATTGCTTGATATACTTAGCCAGCTTGACACATGGTTTGTAGGGTTAAGTCTTGGACTTGGATACTTAGCCAATTTTGACATGGTTGGTAGACGGGCTAAGTTATGAACTTAAGTGACACTTAACCCATTAGATAAACCCTAATTCAGAGGATTAGGAGAATAACCATAGTTAACAAGGGTAATGGGAATAAGGCTAAGTGGTAAACCTTAGTTAAAGGAAACTAAGTAATAATTCTTAGTTAAGGAAATCTGGACCACTTCTTAGACAGATTAATAACCCGATACGTTAGGTCAACGTTTAAGTATGCGGGGAGGAGCAGGCTATCTGATTTAGATAAAGGCTCCAACGAACTGGGTAACGAAGCAGCGGCTTCGGGGAACGTGAGGATATTCTTGGGATCCCTCCATGAGCTGCCAGGTCATTATACTAGGCTCACGGGAGGTTGAGGTCTGCGGTAGAAGAACCAAGAATATGCCTTGGTTGCTATGCGAGCGACCTAAAGACTGGGGTGGATAGCAGTGAGTCGACGAATACATAAGGTGCCCGAGATAGCAAGTTCTTCGATCATCTACCATCTTGAGTCAAGCGTATACGTACGGAAAGGCAGGGAACACCCAACAGACCATAATTGCTATCTAATTATGGGTGAGGTAGGCCGTAGGATGTGGGCTGGCCGGAGTGTAGTTCTCATGCAAGATTTTCTCTTGTGTTGCCTTTCACTAGTTGAGGGAGGGGTCTCGTGGGACCATAGCCACGTGTAGAAAAGCAGACCTTAGTATCTGCATCGGCAGATAAATCTAAAGCTCCCGACCGAGCCCTGTATTTCTTGGTTTGCCCTGTGACAGGACTCGGATGGCACGGTGTGATACATGTGCATACAGTTATAGAAAAACGATTCACGATGAATGCGTGGGAAAAAGGGGCGCGGTTGAGGGTTAGCGTAATCCCTAGTGGCCTAGGTGGTTTAACCCAAACCGAAATACGTAAGCGTGCAATAGGTAAGCGTAATCCCTAGTGGTGCTAGGTGGCATAAGTCCTATTAGTTCAAACGATGATCCATATGGAAGAGCCTAGCTAGAACAAGGATGACAGTCCAACGATTTCAAGGATAATACGACATGAGGAAGCCCGTACGAGGTACGGCAAAGGACTGAACTTATATACATGGAAAGAAACATATGATTTGGGTAACCTATATATGCGAGATATTGGGTTGACATGGACCATTACACGACTTTGAGTAAGGGACATTCATGGTTAACACATAACAAGGCTGGGATACTAGTACGGTGGGTGTAGAGCAGATATATGTGTTAGAACTAGGAAGAATATACATAATAGATACCGGGGAATGTCAGACAGGGCAGATACCTTGGGATAATGTACGCGATAGAGGTCTAGTGATGTGAATACCTTGGCTTATCATAACACCATAGTCATCATGATACCTCAGTTCACCTTGCCATAGGAGTCAACCGGCTACCCTGGCTTAGTTTATCTATCTTGTAGTTATCCTTATGTTTACTTTCAGTTTATGCATGTCATGTTACCTTTACCTGTTTTTATACTGGAAGTAGATAGGACTTACTCAGTCTTTTTGACTGACCCGTTTTGTTTCGCCTCTTTTCTTCCGTTCCCCCCAGGTTACAGGGAGGAAACAATGCGGTTTGGTTTGGACTTCTTCTGTTTGAAGGTCATCAGGGATGGCTTGGACTTGCTTGGCTATGGCTACTTTACTATTTTATTTGGGGGAATAATTTATTAAAAAGTCTTTATGCTTCTTTACTATTGCAAGACAGGTTTTGATGTACTCTGATGTAAAAGGCTTTAGACCTTATTTATTCATGCTATGAAAGTTTGATTTTACTTCCGCTATTTGTATATGTTCTGTCTTGTGATATTTCTGTGCATGTTTACCAAAAATGCCCCTCTAAAGCTAGTGCATTCCTTTGCGAGTGACCCCAGCGGAGGCGGGGTGTTACATTGCTCGTGGATGTATATACAGACACAACCTAGGTTTTAGATCGGCTCAGCCACCTCATATTGCATATGCATATATGTATTTATATTCGTATGTGGTTGAAACTTTATATGTTGTCATATGGATGTTGCATTTGTATGAATGATTGTGCACTCATGTAGAATTATGAGTAGGGAAAATTTGCATGCACAATGGATTCATGACGCTTACATGATTCGTATTAAGGAGGTCAGTTGAATCAGTAGACCGCCTAATTTTTGCATTAGATAAGGACATATACACACACTATGCATATGATCATGAAGCATTAGAAGTCTTTTAAGGACAAAGGATGCCTGTGTTTTTTGCTTGAGTAGATGGACGATTGGATGTTAGGATATCGTTCTTTCAGACTTGAAGATTTTGGGGACGAAATCCTTTAAGGAGGCGAGAAAGTAACACCCCAAATTTTCTGTTTACAGTATATTAACAAATTAAAGTATAATTAATTCTAAATGATAGAATTTAGGGAAATGGGTTACGCCATTGCGTTCGTATCGGAATTCTGCTTGAGATAGAGTCTGAGTTTGCGTAAATCGGACTCCGTATGAAGGAGTTATGACCACCGGAAGTTTCAAAATTCGATTTAAAATTCAAACAGCCCATAAACAAATTCAAAAACTGGACCAGAACTGGGCTGGGCAAGAATTTTCCCGCCCAAGACCCAGGTCGACCTAGTAGTCGACCTGGGAGTCGACCTACAGGTCGACCTGACCTGCTTGGTCAGGCCCTGGCTGGCCTGGTCGGGTTCTGGTCGAATTTCTGAGCTCTGGTGTGTCACTAGGGCTGACTTGTCACTTTTTGATTGGCTTCTCTTGAGATGGATGGCCTTGATTAACTCTAGCTTCATCGACGACTCTAATTAGTTTGAAATTCTATATAAATAACCTTAGTCTCAACCTAAATTCACACAAATAAAATAGAGATAGAGCCGTCCTGCTGCTGGAAGGAAGCCAAGAGTAGCCTCCACTTGAAGAAATATTAGAGACGAGCAAAACTAAAGTAAAAACAACAATCAAACAACGTTTGTCTACCCAAAGGAAAGCATTGCAAATTCAGAACTCAGAATCCAGAATTCAAGTTCGTCGTTCGTTGTAAGTATAGTGATTTTTCCGATGGGAATAAAATTAAGATTTGATTCGATGTAAAATGGAAATGGAATTGTGCTATTGTATAACGACGATGTTAATCCATATATATGTGTTGCAATGATTGTGTTGTGAATGGTATTGGAGGTTTGAGGTATAACTGACTTGATGTTGGATCCATCAGAATGTTTGTGGATTAATCTAGTTGATGTTTGATCTATTCAAATTCACATACAAGTTATTTGGTTCATATGTACACCTATATGTTAATGTGATTATATAGGTTGTATGTGATTAAGTTCTCATGTATACACTTTATGCTAAACCTCTATGCCTAAATGATTGGGTTCATATACATGCTTATATGTTTATACAAAAGTTGCAAGTTCATAATTGGATCCATGCCAAGATCCACTTTTACACATGTTTCATGTTATAATTGGACATATGATTGGGTCTAATTCACACATGTGATAAAATTATACATACTTCATGGACATGTCGTATTCTTGTCATATGCTAGTGATGTTCGATGTTATGCCTAGATCTAAACATGTTTAGGCTTATGTTGTCTAAATCATATGCTAATTCATGTGACACCTGTTTAGTTAGATTTCCCTTTTCAATGCAAGTTCACATGACAAGTTGAAACCCATGATTTAGTCTATGTTGCAAATTCACATATATGCATGTTGATTTAGTCTAAGTCGCAAGTTCACACCTATGATATTCATGTTGACTACTTTGCAAGTTCACACCTATGATGTTCATATTGACTATGGCCAAAATGCCAAGTTTACACCTATGTCATGTTTATGTTTACGAATTTCTTTATGCCAATTTTGTGTACGCTAAATTAGGCTAAGTTTTTAGCCTAATATTATATGTTAAAAATCATGCGGATGAAAAATTAGGCTAAGATTGTTAGCCTAATAATTAGACGGGGTAACGTTGGAAAAAATGGGTAATTATAGGAGACTTGACATAAATTGGTGGCATTTAAATGGTATAAATCTTTATACCAAACATGATGAACTTGGAAAGCGGGCCATAACATTTAATTGTTAACAAATTTACATATAACAAATAATAGAGACAAATATGTAAATTTAGAAAATACGAGTATGCTTAACCCGAGGTTGGATTGAGTTGTGATGTAAACCTGCCCGGACCCGCCCGGCTGTCCAGTAGTCACAACAATACCTATCCAATGTTAGAGGTTAAGCATTGAGCCTAATAAGGACCCGAGGTTAGACAGAGTTACGGTGTAAACCTACCCGGAACCGACCGGCACATCCAGTAACTGTAATAATACCTGTCTAATGTGAGTGGTCGGTGCTTTAAAAAGCTAAGGACAGACAAGTCAGGATGGTAGGGTTAAGTTAACTGAAACACTTAACCAATTCAACATGTTAATTAAACTGATGGGTGGGGTTAGGTAAATACAGACACTTAACCACTTAACATGTTTGACTAGAAAACCCTAGTGATGGGGACCCATTTTAGCAGTAACCCAATTAGGTATCATGGTACCCTGAAACTAGGCAGGGTGGGGCACGATTACTGGGCTGATTGTAAGCGGTCAAAAGCGACAGCGGTTGGTGCAGCAGTGTGGGTTCTAACGGAGTGCGGACGTGCACACACTTCGGAGCAGACAAACAGGGCACTGGGCACCAGTACTATACCCTATGCATTCTAGGATTGTGTCAGGCCGCCGCCATGGGACTTGATACACCCCATGTTGGGACCAACATAGGTATCTACAGTCATTAGGGGCCGTATGACACATATGAATTTGCGAGTAAAAGCTGATCTTTAGAAAGGGGATCACTTCACCCCGATCATGGGGTACCAGTTGAGACAATGCAAGTAGGTGCAGAGATATAGTGTGAGGTGCGATAGTATATTCGGTTCAAACTACTTTATCTTAGTTTATGATGCTTTCCTATTTCCCGTTTATACCTATCATGCCCTCTTTCTTATTCTCATACTGAAGAGTCACTAGACTTACCAGTCTTTATGTCTGACTCTATTTTTCTTTCGTCTTCTTTTCTTCCATCCCCCCCCCCCCAGGTCCACAGGGAGGAAACAACCTAGCTGAGTCAGACTCTTTGCAAGCTTCAAGATAGTAGATGTATGGTTTGGACTATCTTTCCTTGGCTATGGATTTTGGACACGTTTTACGGGGATTTATGCAGCTTTTTTATGTTTTATGCTTCTTTATTTAATAATCAAGACAGAAATGATGATGTAATATTTTAGAAGTTATTATGAGACAATTATGGAAATGTTGTGTATGAACACGTATTTATGAAATAAAAGTCCGTTTGTTTTCCGCTGCTTATATATATGTGTTTATATATCTGTCTTGTGTTTTATCTGTGACTTTTACTTATAAACCTCCACCGAAGTTAAGGCATTCCCTTTGTGAGCGACCTTAATGGAGGTGGGGTGTTTCACAGAGCTTTCCGAATATCATTCCAGCTGTAAATCAGGATCCTGTGAATATAAATCTGCAAAACCAAAACTACTAGCTGCCCGTTGAAAGTAAGGGCCCCCAGAGTTTATGTATCAACCCGTATTTTTATAACATGTTAAAGTCATAAATCAAGGCAGAATTAAATTTTAAATTAAGAATCAGGGGAAACGGGTTGCGCCATTGCGTTCATCTCGGAATTCTACAAGAAATTGAGTCCGAGTTTTCGAAAATCGGAGTCCGTATGACAAATATATGACCCTCCGAAGTTTCAGGAATTTAAATAAAATAAAACAGCTCGAAAATAAAGCCAGAAATTCGAAATTCAAACCTAGAGAAGGCTGGCGAGAAAATTCCCACCCATATACCCAGGTCGACTGGGGAGTCGACCCCCCCAACCCAGGTCGACTGGGGAGTCGACTGGGGTGCCGACCTCCCCATGACCAGGTCGACTGGGGAGTCGACCTGGGGGTCGACCTGCCTCCCGAACCTATTTCCTGAGCCAGATGCATTCTGATGTATTTAGACTTGTTTCGTGACTAGACTCGTCTGCCTAACCCTATATAAGCAGCCCCCTAGCCTCATTCTCTCCACACCATTTCATTCTGTCCTTATGTTGCTTATAAGATAATCTAAATAATAAGATAAAAAGGAAGAAAAAGGACTGCTCCTTCTCCATCAAGGCTACGCTTAGAGATTTGCAAATTGGGGGATTTCAATTAGAACATGATCAATCAAATAGAGATTCAACAATCAAATTCTGCTTTCTAATTCTCGATCCACGCACTGTAAGTTCAAGTTACTTTTAGATAAAAGCTGCAAACTTAATATCCATGTTGTAAATTGGAATTGGATCGATGTATAGTAATTGATTCGTATCTATTCTTCTTCATCTTGGATCTTGACTTTCGTGAATATTGCTTTGGACCTATTCATGTTGTAAATCAAACTCTCTCACGTCTATAACCTTAACATGCTTATGACGTTGAAACTATTGTTAATGGCTAAGGACTATGACTTTGAACATAAGACTACGCCTATGCCTATGACTGAGAACATAAGACTATGCCTATGACTGTGAACATAAGACTATGCCTATGCCTATGACGGTGAACATAAGACTATTGCCTATGACTATGACAAGGATAATGGTGGCTAATCACCTGTGACTCTTGACTATGAGAATTATTACCTATGATTATGAACATAAGGCTATTATCTATGACTTTGAAACTATCACTGTTAATTGACTATGACTATTTTCCTAGAACCATTTTAGATAATTATCCATGACTATTGTGATTAATCGCTTATAGTTCATAATTATGAGATTTTTGCCTTTGACCGTGACTATGACTACTGGGGTTAATTACTTAAGACTATTATAGTTGATTGTTCATGCCCATAGTTGAATCCCATGTTGTACACCGAATTTGCAGTTGTTGGATCTCATACCTAGGGTGTGACTTGCTTAGTTTATCCATTATTATGTACACCAAAAACCATTGACCCATTATCCTTGTATTTGGCTTGCTTTTGCATGCCTATTCTGTTATGTCAAGTTTTTATCAGGACTATCGCCTTATCTTGCTAGATTTGAAACCCTGTTAATTTTTATATGCCAATGATGTTGTAACCGATTATCTCAAGTTATATCATGCCAGTCTTGTAATCTCTTTTATCGCTTTATGCTTGTCCCTCATGCCTATCATAACTTTGATGTTATTCCCTTTATCTCTAGATATATATTTGCTTGTAATTTAGATCGATTAACGTTTACATGCGATGGGAATACGATTTGGGTAGATTAGGGAAAACATGAACTGGTTATAAACATGAATCATGAACTTGATATAGGCATAAGTTGAAACATGAAACTTGACACGAACTTGACACGGAACTTGAACATGGTCATGACACTAGAATGAACTTGAAAATGGCCAACTCGAGGTTGGGTTGAGTTTGCAGTGTAAATCTGCCCATAACCGCCCGACAAATCCAGTTACTGCAAACAATAGGATCCAATGTGGGTAGTTGGTCATATCGTGCTTGAAACCCGAGGTCAGACTGAGTTGTGGTGTAAATCTACCCGGAACCGCCCGGCATATCCAGTGACCACAACAACAGGTCCGATGTGAGAGGTTAGGGTGCATTAATGAATTAATGCCACATGATTGGGTTAAGTCATGAACATGAAAGACAACACTTAACCAACTTGAAATATGATTGGTAGGGTTAGGTCATGAACTTGAACGACAACACCTAACCAACTTGACATGTGAATTGTAGGGCTAAGTCACGAACTTAAATGACAACACTTAGCCAATTTGACATGCTAGACTGATAAGGGTTAAGTATCGAATTTAAATGACAACACTTAACCTATTGGACGGAAACCCTAGTTACGCGGTCCGTTTCAGCAGTAACCCACTAGATGTATCATGGTACCCTGGGGCTAGGCAGTGTAGGGCACGGTTACTGGGATGATTGTAAGCGACCAGAACGACGACTTTGTGGGTGCGCCAGTGTAGGTTCAGGCGGGCTATGGTCGTGCACGTGGTCCGAAGTTGAAAAAGCAGGCATTGGGCATCAGTAGGTTAATCTGTGCATTCTTGATTCGTGTTGGTGGTTGGCACCATAGGGCTTGATACACCCTATGGTGAACCTAGCACAGGTGACTACATTCGTGATAGGGTTGTATGACACATAAACACAATGAGCTAGAACTTGTAGGGAGACGATCGATTAGTGGATCGTTCCGTTGGTCCTAGTAATGGGTCATTCACGATTTTGGGCCAAGGGATCATTTCATGATTAATACTTGTCATGGGTTGGGCTACTAGTACAGTTAGTATAGCGAACCTTGAACATGAGATGCTATAATTGACCTATACTTGATTCATCATGTTATCTTAGTCTATCTTATCATCTTGACATCATACTTATGTTTACTTTCAGTTTATACATGTCATGTTACCTTTACCTGTTTTTATGCTGAAAGTCACTTGGACTTACCAGTCTTTATGACTGACCCGTTTCCTTTCTCCTCTTTTTCTTTCGTTTCTTCCCCCAGGTTCTCAGGGAGGAAACTCTAGCACTTAGCTTGGATTTAGCTTGCTTTCTGTCAGCTCATGTACGGTTTGGTCTTGAGCTATGCTATAGCTGCACGTTTGCTATTTTTGGGGAATAATTTACTTTGTTATTTTTAAGTTTATGCTTCTTTATTTAGAACTTGATGTAATGGAATAATGGCAACTTGTACTTTGGATATATGAGGTTTTGACTCTTTTCTTGAAAGTAATAAGATTTGGTTTTTAATTTCTACCGCTGCTTTATTTATGTTCTGTCTTGTGATATCTCTGTGCATGTTTACCTAGATAATGCTCCACCAAAACTAGTGCATTCCCTTTATGAGTGACCCTAGCGGAGGTGGGGTGTTACAGTTTAGGTTAAAACAATAAACTCTAGGTTAGTCATGTGACTGGTGTGAGAACTAAAACAATTATTAATCTTTATTTTAAAGTTAGGTAAATCAAGGGACCATGCCGTATAGCACGGAACAGGTTTCCTCCCAAGAATACCAGTACATAAAACAACAGGCAATGCTAAATAAAGAACAATAAAGCTATTATAAAACTCAAGTCCCATCACACAATGCAATGCAAGCCGGAGGATAGAGTTTTTACCATATAATAGCCAAAATTGCTTGGTATGTGAAATTTCATCTTTTATTATTACTATAAGTGTATAGTGTCAAAACAGTTTTAATCATAAGTATCAATCATAGACGGCATAAGTACCCCATACCACTATGTCGCCATATATAGGTTTACAATTAAAACCGCAAAATGTCGTATTGGAAGTTGGTTTCTATCTGTCAATCAAGGCAAGTGATCGTCCTTACCGCTTCGAGACAATCTAGCCCATGTCTCAGGAACTGCCGCAACTGCCCCATGGATCGTCAGGGCCAGTCCACCCGATGTGGATTATAATGCCTGAACACTGTGTTTCCCCGCCATGTAGGGCGTAAATTAGCCAAATGACTCCATCGGTCCTGGATCGACAGATATAACTGAGGTGCCTCGCAATCCATCATCCTCATAAGTAAAATGTCCAGGCGTGTGAAACCCAAAACACCACTCCTATCTAGAAGGAAACGCATGCCCTCCCTGAGCTCCTCTCCCGTTTCTGGTTCACACCGGGGTGTGAGGCTCGCGAATTAACGCTACACAAAGCTACGCTGTATTAAAGTCGTGCTTTGATCATCAACCACAAGACTCTGCTTTTCAACAGAAGCATTGATCATTTGCATCTCAGCATGCCACACGGGCAATTTACGCTATGCAACCGTTGTACATCAATCACACAGAATGAAATCCGATGTCAGACATACATCGATTTACAAGTCCGTTCTGGGTCTGAACGAAACCGGAGGAACCTTATTCCTCGCATATCCATTGATCTCCAAGTACGTCTGGACAACCACCAAATGATTCCCTTCTCTTGGGTGTACAGCCTAATCAAGATCATCAGTAATTATACAAACGATCTGAAGACCACCGGTCTTCAACCACCGTCTTCATCGTCGACTTATCGTCGATTCAGTTACTCAGATTGGGTATAAATCTGGCCTTTTCGAATAACTCGACTATATAATAAACAAGTGTTATAAAACACAACATACACCTCATTCCAATCCAGAATATTTCTTTATTCAAATATCCTTATATTTTGGGAAAGGTTCCCATTAATTTTATCAAAGATAAATTCTTTAAATTTATCCTTTAATCTTCTTTTGGATTTCAATCCAAACAAAATTACGGTTTATCCAAACTATTCAGGATTAGCGATCCTTACCGAAGTAATCATTTATTAAATTTCCCAACCCTAACCTATTCATCCCATGAAGTAAAACTGGTAATACTTCATACCTAACACCGCGGTGTTATCGTTAAATTCAATTACCATTTCACGTTCAAATCTAATTAAAGATTTAACAATCGCTTGGAGCAAAACTGGTGAAACTCCATTCTCGATCATTTCTTGAATTTGATAATTTTAATTATCAAATTCACCCTTCAATCTATTTAAAGATTCATTAAAACTCTAGTTCAGTTTTAATTTCCAAAAATCATTACTTAATGATTATTCAAATCCAGGAAATAAATCCTGTCCTTAACTGGGTTAAAGAACTAATGTCATCTAAAACACAACTCACGATAAACCTTAAATCACATACCATTAATTATGGAATCTTCATGGAAAACAGATCAATATATATAATCGATATAAACTTCCATATCCGACTAATAATATAAATAGAATAACTGCAAAGCCTATCAGATTCCAGTTATATTAGCAGTCTTCCTCCACTGAAATTTACTTCGATTATTACCAAATCGAATTCCATTCCGTTCCAATTTATTTTATTAAATTGGAAAACTTTACTTTGGAAAATCTCCTTTAAATCTTAACAAAAGATTTATAAATTCCAAATCACATTTCACTATAAATCGGGTTAAAGAATGAATGTCGTTAAAACACAGTTCACAAAAAACCGAATTCATATTTCATTAATTGTCGGGTTAAAGAACAAGTGTTATTTAAAATATCATTCATGAAAAACCCAAAAATCAATTCCAATTAAATATCATTTAATTGGTGTACTTCATTAAATCTAAAAACAAAGATTTAATCTTTTTCTCAACTGGGTTTAAGAACAGTGTTAATGAAGACACCATTCACGACAAACCCAAATCCCATTTGATATTAAATACACGGCTCGGAATAGAAAATATATCGGCTTATATTCAACATCAAATTCTACAACCAACAAATATTGTATTGGAAATAACGATATAAATATATCTTTCAAATTTCCATAATAATATCTGTATAATCACGAAATCCCATATCGAAATATTCTGAAGACAATTTCGATTCAAATCCATTTCCAATATATATATTGGAAATTCTGGTTATTTTTAAAACCATTTCAAATCCAATTTATTTATTTTAAAAATAAATGAATTATAATTCTAGTTCAAAACTAGTTTATCTCGATAGAAATCTATTTTTATCTTTTCAAATATGGAGTTTTTCATCCTAATTCTTTCCAAATCATTTATTATGATTTTACACTAATTATTAATATTTTTAATAATTTTATCGAGGCCCGTACAATCGATTTCCATAAACGTCCATCGAACTGCACTTACAGCGACCTTTTCCAAATTTGATTTGGACATGATTCCAAATCCAACCGTTAGATTTCAAATCTCTAATATTCTTTGGAAATCTCTTTTCGATGCGAACCCAACGGTTCTGGTTTTAGGAGAATCCGATGGTCGGATCTCCCGTAATGTCCATTCGAAGTCAATGGTCGAAATTCGCGAAGTGCCGCAGCGCGGCGCGTTCTATTCAGGCCATTAAATATATATATATATATATATAATATATTATATATATTTTGTCGATTTCCATTTAAAATGTATTTTTTAAATCGTTTCAAATTCGTTTCCAAAACGGTTTCAACTTCATATTCAATTTCAAATCAAAATTGAATATTCCATATCATTAACATATAACTGATAATATTTTCAAACATCAGATTTTGAAATCATTTCATTTTCGATATTCATTATAGAAATAAATAAAATCGATATAAATATCGTTCACGTCAAAATGGCGATAATCTAATCAACACGGCTTTATATATTTAAATATATTCGTGTCCATCCAAAATTGGACATCAAAATCAAATTTTGATTCTTTTCTGAATATTATTTGAAAATATTCGTTATTTTAAAATAATCGTTTTTTTAAAATATTCATTCTTTCTGAACTGGAATCAGACACAGTCAATTACCATATAATTTGACTATATGAATTTCACACAACAAATGTGTATAACAACAATGAAAACAGCAACCCATCATCCAGAGTGCATTCTACACTGTATAAGCATCAAATATAAATATTTAACACTTATAACAGCCTGTCAATCAATCGATCAACATACAACTAATTATTGGGATTAGTGTATGTCCAATTCCATCCTAATACCCGTGTAGGTTTCAAACAATCAAACACAGGTTTTATTCGTGTAGTTAGGCGATGTGCAAAATTTATCGTCCCAATCAATATCAGTCAAATCAGTGTACATAAACAAATCGTTTGATTTGTAAATGAATATTTATTTTATATCCACGTTAAAAAGTATATTTTTAACTATAAAACATTTATTCATTCCACATCACACAATCAATTTTCACAACACATCAATCAAAAAAACAAGTCATCCATGGTCTGTGGATGACGGGTGTCGGGTGTTGCTAAGCACCGTCTGCATCCTAGTACATATTTCAACTAGAAAATAAATTAAAAGTGAGAAGTTCTCACCTTTGGGTTCCACTCCGCCATTCTACTTCTAAACTTCTGAACCGTTTGGATTTATTTGAAATTCCAATGCAGTCCTTACCACGCTGTTCATAATAGAAATTATATTTTTATTGCTTCATTCCAATAAATAAAAATCATATTTTTATTCTTTCTATAATATAAAAATCACATTTTTGTTCTTTCTATAATATAAAAACCATATTTTTATTCTTTCTATATTATAAAAATCATATTTTTATGACCATACATATATATATATATATATATCAAGTTTTTATCTTTTCTACTTTATTATTGTAAAAATCCAATTTTTATCTTATGAAAAATCTAATCTTTCTACTAATGAAAACCATATCCTTTTATAGATAAAAATCCTTTCTTTTCTATAGTTCAAACCATTTCTTTTCGATAATAAAGATCTAAACTTTATATAAATCAAAATCCAAGCTTTCAAGTAAATAAAAATCCATTCTTTCATGTAAATAAAAATTCATTCATTCTCTATAGAGATTCCATATAAAAATTACATTTTTATAACAAAGTATTATAATTTAAAAACAATGCTAATTACATCAAGACTGAAAATAATTTCAGTGCGAATTTATCTAAAAATCGTATTTTTAAAATTCGAATTCACTCACCATGAAGAAGGAAGAAGATCTGGTAGCTTCAGGCGGCGTTCAGGGCTGCGTCGGAGTGTAAGAGGCATCGGGGTCCCTTCAAGTAGCAGCGCTCCTCCGGTGGGTGGCGCAATGGCAGCTGGGTGGTTGGCTAGGGCTTCAGAGGGCAGCGGTTTAGATGAGGAGGGGTTTGGGCGTGGTTCCTGAACGGAGGAGGGAGGAGTAGCAGGGGGGATGGTGGAGAGTCGGGGTGCCTCGTCGGAGGCGGCGGCGATGGTCCCCCCTCCCCCGGCGAGAGGGGACACGAGCCCCTCTATCGACTGTCTGGAGAGAGAAGAGGGAAGAGCGGGGGGAGTATTTAAATATTTTTTTTTTATTTCTAAAAAAAGCAACCTTTTAATTCGAACTTTAAACGGCACCCAACGACTATCATCCCTAGCTAATTACCACCATTCCGAACACAATGGGATATGTCCCGCTGGCCAATTCAACCATTACGAGCAGTTTTGATCAAAATTAAAACATAACTATATATATATATTTAATTTAAACTGACATTTTGATTTATTGGGGTCACCCACGAGCTTTAAAAATTCCAAAATAATAATTTCTAGCTTCATGTTGACGATACGATCCTAACAAAACTAATTTCATCAAATTTGAAGACCGTTTGAAAAATGGCCATTTTGTGGTCTATCGAAATTGACTGAAACTATTAAAAGATGTTTTACTTTGCCACGCTCACATATTGCTTTCAAAAATTATGAATTTTGAAACCTAACAATAATTTGACATCCCGGATCTAATAAAAGTGGTTTCGTCAAAAACAGAGGTCGTTTGCAAGGCCAAAAATTCCATAGCGACTATTCTGAATTTTCATCCGGGCATAACTTTTAATTCCCCCATATGAAATTTCAGTTTTTCTGATTCGCTATAGATTCAAATATTTTTGGTTTCGCTAAAATCCGGTCTTTTTTGAACCCTGTACATTCATTTGAAATTTGAAATCGAATTTTCAAACTACCATGCCATTTTCAATTCCTTTTATAATTAAAATAAAAATATTTATATTCTAACGTCGATTCAAATAAATATGTACGTTCTAATTCTATTCAAAATAATTTTCTCGTCGTTATTATTTAAAATAATTCATTTTAAATATTCAAAATTCATTAAAATTTCCAAAATAAAATTTTTAAATTGGCTTGGATTTTCCGGGTTAGTACAATCTCCCCCGCTTAAAACTTTTCGTCCCCGAAAAGGAACGAAGCTGAAATTTGTTTTACAAACCAACTCAACTTTCATTATTTTCATTATGGCTTAAGTTCTTCAACTTTTTAGTTTCTAAGAACTTTTCAAATTCTTCAAAAATTTGGCTAACACCCTAAATTTTCGAAAAATTTCGCCATTACCTCCCCTGCACGGGAGCGCCGGGAAAATCCTGAAATTGCCATATAGGCCTCTCCAATCCAAAAAGAAATAGCCAAACAGCTAGCCAATCGGCTTATAAAATCATCCAAAACCTAAGAAATACAATAAACGTGTACCTATTTGTCGGGCAAACAATTTTATTCCTCTGCTTAGCTTCCCTGCTATGATATGTTCAATGGATACACATGTATATGCATGCAATTTTAAACAATTTTCAATACAGTTCAATATTTGATACAATTTGGCTTAATGGTTCAAATTTTAATTAATCAACAAATAATCAAACAACACAACCAGCAATCAATTAGTTGATTAGCTTTTCAAATTCATAACTTGGATATATAGTCAAAATCACATTTTTTTGGTGCCAAATCACAACAACATACCCTATCTAATTTTGGTTCTCACACCAGTCAATTGGAAATATATGGAAATCTCACTTTTGTCACTCGAACATAAATTCTAATGACGAGTACTCAATCATCAGAATCACCTTCGGGCTACTAGAGTATGATTCTATATCTATCGAATATATTTAAGGCTTCTAATACACGTGGATCAGACGTATATTAAAATCTCTATATATTCGATTGTCCAAATAAATTTAAAATAAATACCCAAATATGAATAATTGATTTAAAATTTCAAAACAAAACTTGTTTTCACTTTTATTTTTAAAAACAACACTCTTCACACTCGTTCTAGGATGCTACAGATCCCATCTCTAACGAGTTATTCTCATTGAATATTACTAATCCAATCTCTGATGAATTCTTTCGTTTGGTTCTAACATGTCTTATTCTCGAGCTTTGTAAACCAAAGCTCTGATACCAAACTATAACGACCCGAACTTCCCTATGAAGGAAAGCCCGGATTGCTTTAAGGACAAGACGAATCAGAACACAAATAGAAGAACATTTCATTGCTTATTACAACAATTCCATCAGAATACAAGAATATACAGAATATGAATAATTATAATACAACTGAACAATATCTGAGATTACAATACATTACATAGCAGCGAAAAAAAATACAAAACACAACTGAAGGAGATATACGGATATAGAGCTTTCCGAATATCGTTCCAGCTGTAAATCAGGATCCTGTGAATATAAATCTGCAAAACAAAAACTACTAGCTGCCCGTGGAAAATAAGGGCACCCAGAGTTTAGGTTAAAACAATAAACTCCAGGGCAGTCATGTGACTAGTGTGAGAACTAAAACAGTTATTAATCTTTATTTTAAAGTTAGGGAAATCAAGGGACCAAGCCGTATAGCATGGAACGGGTTTCCTCCCAAGAATACCAGTGAATAAAACAACAGCGTAATGCTAAATAAAGAACAATGAAGCTATTATAAGACTCAAGTCCCATCACACAGTGCAACACATGCCTGAGGATAGAGTTTTTACCTTATAATAGCCAAAAATGCTTGCTATGTGAATTTCATCTTTTATTATTACTATAAGCGTATAGTGTCAAAACAGTTTCAATCATAAGTATCAATCATTGATGGCATAAGTGCCCCATACCACTATGTCGCCATATATAGGTTTACAATTAAAACTGCAAAATGTCGTATCGGAAGTTGGGTTTCCATATGTGAATCAAGGCAAGGGACCGTCCGTACCGCTTCGAGATAATCTAGCCCATGTATTAGGAAATGTCGCAACTGCCCCATGGATCGTCAGGGCCGGTCCACCCGATGTGGATTACAATTCCTGAACACTGTGTTTCCCCGCCCTATGGGGCGTAAATGAGCCAAATGACTCCATCGGTCTCGGATCGACCGATATAACTGAGGCGCCTTGCAATCCATCATCCACATAAGTAAAATGTACGAGCGTGTGAAACCCAAAACACCACTCCTAGCTAGAAGGAAACGCATGCCCTCCCTGAGGTCATCACCCGTTTCTAGTTCACACCGGGGTGTGAGGCTCGCGAATTAACGCTACACAAATTACGCTGTATTAAAGTCGTGCTTTGATCATCAACCACAAGACTCTGTTTTTCACAAGAAGCCTTGATCATTTGCACCTCAGCATACCACACAGGCAATTCACGCTATGCAACCGATGTATATCAATCACACAGAATGAGATCCAATGTCAGACACACATCCATTTGCAAGTTCGTTCTGGGTCAGAACGAAACCGGAGGGACCTTATTCCTCGCATATCCATTGATCTCCAAGTACGTCTGGACGATCACCAACTGATTCCGTCCTCTTGGCTATACATCCCAATCAAGATCATCAGTAACTATCCAAATGCTCTGAAGACCTCTGGTCTTCAACCACCGTCTTCATCGTCGACTTATCGTCGATTCAATTATTCAGAAATGGTATAATCCCGGCCTTTCCGAATAACTCGCGTATATAATAAACAAGTGTTATAAAACACAACATATGCCTCATTCCAATCCAGAATATTTCTTTATTCAAATATTCTAATATTCTGGGAAAGGTTCCCATTAATTTTATCAAAGATAAAATCTTTAAATCTATCCTTTAATCTTCTTTTGGATTTCAATCCAAACCAAATTATGGTTTATCCAAACTAGTCGGGTTTAGCGATCCTTACCGAAGTAATCATTTATTAAAATTCACAACCCCAACCTATTCATCCCATGAATTAAAACTGGTAATACTTCATATCTAACACCGCGGTGTAATCGGTAAATTCAATTACCATTTCACGTTCAAATCTAATTAAAGATTTAACTATCACTTGAAGCAAAACTGGTGAAACTCCATTCTCGATCATTTCTTGAATTTGATAATTTTAATTATCAAATTCACCTTTCAATCTATTTAAAGATTCATTAAAACTCTAATTCAGTTTTAATTTCCAAAAATCATTACTTGATGATTATTCAAATACAGGAAATAAATCCTGTCTTTAACTGGGTTAAAGAACTAATGTCATCAAAAACACAGCTCACGATAAATCCAAATCACATTCCATTATTTATGGAATCTTCATGGAAAACAGATCAATATATATAATCGATATAAACTTCCATATACGACTAATAATATAAATGGTACAACGGCAAAGCCTTTCAAATTCTAGATATATTAGCAGTCTTCCTCCACAGAAATTCACTTCAATTATTACCAAATTGAGTTCCATTCCAATTTATTTTATTAAATTGGAAAACTTAACTTTGGAAAATCTCCTTTAAATCTTAACAAAAGATTTGTAAATTCCAAATCACACTTCACTGTAAATCGGGTTAAAGAACGAATATTGTTAAAACACAGTTCACATTTCATTGATTATCGGGTTAAAGAACAAGTGTTATTTAAAATACCGTTCACGATAAACCCAAAAATCAGTTCCAATTCAATTCCAATTAAATATCATTTAATTGGTATACTTCATTAAATCTAAATACAAAGATTTAATCTTTTTCTCAACTGGGTTTAAGAATAGTGTTAATGAAGACACCATTCACGACAAACCCAAATCCCATTTGATATTAAATCAAGGCTCTGAATAGAAAAGATATCGGCTTATATTCAACATCAGATTCTAAAACCAACAAATATTGTATTGGAAATAATGATATAAATATATCTTTCAAATTTCCATAGCAATATCTGTATAATCACGAAATACCATATCGAAATATTCCGAAGACAATTTCGATTCAAATCCATTTCCAATATATATATTGGAAATCCTGGTTATTTTTAAAACCATTTCAAATCCAATTTATTTATTTTAAAAATATATGAATTATAATTATAGTTCAAAACTAGTTCATCTCGATAAAAATCTATTTTTATCTTTTCAAATATGGAATTTTTCATCCCAATTCTTTCCAAATCATTTATTATGATTTTACACTAATTATTGATATTTTTAATAATTTTATCAAGGTCCGTACAGTCGATTTCCATAAATGCCATTGAACTGCACTTACAACGACTCTTTCCAAATTTGATTTGGACATAATTCCAAAATCCAACCGTTAGATTTCATATCTCTAATATCCTTTGGAAATCTCTTTTTGATGCGAACCCAACGGTTCCGGTTTTAGGAGAATCCGACAGTCGGATCTCCCGTAATGTCCATTCGAAGTCAATGGTCGAAATTCGCGAACTACCGCAGCCCGGCGCGTTCTATTCAGGCCATTATATATATATATATATACACTATATATATATATATTTCGTCGATTTCCGTTTAAAATGTATCTTATAAATCGTTTTAAATTCATTTCCAAATCGGTTTTAACTTCATATTCAATTTCAAATCAAAATTGAATATTCAATATCATTAACATATAACTGATAATATTTTCAAACATCAGATTTTGAAATCATTTCATTTTCGATATTCATTATAGAAATGAATAAAATCGATATAAATATCGTTCACGTAAAAATGGCAATAATCTAATCAACACGGCTTTATATATTTAAATATATTCGTGTCCATCCCAAATCGGACATCAAAATCAAATTTTGATTCTTTTCTGAATATTGTTTGAAAATATTCGTTATTTCAAAATAATCATTATTTTAAAATATTCATTCTTTCTGAACTGGAATCAGACACAGTCAATTACCATATAATTTGACTACATGGATTTCACACAACAAATGTGTATAACAACAATGAAAACAGCAACCCATCATCCAGAGCGCATTCTACACTGTATAAGCATCAAATATAAATATTTAACGCTTATTACAGCCTACCAATCAATCTATCGACATGCAGCTAATTATCGGGATTAGTGTATGTCCAATTCCATCAGAATACCCGTGTGGGGTTTCAAACAATCAAACACAAGTTTTATTTGTGCAGTTGGACGATGTGTAAAATTTATCGTCCCAATCAATATCAGTCAAATCAGTGTACATAAACAAATTGTATGATTTTTAAATGAATATTTATTTTATGTCCACGTTAAAAATTATATTTTTAACTATAAAACATTTATTCATTCCACATCACACAATCAATTTTCACAACACATCAATCAAACAAACAAGTCATCCATGGTCTATGGACGACGGGTGTCGGGTGCTGCTAAGCACCGTCTGCATCCTAGTACATATTTCAACTAGAAAATAAATTAAAAGTGAGAAGTTCTCACCTTTGGGTTCCACTCAGCCATTCTACTTCTGAACTTCTGAACCATTTGGTTTTGTTTGAAATTCCAATGCAGTCCTTACCACGCTGTTCATAATAGAAATTATATTTTTATTGCTTCTTTCCAATAAATAAAAATCATATTTTTATTCTTTCTATAATATAAAAATCACATTTTTGTTCTTTCTATAATATAAAAATCATATTTTTATTCTTTCTATATTATAAAAATCATATTTTTATGACCATACATATATATAAATCAAGTTTTTATCTTTTCTACTTTATTATTGTAAAAATCCAATTTTTATCTTATGAAAAATCTAATCTTTCTACTAATAAAAACCATATCCTTTTATAGATAAAAATCCTTTCTTTTCTGTTGTCCAAACCATTTCTTTTCGAAAATAAAGATCTAAACTTTATATAAATCAAAATCCAAGCTTTCATGTAAATAAAAGTCCATTCTTTCATGTAAATAAAAATTCATTCTTTTTCTATAGAGATTCTATATAAAAATTACATTTTTATAGCAAAGTATTATAATTTAAAAACAATGCTAATTACATCAAGACTGGAAATAATTTCAGTGTGAATTTACGTAAAAATCGTATTTTTAAAATTCGAATTCACTCACCATGAAGAAGGAAGAAGATCTGGCAGCTTTAGGCGGTGTTCAGGGCTGCGTCGGAGTGCAAGAGGCGTCGGGGTCCCTTCAGGTGGCGGCGCTCCTTCAGTGGGTGGCGCGATGGCAGCTGGGTGATCGGCTAGGGCTTCAGAGGACGGCGGTTTTGGTGAGGAGGGGTTTGGGCGTGGTTCCTGAATGGAGGAGTAGTAGGGGGACGGTGGAGAGTCGGGGTGCCTCGACGGAGGCGGCGACGATGGTCCCCCCTCCCCCCCCGCGAGAGGTTAGGGCACGTGCCCTTCTTTTTTTATCAATTGTCTGGAGAAGAAGGAAGAGGGGGGAGTATTTAAAAAAATATTTTTTATTTCTAAAAAGCAACCTTTTAATTCGAACTCTAAGTGGCACCCAACGACTGTCGCCCCTAGCTAATTACCTCTATTCCGAACATAATGGGATAGGTCGCGCTGGCAAATTCGACCATTACGATCAGTTTTGATCAAAACTAAAATATAATTCTATATATATTTAATTTAAACTGACATTTTGATTTATTGGGGTCACCCACGGGCTGTAAAAATTCCAAAAAAATAATTTCTAGCTTCGTGTTGACGATACGGTCCTAACAAAACTAATTTCATCAAATTTGAAGACCGTCTGAAAAATGACCATTTTCTACTCGATCGAAATTGACTGTAACTATTAAAACACGTTTTACTTCGCCACACTCACATATTGCTTTCAAAAATTATGAATTTTGAAACCTTGCAATAATTTGACATCCCGGATCCAACAAAAGTGGTTTCGTCGAAAACAGAGGTCGTTTGCAAAATTTCCATTTTTAAGGGCCAAAAATTCCATAGCGACTATTCTGAATTTTCATCTGGGCATAACTTTTAATTCCCGCTATGAAATTTCAAATTTTCGGATTCGCTATAGATTCAAATATTTTTGGTTTCGCTAAAATACATTCTTTTTTGAACCCTGTACGTTCATTTGAAATCGAATTTTCAAACAACCGCGCCATTTTCAATTCCTTTTATAATTAAAATAAAAATATTTATATTCTAACGTCGATTCAAATAAATATATACGTTCTAATTCTATTCAAAATAATTTTCTCGTCGTTATTATTTAAAATAATTCATTTTAAATATTCAAAATTCATTAAAATTGCCAAAATAAAAATTTTAAATTGGCTTGGATTTTCCGGGGTAGTACAATCTCCCCCGCTTAAAACTTTTCATCCCCGAAAAGGAACGAAGATGAAAGTTGTTTTACAAACCAACTCAACTTTCATTATTTTCATTATGGCTTAAGTTCAACAACTTTTTAGTTTCTAAGAACTTTTCAAATTCTTCAAAAATTTGGTTAACACCCTAAATTTTCGAAAAATTTCGCCATAACCTCCCCTGCACGGGAGCACCGGGAAAATCCCGAAATTGCCACATAGGCCTCTCCAATCCAAAAAGAAAAAGAAACAGCCAAGCGACTAGCCAATCGGCTCATAAAATCATCCAAAACCCAAGAAATACAATAAACATGTACCTATTTGTCGGGCAAACAATTTTATTCCTCTGCTTAGCTTCCCTGCAATGACCTGTTCAATGGATACACATGTATATGCATGCAATTTCAAACAATTTTCAATACAGTTCAATATTCGATACAATTTGGCTTAATGGTTCAAGTTTTAATTAATCAACAAATAATCAAACAACACAACCAGCAATCAATTAGTTTATTAGCTTTTCAAATTCATAACTTGGATATATAGTCAAAATCATATTTTTGGTGCCAAATCACAACAACAGACCCTATCTAATTTTGGTTCTCACACCAGCCAATTGGAAATATATAGAAATCTCACTTTCGTCACTCGAACATAAATTCTAATGGCAAGTACTCAATCATCATAATCACCTTCTGGAAACTAGAGTATGATTCTATATCTATCGAATATAATTGAGGCTTCTAATACACGTGGATCAGACATATATTAAAATCTCTATATACGCGATTGTCCAAATCAATTTAAAATAAATACCCAAATATGAATAATTGATTTAAAATTTCAAAACAAAACTTGTTTTCACTTTTATTTTTAAAAACAACACTCTTCACACTCGATCTAAGATGCTACTGATCCCATCTTTAATGAGTTATTCTCATTGGATATTACTAATCCAATCTCTAATGAATTCTTTCGTTTGGTTCTAACATGTCTTGTTCTCGAGCTTTGTAAACCAAAGCTCTGATACCAAACTATAACGACCCGAACTTCCCCGTGAAGGAAAGCCCAGATTGCTGTGAATACAAGACGAATCAGAACACAAATTGAATTACATTTCATTGCTTATTTCAACAATTCCATCAGAATACAAGAATATACAGAGTATGAATAATTATAATACAACCGAACAATATCAGGATTACAATACATTACATAGTAGCGGAAAAACAATACAAAACACAATTGAAGGAGATATACGAATACAGAGCTTTCTGAATATCGTTCCAGCTGTAAATCAAGATCCCATGAATATAAATCTGCAAAACCAAAACTACTGGCTGCTCGTGGAAAATAAGGGCACTCAGAGTTTAGGTTAAAACAATAAACTCCAGGTCAGTCATGTGACTGGTGTGAGAACTAAAACAGTTATTAATCTTTATTTTAAAGTTAGGTAAATTAAGGGACCACGCCGTATAGCACGGAACGGGTTTCCTCCCAAGAAAGCTATTATAAGACTCAGGTCCTATCACATAATGCAACGTAAGCCAGAGGATAGAGTTTTTACCTTATAATAGCCAAAAAAGCTTGGTACGTGAATTTCATCTTTTATTATTACTATAAGTGTATAGTGTCAAAATAGTTTCAATCATATGTATCAATCATAGACGACATAAGTGCCCCATACCACTATGTCGCCATATATAGGTTTACAATTAAAACCGCAAAATGTCGTATTGGAAGTTGGGTTTCCATCTGTGAATCAAGGCAAGGGATCGTCCTTACCGCTTCGAGACAATCTATCCTATGTCTTAGGAACAGCCGCAACTGCCCCATGGATCGTCAAGGCCGGTCCACTCGATGTTGATTATAATGCATGAACATTGCATTTTCCCGCCCTATAGAGCGTAAATGAGCCAAATGACTCCATCGGTCCCGGATCGACCGATATAACCGAGGCGCGTTGCAATCCATCATCCATATATGTAAAATGTCCGGGCGTGTGAAACCCAAAACACCACTCCTAGCTAGAAGGAAACGCATGCCCTCCCCGAGGTCCTCTCCCATTTCTGGTTCACACCGTGGTGTGAGGCTCGCGAATTAATGCTACACAAAGCTACGCTGTATTAAAGCCGTGCTTTGATCATCAACCACAAGACTCTGCTTTTCAAAAGAAGCCTTGATCATTTGCATCTCAGCATGCCACACAGGAAATTCACGCTATGCAACCGATGTATATCAATCACACAGAATGAAATCCGATGTCAGACACACATCAATTTACAAGTCCGTTTTGGGTCTGAACGAAACCGGAGGAACCTTATTCCTCGCATATCCATTGATTTCCAAGTACGTCTGGACGATCACCAACTGATTCCCTCCTCTTGGGTGTACATCCCAATCAAGATCATCAGTAATTATCCAAATGATCTGAAGACCTCCGGTCTTCAACCAACGTCTTCATCGTCGAATTATCGTCGATTCAGCTATCCAGAAATGGTAGAAACCCGGCCTTTTTGTATAACTTGCGTATATAATAAACAAGTGTTATAAAACACAACATACGTCTCATTCCAATCCAAAATATTTCTTTATTCAAATATTCTTATACTCTGGGAAAGGTTCCATTAATTTTATCTAAGATAAATTCTTTAAATTTATCCTTTAATCTTCTTTTGGATTTCAATCCCAATCAAATTATGGTTTATCCAAACTAGTCGGATTAGCGATCCTCACCGAAGTAATCATTTATTAAATTTACCAACCCCAACCTATTCATCCCATGAATTAAAACTGGTAATACTTCATATCAAACACTGCGGTGTTATCGGCAAATTCAAATACCATTTCACATTTAAATCTAATTAAAGATTTAACTATCGCTTGGATCAAAACTGGTGAAACTCCATTCTCGGTCATTTCTTGAATTTGATAGTTTTAATTATCAAATTCACCCTTCAATCTATTTAAAGATTCATTAAAACTCTAATTCATTTTTAATTTCCAAAAATCATTACTTAATGATTATTCAAATCTAGGAAATAATTCTTGTCTTTAACTGGGTTAAAAAACTAATGTCATCTAAAACACAGCTCAAGATAAACCCAAAACTACATTCCATTAATTATGGAATCTTCATGGAAAACAGATCAATATATATAATCGATATAAACTTCCATATCTGACTAATAAGATAAATAGAACAATGGCAAAGCCTTTCAAATTCCAGATATATTAGCAGTCTTCCTCCACAGAAATTCAAATTGATTATTACCAAATCGAATTCCATTGCATTCCAATTTATTTTATTAAATTGGAAAACTTTACTTTGGAAAATCTCCTTTAAATCTTAACAAAAGATATATAAATTCCAAATCACATTTCACTGTAAATCGGGTTAAATAACGAATGTCATTAAAACACAGTTCACAACAAACCCAATTCACATTTCATTAATTATCGGGTTAAAGAACAAGTGTTATTTAAAACACCGTTCATGATAAACCCAAAAATCAGTTCCAAATCAATTCCAATTAAATATCATTTAATTGGTATACTTCATTAAATCTGAATACAAAGATTTAATCTTTTTCTCAACTGGGTTTAATAATAGTGTTAATGAAGACACCATTCACGACAAACCCAAATCCCATTTGATATTAAATACAAGGCTTTGAATAGAAAATATATCGGCTTATATCCAACATCAAATTCTACAACCTACAAATATTGTATTGGAAATAACGATATAAATATATCTTTCAAATTTCCATAACAATATCTATATAATCACGAAGTCCCATATCGAAATATTTCGAAGACAATTTCGATTCAAATCCATTTCCAATATATATATTGGAAACTCTGGTTATTTTTAAAACCATTTCAAATCCAATTTATTTATTTTAAAAATAAATGAATTATAATTCTAGGTCAAAACTAGTTCATCTCGATAAAAATCTACTTTTATCTTTTCAAATATGGAATTTTTCATCCCAATTCTTTCCAAATCATTTATTATAATTTTACACTAATTATTGATATTTTTAATAATTTTATCAAGGCTCGTACAGTCGATTTCCATAAACGACCATCGAACTGCACTTACAACGAACTTTTCCAAATTTGAATTGGACATAATTCCAAATCCAACTGTTAAATTTCAAATCTTTAATATTCTTTGGAAAGCTCTTTTCGATGCGAACCCAACGGTTTCAGATTTAGGAGAATCCGACGGTCAGATCTCTTTAATGTCCGTTCGAAGTCAATGGTCGAAATTCGCGAATTGCCGCAGCGCGGCGCGTTCTATTCAGGCCATTATATATATATATATATTATTATATATATATATATATATATTTCGTCGATTTCCTTTAAAATGTATTTTATAAATCGTTCTAAGTTCGTTTCCAAAACGGTTTCACCTTCATATTCAATTTCAAATCAAAATTGGATATTCCATATCATTAACATATAACTGATAATATTTTCAAACATCAGATTTTGAAATCATTTCATTTTCGATATTCATTATAGAAATGAATAAAATCGATATAAATATCGTTCACGTTAAAATGGCGATAATCTAATCAACACGGCTTTGTATATTTAAATATATTCGTGTCCATCCCAAATCGGACATCAAAATCAAAATTTGATTCTTTTCTAAATATTATTTGAAAATATACGTTATTTTAAAATAATTGTTATTTTAAAATATTCATTCTTTCTGAACTGGAATCAGACACAGACAATTACCATATAATTTGACTATATGGATTTCACACAACAAATGTGTATAATAACGATGAAAACAGCAACCCATCATCCAGATGCATTCTACACTGTATAAGCATCAAATATAAATATTTAACGCTTATAACAGCTTGTCAATCAATCGATCGACATACAGCTAATTATTGGGATTAGTGTATGTCCAATTCCATCCCAATACCCATGTGGGGTTTCAAACAATCAAACAAAGGTTTTATTTGTGTAGTTGGGCAATGTGTAAAATTTATCGTCCCAATCAATATCAGTAAAATTAGTGTACATAAACAAATCGTCTGATTTGTAAATGAATATTTATTTTATGTCCACGTTAAAAATTATATTTTTACTATAAAACATTTATTCATTCTACATCACACAATCAATTTTCACAACACATCAATCAAACAAACAAGTCATCCATGGTCTGTGGACGACGGATGTCGGGTGCTGCTAAGCACCGTCTGCATCCTAGTACATATTTCAACTAGAAAATAAATTAAAAGTGAGAAGTTCTCACCTTTGGGTTCCACTCCGCCATTCTACTTCTGAACTTCTGAACCATTTGGATTTGTTTGAAATTCCAATGCAGTCCTTACCATGCTGTTCATAATAGAAATTATATTTTTATTGCTTCATTCCAATAAATAAAAATCATATTTTTATTCTTTCTATAATATAAAAATCACATTTTTGTTCTTTCTATAATATAAAAACCATATTTTTATTCTTTCTATAATATAAAAATCATATTTTTATGACCACACACATATATAAATCAAGTTTTTTATCTTTTCTACTTTATTATTGTAAAAATCCAATTTTTATCTTATGAAAAATCTAATCTTTCTACTAATGAAAACCATATCCTTTTATAGATAAAAAGCCTTTCTTTTCTATAGTCCAAACCATTTTCTTTTCGATAATAAAGATCTAAACTTTATACAAATCAAAATTCAAGCTTTCATGTAAATAAAAGTCCATTCTTTATTGTAAATAAAAATTTATTCTTTCTCTATAGAGATTCCATATAAAAATTACATTTTTATAACAAAGTATTATAATTTAAAAACAATGCTAATTACATCAAGACTGAAAATAATTTCAGTGCGAATTTATCTAAAAATCGTATTTTTAAAATTCGAATTCACTCACCACGAAGAACGAAGAAGATCTGGCAGCTTCAGGCGGTGTTCAGGGCTGCGTCGGAGTGCTGGAGACGTCAGGGTCCCTTCAGGTGGCGGCGATTCTCTGGTGGGTGGCGCGGTGCTAGCTGGATGGTCGGCTAGGGCTTCAGAGGGCGGCGGTTTAGGTGAGGAGGGGTTTGGGCGTGGTTCTTGAACGGAGGAGGGAGGAGTAGCAGGGGGGATGGCGGAGAGTCGGGGTGCCTCGTCGGAGGCGGCGGCGATGGTCCCCCCTCCCCCCTGGCGAGAGGTTAGGGCATGAGCCCCTCTCTTTTTTATCGAGGGAAGAGGGAAGAGAGGGGGGAGTATTTAAATAAAAATTATTTTTTAAAATTTATTTATTTCTAAAAAAACCAACCTTTTAATTCGAACTCTAAACGGTACCCAACGACTGTCTCCCCTAGCTAATTACCCCCATTCTGAACACAATGGGATATGTCCTGCTAGCCAATTTGACCATTACGAGCAGTTTTGATCAAAATTAAAATATAATTTTATATATATTTAATTTAAACTGACATTTTGATTTACTGGGGTCACCCACAGGATTTAAAAATTCCAAAAAAAATAATTTCTAGCTTCGTGTTGACGATACGGTCCTAACAAAACTAATTTCGTCAAATTTGAAGACCGTTTGAAAATGGCCTTTTTCTGGTCGATCGAAATTGACTAAAACTGTTAAAACACGTTTTACTTCGCCGCGCTCGCATATTGCTTTCAAAAATTATGAATTTTGAAACCTAGCAATAATTTGACATCCCGGGTCCAACAAAAGTGGTTTCGTCGAAAACAGAGGTCGTTTGCAAAATTTCCCTTTTTAAGGGCAAAAAATTCCATAGCGACTATTCTGAATTTTCATCTGGGCATAACTTTTTATTCCCGCTATGAAATTTCAATTTTTCTGATTCGTTGGAAAGATATTTTCAAATAGATTCAAATATTTTTGATTTCGCTAAAATCCAGTCTATTTTGAACCCTGTACGTTCATTTGAAATTTGAAATCGAATTTTCAAACTACCACGCCATTTTCAATTCCTTTTACAATTAAAACAAAATATTTATGAGATAGCCCCGAACCCCGTACTGACGGGGACAAGGGTAATCTTTGGAATATAACACAAAAACAGATAATAACAGAACATAATTAAATAAATACACCAGATAATGTACAAATAGTACACTGGATAAACGTAATCATCATAGTTACACAGTATACAGGATCATGCTTAGTACAAATACAGTTCAGCTATACATAAATGTCTACAGCGGAAAACAAACATAATATGTACAATAGGAGCTGAACAACATAAAATAGATAAATGATAGAATCCATCTTCAGCTCCAGCTATCCAGAAAGAGCCTGCTAATATCTGAATACAAGGCTGCCCGTGGAGAAAAAGGGGCACCCTAGTTTGCAAGTGAAACAAACTACGAGTCAGTCATGGGACTGGTATGAGAAATCTACTTAACTCATTTCAAATATGGCTAATCACAGGACCACGCCACTTTCGTGGAACGGGTTTTCTCCATTGGATTGCCAATGCTTTAAAACAAAAAATTCTTCTGAACATCGCAATGCTTTTTATAAAAATGAAGCCATTATAAGACTCAGTTCCCATCACATAATGCAACGCAAACTGGAAGATAGAGTTTTTACCTTATAACGGCCAAAATATGCTTGATACGAATAAAACAAAAGCATTTGATATTATTACTAGTGTTTATACGTTTCAAAAACAATTTCAAATCATAAGTATCAATCATAGACGACATTAATGCCCCATACCACTATGTCGCCATATATAGGTATACAATCAAAAACGCACAGTCACGTATTTGGAAATTGGATTTTCGTCATGAAGCAAGGCAAAAGATAGTCCTTACCGACTTCGAGACAATCTAGCCCATGTCTCCGAAAAGCCGCGATTTCCCCTCGGAGCGAAAGGGCCGGTCCACACGGAGTGGATTATAGTGCATGAACAATACGTTTCTCCGCCCTTTGGGGTGTAAATGAGCCAACGAATGACTCCATCGGTCCCGGATCGACCGATATATCCGAGGCACCTCGCAACAGTAACAACCACATAAGTCAAACTCGTCAGGGCGTGTAAAACCACTGACGCCACTTATAGCTAGAAAGAAACGCATGTCCCCCCTGAGGTCCTCTCCCGTTTCTGGTTCATACCGGGGTGTGAGGCTCGCGAATTCACGTTATACACAAAGCTATGCCACACAGGCAGTGCTTTGATCATCCCCACAAGACTTTGCTTTTCAACAGAAGCCTTGATCACTGCGTCTTATCATGCCACACAGGCAATTCACTCCATGCAACTGATGGCTATCAATCACATAGAATAAATTCCAATATCAGACACACCGTCCATTTGCAAGTCTGTTCTGGGTCTGAACGAAATCGAAGGCACTATATACCTCGCAAACCCATCGATCTCCACGTACGTCTGGACGATCTCCACTCATTATCCATATTTTGGGATGCCTCCCAATCAGGACATCAGTTACCATCCAAACGAGGTGAAGATCTCCGGTCTTCGACCACCGTCTTCATCTTCGATTCCTTATCGTCGATTCAGTTATTCAGAATGGGATAGACCCGGTCTTTCTAAGCAACTCGCGTATATAATAGACAAGTGCAACACAAACACACATACGCCATATTCCAGTTCATTAGTCACTAACCGTAAATCAGTAAGAGAACGATTTCCCAAATATTAACCCCGAAGGCCAAAACCAACATCAGATCAAAATCCAGGAAACCATTTGACTTAGCCAACCTTCAGTTAGTTTCTAAATTTCACTTCCATATCGTTTATAATATTTTATAACGATTTATCGCTATTTTTATTTATTTTAAAATAGCCAATTTATTCAAACGACGCTTCGGCCATAACGCGGCCGTGGCGCTGTTTTTCTTCAGATTTGATTTACACATATCTGAAAATCTAACCGTTGGATCTTCACAAAATTTATATTATTAGAAAGATCTTTTCAAAACGAATCCAACAGTTCTAGTTTCGGAAAAATCCGATGGTCGGATCTCCCGGTATAATCGTTTGAGGTTTCGATTTCAAAATACGAACTACAGCGTCGTTATTCGATTTAATTTTATTATATATATATATATATATAATCGATTCTGGCGTTGTTTTTCTTCAGATTTGAATTAAACATTCCAGACAATCCAACCGTTGGATCTTTACAAAATTGGTGTCATTTGAAAGATATTTCCAAAGCGAACCCAATGGTTTTGGTTTCGGGAAAATCCGATGGTCGGATCTCCCGCACTAATCGATTGAAATCACGGTTTCAAAACACGAACTGCAGCTTCGTTATTTGATATATTTCCATTATATATATATATATATATATATATATATATATATATCGATTCTTCGATTTCAAAACTATATTCTTTTAATACATTTGATAAAAATCATATTTTTATCCAACCGTCTTCTATTTCAACACTTCACTATTTTTAACAGTTCACGTATATAATAAAATTGTGATTTTTAAAGTAAAAAAATTTATTTCAAAACACGACTATTTTATATAGTTCATATAGATGATAAAAATATGATTTTTATTATAAAACAATTTATTTTAAAATGCGAATACCATTCAACACATGAATTTCTATTCAGCGAATGAATTTCTATTCAACACATGAACGGTTTCTATAGTTTGTATATATATATATATAGTAAAAATGTGATTTTTATTGTTAAAACAATTTATTTAAAACACGAATACCATTCAACACATGAATATGATTCAACGAATGAATTTCTATTCAACACATGAACGGTTTCTATAGTTTGTATATATATAGTAAAAATGTGATTTTTATTGTTAAAACAATTTATTTAAAACACGAATACCATTCAACACATGAATATGATTCAACGAATGAATTTAGATTCAACACATGAAGGTTATTCAACATATGGAAATAATTTAAACAAATGAAAATTATTCAAACACATGAATATTATAGAAAATTTCGGCAGCATAACGGCAGAGTAGTTAAAACCGGGACCGTCCCTAGTACGGCTCCTCGCTCTACCTTAAAGCCTCGCAGCTTTTGACAATGGGGAATCATGCATCTAGTTTGCATGCAGGCGGCATGTATATTTTTTCATTTCCACAAATTAATCCTATGTGGTTTCAACCAAATATTTCTCAACCACAAACGGGTATTTTTCAACCATAATCAATCAATTTCAATCACAAACAATTCTAATCAACCATTCGTAATCAACCAATTTTCACACCAATCACAACCAATAAATATCGTCCATGGTTTGTGGACGAGGGGCGTGTTTATATATATATATATATATATATATATATATATATATAAGCATTTCACTTCTATTTCAACACATATATAATTTTTACAACGCATATATAACTTATATATCGAACATATAAATTATACAACGCTTATACAAGAGGTGTACAACGCTTATATAACCCATACATCGACTATATAATTTATATATCGTCGTTTTCCATATCGTTTATAAATTAGAAATCTCACATTGGATTCCACTCCACCAAAAATAGCAGAAGGCTCAGAAAAATATGCGGTCTCTTCTAGAATGTAGAAGACGTTCACACGAGTCCACTGCCTCTTGTTTCACTGAATTTCGTCAAGAAACGAAAAAGATATGATTTTTACAGTGAAATCAAAAACGGTAGCGCTTAGAAGTGCTATTATATAGTTAATTAATATAACAGCCGTACCTTCCTTTGAATGTTCAAAACTAGATTTGCAGTTTTCGCGAAAACCGTGAGGAGGTAGGACAATCGGAGGGTACAGCGCTGTAGAGGTCGGAGCAGGCTTCCTGGCGCCGGTGGTGGGGCCCCCTGCGATGGCCAGAATTGGGATCGGCGGTGGTGGGGAGTCGTTGACTTTGTGGGGCTCGTGTTCATCGAACGGCGATGAGGGAGGGTGGTGGTTGGTCGGATTTGAAGAGGGAGGCGGGCGCTATCGAGATCTGGTGGCGGCGGCGGCTAACGGTGGCTGAGGCGGCGGGAAAAGGGTCAGGAAGGAGGGAGCAACCGTCGCCGTCGAGAACGAGAGAGAAGCGGGTTTTTTGAGTTTTTTTATATATTTTTAAATTAATGAAAGAAAAATTTCTATTGGCCGATGGTTTTATAATTTCAAAAATTTAGGGTTTTTACATGAACTTCAATTCAAACCCAACAACTGTCGTCCCTAGCGTTTTGCCCCCATTCCGAACACAATGGGATTTGTTTCGTAGGCCCATTCGAATGTTTCAGTCAGTTTTCATTCAAATTGAAATATAAAACATTCAATATTTGATTTGAACGTACATTTCAATTTGCCAGGGCCACAAACTGATTCTAAAAATTCCTGAAAAATAAATCTAGCTATGTTTTGTTGATACGGTCCCAATAAAACTAGTTTCGTCGAATTCTGAGATTGTTTGAAAAATGGCCCATTTCTGGTCGATCCAATTTAACTGTAATTGACCAAAACACGTTTTCCTTTGCCACGCTCACATACTAGCTTCAAAATTATGAAATTTGAAACCTAGAAATAGTTTAACATCCCGGATCCAACAAAAGTGGTTTCGTCGAATTCCGAGATCGTTTGCAAAATGGCCATTTTCACGGGCTATATAATTTCTATAGCGACCTTTCTGAAAATTCATTTAGCCATAACTTCTGCTTCCCGCTATGAAACTTCGATTTTTCAGATTCATTAGAAAGATATTCACTAACAGATTTAAATATTTTTGGTTTCACTCAAATCCGTTTTGTTTTGCACCTGGTACAGTCAGTCAAAGTTTGAATTCAAATTTTGAAACTACCGCGCCATTTCAGGCCTTGTTTATAATTCGAAGTAATTATATTTATTTTCAAACGTCGATCCAAACTTACTTTTCATTTTTATTATTTAAAATATTTATTTTAAATATTTAAAATCCACTAAAATAGCCAATTTAAAAATTTTAAATTGGTTCAGATTTTCCGGGTCGTTACAATTTATATTCTAACGTCGATTCAAATAAATATATACATTCTAATTCTATTCAAAATAAATTTCTCGTCGTTATTATTTAAAATAATTCATTTTAAATATTCAAAATTCATTAAAATTGCAAAAATAAATTTTTTTAATTGGCTCGGATTTTTCGGGTTATTACATTTATTGTAATTTAATCTTCCGATGTATCATTATATTCGATGCACTCTGATATATTTTCTACGCTGATGTAACACTATCTTGATGTAATAAAAGTTTTTGTTATTTGTTCTAATGTGTTGTATTCCCATAGTTAACGTACTCAGGTTTTGAACGGTCTTAGTTGATTTAACGATAGATTAGGTCTGGGCAAAATCGGAGTCATTACAACAGATGTGCTTGAAGTTGTGGTTGAGGTGAAGGATACTTCTACCATCACCAAGGACGAGGCTATTCATTTCAAGTCAAGAGTAAAAGAAGGAAGAAAAAGATGGATAAAAACCAACGAACTGAGATATGTTAATAAAGAAAAACAGAGGATGCATTAGAACACAACTATGGTTTGGGAAGGCAGAATTAAAGTTGAAGGAACGCGGTAGTCTCTGTCAATTGGTGAAAACTTTATATTATTATTTATAAGAATAAGATTTGTGCATTGTTTTATAACCACTGAGGGCATATTTACAGAAATAATTGAGAGAAAGAAGCTACAAGAGCAGGTTGAGTAATTTTCAAAATAAGGAAGAAAAGAAATTTACGTCAATAAAACTGAGGTTAAGGAACGTTAATTAAGGTTATAAGTTAATCATTGAAATTTATATAAACTTATTTATTTTATTTTAATTCATCTAGAATTGTAATGAGTATAATTTACTCATCCGTGATCAGGATCAAGCCAAAGAAGTCATGTTGGAATCGCAGCAACGAGAGCTACATCGTGGAACTAATTTCACTAGGATCAGAGCTTAATAGTAAAATCAAACGCTGTTTGATTTTAAACGAAAACAAAGTAGAATCGTCAACTGCGAATCAAGGTGAGTAAACTCACTAACTCTGGCTTGTTTATATTTTTATATAAACGAGTTTTAAATTAATTTATAGTAATTTCATACTATGTGATGGTTGTTTGGATGAATGGTTGATAAAATTGGTTGAAATGGTTGTTATAGTTATATCGTTGATCGATAATTATTTCTGTTTAGATTCATATTGATGTAAAATTAATATTATCGATGTTGATTAACATCTGTGGGTGTAGGGAAACAGGTTGGACGGATCCAACTGGATTACTCAACATTTATATTGTTATGTTTGCATTGATTGTGACATATGTTATGATATACGAGTACTTTGGCATGTGCGATGCACGTGCGCAGGATGTATTAGTGTCAACAAAAACGGTTTATAAGAAGAAGAAAAATTAAAATGTATGAATATTTTAACACGTATGAAGCATTCAATTTTGTATGTGCATGAATGAGACCAAGGTAACTTAGGAGGAATATATAATTGTGGTCGCTGACCACAAAACAACAATGTTTTCCGAATCTTATTATGATTTCCAACTCTAAATGACATCACTCCTAGACCTGACAACACGTGAAAGTTTTCATAAGGTTTAATTCATATGTTTGAATACATGCATGTAACCTAAGATAATAACTATTATTAATAATGATAAATTATAGGAGTACATGCGCACATACCTATTTGTACACAGAAGCATTTTGTGCCCGAACACTGTTAACATACCATCAAAATTCATCTCTGCTTCTGGAAAACCATTTGTATTTATGAGACGGTCAGTTTTATGTGTAGTAGTTTGTTCACCTCATTTTAAGTGAGGTGAACAAAACACTTCACCCTATTGTGGACCATCTGAAGATAAACATAGATCAAAATATGTCAGTACTATATTATTATTTTACAAACATAGAAGATAAAATTACATGACATATTGCATGTGTTCTTTACAGGGTGACTTGAGCACTGGGTGAGCTATGAATATGCATCCTCTGGACGACTTCATTACAGTGATTAAATATTTTTCACGGATGTGTGAACGCAGGTAAGCCATAGAATAACAACTTAACGGCAGCTCTCAACTCAAATTATCTTTTTAGTAATTTAGTATTAAACATATACAGCATTATTATACATCGCCACTAGTAAGAATTTGTGGCAACATAAATAATCAATCATTGGCATCATTCTATAACCATACAGTCGTCCTACAGCCATGCATCTCCACTACAACCATATCTAAGGCTGGTGTTGCCTTCACCTCCTGCATAAACCATCGGAACGCATGCATAGGACAGTTCCATACAGCTCTAACAATGGCATCCTCCTCCTTTCCATTCCAAAGTTCATCTCCTCCAAATAGATCAGCAAATCGATGCATCTTGCTCCACTTTCACCATCGGCATCCATTTGTTCACCGGCTTCTGCAATGGAGAAGTCCCATACTGATTTGGATCAGTTTTTACCAACCACTGCATCAGTTATTCTTTTTAACTTCCAAAGTTCGTTTGCAGAGTTTGTAGAAATTGTCCACGCTATTATTTGATTTAGGAAAAAACCCCAAAATATATCATATGTACAAAAACAATTGTAAACAACATATGGATATTTCAATACTTTGTCAAAACAGATTCGGACAATTTGTTTTAATCAGTAAACTTAAAAAACAAATTATCATTGCAATGTAACACATCTAAAATAACATATCAAAGAAAATATGAAGTCAAGAATTGAAGTTGGACTTGAATTTCATAATCTTAGATAAACAAATTTAAGAGTAAATAGGAGTTGTTTCTACAGTACATACTCCAAACACCTTTGAACCGGGTACTTAAATTAATAATAGAGAAGAAAATCATACCTTTAAACACCTTTCAAGCAGCTGCCTAGTCTTTGGATATTCCTCATTCGTACAATAATTGAATGCCATAAGATAAAATTTGTTTCGCCTTTAATAGTCCTATTCATATAATGCACAGCGTGTATTATAAGTAATACCATAAGCAGTTCTTTCCATTCCTTCTGTTATGATAACTGTAACCAATAGAATTATTATTTTATAAGAAATAAATCCACATAAAATACATCACAGATTCACAGGATTAATATAAGCATTAATATAAAATATGATTTACTAAAACAACCACTATAGCATCATAAGCATTGAGTTTGAGTTGTAACATTAAATAGGACTTGCAAACTGAAACAGGAAATATACATGTCAGAAAATGAATGTGAAACAGGATGATGTGTACCGTGGTTCCTCATAATTTATATATTCTTAAATAAAAGTAAGGTAATTTAGGCTACTTGGAAAAAAGCTTCAAAAGAGGAAATAACAGCAAGGACAAACGGTGCCAAAGTACTCAAACCAATATAACAATATACTAAGTTACGAAATTAAGTAGTCACTGAAATTTATTACTCCCTCTTATCTGAACTGAACAACCAATCTAAATAAACTCAAAATCAACACATACAAATGCAATCTGACGAAAAACTAATTAGGCAGGCGTAACAACATTTAAATATATTGCAATATACAATATAATAGTAAGTATTGCCAAAAAAAATCAATCAATGAATAGAGAAACTCTAAACAGAAAAGACAAAAATTCAAAATCGAATGCAAATGGATCAAAATTTACACAAAGTTAAAATCCAGATTTTCCATATTTAATTACAATAAAGCTTGAAATCTAGATTTTCCATTTTTAATTTAGCAAAGTAACTTGATTTGCACCATCAAGGTTAGTTGATAAAGGAAAAAAACATTGGTCCTTTTTGCTTGCTGATTGAAATACAAAGAAGTGATCAGATAAGAGGAAGTAGATACGAGAGTTATTATGCTTACTGTAAGAGCGAGGCAAAACTCTATGAAGACCTTCTGCTGCCATAGTTCAACTCAACTACTTTTTATCCAATGCAAAAACGCAAAGCTATAAAAACCTATTAGAAACTACATACAGATATATGAGCATGTATATAAACTATGTGTTAATCGTGTAATTTTTCAAAATTACATAATCTTAAATAAAACAATCTCTCTTCATAGAATAAATCATCAAACACTACTCAGAATCTTTCAAAATAAAAGGAATAAACGAATTTCAAAAAAGTCTGAAGTGTATTTGAAACACAGTTGAGATTTTAAATAGTTGACAACTGTTTGCCATATAAGATATAGCTAGTAATTATTTAAACTTAGTTTCTACTTGAACCATTCATAGACTCTGGTATTAGAATAAACAACAGCAGCAACACATTTTGATGTTAAGACGGAAAAAATAAGCATCGGATTTACGTCTCATGACTCAAAAGCCTAAATAAAATAGAATTGCATCCATGAATGCTTTGAATAGAAGCTTTGATTTGGGTATTAGAATAAGTAATTTCAATGACACATCCGATGTTAAGAATCAAAGAAAAGCTTTCAAATTAGAAAAAAAATCCTTTGATTCCATATCTTCCTCCACAGGTTGATGTGCAACTACTACAGTTTTGGCTATCTAATTCCAAAGGATGGGGAAATTTTGGGTGAAAAATTGGGTATTGAGAAGTTCAGGAAACAAACATTGATATAAGTTCCCGTATGCAAACTTGGTGATTCCATCTTCTTGAGCTAATTTTTCAGATCTTCTTTGTTGTGCTCAAATCGATAGAGAAGGAGATGAAAAATTAGGTTTGGGTAAAACTGAAAAATACGGAAAGAAATATTGAGGGACGTGGGGTTAACACATGGTGATGACAGCGGGTGGAAAACGTGTTCTAGGAAAAAGACAAACCTGGCGGTAAAGGTTAACTTTCATTTCCAAATCAGAAAGGGTAGTTTGGTCAGTTCAAAAAAGGCTTCAAAGAGGAAAGTATTTGCATTATATATAAGAAGATTAACTATGATTGATCTTGTTGTATTTAAATATCACTGGCCCTAGAAATTTGGTAATTTAAATACTGTAAATTATTTTCGACTATAAAATAGGAATTTAAGATTTAAAAAGAAAGTATTTCCAAAATGGAAATTTGATTTTTAAATAGATTTGAAAATGTAAACTTGTTTTAATGAATAAATCGAGTAATTAAATTTATAAACAATATTTATCAATTACCACTGTATAATTAATACTTGGTTCAAAATTGATATTTTATAATCGAATGTAGAATCGTTATAGGGTTTTAAAGAGCTTTTAAATAGTAATCTGTTTTTAAATAGATAAATTGAGAAGATTTATTTATAAATGATGTTTATAAATTTGGTAAAATATTTATTTTGGAAATAAATTGGAATATAAATCCAAATTTGAATTTATATGAAAAAGTGGAAATCAGTTTTTTTGAAACCAGTATTTGAAATGAGATTTGAACTTAGCAAATAATAAACGAGATTTTAAATGATTTGTACGAAATTTTTTGAATAAAAGTTATAAATAGAATTTGGCTTTAAGATATTTTTTTGTAAGTACGAAATAAAATTGATTTTGTTATATATAAAAGAAATATTTTCACAATTTAAGTGAATGGTTTAAAGAAAATATTTTACAAATGAAATTATCTCTAAAACAAATTTAGATTTGAAATATGAATCCAAATTGAAATTGAGTGAAAAGGGAAATGGGTAATCGTTATAAAAGAAAACGATGATTTTTAGTTCAGAATTCGGAATATAAAATAAATTGTGATAACGTTTCGTAGACTGGAATGGTTATAAAGGAATTTGGTAATGATTTGGAAAGGATAAATTCCAAAGTGAATTTGGAAGTTGAATTAACCTAAAATGGTAGAGAAATTCCAAAGTTCGGAATAAAATCGAATATTCGAGAGAGAGTTATTTATTGGAATTCGATTATATCGAATTTAGGGATGTAGTTATTTTTACTTTCAGTTTTGAATTACTTATTAATTGAATTAATAAATACAAGTTATATTTTTATATACCAAATATTTGGGAACAACGATTATAATGCTACCGTTATAAATCTAAACAGCGATTATAATGCTACTGTTATAATAAATGTTATATAAATCTAAACAACAATTATAATGCTACTGTTATAATAAATGTTATATAAATCTAAACAGCGATTTTTATGCTACCGTTAAAATAAATGTTTTATAAATCAAATATTTGGAAAACAGTGATTATAACACTGCAGTTATAATCAATGTTTTGCGTAAAAGAAGTGGATTCTTAGATTGAATCCGAGAGTCACGTAAGCGATGTTTTGCTAGAAGTTTTGAGATTTGACTATTTCAAAGTTGAGAATGTTGTTCAATTAAGATCTGAGAGGTAATTATACCCCAACTTGATTGACTTCATAATTGATGGGGAATGGTTAAAGTTCGATAGTGAAGATTGGTTAACAATATGATCAGTTAATAAATTGTGACGACCCGAAACCCCGATAAGACGGTGGCAAGGGTAATCCTTGGAATATAACACATAAACAGATAATAGCAGAACAGAAATAAATAAATACACCAGATAATGTACAAATAATACATTAGATAAACGTAATCATCAGAGTTACGCAGTATATAGGATCATACTTAGCACAAATACAGTTCAGCTATACATAAATGTCTACATCAGAAAACAAACATAATATGTACAATAGGAGCTGAACAGCATAAAAAGAGATAAATGGTAGAATCCATCTTCAGCTCCAGCTATCCAGAAAGAGGCTGCTCAAACCTGAAGACAAGGCTGCCCGTGTAGAAAAAAGGGCACCCGAGTTTGCAAGTGAAACAAACTACGAGTCAGTCATGGGACTGGTATGAGAAATCTACTTAACACATTTTATAATATGGCTAATCAAAGGACCATGCCACTTTCGCGGAATGGGTTTACTCCATTGGATTTCCAGTGCTTTACAACAAGTAAATCTTTTAAACATCGCAATGCTTTTTATAAAAATGAAGCCATTATAAGACTCAGTTCCCATCACACAATGCAAAGCAAACCGGAGGATAGAGTTTTTACCTTATAATGGCCAAAATATGCTTGATACGAATATAACAAAAGCATTTGATATTATTACTAGTGTTTATAAGTTTCAAAAACAATTTCAATCATAACTATCAATCATAGACGACATGAGCGTCCCATGCCACTATGTCGCCAAATATAAGTTTACAATCAAAACCGCACGATGTCGTATTTGGAAATTGGATTTCCATCATGAACCAAGGCAAAAGATAGTCCTTACCGAATTCGAGACTGTCTAGCCCGAGTCTCAGGATCAGACCTCGAGTGACCCTAGGAGCGACAGGGCCAGTCCACTAATGTGGATTAAAATGCCTGAACACTACGTTTCTCCGCCCTTTGGGGCGTAAATGAGCCAATAAATGACTCCATCGGCTTCACATAGTCATTGATATATCCGAGGCACCTCGCAACAACAACAACCACATAGGTGAAAAATAGTATAAATGTCAGCTAGTTTTAAGCACTGACACCACCTCTAACTAGAAGGAAATGCATGCCCTCCCTGAGGTCCTCTCCCGTTTCTGGTCCATACCGGGGTGTGAGGCTCGCGAATTCACGTTATACGCAAAGCTACGCCACACAGGCGGTGCTTTGATCATCAACCACAAGACTTTGCTTTTCAACAGAAGCCTTGATCACTGCATCTTAGCATGCCACACAGGCAATTCACACAATGCAACTGATGACTATCAATCACACAGAATGAATTCCAATGTCAGACACACAGTCCATTTACAAGTCCGTTCTGGGTCGAAACGAAACCGGAGGCACTATACACCTCGCATACCCATCGATCTCCACGTACGTCTCGACGATCACCACTCATTATCCATATTTTGGAATGTCTCCAAATCAGGACATCAGTTACCATCCAACCGAGGTGAAGATCTCGGGTCTTCAACCACCGTCTTCATCTTCGACTTCTTATCGTCGACTCAGTTATTCAGAATGGGATAAACCCGGTCTTTCTGGGCAACTCGCATATATAATAAAAAGTGCTACACAGACACAACATATGCCTCATTTCAATTCATCAGTTACTAACCGTAAATCAGTAAGAGAACGATTTCCAAAATATTAACCCCGAAGGCCGAAACCAACATCAGATCAAAACCGAGGAAACCATCCGACTTAGCTAACCTTCAATTAGTTTATAAATTTCGTATTCAATCATCAAATATTCAATAAACCGGGTAAATTCAGTTTATTTCTATTCCATATCGTTTATAATATTTTATAATGATTTATTGCTATTTTTATTTGTTTAATAATAGCCAATTTATTCAAATGATGCTTGAGGCCATAGCGCGGCCGTAGCGCTGTTTTTCTTCAGATTTGATTTACACATATCTGGAAATATAACCGCTGGATCTTCACAAATTTTATGTCATTAGAAAGATCTTTTCAAAACGAATCCAACGGTTCCAGTTTTGGGAAAATCCGATGGTCGGATCTCGCGGTACACTCGTTTGAAGTTTCGATTTCAAAATACGAACTACAGCATCGTTATTCGATTTAATTTAATTATATATATATATAATCGATTCTGGCGCTATTTTTCTTCAGATTTGAATTAAACATTCCAGACAATCCAACCATTGGATCTTCACAAAGTGGGTGTCGTTGGAAAGATATTTCCAAGGCGAACCCAACGGTTTCGCTTTCGGGAAAATCCGATGGTCGGATCTCCCGCATTAATTGTTCGAAATCACGGTTTCAAAACACGAACTGCAGCTTCGTTAGTCGATATATTTTGATTATATACATATAATCGATTCTTCGATTCCAAACCATATTCTTTTCATACATTTGATAAAAATGATATTTTTATCCAACAGACATTTATTTCGACACTTCACTATTTTTAACAATTCATGTATATAATAAAAATGTGATTTTTTATTGTAAAACAATTTATTTCAAAACACGACTATATTATATAGTTCATATAGGTGATAAAAATATGTTTTTTATTATAAAACAATTTATTTCAAAACACGACTATTTTATATAATTCTTATAGATGATAAAAATATAATTTTTACTATAAAACAATTTATTTCAAAACACGAATACCATTCAACACATGAATTTCTATTCAACGAATGAATTTCTATTCAACACATGAAGGTTTTCTATAGTTCGTATATATAATAAAAATGTGATTTTTATTGTTAAAGCAATTTATTTAAAACATGAATACCATTCAACACATGAATATCTATTCAACGAATGAATTTCTATTCAACACATGAAGGTTTTCTATAGTTCGTATATATAATAAAATGTGATTTTTATTATTAAAGCAATTTATTTAAAACACAAATACCATTCAACACATGAATTTCTATTCAACACATGAATGCGGTTTCAACACATGAATATTATTCAAAATTTCGGCAGCATAACGGTAGGGTAGTTAAAACCGGGGCCGTCCCTAGTACGGCTCCTCGCTCTCCCTTAAAGCCTCGCAGCTTTTGACAATGGGGATTTCATGCATCTACTTCGCACGCAGGCGGCATGTATATTTTTTTTCTTTCTTTTCCACAAACTAATCCTATGTGGTTTCAACTAAATAATTCTCAACCACAAACGGGTATTTTTCAATCACAATCAATCAATTTCAACCACAAACAATCAATTTCAACCATTCGCTATCAACTAATTTTCACATCAATCACAACCAATAAATATCGTCCATGGTTTGTAGATGAGGGGCGTATATATATATATAAGTATATTTCACTTCTATTCAACACATATATTTTTTTTTTACAACATGTATATAACTTATACATCGAACGTACAACTTATACAACGCTTATACATGAGGTGTACCACGCTTATATAACTCATACATCGACTATATAATTTATACATCGTCGCTTTCCATATCGTTTATAATTCAGAAATCTCACATTGGGTTCAACTCCGCCAAAAATAGCAGAAGGCGCAGAAAAATATACGGTCTCTTTTAGAATGTAGAAGGCATCCACACGAGTCCACTGTCTCTTGTTTCACTGAATTTCGTCAAAAAACAAAAAGGATATGATTTTTACAGTGAAAAATCAAAAACCGTAGCGCTTTAAAGTGCTATAATATAGTTTTAATTAAAACAGCCGTTACCTTCCTGAATTCTTCAAAACTAGGTTTTTGTTTTGCGCTCAATCCAAAGCACTTCAGGCCGATCGGGTTTTACAGCATCATAGAGCTTCGAAGTAGCTTCCCGGCGCCACCAACCATGCTCGGTTCGACGGCGTCCAGAGGGCACGGCGGTGGTTTGAAGTCGCTGACTTCACAGCGTCGATCCGACCAAAATACTCCACGATAGATAGCAAAATTTATATGGATGTGAAGCCCTTGAGAATCTCTACAAAATCTTGAACTGGAGCTAGTGATTTTATTGAGTGTGGAAGGAGGAATCGAGGGGGGAAATTTTGAAGCCTTTCTGTCGTCGATCGGCAGTTATTCGGGGAGAGAGAAGATAAGTTTGACCAATGATAATTTTTTTATATTTATATATTTTTAAAAATCCGAAAATACCCCTTGTCACACACGAACACCAATCCAAACCCAACGACTGCGTCCCTAGCTATATACCCCCATTCCGAACACAATGGGATATGTTTCGAAGGCCTATTCGACTGTTTCAGTCAGTTTTCCTTCAAATTAAAATATAAAACATTCAATATTTAATTTGAACGTACATTTCAATTTGCCGAGGCCACATATTGATTCTAAAAATTCCCGAAAAATTAATCTAGCTATGTTTTGACGATACGGTCCCAACAAAACCAGTTTCATCGAATTCTGAGATCGTTTGGAAAATGCTCCTTTTCTGGTCGATCCAATTTAATAGAAATCGAACAAACACATTTTCCTTTGCCACGCTCACATACTAGCTTCAAAAATTATGAAATTTGAAATCTAGCAATAATTTAATACCCCGGATCCAACAAAAGTGGTTTCGTCGAATTCTGAGGTCGTTTGCAAAATGGCCATTTTCACGGGCTATATAAACTCTATAACGACCTTTTTGAAAATTCATTTGGCCATAACTTTTGCTTCCCGCTATGAAACTTCGATTTTTCAGATTCGCTAGAAAGATATTCACTAACAGATTTAAATATTTTTGGTTTCACTAAAATCCATTTTAATTTGCACCCGGTACAGTCTGTAAAAGTTTGAATTCAAATTTTGAAACTACCGCGCCATTTTAGGCCTTGTTTATAATTAGAATTAATTAAATTTATTTTCAAATGTCGATTCAAACTCACTTTTCATCATTATCATTTAAAATATTTATTTTAAATATTTTAAATTCACTAAAATAGCCAATTTAAAAATTTTAAATTGGTTCAGATTTTCCGGGTCGTTACAATCTCCCCCACTTAAAACATTTCTTCCTTGAAAAGGAACAAAGTCGAAAGTGGTTTGATTAATCAACTCTACTTCCAATCTGGCTTCCATTCTCCAACTTTTCAGTTTCTGAGAATTTTCAAATTCTTCAAAAATTTGGCTAACACCCGGAATTTTCGAAAAATTTCGCCATAACCTCCTTTGTACGGGGAGGGGTTTGGAAATTTATTGGGCCATATTAGGTACCCAATAAATCCTAATAAGCATGCACATATTTATAGTGATATATTCCGGTGTCCACTGGGGAGTGTGTATAGATCATAACTCCATAGAATAAATTCTCGTCACCTTATAAATGGTTTTTATGCCTTAATGACCAGAGAGACGTGTTTATTGTCATCTCCAGACCCATGTGGGTTTTTTTATTAATCTGGCAATTTACCGTTACATTTTATATGGTCTATATCTGTCATCAGTTCAACCTGTAAAATATAATCATCGCCATACAAGCCTCTCTCTCGTATGGTAAATCTTCAACCTCGTCACACAAGCTCCAAATGCTTGTGTGGTATATGATGAAGTATGCCTATCTTCAAGAAGTATGCCATGTAATGTAGTTCAAATTTAATTGTTACTATCATATGGCGACGTTTATTATTACACACAGAACAACCAGCACTCCGCATCCAATGGCATCCACAGGAGTTGATATAATAATATTTCGCATCCAACTCATTAAGGTTTACCTATTTGTCGGGCACACAAATAAATTCTTTACTCAACAGCTAATCCATTTACCTGTTGAAACAATATATAATGCACATGTATATATTTCTATCTATTTTTAACTCAGTTCAATGTGTGATTTAATCGAATAAATTCTACCATTCATTCTCTTATTGATTAAATTAACTATCGTTCTAATAATTTAATTAATCAAATCCACTATCACACAACACAACCACAAGCAATTTTATTTTTAACTTTTCAAAAGTATATTAATCAATTCCTATATTCTTTTAAAATCATTCAGACTATAGAATTAAAAATTTACATCCATGAAAAGAAAATAACAACAAAGTAGAGAACAAAAGGTAATGCAAAATATGGGAAATGTACCTTGCACCGGAGTCCGTCAGAGATATCCACACTGCACTTAGGATAAGCTTTCTTAATGCTTTCCTCTGTTTCCCAAGTACAATCTCGCGGATCTCCACTCCATTGCACTTTGACTAAGTGAACTTTCTTGTTCCTCAGTTCTTTGGTTTCTTTGCCGATAATCTTTAGCGGCTCTCTTCTCACAGCTAATTCTGGAGTAATTTCAATATCACGTTGTGTTACTTCTTCCATGATCAAGTCTGGATCATGAACGTGCTTTCGAAGTTGAGATATTTGAAATACATCATGCACTCCAGGAAACCAATCAGGCAATTGAATTCTATAAGTGAGGGTTCCAATCTGTTCAAGTATAGGGAATGGACCAAAAAATCTGGGCGCCAACTTCCTAGTTTTACCAAATCGAATCACTCCCCTCATTGGAGAAACCCTTAGATACACATAATCACCAACGGAAAAAGCCAAATCTCTTCTTCTCGAATCAGCATAGCTCTTCTGTCGGCTTTGAGCGGCGAGTAATCGTTTCTTAACGAAATCGACTTTGTCTGCGGCTTCGAGGATCATATCAGGTCCCAGTACAAGTCTATTACAGGTTCGACCCAACAAGAAGGAGATCGGCACGGTCTACCATACAATGCTTCGAATGGTGACATTGTCAGGCTTTCTTGGTAGCTATTATTGTATGAGAACTCAGCCAAATGCAAATGGTCTTCCCATGATCCACCAAAGTCAAGAACACAAGACCGCAATAAATCTCCTAGTATACGATTCACCCTCTCAGTTTGACCATCTGTCTAAGGATGATAAGCGGTGCTCAAGTTCAGCTTCGTTCCCAGTTCTACTTGAAATGCCTCCCAGAATTTGCTAGTAAATATTGGATCTCTATCACTAACTATACTGAGCGGCACTCCATGTAGCCTAACAATTTCCTTGAAATATATCTGCGCCAGACTCTGAGTAGTTCGGTTTGATCTGACAGGTATGAAATGGGCGGTCTTCGTGAAGCGATCTACGATCACCCAAATACAGTCATTTCCTTTTCTAGTTCTGGGCAAACCATCTATGAAGTCCATGGAAATATGTTCCCACTTCCAACTGGGAATGTCCAGCGGTTGCAACAATCCAGCCAGTTTCTGTTGGTTGCTTTTGACTAGTTGGAAAGTAGAGCACCTGCTAACATATATTGAAACGTCCCTTTTCATAGCCTTCCACCAGAATGTTTGCTTGAGATCTTTATACATTTTGGTCACACCTGGATGGATACTCAGCTTGGGCTTGTGACACTCGTCTAACACTTCCCTTTTTAACTCCGGGATGTCGGGAACACAAATCCTTCCTCTCAAACTAAGAGTCCCATTGTTATCTATTTGAAAACATGAGGGTTCGCCTTTCTGAATCCTTTTGATCATATCCTTAATAAAATTATCATCCTTCTGAAGAATAGATATTTTGTCAATCAAGGAAGTCGTTATAATAAAGCTGGCGATCATTACATTCTTTCGGCTTAGTGCATCGGCCACGATATTGGCTTTCCCTGGAGTGTACAGAATCTCAAAATCGTATGCTGCAAGGAACTCTAGCCAACTTTGCTGCTTCAGATTCAAGTCTTTCTGGGTGAACAGATACTTTAGTGAATGATGATCCGTATACAATTCGAACTTCTCACCCAAAAGGTAATGTCTCCAGATTTTCAAAGCAAATACGATAGCCAACAACTCAAGATCATGAGTGACGTAGTTTTTCTCGTGCGGCTTCCGCTGACGGCTAGCATAAGCAATAACTTGACCTCTTTGCATTAATACTGCACCAAGGCCTTCTCTAGAGGCATCTATCCAGACTTTCAAGTCCTGATTGCCATCGATTATCGTTAACACTGGAGCCGTTGTTAATCTTAACTTTAGCTCCTCAAAAGCCTCCTCACATTCTGGAGTCCACTTGAATTTTGAGTGCTTCTTTGTAAGCTTCGTTAAGTGACTAGATATCTTCGGAAAATCTTTAACGAACTTCCGATAATAACTAGCCAATCCAAGAAAACTACGGACTTTTGTGGGAGTACTAGGTTGTTTCCAATTTTGAATAGCTGTGATTTTACTTGGATCCATAGCAATTCCCTCTTTTGATATGACGTGGCCCAGAAACTTCACTTCATCTTGCCAGAATATACATTTGGACAGTTTAGCTTTCAATACATTCTTTCTCAGAATTTCTGGAACTTACTCCAAATGCTTTTCATGTTCGGCCTTTGACATAGAGAAGATTAGAATATCGTGAATAAAAACCAGAACAAATTTATTCAAGACTCCTGTGAACACTCTATTCATTAAATCGACGAAGTATGCAGGAGCGTTACATAAGCCAAACGGCATTACCAACCAATCATAAATAAGCCTGGACCTTTGAATGCTGTCATAGGAACACACTCTTCGGCAATACAAAGCTGATGGAAGCCTGTAGCTAGGTCCATCCTTGAAAACACTTGTGCTTCATTCAGACGATCCAATAAATCATTGATTCGTGGCAATGGATATTTATTCTTTATTGTCTTCTTATTCAAGTCACGATAATCCACACATAGTCGCAGAGTACCGTCAGACTTTAGGACAAACACCACCGCTGCTCCCCAATCAGAGAAACTAGGCCTGATTAGACCCTTCCTTACAAGCTGTCGAGTTTGATTGTCTAGTTCCACTTTCTCCTTTAGAGTCATTCTCCGAATAGTGTGCACTACTGGCCTTGTGTTCGGGATTAAAGCAATTTTGAAATCACTTTCTCTCTACGGAGGTAAGCTAACAACTTCTTCGAACACATCCGCATAATTCTTGATGACAGGAATATATTTTATGAGGTAGGGAACGTTCTCAGTGACTACCGGGATATTTTCTATTTGAGCAGGAGAAACATCCAAAGCTTCCCAAAAATCTTTTCTATTTGAATTCGGACCTTTACATGGTATGGTTATATAATTCCCTGATTGGGCCTTTTCCTTAACAACTCTCTCGGCACATTTAACCTCAGCCTCGTATTTGGTTAACCAATCTAATCCCAAAATAAGATTAAATTCAGTAAAATTTATGACGATCAAGATGGTAGGGAACTTATAACAGGAAAAAGAGACAGGCACCCCAAAAATCCAACTAAGGTCAAGGGAACTCCCAACCGGATTATGGACAGTCATTGGTTCTTTGAGCTTCTTCAATTTCAAATCCAACTTCTTAACTGCATTCTTTGCAATAAAGCTTCGCGACGCGCTTGTATCAAATAGTACTTTAATTGGAATATTTTTGACATTAAGCGTGCCTTCCAAAACATCAGACCTTTCCTGACAGACGAAGATGCAGGCACTTCTGCCACTTCATTTACATGTACTGCTTCAGGTTTTCTGAATAGTGGGTAGGCCTTTGAAAGATGACCGGCCTGATGGCATTGACTGCACTTTCTATTCTCTTGAAACTTCTTACCAGATTTAGATTCATCCTTCTTTCATTTCTTTGAGGATTTACAATTCCTGGTCAAATGCCCTTGTTGCTTGCAGTTAGAGCATGTGGCCGTCGTTATGTGTTTTTTCTCAGATTTAACCCTTTTCCTCTTGGCACTGGGCTTCTTACTGACCTCTGGTATCGTACTGGCCTCAGGATTATCAGTTTCAGACTCCCCTTTATTACTAGAACATACTTCCTCTTCATAGCACAACGTACCTTTCTTGTCGAGATCCTCATACTTGTAAGCTATGTATGTCATTTCTGAAAAATGAAGCTTCACATTCCCCATAACTTTACTTTGGTACTTTCTTTGAAGCCCGTTAATAAATCTCAGATTCTTCCTCTTCGTATTTTGAATTAGATGAGGGGCAAAGTGAGAAAGTTCATTGAATTTCTTATGATATTCTGGAATGGTCATATTTCCTTGTATCAGATAAGAGAATTCATCACATAACCGCTCAGTTGCTTCCGGAGGAGTAAATCTTTCTAGGAAAATCACTTTGAATCTATCCCAGGTGATATCACCTTCTGGATTATCTTTAATAACCGAATCCCACCAGAATAAAGCTTCGTCTTTGAGTGCCCAGGATGCCAGTAATCATTTCTGGTCATCCCTTAGCTTTAAACCATCAAATATTTTCTCAGCAGAACGAATCCAAGCTTGTGATTTCATAATAGATTCTTCGCCCAAGAATGGTTTTCCACCCAGATTTCTATATTTCATAAATAGAGCGTCTATATTCGGGTCAATATTACTTCTTCTGTTTCTGGCACTCATTTTCTAGTACATCTGCAAATGGCAGACAAAGTGTCAAGTCAACAGAAAAGATATTTCAAAACATAGAGACAAATACTTGAATGTAAATGTGTCTACTGGGGTGTATTTCATTCTGCTTTACTCATACTAGGATATTACTGATCCTATTTTTAATGAGTTATTCGTCCTAGAACACTACTGGTTCTATTTCTGACGAGTTCGTTAATATGTTATATTCCAGCACTAAGCTTAACCAAAGCTCTGATACTACGTTGTGACGACCCCAAACCCCGATAAGACGGTGGCAAGGGAAATCCTTGGAATAACACATAAACAGATAATAGCAGAACATAAATAAATAAATACACTAGATAATGTACAAATAATACACTAGATAAACATAATCATCAGAGTTACGCAGTATACATGATCATACTTTGCACAAATACAGTTCAACTATACATAAATGTCTACAGCGGAAAACAAACATAATATATACAATAGGAGCTGAATAGCATAAAAAGAGATAAACGATATAATCCATCTTCAGCTCCAGCTATCCAGAAAGAGCCTGCTAAAACCTAAAGACAAGGCTGCCCGTGTAGAAATAAGGGCACCCGAGTTTGCAAGTGAAATAAACTACGAGTCAGTCATAGGACTAGTATGAGAAATCTACTTAACACATTTTATAATATGGCTAATCGCAGGACCACGCCACTTTCACAGAACGGGTTTACTCCATTGGATTGCCGGTGCTTTATAACAAGTAAATCTTTTAAACATCGCAATGCCTTTTATAAAAATGAAGCCATTGAAAGACTCAGTTCCCATCACACAATGCAACGCAAACCGGAGAATAGAGTTTTTACCTTACAATGTCCAAAATATGCTTGATACGAATAAAACAAAAGCATTTGATATTATTACTAGTGTTTATAAGTTTCAAAAACAATTTCAATCACAACTACCAATTATAGACGACATGAGCGTCCCATGCCACTATGTCGCCAAATATAGGTTTACAATCAAAACCGCACGATGTCGTATTTGGAAATTGGATTTCCATCATGAACCAAGGCAAAAGATAGTCCTTACCGAATTCGAGACTGTCTAGCCCAAGTCTCAGGATCAGAGCTCGAGTGACCCTAGGACCGACAGGGCCGGTCCACCAATGTGGATTAAAATGCCTGAACACTACGTTTCCCCGCCCTTTGGGGCGTAAATGAGCCAACGAATGACTCCATCGGCTTCACATAGTCACCGATATATCTGAGGCGCCTCGCAACAGCAACAACCACATAGGTGAAAAATAGTATAAATGTCAGCCAGTTTTAAGCACTGACACCACCTCTAGCTAGAAGGAAACGCATGCCCTCCCTGAGGTCCTCTCCCGCTTCTGGTTCATACCGGGGTGTGAGGCTCGCGAATTTACGTTATACACAAAGCTATGCCACACAGGCGGTGCTTTGATCATCAACCACAAGACTTTGCTTTGCATCTTAGCATGCCACACAGGCAATTCACACCATGCAACTGATAGCTATCAATCACACAGAATGAATTCCAATGTCAAACACACAGTCCATTTACAAGTTCGTTCCGGGTCGGAACGAAACTGGAGGCACTATATACCTCGCATACCTATCGATCTCCACGTACGTCTGGACGATCACCACTCATTATCCATATTTTGGGATGCCTCCCAATCAGGACATCAGTTACCATCCAACCGAGGTGAAGATCTCCATTCTTCAACCACCGTCTTCATCTTCGATTTCTTATCGTCGACTCAGTTATTCAGAATTGGATAAACCGGTCTTTCTGAGCAATTCGCGTATATAATAAAAAGTGCTACACAAACACAACATACGCCTCATTTCAATTCATCAGTCACTAACCGTAAATTAGTAAGAGAACGATTTCCCAAATATTAACCCCCAAGGCCGAAACCAACATCAGATCAAAACCCAGGAAACCATCTGACTTAGCTAACCTTCAGTCAGTTTATAAATTTCGTATTCAATCATTAAATATTCAATAAACCGGGTAAATTCCGTTTATTTCTATTCCATATCATTTATAATATTTTATAATGATTTATCGCTATTTTTATTTATTTAATAATAGCCAATTTATTCAAACGACGCTTCAGGCCATAACGCGGCCGTGGCGCTGTTTTTCTTCAGATTTGATTTACATATATCTAAAAATCTAACCGTTGGATCTTCACAAATTTTATATCATTAGAAAGATCTTTTCAAAACGAATCCAACGGTTCCAGTTTTGAGAAAATCCGACGGTCGGATCTCCCGGTACACTCGTTTGAAGTTTCGATTTCAAAATACGAACTACAGCGTCGTTATTCGATTTAATTTAATTATATTTATATATATAAAAATATAATCGATTCTGGCGCTGTTTTTCTTCAGATTTGAATTAAACATTCCAGACAATCCAAACGTTGGATCTTCACAAAGTGGGTGTTGTTGGAAAGATATTTCCAAGGCGAACCCAACGGTTTCGCTTTTGGGAAAATCCGATGGTCGGATCTCCCGCACTAATCGTTTGAAATCATGGTTTCAAAACACGAACTGCAGCTTCGTTAGTCGATATATTTTGATTATATATATATAATCGATTCTTCGATTTCAAACCATATTCTTTTCATACATTTGATAAAAATGATATTTTTATCCAACAGATATTTATTTCGACACTTCACTATTTTTAACAATTCATGTCTATAATAAAAATGTGATTTTTTACTGTAAAACAATTTATTTCAAAACACAACTATTTTATATTGTTCATATAGGTGATAAAAATATGTTTTTTATTATAAAACAATTTATTTCAAAACATGACTATTTTATATAATTCTTATAGATGATAAAAATATGATTTTTAGTATAAAACAATTTATTTCAAAACACGAAGACCATTCAACACAGGAATTTCTAGTCAACGAATGAACTTCTATTCAACACATGAAGGTTTTCTATAGTTCGTATATATAATAAAAATGTGATTTTTATTGTTAAAGCAATTTATTTAAAACACGAATACCATTCAACACATGAATTTCTATTCAACGAATGAATTTCTATTCAACGAATGAGTTTCTATTCAACACATGAAGGTTTTCTATAGTTCGTATATATAATAAAAATGTGATTTTTATTGTTAAAGCAATTTATTTAAAACATGAATACCATTCAACACATGAATTTCTATTCAACACATGAATGCGGTTTCAACACATGAAAATAATTCTAACACATGAATATTATTCAAAATTTCGGTAGCAGAACGACAGGGTAGTTAAAACCGGAGCCGTCCCTAGTACGGCTCCTCGCTCTACCTTAAAGCCTCGCAGCTTTTGACAATGGGGATTTCATGCATCTAGTTCGCACGCAGGCAGCATGTATATTTTTTTTTCTTTCTTTTCCACAAACTAATCCTATGTGGTTTCAACCAAATAATTCTCAACCACAAATGGGTATTTTTCAACCACAACCAATCAATTTCAACCGTTCGCTATCAACCAATTTTCACACCAATCACAGCCAATAAATATCGTCCATGGTTTGTGGACGAGGGGTGTATATATATATATATGTATATATATATATAAGTATATTCCACTTCTATTCAACACATATATAATTTTTTTACAACGCGTATATAATTTATACATCGAACGTACAACTTATACAACGCTTATACATAAGGTGTACAACGCTTATATAACTCATACATCGACTATATAATTTATACATCATCGTTTTCCATATCGTTTTTAATTTAGAAATCTCACATTGGGTTCCACTCCACCAAAAATAGCAGAAGGCTTAGAAAAATATCCGGTCTCTTCTAGAATGTAGAAGGCGTCCACACGAGTCCACTGTCTCTTGTTTCACTGAATTTCGTCAACAAACGAAAAAGATATGATTTTTATAGTGAAATCAAAAACCATAGCGCTTTAAAGTGCTATAATATAGTTTTAATTAAAATAGCCGTTACCTTCCTGAATTCTTCAAAACTAGGTTTTTGTTTTGCGCTCAATCCAAAGCACTTCAGGCCGATTGGATTTTACAGCGTCGTAGAGCTTCGAAGTAGCTTGGCGCCGCCACCAACCATGCTCAGTTCGACGGCGTCCAGAGGGCACGGCGGCTGTTTGAAGTCGCTGACTTCACAGCGTCGATCCGACCAAAATACTCCATGATAGGTAGCAATATTTATACGGATTTGAAGCTCTTGAGAATCTCTACAAAAACTTGAACTGGAGCTAGTGATTTTATTGAGTGTTGAAGGAGGAATCGAGGGGGGAAAGTTTGAAGCCTTTCCGTCGTCGATCGGCAGTTATTCGGGGAGAGAGAAGATAAGTGTGACCAATGATTTTTTTTATATTTATATATTTTTAAAAATCCAAAAATACCCCTTGTCACACATGAACACCAACCCAAACCCAACGACTGTCGTCAGTAGCTAAATACCCCCATTTCGAACACAATGGGATATGTTTCGAAGGCCCATTCAACTATTTCAGTCAACGTACATTACAATTTGCCAGGGCCATACATTGATTCTAAAAATTCTCAAAAAATAAATCTAGCTATGTTTTGATGATACGGTCCCAACAAAACTAGTTTTGTCGAATTCTGAGACCGTTTGAAAACTGGCCCTTTTCTGGTCGATCCATTTTAATAGAAATTGACCAAACACATTTTCCTTTGCCACGCTCACATACTAGCTTCAAAAGTTATGAAATTTGAAACCTAGCAATAATTTAACATCCCGGATCCAACAAAAGTGGTTTCGTTGAATTTTGTGGTCGTTTGCAAAATGGCCATTTTCACGGGTTGTATAAACTCTACTTTCTGAAAATTCATTTGGCCATAACTTTTGCTTTCCGCTATGAAACTTCGATTTTTCAGATTCGCTAGAAAGATATTCACTAACATATTTAAATATTTTTGGTTTCACTAAAATCCGTTTTAATTTGCACCCGGTACAGTCAGTCAAAGTTTGAATTCAAATTTTGAAACTACCGCGCCATTTCGGGCGTTGTTTATAATTAGAATTAATTATATTTATTCTCAAACGTCGATTCAAACTCACTTTTCATCGTTATCATTTAAAATATTTATTTTAAATATTTTAAATTCACTAAAATAGCCAATTTAAAAATTTTAAATTGGTTCAGATTTTCCGGGTCGTTACATAAATGATTAATGGTTTGAGTTATAATATGATGTTTTATTACATCACGTTAATTTAAAGGATTTTGAAATGTTTTCACAAATAAAATGAGAGATGGTTTCTGTGCACAGAAAATGAGATGAATTGGTCAACGAGAAATTAATAAATGGAATATGGGAATATTTTCTGATACTAATAAGGGATATTTTTTAAATATAGAAATAAGAATCTGTGAATATATGGAAATGTTTTCCAACCGTAATAAGAGATATTTTCTGGAAAATGGAAAATTTATGATATACGGAAATGTTTTCCAATGATCGTGGAGATGAGCAAGCCTTGAAAAATATCTGAGAGAAGATAAGAAAATTGAAAATGATAATTTAATAAGAAATTAATTTAAAAGGGCCTAATGTTGTTTGATGGTTGATCGATAAAAATTTCCATTTGGAAATAGGATCGTGATTGTATGGATGTTTCCTTTGATAATTAAATCACCTGCTATCAAAGTTTGTTTTATTTTATGCCTCCGTGGTCAATGCGGAGAGACGAGATCAGGTTTAACATATGAAAACCACTCCGTATTGGCATAAGCGTTACGAATCAACTTATGCTGAAGATAATTGAAAACGGAGTAAGGGGCAAGGGTTGTTTTGTTAATCCTAGGTGGAAATTGCCCAAGATGGATTAATAAAATGGTGCCTTCGGGTTGTCCAGTCCCAGGACAACGTATATGGATGGATCTGACAATGTGGAATTCAAAGTAAATGGTGACAAGATGTTCTAAAAAGATAATTGTAATGACCCAAGGATTTTCGGCACCGAAAATCGGCATAAATACCTTCATCGTACCTCATGTCGACCTTCCAAACACCGAAAACACTGGATAGTTATTAGAAAGAAATTAGAGGGTGAGATAAGAAAGAAATATAAGAATAGAAGAAGAAGAAGAACCAACACAACATAGAATCAGAGACTCACATCGCAGCGGAATAAAATATAATACAGAAATAAATCTTTATTGAGAGCTTTAAATAAAACTTACAATATCAGAGTACAACACACATCTGGACAATTATAATAACTTGTCCTCATATACAACACAAAACAGAATAGTATCTATATAATATCATACGTCTGAACTCTTCCAGCCCGTCTCTTCACCACATTCGATAACCTGAACCTGTACACCCCGGGATAACCCGAGCATTTACAAAACACTGGGTCAGTCTGGTGAACCAGAGTGAGAAAAGCTCGCACAGTATTAAGGGTATCACACAACCTGACTTTAAAGTTAAAAATTTTCAAAAGAAAAGGATAATCGTAGGACCAAATCTATACATAAATACGGACGGTTTTTACCTTATGATAACGCAAAAAAGATTTGAAATCAATGTCTTTTCTGATATTATAATAATGTCTAAATACAAGTAAATAGAAATCTAGCGGAACGCTTGCGTCTCATGCTCCACATATATAGTATACAATCAAAACCGCGGGCGCTTATTGGAGATTGGATTCCAACTATGACAAGTTATGGGACCACCTACCGATAGTGTATCTCTAGAGGCGAATACACTGGGTTCAACAAGAACATCTTACAACCCGGCCCTCACATGATCGACCACTCATTTCGCTTGAGTGTATCGAATGTATATCACCAACGGTTGGGATCAACAACTGTTTCCCGAATAGGGACAGCATCGAAGTATAGATTAAAGAAGCAAATGGAATTTCTCTAGATAGGTGATTATACACCCTAATGGGAGTGACCCACATAGCCATGCTGCCTGCCCAATTTCTATCATTCCCCGGTTGGTGAGGCTTGAGGTTTAGATTAACTTTTTAGAACATTGGGCCACCATTCACTTTGAATGCCACATCGTCAGTGTAATGACCCGGATTCTTATGGGTTAATTTTAAATATTTAATACGGATTTAAATATTGGGTGGATAATATAAATGAATATTTATATTAAGTTATTAGTTTAATAATCAATTTCGATTTAATATCGAAAAAATTAAATCATCGTTATGCAATAATATAATTCAGTTCGAGATTTTTAAAACTGAATTTAATATTGTTCAGACTTCTGTTTAAATTCGAATAATAATATTAATTTGTTTTCGAGGAGATTAATTGTTGTGAAATTAATTTATATTGATTTAAATTAATATCTCCTCCATATGATCGAATTGGACTTCGTAACCTATCCCAGTGTGTTCAGAATATTGGTGTAACCCTAGGAATGTCAGTGGTTGGGTTCAGAAAGAAGTTCGGAATCATAAGGAATTTTAATTAGAGGATACTAATTAAAATAAAACAAAAATATCATCGCTTTGTAGCCAGAAGCAAAACAACAAGGCGGAGAAAAATAAGCCTCGCTGTTTAAATTCAAACCACATCCCTTTTCTATATAATTGCTCTCATCTCCTAATTCACAAATAAAAACTTCAGCAAACATAAAAAATAAAAAGGGGCCGAATCCCTTAAATCAAAATCATTCTTTTCCTCTCTAATTCATTTCCGTTTTCAAAACTAAATCATGGAATCACAAGTTCCCATGAGTTCAACAGGCTCGCGAGTTAGGGCACTGGAGCGATGACGGTTTGGGGATGTTGGAGAGGAAGCATTGCTTGACATAGGAGTTTGGGTGGGAGGCGTTGGTGGTACTCAACAAGCTGAATCAAAGCTCGATGCGGTGGTGGCAGTTGCGATTTAATGAAGGGGTCTGAACTAATTTGGGAAGTTGGGGTAGTGAGCTTGACATTGGAAAGCGCGAGTACTGTTCGTCGCTGTCGAGGGAGATCCGAGGTCTGATTCGAAGGTGCTGAGAAGGTTCGATTTTTCTTTTCTTTTTCTGAATCATGGAGTGGTGAATATGAGAAGTTCGGTTTTCTTGATGATGAACATAACTTGGTTGATGGACTGTCGATAGGGGAAATGTCTGGTTTTTGAAGTCTGGTGATGGATGAGGTAGCCCGAGTGATTGGTAGCAAGGTCACGATTGACTGGGGATGGTCGTTGTTGGTTCAACGATGGAAAATTGGGAGCGACAGTGGCAAACATGGGAAATGGTCAGCGTGATGGAGTTTGAGCAACTGGAATTCATCGGTAAAGGAGAAAGCATTGGTTCTTTATCTGTGGACATGGAAATGAGATTAAGGTAATTTCAATTAAATACCTTAATTAATTTAATGATTTAAAAATACATAGGTTTGTTTAATTTAGTTAAGTTAGAACTAATTTAGTAACCACTAAAAGAAGGAAAAAATATAGGAAAGTAATTTATTTATTTAAATAGTTAATTTAAATAAATAAACATTTAATCGATAAATTTAAAATAAAATTTATCACAGGTGCGAATTCATTCGAGATGATTCATGGACAACAATATGAAAAGTTACAGGAAATTCGACGAATTAATAATCTTGGTGAGTAAATCTCACCTGTTTGTTTAGAATTATTTTTATATCGTTAAAAATAATTGTTTGTTGAATGTTTTCTGATTGTTTAAATATATTAGTTATTTAGGGTTGACTATTATATATATATATATTGGGTTGATGATTGGATTGATTCCCGCATTATCATTAGCGGATGCCCATAGTTTCATAGTGGATGATTTCCCTATGCGCCCCACAATATATACTAGTGGATGACCTTCATACAACGATATCCTGCCTCGAAGCAGGATGGGTGTTACTATGTTGACTAACGATTGTGGATGCAGGAAAACAGGTTGGAGGAATCCAACTTGATTCCTCAAAAATATATTATTTGTTTGTTTATTTGTTTGCATATATACTGTCACATATGATGTGTTAGAAATCCTGTGAATTGATACAGACTGTTTGGGGTATTTAAATATCACTGGGGCTTGACTATTGATTTATAAAAATATCGAGAAAGGGTATTTGAGATTTAAAAAAAGGGAATTCTATTTTTATAAATAGAATTTGAAATTTTAATGAACTATAGAAAATATTAACTTGTTTTGAATATATATCAAATGAGTACTGAATTTATAAACTTTGTTTATAAATCAAAATGTGGGATTTGAATTGAATTTATAAACTTTGTTTATAAATCAAAATGTGGGATTTGAATTGGATTTATAAACTTTGTTTATAAATCAAAATATGGGTTTTGAATTGAATTTATAAACTTTGTTTATAAATCAAAATGTGGGATTTGAATTGAATTTATAAACTTTGTTTATAAATCAAAATGTGGGATTTGAATTGAAGTTATAAACATTGTTTATAAATCAAAATGTGGGATTTGAATTGAACTTTTAAACTTTGTTTATAAATCAAAACGTGGGATTTGAATTGAATTTATAAACTTTGTTTATAAATCAAAATGTGGGATTTGAATTGAATTTATAAACTCTGTTTATAAATTAAAATGTGGGATTTGAATTGAATTTATAAACTTTGTTTATAAATATATAATGGGGGATTTTAAGTGAAGGTATAAACGTTGTTTATAAATAATGCATAGAATTGAATTTGAAATTTGAATATAGAAGATTCAAAAAGAATTGAAATAGAAATTGAATATAGAAATTCAAAGGGAGTTTAAATATATGAAATTCAAATGGAATTGAAATAGAAATTGAATATAGAAATTCAAATGGGGCTTGAATATAGAAATTCAAATGGAATTCAAATATAGAATTTGAATATAGAAAATATAAAGGGATTCAAATATAGGATTTGAATATCGAAAGTGAAATGGAATTTGAATATAGAAATTCAAATGGAATTTGAATATAGAATTCAAATGGAATTTAAACTATAGAATTTGGATATATAGAATTTGAATAATAGAAGTGGAATAGAATTTGATAAATAGAATTTGAATAATAGAAGTGATATAAAATTTGAATAGAAATTGAATAGAATTAACTAAGTCGAAGAGAAATTAGTTAATCGAGTTTTGAATTTGAAGTTGAACTTTGAAAGGTGAATTGGATTTGTAAATGTATATTCGAAATCGAATATGGAACTTAAGTTTGAATTTTGAATTCAAATTAAAAAATAAGCAAGTTAAAATATATTTGAACATGTCATGTTCAAATATAAAAGTGAAATAGACTAAAGAGTTAATTAACAAATTTATTAACAAATTGAGTTAAAACGATCGGGTATAGTTGGACAGGTATAGACATACAGGAGACAGGTATGGATAAAGTGTTAGAAGGTATATAAATAGAATGCTCGACAAAAAGGTACGTATTTAATTCATATATGAGATTTTATGCGCTGTATCGGCAAGCCGCTTGGCTTTTCCTTTTTCTTTTGGATTGGTGAGGGCCATGGGAGGCTATTTGAATTATCCCGATGCTCCCGGTACAAAGGAGGTTATGGCGAATTTTTCCGGGAATTTAAGGAGTTAGAATATTTTTAAGAAGTTTGATAGTTAGAAATCAACGTATCAATATGTATAGAAGTCAATAAGAAAACAAACTTAAAAATAGAATAGTAAAATCAAAAAGGAAGACTAGGAGTAAAATCTAGTAAGAATAGAAAGAGAAAGTGTATACGTGTTTTAAAAGTGACTAAGTAGTTGTATGGTATTGATTATTCGAGTAAGTAGTCATATCTGTTTTGACGTTATAAATGTTATTCAGTCAAGGTCTGAGAGGTAGTTATACCCCAACTTGATTGATTTCATTATTAACAAATAAATAGTACGATTTCAGGCTCGAAGATCAATGTTGGATAAGAGTTAGTTGAATATAGTATTTGGGTTGTCGTAACGATGTTTTACACAACATCCATTTTAACCCAAATAAGTGTAAGCTTGGAAATAGAATAATAAATATTTCCTAAGTATAGAAATAAACGAGATCGGAAAAGAGATAAGTAATTGGAATATTTTCCAATTATAAATAGCATATATTTTCTAAAGTTTAGAAAATAAAGGAAGGCGATATTCGGAAATGTTTTCCAAATAACGTAAAAGGCCAGTATGGTTATTGAAAATATTTGGTTAACAAATATTGATAAAGAAATAGAGAAGTGATTTAATTAATGGAATATTAATTAAGGGCTCAGTGATTGTTTGATAATTGGATGAACACTTGTTTTCTTCGATAGTTAAATCATCGACTATCGAAACACTTGTTTTTATTCGATAGTTAAATCACAGACTATCGAAGTTTGACCATTGTTGTCAATATGGAGAGACCGGTTGGATTATAATCCAAAGAACCACTCTGTATTGGCATAAGCATTGCGAATCATATATGCCAAAGATAATTGAAGACGGAGTAAAGTGCAAGGGCTATTGTATAAATCTTAGATAACAGTGCCTAAGATGGATATACTGAATAGTACCTTCGGTTCATCCTGTTCCTGGATGACTTGTATGGATGAATGTCTGACAGAGTATTTCCAGAAAGGTCACGTACATTGATTTCTTCAACCGTACCAAGAGTGGAAGCGAAGAAGGAAACTTCTTTAGCTAACACGTAATGTACTGTTGTAGACGTCAATTAGTGATTTTCGATGGATCTGACAATGTGGCATTCGAAGTGAATCTGATGTGATGATAAAGCGTAACCTCAAGCCTCATCAACCGATAAATGACAAAAATCGGGCGGGCAGGCAGCATGGCTATGTAGGTCGCATCTATTAGGGTGTATAATCACCTGATTTAGAGTTTCATTTACTTCTAAAAATCTATAGTTGATGCTGTCCCTTTCGGGAAATGGTTGTTGATCCCAACCGTTGGTGATATACATTCGATACACTCAAGCGAAATGAGTGGTTGGTCATGTGTGGCTGAGTTGCAAGATGTTCTTGTTGAACTCGGTGTATTCTCCTTTAGAGATATACCAGCGGAAGGTGGTTCCATACCTTGTCATAGTTGGAAATCCATTATCCAATAAGTGCTTGCGGTTTTTATTGTATATTATATGTGGAACGCGAGATGCAAACGTTCCACTAGATTGTTATTTACTTGATTTAGACATTATTATAATATCAAAAGAGTTTGATATAAAGATCATCGTTCCTTTCAAAGGGATTTTGAAAGTAAAATCAAGTGTTTGGATTCTCATAAGGGAAAAACCCGTTCCGTGTTATACGGCGTGGTCTTATGAGATATCATTTAATTTCTGAAACTGTTTTAAACTGTTTACTCAAACCGGTCTCATGACTGACCCGGGGTTTAATTTCTTTTGTTCTACCTAAACTCTTGGGTGCCTAATTTGTACGGGCAGTCAAGTAGTTCAGGAATCTATCTAAAGGAGCTTGGAGCAGGAGGCTTCAGCGTTAGTTATATAGAGTTTTGTTCCGCTGTGTTGTAAGTGTTGTATTCTGATAAGTGTATGTTATACAGTTGAAATTTTGTATTTCAAAAGTTATGATATATTATATTTTGTTCCGCTGCGATGTGAGATTATGCGTCGTTATTTCTGTTCTTCTTCTACCCTTTCTTCTAAAAAAAATTATTCGTATTTTCGTGATATTTAGGTTGGACGTATGATGTATATAGTCAACTCCGATATTATGGATTTGCGGGTCATTACAGTCAGATCCGTCAAATCACTAATTGACATCCACAAATAACTCTGGGTAAGCCATTCTTCGCCACCAACTTGGTATATTTGTAAAAATCAACGTACGTGGTTTTCAGGAAATACTCCGTCAGACATTCGTCCATACAAGTCATCCAGGAACAGGATGAACCCAAGGTACTCTCCTACTACATCCAATATAGGAATCACCCCATGGATCAGTAGCGAGAAGTCCTTGCAACCCGTAGACAGAACCATAGTTTATCTCTGGTTACAATCCCAGATATTTTGGTAGTTCTTCCGTTTATGAAAATCTACGGTCTCCAATGCTCCATCTCGATCATCTTCTGGCACCTTCACGTATTTGTTGATCGGAATGGTTTTCGAATATAAAATCGATCCCGGACTTTCCGTACCAACAATCATATTGGGAAGATTTGATAGTCGGTGATTTAACTATCAAAATAAACAATGTTTCAATCATGACACTCCAATGAGTTCACTGGTTCAGTATTCAGCATAACTTGGCCTATTAATTAAAACAAACTTATTCACTTCTGCTTAATTAAAACTTCTGCTTAATTAAAACTTATTCACTTCTGCTTAATTAAAACTTCTAACACTTTTAGTATTTAAAAATATGATGTTTGATCCTTAACTAATATATTAATGTTCTTGAAACCCTTTCATTAAAATACTTAGTGAAATAACCTATGACCATATTCAGTACTCGCTTAATTCTCCTTTCAAACATAGGTTACATCATCCTTTATTATTTAACTTGGAAAAAACCATTCAACTTATTATTCGTAACAGCGTTATGTAATATCTTTTGTCCCGTTCTTGAAATGATATCAATATTTATTAGTATAGAATAAAAATAACTTTACATTTCCTTTACTTCAGATTTTTCGTTATATTCTCCAAATTTCCACATAACGTTGCATTATTTCACTAATGGAAATAATGAACTATCACTAACCTCTTTTACGATTACCAACTAATATCACCTTCAGATAATCCTGATGTCGTTCAAGTTGGGGTATTTTAATTACCTCTCAGACCTCGATCAACAACGTTCATATCTTCAGATAAATATAACTTGAAATCAAAAACTAATATTCCATTCTCAAAACAAATATCATTTTACTATTCAAAACATAGTTTCACCAACCTTCTTTCTTAATTTCATAGTTAAGTAATATCTTATAAACAAGACCTTTTAACTTTACCTCTTCAAACAAATTCTTTTATAGTTAGGATTGGGTTATACAATCCTATGACCCATTTTTCCCCAATTCCACTTTTACCAATCTCCTTTCAAATCTATTCAACCATTCCCCTCTTTGGAAATCTTATTTCAATCTTTCCCTTTTTACTTGATCTCATTTATAGTAACGTTAATTTAAAATTGATGCTTTTAACCTTTAAATCTCATTTATATTATCCTGGTTTATTATAAACCCTTTATTTTGATTTCCTTTGACTTAATTCATATAACTAAGTAACACTGATTTTAAGCTATTTTATTCGCTTGGAATTCTCTTTATAACTTCGTTATAAAGGTTCGGATTTTAAATATAACATCCGTTCGTAACTCCTTTCACCATTCAAATAGATTTCATTTCAACTTCGATTATTCTTTAAATGAATTTCCATTAAAAAGTAATTTCCTAAATTATCATTAATTAAAATAATAATTTATTTCAATCATTAACTACTTCAGTAGTCAATTCCTTTATTAACTGAAATAAATAGTAAATTCCTTTATAAAAAATCTTATTAAAGTTAAAACAACACTGTTAAACTATTTTATTGCGTAAATTTGCAACAAACTAATTTAATAGTCAATTCCAGTTAAAACGGTCAATTTTGTCCACTTAAAACTCGATTATCTCGTTAACCGATATCAATTAGTTCTCACTTTAAATTAATTAATAATATAATTAATTTAAATAAATACCATTAAATTACTTCTTTCCAAACCAATTATCAAAATTTAACCATTCGATTTATTTCTCATTCTCGTACTTATAAATCTGATTAATATCAAATTTAACTTTATAGAATCAATTAATAATAAACCTAAGTCTTAAATAAATAAAATATTTATTCATTTATTTCTCTTTAATAACTTTTATTCAAAATAATACACTTCAAAATCTATCTCTAGTTATAAATAAATTTTATAACTTCGGTTCTATCGTTTCACCAAACGGTGGATCAATATTTATAAAACGATTGATTTTATAGGCCATACGCTGCCAAATATTCAACCAATATAACCAATTGGTTAAAACACAACTCAAGTTGACTTTTCAGTCAATGATCACTACTAAAACCAATTAACCAATCATGACAGTTCATATATGATAATATGAAAATAATATATTTAAGGAATCCGCTTGGATCCCTTCAACCTGTTCTTCACTGTATACAAAACGGTTATCTCAAACCAGAACATTCAATTTTGTTTAACTGATAATAATAAATAACAGCCATTTAACATCAACCACACACAATTCAAACAATTCAACAATTTAAACACATTTATTTTATAAACATGGCCAATAAGGTAAGTTACCTTTATTGGAACTAATTGTTAAAATAACGATTTGGTATTTCAATGAAATTAAACGGCGGTTTAATTTCACCAATTAAATCAACAAATAATATAATCAGCAACCAGTCAACCATTAGCAAGCAGAGCACATAAAATAAAAACCCAATTTATATACAATATAAATGGGGAAACTGAGTGAGTTTAACTCACCTTGAGTTGATATGCTGTTGAAATAGTTTATTTTAGTTAGATTAAACAGACGTTCAATTTAACTGAAAACCCAGTTGATTCCATTTGAATCCAGATTTATCCCATGACGTCGTGCTTGTTATAAGGATTCCAACGCTATTTGGTCCGTCCGATTCTGACAACACATGATCTAGTTACTAAACATTATAAGTTAATATAAATTAAATAAACTATTAAAATCCTAAATTAAATTCAAACTAAGCTAATTACATTTTTAACCACTAATTACGGTTTAAATTTCAAATCAAGGTTTAAAGTCAACAAATCACTACTTAAAGTAAATATAAATTTAATTAGCAATTAAATCACTGATCTCTTGATCTTAGTTTAAAGATAAACTAATTACTACTTAATTAACACCATTAAAATTAATTACATTTAAAAACATGGCGGACTGTTTATTACGTGCACTGTAAATCTGGTTTCCAACTTTTAATCTTTCCATCGCGTTGTAGACCTGCAGATTTTAAACCTTTCAATTAGTTTATTATTTAATTAATAATAACCTTAGGTAATTTAAATTTTGATTAACAGATCGTAACTTACTTCAACATACAGGTCAACACCATGCCAATACCTTTTCAAACCCCTTATTCCAGCGTAACAGATCAAACAATTGGGACTGATCCCATTTGCACTGATTTCTTTTGTTCTTCGTCTTTTTTTTATACTGGAAAATCAAATGCCAATGCCGGAAATGGTTTGCCCAATATCCTTTGTCCCTTTCCCCAACTTTATCTTCGGTTTACAACTCCAACCGAGCTGATCCCTTCTAACTGTTCCTTTAGGTTTCTGCAAATGGATTTACGTTGGTTCACTGCTCAAACCAATTTCACAGTCTTTGAATCCCCTTTCATCATTCCCAGCTTCCACGCTGGCAACTGAAACTATCACATGCCATCGCCGTCCTCTAGGGTTCCCTTTTGCCATCACCTTGGGACGCCGGAGCCCCATCAGATCTCGTCGCCTCGAAGACCTTCGCGAACTCCTCCAACGCCCAGAGATTCGTACAACTCGGTGCAGCCTTTAACCCCCACAAACCCATGAACTTCCGTGACTTCCAAGGGCCGATACAGCCACTACGATCATCCATATCCGACCAGCTCCATCGGTGACCAAGAAATCGAAGTCGGAACCTTTTTAAAGTTGAATGGTTTTGATTTTAGTGCAAGGATTTAACGATTTGGGTAGGTAATTTAAGGAATTTGTGGAGATTTTGGGTTTCTGGTTTGTTCACTGTAAAATGGTGGAGGCACAGATTATGACTGCGTTGACTAGTGCAAGGAAAATTTAGGGTTAGACTTGTTTAAGGCTATTTATAGGGTCACACTATAATATAATATTATTAATCGAAACTTAGCAGTGAAGTAATTGATAAAAACAACTACAAATGATTTCTGTTTTTTGATAAAAAAAAGCTAATCTTGGTGAAAAAAAAGTATTCCGGAACCAATGGGACAAGTTTCGTCGAATTCCGACATCGTTTGAAAAAAATTCCTTTATAAAACCAGAAATAAACACGCGTTTAGTTTTTCCACGATCATTAGATAAATCAAATCAACTTAAAACCTTTAAATCCTACAATAATTTGTTAATACGAACCCAACGGCACCAGTTTCGTCGCATTCTGAGACAGTTTCCCTGGTAGGCTACTTTTATCGCGCACCGAAATACCATTTTTAACGCCAAATTACTCGATCTCCAAAAATAACAAACTATATACATATCCTAACTCTAATCGACGATACGAACTCAATAGAATTAGTTTCACGGCCTAATTCGATCGTCTGTTCAAGTTATACCCAAATAACCGTTTATTAAATTAATTACGTGCTATAGAAATTGAACGAGTGTTTGTGGCTACCGTGATCACATACGACATCGGTTTTCCACACAATTCACCACCGTACAATAATTTAGCGTTACAGTCCCAATGAAACTGATTTCGTCAAAAACGAAGCCCGTTTGCAAAATGGTCATTTTAAAGGCCGATATTTAATAACGATTTCCATAGCGACTATTTCAAATTTCGATTTAGCCATAACTTACAAATTATAACACGAAATATGAATTTTTCTCTTTCATATGAAAATTAAAATCAATACGGTTCCAACATTTCTTGTTTCATAGAAATCTGACTTATATCGGATTCTGTATTCTTATTTGAAGTTCAAAACCAAATATTACGAACTATCGCGCGATTTCGAGCTCGTTTTATATTATATAAATTATATAAGATTCAAACTTCGTTTTAAACAATGAATTAAATATTAAAATCCATTAATATTCCAAATATAATATTCCAAATAATAAATTTAAATTAAATATTTGGCTACCAAAAATACAGGACATTACATTCTTTCCCCTTTAAAATAATTTCGTCCTCGAAATTGCTAAGGTAAGATAGAACGTCACAAACCCATTATCTTTATAATAATATTTAATCAAAACTCATTTTTATTTTCCAAACAAATCTAATTGGTTTTAAAACCAATTTAATTCAAATAAAAGAATTTTCCAAAAATCTTCAAAAAAAATAAACACCTTAAATTTTGGAATTTTTTTGGCAGAATCTCCTCTGTACGGAGGGACATCTGCAATATCGCAGGTCCAAGAAATATATATACATCGACCAATAGGGTCGGAAAAATCAAAATCCAATCTCAAAACCGAAATTTCATATTTTGCGTAGGCGTACCTTTTTGCGAGCGTTATTATGCGATAAGTGATATATTATACACGAGCTTGCCTAGTTACCATGCAGCTCTATTCAAACTAGATTCAATATATTCCTGAATTCTCTTGGATGGGTTTTAAAGCTGAATTGGCACTTCTGAACATGTTCTAACTTCACTAAACTCATTAGTCATCAAAAAAATATCAATTAAATTCAAAACATCCACATCATCGATTTTGACAAATTTATACACAATCCAATTCACATGGGATTTATAATTATTTCTAATCACGTCATTTATTTCTTTAATTATCCTTTCGGGTTTATTAATCTGGATTATTTGTTTAACTTATTTATTTCAGATTGGTTTCAACCAAGCCTATACATTTTTAGATTTATATCCAAGCAACCAACAGCCCATCCAAACATATCAGCCCAATCAACATTAACAAATCTAAATTATTTTTCATGTTCTAATAATTTGTAAAAAATCCTTACTTTTATTATTTTATAATATAAATTGCAAAAATAATTTCAAAAATAATTTTATATCAAATTACAAATACGCGCTCTCATATATATACTCAACTCAATCTAGGGTATTACAAACACCATCTCTATCGAGTTACACCACAGAGCCAAGGTTATAACTAAACCAATAGCTTTGATACCACTGTAACAACCCAAGGATTTTCGGCCCCGAAAATCGACATAAATACCTTCACCGTACCTCATGTCGACCTTCCAAACACCGAAAACACTGGATAGTTATTAGAAAGAAATTAGAGGGTGAGATAAGAAAGAAAGAAATATAAGAATAAAAGAAGAAGAAGAAGAACCAACACAACACAGAATCAGAGTCTCACATCGCAGCGGAATAAAATATAATACAGAAATAAATCTTTATTGAGAGCTTTTAATAAAACTTACAATATCAGAGTACAACACACATCTGGACAATTATAATAACTTGTCCTCATATACAACACAAAACAGAATAGTATCTATATAATATCATACGTCTGAACTCTTCCAGCCCGTCTCTTCACCACATTCGATAACCTGAACCTGTACACCCCGGGATAACCCGAGCATTTACAAAACACTGGGTCAGTCTGGTGAACCAGAGTGAGAAAAGCTCGCACAGTATTAAGGGTATCACACAACCTGACTTTAAAGTTAAAAATTTTCAAAAGAAAAGGATAATCGTAGGACCAAATCCATACATAAATACGGACGGTTTTTACCTTATGATAACGCAAAAAAGATTTGAAATCAATGTCTTTTCTGATATTATAATAATGCCTAAATACAAGTAAATAGAAATCTAGCGGAACGCTTGCGTCTCATGCTCCACATATATAGTATACAATCAAAACCGCGGGCGCTTATTGGAGATTGGATTCCAACTATGACAAGGTATATGACCACCTACCGATAGTGTATCTCTAGAGGCGAATACACTGGGTTCAACAAGAACATCTTGCAACCTGGCCCTCACATGATCGACCACTCATTTCGCTTGAGTGTATCGAATGTATATCACCAACGGTTGGGATCAGCAACCGTTTCCCGAATAGGGACAACATCGAAGTATAGATTAAAGAAGCAAATGGAATTTCTCTAGATAGGTGATTATACACCCTAATGGGAGCGACACACATAGCCATGCTGCCTGCCTGATTTCTGTTATTCCCCGGTTGATGAGGCTTGAGGTTTCGATTAACTTTTTGGAACATTTGGCCACCATTCACTTTGAATGAAACATCGTCAGATCCGTCAAATCACTAATTGACGTCCACAAATATACTCCGGGTTTTGAAGAAGGGCCATTCTTTACCACCAACTTGGTATATTTGTAAAAATCAACGTACATAGTTTTTAGGAAATACTCCGTCAAACATTCGTCCATACAAGTCATCCAGGAACATGATGAACCCAAGGTACTCTCGTACTACATCCAATATAGGAATCACCCCATGGATCAGTAGCGAGAAGTCCTTGCAACCCGTAGATTCCAACCACGACAGATCCACAATTTATCTCTGGTTGCAATCCCAGAGATTTTAGCAGTTCTTCCGTTTATGAAAATCTACGGTCTCCAATGCTCCATCTCGATCATCTTCTGACACCTTCACGTATTTGTTGGTCGGAATGGTTTTCGATTATAAATTCGATCTCGTACTTTCCATACCAACAGTCTTATTGGACAGATTTGATAGTCGGTGATTTAACTATCAAAATAAACAGTGTTTCAATCATGACACTCCAATGAGTTCACTGGTTCAGTATTCAGCATAACTTGGCCTTTTAATTAAAACAAACTTATTCACTTCTGCTTAATTCAAACTTCTCCTTAATTAAAACTTATTCACTTCTACTTAATTAAAACTTCTAACTCTTTTAATATTTAAAAATACGATGTTTGATCCTTAACTAATATATTAATGTTCTTGAAACCCTTTCAATAAAATACTTGGTGAAATAACATATGACCATTTTCAATACTCGCTTAATTCTCCTTTCAAACATAGGTTACATCATCATTTATTATTTAACTTGGAAAAATCCATTCAACTTATTATTCGTAACAGCGTTACGCAATATCTTTTGTCCCGTTCTCGAAACGATATCAATATTTATTAGTATAGAATAAAAATAACTTTACACTTCCTTTACTTCAGGTCTTTCATTATATTCTCCAAATTTCCACCAAACGTTGCATTATTTCACTAATGGAAATAATGAACTATCACTAACCTCTTTTATGATTACCAACTAATATCATCTTCAGATAATCCTGATGTCGTTCAAGTTGGGGTATTTTAATTACCTCTCAGACCTTGATCAACAGCGTTCATATATTCAAATAAATATAATTTGAAATCAAAAATCAATATTCCATTCTACAAAACAAATTTCATTTTACTATTCAAAACATAGTTTCACCAACCTTCTTTCTTAATTTCATAGTTAAGTAATATCTTATAAACAAGACCTTTTAACTTTACCTCTTCAAACAAATTCTTTTGTAGTTTGGATTGGGTTATACAATCATATGACCCATTTTCCCCCAATTCCACTTTTACCAATCTCCTTTCAAATCTATTCAATCATTCCCCACTTTGGAAATCTTATTTCAATCTTTCCCTTTTTACTTGATCTCATTTTACAGTAACGTTAATTTAAAATTGACGCTTTTACACTTTAAATCTCATTTATATAATCCTGGTTTAATATAAACCCTTTATCTTGATTTCCTTTGACTTAATTCAAATAACTAAGTAACATTGATTTTAAGCTATTTTATTCGCTTGGAATTCTCTTTATAACTTCGTTATAAAGGTTCGGATTTTAAACATAACATCTGTTCGTAACTCCTTTCACCATTCAAATAAATTTCATTTCAACTTCGATTATTCTTTAAATTAATTTCCAATAAAAAGTAATTTCCTAAATTATCATTAATTAAAATAATAATTTATTTCAATCATTAACTACTTCAGTAGTCAATTCCTTTATTAACTAAAATAAATAGTAAATTCCTTTATAAAAAATCTTATTAAATTTAAAACAATATTGTTAAACTATTTTATTGTGTAAATTTGCAACAAACTAACTTAATAGTCAATTCCAGTTAAAACGGTCAATTTTGTCCACTTAAAACTCGATTATCTCGTTAACCGATTTCAATTAGTTCTCACTTTAAATTAATTAATAATATAATTAATTTAAATAAATACCATTAAATTACTTCTTACCAAACCAATTATCAAAATTTAACCATTCGATTTGTTTCTCATTATCGTACTTATAAATCTGATTAATATCAAAATTAACTCTATAGAATAAATTAATAATAAACCCAAATCTTAAATAAATAAAATATTTATTTATTTATTTCTCTTTAATAACTTTTATTCAAAATAATACACTTCAAAATCAATCTCCAGTTATAAATAAATTTTATAACTTCAGTTCTATCGATTCACCTAATGGTGGATCAATATTTATAAAACGATTGATTTTATAGGCCATACGCTACCAAATATTCAACCAATATAGCCAATTGGTTAAAACACAACTCAGGTTGACTTTTCAGTCAATGATCACTACTAAAACCAATTACCCAATCCTGACAATTCATATATAATAATTTGAAAATAATATATTTGAGGAATCCGCTTGGATCCCTCCAACCTGTTCTTCCCTATATACAAAACGGTTATCTCAAACCAGAACATTCAGTTTTGTTTAACTGATAACAATAAATAACAGCCATTTAACATCAACCACACGCAATTCAAACAATTCAACAATTTAAACACGTTTATTTTATAAATGTGGCCAATAAGGTAAGTTAACTTATTGGAACTAATCGTTAAAATAACGATTTGGCATTTCAACGAAATTAAACGACGGTTTAAATTCATCAATTAAATCAACAAATAATATAATCAGCAACCAGTCAACCATTAGCAAGCAGAGCACATAAAATAAAAAACCCAATTTATCTACAATATAAATGGGGAAACTGAGTGAGTTTAACTCACCTTAAGTTGATACACTGTTGAAACGGTTTATTTCAGTTAGATTAAACAGACGTTCAATTTAACTGAAAACCAAGTTGATTCCATCCGAACCAGATTTATCCTATGACGTCGTGCTTGTTATAAGGATTCCAATGCTATTTGGTCCGTCCGATTCTGACAACACATGATCTAGTTACTAAACATTATAAGTTAATATAAATTAAATAAACTATTAAAATCCTTAATTAAATTCAATCTAAGCTAATTACATATTAACCACTAATTACGGTTTAAATTTCAAATCAAGGTTTAAAGTCAACAAATCACTACTTAAAGTAAATATAAATTTAATTAGCAATTAAATCATTGATCTCCTGATCTTAGTTTAAAGATAAACTAATTACTACTTAATTAACACCATTAAAATTAATTACATTTAAAAACATGGTGGACTGTTTATTACGTGCACTGTACATTTGGTTTCCAACTTTTAATCTTTCCATCGCTTTTAGACCTGCAGATTTTAAACCTTTCAATTAGTTTATAATTTAATTAATAATAACCTTAGGTAATTTATATTTTGATTAACAGATCGTAACTTACCATAGCCTATAGGTCAACCCCATGCCAATACCTTTTCAAACCCCTTATTCCAGCGTAACAAATCAAACAATTGGGACTGATCCCATTTGCACTGATTTCTTTTGTTCTTCGTATTTTTTTATACTGGAAAAATCAAAGGCGAACGCTGGAAATGGTTTGCCCAAAATCCTTTGTCCCTTTTGTAACACCCCGAATTTCAGTTAATGCTAAAATTCACTAATTGCAGAATAAATAATCTCAGATGTGAGAATTGGGGGAAACGGGTTACGTCATTGTGTTCGTCTCGGAAAAATACGCGAAATAGAGTCTGAAATTTTGTAAATCGGAGTCCGTATGACCCGGTTAAGGGCCAAAGAAATTTTCGGGAAATTTGAATTTCGAAACATGCAGAAATGGGGGCCAGGCGGGAAAACTCCCGCCCAGCCAAGTCGACTTGGCTGTCGACAGGGCTGTCGACTTGCCTGTCGACATGCCTGTCGACTTGGCAGTCGACAGGGCTGTCGACTTGCCCTGTCGACTGATTCTGGCCTGGGTGCACCTGATTGAGTTTTGGGCTGGGTTGGAGGGCTTGGGACGAAATCTGATGGACCTAAACTAACCTAGGGTTAATCTAAGGGTCTAAAACACAACCTAATCCTATAAATACACCCTAAGACTACCCTAATCCATACTAAAAATAGAATCTATGCCATCATGCCGCCAAAATGCAACTTAGAAGGAGCCTCCACTAATTAGAGAAGAGGATTGCAAGCTAATCAACTACTAATCCACCTCTACTTCAACTCTAGCAAATATCTAAGGAGCTAATCTTGGAGTTTGTGAGTTTCTATCACTTTAATAACCAATTGCTAAACTAAGTAGATGAGATGTGATGAGATCATATGGTTTTGCTTGCGGATCAATGGGTTTTAGGTCATATGTTATGATGCTAGTTTGCTAATCACTATGTTTAACACTTATTCATGATGACACTATGTTTATGCAAGTTAAGTGTTTGGGTTTATGCATGTTAAGTGGGGGGTTTTATGCATGCTAAGTATTCGGTTTTATGCATGCTAAGTGGTTGGTTTTATGCAAGTTAAATGCTTGGTTTTATGCTAGAATCATGTGTGAAATAAGTGGCATGACATGCAAGTTTAACCTATGAGTTTGGATCTATAATAAGCATAATCTATGCAAGTTGTTTGGATTAGTGATATGCATAACATATGCGAGTTTACCTTTGTATGTCATACATACATATGCAAGTTCATATGTAACATGTAATGCAAGTTATGTGCATGATTACATGCAAGTTCATATGTAACATGTTATGCAAGTTATGTGTTTGATTATATGCAAGTTATGTGCATGATTATATGCAAGTTCATATGTAACATGTTATGCAAGTTATGTGTTTGGTTATATGCAAGTTATGTGCATGATTATATGCAAGTTCATATGTAACATGTTATGCAAGTTATGTGTTTGGTTATATGCAAGTTATGTGCATGATTATATGCAAGTTCATATGTAACATGTTATGCAAGTTATGTGTTTGGTTATATGCAAGTTAACATGTGACTTGCTATGCAAGTTTACCCCTTTGTATGACATAAGTACATGTGCAAGTTCATCCCTTTTAGACCTATGACATGTATGCAAGTTGACACCTTTATGATAGGTCTATGACATGAACATTTATGCAAGTTACCATCTTTATGACATATGTGATTCATGCAAATTTGGGTTGGTTATTTATGCAAGTTGGGTTTATGGTCATATATGCAAGTTGACACCTTTTAAACCCCTGATAATGCTAATGATATGCTAAGTTGAACCCATTGTGTGTATGATGAATCTTCTCTTTTGAAGTATGTCATGTTAACGTATTTACGTGGGGACGATGGGGTAAAAATAAATGAACACATAAAATTGTGTGAAGTGGGTATGATTAAACATACCATAAAGTGGATGGACATAATTGGGAATTTACCTATTAAGTTAGGTCTACCCATATAATGGAATTGGGAATTTACCTATTGAGTTAGGTCTACCCATATTCTTAAATATTTGTAATTAATTAGGGATAATTAATACAAATTCTGGGGGTGATTAATTAGGTGTAATTAATCTACTAAGACACGAGGTTGGACCATTTTTGTAGCATAAGACTGCCCGGAACCGACCGGCAAATCCAGCGGCTACAAATGATTGGCCCAATGTGAGAGGTCTTAGTCATAAACTAAATACGTGACAAGTGTAAAGACACGAGGTTAGACTCTGTTATGGTGTAAGGCTGCCCGGAACCAACCGGCATATCCAGCTGCCATAAAAGACAGTCTAATGTGAGAGGTCTTTACAAAGGTTACGATCTTAATTAATTAAGAAACACTTAACCAAATTAGCTTGTAGTGAGGCATGAGGGGTTAAGTGGGTGCCTTGGGTGGCATGTAGTAACTAGTGGGGGTTCCTTGGGTGGCATAAGGAAACTAGTGGGTTGCCTTGGGTGGCAATAGAAAATACGATTAGAATACTTAACCAAAGTGGAACATGTAATTAAACATGATTAAAGGGTTAAGTAAGTGCCTTGGGTGGCATGTGGGAATCAAGTAAGTGCCTTGGGTGGCATGTGGAAATCTAGTGGGTGCCTTAAGTGGCAATTGAAATATGATTAAATGACAAGCTTAAGTAGTAGCTTGTGGGGGCCTTAAGTGGAAATTGAAATATGATTAAATGACAAGCTTAAGTAGTAGCTTGTGGGGGCCTTGAGTGGCAATTGAAATATGATTAGATGACTTAACCAAACCTTAACATGTAAGTGGGCATGATTATAAAAAGGGGTTAAGTGGGATGCACTAGATAAAATGACAAGCTTAAGTAGTAGCTTGTGGGGGCCCATTTCAACCAGTAACCCATATGTATCTTATTGGGCTCGACCCATGTCGAGGACGGGACACGCGTACTGGGCTTGACTATAAGAGGCCAAAACGGGGTAGCGGTGGCAACGCGAGTCCAACGGGTTTCATATGCGTGTGTGGACCCGGGCTGGTAGGTAAGACGTTGTTGCATCGTGTAGATATAAGCCGTGCACCATTTGTTGTATCGGGTTGCCACTTTGGGGAGTGATACACCCCATTGTGGGGCCAGCACGGGTATCTACGGTAAGGAGCAGATCGCTTGGGAGTAGTGGGTACACATAGCGGAGATAGGGGCAGACGGCACCTATGTAGTCAGCTAGGGGTACAAGAAACTACTGGGTAAAATTACTAAGTACACTTAGTGGGATCAACCTTTAAGTAGGAATTACCCTTGGTGGGTAGAACTGGTGTGGTGCAGTGTAGGAATTACCCTTGGGTGGGTAGATCTGGGGTGGTGCAATCTAGTAATTATCCTTGGGTGGATAGGCGCGTCTTTACGATTATCTTAGTTCATCCTAAGTCTAGTTGGCTGCTTAGTGTAGCCATTTATCCCCAGTTGTTACCGTATATCAAGCTTACGTCTTACTCTGGTTACTTTAATGATTGTATTGTTAAAGTTATAGGACTCGCTCAGACTTATGTCTGACCCCGTTGTTTTTATCTTTTTTTCCAACCCCCAGGTTATCAGAGTGGGCCTAGCACTAGTGGGCTTTGATCGGACTGCTTTATCTATCTTTTGGAGTTTGGACCGTGGATGTAAAGCTCAGTTTATCTTTTCTAGTATGGCTATTAAGTTATGTAGTGGGATTATGTAATTTTGTTTTTATCAGGATGGATATTATGTACTTGACTCTTGTTTATGGTTTCGGTGTAACCAAACATGTTTTACTTTCCGCTGCAATGAAATGATGTTTTAAATTCTCAAGTATTACTTATATTTGTCTTGTTGTAATTTTTCTGTTCTATATTCACTTAAAATACTCCACCGATGTTATGGCATTCCCTTAGTGAGTGACCGTAGCTGGTGTGGGGTGTTACACCTTTCCCCAACTTTGTCTTTGGTTTACAACTCCAACCGAGTTGATCCCTTCTAACTGTTCCTTCACGTTTCTGCAAATGGATTTACGTTGGTTCACTGCTCAAACCAATTTCATAATCTTAGAATCCCCTTTCATCATTCCCAGCTTCCACACTGACAATCGAACATATCACATTCCATCGCCGTCCTTTAGGGTTCCCCTTTGCCATCACCTTGGGACGCCGGAGCCCCATCAGATCTCGTCGCCTCAAAGGCCTTCGTGAACTCCTACAACGCCCAGAGATTCATACAACTCGGTGCAGCCTTTAACCCCCACAAACCCATGAACTGCCGTTACTTCCCAGGGCTGATACGGCCACTACGATCATCTATATCCGACCAGCTCCCTCAGGACAAAGAACTCGAAGTCGGAAACTTTTTAAAGTTGAACGGTTTTGATTTGAGTGCAAGGATTTAACGGTTTGTGTAACACCCCGTAATTATGTAACATTAAGTTTCACTAATTAAATTATACTTAATTCTAAATGAAAGAATTAAGGGAAACGGGTTACGCCATTACGTTCGTCTCGGAATGCTGCTTGAGATAGAGTCTGAGTTTGCGTAAATCAGACTCCGTATGAAAGAGTTATGGTCTCCGGAAGTTTCAGAATTCGATTTAAAATTCAAACAGCCCGAGAACAAGTTCAAAATTCAAAACTGGACCAGAACTGGGATGGGCGGGAATTTTCCCGCCCAGGACCCAGGTCGACCAAGGGTGTAATGACCCGGACTCTTAGGGGTTAATTTTAAAATATTTAATATGGATTTAAATATTGAGTTAAGTAAATAAATCAATTTTTATAGGGAGTTATCGATTTAAAAATCAATTTCAATTTAATATTGAAAATATTAAATTATCAGAATAAGAAAATGGATTTAGTTGAATTCAAATTTTTATTTGAATTGAAAACAGTTCAAATAATTAATATGAAATTTTAACGGTAATAATATTTGAATATTATCGAGGAGAATAAATAGTTTGAAATTTAATTAATTGTTTTGAATTAAATTTATATCAGTTTAAATTTATATCTTCCACAGACGATCGAATTGAACTTCGTGACCTATCCCAGTGTGTCCGGAATGGTGGTATAACCCTAGGAATGTCAGTTGTTGGGTTCAGAAAGGAGTTCGCGGTCAAGGGGAATTTAAATTAAAGGACACCGTTTCAATTATAATATAAAATAAAATAAAATATCTGGTTGGGTGGTTAGAAAACAAAACAACAAGGCCTAATAAAATGACCTTGCTGTCTAATTTAAAAACCGCACCTCCTCCTGTATAATTCCATGGCAATAAAAACAACCAGGTCCATCCATTCACTCTATAAATCGCGTTTATCCTCTCCCTGTTTCTTTCTTCTGAAAATCAACTCACGTCAAGTCGCGACCGATTATTTGGGTTTTTTTGATGTTTTGGCCATCGATTTGCAAACGGGTTGGTAGGGTCGGGATGTCGGAGGGCAGCAACAACCTGAGGGCTCGACGAGGGAAGGGAGCGTGAGTTGACCTATAGCCGCGCGAGGTAGGGGTGTTTCGATCGAGGAAATCAGAAGCTCGATCGAAGGGGATTTTGCAGTAGCGATAGGGTTAAGGGGTGAATTGGGTTTGTTGTCAGTATCGAAGTAGGAGCTGCTGAAAGGTGCGATGTTTGGTAGAAAATGATTTGTGCGATGTAAATGGAGGCCATTGGATGTTGAGGCGGTGGAGTAAGGTTCGACGCTGACAAGAGGGTTGCGATGTTGGCAAACCCGATGAAGACAGAAAGCTATAGGGAGTAGCTCTTGGTGGCTCGCGATGGAATGAAGCTTAGTAGGGTCAGTACAGTAGAGATGATCGGGAGTGGAAGGGAAAGTGCTGTTGGTACTTGTGCGATGTAGGGATGGATGACTGGGAAGGAGTCGCTGAAAATTTCTGGTGAGGAAGAAGGAATCAAGAGGATAAAAAGGTGAGTAATAGATTTAGTTCTTAATTAAATTAGCTAGTAACATTTTAATTCATTTAAAATTTATAAACTGTAGTACAAGGATTTAAGCTTAGCTAAAGTAAAAAAAATTATTTATTTAATTTAAGTAATTACTGATGATTTAGAGTATGAGTTTATTTCAAGAGAAAAATTTACTTAAGCATTTTTATTTGTGTGAAAACAAATTTAAATTATATAATGTATGGAAATTAGTTTATTTAAAAAGTAAATTAGTTATCTAATTAGTCCATCTAAAGGAAATTAGTTTTAAGGAATAAATTTTGTAAAACTAATAGTTTAGTAAGGTTAATGTTCAAATTTGAATTAATTTACAGGTGGCAATTAATTAAATTTAATTAGCAAATTAAATAAGTGAAGTTTTATTTATATTGTTTTTCATTTGAAAAACAGACGGTTGGAGAAATCACTGTGAAATCGAAATAATTGGTTTCATTGGATATTCGGCAATAAAAAACCACGGTGAGTAAATCTCACCTTTTATTTAGAATTATTTTAATATAGTTAAAAATAATTGTTTGTGCTTGTTTGAATGTTGTCTGATTGTTTTAAAATATATATTAGTTATTTAGGATATATATATATATATACACACATATATATTGGGTTGATGATTGGTTGGAATCCCTCAGTCTCATTAGCGGATGCCCGCGGTTTCATTAGCGGATGATTACCCAAAATGCCCCACGCTATGATAGTGGATGACCTTCATGTAACACCCCACGTCCATTAATGTCACTCAAAAAAGGAATGCATTAACTTCCATGGAGGTTTTAAGTGAGTATAGAACAGTAAAATTACAACAAGACAGATATAAAATAGTACTTGGAAATTTTAAAACTTTATTTCATTGCAGCAGAAGTCAAAACATGTTTGATTACATCATAATACCATAAATCAGAGTCAAGTACAATATCTATCTTGATAAAACAAAATACATAATCCCATTTCATAAATAGCCATTAAACAAAAGATAACAAGCTGGACTTTACTTTAGCAGTCCAAGCTCTCCAAAAGAGATAAGCAATCCAATCAAACACCACTAGAGCTGGGCCCAACCTGAGGACCTAGAGGGGGAAAAAGATAGAAATAGAAGGGGTCAGACATAAAGTCTGGCGAGTATGACAATTCTAACAATACTATTTTCAAAGTAATCAGACTAAGGCATAAGCTGGAGAATAAGGAAATGCCTATGAACTATTGGGTATGACAGAACAGGCAAAGGAAATGAGGTTAACCATGGTAACATTAAAGGCATACCTACTAAAGAATAATTACTATGTTGCACCACACCCGTTACTAATCACTAATGTTAATGACGCTTCCTAATCAATATAGGATAATTACTATACTCTACCGTACTGTACCGTGCTGTACTGTACTAGCACTAACTGCACCCCTACTAGTCACTTTGATCCCTAAATAGAATGATGATAGCTTCGTGTACTATTAGATGTACCCACTATCCTCCACGTTTGACTGTGTATCTCTAGTTGCTATCCTAGGTACCTAACGTGTACCTATCCCTACTAGACGTACCCCCTTAATAATGGTAATTCCATGTACTCCTAGCTGACGTCATAGGTGTCGTCTGCCCCTATCTCCACTGGGTGTACCCTTTTAATACTTAATTAATAATGGTAGCTTCGTGTACTACTAGGTGTACCCACTACCCTGCCCCATTCGATCGGCTCCCTAACTCGTAGATACCCGTGCTGGCCCCACAGTGGGTTGTATCACTCCCCTAAAGTGGCAACCCGATACAACTTAAGGATGCATGGCTTATACCTACACGATGCAACAACGTCTTACCTACCAGCCCAGGTCCACTCACGCATATGAACCCGTTGGACTTGCGTTGCCACCGCTAACCCGTTTTGGCCTCTTATAGTCAAGCCCAGTATGCGTGTCCCGTCCTCGACTTGGGTCGAGCTCACAAAGATACGTTTGGGATACTGGTTGAAATGGGCCTCCCACCAAGCTTCCCACCTAGGCTTGGTCCCCTCTAACACATTCCACTTAACCCCCTTCATGTGCACTTACATGTTTTAAATTTGGTTAAGGGTTTCTATTAGTAATTCCACATGCCACCCAAGGCACCCACTTAACCCCTATGTCCCACTTACATATTTAATTTGGTTAAGTGTTACTAATCGTATTTTCTCATGCCACCCAAGGCACCTACTTAACCTTCTTCTTAGTCATGTTCATTTGCATGTGTGTTTGGTTAAGTCTTACTAATCGTATTTCAAATGCCACTAAAGGCAACCTCTAGATTCCTCATGCCACCCAAATCACCCACTAGATTCCCATGTCCCACCACATGTTTTCTTTCTAAATTCAAGACCATCCCGTTCATTGGGTCAGTTAGGGATAGCCAGGGAGGGCAGGAAACTTGTTTTCCAAACCCAAGCCTAGACACTATCCTCTCTGTCACCCTAGAACCTTCTGGTGTATGTAGATAGAAAGAATGTTAATTATCTTAAGTGATTAATTAATTAATTAATCTTTCCCAAATTTGAATTAACTTCCCTATCCAAATTAATAATTTATTCAAAATTTAATGATGTCCATAATTGACTCAATTATGTCCATCCATTTATGGTATGATAAATCATACCCTTTTTCACCACAAATTCATTATATGCCATTAAAGGCATTTTATACCAATTTCTCAATCCCTATTCAAATTCAAATTAATCCATAATTAACTTATGACCATTTCTACACATTAATTTTCCAATTAATGTCTTAATTCCATTTTCGCCTTTTAAGGCAATTCACATATCTCAAATTTGTTATATGCCTTTTTAAGGCTATTTCGTGCAAATTCTCAATATTAATTCTTTTAATATCACCCCTATCCCACGTTGTACGTTCATACGTTAAACGTAAAATATACGTTAGACACGAATAGTCTAACTCATAGCACAAAGATAAATTATCACAACAACAACATATATGTATATGACTAAAATAGATCTACTCATAAAAAGGGGTGAAACTTGCATATGTGATAGAGGTCCAACACTTAAACTTGCATAGGCTAAGACTATAACTTGCATAAGCTACACATGTTAAAGGTGTCAACTTGTTTGGTTAAATGTCACAGTCTACATAATATAACCCAAATTCATGTATAAACTTGCAACATAATGGTGGTGTGAACTAGTATAGAACTCACACATGTCATGGATCTAATTTTAGATCTAAAATAAGTGTCATGAAACCTACACAATTTTTATTAATCAGTGCCAAAACTTGCATAGGTACATGTATGAATCATCATAGCCCAAACATATATAATATCATGATTTGACTAACATGAACTAACCAACATGGATACTAACATCGTGACTATGTAACATATGTGACATCATTTACAACATATCATCATCTAACTTAATAACATATGTTCATGTATATGGGTACATCTAACTTAATAGACAAATTCCCATAATAAAAATTCATTTAGTCATAGATTCATGCATATGGGTACACCTAACTTAATAGGCAAATTCCCATAATCATGATCCATTTAATTTTTAGAAAAAAACATAAACTTTAAAACATGATCCAATTTGCATAAATAACAACATCATGATTTTACAACTTGTACGATTCAACACAACTTAACATGATATCATAATCATATAACTTATGGATTTCCAACATATGTGTTAACATGAGATCTACAACATATATAAGATTTATGACATAACATAGCATGATTTACACATAGCATAGCATGATAGCATAGCATGATTTTCATCATAGCATGACATGATAGCATAACATAGCATAGCATGATTTTCATCATAGCATAACAAAACATTTAGAACATACATGATAACATAAGATTTTACAATAACATATATGACAATTCACATCATTTTCTTATGTTCCATTTACATCTTAATCAAATTAGTTTGCTAATAATCTTGTGAGAATCATCATACTCACAATTTAAGAAGAAAGAGAGAGTCTAGATTGCTTTTAGAATTGATTAGAATTGGATTAGATTAGCTTTCTTCTACTTTGATTTGCGGCGGCTACTCGAAGTTCCATGGCGACGGCATGACGGCGGCTTCTCTAATTTTTCATATGAATTAGAATGAGAGACTACCCACTTATTTATAGAATTTAGGATTCATTTAGGCCATTAGATTTAACCTAGAAATAACCGCAGCCGTTTAGACAAGATGGGGTTTATCTTATTGACTCAGCAATGAGTCAGAAGTGACTCAGCAAACACTCAACAAATTAATAAACTTCTATTCATGTTTACATTAACTGCCCATATATATATAAATATATATATATATACACACGCACCTATTCATGAATTCAAATAATGCAAATTAATTGCTTGCCTGAAAAAAAAGAAATCGAGCATATAATTTAATTTCCCCTTTTTTTTCTCTACTTTCCTTGCAACATGCAAAATCAATGCATAGTGAAGTTACCTACATACATACATATCTACTTATGCATAAATCTTTCCCTCCAAATAAATTGACTGTATTTATCTTCTCAATTATATATATATATATATACACATATATATATTCAGTATATATATATATATATATATTTTATTTTTATTTTGAACCGCGTTCACACTAAACCGCTTTTTAGCCATTCCCCTAAAATAAAAATATGGCGTTGGCGGGGATCGAACTCTGCACCTCTTGTATGCAAGTCACATGTTCCAACCAAATGAGCTATTATGTCTTTTGCTTACAATTCTTAGAACAATGCTAAACATTATTCTGTTCTCATTCCTCTTTTTCCATGTTTTGCTACAATATTTAATTTAAGGATATCTTTTTCATACGGAGTCCAATTTACGCAAACTCGGACTCTATCTCAAGCAGAATTCCGAGACGAACGCAACGGCGCAACCCGTTTCACCTAATTATTTTTCTAAAAATTAATTATATCTTGATTTTTTTTTATTTTTTTGTATGTTCACAGAAAATACGGGGTGTTACATTCTCCCCTCCTTAAAGGATTTCGTCCCCGAAATCTTCAAGTTAGGAAGAATGTGTCCTACCATCCAATCATCCATCTACTCAACCATCAGGCACAGGCATCCATTGTCCTTAAGAGACTTCTAATGCTTTCATGTTTATATGCATAGTGTGTGTACATGTCCTTATCTAATGCAAAAATCAGGCGATCTACTGATTCAGTTGACCTCCTTAATGCGAACCATGATAGTGCCATGCGTCCATTATGTATGCAAAAGATTCCTAATGATACATATTATTTCTATATACGTGCACAACCATTCATCTTAATGCAGCATCCATATGATAATACAACCACTATTCATTCATTAATTTAAATATGCACACATATTTATATGCAATATGAGAGTGACTGAGCCGATCTAGTGCCTAAAGTGTGTGTATATGCATCCACGAGCAACCACTAGCAAACACTTGCATTCACTTGCATCCATCAAACATAACATGTCTCAAACACATGTTTCAACCATAGGACTACCCTTCTAAAGGTCAAAGACTTAAACGAGAGGATGTACTAAAGATAGGACAAGTATAAGCTAGGCGATAAAGGAGAATATAAAAGACATAACCCCGAAAAGGAAGGGGTACAACAAACGAATCTTCTCTTCCGTCTCCCAAGTAGCGTCTCCTTGATCTTCTTCCCATTGCACTTTGACTAGCTTGACCTCTCGGTTTCTCAACTTCTTAATCTCCGACCCAAGAATGCATGTAGGAGCTAGTCTGATCGTGGCATCTCGCTCTACTTCCACTTCCTTAAGCATGTTCGGCTCCACCACTTTCGCCGTATCATGTAAACACTTCCTCAAACTTTCGTCCCGTAATATACAAAGTTTACCGTCCCTACGCAACCAACCCTTATCATCTAGGGTATACCTACTAAGATGGCTTGATGAATCCCCTCTTGTGAGATTCTCTACTAACTCAACCAACTGTGGGTCGGCTCGCTGTGCCTCTCCAATCCGTCCTAAAAGCATAGGTCTGACCTCTAAGGATGCTAGCGAACCAAGTACAAAATCAATGGATGGTCTAAAGTCAAAGGTAGAGATAAACTCTAAGCTATGCCGCTCAACAGACCAAGGACTCAGTGTCAACCCTTTTCTACTTAAGGCCCCCACCACAACGTTACCCTTGCCAGGGGTATATGCTATTTCGAAATCGTAGGACGCCAAGAACTCCATCCACCTTTGCTGCCTCAAGTTCAGATCTTTCTGAGAGAACAAATACCTTAGCAACTTATGGTCTGAAAGCAACTCCTAAGTCGTGGGTAGGGTAATTCCCCTCATGGACTTTCGATAGTCTTCCTCCATAACACATCACCCTTCCCCAGAGGCTTCCCTAAGATGTAGGGCATGCTCTTCTCCGCTTCTAGAGAAAACCAGGATATTATTCCATGCAAAATTTGTCACAACTGTCCATCTCTCACGCAGACCATCCTAGTCGAACTCGACATCCCCCAAGTGCAAGCCCCAAAGGCCTAAACCAATATTAGACAAACACCCAAGGGATACCTCCTTCGAATTTAGATGACATACATGAGATGATACTAGTAAAACGGCCAAATAACTGAGCACTTAACGGACTCTGGCTGTCCTTGCCAGTCTTGCTCCAAAACCATCGTTGATCTCATAACTGGCTTTGCATTATCCACTAGGCACACACGAAAGCTTACTTCGCTCCTCTAGGTAAACCCCGCTCTACATCGAAGACATCCCCATACTCACGGGCCACACAAACAGATCCCAAATCATCGTTGGATACATCAGAAGATTCTAGGCAACTAAGCATCACTAAACTCCTATGGTCACAAGAAATATGAGGGTCTTTCCATAACGAACCAATAGTCTAACTACCCTCCTTCCCCAATCTAGGATGGCACCACGCCTGGCTAGCCAATCCATCCCTAGAATCAAACTATAGACCGTGAAACCAAGAATGAAGGCGCTGAATTCAAACCCAACGCCCAAGATAGACACTCTCAAATCCCGACAAACCATTGAAGGATGAGCCGAACCACCAACAGGATTTGAGACTAGGATGGGATCCTTAACTAGACTAGTATTTAGGTGCAGTGTTTCAACTAACGAAGCAGATACTAACGAGTATGAAGCGCCAGAATCAAACAAGGTTCGAACAGGATGATAAAGAAAACCAAATTTCAACCTAGACGGTCCTACCCCCATCAGGTATACCAGCCGTGAGGGAATACAACAACCCTCCAGAAGATCCTGTACTTTATTCTTGCCTCTTTGGACAATCCTAATAAGGTGTCCTATTTCTCCAAAACAACTAGCCTTCTTCTCCACATTCTCCATTCGTGACCTCCCACCAAGATGAGGTTTCGTCCTTTATTATCCTAACAGCTATTTGAACCTTCCTCCCATCGTCCATCTTAAAGGTTCCCACAACCCTCCACCTCCTTGGACTAACTTCTAGCCCGACAAACGTCTAAGTCCCTTGAAGTGGTTCTTCCGTCCTTCGTACGGAAGTACTTATTTATCTTAGAAAAAGCATCTATACGCGGAGGGGAAATTCAAAAAGAGAGAAGAGGAAGAGATTCAAAACGGAGAATCGAAGGAAGGATATATGGCTCTTGGGGATAATGTTCTCAAAATAAACCTTTCTTTCAAAAATACTCTTCTACAAACATATTTTTGAAAGTATTCTTTATAAAAATGCTTTTGAAAAATAGTTTTTCAAAATATCTTATCTGTTCTGGTAACCTTAAGCTCTGATACCACGTGTAACACCCCATGTCCATTAATGTCACTCAAAGTAGGAATGCATTAACTTCCATGGAGGTTTTAAGTGAGTATAGAATAGTAAAATTACAACAAGACAGATATAAAATAGTACTTGGAAATTTTAAAACTTTATTTTATTGCAGCAGAAGTCAAAACATGTTTGATTACATCATAATACCATAAATCAGAGTCAAGTACAATATCTATCTTGATAAAACAAAATACATAATCCCATTTCATAAATAGCCATTAAACAAAAGATAACAAGCTGGACTTTACTTTAGCAGTCCAAGCTCTCCAAAAGAGATAAGCAATCCAATCAAACACCACTAGAGCTGGGCCCAACCTGAGGACCTGGAGGGGAAAAAAGATAGAAATAGAGGGGGTCAGACATAAAGTCTGGCGAGTATGACAATTCTAACAATACTATTTTCAAAGTAATCAGACTAAGGCATAAGCTGGAGAATAAGGAAATGCCTATGAACTATTGGGTGTGACAGAACAGGCAAAGGAAATGAGGTTAACCATGGTAACATTAAAGGCATACCTACTAAAGAATAATTACTACGCTGCACCACACCCATTACTAATCACTAACGTTAATGACGCTTCCTAATCAATATAGGATAATTACTATACTCTACCGTACTGTACCGTGCTGTACTGTACTAGCACTAACTGCACCCCTACTAGTCACTTTGATCCCTAAATAGAATGATGATAGCTTCGTGTACTACTAGATGTACCCACTATCCTCCACGTTTGACTGTGTATCTCTAGTTGTTATCCTAGGTACCCAACGTGTACCTATCCCTACTAGACGTACCCCCTTAATAATGGTAATTCCACGTACGCCTAGCTGACGTCATAGGTGTCGTCTGCCCCTATCTCCACTAGGTGTACCCTTTTAATACTTAATTAATAATGGTAGCTTCGTGTACTACTAGGTGTACCCACTACCCTGCCCCATTCGATCGGCTCCCTAACTCGTAGATACCCGTGCTGGCCCCACATTGGGGTGTATCACTCCCCTAAAGTGGCAACCCGATACAACTTATGGATGCACGGCTTATACCTACACGATGCAACAACGTCTTACCTACCAGCCCGGGTCCACTCACGCATATGAACCTGTTGGACTTGCGTTGCCACCGCTAACCCGTTTTGGCCTCTTATAGTCAAGCCCAGTATGCGTGTCCCGTCCTCGACTTGGGTCGAGCTCACAAAGATACGTTTGGGATACTGGTTGGAATGGGCCTCCCACCAAGCTTCCCACCTAGGCTTGGTCCCCTCTAACACATTCCACTTAACCCCCTTCATGTCCCCTTACATGTTTTAAATTTGGTTAAGGGTTTCTATTAGTAATTCCACATGCCACCCAAGGCACCCACTTAACCCCTATGTCCCACTTACATATTTAATTTGGTTAAGTGTTACTAATCGTATTTTCTCATGCCACCCAAGGCACCTACTTAACCCTCTTCTTAGTCATGTTCATTTGCATGTGTGTTTGGTTAAGTCTTACTAATCGTATTTCAAATGCCACTAAAGGTAACCACTAGATTCCTCATGCCACCCAAAGCACCCACTAGATTCCCATGTCCCACCACATGTTTTCTTTATAAATTCAAGACCATCCCATTCATTGGGTCAGTTAGGGATAGCCAGGGAGGGCATGAAACTTGTTTTCCAAACCCAAGCCTAGACACTATCCTCTCTGTCACCCTAGAACCTTCTGGTGTATGTAGATAGAAAGAATGTTAATTATCTTAAGTGATTAATTAATTAATTAATCTTTCCCAAATTTGAATTAACTTCCCTGTCCAAATAAATAATTTATTCAAAATTTAATGATGTCCATAATTGACTCAATTATGTCCATCCATTTATGGTATGATAAATCATACCCTTTTTCACCACAATTTCATTAAAGGCATTTTATACCAATTTCTCAATCCCTATTCAAATTCAAATTAATCCGTAATTAACTTATGACCATTTCTACACATTAATTTTCCAATTAATGTCTTAATTCCATTTTTCGTCTTTTAAGGCAATTCACATATCTCAAATTTGTTATATGCCTTTTTAAGGCTATTTCGTGCAAATTCTCAATATTAATTCTTTTAATATCACCCCTATCCCACGTTGTACGTTCATACGTTAAACGTAAAATATACGTTAGACTTGAATAGTCTAACTCATAACACAAAGATAAATTATCACAACAACAACATATATGTATATGACTAAAATAGATCTACTCATAAAAAGGGGTGAAACTTGCATATGTGATAGAGGTCCAACACTTAAACTTGCATAGGCTAAGACTATAACTTGCATAAGCTACACATGTTAAAGGTATCAACTTGTTTGGTTAAATGTCACAGTCTACATAATATAACCCAAATTAATGTATAAACTTGCAACATAATGGTGGTGTGAACTAGTATAGAACTCACACATGTCATGGATCTAATTTTAGATCTAAAATAAGTGTCATGAAACCTACACAATTTTTATTAATCAGTGCAAAAACTTGCATAGGTACATGTATGAATCATCATAGCCCAAACATATATAATATCATGATTTGACTAACATGAACTAACCAACATGGATACTAACATCGTGACTATGTAACATATGTGACATCATTTACAACTCATCATCTAACTTAATAACATAGGTTCATGTATATGGGTACATCTAACTTAATAGACAAATTCTCATAATAAAAATTCATTTAGTCACAGATTCATGCATATGGGTACACCTAACTTAATAGGCAAATTCCCATAATCATGATCCATTTAATTTTTAGAAAAAAAAACATAAACTTTAAAACATGATCCAATTTGCATAAATAACAACATCATGATTTTACAACTTGTACGATTCAACACAACTTAACATGATATCATAATCATATAACTTATGGATTTCCAACATATGTGTTAACATGAGATCTACAACATATATAAGATTTATGACATAACATAGCATGATTTACACATAGCATAGCATGATAGCATAACATAGCATAGCATGATTTTCATCATAGCATGGCATGATAGCATAACATAGCATAGCATGATTTTCATCATAGCATAACAAAACATTTAGAACATACATGATAACATAAGATTTTACAATAACATATATGACAATTCACATCATTTTCTTATGTTCCATTTACATCTTAATCAAATTAGTTTGCTAATAATCTTGTGAGAATCATCATACTCACAATTTAAGAAGAAAGAGAGAGTCTAGATTGCTTTTAGAATTGATTAGAATTGGATTAGATTAACTTTCTTCTACTTTGATTTGCGGCGGCTTCTCGAAGTTCCATGGCGACGGCATGACGGCGGCTTCTCTAATTTTTCATATGAATTAGAATGAGAGACTACCCACTTATTTATAGAATTTAGGATTCATTTAGGCCATTAGATTTAACCTAGAAATAACCGCAGCCGTTCAGACAAGATGGGGTTTATCTTATTGACTCAGCAATGAGTCAGAAGTGACTCAGCAAACACTCAGCAAATTAATAAACTTCTATTCATGTTTACATTAACTGCCCATATATATATATATATATATATATATATATATATATATATATATATATATATATATATATAGACACACACACACACACACGCACCTATTCATGAATTCAAATAATGCAAATTAATTGCTTGCCTGAAAAAAAAGAAATCGAGCATATAATTTAATTTCCCCCCTTTTTTTCTCTACTTTCCTTGCAACATGCAAAATCAATGCATAGTGAAGTTACCTACATACATATATATCTACTTATGCATAAATCTTTCCCTCCAAATAAATTGACTGTATTTATCTTCTCAATTATATATATACACATATATATATTCAGTATATATATATATATATATATATAATTTTTTTTGAACCGCGTTCACACTAAGCCGCTTTTTAGCCATTCCCCTAAAACAAAAATATGGCGTTGGCGGGGATCGAACTCTGCACCTCTTGTATGCAAGTCACATGTTCCAACCAAATGAGCTATTATGTCTTTTGCTTACAATTCTTAGAACAATGCTAAACATTATTCTTTTCTCATTCCTCTTTTTCCATGTTTTGCTGCACTATTTAATTTAAGGATATCCTTTTCATACGGAGTCCAATTTACGCAAACTCGGACTCTATCTCAAGCAGAATTCCGAGACGAACGCAACGGCGCAACCCGTTTCACCTAATTATTTTTCTAAAAATTAATTATATCTTGATTTTTTTTATGTTCACAGAAAATACGGGGTGTTACACTTCATACCAAGATATCCTGCCACGAAGCAGGATGTGTATTATTTTGTTGACTAACGTCTGTGGATGTAGGAAAATAGGTTGGAGGAATCCAACTGGATTCCTCAAAAATATATTATCTGTTTGTTGTTTGTTTGATTTCATATATATTCATATATGATGTGTTAAAAATCAAATGATTGAAAATTGGTTGATTTGATTGTTTAAATATCACTGGGGCTTGGGATATTGATTTATAAAATACCCTGAAATGGTATTTGAGATTAAAAAGGGAATTTTATTTTTATAAATAGAATTTGAATTTTAAATAAACTATAGATAATATTAACTTGTTTTGAAGATATATAAAATAAGTAACTGAATTTATAAACTCTGTTTATAAATGAAAATGTGGGATTTGAATGGAATTTATAAACTCTGTTTATAAATGAAAATATGGGATTTGAATTGAATTTATAAACTTTGTTTATAAATGAAAAGGTAGGTTTTGAATCGAATTTATAAACTCTGTTTATAAAGGAAAATATGGGATTTGAATTGAATTTATAAACTTTGTTTATAAATGAAAAGGTGGGTTTTGAATCGAATTTATAAACTCTGTTTATAAATGAAAATATGGGATTTGAATTGAATTTATAAACTTTGTTTATAAATGAAAAGGTGGGTTTTGAATCGAATTTATAAACTCTGTTTATAAAGGAAAATATGGGATTTGAATTGAATTTATAAACTTTGTTTATAAATGAAAAAGGTGGGTTTTGAATCGAATTTATAAACTCTGTTTATAAAGGAAAATATGGGATTTGAATTGAATTAATAAACTTTGTTATAAATATATAAATGTGGGATTTTAAGTGAAGTTATAAACGTTGTTTAATAAGGCATAGAATCCAAATGGGATTTATAATACGGAATTTGAATAATAGAATTCAAATGGAGTTTAACTATAGAATTTGAATATAGAAATTCAAAAGGGATTTATCATATAGAATTTGAATATAGAATTCAAATGGGATTTATATTATAGGTTTTGAAGAATAGAAGATAATAGATTTGGATAAATAGAAGTGGAATAGACTAAGAAGTTAATTAATAGATTTAATTAACAAATTGAGTTAAAACGATTGGTATAGTTAAAATAGATTGGACAGGTATAGACATACAGGAGACAGGTTTGGAATAAAGTGTTAGAAGGTATATAAATAGAGTGTCCGACGAAAAGGTACGTATTTAATTCATATATGAGATTTTATGCGCCGTATCGGCTAGCCGCTTGGCTTTTCTTTTTCTTTTTGGATTGGTAAGGGACATGGGAGGCTATTTGAAATATCCCGATGCTCCCGGTACAAAGGAGGTTATGGCGAATTTTTCCTGGAATTTAAGGAGTTAGAATATTTTTAACATAATTTGATAATTAGAAATCAACGTATCGATATATATAGAAGTTGATAAGGAAACGAACTTAGAAATAGAATAGTATAATAAAAAAGGAAGTATAAGAATAAAATCTAGTAAGAATAGAAAGAGAAGTGTATATGTGTTTGAAAGTGAATAAGTAGTTGTATGGTATTGATTATTCGAGTAAGTAGTCACATCTGTTTTGACGTTATAAATGTTATTCTGTCAAGGTCTGAGAGGTAGTTATACCCCAACTTGATTGATTTCATTATTAACAAATAAATAGTAAGATTTCAGGCTCGAAGATCAATGTTGAATAAGAGTTAGTTGAATATAGTATTTGGGTTGTTGTAACGATGTTTTACACAACATCCGTTTTAACTCAAATAAGTGTAAGCTGGGAAATAGAATAATAGAATATTTCCTAAGTACAGAAATAAAACAAGATCGGAAAGAGATAAGTAATTGGAATATTTTTCAATTATAAATTGAATAATAAATATTTCTAAAGTTAGAAAATAAAGGAGGCGATATTCGGAAATGTTTTCCAATAGCGTAAAAAGGCCAATATGGTTATTGAAAATATTTGGTTAACAAATATTGATAAAGAAATAGAGAAGAGATTTAATTAATGGAATATTAATTAAAGGCTTAGTGGTTGTTGGATGTTTGGATGAACACTTGTTTTCTTCGATAGTTAAATCATCGACTATCGAAACACTTGTTTTTATTCGATAGTTAAATCACAGGCTATCGATGTTTTGACCATCGTTGTCAATATGGAGAGACCGATTGGATTATTATCCGAAGAACCACTCCGTATTGGCAGTAGCGTTACGAATCAGATTATATAAAGATAATCGAAGACGGAGTAGAGTGCAAGGACTTTTTCTATTAATAAAAATAGTGCCTTCGGTTCATCCTGTTCCTGGGTGACTTGTATGGATGAATGTCTGACAGAGTATTTCCAGAAAGGTCACGTACATTGATTTCTTCAACCGTACCAAGAGTGGAAGCGGAGAAGGAAACTTATTTTAGCTAACACGTAATGTACTGTTGAAGACGTCAATCGGTGATTTGATGGATTTGACGATGTGGCATTCGAAGTAAATCTGGTGTGATGATAAAGCGTAGCTTCTAGCCTCATCAACCATTAAATGACAGAAATCGGGCAGGCAACATGGCTATGTAGGTCGCACCTATTAGGGTGTATAATCGCCTGATCTAGAGTTTCATTTACTTCTAAAAAATCTATTGTTGATGCTGTCCCATTTGGGAAACGGTTGCTGATCCCAACCGTTGGTGATATACATTCGATACACTCAAGCCAAATGAGTGGTCGGTCATGTGTGGCTGAGTTGCAAGATGTTCTTGTTGAACTCGGTGTATTCTCCTCTAGAGATATACCAGCGGAAGGTGGTTCCATACCTTGTCATAGTTGGAAATCCAATACCCAATACGTGCTTGCGGTTTTGATTGTATATTATATATGTGGAACGTGAGATGCAAACGTTCCACTAGATTGTTATTTACTTGATTTAGACATTATTTTAGTATCAAAAGAGTTTGATATAAAGATCATCGTTCCTTTCAAAGGGATTTTGAAAGATAAGTCAAGTGTTTGGATTCTCATAAGGGAAAAACCCGTTCCGTGTTATACGGCGTGGTCTTATGAGATATATCATTTAGTTTTCTGAAACTGTTTTAAACTATTTACTCATACCAGTTCCATGACTGACCCGGAGTTTATTTTGTTTTGTTCTACCTAAACTCTTGGGTGCCTAAATTTGTACGGGCAGTCAAGTAGTTCAGGATTTTACAGATCTATCTAAAGGAGCTTGGAGCAGGAAGCTTCAGCGTTAGTTATATATAGTTTTGTTCCGCTGTCTTGTAAGTGTCGTACTCTGGTAAGTGTATGTTATACAGTTAAGATTTTGTATTTCAAAAGTTATGATATATTATATTTTGTTCCGCTGCGATGTGAGATTCTGTGTTGTTGTTTCTATTCTTCTTCTATCTTCTTCTTCTAAAAAAAATGTTTCGTATTTTCGTGATATTTGGGTTGGACGTATGATGTATATAGTCAACTCAGATGTTGCGGATCTGCGGGTCATTACAGTTGGTATCGGAGCTTAGGTTGAGTGAATACCTAGGCTTTGTGGAATTGTGCTCATTAGAGATAGGATTAGTAGTATCCTAGAATGAGTTGAGTGTATATATATACGAGAGAGCGTATTTGTTATTTGATATAAAAACTGTTTTATATTGTGTTGACTAGTCCGTTGAGTGGATTATGAATTCTGATCGAATCGTGAGACGTCACGATGTCGATAGGAGTTTATAAACACTTGAACAGAAGATTGGACACGATATTGTTTTAAATAGTTAAGTTGATTGTTAGGATTATAATCGAATGCGATACTAAAACAGAAATAATTATATATATAACCAATGGAATTTGTATATGAAATCAAATATAAAAATGAGATAAATTAAAATTGAATTCAAACCAGAATTAAGAATTTAAAATCCTGGGAGTTTGGGAAAATATTTTTTCTAAATGAATGTCAAGTGATAAAGCACCAAACTCACTTCAGTGGCTGGGAAATAATTCTGATGATGGTCGCAACATCATCAGTGTTCATTTTCGAGTTTCTAAGTGATGAATTGCTGCCTTAGAAAAGTTTTTGATGGAAATTTGTTTGAAAAGAAACAAGTTGTTTGAAAATTCAAATGTTTTGAATTTGAGATAGATATAAATATATGTATATATTTATATTACTTCAAAGGAATTTTGAAATGGGAATTGGAATATAGATTTCAAATAGAAGTGAATCGGAATTGGAATATAGATTTCAAATAGAAGTGAATGGGAATTGGAATATAGAATTCAAATAGAAGTAAAATAAATGAATTTGAACATATATATAATTCAAATAGAAGTGAAATAGAATTTGAATTCAAAGGAAATTCAAATATAGAGTTTGAATAAAGAAATTCAAATGGACTTTGAATATTGTATATATATAGGATTTGAATATTAGAAGTGAAATAGATCGGGAATATTATGAAATGGATTTGATACATATTAAAAATATATCAGAATGGAGATTGAATTTATTATAAACAAAGTTAAAACGTTTATATTTATAAATATATTTAAAACGAGCTCGCCGTAGCGCGGCAGTTCGCAAATTGGCGATTCGAACTTCAATTTAGTATACAGAACTCAGTTGAAGTCGGAATTCTTTGAAACAAGAATCGTCGGGACCGGTTGAACAATAGTTTTCTAATGAAAGAGAAAAATCTGGATTTCGTCGTATAGATTTTGAGTTATGTCAAAATCAAATTTTTAGAAAAGCAGCGCCAGAACCATTATAAAACCATAACGGTTTAATTAAATAAATAAAAGGATTTTTAGGAAATAAAATCCGAATTGGCATTAGAAAAATCCAGAATGGAGATATAAAATAAATATGAACTCCAGTGAAGTAAGTGAAATGATTTTTAAGACAATAATCATATTTCAAATGGTTAAATAGAATTAACTAAATTGGAGAATAATTAGTTAAAGGAAATTTGAATCGAAATTGGATTTTTGGATAAGTGAAAGAAATTGAGAATTTATATTCGAAATCGAATATATAACTCGAGTTGAAAATATAATTAGATTAGTTTATAATTAAGTTGACATATATTTGAACAAGTTATATTCAAATAAAAAGGGTGAAATAGGCAAAACGGTTAATTAGCAACTAGTTAATGGGAATTTGAATGATTGAAATTAAATTTAACTTAAGTAAGTTAAATGGATCGTAATGAATAAATTGAGTAAAATCAATGTGAATGAAATATGAATTGGGTGTGAATAAAGGAAAAAAACCAAAAGAGTTAAAAAGAAAATATATTTGTAAAACAAATACAAAGGAAGTTATGTGCAAACAAATAGAAGGAGAAATATTTGTAAAAACATTTACAAATAGAATTTAAAAGGAAATATTTGTAAAACATTTACAAATAGATTAAATGGAAACATTTATTTATAGAAAATAAATAGAATGTTATAAATGAGATATTTATTTGTTAAATAAATAGAATTTAATCAAAGGAATATTTAGAAGGTGAATAGAAAATGGAAATATGTTTTTAACGGATAAATAGAAAAGATTAACTTTATAAATAACAGTTTATAAATTAAATTAAATATTTATCATTCGATAAATGGAATATATAAGTCTGAACTTATATAGAGAAGAGATATTGGTTTTTAACGCCGATAGTTTTAAATAGAAGGGGTACACAACACTTGTGTAAGTGAAGTAACGTTATTAAAGAGAACATTTATAAAGTGAAGAGCCGTTACTAAAAGTAAATCTTTATAAATGAATAAACGTTATCCAATAGGAGATATTCGAATAAGAAAAGTCGATTAGAGTTAGAAATAATCGATTAGAGTTGGAATAAATCGATTAGAGTAAGAATTAACCAGTTAGAGTTAATCAGTTAGGGTTAATCCGTAGAGTTAATTGAATATTTGTTATTCAATTAGAATTTATCGAATATTTGTTATTCAAATTAAGAGTTAACCAGATAGAGTTAATTGAACATAATTAATCGAATTAGAATTTAATTGAATGTTAGTTATTTAATTAAAGTAGATCGAATATAGTTATTGAGATAAAGTTAGTCAAACATAGTTACTCAGGATAAGTTGCCATTTCGTATGACTACTAGCGTAATTCGTAGGGCTGCAGATAGCCTAGGGCAGTCGGATGTTTCCTGGGGGAATCAGGCGTAACCATTGTGATTGCTGCGATCTAGAGTCAAGCGAAAGGAGTTATCGAATATTAGTTATTCGAATAGAAGCAAAGGAGTTAATCGAATATAGTTTATTCGAAGAAAAGTTTTTGAATCTAGTTATTCGATAGAGAGATTATCGAATATAGTTATTCGAAGGGAGGAGTTATCGAATAAGGATTTATTCAAAAGAGAGTTACGTAAGGAAGTTTGAAATGTTGAGTATCAACATAAATAAGTTCTGAAAAGTTAATGGGTTTGTAGCACTTTTTCTACCTTAGCAATTTCGAGGACGAAATTATTTTAAGTGGGGAAGATTGTAATGACCCGGACTCTTAGGGGTTAATTTTAAAATATTTAATATGGATTTAAATATTGAGTTAAGTAAATAAATCAATTTTTATAGGGAGTTATCGATTTAAAAATCAATTTCAATTTAATATTGAAAATATTAAATTATCAGAATAAGAAAATGGATTTAGTTGAATTCAAATTTTTATTTGAATTGAAAACAGTTCAAATAATTAATATGAAATTTTAACGGTAATAATATTTGAATATTATCGAGGAGAATAAATAGTTTGAAATTTAATTAATTGTTTTGAATTAAATTTATATCAGTTTAAATTTATATCTTCCACAGACGATCGAATTGAACTTCGTGACCTATCCCAGTGTGTCCGGAATGGTGGTATAACCCTAGGAATGTCAGTTGTTGGGTTCAGAAAGGAGTTCGCAGTCAAGGGGAATTTAAATTAAAGGACACCGTTTCAATTATAAAATAAAATAAAATAAAATATCTGGTTGGGCGGTTAGAAAACAAAACAACAAGGCCTAATAAAATGACCTTGCTGTCTAATTTAAAAACCGCACCTCCTCCTGTATAATTCCATGGCAATAAAAACAACCACGTCCATCCATTCACTCTATAAATCGCGTTTATCCTTTCCCTGTTTCTTTCTTCTGAAAATCAACACACTTCAAGTCGCGACCAATTATTTGGGGTTTTTTGATGTTTTGGCCATCGATTTGCAAACGGGTTGGTAGGGTCGGGATGTCGGAGGGCAGCAGAAACCTGAGGGCTCGACGAGGGAAGGGAGCGTGAGTTGACCTGTAGCCGCGTGAGGTAGGGGTGTTTCGATCGAGGAAATCAGAAGCTCGATCGAAGGGAATTTTGCAGTAGCGATAGGGTTAAGGGGTGAATTGGGTTTGTTGTTAGTATCGAAGTAGGAGCTGCTAAAATGATTTGTGCGATGTAAATGGAGGCCATTGGATGTTGAGGTGGTGGAGTAAGGTTCGACGCTGACAATAGGGTTGCGATGTTGGCAAACCCGATGAAGACAGAAAGCTACAGGGAGTAGCTGTTGGTGGCTCGCGATGGAATGAAGCTTAGTAGGGTCAGTACAGTAGAGATGATCGGGAGTGGAAGGGAAAGTGCTGTTGGTACTTGTGTGATGTAGGGATGGATGACTGGGAAGGAGTCGCTGAAAATTTCTGGTGAGGAAGAAGGAATCAAGAGGATAAAAAGGTGAGTAATAGATTTAGTTCTTAATTAAATTAGCTAGTAACATTTTAATTCATTTAAAATTTATAAACTGTAGTACAAGGATTTAAGCTTAGCTAAAGTAAAAAAAATTATTTATTTAATTTAAGTAATTAGTGATGATTTAGGGTATGAGTTTATTTCAAGAGAAAAATTTACGTAAGCATTTTTATTTGTGTGAAAACAAATTTAAATTAAATAATGTATGGAAATTAGTTTATATAAAAAGTAAATTAGTTATCTAATTAGTCCATCTAAAGGAAATTAGTTTTAAGGAATAAATTTTGTAAAACTAATAGTTTAGTAAGGTTAATGTCCAATTTGTATTAATTTACAAGTGGCAATTAATTAAATTTAATTAGCAAATTAAATAAGTGAAGTTTTATTTATATTGTTTTACATTTGAAAAACAGACGGTTGGAGAAATCACTGTGAAATCGATATAATTGGCTTCAATGGATATTCGGCAATAAAAAACCACGGTGAGTAAATCTCACCTTTTATTTAGAATTATTTTAATATAGTTAAAAATAATTGTCTGGGCTTGTTTGAATGATGTCTGATTGTTTTAAAATATATATTAGTTATTTAGGATATATATATATATTGGGTTGATGATTGGTTGGATTCCCGCAGTCTCATTAGCGGATGCCCGCAGTTTCATTAGCGGATGATTACCCTATACGCCCCACGCTATGATAGTGGATGACCTTCATACCGCGATATCCTGCCACGAAGCGGGATGGGTATTATTTTGTTGACTAACGTCTGTGGATGCAGGAAAACAGGTTGGAGGAATCCAACTGGATTCCTCAAAAATATATTATCTGTTTGTTGTCTGTTTGATTTCGTATATATTCATATATGATGTGTTAAAAATCAAATGATTGAAAATTGGTTGATTTGATTGTTTAAATATCACTGGGGCTTGGGATATTGATTTATAAAATACCCTGAAAGGGTATTTGAGATTTAAAAAGGGAATTCTATTTTTATAAATAGAATTTGAATTTTAAATAAACTATAGATAATATTAACTTGTTTTGAAGATATATAAAACAAGTAACTTAATTTATAAACTCTGTTTATAAATGAAAATGTGGGATTTTAATGGAATTTATAAACTCTGTTTATAAATGAAAATATGGGATTTGAATTGAATTTATAAACTTTGTTTATAAATGAAAAGGTGGATTTTGAATCGAATTTATAAACTCTGTTTATAAAGGAAAATATGGGATTTGAATTGAATTTATAAACTTTGTTTATAAATGAAAAGGTGGGTTTTGAATCGAATTTATAAACTCTGTTTATAAATGAAAATATGGGATTTGAACTGAATTTATAAACTTTGTTTATAAATGAAAAGGTGGGTTTTGAATCGAATTTATAAACTCTGTTTATAAAGGAAAATATGGGATTTGAATTGAATTTATAAACTTTGTTTATAAATGAAAAGGTGGGTTTTGAATCGAATTTATAAACTCTGTTTATAAAGGAAAATATGGGATTTGAATTGAATTTATAAACTTTGTTATAAATATATAAATATGGGATTTTAAGTGAAGTTATAAACGTTGTTTAATAAGGCATAGAATCCAAATGGGATTTATAATACGGAATTTGAATAATAGAATTCAAATGGAGTTTAACTATAGAATTTGAATATAGAAATTCAAATGGGATTTATAATATAGAATTTGAATATAGAATTCAAATGGGATTTATTTTATAGGATTTAAATAATAGAAGATAATAGGTTTGGATAAATAGAAGTGGAATAGACTAAGAAGTTAATTAATAGATTTAATTAACAAATTGAGTTAAAACGATTGGTATAGTTAAAATAGATTGGATAGGTATAGACATACAGGAGACAGGTTTGGAATAAAGTGTTAGAAGGTATATAAATAGAGTGCCCGACAAAAAGGTACGTATTTAATTCATATATGAGATTTTATGCGCCGTATCGGCTAGCCGCTCGGCTTTTCTTTTTCTTTTTGGATTGGTAAGGGCCATGGGAGGCTATTTGAAATATCCCGATGCTCCCGGTACAAAGGAGGTTATGGCGAATTTTTCCGGGAATTTAAGGAGTTAGAATAGTTTTAAGATAATTTGATAATTAGAAATCAACGTATCGATATATATAGAAGTCGATAAGGAAACGAACTTAGAAATAGAATAGTATAATAAAAAAGGAAGTATAAGAATAAAATCTAGTAAGAATAGAAAGAGAAGTGGATATGTGTTTAAAAGTGAATAAGTAGTTGTATGGTATTGATTATTCGAGTAAGTAGTCACATCTGTTTTGACGTTATAAATGTTATTCAGTTAAGGTCTGAGAGGTAGTTATACCCCAACTTGATTGATTTCATTATTAACAAATTAATAGTAAGATTTCATGCTCGAAGATCAATGTTGAATAAGAGTTAGTTGAATATAGTATTTGGGTTGTTGTAACGATGTTTTACACAACATCCGTTTTAACTCAAATAAGTGTAAGCTGGGAAATAGAATAATAGAATATTTCCTAAGTATAGAAATAAAACGAGATCGGAAAGAGATAAGTAATTGGAATATTTTTCAATTATAAATTGAATAATAAATATTTCTAAAGTTAGAAAATAAAGGAGGCAATATTCGGAAATGTTTTCCAATAGCGTAAAAAGGCCAATATGGTTATTGAAAATATTTAGTTAACAAATATTGATAAAGAAATAGAGAGGAGATTTAATTAATTGAATATTAATTAAAGGCTCAGTGATTGTTGGATGTTTGGATGAACACTTGTTTTCTTCGATAGTTAAATCAGCGACTATCGAAACACTTGTTTTTATTCGATAGTTAAATCACAGACTATCGAAGTTTTGACCATCGTTGTCAATATGGAGAGACCGGTTGGATTATTATTCGAAGAACCACTCCGTATTGGCAGTAGCGTTACGAATCAGATTATATAAAGATAATCGAAGACGGAGTAGAGTGCAAGGACTTTTTCTATTAATAGAAATAGTGCCTTCGGTTCATCCAGTTACTGGGTGACTTGTATGGATGAATGTCTGACAGAGTATTTCCAGAAAGGTCACGTACATTGATTTCTTCAACCGTACCAAGAGTGGAAGCGGAGAAGGAAACTTCTTTTAGCTAACACGTAATGTACTGTTGAGGACGTCAATCGGTGATTTGATGGATTTGACGATGTGGCATTCGAAGTAAATCTGGTGTGATGATAAAGTGTAGCTTCTAGCCTCATCAACCGGTAAATGACAGAAATTGGGCAGGCAACATGGCTATGTAGGTCGCACCTATTAGGGTGTATAATCGCCTGATCTAGAGTTTCGTTTACTTCTAAAAATCTATTGTCGATGCTGTCCCATTCAGGAAACGGTTGCTGATCCCAACCGTTGGTGATATACATTCGATACACTCAAGCCAAATAAGTGGTCGGTCATGTGTGGCTGAGTTGCAAGATGTTCTTGTTGAACTCGGTGTATTCTCCTCTAGAAATATACCAGCGGAAGGTGGTTCCATACCTTGTCATAGTTGGAAATCCATTACCCAATACGTACTTGCGGTTTTGTGTGAAAACCCGTAACTTCCCCGTAAAGGAAAGTGTCGGATAGTTTGAGAACAAGCCACAACAGAACGCATATAAAAGAACATTTCATTGTATATTACAACAATGCATCAGATTACAAGAATATACAGAGTTTAAATGAATATTACACAGAAATATCAGAGATTTAAATTACATTTAAATACATAGCAGCGGAAAATAATACAATACACAACTAGAAGGAGATATACGGATACAAAGCTTTTCGGATATCGTTCCAGCTGTGAACCAGGATCCTGTGAATATAAATCTGCAAAACCAAAACTACTAGCTGCCCGTGTCAAAATAGGGGCACCCAGAGTTTAGGTTAAAACAATAAACTCCAGGTCAGTCATGGGACTGGTGTGAGAACTAAAACAGTTATAATTCTTTATTTTAAAGTTCGGTAAATCAAGGGACCACGCCGTATAACACGGAACGGGTTTCCTCCCAAGAATACCAGTGCATAAAACAAACAGCGCAATGCTAAATAAAGAAAAAATGAAGCTGTTATAAGACCCAGGTCCCATCACACAATGCAACGCAAGCCGGAGGATAGGGTTTTTTACCTTATAACAGCCAAAGCATGCTTGATACGTTTAAAACACATTATTTGATACTATTATAAGTGCATAGTGTATAAAACAACTTCAAATCATAAGTATCAATCATAGGCGACATGAGCGTCCCATGCCACTATGTTGCCATATATAGGTTTACAAATAAAACCGCAAATGTCACGTATTTGGAAATTGGATTTCCATCTATGAACCGAGGCAAAAGATAGTCCTCAACCGATTCGTGACTCTCTAGCCCGAGCCACAGGCAAGCGCGCAGGCAAGCCTTTAGATCGTCAGGGCCGGTCCACCGATGTGGATTATTATGCCTGAACACTACGTTTCCCCACCCTATGGGGTGTAAGTCTGGTCCGTCTACCGACCAGAATGCATCGGCCGAAACCGATATAACCGAGGCGCCTCGCAACAGCAACAACCACATAAGTCAAACTCGTCAGGGCGTGTAAAACCACTGACGCCACTTCTAGCTAGAAAGAAACGCAAGTCCTCCCTGAGGTCCGTCTCCCGTTTTTGGTTCATACCGGGTGTGAAACACGCGAAGTAAACGTTACACAAAGCTACGCCACAAAGGTCGTGCTTTGATCATCACCACAAGACTTTGCTTTTCAACAGAAGCCTCGATCAATTGCCACTTAGGCATGCCACACAGGCAATTCACTCCATGCGTTTGATATCCATCAATATATAACCCCTGAGCTCGTACGTCTCAGAGAAGGGCGTTAAGCAAAAGAATAAATTCTCCGCCGCCAAACAGATATATATTTAATAGAAATCAATCACACAGACTAAAATCCAATGTCAGACACACAGTCCATTTACAAGTCCGTTCTGGGGCTGAACGAAACCGGAGGCACCTAGTACCCCACATATCCATCGATCTCCAAGTATGTCTGGACGATCACCAACTGTTTCCATCTTCTTGGGTGTACAGCCCAATCAAGATCATCAGTAATCACCCAAACGACGTGATGACTTCCGGTCTTCGACCACCGTCTTCATCTTCGACACCACGTCGAATCAGTTATTCAGAATGGGATAAACCCGGTCTTTCTGAATAACTCGCGTATATATTATAAAAGTGTTACACAAACACAACATACGCCTCATTCCAATTCAGAATATTCTTTTATTCAAATATTCCTATACTTTGGGAAAAGTTCCCATTAATTTTATCCAAGATAAATTCTTTAAATTTATTCTTTAATCTCCTTTGAATATCAATTCAAACTAGTCGGGATTAGCGAACCACACCGAAGTAATCATTTATTTTATTTCCCAATCCCAACCTATTCATCCCATGAAGTAAAACCGGTAATACTTCATATCTAACACCACAGTGTTATCGGTAAATTCAATTACCATTTCACGTTCAAATCTAATTAAAGATTTAACCATCGCCTGGAGCAAAACTGGTGATACTCCATTTTCGATCATTTCAATCTAATTAAAGATTCATTAAAACTCCACTTAGTTTTAATCTTTAACTGGGTTAAAGAATCAGTGTCATTTAAAAAAACACGGTTCACGATAAACCCAAAATCACATTCCATTAATTATCGGGTTAAAGAACAAGTGTTATTTAAAACACTGTTCACGATAAACCCAAAAATAATACCAATTCAATTCCAATTAAATATCATTTAATTGATACACTTCATTAAATCTATATAAAAAGATTTAATCTTTTCTCAACTGGGTTCAAGAACAGTGTTAGTGAAGACACCATTCACGACAAACCCAAATCACATTTGGTATTCAATATAAGGCTCTGGATAGAAAATATATCGGCTTATATTCAATATCAAATTCTACGATTAACAAATGTCGTATTGGAAATAACGATATAAATATATATCTTTCAAATTTCCATAACAACATCCGTAAAATCCCGAATTCCAACATCGAAATATTCCGAAGACAATTTCGATTCAAATCCACTCCAATGCAATCATTGGAAATTCTGGTTATTTTTAAAACCCTTTTTTTTTGCAAATTCAATTTATTTATTTAAAAATAAATAGAATTATATTTCTAGTTCAAAACTAGTTCATTTCGATAAAAATCTATTTTTATCTTTTCAAATATGGAGTTTTTCATCCCAATTTTTCCCAAATCATTTCTTATGATTTTACACAAATTATTACTATTTTTAATAATTTTATCAAGGCCCGTACAATCGATTTCCATCAATGGCCATCGAACTGCACTTACAGCGACCTTTTTCAAATTTGATTTGGACATAATTCCAAATCCAACCGTTAGATTTCAAATTTCTAATATTCATTAGAAAGCTCTTTTCGATACGAACCCAACGGTTCCGGTTTTAGGAGAATCCGACGGTCGGATCTCCCGTAATGTCCGTTTGAAATAAATGGTCGAAATTCACGAACTGCCGCGGCGCGGCGCGTTCTATTCAGGCCATTATATTATATATATAATATATATAATATATATTTCGTCGATTTCTATTTAAAACGAATTATATAAATAGTTTTAAAATTCGTTTCAAAAGCAATTTCAACTTCCATTTCAATTCAAATCAAAATTGAATTCTTCTTTATAAATTCGGTTTAAAATTCATTTCTATTCAATTCAAATTTCAATTCAATTTGAATTCATTTCAATTCGTTTTCAATTCAATTTGAATTCATTTCAATTCATTTCGAGAGCGTTTTCAATTCAATTCATTTCGAAATCGTTTTCAATTCAATTCATTTCGAAATCGTTTTCAATTCAATTCATTTCGAAATCGTTTTCAATTCAATTCATTTCGAAATCGTTTTCAATTCAATTCATTTCGAAATCGTTTTCAATTCAATTCATTTCGAAATCGTTTTCAATTCAATTCATTTCGAAATCGTTTTCAATTCAATTCATTTCGAAATCGTTTTCAATTCAATTCATTTCGAAATCGTTTTCAATTCAATTCATTTCGAAATCGTTTTCAATTCAATTCATTTCGAAATCGTTTTCAATTCAATTCATTTCGAAATCGTTTTCAATTCAATTCATTTCGAAATCGTTTTCAATTCAATTCATTTCGAAATCAAATCGATATAAATATCGTTTACGTCAAAATGGCGTCAATCTAATCAACACGGCTTCATAAATTTCTATTTTCAAATATTCTATTTCAAATATTTCTATTTTAAAACTGGAATGAGGCCCAATCAATTACCATATAAAGTTAATTATATGGATTTTCATACAACACATGTATAATAGCATTGAAAAATAATCAACCATCAACCAAAGTGCACTACACTGTATAAGCATCAGATATAGATATCTAACGCTTATAACAGCCTGTCAATCAATCGATCGACATATTTAATCAATCAGGATGAGTGAACTTCAAATTTCATCCCAACACCCGTGTGGGGTTTCAAACAATCAAACACGGATTTTAGTTGTGCAGTTGGGCGATGTGTAAAATTTATCGTCCCAATCAATGTCATTCAAATAGGTGTACATAAACAAACCGTCCGGTTTGTAAATGAATATTTTATTTTGTTCACTTCACTATTTTCATATTCACGTTAAAAATTATATTTTTAACGATAAAACATTTTATTCTAACATATGAATTTCTATTCAGTTCATTCTTTAAATAAAATGATATTTTTATTTTTCTTACACATTTTAGAAAATTTCGGCGGCATAACGGCACGATACTAGAAACGGGACGAGGCCTAGCCTTATCCCCGGTCTAGTGAAGGCCCACGCCATTCACACATCAATCAAATTCACCAAACAATTCAATTTCAAATGAAATCATCACTAATCTATGCAACCAAACAAACAAGTCCATGGTCTGTGGACGATTGTGTCGGGTGCTACTAAGCACCGTCTGCATCCTAGTATATATATATTACTAGAAAAGAAATTGAAAGGTGAGAAATTCTCACATATAGCTATCCTAGCTCCACGGCACTTCAAATGCAGGAAATCTTCACTGTTCTCGTCTCTTATCACTTTCTTCGCCCGTAGCCACTACATATGTAAAAATCGAATTTTTATTTCGCTATTCCCTATATAAAAATCATATTTTTATTTCGAAGTTCAATATATAAAAATCGAATTTTTACTTCGTTGTTCCATATATAAAAATCACATTTTTACTTCGATGTTCAATATATAAAAATCATATTTTTATTTCGAAGTTCAACATATAAAATCCCATTTTTTTTTACTATGCTATTCAATATATAAAAATCGATTTTTTTTACTTCGATGATCAATATATAAAAATCTTATCATTATATTTTGTTATCTAAAACAAAATATAATTTCCTTTTTCTAAACAAAGTATATTTTTCCTTTCAAAACATATGTATATTTTCTCTTTTCAAAACAATGCGATATATATATTCCAAAACAACATTCCACTTTATATTTTTCAAAATCAACATTCTATTTTATATTTTCAAAAACAAAGCAAATTTTATTTACAAAGCCAATTTTATTTTTATACAAAGCAAATTTTATTTATATACAAAGCAAATTTTATTTTATATACAAAGCAAATTTTATTTTATATACAAAGCAAATTTTATTTTTATATACACTGATTTTAAATATATGTTTTTTTATTAAATAAAAAAAGTAATTTATATAATAAAAAGGGGGAAAACTCACCGCTCAACGTCGGGAGGGGAGGAGGAGGGATCGCCGGCGTCGGGGGCTAGCTGGTGTCGCGCGCCAGGGTGGAGGAGGCGGGTGGAGGCGCTGGGTCCACGGTGGCGTGAAGGGGTGGGTTCCATTGGTCAAAGCTTCGGCTCGCGAGCGGATAAGGGGGTCTAGGGTTTCGGGCTAGGGCTGGAAGGGGACGGTGGCTCGACGTTGGTGGAGGGCGGCGCCCGGGTTCCGGCGATGGTGGCTTCGGGGGAGCGGGGGCGACGAGGGTGGTTACGGGATTTTTTTTTTCTTTTCAGATCTGAGCGATAGAGGGAAATAGGAGAGAGAAGAGGGAAGTTAAATATATATAATTATATTTATATTATTTTAATTTTCCCAAAAGTTGACTTTTCTATTCGATCTCCAAACGAGGCCCAACGACTGTCATCCCTCGCTAATTACCCCCATTCTGAACACAATGGGATATGTATCGTAAGCCGATTCGGCTGTTACAATCAGTTTCCGTTAAATTTACATTTAAATCACTATATTGAATTTTAAACGTACATTTCAAATTACCGGGGTCACATACTAATCCTAAAAATTCCAGAAAAATATTTTCTAACTTCGTATTGACGATACGGTCCTAACAAAACTAGTTTCGTCAAATTCTGAGACCGTTTGAAAAATGACCATTTTCCAGTCGATTAAAATCAACTGAAACTGGTCAAACGCGTTTTCCTTTGCCACGCTCACATATTAAATCGAAAAATTATGAAATTTGAAACCTAGCAATAATTTAACATCACGGACCCAACAAAACTGGTTTCGTCGAAATCCGAGGTCATTTGCAAAATTCCCATTTTTAAGGGCCTAAATTCCATTGCGACTATTCAGAATTTTCAACTGGACATATCTTCTGATTCCCGCTATGAAATCTTGATTCTTCGGATTCGTTGAAAAGATATTATCAATTTGATCCCATTATTTTTGGTTTCACTAAAATCCGGATTGTTTTGCACCCGGTACATTCAATTGAAGTTTGAAATCGAATTATCGAACTACCGCGCCATTTTCAATTCCTTTTATAAATATAAATAAATTATTTATATTCTAACGACGACGCGTATATAATATATACGTTCTAATTATATTCAAAATAAATTTCTCGTCGATATTATTTAAAATAATTCATTTTAAATAATCAAAATTCGCTAAAATCGCAAAAATAAAAAATTTAAACTGGCCCAGATTTTCGGGTTGTTACAATCTCCCCCACTTAAAACTTTTCGTCCCCGAAAAGGAACAAAAGTCGAAAGTGGTTTGATCAATCAGCTCTACGTTCGATCTGGCTTCCATTCTCCAACTCTTTAGTTTCTGAGAATTTTCAAAATTTCAAAAATTTGGCTAACACCCTAAATTTTCGAAAAATTTCGCCATAACCTAGCCTGCACCGGGAGCATCGGGGAATTTCAAATAGCTTCCCCGGTCCTTCAGATCTCAAAAAGAAAAAGAAAAAGCCAAGCGGCTAGCCAATAGGCTCATAAAATCATCATCACCCAAACAAAACAGTAAATTATGTAATAAACATGTACCTATTTGTCGGGCAAACAAATTTTATTCTTCGGCTCTAGCCTCCTTGCTATGACCTGTTCAATGATATGTATGTATATGCAAGCAAATGCGACCAAATTTCAATACAATTCATTATCCGATCAAATTAGGCTTAATGGTTCAAAATTTTCAAACAAATAAACAAACAACACAACTATCAATCAATTAGTGAATTATCATTTCAAATTCATAATTTTGATATATAGTCAAAAATCAGATTTTTGATGCCAAATCACAACAATAGGCCCTATCTAATTTTGGTTCTCACACCAGTCAATAGGAAACATATAGAAATCTCACTTTCGTCACTCGAAAATAAATACTGGCGACAGTGCCCCATCACCAGAATTATCCCCGGGCAACTAGAGTACGATTCTATAACTATCCAGTATATTAAAACTTCGAATACACGTTTGCAAGACGCATATGCAAAATCTTTATATATCGGATTGTCCAAATCAATATAAATAAATAATCAAATACGAATAATTGATTTAAATTTTCAAAACAAAACTTGTTTTTACTTTAAAAATATACTCTTCACACTCGTTCTAGGATACTACTGATCCCATCTCTAACGAGTCATTCTAATTGGATATTACTAATCCAATATCTGATGAATTCTTTCGTATGGTTCTAATGTGTCTTGTTCTCGAGCTCTGTAAACCAAAGCTCTGATACCAACTGTGAAAACCCGTAACTTCCCCGTAAAGGAAAGTTTCAGATAGTTTGAGAACAAGCCACAACAGAACGCATATAAAAGAACATTTCATTGTATATTACAACAATGCATCAGATTACAAGAATATACAGAGTTTAAATGAATATTACACAGAAATATCAGAGATTTAAATTACATTTAAATACATAGCAGCGGAAAATAATACATACACAACTAGAAGGAGATATACGGATACAAAGCTTTTCGGATATCGTTCCAGCTGTGAACCAGGATCCTGTGAATATAAATCTGCAAAACCAAAACTACTAGCTGCCCGTGTCAAAATAGGGGCACCCAGAGTTTAGGTTAAAACAATAAACTCCAGGTCAGTCATGGGACTGGTGTGAGAACTAAAACAGTTATAATTCTTTATTTTAAAGTTCGGTAAATCAAGGGACCACGCCGTATAACACGGAACGGGTTTCCTCCCAAGAATACCAGTGCATAAAACAAACAGCGCAATGCTAAATAAAGAAAAAATGAAGCTGTTATAAGACCCAGGTCCCATCACACAATGCAACGCAAGCCGGAGGATAGGGTTTTTTACCTTATAACAGCCAAAGCATGCTTGATACGTTTAAAACACATTATTTGATACTATTATAAGTGCATAGTGTATAAAACAACTTCAAATCATAAGTATCAATCATAGGCGACATGAGCGTCCCATGCCACTATGTTGCCATATATAGGTTTACAAATAAAACCGCAAATGTCACGTATTTGGAAATTGGATTTCCATCTATGAACCGAGGCAAAAGATAGTCCTCAACCGATTCGTGACTCTCTAGCCCGAGCCACAGGCAAGCGCGCAGGCAAGCCTTTAGATCGTCAGGGCCGGTCCACCGATGTGGATTATTATGCCTGAGCACTACGTTTCCCCACCCTATGGGGTGTAAGTCTGGTCCGTCTGCCGACCAGAATGCATCGGCCGAAACCGATATAACCAAGGCGCCTCGCAACAAAAACAACCACATAAGTCAAACTCGTCAGGGCGTGTAAAACCACTGACGCCACTTCTAGCTAGAAAGAAACGCAAGTCCTCCCTGAGGTCCGTCTCCCGTTTTTGGTTCATACCGGGTGTGAAACACGCGAAGTAAACGTTACACAAAGCTACGCCACAAAGGCCGTGCTTTGATCATCACCACAAGACTTTGCTTTTCAACAGAAGCCTCGATCAATTGCCACTTAGGCATGCCACACAGGCAATTCACTCCATGCGTTTGATATCCATCAATATATAACCCCTGAGCTCGTACGTCTCAGAGAAGGGCGTTAAGCAAGAGAATAAATTCTCCGCCGCCAAACAGATATATATTTAATAGAAATCAATCACACAGACTAAAATCCAATGTCAGACACACAGTCCATTTACAAGTTCGTTCTGGGGCTGAACGAAACCGGAGGCACCTAGTACCCCGCATATCCATCGATCTCCAAGTACGTCTTGACGATCACCAACTGTTTCCATCTTCTTGGGTGTACAGCCCAATCAAGATCATCAGTAATCACCCAAACGACGTGAAGACTTCCGGTCTTCGACCACCGTCTTCATCTTCGACACCACGTCGAATCAGTTATTCAGAATGGGATAAACCCGGTCTTTCTGAATAACTCGCGTATATATTATAAAAGTGTTACAAAAACACAACATACGCCTCATTCCAATTCAGAATATTCTTTTATTCAAATATTCCTATACTTTGGGAAAAGTTCCCATTAATTTTATCCAAGCTAAATTCTTTAAATTTATTCTTTAATCTCCTTTGAATATCAATTCAAACTAGTCGGGATTAGCGAACCACACCGAAGTAATCATTTATTTTATTTCCCAATCCCAACCTATTCATCCCATGAAGTAAAACAGGTAATACTTCATATCTAACACCACAGTGTTATCGGTAAATTCAATTACCATTTCACGTTCAAATCTAATTAAAGATTTAACCATCGCCTGGAGCAAAACTGGTGATACTCCATTTTCGATCATTTCAATCTAATTAAAGATTCATTAAAACTCCACTTAGTTTTAATCTTTAACTGGGTTAAAGAATCAGTGTCATTTAAAAAAACACGGTTCACGATAAACCCAAAATCACATTCCATTAATTATCGGGTTAAAGAACAAGTGTTATTTAAAACACTGTTCACGATAAACCCAAAAATCAATACCAATTCAATTCCAATTAAATATCATTTAATTGATACACTTCATTAAATCTATATAAAAAGATTTAATCTTTTCTCAACTGGGTTCAAGAACAGTGTTAGTGAAGACACCATTCACGACAAACCCAAATCACATTTGGTATTCAATATAAGGCTCTGGATAGAAAATATATCGGCTTATATTCAATATCAAATTCTACGATTAACAAATGTCGTATTGGAAATAACGATATAAATATATATCTTTCAAATTTCCATAACAACATCCATAAAATCCCGAATTCCAACATCAAAATATTCCGAAGACAATTTCGATTCAAATCCACTCCAATGCAATCATTGGAAATTCTGGTTATTTTTAAAACCCTTTTTTTTGCAAATTCAATTTATTTATTTAAAAATAAATAGAATTATATTTCTAGTTCAAAACTAGTTCATTTCGATAAAAATCTATTTTTATCTTTTCAAATATGGAGTTTTTCATCCCAATTTTTCCCAAATCATTTCTTATGATTTTACACAAATTATTACTATTTTTAATAATTTTATCAAGGCCCGTACAGTCGATTTCCATCAATGGCCATCGAACTGCACTTACAGCGACCTTTTTCAAATTTGATTTGGACATAATTCCAAATCCAACCGTTAGATTTCAAATTTCTAATATTCATTAGAAAGCTCTTTTCGATACGAACCCAACGGTTCCGGTTTTAGGAGAATCCGACGGTCGGATCTCCCGTAATGTCCATTTGAAATAAATGGTCGAAATTCACGAACTGCCGCGGCGCGGCGCGTTCTATTCAGGCCATTATATTATATATATAATATATATTTCGTCGATTTCTATTTAAAACGAATTATATAAATAGTTTTAAAATTCGTTTCAAAAGAAATTTCAACTTCCATTTCAATTCAAATCAAAATTGAATTCTTCTTTATAAATTCGGTTTAAAATTCATTTCTATTCAATTCAAATTTCAATTCAATTTGAATTCATTTCAATTCGTTTTCAATTCAATTTGAATTCATTTCAATTCATTTCGAAAGCGTTTTCAATTCAATTCATTTCGAAATCGTTTTCAATTCAATTCATTTCGAAATCGTTTTCAATTCAATTCATTTCGAAATCGTTTTCAATTCAATTCATTTCGAAATCGTTTTCAATTCAATTCATTTCGAAATCGTTTTCAATTCAATTCATTTCGAAATCGTTTTCAATTCAATTCATTTCGAAATCGTTTTCAATTCAATTCATTTCGAAATCGTTTTCAATTCAATTCATTTCAAAATCGTTTTCAATTCAATTCATTTCGAAATCAAATCGATATAAATATCGTTTACGTCAAAATGGCGTCAATCTAATCAACACGGCTTCATAAATTTCTATTTTCAAATATTCTATTTCAAATATTTCTATTTTAAAACTGGAATGAGGCCCAATCAATTACCATATAAAGTTAATTATATGGATTTTCATACAACACATGTATAATAGCATTGAAAAATAATCAACCATCAACCAAAGTGCACTACACTGTATAAGCATCAAATATAGATATCTAACGCTTATAACAGCCTGTCAATCAATCGATCGACATATTTAATCAATCAGGATGAGTGAACTTCAAATTTCATCCCAACACCCGTGTGGGGTTTCAAACAATCAAACACAGATTTTAGTTGTGCAGTTGGGCGATGTGTAAAATTTATCGTCCCAATCAATGTCATTCAAATAGGTGTACATAAACAAACCGTCCGGTTTGTAAATGAATATTTTATTTTGTTCACTTCACTATTTTCATATTCACGTTAAAAATTATATTTTTAACGATAAAACATTTTATTCTAACATATGAATTTCTATTCAGTTCATTCTTTAAATAAAATGATATTTTTATTTTTCTAACACATTTTAGAAAATTTCGGCGGCATAACGGCACGATACTAGAAACGGGACGAGGCCTAGCCTTATCCCCGGTCTAGTGAAGGCCCACGCCATTCACACATCAATCAAATTCACCAAACAATTCAATTTCAAATGAAATCATCACTAATCTATGCAACCAAACAAACAAGTCCATGGTCTGTGGACGATTGTGTCGGGTGCTACTAAGCACCGTCTGCATCCTAGTATATATATATATTACTAGAAAAGAAATTGAAAGGTGAGAAATTCTCACATATAGCTATCCTAGCTCCACGGCACTTCAAATGCAGGAAATCTTCACTGTTCTCGTCTCTTATCACTTTCTTCGCCCGTAGCCACTACATATGTAAAAATCGAATTTTTATTTCGCTATTCCCTATATAAAAATCATATTTTTATTTCGAAGTTCAATATATAAAAATCGAATTTTTACTTCGTTGTTCCATATATAAAAATCACATTTTTACTTCGATGTTCAATATATAAAAATCATATTTTTATTTCGAAGTTCAACATATAAAATCCCATTTTTTTTTACTATGCTATTCAATATATAAAAATCGATTTTTTTTACTTCGATGATCAATATATAAAAATCTTATCATTATATTTTGTTATCTAAAACAAAATATAATTTCCTTTTTCTAAACAAAGTATATTTTTCCTTTCAAAACATATGTATATTTTCTCTTTTCAAAACAATGCGATATATATATTCCAAAACAACATTCCACTTTATATTTTTCAAAATCAACATTCTATTTTATATTTTCAAAAACAAAGCAAATTTTATTTACAAAGCCAATTTTATTTTTATACAAAGCAAATTTTATTTATATACAAAGCAAATTTTATTTTATATACAAAGCAAATTTTATTTTATATACAAAGCAAATTTTATTTTTATATACACTGATTTTAAATATATGTTTTTTTATTAAATAAAAAAAGTAATTTATATAATAAAAAGGGGGAAAACTCACCGCTCAACGTCAGGAGGGGAGGAGGAGGGATCGCCGACGTCGGGGGCTAGCTGGTGTCGCGCGCCAGGGTGGAGGAGGCGGGTGGAGGCGCTGGGTCCACGGTGGCGTGAAGGGGTGGGTTCCATTGGTCAAAGCTTCAGCTCGCGAGCGGATAACGAGGTCTAGGGTTTCGGGCTAGGGCTGGAAGGGGACGGTGGCTCGACGTTGGTGGAGGGCGGCGCCCGGGTTCCGGCGATGGTGGCTTCGGGGGAGCGGGGGCGACGAGGGTGGTTACGGGATTTTTTTCTTTCTTTTCAGATCTGAGCGATAGAGGGAAATAGGAGAGAGAAGAGGGAAGTTAAATATATATAATTATATTATTTTAATTTTCCCAGAAGTTGACTTTTCTATTCGATCTCCAAACGAGGCCCAACGACTGTCATCCCTAGCTAATTACCCCCATTCTGAACACAATGTGATATGTATCGTAAGCTGATTCAGCTGTTACAATCAGTTTCCGTTAAATTTACATTTAAATCACTATATTGAATTTTAAACGTACATTTCAAATTACCGGGGTCACATACTAATCCTAAAAATTCCAGAAAAATATTTTCTAACTTCGTATTGACGATACGGTCCTAACAAAACTAGTTTCGTCAAATTCTGAGACCGTTTGAAAAATGACCATTTTCCAGTCGATTAAAATCAACTGAAACTGGTCAAACGCGTTTTCCTTTGCCACGCTCACATATTAAATCGAAAAATTATGAAATTTGAAACCTAGCAATAATTTAACATCACGGACCCAACAAAACTGGTTTCGTCGAAATCCGAGGTCATTTGCAAAATTCCCATTTTTAAGGGCCTGAATTCCATAGCGACTATTCAGAATTTTCAACTGGACATATCTTCTGATTCCCGCTATGAAATCTTGATTCTTCGGATTCGTTGAAAAGATATTATCAATTAGATCCCATTATTTTTGGTTTCACTAAAATCCGGATTGTTTTGCACCCGGTACATTTAATTGAAGTTTGAAATCGAATTATCGAACTACCGCGCCATTTTCAATTCCTTTTATAAATATAAATAAATTATTTATATTCTAACGACGACGCGTATATAATATATACGTTCTAATTATATTCAAAATAAATTTCTCGTCGATATTATTTAAAATAATTCATTTTAAATAATCAAAATTCGCTAAAATCGCAAAAATAAAAAATTTAAACTGGCCCAGATTTTCGGTTTGTTACATTTTGATTGTATATTATATATGTGGAATGTGAGATGCAAACGTTCCACTAGATTGTTATTTACTTGATTTAGACATTATTATAGTATCAAAAGAGTTTGATATAAAGATCATCGTTCCTTTCAAAGGGATTTTGAAAGATAAGTCAAGTGTTTGGATTCTCATAAGGGAAAAACCCGTTCCGTGTTATACAGCGTGGTCTTATGAGATATCATTTAGTTTTCTGAAACTGTTTTAAACTGTTTACTCATACCAGTCCCATGGCTGACCCGGAGTTTATTTTGTTTTGTTCTACCTAAACTCTTGGGTGCTTAAATTTGTACGGGCAGTCAAGTAGTTCAGGATTTTACAGATCTATCTAAAGGAGCTTGGAGCAGGAGGCTTCAGCGTTAGTTATATAGAGTTTTGTTCCGCTGTGTTGTAAGTGTTGTACTCTGATAAGTGTATGTTATACAGTTAAGATTTTGTATTTCAAAAGTTATGATATATTATATTTTGTTCCGCTACGATGTGAGATTCTGTGTCGTTGTTTCTTTTCTTCTTCTATCTTCTTCTTCTAAAAAAAATGTTTCGTATTTTCGTGATATTTGGGTTGGACGTATGATGTATATAGTCAACTCAGATGTTGCGGATCTGCGGGTCATTACAAAGGGGTCGACCTGGGTACCCAGGTCGACTATGTTGTCGACCTGGGGGTCGACCTGCAGGTCGACATGCTTGGTCGACCTGACCTGCATGGTCTGGTCCTGGCTCAGTTTCTGGGGCTTGGCTATGTCACTAGGGCTGATTTGTCACTTTCTGATTGGCTTCTCTTGGTGGGTATGGTCTGGATTCACTCTATGATCATCTGACGGCTCAAATCAATCTGAAATCCTATAAATACAACCTAACACTCAACCTAAATTCGCACAAATAAAATAGAGCTAGAGCCGTTATGCTGCTGGAAGGAAGCCAAGAATAGCCTCCACTTGAAGAAAGCTTAGAGATGAACAAATCTAATTCAAAACTATAAATCAAAGCAGCGATTATCTACCCAAAGGGAAGCATCTCAATTCCAGAACCCAGAATCCATAATTCAAGTTCGTCGTTTGTTGTAAGAAGTTACTTTTTAGATTTGAACGTCTAGATCTATTTGTGGCATGTAATTAAATGGATATAAGAATATGCCTAATCCTTTCGTTTGAATCGGTGCTTGTATATGCCTTTGGATCTAATTAAGAACTATTGTGATTAATTACCGATGAGACTGTGCCTATGCCTATGACGTTGAAACTATTGTTAATGGCCTAAGACTATGAACATAAGATTATTGCCTATGACTATGAACATAAGACTATGCCTATGCCTATGACTATGAACATAAGACTATGCCTATGACTGTGAACATTGCCTATGACTATGACAAGGACCATTGTGGCTAATCACCTATGATTCATGACTATGAGGTTATTGCCTAGGATGGTGACTATGAAATTGGATCTAAGCTTGATTTTCTATTTAGACATGTTCTTAATTATCCTTGGATCTTGATTTTGGGAATTTTTCTATTAAGATAGGTCTATCCATGTTCTTGATTATTATTCAAACCTTTTCATGTTCATAATGTTATCAGATCTATGCCTGTGATGGTTTAGTCGATTTATTCAGTATATTTATTAGATCTGTAAGTCGTGATTTTGGGATTATTATCTTCTTTCTATTCTTATGCCTATCTTTTCATGGTATTCTTGTTTATTTCCTTTTGTTTAAGAATCTAGATTGACCTATAATCTAGACTGAATCACGATTACGCAAACGATGGGAATACGATTTGGGCAGAACATGAAACTAACATGAGTGTGATTGACAATTTGGAAGTTTGGTATGACATGAAATTTATATAATTTGGCATAATAAATATGTTGGCATGATCTGAATTGGTGGGCGTAAACGGTAAATTGTTGACCGCAAAACATGTAGTTGGCATGTGAATCTAGTTTTGGCATAAATTGTAAACTAGAATATTAAATCTAGTCTTAGCAGGAATTGTAAAATTGGATATTTAATCTAGATTGGGCCAAAAACGTAAATAGGAACATTAAGTCTAGATTAGGCTTAACTACTTATTTGGAACGCCAAATATATGTCTTAGTGATTTTGGGCATGATTATTATGGCGAGTTTGGGAAGGTGGGTTATAGCCTATTCTGATTAATAACTTGAAATTACATGTAATTGTCATGTTTAGCATAATCATGGTTAGTGACACTTAATTTGGTAAAACCTTATAAAAAAGATTTAGAGGGAAAGTGGGCCATAATAGTAATTGTTGATAATATATAATAGAAGAGTGATTATGGCATAAGTAAATTAGGAATTTGTCCTAAATAAGAAATGTGTACATTATAGAAAATACGAATATGCCTAACCCAAGGTTAGATTGAGTTACGATATAAGACTGCCCGGAACCGCCCGGAAAATCCAGCAACCGTAACAATACCTATCTAATGTGGGTGGTTAGAGCATTGAGACCAAAAGGACCCGATGTTAGACTGAGTTGTGGTGTAAATCTACCCGGAACCGACCAGCACATCCAGTAACCACAATAATATCTATCTAATGTGAGTGGTTGGTGCTTTAAAGAATAATTTAAAGCTAGGAAACGGTTAAGCTAGAATGGGAGGGTTAAGTCCATAGGAGCACTTAACCAACATAACATGTTAACAAAACAAGAGTTGTAAGGGTTAAATAACCGTTATAACATGTTGATTCGACAAGTGGGTAAGGTTAAGGAAAGGTTTAAACCGTTATAACATGTTAACCAGACTAGAGGGTGGGGTTAAGTAAAATACACTTAGCCAATTTAACATGTTAACTAGACTAGAAAGTGGAGTTAAGTAAACTTAGAATACTTAGCCATCAGAGTGTGCCAAATGAACAAGGTTAAGTTAAAACATGAAGGGATAATACTTAACCATTAGACCATGTGAATTAAACAGATGTTAGGGTTAAGTTAACTAAGGGAACACTTAACCAATACAAGATGAAGGGGTGGGGTTAAGTAATAAGAAATACTTAACCAATATAGCTTGATTTGTGGTAGGGTTAAGTCAACTTGAACTACTGATAACACTTAACCAGTTTAACATGACAGATGAATGGGTTAGGTTAACTTGAATTGACTAATGACACTTAACCAATCCAACTTGACGAGAAAAAGAACTAAGTAGTAAACCTTAGTTAAGAGGACTAAGTTGTAAACCTTAGTTAAGAAAATGACGATTCAGGAACTAAGTAGTAAACCTTAGTTAAGAGGACTAAGTTGTAAATCTTAGTTAAGAATACGATGATTCAGGAACTAAGTAGTAAACCTTAGTTAAGGGAACTAAGTAGTAAACCTTAGTAGAACACGAGAAGGAGCGAATTTCCATCTGATCTTAAAGAAGGCTCCAACAAACTGGGTTACGAAGCACGCGGCTTCGAGGGGACGTGAGGGTACTCTTGGTATCCCTCTGTAAGGCTGTAAATGATCCGCCTGGGCTCACAGAGGTTAAGGTCTGCGTTAGAAGAACCAAGGGTATGCCTTGGTTGCAATATAAGGAAACCTAAAGACTAGGATAGACCATCGTGATTCGGCGAGACCAGTAGCGCTGTGATAGCAACTCGTCGTCGACCTACCATCTTGAGTCAATCAAAATACGTGAAGCGGAAAGGCGGAGAACTCCAACAGACCATATACTTGCTATCTAGTTATGGTTGCGGATGGCCATATGTTAGTGAGGCATAGGTGGGCCTGCGTATAGTTCTTATTTTTCAAGGTGGCCTTTCATTAGTTGAGGGAGGGGTCAGGTGGGACCATAGCCACTGGAAAAACATTCCTTAGCATCTACATCGGCAGATGTCTGAAAGCTCCCGACCGAGTTCCGTGTTTCTTAATTTGCTCTGCCACGAGACTCAGGTCGCACATATCGAGGACTTGTGCATCTAAACAGCGATAACGATCCACGACACATACATGGGGAAAGTCTAGGAACACATATACCGCTCTGGGTATTGTGTCCTAAAGTAGGGGCGTCGTTCGATAGGTAGCATAATCCCTAGTTGGACCTAGGTCGCGTAAACCCTAAAATCCGAGAAGCATTAGATAAGTCGTGTAAACCCTAGTTGAATCTTGGAAGCACTCGATAGATAAACCCTAGATTAGATCTAGGTAATAAATAATAAATGTACGCCTGAAGGCAACCACAATTACTGGGATTGGGAGCACGTTATCATTTTATAAAGATTACTAGTTGGGTCACTAGTTAGGTGGTGCAGAGATATAGAAACCAGAATAATAGGGTAACCGCGAAGCAGAGAAAGTATGGAAGCATATTCAGTTTACTAGTGTATTCAGCTTGTCGGTAGATCCAGTTTATCAGTACATTCAGTTTTATTTTGCCTTAGCATATCTTGCGTTATCTTGTTAGCCCTATCATTCATGGTATTGTCTTGTAATCAGTTAAATTCATGTCATGTTGTTATTTTACCCGTTCACATGCTGAAAGTTACTGAACTTACCAGACTTTATGTCTGACCCTATTTTTTCTCGCTTTCTTGTCTTCCTCCCCCCCCCCCCACAGGGAGGGAATGTTACTACTTAGCTCGGTTTTCTTTCCAAGCTTGAAGATTAGTCGAAGTTTTCCTTGGATTCACTTTTCCATTTCTATGGCTGGCTCATACTACATTGGGGAATATAAAAGTTATTCTTTATTTTGTAAGACAGATATTCTGGTATTGGAAAACAATTGTTGTACAAACTATTTTATCAATAAAGTAAAGTTTTATTTTCCGCTATTTTGTCTGTCTTGTAATTTATCTGCATCTTTTACCTATAATGCTTCACAGAACTTAGTGCATTCCCATTGTGAGTGACACTAACGGATGTGGGGTGTTACACATGGTATCAGAGCTGAAGGTTACCGGATCAGATAAAAGATTCGAAAAAAATTATTTTCAATGGTTTTAAAAGAAGCATTTTCAAAAGAAAAGTTTTGTTTTAAAGGCATATTCCCCAAAAGCCATACGCACTATCTTCTGATCCTCTGTTTGAATTCTTGTCCCCTTCTTTCTTAACTCTTCGGGGCTCCTGGCTTTCTGGGAGGTAACCTCATCGCGACACGGTTCCATAGGCTTGATAAGACTACGATACCTATTGAAGGGCAAAGTAGTGCCCGACTTCCATCTATAGCTACAGTAGTTTCACCTGCAGCTAGTCTTCTTTCAAAGCTTTGAAGGGTTTTCCATGCGATAGAGGCATATTTTGAGAAACTTGTCAATATGATTACACAGGGATGGTAAAGATGAGGACGAGGGACAGGATTTTCAGAGGGCGAGTACATGTTTTTATCACCAGAATAATTTAGAGAGAGATAGTAAAAGTCTCCATTGGAAAAGTTTAGCTCTTCGTTTTGATCAACCAGTTAGTATTTCTTTGATCTTAGCACTTCGCATTTATCTATTTCCATAGTTGAGTCTCTGCACCTTAGTACTTGTATAGTAGAAGATCCCATTAGCGTCTCAAACCCAATTGGTGGTTCGGCCCGTTTACCTTTGGTTTGTAAGGATTTGAGAATAACTATAATAAGTATTGAGTTTAAGCGTAATGCTTATGCTTTTGGTTTCATGGGCTATGAGTTGATTCTAGGCATGGGGTAATTCTGAAAGGAGGGTAGTTAGACTTTTGACTTGCCTTGGAAATACCCTCGAGATTACGTGTAAAGAATCAGTTAGGCTTAGCTAGCTAGAATCACTTAATACATTTATCGACGATTTGCAATCCGTTAGGGTAGTCCATGAGTACGCAGATGTTTTTGATTAGGTTAGGAGTTTAGCCCTAAAAACGCGGGACAGACTTCCGTATGTATCCAGTTGATAATGAAAAGCCAGCTATCCGATCAACGTCGGTTTTGGAAATGGAGGTCAAGAAGCTTCGCAATCGTGAAGATTAATTAGACAAGGTACATAATAGTGAAGCTCAAGAAGATGCGACTTAGAAGACTGAAGACTAGATACACGCATCATACCCTTTTTCTTAAGGGGTACATCCTTGATCTCTTTTTCTAGGAATTTTATGCATACTTTCTAGCTTTTAAGGTATATCCTCTAGGGCGTATCATCGATCCTTAGGTAGAAGCCAATGGATGTAAACATGTATTTGAAACATGTTATGATTGATGGTTGCAAATGGTTGCTCGTGGATGCATATACACACCATAGGCGCTAGAACGACTCAGTCACTTTCATATTGCATTAGCATATAGGTATTTGCTTAACGGATTTAACTTGATATGTTATCATATGGATGTTGCATATGGATGAATGGCTATGCACACATGTAGTATTTACTAGGGATGCTTGCATACATGATTGGACGCATGGCACTGACATAATTCACATTAAGGAGGTCAACTGAATCAGTAGACCGCCTGATTTTGCATTAGATAAAGACATATACACACACTATGCATATGGACATGAAAGCATTAGAAATCTTTTTAAGGACAATGAATGCATGTGGTTGAATGGTTGAGTAGATGGGTGATTGGATAATAGGACACATTCTTCCTAACTTGAAGATTTTGGGGACGAAATCCATTTAAGAGGGGGAGAATGTAACACCCCGTAATTTTGTGATATTAAGTTTCACTAATTAAAGTATATTTAATTCTAAATGAAAGAATTAACGGAAATGGGTTATGCCATTAGTTCTTCTCAGAATTCTGCTTGAGATAGAGTCCGAGTTTGCGTAAATCAGACTCCATATGAAGGAGTTATGGCCTCCGGAAGTTTCAGAATTCGATTTAAAATCCAAACAGCCCGAGAACAAGTTCAAAATTCAAAACTGGACCAGAACTGGGCTGGGCGGGAATTTTCCCGCCCAGGACCCAGGTCGACCTGGGTGTCGACCTGGGTACCCAGGTGGACTATGTAGTCGACCTGGGGGTCGACCTGCTTGGTCGACCTGACCTGCTTGGTCTGGTTCTTGCTCGGTTTCTGGGGCTTGGCTGTGTCACTAGGGCTGATTTGTCACTTTCTGATTGGCTCCTCTTGGTGTGTATGGTCTGGATTCACTCTATGATCATCTAACGGCTCAAATCAATCTGAAATCCTATAAATACAACTCAACCTAAATTCACACAAATAAAATAGAGCTAGAGCCGTCATGCTGCTGGAAGGAAGCCAAGAATAGCTTCCACTTGAAGAATGCTTAGAGACGAACAAATCTAATTCAAAACTATAAATCAAAGCAATGTTTATCTACCCAAAGGAAAGCATCTCAATTCCAGAACTCAGAATCTAGAATTCAAGTTCGTCGTTTATTGTAAGGCAGTTACTTTTTAGATTTGAACATCTAGATCTATTTGTGGCATGTAATTAAATGGATATAAGAATATGACTAATCCTTTCGTTTGAATCGGTGCTTGTATATGCCTTTGGATCTAATTAAGAAGTATTGTGATTAATTACCGATGAGATTGTGCCTATGCCTATGACGTTGAAACTATTGTTAATGGCCTAAGATTATGACTATGAACATAAGATTATTGCCTATGACTATGAACATAAGACTATGCCTATGCCTATGACTATGAACATAAGACTATGCCTATGACCGTGAACATAAGACTATGTCAATGCCTATGACTGTGAACATAAGACTATGTCTATGCCTATGACTGTGAACATTGCCTATGACTTTGACAAGGACCATTGTGGCTAATCACCTTTGATTCATGACTATGAGATTATTGCCTAGGATGATGACTATGAAATTGGATCTAAGCTTGATTTTCTATTTAGACCTATTCTTAATTATCCTTGGATCTTGATTTTGGGAATTTTTCTATTAAGATAGGTCTATCCATGTTATTGATTATTATTCAAACCTATTCACGTTCATAATGTTATCAGATTTATGCCTGCGATGCTTTAGTTGATTTATTTAGTATATTTATTAGATCCGTAAGTCGTGAATTTGGGATTATTATCTTATGTCTATTCTTATGCCTATCTTTTCATGGTATTCTTGTTTATTCCCTTTTATTTACTAATCTAGATTGACCTATAATCTAGACCGAATCACGATTACGCAAACGATGGGAATACGATTTGGGCAGAACATGAAACTAACATGAGTGTGATTGACAATTTAGAAGTTTGGCATAACATGAAATTTATATAATTTGGCATAATAAATATGTTGGCATGATCTAAATTGGCTATGCATTGGGCGAAAACGGTAAATTGTTGACCGTAAAACGTGTAGTTGGCATGTGAATCTAGTTTTGGCATAAATTGTAAACTAGAATATTAAATCTAGTCTTAGCAGGAATTGTAAAATTGGATATTTAATCTAGATTGGTCCAAAAACGTAAATAGGAATATTAAGTCCAGATTAGGCTTAACTACTTATTTGGAATGCCAAATATATGGCATAGTGATTTTGGGCATGATTATTGTGGCGAGTTTGGGAAGGTGGGTTATAGTCTATTCTGATTAATAACTTGAAATTACATGTAATTGTCATGTTTAGCATAATCATGGTTAGTGACACTTAATTTGGTAAAACCTTACAAACAAGATTTAGAGGGAAAGTGGGCCACAATAGTAATTGTTGATAATGTACAATAGAAGAGTAATTATGGCATAAGTAAATTAGGAATTTGACCTAAATTAGAAATGTGTACATTATAGAAAATACGAATATGCCTAACCCGAGGTTAGATTGAGTTACGGTATAAGACTGCCTGGAACCGCCCGGTAAATCCAGCAACCGTAACAATACCTATCTAATGTGGGTGGTTAGAGCATTGAGCCCAAAAGGACCCGAGGTTAGACTGAGTTGAGGTGTAAATCTACCCGGAACCGACCGGCACATCCAGTAACCACAACAATATCTGTCTAATGTGAGTGGTTGGTGCTTTAAAGAATAATTTAAAGCTAAGAAACAGTTAAGCTAGAATGGGAGGGTTAAGTCCATAGGAACACTTAACCAACTTAACATGTTAACAAAACAAGAGTTGTAAGGGTTAAATAACCGTTATAACATGTTGACTCGACAAGTGGGTAAGGTTAAGGAAAGGTTTAAACCGTTATAACATGTTAACCAGACTAGAAGGTGGGGTTAAGTAAAATACACTTAGCCAATTTAACGTGTTAACTAGACTAGAAAGTGGAGTTAAGTAAACTCAGAATACATAGCCATCAGAGTGTGCCAAATGAACAAGGTTAAGTTAAAACATGAAGGGATAATACTTAACCATTAGACCATGTGAATTAAACAGATGTTAGGGTTAAGTTAACTAAGGGAACACTTAACCAATACAAGATGAAGGGGTGGGGTTAAGTAATAAGAAATACTTAACCAATATAGCTTGATTTGTGGTAGGGTTAAGTCAACATGAACTACTGATAACACTTAACCAGTTTAACATGACAGATGAATGGGTTAGGTTAACTTGAATTGACTAATGACACTTAACCAATCCAACTTGACGAGAAAAAGAACTAAGTAGTAAAGTTATACTATCCCAAGATAGATAAGCTAAACCAAGAGGCGAAACAAAACGGGGTCAGTCACAAAGACTGGTAAGCCCTATCTACTATCAGTATATAAACTAGTAAAGTTAACTGGCATGAGGAACTGAGATGAACATAAGTATGATTACAAGATAGATAAGCTAAACCAAAATAACAGGATGAACTACTGTACCAAGATACACGAGTGTGTCATAATAAACTATGGTGTCAAGATAAATCAAGGTATCACTTTGTCAGGTTTCTATCAAGTATACTATCCCAAGGTATCTATCATGTATAACATCCTAAGGTATTTATCATGTATATTTGCCCTGCACCTCTCGTACTAGTATCCCAACCCGCGTTATGTGTTAACCATGAATGTCCCTTGCCCAATGTCATGTAGTGGTCCATGTCAACCTAATATATAGCATATGTAGGTTTTCCCAACTTGTATGTTTCTTTCCATGTATGAGTTCAGTCCTTTGCCGTAGGCCGTACAGGCTTCCCTATGTAAATCTATATCGCCTTAACGTAGTACCATTTTATCCTTGAAGTTGTTTTGGACTGCTACCCTTGATCTAGTTATGTTTTCTTACCATGAACTATCGATTTATGCCACCTAGGACCACTAGGGATTATGCTACCTAATGAACGTTTCCGTGTCTCGGTTTGGGTTTTAGCCACCTAGGGCTACTAGGGATTATGCTACCCGTCAACCGCGCCCTTTTATCCCACGTATGTATCGTGAATCGTTTTCCATGTCTAGACGCACATGTATCTCAATGTGCCATCCGAGTTCTGTGCCAGGGCAAATCAAGAAATATGGAACTCGGTCGGGAGTTTTAAGTCATCCGCCGGTGCAGATATCAAGGTCTGTTTTTGTATTCGTGGATATGGTCCCACGTGACCCCTCCCTCAACTACTGAAAGGCAAAACAAGAAAAGTCATGTATGAGAACTACGCTACAGCCATCGCTACCCTCATTCCGGACGGCTAACCTCACCCATACCTAGATAGCCAGTATGGTTTGTTGGGTGTTCTCTGCCTTTCCGTACGTACACGATTGACTAAAGATGGTAGGTGGCCGACGAATATGCTATCCAGGGCTACCGTGAAAATATCGCCGACCCCACGCTAATCCACCCCAGTCTTTAGGTTGCTCGCACAGCAACCAAGGCATACCCTTGGCTCTTCTACCGCAGACCTTAACCTCTGTGAGGCCAGGTTTCATGGACCATCCACAACCCCACAGAGGGATACCAAGAGTATCCTCACGTTCCCCGAAGCTACCGCTTCGTCACCCAGTTCGTTGGAGCCTTTATCTAAATCATATATTGCTCCACCTCGTATTTTAAGCGATGACCTACCGTATCGGGTTACTCATCTATCTGTGAACTGGTCCCCATCCCTTGACTAAGAATTATTACTTAGTTCCCTAAACTAAGGTTTTGTCTAATGGGTTAAGTATTGTCATTTAAGTTCATGACTTAATCTGCCTACGAATCATGTCAAGATTTGGCTAAGTATTCAAGTCCAAGACCTAACCCTACAAGTTGGGTAAGTATACCAAGAAGCTCATGACTTAACCTTATTCAATCATCAAGTCAAATTGGTTAAGTATTTGTTTATCTTACCCTATCAGCTTATCGTGGTAGATTGTTTAAGCACAGATTATCTTAACCTCATCGGATTATCGAGTCGGATTGGTTAAGTATAGGTTAACTTAACCCCATCCACTAATCGTATTAGAATGGTTAAGTATATTTAAACGGTCTTGTGACTTAACCCTATCAAGTTCTCACATTAGATTGGTTAAGCATGGTTTCTTAACCTTATAAAATCATCATGTATAATTGATTAAGTATAAGTTACTTAAGCCCATTAAATTATCATGTTAAGTTGGTTAAGTATTGGTTACTTAACCACATTGAATTACCAAGTTTAGATTGGTTAAGTGTTTAACTTAACCCCATCGAATTACCGTGTTTAGATTAGTTAAGTGTAGGTTACTTAACCCCATCTAATTACCGTGTTTAGATTAGTTAAGTGTAGGTTACTTAACCCCATCTAATTACCATGTTTAGATTAGTTAAGTGTAGGTTACTTAACCCCATCTAATTACCGTGTTTAGATTAGTTAAGTGTAGGTTACTTAACCCCATCTAATTACCGTGTTTAGATTAGTTAAGTGTAGGTTACTTAACCCCATCTAATTACCGTGTTTAGATTAGTTAAGTGTAGGTTACTTAACCCCATCCCCTAATTGTCTTATATGGTTAAGTGACATTAAGAAATCAAGCCTGGTCCCACTTAACCTACCCATTCGTGTCATATCGGTTAAGTGTCATTAGTCAAACTTACTTAACCTTATCATGTGGCATTAATTTAATTAATGCACTCTCAACCTCTCACATTAGACTTTGTTGTGGTTACTAGTTAAGCCGGGCGGGTCCGGGTAGTTTTACACCACAACCTAGTCTAACCTCGGGTCTTAAGCGCGACATGACCAACTTCTCACATTGGATCATATTGTTTGTAGCCACTAGTTAAGCCGGGCGGGTCCGGGTAGATTTATGCTACAAACTCAACCCAACCTCGAGTTGGCCATTTTCATGTTTGGTCTAGTGTCTTATTACACTTACAACCCATACGTGTCAAGTTTTCAAGTCCCATGCTCATAGCCAAAGTTACATGTTGTCATCTTTATACCCATTTACCCAAATCATCATTAAAGTTTACCCATAACGTAACCCCAACGCTTTTAGACTCGCATATACATTCGCAACAACGCATAATGGATTAAAAGAAGGAACTTGGCAAAGGTATGACAAAAGGGGTATAAAGCCGCAAGTTAAACATGGTGGCATATGAGACATAATGTGTTCACAAACTTGCATGTTACATTATTAAGCCCCAAAAACATGCATAACCCCAAAACTTAGCATATAGGCGAATCATGGTGATAGATGACATAGAAAAATGGCTAGTAGTTCGCATATAGCATTCTATGCAAGTTAACTTAAGGGATAAGAGAGTTCTTATGTTGCATAATGCAACATTTCAACATAAAGCTTATAGCTTTTAGCCCACAAAATCAAGGTGATGACTTTTACGAATATGCATAGTACAAATATACACATAACATGATAGTTTCTAAGCATGCAACCTACTCAAGTTCAAACCCAAAGCTTGCAACATGAACATTTAACTTCATAGTTAATATCTAAGAGTAGGAGGGGGCTTACCATGCTATGAAGGCACAAATCAATATATAAAAAGATTGAGACGAAGCCACACTAGCAAAAACCCCAAATCAATAAGCTCCAATAAAACCCTTGAGAAAATAATAAGAAAGATCCTTGCTTTGAAGTATAAAGGTTGCAACTTTAGCCTTGAATCGAGCTTAGCAACTCTCATGTAACTTAGAAACACTCAAATGATCATCTAATCTCTCAAGAGAATGAAGATAGAATTTATGACAAGAGGATGGAGGCTAGGGTTTTGAGTGGAGGCCATGATCATTATAAATTTTGGCATAGTTTAGGTTCTAGAATGATTTTTAGTGATTTAGGTTAGGTCCTAGGGTGTTTTTATAGAGATTAGGAGTAGTTTAGGCCCTTAGATTAACCCTAGGATAGATCCAAGCCCTCAAAAATCGTCACAAGCCTCCAAAACAGGACCCAGGAGCCAAAACAGGTGCACCAGGCCGACCTGGCCGACCAGGGAGGTCGACATCCAGGTCGACCCCCAGGTCGACTCTAGAGTCGACCTGGTTGGGGGGAGGTCGACCCTAGTGTCAACCCCCCTGTCGACCTGCCTGGGCGGGATTTTTCCCGCCTACTCTGATTTCCGTGTTTTTGAATTCTGTTTTGAATTCTGATTTTTTTCGTGAAACTTCCGAAGGCCATATCTCGGCCATTCGGACTCCGATTTACGAAATTTCGGACTCTATTTCGCGTATTTTTCCGAGACGAATGCAATGGCACAGTCCGTTTCTCCTGATTCAGATTTTATAATATAATTCTGCCTTGATTCTTGATTTAACATGTTGTTAAATTTCGGGTTGTTACAGGAACTAAGTAGCAAACCTTAGTAGAATACGAGAATGAGCGAACACCCATCTGATCTTAAAGAAGGCTCCAAAAAACTGGGTTACGAAGCATGCGGCTTCGAGGGGACGTGAGGGTACTCTTTGTATCCCTCTGTGAGGCTGCAGATGATCTGCATGGGCTCATAGAGGTTAAGGTCTGCGTTAGAAGAACTAAGGGTATGCCTTGGTTGCAATATAAGGAAACCTAAAGACTAGGATGGACCAGCGTGATTCGGCGAGATCAGTAGCCCTGTGATAGCAACTCGTCGTCTACCTACCATCTTGAGTCAATCGAAATACGTGAAGTAGAAAGGCGGAGAACTCCAACAGACCATATACTTGCTATCTAGTTATGGTTGCGGATGGCCATCTGTTAGTGGGGCATGAGGGGCCTACGTATAGTTCTCATTTTTCAAGGTGTGCCTTTCATTAGTTGAGGGAAGGGTTAGGTGGGACCATAGCCACTGGAAAAACAGACCTTAGCATCTGCATCGACAGATATCTGAAAGCTCCCGACCGAGTTTCGTGTTTCTTAATTTTCTCTGCCACAAGACTCGGGTCGCACATATCGAGTACATGTGCATCTAGACAGCGATAACGATCCACGACACATACATGGGGAAAGTCTAGGAACACATATACCGCCCTGGGTATTGTATCCTAGAGTAGGGGCGTCGTTTGATAGGTAGCATAATCCCTAGTTGGACCTAGGTCACGTAAACCCTAAAATCCAAGAAGCATTAGATAAGTCGCGTAAACCCTAGTTGAATCTAGGAAGCACTCGATAGAAAAACCCTAGGTTAGATCTAGGTAATAAATAATAAATGTACGCCTGAAGGCAACCACAATTAAAGGGATTGGGAGCACGTTGTCATTTTATAAAGATTACTAGTTGGGTCACTAGTTAGGTGGTGCAGAGATATAGAAACCAGAATAACAGGGTAATCGCGAAGCAGAGAAAGTATGGAAGCATATTCAGTTTACTAGTGTATTCAGCTTGTCGGTAGATCCAGTTTATCAGTACATTCAGTTTTTTCTTGCCTTAGCATGTCTTGCTTTATCTTGTTAGCCCTATCATCATGGTATTGTCTTGTATTCAGTTAAATTCATGTCATGTTGTTTTTTTACCTGTTCACATGCTAAAAGTTACTGAACTTACCAGACTTTATGTCTGACCCTGTTTTCTCTCGCTTTCTTTTTTTCCGTCCCCCCCCCCCCCGGTTCATAGAGAGGGAATGTTACTACTTAGCTCAGTTTTCTTTCCAAGATTGAAGATTAGTCGAAGTTTTCCTTGGATTCACTTTTCCATTGCTATGGCTAGCTCATACTACATTGGGGAATATAAAAGTTATTTTGCTTCTTTATTTTGTAAGATAGATACTCTGGTATTGGAAAACAATTTTTGTACAAACTATTTTATCAATAAAGTAAAGTTTCATTTTCCGCTATTTTGTCTGTCTTGTAATTGATCAGCATCTTTTACCTATAATGCTTCACAGAACTTAGTGCATTCCCTTTGTGAGTGATACTAACGGATGTGGGGTGTTACAGTTTGGGTAGGTAATTTAAGGAATTTGTGGAGATTTTGGGTTTCTGATTTGTTCACTGTAAAATGGTGGAGGCACAGATTATGACTGCGTTGACTAATGCAAGGAAAATTTAGGGTTAAACTGGTTTAAGGCTATTTATAGGGTCACACTATAATATAACAAGTGCGAACCCGTGCTACACACACGGGTTAGAGCTATATTTTTTGAAACTATCATTGAATATTAACTATTATTTTTGTCATTAGTGTCCTGTGATTTAACTCAAACCAACAATCTTTTTTGCATAGTTATAGTAAACGACCAAGCGTAAAGTTTAAAAAACAGTTAAAGTACTTTAATGCATTATCAATATACATTTCAACATCAAAATATAAACAGTTCATCCAAAGTGTTGGGGTTCATGCGACCCAAGTATGACTGAATTAAGAACACATTTTTGATGCCAAACAACCAACATTTTTAATAACTTAGCTCATGGAGCTTAATAAACAAATTTCGATAGAGATGTCAATGGATACTCAAAAAATTTGAAATCTGTCATCATCTTGATATATGAAAAACGGATGCAGATATGGGTATGAAAACATCCATATCCAAAGTTTATCCTTTTCATTTTTCCAAAATAACAGTTTAAGCTATGTGTATTAATATTCGATGAAAAATATTTATTTATTATTTTATTAAGTTCAAAGTTTAACATTATATGCATAAAATGCATATTGACCACTTAAAGCTATTCATTATCGACTTATTTATTTATTTAATATTTTAATAATCAGTGGATTTTAAAAAATATATGTTGTACTAAAATTTTCAATTTACGCTTCTTGATTTATTGGTTGTTAGTGGATGAGATAATAATTTGATATTCGTCAAAATCGACAGATGAGGATATCGGATATCCAAAAATGATTTCGAGTACTGATATAGATATGATACAATTCACATTCGAATTTATTCGTTGACAGATCTAATTAAGAGCAATGAGTTTAAAAATTAGAATTTTTTTACTAAAAGAACGAAAAAATACAGTATATCAATAATATTTGTTCTACATCAATTATAATTTAAAAGTTGATAGCTTTACGGTGGTTGAAACTCATAACTTGAGAAAATTAATTTGGCAGACATTATGGAGATTTGCCGGAGAATGAAAAATTAGTGAAATGCTTTATATCTCTACCTAGCAATGTAAGAATGTAAGAATCAAAATTTTATATTATTTACTGACTCGGCTTTAATCCTACTTTTCATATTAGTGTCATGTTATGTTCTATTTTTACATTTATTTATTATAGATGACATACCCACGTGAAAATTAACGTTGCGGTTGCTGCACGTTTCAAGGTATTTTTTTTGTTCTTTAAGGTATTTTTGCAATCAACAACACATGACCAACTTATAATATTTATGTAGATTATACTGAAATGCACCACTAAAGTTTCCTCTAAAGAATGACATAATATAGAAATGTGAGACTGAAGCTTATATAAGGATTGAGTTGGATATGAAAAAATACGCACACGTTAGAAACAGCTCGCATATTCAACAAAACAACAGATATTGTATTTCTCTGAGTGTAGCAGCTAGCACTGAAAGGTCAGTTCAAAAATAAAGCAGCTTTACAGTTGGCACTTTGTTAAATACAATAAACATTACGTGGAAGCTGCACTTCCCATTCAAATGTGTCGTCCACACAAAGCTAACGATGATGCCCTTTCCATTCTTCTATTGTCATAAATAAGAACCATAATGATTCAAACTTCAAGCTTAGGTAGTGTTTGGTTTACCATTTTAAGTTTTGGGTTTTCGTCCATACAAAAATGTGCACAACGCATGCATATCATGAAAAACAACCATTTTAGAAAACAAAGTTAACACACAAAATAAAAAACTACTTTTATCCATTTTTCGTGTTTTGAGAAATGAGAGAAACATGAAGACCAATTCTTCCTTCCATGATTACTACGTCCCCTCCGCGGTCCCCTCCGTCTTCCTTTCATTCTACCATTCCTCCTTCCACACCTTTAATGTTTTGTAATTAATTTTGAAAACTAAAACCTCAAAACTCATTTTTAACCAAACGCACGCTTAGTTTCCATCTTCCCTTCTGTGCACAAAAAACAAATATAGAAACAGCCTAAAACAGCTAGATGACTTCATACATGAGAAACATAGAAATGTAGAAAAAAAGGATACCAGGCTGGAAACATTTCCTTGCATTTTCTTTTAATTTCGTATACCTTGCTTAATTTCAAATCAAATACAATCTATAGTTACCAAAACCACAACACAAAATAGTTTAAAATACTAATAAAGTATAGGTATTATACATATGTAACGCATGGAACGATGACTACAACATCCATTTTACATTGTAACCAATTAGTGAATGCAAGTATATTACGTAAGCTGGAAATATCAATAAATTAATGTCCAGTACAATCTATAAGATGAACGGCACCTTCTCTTTTCAGATGAAGAGGAGGTCTAGATATCATGATTTATACTTGCCCGAATTTGTACATAAGCATTGCTAATATACAACACTGCTCATTTCATATAAATCTGAAGCAACCACTAATTTAATGTGGTACTTTCACCAAAACTGCGAGTTCATGGTTATTTTTTCACAAATGTTTTAACAGAAAACCTCTAGAGGTTATCCCAACATATAAAGAGGAGGTTTTGTAACTTGTTTTGCTGAAGTGTGTATTTACAAACATTTAATGATCCTCCTTATATAGAGGCGAGGGGTCAGATAAGAGGAATCACAATATATAAAGTGAGATGGAGTTGAAGATTTGGAATAGAAAATAACTCTAAGGGGTTCAAACAACTTAATGATTTAACACAGTAGGTCTTATGTGATAATACTCATCTTTTTAGATTGCCAATTAATCTTATTTCCTTAATGTTTGCCTAAAATTTGATCCATATAAAAAAGGCGTCCAAAACAGAAGAAAATGACATCATTGAGGGCATGTTCATATCCATGACTTTTTGCTTCCAATTTTATACCTGGTGGTTTGAGCATATGAATACCTAGGTTCAGGATATGAATCAAATATCAAAATATAGAAAGGGTCAAACGTATACCTTAATTTGTTTTTACATAAAATATAGTTAAAGCCCTTTACTTCTAAAATTTACTATTTTTGATGTTGGTGTTAAAGTTTTCCCTTTTCCATTTTTTTAATAAAAACCATGTTTAATTCATCTTGATGTTACTCCGGCCATTAGTACAATGGAACACAGAATGACTTCTGCTAAAATTTGCCATGAGGTTCATCAAACTCAAATTCCAAGGTAATTAACTTCTTAGGTTCTTAAACTTGTTAGAATACACTACAGAACAATTTTTCACGTGATTAATTAACTAATATTTTTTTTGAATGCTTCTCATTTCAAAGACAATGAACCATTTAATTATATATTATTCACTGAATGATTTAATCTGACTAAAATTCTTAGTAAAAGATTGGACAATATAGATAAATACACGTTGTGATTCATTCTGAAAATATACAGTGATAACACATCAAACCTTTGCAGTTTTTTGAAGGTTACACTATCTGAAGACAGGCCAAATAAGAGAATATGCCAACAATACAACACAAACATGTATTCATCAAAATAGTTGAAATCCATTGTTCTGACGACGGGAACCAAAGTAACGGAATGCAAAGCGAGGGAAGGGAAAATCATTTCTTTGGCATATTAAAATGAAATTAAGTCAGTTAACAGAAAAAAATTAAATGAATCGCAATAATGGAAAGAAATTGATGAAAAGAGATAACAAAAATACCGGAAATGTGAACAAATTGTGAAAAATTGTGAAAAAGCTCAGCAAGGGAGATACCGTACATAATATTGAATTGGAAGTGTTGCAAATTAATTTTGCAGCTGAATCAAACGTATACATAAAGTATAAAACTATTAATGATTTGGTTGGAATTGATTATGCATGCACTAAAATAGCAATTCCGAAATAATTAAAAATATGAAGTAATGGATATTGCAGTTTATAATTCATACTATTTTGTGTTAGCAAGCAATTTCTGCATACCAGATGTGAAGCATGTAACAGCCATCCCATTTGGTTTTGGTGCCCACGCAAACTCGGACAATGCTCCTACATCCATAGGCATTCTAATATCATACACTGTAAAAATGGCAAAACAATTGTAAGGAGATAAATTTTTGAGAAAACAAAAATGGCCTTAAAATAACAATAATAGCATAATGTTGAACAGTGTGATGGTAGAAATACAAACGATGAATAGTTCGTCAGAATCTCCAGATAAACACAGTCAGTTATATCGGTTTCGACTTTTACAGGTAGTGAACTATTAAACATTGCATTATTTATTAGACACATTAAATAACAAAATACACAATGACACAATTTATAATAATAGCTATGCAGTAAAATAATTTTCATTATCGCGAAAGTTATGGGATTCTTCTTACTAAATAGCTACTAATTTCATAGCAAAAATTTAACAATTTTGACTATTGACATGATTTTGAGGAAAATAATCTTGTATAAAGTATGTAAGTTGAGAGAAGATATACGTTTATCATTTTGTAGAGCTACAGCTCATGAACTACGACCCTCAACTACAACTAACATTAAAGGGTTTATGATTTCCAAGGAAAACTTTGCTTCATCAAAACTCTGCAAAAATTCAAATATCTTGTCAGATGATACTGAAACTATTCTTCAAAATCAAGGTATCTGGTAGCTTTACAAAATCAAGTGACCTAGGGGTGTAAAATCTTGAGAAACTCCATTTCTAATAAGCTTTTTAAAAATTTACCCATCGACAAACAGCTTACGTTAAATACATGATATCTAAATATTACAAAATAGAGTGTTCTAGGACTGTAAAATGCCTGCAAGGTAATAAGCATAAAAAATATATGAGTAAAATAAGCATCCGATAGTACCAACATGTACCAACATTAATGGATCGCCACTCCCAATGGTAAGTCAGTATGAAAATTTTGTTTTTACTAATAAGACAGACACTTCATGATTTTGACAGCAACTTCACATATGCATATAATTTGATAAAACCTTAGACTTGAGCTTAAGAAGTGAAATTACAGTTATCAAGAGATCGAACACAGACAATATAAACGATAAAATTGTAGAATGTATGAACTGACCTCTGTATCAAGAAAACATAAAGGATTTCCAGTGGTAAAAATCGGATTAACGAATGCAATGCATTTGCAGGAGTGTTAATCTTGGTCAAAATTCCCACATAAACTAAAGGATTAATTCTGTAGGTTTACATAATTGGAACTGCTTAAAAACTATTGTGCAATTATTATGAAAACAATGGTTTTAACTTTTGATATACTTTAAGATACTAACCAAATTGAGGAAAAACGGTGTAGGTTTCCATTGATTGACTACACTTTATACTAAGTGTCTTGCATACGTCAATCTCGGAAAAGATAAGTTCAGCAAAGACGATAAAAATAATCGTACCTTGACCTAATTGAGAAGCAATTTGTACGAAATAATTTTTGAATGTTCCCGGATAATAGCTATTATCCCTTTAACGACAGACTGGAGCGTCTCGCTGTCACCAAAACCACTGCAGCTACGGAAATGATGCCAATACCCTAATCCAACAATGGGTTAGGGTTGAATACAGTGAATGTACAGACAAAGCGAATAAAATAGTGAACTGTGGCAAAAGCAAAATTAGATGTTCTCCTCACCATGACTAACAAACTAAAAATTACAAATTAGAACGATTATATATATATATATATATATATAGATTGTGGATTCAATGGCACTACATGAAGTAGCATTGGAAACAATGAAGATCAAAGGAAATCGATTTCATGTTTTAAAAGTTTCAGTCCAACTAAATTACAAACCAGCTTTATATATGAAAATGCAATTTTTTTAAAACTGAAATAAAGCACACAACGAATGCGTAGCGTAGGTTTTTTTTGGGTCAACTGTACTACTTACCAGTATAGCGAAAACAAAACACTTACCATATAGAGCCAAAACAAAACACTTAACTTAGTAAGAACGATTTTTTTTAAAACCTTATATTACTTGCAAAGTAGCCCCATAATGATCTCAATGTAGTTTTGTTCTCGTTTAGCTTAAATTCCATTAGGCCTGCAATGGTGCAATTACTATGTATCGTAGATTCCACTCCCACTTCTATGCTGTAATCGGATGGAGTATCTGACAATTTTTGTTTGTGCACTATAATGCATAAACAAAGCATTTATACTTTCATTGTATTCCCGATTTAGCTGCGCTCTCAGATTCTTACAGCTTGATTCAAAATCATCCATGCCACTGATAATGTGTCGCAATATTAAAATCCCTACAAACATAGGTTAGTGAAATGCATATTAAATAAAACTAATACAACAGATAATAATGTATATTACTTGCCAAAGAATTCCCTAGCATTGTTTTGCACAATTTTCATAATAGAATTTAATAATGCATTATAGCAAAATTCTCTGAAGAGATGATAAATGGTAGTCATAAAGGACCTTTATTTTGACTGATAATTGCTTTTTAGTTGAAGTGAGTAAAAAATACATATTCAATTTAGTGTAATGGATAAACATGTCAATTTTATAAAACCTTAGACTTAATAATTGTACCCCATGTTTTACCAATAGGAATTATCCACCTTGAACACCAAAATATATATTGTCGTTCATAGGCATGAGACTATGAATGAACAAAACATAAATTATGATAACTGTTACGAATTAATATTGATTTCTAAAGCTCTACGTAAATATAAACAGCCTTCATAATCCAAAAACAACACAAAGTTATAAATGGCTCATAACCACAATGAAATTAAGTGGATCATAATTACAAATAAATTCGCTGATTTCAATAAAAAGTTACACATATCATAATTGTACACACCAAAACATAAACATGCAACTATCACATAGAAGCTCATCTCACTATTATTTTATCAAATAAAACAAAGATGGCAGCAACAGTAATATATTTATCACACGGTAGGCAGTAAAAATTGGTTTTCTATTCTAGACATGTTAACATCAAATTAAGCAACAACTGCATACATCCAGTTATATAATACATGCCTAACTGCGAATATCACAAAAGTAATTATAAGTTCTTAAAAAAGAAATTCTCACAGACATAATCTCTAGTGCCTAAAAAAATTGGTGTCTGAAATAAGTTAGGGACGTAAACTTAAGTACAAAGTTAACCAAAGAAAAATAATTATAAACATGAAGTTACTTAAATAAAAATTAGTGCAAAGGAACATACATAATCAGAAAGCATATGGCAAAGGCAAGAATTACGTCAAATGGGAGAAGAGCTGGTTGGACACCCTGGAGCAGGCAAATCTATAATGTAATAAGACTGCAAGTAACACCTAACAATTTATAAAATCTGCGTGTACGGGTTGTAGCTATATTTTAATTCCTAATTATCAAAAAATCTATACGTGTTTTATCATCCCAATGATAACTATAATGGCCATTTCATTCAAAAACTTTTTTGTTGAAAATATTGGTTATATAACAATTATTTGAGATAGTTTAAATTCACATTGCTACATAAAATAATATTTAAAGGGCAAAGAAACCAAGTCGAGCACTAACTTTTAAGGCATATTGTAGAAAAATAATTAAATCAAAAAACAATGAATTTTAATAATTAAGTACTAAGGCCCTATTATATTACTAAAATTTTAAGTTCACCTTAATTTCCTATCTTCACTAATTTAACAAAAAATAATGAAGGATGTTTGCAATTGCAATAAAAAGCAAATTCATGACATTTTAACGATTAATATTAGCTATAATATAAAAGTAAACAACCTAAAATGCTAACTGAATATAGTTTTATATTAAAAAATAGCATTGTACTATATCACTTACAATATACACTGTTTGGAAAGCTATTCACGTCTTAGAATATGCATAAAGATGTCAATTGTAAATAATGAAGCAATATATTTTGTTTTCCATACTGTATATTCTTTTTCCTCACATTCACATTAAAATAAGTTTTTATAGCTAACTTTCATTATTTATGAAATACTAATGTGCATCCTTAATATAAAATATTAGAATTTTATCAGTTGCGCTTGGATAGCAGAAGTTTCTTTAAACAAAATAGAAAAATAAATCATCCTTGTAACGAATATCCACTTCTTTTTTTACTTACATATTTATCATTGTTAAACCTGAGGCAAAAAAGATAATGTACGAATTGACTATTAGTTTTGCATTCAAAACAATATTCTACTTAGGTTTTACACTGTCTTCTTTCAGATGATAATTTTATTTTTCATGTTTAAACCTAAATTATATTTATAAGTATATTTTATTTCGATCAAAATTTATTTGTAGAGAAAAAAATGTGTACACTTGAGCTTAAACATCCAACCAGCAAGAATAGGAGAAACCAATCTAAATGTAGTTTATCTAGGTAGTAGCACGAAGGTACCCTGGTTTATACATATACAAAAGATAAGGTGGCAAGTTAATTCTAGTTTTAATATATACAAAACACGGTTGCAAGATGGCTGTAACAACTGGCTTTTTGTTTTTATCTCGTAAAGTCGCAACTAACATTAACTTACATGAACATATTCATCAAATATAAATATAACAGTAATAATAAACTTATATAAAAAATAACTATTGCATGTAGGTTTCAAAATCATGCCTGAAAGAAAATGGGTTTTTGGAACCAAATCTACGACATCATAATTTATGCTTCGGTTCAAGGAAAAGTAATAAAAAACAGAAAGTTATATTAAGATATATATAAGCAATTTAAGGATTATGAACCATAATTTATTCACATGATGACTTTATCCGTATGTCAACAATGATGACAATATCCATTGTGTTTCCCAACCAAAAAAAATGAAATAGAAGAAAATATAATCATGTCAAAGAGGAAAAAATAGTATCACATAGGAAGACACAAAATTTTTATAGCTGAATCTGATAGTTTCCTACTTGTAGCCATTTTATTTACAAAGATGTAAATGGATAGCTCTTATTTAAACTTAGAAGAAGAAAAAATTAAATCAAACATAAATGGATATGGTGAATCTACAAACAACCGATGCCATAAATAATGCCAAAAAGTAAGGGATGCCAAAATAATGCCATAAAGTTCTCAACTGAATGTCCATATGAATACATGAACATGCATCAATGTGCCTATTTATACATTTATTATAGCTTATATAAGATAAAGGTTCAAGAAAAATAATGTTGATAATAGTAGTAAACTGAAAAGTTGTATTAATATGCAGTCATTTATAATGCACACACAAATAGCATAAAAATCGAAAACTGGGTAATGTTATTAAAATTTGAAACAATAAACAACTTAGTAATTGTTAAAGAAGGCAACTTATTATGGATAAATGTGATGGTAACAATAAAGGGAACTGCATGACAATTATAGTTAGAACATTAGAAACTCCAGTGAAGGATAACTAAAGATAGATATTCAGGTTTGAAATGGCAGAGCTCCAGAGAATTCCTACATTGGTCTCAAACTCTTATTTAATCGGCTTTTTTAGGATACCCTTAAACATGCATCTAAAGTTCTCACGTCTATTTAGGAGTTTAATGAGGTTCGCAGACATTCAATAGTCTCTTATTAAATTTGAAACACATTGTCAAACAACTATTTCATGTTTCCTGAGATTTAAACGCCAATTTAATACATACCTGGCTATTGAAGAGTTTCCCATTCAACTTCACTATATATAGTATGAATAATAAAGGTTTAAGCTATTAGACATGTTTATAAAGAGCATAACTTAATTGTTTATTTCTAATTCAAAATGTTTTTGTAAAAGCTATAATAACTTGGGAGTAGGTAGACAGCAAAGAGAAAAATGTAATACAATTGTTTTCTCTCTAACTAAACCATGAAATCGAGAGGAGTAATTTGACATTAATATTTCTCATTAATTGAATGGCCCAAAAATGTGTAACTAGTATCATCAATGCACCTTTCAAATAAGATTTGAACTCCAACGTATTAGAGTCTTCTGCACCTCATCAGTTGGCTATAGCACTACATATACAATCATAATGCGGCAATGCAGTGATATCATCACATAGTTTGAAAGTTTAAATTTAAGTGAATGTTATTATTTCCATTCGTATGTGAGTATGTTCTTCATTGTCGGTTATAAAAAAAACCACTCATAAGATTCCTAATGTTCAGATAAACTATATTTATTTATTCACAAAAAATAATAGCAACAACTTGCTGTAATTTTAATTATAGTCGGGTGGTTGAGGAAATACACTGAATTGTGCGCCTACACAACAGTTGTTGAAACGCATAAAAGCAGTAACTTGGCCCATTTCAGAAATACAAAACAAAAGTCAGTTGTGGCAATGAAAAGTGTTGGATTCATGTCTGAACATAACTACGTCTCTTACCATGAAACAAAGATATAAACCAACCAAACATTAAATTAGATTATTACCACATTCCTGCGCAGACCAACAAATTTGAGCTAATAAATGTACCATACCGTAAGCAAAATCGGATTTATGCAGTGAAGCCCAGAAAGTCAGATTTAGATCTAAAATTGAGTCAATGCAGTAAAAATGACCTAGAAATGACGTAAACCCAAAATTGATTCAGAGCGAACAAAAAAATCCGTAGGAAGAAGACATGCTTACATTGGGAAGAGCCGAAAACTTGGAAGACACACCATCGGTGATGGACAGTCAACCACTAATATGGGGGAAGGAGAAGAGGACCACTACCGCTTAAGAGATGCAGATTAGCTGAGCTCCAATCGTCGCCGTTCGAAGAGTTACTGACTCGGCCGAAGAAATTGAATGGTTGATTTAAAAAAATAGGAGACGGGGAGACAGTCAGTAATAAGAGTGGTAAAAGGGAGTGAAGGTGAGATTTGTAGATCTGAATGGATTTGGACTGGAATGAAAATGGCATAAGATCGGTTTAAAAAAACAGCATGGGGACAGGAAATGAACGCTTATTACGGAAGAAACGATGAAGTAAACAATCCGCGACCTTTCAACTTTATATAATTTTTGGAGGCCTGTGAGTGAACATAGCCGAACTCAGTAATTATAATATAGCATAGATATTATTAATCAAAACTCCGCGATGAAGTAATTGATAAAAACCACTACAAATGATTTCTGTTTTCTGATAAAAAAGCTAATCTTGGTGAAAAAAAGTATTCCGGACCCAATGGGACAAGTTTTGTTGAATTCCGACATCGTTTGAAAAAAATTCCTTTATAAAACCAGAAATAAACACGCGTTTAATTTTTCCACAATCACTAGATAAATCAAATCAACTTGAAACCTTGAAATCCTACAATAATTTGTTAATACGAACCCAACGACACCAGTTTCATCGCATTCTGAGACTGTTTCCCTGGTAGGCTACTTTTATCGCGCACCGAAATACCATTTTTAACGCCAAATTACCCAGTCTCCAAAAATAACAAACTATATACCTATCCTGACTCTAATCAATGATACGAACTCAACGGAATTAGTTTCACGGCCTAATTCGATCGTCTGTTCAAGTTATACCCAAATAACCTTTTATTAAATTAATTACGCGCTATAGAAATTGAACGAGTGTTTGTGGCTACCGTGATCACATACGACATTGGTTTTCCATGCAATTCACCACTGTACAATAATTTAGCGTTACGGTCCCAATGAAACAGGTTTTGTCGAATACGAAGCCCGTTTGCAAAATGGTCATTTTAAAGGCCGATATTTAATAACGATTTCCATAGCGACTATTTCAAATTTTGATTTAGCCATAACTTACAAATTATAACACGAAATCTGAATTTTTCTCTTTCATATGAAAATTAAAATCAATATGGTTCCAACGTTTCTTGTTTCACAGAAATCTGACTTATATCGGATTCTGTATTCTTAGTTGAAGTTCAAAACCAAATATTACGAACTACCGCGCGATTTCGAGATCATTTTATATTATATAAATTATATAACATTCAAACTTCGTTTTAAACAACGAATTAAATATTATAATCCATTAATATTCCAAATATAATATTTAAAATAATAAATTTAAATTAAATACTTGGCTACCAAAAATACGGGACGTTACAATAATCGTGACCTCAAGCCTCATCAAACGGGAAATGACAGAAATTGGGCAGGCAGCATGGCCATGTGGGTCATTCCCATCAGGGGTTTTATCACCTGATCTTGAGAAATTTCAATTGCTTCTTATTCTATTCGTCGCTATATGCTTTTGGTAACGGTTGTTGATCACGTCCGTAAGTGGTAATATGCTCGGTACACTCAAGCTAAATGAGTGGCCATCCATGTATGGGCCGGGTTGTAAGACGTTCTTGTTGAACACAGTGTATTCTCCTCTAGAGATACACTATCGGAAGGTGGTTTCATACCTTGTCATAGTCGGAATCCAATCTCCAATAAGCGCCCTGTGATTTTTGATTTAATATAATATATGGAGCGTGAGATGCAAGCGTTCCGCTAGATTTCTATTTATTTGATTTAGACACTATTGTAATATCATTAGATTTTGATATCAAAATGTTTTTGGTTATCATAAGGTAAAAACCATCCGTGTTTATGTGTGAATCGGTTTTACGATTATCATTTCTTTCGAAAGGACTCTGAAAGTTAAACAAATGGTTAAAGTTTACTCAAACCAGTCCCATTACTGACCCAGAGTTTATTTTGTTAATTTTCCCTAAACTCTTGGGTGCCCAAATTTGTACGGGCAGTCAAGTAGTCAGGATTTTACAGATTCACTTGGAGGAGTTTGAAGTAGGAGGCTTCACCAGTTAGCTATAAACTATCATATTTTCCGCTGTGTATTATGTTTGTATTTGGAAATAGGTGTTTATAACTGTTCCAGAAACAGCTATTGTGCTCTGATAATGGTATGTATATAAAGTTACTGATATGCATTTCAAAGGTTATGTTATTTAATATATTTTATTTGTTCCGCTGTGAGTTTGTGATCTTCGTTTTCATCTAGTCCAATATTTCTTTCTTTCTATTTCTCATCGTCTAACTTCTTTCTAATAATAATTCGTATTTCTGCGCAATTTGGGTTGGACGTGTGGTGTTATTAGTCGACCCAAAGGGTATGGAAATTCGGGCCATTACATTTGGTATTACAGCAAGGTTAACTAATTACCTTGGCTCTATAGCGTAACCCAACTGAGATGGGGTTAGTAGTACCCTAGATTGAGTTTGAGTGTGTATATATGAGCGTGTATTTGTAGGTTTGATACAAAAATGTTTTATATTGTGTTGGTTGGTTCGTTGAGTGGTTTATGAATTCTGGTCGATACATGAAGTACAACTGTATCGATAGGTGTTTCTAAGCTCTTGAACAAAGAAATTCGATACAATATTGTTTTAAAATAGGTAAATGAAATAATTTTGCCCAAAATTTATTTTGATATAAAAAGAATAATTTCTGGGATATTATAATATATGGGTGTGCTGATAGTTATTACAATCAAATGAAAATATGAAATATTGAAATTTATATATATATATATATTTATATTTATATAACCAAAGATAAGTTATATTTGGATAATGTGCACAAATGAGATAAACCAAGACTGAGTTCAAACCAGAATTTAAATCCCGGATTTTTAGAAAATATTTTCTGAAATATTATAAAGGAATATATCATTGTTGTGAAGGATTTTTTGAAAAAAATGGTTTGAAATGGATTTTGAAAGTGATTAAGCACTGAAATCACTTCTGTGGTGAGAAAATAATTCTGATAATAGATCGTGACATTATCGGTATTCATTTTCATGTTTCTGAGTGATGGATTGCTACCATAGTAATTTAGGAATGAAAATTTTGTTTGAAAAGGACAAGATGTTTTAGAAATTCAAATGTTTTGAATTGAGTTGTTTATAAATATGTGTATAAATATATATAATTTCAAACTAGTTTGAAATAAAACCCGGGAATTTGAATTCTGGAATTAAAATTTAACTTGTATAAGTTGAATAGATTAAAATGGTAAAAATGTATCAAATGAATTGAAATTTAACTTTAGTTAAATAAAATTGGATTGAATTAGAAATAATTTTGAATGAAATTAAATAAAGAGAAATGTTGGGATTTGAATTATTAATATGAATTCAAATTAGAATAAGCAAGTTGAATGTATATTGGATGTTGTTAATTGAAATTGAATAGTGATAAATTTGGATTCAAGTGCAATAAGCGGACTGACTTAAATAGAAATCTGATTTGAATTGATAGAATGGAAGTGAACAAATCACAAGTTGATTAGAGAGTTAAAAACTGGAAGTTGGATTGATTTGAAACCAACTGGAAATGGATATGTATATGCGGAGTAGATATTGAATGCATGCAAATGCACGAGAGAGGATTTATGCTTGACAAAAAGTTACATGTTTACAATATTACTTAGGTTTGATGGTTTTATGAACCTATATGGCAAGCCGCTTGGCTTTCTGATTTTTCTTTTGGAGAAGGCCTAGAAAGGCCGGCTGTGGTTGTACCGATTGAGCCGCACAGAGGAGATGCTGGCGAAATTTTTCGAAAATTTAAAGAATTAGAAAATTTTCAAGAATCTTTTTGATAATTTAAAATCGAGTTGTTAATAGTAATCGAAATAAGAAAAACAAATTTGGTTAATAAAATTTCAGGTTGAATAATGAAATTGGTAAATGGATTTAAATTCAATTAGAATGGGTGTGGATATGCAGAAGAGCATATGGATTGAAGACAAGAATGTGATGAGGGATTGTCCAAAAATGGTGGACGGATCATTTGGAAAGAATTATGAATGGTCGAGTATTATTATGAGAATTCGCAGGTCGGGTAAGAAATGGGTTATAAAGATATGGAATATAAGATTTCAACTAAGTAGGTTATGAGGAGTTAGAGTGACAACATTTTTACTACTTAGCATTTTCGGGGATGAAATTCTTTTAAGAGGGAAGGAACGTAACGACCAAGATTTTTAGGCAATTATATTAATCATTTAAAATTTATTTTAAGTATTGTATTTGGAATATAAATGGAAATTTATATGGAATTGATTTAATGAATAATGTTTTAACGTATAATTTATAATTTAATTATAAACGAGCTCGTAATGTCACGGTAGTTCGTTATTTAACATTTTGAATTTTAATTGAATGTACAAGATCCAATATAAGTCGGACTTCTTTGAAACAAGAAACGTTCAGATCTATTTGATTATATTTTCTTAATCAAAGAGAAAAAAATCAAGATTTCATATTGTAGAATTTGTTTTATATTCAAATAAAATTTTCAAATAGTCGCTATGGAATCGTTTATATATTATAAAGTTTTGTTATATAAATAATTCAATTTTAAATAATCCGAACATCATTTTAATTTGAAATATCGAGTTATTAATCCAAATATGTTTATTTTGGAGTTAAATGATGTTACATTTGGATATATACGATAATATGAAGTTATTATTATTAAATTAAATTGTTTTTTAATTCATTTATATTTTATCGGCTTATTCAAGTTTTAAAAATAGCCCTAGTTCAAACGACCTCCGTTTTCAACGAAATCAATTTCATTGGATCTGTACCAATGTACTATTGTCAAATTCCAAATTTTGTAACGTTTGAAGTTATCATTTGGACGTATGTATTAAATCTCTTAGAAATCTGTAAAGGATCTTATCCGAATCTCAGCTTATTTCAAACATTTTGGCTTGGAAATCTTGACTGTACACATCATTTAAATCTGAACTAATCTGGGCATCCGTATAAATTATTGAATGCAGAATTGTCAAGCATTTCAGCTATGGAACCTTGCCAAATCCTTTCTTAGAAATCTTTGGACATGACTGATTGGACAACATATGACATTTTATATAAGTCAAAAAAATGAACTAATAGTGTTGAAGCATCTGTCAATAGCCAGTCCGTTACTTTCCGCTGAAGCCACTACGAATCGTCAACAGGAAGCCACCTACTTTTATATATTCCCAATTATCTTCCTTCGTCCATTTCTACAACCGACTTCTTCCAGAAAAGGAAAATAAAAATAGTGAATCAAACTAAATCCCTAACCCCAATTATTTTCCCCCGATCATATATTTCTTTTAGCAAGCGAATGAACCAAGGAATCCTCCACTACAAACAAGCTGACCCTTTTCCTTTTCGTTCAATTAGCAAAACCAAAGCCTCCATCCAAATAAAAATCGTAAAAATGTAAATTTTGATTTCTTTGAGCTTGAATTTGCGAAACCTTCATCTCGGCAGTGGTTTCATACGGTGCAATGTGGTATCCAACATTGTTCGAACTCAACACCAAATTAGGATTCATCCATTTTGGGGACTATACGCTTAGATTCACGATTTCGTCGTTGTATTTGGGATTAGAATTGGTAGTAGTATCGAGTAGCAATTTTCCGTGGATTTAAGCGAGAAAACCATTCGATCCTTCATGGTTTGGGTCCGCGAGATGCTGTAGAATGCAAGAGAAATAGTGAGTGCGAGCTTTATGGCATTGGAGAGGGGGATTGGAGAATGGATGAAATGAACTGGTCTTCATTTGTAAATGGTAGGGTTAGTTTTATTGTTATTGAGAAGTGAAAAGATGTTGCTCCTCACTCTCTACACTAAGCAGGGATTTTAACGTGATTTTGTTTTTGGAAATATATGCCATCTGTGTTCTTAGAGTACAAATGTGCTTGAAGTTGTGGTTGAGGTGAAGGATACTTCTACCATGACCAAGGACGAGGTTGTTCATTTTAGGTTAGGAGTAAAAGAAGGAAGAATTTTTTTGATAAAAACTGATGAACCGAGATATGTTAATAAAGAAAAATAGAGGATGCGTTAGAACGTAAGTATGGTTTGGGAAGGCAGAATCAAAGTTGAAGAAACGCGGTAGTTGTTAGCCTACTTTGTGAACTAGGCTACACAAAGATTAAAAGATAAAAAGAATGAAGAATGTTTTTTTAGTCAAGTCGGATCGGATCGGATTTTCTTGGTAGAGACAGTACCGCGTAGAGCAGAGAAGGAAGGAGCACAGCAAAGTCGGATCGGTTCGGATGACCCCGATCCGCTCCCCTAATTGGTAATACTTCCGATCCGAACCCAGAGAGTTGAAGTAGCAGTGGTTACAGCCCGTGTTTCCACAAGACCCAGAGCGGTTATACCGACGTTCTCCCCACGTTTGCCACTAATCTGATGCGCTGTTGCCACCATATTCCATCCGAACCCGACAATAGTGGGATGGAGGCCACGTGTACCCGACCCGGAGCCACTTCAGAGGCATTTTCCACCTATAAATACACCTCCAAGGCTCATTTCAAAGGATCTTTTGGCATTTTCAGAACTCAAACTCCTTTACTATCTGAATTTCATCTGCTTATTCAGATTATAATCATCTTTTGAATCATATTGTGAAGGAAATTGAGTGAGTCAATGTATTTTATAAGTGAGAATTGAGTGAAAATCGTTGTTGTACTCGTATTCAAGACATAAAGAGTAGAAAGTGAACGTAGGCTAATTAACGCCGAACCACTATAAATTGTGTGTTTCTTCCGTTTTTTGATTTCATTTCAGTAGAATCATTACTCGTTTGGGTGTTAGAGCCAATTTTGGATCTAACATTTTGGTGCTTTCACTGAGAATTTTATGAATTCTCCGCTTTTTGGGATTATCATTCTACTATTTGGACCTTCAAAGTTCAAAGAAGTTAATCCTTCGTTTTTGACATCTTTAAGTACCTGTTGGTTAATCACTGAAGAATTTGGAAATTATGGCCAAAGGAAAAGACAAGGAAATCCAAAGTAATCAAGAGAATGAAGTGAACGAAGATCAGCAAACAATTGTTGTGACGAGGTCGCGTGGTCAGGATTCTGGAGCAGGCCGCTCCGGTCAGGAAGGACCGATCTGAACCGATGACCCTAATCCGATCCGATCCAGCGACGTTGAAGCCACCCACTCTCCCCATCTGAACCGGTTCGGTCGTATCACTCTGCTCCGATCCGACCCGAATCAAAGTGAAGCTGGAACTTCTACTCGAGCTTCTGCCAATGCCCCGATTCCAACTGCTATGACCAATGATCAGCCTGACCCATCTACACCCGTCACACAAGGAGATTTTTCACGCTTTCTTGAAATGCTCTAGAGTACTAAGGAGGCATTGGAAGCCCATAAACCTGACAGTCTTCGCATGCAAGAGAACATGATCGCCATGAGTAGGGAACTCAAGGAGCTCCAGAGGCAAAAGACACCTTCCCCAACACGTTACCTTGCTGTAGATTATTCATCTTCTTCCGATGAGGGACGTCCTCGTGAAAGAAGGCCGCTTGAGCGACCTCAGAATCTTGATCAGTTAACTTTTGGATCTTTAGGATCCTGCGAAGACTGTGCTCGTGTATTAGGGCCTGATGACCCAATCTTGAAAGAGCCTATGTTGTTGCCCATGCGTGGATCCCTCGTTCTACCCAGGGATCCTAACATTACTAATTCTACGCAACAGCAACTTCTTCAGCCCCTTCCCCTGAGATCGACCGGTAGCGTAGGGAGAAATGTAGAGCAGCCGCAGCTAGAAACAGGAGGTTATCCCCTAACCAGGAACCCAGGGGTAATCCGAATATCAGACCTAGAGAACCTATACAGACATTAACAAATGCCGATGTGTGGGCGATGGTGCATCAGATTATGTCCGAAAGCCGACGATACACTAACGAGGACTGGGGCATTGAGCGAAGTCATACCCCCTTCACAGATGATATATTGGACTTCCAGTTCCCTCGGCGATTCAACTTGCCACAAATGGATCGATATTCAGGAAGAACGGACCCGGGACAGCATTTGATGAGGTACGCATGGTTCATGAATGCCGCAGCAGCTCCAGATGCTATAAAATGCAAGGCCTTTCCAATTTACCTAGAAGACGTGGCATTAATGTGGTTCACCCGACTCCCTCCACGGTCAATGTCAAACTTCATAGAATTAAGTGAGCGCTTTATGAACCAGTTTCGACTTCACGCCTGCAAATCCAATAGCATCATAGAGGAGTCAAGAATTAAACAGGCTCCAGGCGAATCTCTGAAATCATATTTGGACCGCTTCAACCGAGACGTCACCGAAGTTACTAACCCTCATGAACCCACTGTTCTGATGGCTTTAATAGAAGGAGTTGACCCAGACACAGAATTTGGGGATTATCTATCCGGGAAACCGCCCCTTATTAGGGAATTGTTCTATGAAAAAACTAATATTCGCTTAAGGCAAGAAGTATCTCATGAAAACAGGAAGAGAAAGTCTGAAGGGGCCTCAAGGGAAGGTGTCCAAAGTAATGTTGCTGTGAAACAATCTGGTGACAGTTCAGGGAAGGTTGAAGTGAACGTCGGCAACCAGAATGGAGGTAACAGCAATAACAATGGAAACAACAATAGGAGAAGTAGGAACCGAGGGAACAATTCCAGTAAAAGACCTCGATTCCAAACTTTCGAAAACTATTCGCCATTGAATGATACCTTGGAAAACATTTATTTGGACATATATAGCATATTGCAATACAAGAAACCACCACCCAGAGACTCCACTGAAAAAGAGATCGCAACGGGAAAGTTTTGTTTGTTCCATGAAACCCACGGTCATTCCACCAACGAATGCCGTCATTTGAGAGATATAGTTGAAAGATTGCTGCGGGAAGGGAAGTTAGACGAGCAAAAGTTGTCCCAAGGGACAGGGGGCAAGGGGGACAATCCCCGGACCAAAACCAGCCTACTTCAAAAACCACAGCCTAGCAAAAAAGTTAAGGGGATCGTTATCAATACCATTATAGGCGGACCCCACCTAGCTAGTCATAGTTTCAAAGCGATGGATCAGTATGTCAATGCCGCCAAGCACTTTGAGGTAGGAGAATGCAGTAACCTCGAGGACATTACTCTAGTAAAACAACAAAAGACGATGTCAGACGACGTCATATTCCGTAGTAGAGATGGTTCCGGAATTCAATCGCCAACTGAAGATCCACTGGTAATTACCACGACCATTGGCCCTGCTTTAGTCCATAAAGTGTTGGTGGACAATGGGAGCTCGGTCAATATCCTCTTCAAGAAAGCTTTTGAACAAATGAGACTCGAAGCAAAAGATCTAAAACCCTGCGAAGGATGGATACGTGGCTTAAATGGGGGTGTCAACGGCTCCGATGGGCTACGTAAAATTACCGGTAACATTAGGACAGGGAGATCGCCAGAGAGTGAGGATCCTGCCATTTGTGGTTTTGGATGTAGAGTCACCCTACAATGCTTTCCTAGGCTGACTGGCCCTTGCCGAGTTTAGGGCATGTATTACACCTTGGTGCTTGCTGCTTAAATTCCCGACTGATGCAGGAATTGGGGTGATGAGAGGCAACCAAGCTACGGGACGAGCTTGTTACATGAAGGAGTTGAAGATGCTAATGAAGGGGTTGAATATAGAAACTAAGGACGATTCTCCTACTTCGAAGGAAAACTCAGCATAGTAATTAAGGGGTCCAGCCCCAAGAGAGTCGCCCTTAGATGTTCTCGAGGATATAGATCCCAAAGAGGATAGAGAACCCGAGGATAGAAAGCCGACACCTAACGAGATAACAATAGTATACCTATTGATGAGACATATTCAACAAAAGTACTAAAGATCGGCTCGTAACTAGATCTAGTTCGAGCAAAAGAGATGGCAGATTTCTTAAGGGCAAATCTGGATGTGTTTGCCTGTACTCACGCTGACATGTGTGGGATTTCGCCTGCCATTATGAGCCACACTTTATGCATTAATCCAAAGCACCCACCGGTCAAACAAAAGTGATGGATGTTAGGCCCAGAGCGGTCAGCAGCTTTGAAAGAAGAGGTAGAGAAATTAAAGGATAATGGATTCATTAAGGATTCGAAATATCCCGACTGGATATTCAATCCTGTCCTGGTCAAAAAAATTAACGGGAAGTGGCGTACATGTATCGACTTCTCTGACTCGAAAAAGGCTTGCCCAAAGGATAACTTTCTTCTTCCCAGAATTGATCAGCTAGTAGACTCGACGACTGGACACGAGCTTTTATCCTTTATGGATGCCTATTCGGGGTACAATCAAATTCCCATGCACATACCAGATCAGGACATACAAGTTTCATCACAGACTTGGGGTTATATTGTTATGTGGTAATGCCATTTAGGTTAAAGAATGCAAGAGCCATGTACCAGCGTTTGGTCAACTGCATGTTCTATAATCAAATCGGGAAAACCATGGAGGTTTATATGGATGACATTCTTGTGAAGTCTAAACAATCGTCCGACCATACAGGGGACTTAGCTGAAATGTTTGATATTCTTCGAAAGTATGGAATGAAGTTAAACCCCCTAAAATGCTCATTTGGGGTCGCATCTGAAAAATTCCTTGGGTTTATCGTGAGCTCTCAAGGAATTGAGATAAATCCTAGTCAAATAGCAGCAATAAGGAATATTGAAGAACCACGAAAGATAAAGGAAGTTCAAAGCCTAGCCGGAAAAGTTGCTGCATTGAGTAGGTTTATCTCCAAAGCTATAGATAAGTGCGTACCTTTCTTCGATCTAATAAAATAAGGAAAGCGAAATTTTGAGTGGATCCTTGATTGTGTGGAGGCTTTCCATAATTTATTAGACTTTTTAGAAAAGCATCCAATATTATCAAAACCCGTGGAACATGAGGATTTGTTTGTCTACCTAGCGGAATCATCTCATGCCGTCAGTACAACATTGGTACGTGAAGAGGATAAAGTCTAGAGGCATGTATACTACATAAGCAAGAAGCTAGCTGCTGTAGAACGTAATTATACAAAGATAAAAAAAACTTGCTTATAGCCTCCTGATTGCTTCCCGCAAACTTCGTCATTACTTTCAGGCTCATCCGATAGTTGTATACACCGATCAACCTTTAAGACAAGTGTTGCAAAAACCCGAAGCATCGGGGCGGCTACTTAAATGGAACATCGAGCTGAGTCAATTTGATTTAAATTTTCAGCCACGGAAATCAATAAGGGGGCAAGCATTGGCCGACTTTATAGCATAATTGAAACACCCCACCTCCGTTAAGGTCACTCACAAAGGGAATGCCTTAACTTTGGTGGAGGTTTATAAGTAAAAGCAATAGATAAACACAATACAGATATAAATACACATATTTTAAACAACGGAAACCAAACAGACTTTTATTTCATCAATACGTGTTCAAACAAACATTTCCATAATTGTCTCAAAATACTTCCAACATTACAACCTCATTACTGTCCTGATTATTAAAGAAGCATAAAACATAAATAAAGTGACAAAAATCCCCATAGTGATATCCAAAGCCATAATCCGAGCAAAAGAGATCCAAACCATACATCTACGGTCTTGGAGCTTGTAAAGAGTCTGACTGAGCTGAGTTGTTTCCTCCCTGTGGACCTGAGGGGGGAACGAAAGAAAAGAAGACGAAAAGAAAATAGAGTCAGACATAAAGCCTGAGTAAATCTAGTAACTCTTCAGTATGTGAATAAGAAAAGGGCATGATAGATATAAACTAAAAACAGGAAAGTGTCACCAGCTAAGGAAGTGTCGTTTAGAATCGACTGTACTATCGCACCCATACTATATCTCTGCACCTACTTGAGCTTATTCTAACTGGCACCCCATGTTGAGGGTGAAGTGATCCCCATTTTTATTTAAAGATCGGCTCCTACTCGCGTAAACATGTGTCATACGGCCCCCAAGAATTGTAGATACCTATGCTGGTCCCACCATGGGGTGTATCAAGACCCATGGTGGCGGCCCCGACACAATTTCTAGAAGGCATAGGTTATACTACTGGTGTCCCCAGTGCCCTGTTTGTCTACTTCGGAGTGTGTGCACACCCGCACCCCGTTATAACCTACACTGTGCACCCACCGCCGTCGTTTTGACCACTTACAATCAGCCCAGTAATCGTGCCCCACCCTGCCTAGTTTCAGGGTACCATGATACCTAACTTGGGTTACTGCTGAAACGGGTCCCTCGTTACTTCGGTTTTCTAGTCAAGCATGTTAAGTGGTTAAGTGTCTGTATTTACCTAACCTCACCCATCAATTCTTGTTAACATGTTGAATTTGGTTAAGTGTTTTATAGTTGACTTAACCCTACCATCTGTCCTTAGCCTCTTAGAGCACCTGACCACTCACATTAGACAGATATTGCTACGGTTATTGGATGTGCTGGTCGGTTCCGGGCAGGTTTACACCGTAGCTCAGCCTAACCTCGGGTCATTATTGGGCTCAACGCTTAACCACCCACATTGGATAGGTATTGTTGTGACTACTGGACAGCCGGGCGGGTCCGGGCAGGTTTACGTCACAACTCAATCCAACCTCGGGTTAAGCATACCGTGTTTTCTAAATTTACATATTTTATTACTTCTCAATTATATGTAAATGTCATGTCTTTTATTCTCGGGTATAACAATTCATACCGCTTAAATGTCATTGTCGTTGGCATGTGCCAAACATGCCAACATATATTTTCATGTTTTACACCCAATGTTATTACCCGCGTTTGTACGTTCGCAACATTATAACAAATGTTGGGCTCGACAGAGTTCAGCCCAACTTTATAAACGTGAGAAAAGGGGAAATCAAGCACATGTAACATTTTACAATACATAAAAGTGTGTGGCGCATGAACTTGCAATTTAGCGATTCAACTAACATAAATTATGGGTCATGTGAACTTGCATTCAAATCAAAGTAAAACTAAGTAGGTGACATATGAAATGGCATAATTTAGACTTATACAAACTTGGGTTCAAACAGTTTAACTTGGCATAATGTCAACCACAAAACTAACATGTTGTATATTCATCAAAATGTCCAATTTTAACATCTAATCATATAGCCTATTTCAACATGAACTTGCATAGTTTATGTAACCTAAACGATACTTAACATAGATCCAATTATACTTGCAAATAAACATAAGAGTGATATCATAGGTTTTGGGTCATGTAGGCATAAAAGGTCTCAAATCTAGAACATGTTTACATAAGCCTTAATTTAGACTTAGTGAATGTATATAGTCCATGCCATAGACATAAACATAAAGGAATCAAATTCTAGTTTTTTCCACAAACATGCAAGTGCCTTTATTTTCATATACAATTGTTCAATAGGCTTGCATCAATTAATTTAGGCCACAAATATGTACACAAGTCATGACAGAATCATTACAATACACAGAATTTATATCATTATCATACAATAACACAATTCTATTTTCATTTACATAGAATCACATCACAGTTTTTATTCATATTCTGAAAGGTCACTATACTTATAACGAATGCAGAATCTTGAATTCTGGATTCTGAAATTGAGATGCGCTCCTTTGGGTAGATTAATGTTGCGTTGATTAATTTGATTAAGCTTTAATCTTCTTCTTAATTTGATTCGTCTCTAAGCTTCCCTCTCTTGAGGGCTATGCTCAATTAATCCCTGGCAGCATTACGACTCCCATCTTATTTTTTTTGTGTAAATTTTTTAGTTGTGACTTAGGGTGTATTTATAGATTTTTAAATTGTTTTGAGCCGTCAGATGAAGACAGGAGGAATCTAGACCATACAAAGTTCAAAGAGCCAATCAAGAGGTGACTTGTCAGCCCTAGTGACACACCGAGCCACAGAAATTCGAGCAAGACCTAGCCAGCCGGGTCGACCAGGTCGGTCAACTGGCAGGTCGACACCCAGGTCGACACTATGGTCGACCTGAGGTGACTAGGTCGACACCATGGTCAACCCTATGGTCGATCTGGTCACTGGGCGGGAATTTTCCCGCCCAGCCCAGTTTGAACCTGTTTTTCGAATTTCGAATTTGAAACTGAGCTGTTTGAATTTAAATTTTATTCTGAAACTTCCGAAGGTCATAACTCCTTCATACGGAGTCCGATTCACGCGAACTCGGACTCTATCTCAAGCAGAATTCTGAGACGAACGCAATGGCGTAACCCATTTCCCTTAATTATTTCATTTAGAGTTAATTACACTTTAATTTTTGAAGCTTAACATTATAGAATTCACTGGGTGGTTCTCCCCCCTTAAAAGGATTTCGTCCCCGAAATCTTCAAGTTAGGAAGAATGTATATCCTACCATCCAACAGTCCATCTACTCAACCAACAAACACTGGTGTCCACTGTCCTTAAAATACTTCTAATGCTTCATGATCATATGCATAGTGTGTGTACATGTCCTTGTCTAATGCAGAAATCAGGCGGTCAACTGATTCAGTTGACCTCCTTAATGCGAATCATGTAAGTGTCCTGAATCCATTATGTATGCAAATTTTTCCTACTCATAATTCTACATGAGTGCACAACTATTCATACAAATGCGACGACCATATGACAGCATATCATGTTTCAACCATATACAAATGAGAATACATATATGCATATACAATATGAAGTGACTGAGTCGATCTATAACCTAGGGTGTGTGTGTATATGTATCCACGAGCAACCACTAGCAATCACTAGCAACCATTTGCAGCCATCATCCATAACATGTTTTCGAATACATGTTTGCATCCATTTGTTTTCTACCTAAGGAGTTAGGAAAAGGACCGAGGAGATATACCTAAAAAGATAGATGAAGCATAACTTAAGGAAAAAGATAGATCAAAGATGTACCCTCAAAAAGAAGAGGGTAGGCAGCGCGTATTCTGTCCTCAGTTTCCCAAGTCGCGTCTTCCTCGGCATCGCTCCACTGAACTTTAACGAGTTTGACTTCGCGGTTGCGTAGCCTTTTCACTTTAGTTCTTAAGATGCGGGTTGGAACTCTCCTCACAGTTGCTTCATGTTGCACTTCGGCTTCTTCTAGAATGCTAGGTTCCACCACTTCCGCAAACTCATGCAAACACTTTCGGAGGTGAGAAACATGAAAGACGTTGTGAACTCCGGCCAGTCTCTCAGGTAGCTCTAATCTATAGGCCATCTTTCCAACCTTCTCGATGATAGGAAACGGTCCTACAAATCTTGGTGCTAGCTTTCCTGTGGATCCAAAGCGAACGACGTTCCTTAAAGGAGATACCTTAAGGAAAACCCTGTCCCAAACCGCAAACTCAAGGTCGGTCCTTCTTTTATCGGCATAGGGTTTTTGTCTGTCTTGGGTTGTCTTCATCCTTCTCCGTATTAAGTCCACTTTCTCTGAAATCTCTCGAATCATGTCTGGCCCAAGTATAAGCTTATCTGTAGACTCCCACCAACAAGTTGGTAATTTGCACGGTCTTCCATACAAGGCTTCGAAGGGTGCCATGCCTATGGTAGCTTGGTAGCTGTTGTTGTAGGCAAATTCTACTAAAGGAAGGTGATCCTCCCACATCCCTCCAAAGTTAAGAACGCAAAGTCTCAAAAGATCCTCTAAAACACTATTCACCCTTTCCGTCTGGCCATCGGTTTGTTGATGATAGGCCGTGCTCAAACATAACTGTGTGCCTACAGCTTCTTGCAGACTCCGCCAAAACTCACTTGTGAAGATAGGGTCTCGGTCACTAACAATGTTGGAGGGTATCCTATGGAGTCGAACTATTTCCTTGAGATAAAGAGATGCTAGAGATGCGGCAGTCCTTCTACTCTTGATAGGTATAAAGTGGGCACTTTTAGTAGGCCTATCCACTATTACCCAAATGCTAGTGTTGCCTCTTATCGACCTAGGCAGTCCATCAATGAAGTCCATTGAAATGCTATCCCACTTCCACTGTGGGACCTCTAAAGGATGAAGTAGTCCTCCAGGCTTCTTATGTTCCGCCTTGACATGTTGGCAGGTCATGCACTTAGAAATGAAATCTGCCACGTCCTGCTTCATGCCGCTCCAAAAGAAAGTTCTTTTTATATCCTTGTACATCTTATCACCGCCAAGATTTATAGTCATCTTGGAATGATGCGCTTCCTCGAGAACCTTTTTTGTCAACTCCCTTGCTTGTGGGACGCATAATCTTCCATCTCGCCTCAGCCAACCCTTATCATCAATGGTGTATCTACTGAGGTGACTAGAAGTCTCACCCCTAATAAGTTTATTAATCACATCAACAAGCTGAGGGTCTTCACGTTGTGCAGCCCCTATTGAGTCCAAGAGAGTAGGGCGTACTTCGAGAGATGCTAACAAACCCGGTACAAAATCAGAGGAGGGAGTTAAAACTGGCTATATACTCCAAGCTTTGCCTTTCCACAAAGAGCGGGCTTAAGGTCAGTTTCTTTCGGCTCAATGAGTCTGCTACTACGTTGCCTTTTCCGGGAGTATAGGAAATTTCAAAGTCATACGTCTTTGCTGCCTCAAGTTAAGATCCTTCTGGGAGAAGAGATATCTCAACGATTTATGGTCAGTGTATAATTCAAACTTCTCACCTAAGAGATAATGGCGCCCAGACTTAAGCGCAAAGACGATGGCAGCTAACTCAAGATCGTGGGTTGGGTAGTTCTTTTCATGAACTTTCAGTTGTCTTCCACCATAAGCTACTACCCTTCCTTCTTGCATTAAAACAACGCCTAGTCCCGTTCCACATGCATCTGTGTACACTGTGAACATTTTGCTTCCGTCAGGCAGAGTTAGAACTGGAGCCGTTGTAAGAGCCCTTTTTAGGCAGTGGAAGGCAATGTCATAGTCCAAATCCCAAGCGAATGCTAGATTCTTCTTTGTTAGCCTTGTGAGTGGGGCTGAGATTTTCGCGAAATCCCTAATATACTTTCGGTAAAAACCGGCTAGCCCAAGAAAGCTTCGAACTTCGGTTGCATTTCTTGGTGTCTTCCAATCTTGCACTGCCACCACTTTCGCGGGGTCCACAGCCAATCCTTCTTTGGACACTATATGCCCCAGAAATCTTACCTCCTTTCTCCAAAAGTGGCACTTGGAGAATTTGGCTTTTAGCTGATGTGCACGGAGAGTATCCATGATTTCTTTCAGATGCTGAGCATGTTCTTCCTCATTCTTTGAGAAGATTAAGATATCATCTACGAAGACAACCACAAATTTGTTAAGGAATTCTCTTAACACCCTGCTCATTAGGTCTACGAAATAAGCGGGCGCGTTTGTCAAGCCGAAGGGCATGACAAGTCACTCGAAGAAACCGTCTAGGGTTCTGAACGTTGTTTTATCAATGTTAACTTTAGCTACTCTTAGCTGATGGAACCCAGTTGCCAGATCAAGTTGGGAGAAGAACGTCACACCTACAAGCTGATCAAACAAATCGTCAATTCGGGGAAGAGGGTGCCTATTTTTCTTGGTCAATTTGTTTAACTCCCTATAGTCGACGCAAAGGCGAAGTGAACCGTCCACTTTGGTTGCGAAAACCATTGGAGCACCCCATTCCAAAATGATCCGTCTAATGAATCCCTTTTTGAGGAGTTCTTTAACCTTCTTACTGAGCTCCTTTCTCTCCTTTGGAGCCATGTGTCTGACAGGTAAAGCTACAGGCTTTTCATTATCCACAAGATATATGCGGAAGTCTATTTCCCGCCTCGGAGGTAAGCCTTTCACCTCCTCAAAGACATCCGAATATTCCCGGACTACTCTAACTGATTGCAAATTCTCATCAGAAGCATCAAGCGACTCTAGATAACTAAGCATAACAGCATTCAAGGGATTACAAGAAATTTCTAGAGTGTTACCAAGCCGAGTCAAGAGTCTAACTACTCTTTTCTCACAATCAAGAATGGCACTATTACTGGATAACCAGTCCATGCCTAAGATCAAACCATATCCCGAGAAGCTCAAGACAAAGGCATTACAACTAAACTCAACGCTGAGAATAGTGATTTTCAAACCCAAACAAACCATTGACAAGTAAGCGGAGCCCCCAATTGGATTTGAAACTGCTAAGGGATCTTCTACCATACTAGTGTCTAGATGCAGAGATTCTACTAAGGCAGATGAAACAAAAGAGTGTGATGCGCCAGATTCAAAAAGTGTGTGAACTGGATGATCATAAAGATAAACTACACTTTCAACAGAAATATTACTACCTCGTTCTTGCTGAGGTGCCACTAGCGCATGAACCTGACCCCCTGAAGTGGATCTGGCTTTATGCCCCTGCCCTTTCTTCTTTAGGCAGTCCTTAGCTTGGTGCCCAGTCTCTCCACAATGGAAGCAACCACCCATCTTCGCCTTCCTTTTTCGGTAGTCTTTTTGTAACAACCCGTATTCTATGCATCGAAGGATCGTAGAATATTTATTTCTTTCCCATATGACGTCGTATGGTCATGTAACTTTGGGAAACAACCATTAGACTCATTTCCCATGTTCACGATTTTTTGTCGATTTTTAAATGACCGTTTTACCCCAAGCCGATCTTGTTTTGACCATAACTTTTGATTGGCAAGGAATTTTGATCTGAAACCACTTCCATTAGATTCGTTTGATGGTTTACCTTTCCGTAGAGTGGTCACATGTTAAAAACGGACTTACCGTTTGGGAGATATGGCTGAAATAAGGTTTGGAAGGTGAAAAACTGCTTAAACGGGCCAAATAGGGTGATTAGTGAATGGGCCCATAACCCATTTCGGGATTAGGGTTATGGGGAGGCTGAAAGGAGTTAGAGAATCATTCCATTTCAGTTTTCTAGCCTCCACTTATCTCCAAGAAACCCTGAAAATGGCCTCCAACCTCTAAATCACCTCCAAATCATCTTCTAATCAAGGATTAAGCTTAGCAACATCAAATCAAGGGAGATCTACACCAAATCAACATTGGAGCTATTGTTTAGCATTGGGTTTCGCATCAAATCAGAGATTTATTTCAGATCTAAGTCTTATTTGTGGCTAAGGTGAGTGATTTGCATAGTTCCTCACTAATTATGGCTAATTAAGGGTAATTAGTGTTAATTAGCGAATTTGAACATGATAAAATTCTGGAAAAATATTTATAAAATTCGAAATGATGTTTTAGATCTCTGATATGAATTTGGGTTAATTTGGTTAAGTTTTGCTAATCACATCATTAGTTTCACCTAAACATGCTTAAGGGAAAATATGGGGTTTTGGCTAGGTTTGATCCACTTTAACCTATCATATTGATGTTTTGGTGTTTGAGGTCACTTCTATGTGTTGCTATGAATGTATGGTATGCTTTTTGATTGATTTCAATAGTTAGAATGGTCGAAAACGTCGTCGAATGGCGTAAAACACTCGCTGGAAAAGTCTCAGGAAAAGTGCAGGTTTTGAACCGGATCGGATCAGATATTGGGCTCGGATCGGATAAGTGGACGGGCAAGGACATCCGAATCGGATCGGAACTTAACACTTGAGAGGCTTGGCAAAAAGGAAGGCCATGTTGGTTGAGCTGGGGATCGGATCGACTTAAGGACGAAGGGCTCGGACCGGAGTATGGCCAGGGATCGGATTAGAATAGGGAACGGGAGCGGACGAGGCAACAGGAGCTGGAGCACGAACTGGAAGGGAGATGGCAACCCGACCCGACCCGAAGTGGGACACCCGACCCGAACCGATGCAATGTTGAGAACCCGAACCGAACCATTACCAGAGGAAGACCACGAACCGAACCAATTCAAGGTAGAGGACCCGACCCGAACCGATGGCTAGAAGGGGAACCCGACCCGATCCAGTATTGATCAACAACCCGAGATGCAAAGGTAGTCCAAATGGAAGTTAGAGCTCAGGATCCAGTTAGGAACCAATGAGTTCACTTCATGATTGGGCTTTGCAGCGGGACGTGTGCTAAGGAGTTGTCGACGTTCATAACTTCGATTCACCACTGAAAATGGATGATGGGCTACTTATCAGTGCAGTAGAGTCATTATGACTCGAGGGGCAAGGTGATGGTAGCAAGACTACATTATCAGTGCAGTAGAGTCATTATGACTTGAGGGGCAAAGTGATGCGTAGTAGGACTATGAGCCAGTGCAGTGGGGTCATTGTGACTCCATGGGGCAGAGTGGACATAGTAAAGGATTAGTGAGGCTATGAGCCAGTGCAGTGGGGTCATTGTGACTCCATGGGGCAAAGTGGACATAGCAAAGGATTAGTGGCTACGTTATCAGTGCAGTGAAGCCATTTATGACTTCATGGGGCAATGTGATCGTAGCAAGGTATGTTGGGTGATCGAAGTGGTGAATATCGTATGCTTTATGCACTGAGTGAGAGATGTGAGGATGGTTGCTATGCTTGATTGTTTGCCATCACTATGACATGCACACCCCCACCCCCATTATCTTTACACCATTTGAAATGGCACCTTAGAGTGTTGTACAGTATGTAGTGCTAACTCTTTGGTTGCAGGTTCAGGTATGTTTTTGTCTACCTGTTATTGTTCTGTTTAGATGTTTATCGCTCGTACCAGGCTTTATGTCTGACCCAGAGTTTTATGTTTCCTCTTGTTACTATGGGTGCTCACATGAGCAGACTAGAGACAGGTTAGCTGGTGATGCGCGAGTAGCTGATTTGGAGGCGAGTAGGAGGCTTCCACGTACGATATATAGATATTCTCCCTGTGTCGTTGGTGGTCGCTACTTGGGCATTAGTAGCATACCTCCTTTATCTTGCTTTTGTTCTTGAGACAGTTTGAAAAGTTGTAATAATGTTTAACTTTGGATCATAAGCTATACTTGGATTTTCCGCTGCTATGTTAGTTGTTTCAGCTTATGCACTGTCTCACCTGTTTTATGTCAAGTATGTTATTATTATATTTTGTTCTATGCGCTGTGAGACATTTTACAGGTTCCTTGTTAGTCCCTTTCCTTCTTCCCCTTTTCTTCTGACGATCCGTCCCGTGCTGACTGGACATGTGTACAACGCACTTTTGGAGTAAATGTCGGTTGGTGTGGGGCGGGCCATCACATTTGGTATCAGAGCTCTAGGTTGTGTAGTTTACCTAGGGAAAAGACACTAGGGAGAGATAGTACGTATATGAGAGCGCGTATTTGTGATTACCTTGGTTTTCAAAAGCTATATATGTATATACTGTTGTATATAACAGTGTTGTATACACAATTATATGATTTTTGTTTGATGATAACAACCAAATAAATATTACTTTAATGTGTTTGATATTGTACTGTTATTGTAAATCACAGACTGGAATATAATATTTATATTTAAATAAAATACAACTGTACAGAAAGTCAAATATTTACTGTATTTTATTTAAGATATGAATATTATATTTCTAACATTCAAACAGTACATCTATTTTAACTCCACTATTTAATCACTTCACATATTTGTACTTGTATATAAACAGAATAAAATAGACAAGCTTGTTTGACAACAATGAAATGATATTTTATTTCAATCAACCTTGTTTATTACAAATAAAAGTACAATTCTCATTTTTTTTTCATTTGCTCCTCACTGCAGAAACAATTAGACACTCATTTTCAGTTTCACTTTTACATTCACTTATTTACATACTCAACACTTTCTTGTTGTCTTCAGTCTTTAGTCTTCTGTCTTCACAGCACTTCACTGTCAGTCCAGTCATCTTCTTCATACCTGTCACAATGAAACACACACACAGTACACTGCAATAGAATTTAAACTGAACATATGCGAATATAAATTTTATTTTTAAAATTTTTATTTGCCTCAGATTTCTGGTGTGTTTCTCATCATTTTTCATGACTTGATCTGATAAATCTGCGTCTAGACAGACAGTTTGTATATGTACAGGGACAGGAATTTTTTTTTGATGGCTGCAAATACACACGTGTATAAAAATACACGTGTGCACTGCCACGCCAACTCAGTGTGCAACTGAGGAGTAGCCACATGGACCTGCTCGACTCAGTGCAACACACAGACAAGCCATACATGAACGAGCATCTCAAAAGCAAAGCATATATACATATATGTATACACACACATACGTGCATATATACACATATGTATACATGAATGCAAAATGGTCGAGCAAAAACCAATGTGATAAAGTCAAAATGAAGGGTTCAGCATGGTCGAGTCAATATCAAAGGCAGTTCTCATATGAACAGCTCAAATCAGTGTGATCATGGCAAGTAAATACTCAATGGACTGTAAACAACATGGCAACAGCAAACTAACAAAGTCAAGACAGCATAAACACATGTTACAAGTCAGGTTTTAAGTTCAAGGCATCAACAAAATGGTGATCAAATACAGCAACATGTATGAAAGTATAACAGCAAACAAAATGGCAACATGGTTTCAGAATGTTTGGAGCAGTCCAAATGAAACAATAGCATGCAGTACACAAGTATGGATGAGGCAGCATCATACTTCAAATGAAGGAACAAGTGTACATGTAAAGTGATAGCAGCATGAATACAGTTCAAAGAAAAGGAACAAAGCATATATATGCAAACAGACTCAATCATTCATGAATGTACACAGCAATGAAATGAAGCACATGCAGGCAAGGAATTTAGGAAAGAAATACGCAAGTGGTCATTGGGCCAAAGAATTTTTGTTTTGCCAAGAATTTATTTCTAGTCTTCTCAATGGACAAGTATGGCAAGAAATTCAAAATCAATTGTTCATTTGGAAAAAGAATTTTAATTCCAGAATTCATGTATGAAATCAATGCACGGTGGTACAGCATGTCTGGACAAGTTCAAGCAAGTCTGGTGCAGCTACATACATGTGTAACCCAAGTGCATGCACAGTGAAACAAAGCAGGTGTGCAAGGGTGCACTAGCATAAAATGTTCAAAATTTTGGTGATAAGTTCAGAAATGGTCATGCAATGACAAGCAGCATTGAACATGAATGGGGAACCACAGCATGTGACATAAATGGTGTAGTGCTACAAGTAATAGCAGATTTCAAGATAGCATCATTTTTGACAAGTTTTTAAACGCAAATTATTTCCAGTTTTTGTTGCAAAAGATTTTGTTTCAAGAAATTTGCAAATCAATCACGAAATTGGCCACAAATTATTTCAGAAAACTTGGTATGTTTTTAAATAATTTTTTGGCAAGATTTCAATGGAAATATTTATTCCAGGAAACGTCTCCTGAAATTCAAATTTGGCAAGCTACAGGCTAATCAAGCAACAAACTTTTTTTTGGCAAAGTGTTTTAAAAGGTACTGCAAATTCAACCGAGGTTTTATACATGGCAAGGTCTTTATTTGTTTCCAGAATTACAAAATGTCAAAGACCAGAAAATCACAGTTGTTTTTCAAGACCGAGCCATAATCAGTACCACGCATTCATCAATTCATCAAACCATTTAAATCAACGCAAATAAGGGAACTTTTTCAATCGTGTAAAGGAAACCGCACAAATCAGGGAGAAAATCAATCGAGCCAATAAGTGAAATCAGGAAATGTTTTTTTAGGGTTTGTATTACCCTATATTCACTACTAATTCATTCCAGGTTCATCAATGAACACACACAAGAAGCTCATCAAAATCAAGGCGAGCAAAAGAGGAAAGCACCGCAACAAATTAGGCCAAGTCATCTAAACGAAATCAGAGAATTTAAAGGATTCAAAAATCCTATTTATATACAACCATTCTTCATCATCGGCAATTGTCAAGAGATTGATCGAAAACCCAAGCATCAAAAAAATTCAAAGCATAAATCGAAAAGAAAAACTCAGAAAACACTCACAATTTTTCCATTGTTTTCGATCAAGCAACATCTCAAATCGAGGAACCAGCAAGCCGCAAAGTTTTCAAGCTTCAGAGATTATCAAATTCATCACGCATCAATTCGATTTGGGGAAAATAGGAGAAACCCTAGCCGCCATTAATTTTCTCCAAAGAAACAAAATCGGGGCAAAGCAAATGAGAATGGACGCAAACAAATGGGCCGGCCATGTTTAAATGGATAAGGGGATGACCCATCATTTTAAACTTTTTTTTTTCCTCTAGGGTTTCTTTTGTTTTATTTTTTTAATTGTTTTGTTTTTTAGTTTGTGTTGTAAAAATCAAACGAACAGGTGTCTAGATCTGTAAAGTCTAGGTAAAACAGTCAGGGTGTTGACTGTCAGTTTCAGAGTCTGTAAAATTCTGGAATACGGATTACGGGGTTGTAATTCGGGGAAATCTGATCGAGGGAACATCGGTCAGTCTACGGTTTTGAGCGTAGGGTTAGAATAGGAGCAGGGTTTGCAAGTGTACATGGTCTTGTATGCGGGATCTGTTCTATCACCTAGTAGAAACCTTAGGAATGCAGCAGTAGGCAGAGTTTTGCCGAAGCTGGGTATCTCTGTGTGTGATTTATTTTCTACGCTTTTATTTCTGCTGCATTCTGTGATCTGTTTATTATTTTAATATCCTGTCAGTTTTCAATTCAGGTAAAAATTGTAATTAACCCTATTCAACCCCCCCCCCCCTCTAGTGTTAATCTAGATCCAACATTTGGTATCAGAGCCTGGTTTTTGATTAACTCTAGAATCATGTTTTCCCCTTGCTGTCAGTCTTCTAAGAGTCAGTCCAGTGATATCCCATTTATTTTCAATGGAACAGATTTTCAAATATGGAAATCAAATTTTGAATTATATTTAAAATCTGTTAATTTTGAGTATTGGAATATTATTGAAAATATGGGAGACTTGTTAGACAAGAGGAATAAGGTCTTAAATGCTCGCGTCATACATATTATTCATTCCTGTCTTGATAATGATCAATTAAAATTTATCTCTCATTGTTTAACTACGCAGGATATCTGGAAAACTCTCAACACGTTGTATGGAAAATCTGACAGCTTTCAAAACTCTCAACTGCCAACTCAGATTCAGATTTGTGCTTAGCTGGAGCTATTCATGACGACTCAGACGATGTGGACTTATCATATGAAGATTTGATATCTCTTTGTAATAATTTAACAAGAACCGTTGATCGCCTCAAACGGAAAAACAAGTCTTTGAAATCTGAAAATTCTGAGTTGACCCACAATAACAATATGTTGAAATTAAAATTTGAAGACTCTGAGTGTAAGAATTGTTTTAACTTGAAAACCGATTTAGCTCAACTTAATGAGAATTCTAGAAAGATTGAAAATGAATTTTTGATTTTGAAAAATCAAGAAGATGAGCTAATTCATGAAAACAACACTTTGCAGAAGGAGTTGGATAAGGTTAATTTCGAACATGAAAATTTTGAAATGGAAAATTTGTTGAAATCAGAATCTGCTTTAAAGGAACTTGAAAAGGAAATTGAAAAATTCAAGATTTTTGAAATTGAAAAACAAAAGCTCTTTGATTCTGAGATTTCTGAATATAAAGGCAAAATTGAGAAGCTTTTAAACGAGAATGATCTTCTGAAATCCAAAATCAATGAACTTGAGTTGAGTCTGAAACATTTTTCTTTCGGAGAAAAATCTTTGAATATGCTTTTGAATAATCAGTTCTCTCATGGAAATAAAAGAGGTCTCGGATTTGGAAAAAATAATGTTTTTGAAAAACATAATTCAAATGAGTTGAGAAGTCCCTCAAACTGCTTTGGAAATAGTTGTTTTGATAATTTGAACTTTGACAATTCCAAAGGTCTTTTGAATCAAAAGCAAAATGTGAATTTGTTTTGTAATAAACCATTTAAACATTCTTGGATCCCAAATGAAAATAAAACGGGTTTTGTTAGATTCAAATCGATTTGGGTTCCTAAGGGTACAAAAGTTAATTCTAATGGTTTGTTGTACAGACAAGTCTGGGTACCTAAAGCTGTGAACAAAACTGTGAGTGGTTTTACAAATTTTGTTAGACCACTCGATTCTCAAATCTGTTAGGTACCGGAGGAGGCTGAGGAACTGCTAGGCAAAAGAGATTTGGATTCAAGTTGCTCAATACTTCTGAAAACATTCACAGTTCCTTAGCCACATCTGTTGAGGTAGAGATTCTGGTTTACACTGATTTCAGGTATGATCTCTGAACTCGTCCTTGTAAATATTCTCTGTTTTTAATCTCTTGTTTATTTCTTCTTCTATCTCTCTTTTGTTTATGTTCTCTGTTTGTTTGATTTGTCACTGTCATATCATTATAACTTCTTGGGCTTCCTTAACTTCCAATTGCAGTAATCATGATCTTCTGGAAATTTGCTTTGTTTGAATATAACTCTAATGTTATAATCTTTCCATATCTTGAATTTTTAACTTTGTAAATATCTGCAATTGTTGCGAAGTTTATTTTCTGTTCTTTTGAATTCATAACAGTGTTGATGTATTCTTGTCATATCTTGAACACTGTTAATTTGAATTCTAAATTTTTGAAGATCTGAAAGTTTAATGGAAATTCACACAACGTTGCTGTTTTGAGATTCTTCTAATTCATTTTAGAAAAGCTTAAAATACTACACTCATTACAACAATCTATTATTTATTAGTAGTGATATTTTCATTATTTTTCAGATTGGCTTGGAAAATTTAAATTATCTAGAATCTCAGTGATACATCTTGAAAATCATTGTTATTCATGATCATCATGGTTAGAATTTGTTTATTTGAAATCTTCTGAAATCATTAATATTTTGAATAATCACACACTTCCTAAATTTGAAAATATCAACCTTGTGTGACTGATTCATTATATTTCAAAACTTGACATTGATTCAAGTGATTTCAAATAAATTATTTTGGATCATGAATATCTATCAAACCTGATGTAAATGATCTTTTTTTTTTAAATACTTGTGAAATTTTCTTTGAAAATATGGTCTTAAAATTCTTTGTTATTTCATGGTTATGTGATTTAAATATTTGTTTGTTTAAAATCATTTGAAATTATTGATTTATTAAATCTCACACATATCTCAATTCAAGAATTTATAAATTGGTGTGATTGATTTATTAAATCCTGATATTTTCATATTTATTCAAATGATTTAAAATAAGCGGTATTTTTAATCTTGGATCGTGAATCATATTCTGTGACCATCAGAAATGTCTTGACAAGTGTGCTTTGAAACTAATTTTGTGCTACTCTGATACTGTTTTGAAAAATGTTTGTTCTGGAATCATGTTGCTCTGATTAGAAAAAATTGACTTGAAAAGATTTGTTGATGACTGCTTGTTTTGGTATCAAATTCATACCATGCTCTGATACATGAAATTAATTTGCTTGATCTGCCTGGGCTTTGTACTTAAAATTCTTTTGTCTGTGATATACTTGTTTGTCTCCAATGTCTTGTTACCATCCTCATAAATAAAGACACCAAGTGGTATCAGAAGTACTTATATTTGTTTCACCCATCTATACTGAGATTCAATTTTTCACCTTGTATAGATCCATACATTTTTTTCCCTTATACAAATAAATGTGCTGGGTTTGTGTGTAAAGTTCTTTGGTGTGAGATGTCCATGTTAGTCCATCAGGGAGTAATTAAATTCCTCGATAAGCGAGAACATTTGGTATCAGTCTCTTTCACTCATCTGTTTTTTGAATTATCACCCTGTATAGGTTCATTTTTTTTTATCTGTTTAATTTCTTCTTGTAATTGTTTTTCAATTTTAAAATTATTTATTTTTTATTCATTCAGAAATTGAAATCAATATCCAATTTGTGCTGTATTTGTAATTCATCAAAATTATTATTAGATTTTGAAATTGTGATGAATTGTGACTGCAGTATGTTTCACAACAAGAGGAGAATATATTTGGATTTTCATGATGGTTGAATATTTATTATAATATCTTTGAACTGGCAATTATTTCACGGCCATCTCCTTTATCTATCACCCGTCTGCCATCCATCATGATTTTATATTAATATGGAGAGTTTATTTTTAAAAAAGAAAAATCATCTTGTTTTTAAAACAGTGAAAATTATTTGTGATAGAAATGGGACTATATTATTTATTTTTAGAATTAGTGATAATTGAAATTTTCAATAATCCCGGTACAGTCGAGCTTATTTCATAATATAATTAATTTAGAAATTTATTTTCACAGTCCATCTCTGTACCTACCCCATTCTCTATCATTCATATATTGGTTTTACATACTGAGGAGTTTTTCCTTTAAATGCTGAAAATAATAAATATAATTAATATATAAGTGTGTCTCTAACCTCATTTAAAAATCCAAGCTCTGGTCATGCATGGTTAAGAGACAACTTATAATTTAAGCTGCGACTGACCTCATTTAAAAATCCAAGCTCTGGTTATGCGTGGTCAGTGTGCTCTTAAATAAAAATAAAAGAAAAAGGAATAATGTGCTATAAATTGAAATAAACTTGAAATTCTCCTTTGTGTATAAAAGCCAGCCTACCAATTCATTTTCTAATCTGTGAAATGTGTTAATATTTTATGACGTATTATGATTTGCTGATTGATGGGTATTGGGATTTGAGATTATTCGATCTTGTCACTTAAATTGAATTATTAATTATAGTCCAAATTCCATCTCCGTTTTTGAACCCCATTTTTTTGGAAAATAATTGGAATACATTTTTTTTACTCTCCCCATTTTATATAAAATTCATCGTAAATCCGTCATTCTCTACAATGTGAGATATGCCACTAGTTCTTAGTTTATTATGATTTTTGTTTGATTGATTGAGATTTATGATGACTGTTCTTCCTCTTAAGCTGATATATTATTTGTTATTCATTTTTCATCTATATTTTAAATTCTGTATCCTTTTGATGATAACAAAAGGGGGAGAATGGATAGAGATTTTGATTTATGAGTGAATATTTTATAAATATTTTTAATTTTGAACATTTCACTCATGCACAGTTATAGGGGGAGTTGTCTGTTGTAGGGGGAGCTAATGAAAAAAAAATGAGAATAGGGGGAGTTCAATATTCACTGTCAAACACATCTATTGTATACAAAATCTTTTATTTGTTTGTCATCATCAAAAGGGGGAGATTGTTGTATATAACGGTGTTGTATACACAATTATATGATTTTTGTTTGATGATAACAACCAAATAAATATTACTTTAATGTGTTTGATATTGTACTGTTATTGTAAATCACAGACTGGAATATAATATTTATATTTAAATAAAATACAACTGTACAGAAAGTCAAATATTTACTGTATTTTATTTAAAATATGAATATTATATTTCTAACATTCAAACAGTACATCTATTTTAACTCCACTATTTAATCACTTCACATATTTGTACTTGTATATAAACAGAATAAAATAGACAAGCTTGTTTGACAACAATGAAATGATATTTTATTTCAATCAACCTTGTTTATTACAAATAAAAGTACAATTCTCATTTTTTTTTCATTTGCTCCTCACTGCAGAAACAATTAGACACTCATTTTCAGTTTCACTTTTACATTCACTTATTTACATACTCAACACTTTCTTGTTGTCTTCAGTCTTTAGTCTTCTGTCTTCACAGCACTTCACTGTCAGTCCAGTCATCTTCTTCATACCTGTCACAATGAAACACACACACAGTACACTGCAATAGAATTTAAACTGAACATATGCGAATATAAATTTTATTTTTAAAATTTTTATTTGCCTCAGATTTCTGGTGTGTTTCTCATCATTTTTCATGACTTGATCTGATAAATCTGCGTCTAGACAGACAGTTTGTATATGTACAGGGACAGGAATTTTTTTTTGATGGCTGCAAATACACACGTGTATAAAAATACACGTGTGCACTGCCACGCCAACTCAGTGTGCAACTGAGGAGTAGCCACATGGACCTGCTCGACTCAGTGCAACACACAGACAAGCCATACATGAACGAGCATCTCAAAAGCAAAGCATATATACATATATGTATACACACACATACGTGCAAATATACACATATGTATACATGAATGCAAAATGGTCGAGCACAAACCAATGTGATAAAGTCAAAATGAAGGGTTCAGCATGGTCGAGTCAATATCAAAGGCAGTTCTCATATGAACAGCTCAAATCAGTGTGATCATGGCAAGTAAATACTCAATGGACTGTAAACAACATGGCAACAGCAAACTAACAAAGTCAAGACAGCATAAACACATGTTACAAGTCAGGTTTTAAGTTCAAGGCATCAACAAAATGGTGATCAAATACAGCAACATGTATGAAAGTATAACAGCAAACAAAATGGCAACATGGTTTCAGAATGTTTGGAGCAGTCCAAATGAAACAATAGCATGCAGTACACAAGTATGGATGAGGCAGCATCATACTTCAAATGAAGGAACAAGTGTACATGTAAAGTGATAGCAGCATGAATACAGTTCAAAGAAAAGGAACAAAGCATATATATGCAAACAGACTCAATCATTCATGAATGTACACAGCAATGAAATGAAGCACATGCAGGCAAGGAATTTAGGAAAGAAATACGCAAGTGGTCATTGGGCCAAAGAATTTTTGTTTTGCCAAGAATTTATTTCTAGTATTCTCAATGGACAAGTATGGCAAGAAATTCAAAATCAATTGTTCATTTGGAAAAAGAATTTTAATTCCAGAATTCATGTATGAAATCAATGCATGGTGGTACAGCATGTCTGGACAAGTTCAAGCAAGTCTGGTGCAGCTACATACATGTGTAACCCAAGTGCATGCACAGTGAAACAAAGCAGGTGTGCAAGGGTGCACTAGCATAAACTGTTCAAAATTTTGGTGATAAGTTCAGAAATGGTCATGCAATGACAAGCAGCATTGAACATGAATGGGGAACCACAGCATGTGACATAAATGGTGCAGTGCTACAAGTAATAGCAGATTTCAAGATAGCATCATTTTTGACAAGTTTTTAAATGCAAATTATTTCCAGTTTTTGTTTCAAGAAATTTGCAAATCAATCACGAAATTGGCCACAAATTATTTCAGAAAACTTGGTATGTTTTTAAATAATTTTTTGGCAAGATTTCAATGGAAATATTTATTCCAGGAAACGTCTCCTGAAATTCAAATTTGGCAAGCTACAGGCTAATCAAGCAACAAACTTTTTTTTGGCAAAGTGTTTTAAAAGGTACTGCAAATTCAACCGAGGTTTTATACATGGCAAGGTCTTTATTTGTTTCCAGAATTACAAAATGTCAAAGACCAGAAAATCACAGTTGTTTTTCAAGACCGAGCCATAATCAGTACCACGCATTCATCAATTCAAAGACATGGATGTCAAAAAGAGAAAACCATTTAAATCAACGCAAATAAGGGAACTTTTTCAATCGTGTAAAGGAAACCGCACAAATCAGGGAGCAAATCAATCGAGCCAATAAGTGAAATCAGGAAATGTTTTTTTAGGGTTTGTATTACCCTATATTCACTACCAATTCATTCCAGGTTCATCAATGAACACACACAAGAAGCTCATCAAAATCAAGGCGAGCAAAAGAGGAAAGCACCGCAACAAATTAGGCCAAGTCATCTAAACGAAATCAGAGAATTTAAAGGATTCAAAAATCCTATTTATATACAACCATTCTTCATCATCGGCAATTGTCAAGAGATTGATCGAAAACCCAAGCATCAAAAAAATTCAGAGCATAAATCGAAAAGAAAAACTCAGAAAACACTCACAATTTTTCCATTGTTTTCGATCAAGCAACATCTCAAATCGAGGAACCAGCAAGCCGCAAAGTTTTCAAGCTTCAGAGATTATCAAATTCATCACGCATCAATTCGATTTGGGGACAATAGGAGAAACCCTAGCCGCCATTAATTTTCTCCATAGAAACAAAATCGGGGCAAAGCAAATGAGAATGGACGCAAACAAATGGGCCGGCCATGTTTAAATGGATAAGGGGATGACCCATCATTTTAAACTTTTTTTTTCCTCTAGGGTTTCTTTTGTTTTATTTTTTTAATTGTTTTGTTTTTTAGTTTGTTTTGTAAAAATCAAACGAACAGGTGTCTAGATCTGTAAAGTCTAGGTAAAACAGTCAGGGTGTTGATTGTCAGTTTCAGAGTCTGTAAAATTCTGGAATACGGATTACGGGGTTGTAATTCGGGGAAATCTGATCGAGGGAACATCGGTCAGTCTACGGTTTTGAGCGTAGGGTTAGAATAGGAGCAGGGTTTGCAAGTGTACATGGTCTTGTATGCGGGATCTGTTCTATCACCTTGTAGAAACCTTAGGAATGCAGCAGTAGGCAGAGTTTTGCCGAAGCTGGGTATCTCTGTGTGTGATTTATTTTCTGCGCTTTTATTTCTGTTGCATTCTGTGATCTGTTTATTATTTTAATATCCTGTCAGTTTTCGATTCAGGTAAAAATTGTAATTAACCCTATTCACCCCCCTCTAGTGTTAATCTAGATCCAACATATACTATTAGTAGTATAAGAATGAAGTCGTACTGCACTAGCACCACTATGGGGTCGTTAATCGTTTCCATTTTTCAGATTGACGATGAGCCGATATGCTAGAGGTGCTGGTAGGGGAGCCAATAATGGGAATGCTGCTGACATGAGGGCGATGTTTACTGACCTCATGAGAGACATGCTGAGGGAGGTGCAAGGGGCAGTTCCCAACCCCGGAATTGGTGGTGGTCCAGTAGTGCAGGCGCCTAGGGTCGATTTCGCCAAGTTGTGCAAGGATTACACTGACCTTGGTGGGAAGTCGTTCCACGGAACGGAGTCGGCCGCAGATGTTCAAGATTGGATGGTTAGCTGTGATCGTATCTTCGACGACTTGGGTCTTGAGGATGCGATGAAGAGAAGGCTAGCGTCTCGTCAGCTGCAAGGGCGAGCGATGAATTGGTGGAATGCCATTAGAACAGCTACTCCAGAAGATCAGGTTACTTGGGATCAGTTCAAGGCTCACTTTAGCGAGAAATTTATTCCAACTGCCCGGAAGTCAGTGTTGTTTAAGAGATTATTGGAACTCAAGCAGAATGGTAGGGCGGTCTTGGACTATATTGCTGAATTCGACACTTTGTCGAAGTATGGACTATCTCTTATCGATACCCCTGAGAAGAAGAATGAGAAGTTCATTACTGGTTTGGATGGGTACTTGGGGGAAAGACTTATTCACCCCATCGATGAGACTTTTGAATCGATTGTGGGGAAAGCTTTAAGATCAGAAAGTCTTTACCCTAAGCCAAAGATTGAGGCTTCATCTGCAGAAGGGCTGAAGCTGCAAGCAGGCGATGGAGGCAAGAATAGCTCTCAGAATAAGAGGAAGCAGAGCCAATCTAAGGATGGCCAGAAAAAGAACAAGAAAGATGTTGAGTGCTTCAGCTGTGGTAAGAAGGGCCATTATGCTAAAGAATGTCGGGCTAAGCCAGCGGAAAGGAAGTGCTACAACTGTGGCCAGGTGGGACATCATAAGGATAAGTGTCCGCAAACTCTTAAGGAGAAGCAGATTGTGAGAGAATATGCTATTGATGTTGTTCCTTCTTCATCGAATGCCCCAACTACGGCGGAGAAAGGAAAGAATGTCGTTATTCAAGGTATGCTTTCTATTTATGATGTACCAGTTCGAGTTTTGTTTGACACAGGTGCTTCCCGTTCCTTCATATCTAGTGACCTGGTAGATAGGTTGGGACTGGAACCCGAGATAGTCGATAGACCATTGGTTGTGACGAACCCGATTGGTGGTTCGACTAGCCTTAGTATGATTTGCAGGAATTTGGTCTTATCGAGTCATGGATGTATGTTTGTTTGTGATTGCTTTGTTTTGGGCTTTACTGGGTATGGCGTTATATTGGGGGTCGATTGGCTCCAAAGATATGGGGTGGTGGTAGACTGTGAGGGCTTTTTGGTGACAGTTAGGGCGGATGATGGGCGGAGGGTAATGTTTGGTAGTCTACCTAGTGATGGGGTAATGGCTAGTTTTATAAATTCCCTCGACATCCCGCAAGATGAGCTGTCAGATGTGCCCGTGGTTGGCCAGTATCCGGACGTCTTCGAGGAGGTGACCGGGCTTCCACCGCACCGAGAGATTGAGTTCCGTATTGATTTAGTGAAAGATGCCAAACCTATAGTGATGCCACTTTGTCGTATGGCACCAAGGGAGCAGCGAGAGCTCGGGGTGCAAGTCAGCAATCTTTTGAAGAAGGGATTTATTAGAAGAAGTGTCTCCGAGTGGGGAGCACCAGTTGTGTTTGCCACTAAGGCAGATTGTTCCCTTCGTTTATGTGTGGACTATCGCGAGTTGAATAAGGTAATGAGGAAGAATAAGTATCCTCTACCGCGGATAGATGATTTGTTTGATCAACTGGAAGGAGCAAGAGTGTTCTCGCAGTTGGACCTCGCGACAGGATTTCATCAGCTTCGAGTAGCGGATAAGAGTGTTCCGAAAACGGCATTTAGGACGCCGTCTAGATTCTATGAGTGGTTGGTCATGCCATTTGGGTTGACCAATGCACCAGCCTATTTTGTGGATCTTATGAATCGAGTATTCAGAGATCAGTTGAATAAGTTCGTTCTTGTGTTCGTAGACGATATCCTTGTTTACTCAAGGACAGAGGAGGAACACAAGGGACACTTGAGGATAGTGATGGAGGTGTTGAGGAAACACCAATTGAAAGCGAAATTCTCTAAGTGTCACTTTTGGAGAAGGGAAGTGAGATTCTTGGGCCATGTTGTTTCAGAGAATGGTATTGCCGTGGACCCTGCGAAGGGGGCTACGGTACAGGATTGGCCTACGCCCAAGAATGTAACAGATGTAAGAAGTTTCTTCGGGTTAGCTGGATATTATCGTAAGTTTATCCAGGACTTCTCCTAGATAGCAGCACTGTTGACTCAATTGACTAAGAAGAATCAGTCCTTCGTCTGGGACGGAGTGTGTGAGAATGCATTCAAGAGTCTAAAAGAAAAGTTGACGCGTGCGCCAGTATTAATCATTCCTAAAGGGAATGAAGAAATGATGGTATACACGGATGCTTGTGGTACCGGACTAGGTGCTGTGTTGATGCAAGGAGGTAGGGTTGTAGCTTATGCTAGTCGGCAACTAAAGCCGCATGAGAAGAAGTATCCTACCCATGATTTGGAATTAGCAGCGATCGTGTTTGCGCTGAAGATGTGGAGACATTATCTCTTGGGAGAAAGATTTGAGTTGTTTACCGATCATAAATCGTTAAAGTATCTCTTCTCTCAGAAAGATCTGAATCTCCGTCAGCAGAGATGGTTAGAGTTCTTGGCTTCGTATGATTTTGATATCGTATACACACCTGGGAAAGGTAATGTGGTAGCCGATGCCTTGAGTAGGAGACATGCCAGTTTGGGGGCTATGTTTATTGAATGGAAGCAGCTGGAGTATATCGCGGGGTTTGATTTCAGACCAAAGTGCGAATTGGATCCAGAAGTGCTAGCTAGTTTGGCGATCAGACCCACTTTGATAGAGCGGATTAGTTCCAGCCAGAGAGACGATCCTAATCTATTGGAAATCATCTCCAAGTTAGAGATGGACATCGACGGTGAGGAGATGAACTTGTATGGGCTTGATCGAGATGGATGGCTTAGAAAGAATGGAAGACTAGTTGTGCCCAACGTGAATGGTTTGAGAGATGAAGTGCTTAGAGAATTTCATCACTCAAAACTGACTATACATCCCGGTGGTAATAAGATGTATTGAGACATGAAGCATACTTACTATTGGGAAGGGATGAAAAGAGATGTTGGGAAGTTTATACCCAAATGCATGAATTGCCAGCTAGTTAAAGCCGAGCAAAAGAAGCCTAGTGGTTTGTTGCAACCATTGGAAATTCCCAAATGGAAATGGGAGCAAGTCTCGATGGATTTCATCGATGGTTTACCAAGGACTAGATCGGGACATGATAGCATTTGGGTAATTGTGGATCAACTGACTAAGAGTGCAAGGTTTATACTAGTCAAATCGACCAGAACGGCAGCCAAATTGGCAGAATTGTATATGAAGTGGATAGTGAGATTTCATGGAGTACCTAAAAGCATTGTGAGTGACCGAGACCCGTTGTTCACTAGTGGGTTTTGGAAGAGCTTACAAGAGGCTCTAGGGTCAGAATTACATCTCAGTACCGCATATCATCCTCAGACCGACGGTCAGATGGAGAGGGTGAATCGGATATTGGAAGATCTCTTGAGAGCATGTATATTGGATTTTGGTGGATCATGGGATGACCATTTGCATCTAGTAGAGTTTGCATATAATAATAGCTACCAATCCAGTATCGGTATAGCTCCATATGAAGCTCTGTACGGGAGACCGTGCAACTCACCATCATGTTGGATAGAGACTGGCGAGAAGTTTATGCTTGGACCAGATGTGGTGAGGGAAACTTCAGATAAGATTAAGACCATTCAACAACGAATGAAGGCTGCCCAAGATAGGCAGAAGAGTTATGCTGATAAGAGGAGAAGAGATTTAAAATTCTCCGTTGAATAGCGTGATACGATTTGGCACGAGAGGCAAATTGGCACCAAGATTTGTTGGCCCATTCCCTGTTCTTGAACCAGTCGGGAACTTGGCATATAGAGTTAGCTTACCAGAGAAAATGGCGGGAGTTCACAATGTATTTCATGTTTCCCAACTAAGGAAGTTCGTTCACGACTCAGATATGGCTATTTCACCTGATCAGTTAGAGGACTTCGAAGTAGAACCTGAGGCGGTTGGGAACCGCAAGCCGATCCGTATTGTCGAGCATGATACGAAGCAACTTCGAAGGAAGGCGGTGAAGTTAGTCAAGATTCAGTGGGGCGAGAACGAGAATGACTGTACTTGGGAGACAGAAGAGAGCATTAGATAGACGTATCCAGAACTCTTTGCCTGGTAAGATTTACTTTGCGATTTAGTTATTCCGCATACTAGGATAGACTTGTTTTGCTTATTTTGCATGTTTGATTGTTGTTTTATGGTTGATAGGCATGCGGGACCCTTTTGTGTGTTTTGGTTTGGGAATTTCGGGGGCGAAATTTCTTAAGGGGGGAGAATGTAACCACCCGCATTCTACGCATCGAAGGATCGTAAAATGTTTATTTCTTTCCCATATGAAGTCGTATGGTCATGTAACTTTGGGAAACAACCATTAGACTCATTTCCCATGTTCATGATTTTTGTCGATTTTTAAATGACCGTTTTGCTCCAAGCTGGTCTTGTTTTGGCCAAAACTTTTGATTAAAAAGGAATTTTGATCTGAAACCACTTCCATTAGATTCGTTTGATGGTTTGCCTTTCCGTAGAGTGGTCACATGTGAAAAACGGATTAAGCGTTTGGGAGATATGGCTGAAATAAGGTTTGGAAGGTGAAAAACTGCTTAACCAGGCCAAATAGGGTGATTTGTGAATGGGCCCATAACCCATTTCGGGATTAGGGTTATGGGGAGGCTGAAAGGAGTTAGAGAATCATTCCATTTCATTTTTCTAGCCTCCACTTATCTCCAAGAAACCCTAAAAATGGTCTCCAACCTTAAATCACCTCCAAATCATCTTCTAATCAAGGATTAAGCTTAGCAACATCAAATCAAGGGAGATCTACACCAAATCAACATTGGACCTGCTGTTTAGCATTGGAATTCGCATCAAATCAGAGATTTATTTCAGATCTAAGTCTTATTTGTGGCTAAGGAGAGTGATTTGCATAGTTCCTCACTAATTATGGCTAATTAAGGGTAATTAGTGTTAATTAGCGAATTTAAACATGATAAAATTCTGGAAAAATATTTATAAAATTCGAAATGATGTTCTAGACCTCTGATATGAATTTGGGTTAATTTGGTTAAGTTTTTCTAATCACATCATTAGTTTCACCTAAACATTCTTAAGGGAAAATATGGGGTTTTGGCTAGGTTTGATCCCCTTTAACCAATCATATTGAAGTTTTGGTGTTTGAGGTCACTTCTATGTGTTGCTATGAATGTATGGTATGCTTTGTGATTGATTTCAATAGTTAGAATGGTCGAAAACGTCGTCGAATGGCGTAAAACACTGGCTGGAAAAGTCTCAGGAAAAGTGCAGGTTTTGAACCGGATCGGTCGGATATGGGGCTCGGATCGGATAAGCGGACGGGCAAGGACATCCGAATCGGATCGGAACTTAACACTTGAGAGGCTTGGCAAAAAGGAAGGCCATGTTGGTTGAGCTGGGGATCGGATCGACTTAAGGACGAAGGTCTCGGACCGGAGTATGGCCAGGGATCGGATTAGAATAGGGAACGGGAGCGGACGAGGCAACAAGAGCTGGAGCACGAACTGGATGGGTGATGGCAACCCGACCCGACCCGAAGTGGGACACCCGACCTGAACCGATGCAACGTTGAGAACCCGAACCGAACCGTTACCAGAGGAAGACCACGAACATAACCAATTCAAGGTATAGGACCCGACCCGAACCGATGGCTAGAAGGGAACCCGACCCGTTCCAGTATTGACCAACAACCCGAGATGCAAAGGTAGTCCAAATTGAAGTTAGAGCTCAGGATCCAGTTAGGAACCAATGAGTTCACTTCATGGTTGGGATTTGCAGCGGGACGTGTGCTAAGGAGTTGTCGACGTTCATAACTTCGATTCACCACTGAAAATGGATGATGGGCTACTTAACAATGCAGTAGAGTCATTATGACTCAAGGGGCAAGGTGATGGTAGCAAAACTACATTATCAGTGTAGTAGAGTCATTATGACTTGAGGGGCAAAGTGATGCGTAGTAGGACTATGAGCCAGTGCAGTGGGGTCATTGTGACTCCATGGGGCAGACTGGACATAGTAAAGGATTAGTGAGGCTATGAGCCAGTGCAGTGGGGTCATTGCGACTCCATGGGGCAAAGTGGACATAGCAAAGGATTAGTGGCTACGTTATCAGTGCAGTGAAGCCATTTATGACTTCATGGGGCAAAGAGACCGTAGCAAGGTATTTTGGGTGATCGAAGTGGTGAATATCGTATGCTTTATGCACTGAGTGAGAGATGTGAGGATGGTTGCTATGCTTGATTGTTTGTCATCACTATGACATGCACACCCCCACCCCCGTTATCTTTACACCATTTGAAATGGCACCTTAGAGTGTTGTACAATATGTAATGCTAACTCTTTGGTTGCAGGTTCAGGTATGTTTTTGTCTACTTGTTATTGTTCTATTTTGATGCTTATCGCTCATACCAGGCTTTATGTCTGACCCCGAGTTTTATGTCTCCTCTTATTACTATGGGTGCTCACATGAGCAGACTAGAGACAGGTTAGCTGGTGATGCGCGAGTATCTGATTCGGAGCCGAGCAGGAGGCTTCCACGTATGATATATAGATATTCTCCCTGTGTCGTTGGTGGTCGCTACTTGGGCATTAGTAGCGTACCTCCTTTATCTTGCTTTTGTTCTTGAGACAGTTTGAAAAGTTGTAATAATGTTTAACTTTGGATCATAAGCTATACTTGGATTTTCCGCTGCTATGTTAGTTGTTTCAGCTTATGCACTGTCTCACCTGTTTTATGTCAAATATGTTATTATTATATTTTGTTCTATGCACTATGAGACATTTTACAGGTTCCTTGTTAGTCCCTTTCCTTCTTCCCCTTTTCTTCTGACGATCCGTCCCAAGCTGACTGGACATGTGTACAGCGCACTTTTGGAGTAAATGTCGGTTGGTGCAGGGCGGGCCGTCACACTTTTGATATATGTCCCACAATGCCACAGAAATTGCACCTTCTCCTCTCACGGGGTTTATTGTACTTCCCTCCTTTCTTGAAGTCTGTTTTCTTTGCTTGTAGACCCTCTTTCTTCTCTTCCACCTTAGTCTCTTTCTTGCCGTTGTCTTCCTCGTGTAGCATTGCCATGTCCACCCAGCTTTCATAAGTCGCTCCTGTGGATACATGGGTCATAGCAAGGCTGTGTAGAGGCTCATTCAAACCTTTGACGAAGCGAAGTGCCTTCTTGTGTTGGGTGTTTACTAAGTCCAGCCCAAATCTGGCCAGCTGATTAAACTGATTAACGTATTCCCTGATTGTCATACTTCCATATTTCATAGTTAGAAACTTCTCCATTTGCAGGCTTCTTTCAACTTGGGAGAGGAATTTCATCTCAAACCTTGTCCTGATATCTTCCCATGTTTCCACCGCCCTCTGAGCATTGGTAATTTCCCACCAATAGGAAGCTTCATCTTTAAGCAACCACATTGCTAGTTGTATCTTTTTCCTGTCATCAACTCCGAAGATGACAAACAGATCCTCAGTCTCCTTTAGCCAGTTTCTTGCTCCTACCAAGGACTCTGTTCCATAAAAGTCTTTTCCACCCATAGCCTTGAAGTCTCTACATGTTTTTGCGAAGGCATTTCCACGAGGAGGTGGAGGAGGAGGAGGAACCGCGGCCACTGGAGGAGGGATGTCTGCTGGGCCCGTGCCATTGGCCCTTGCTTTTAAGTACTTCCAAAACCAGCCGGGTATCGACACTCCTTCAGGGAGGTTAAGGTCTCCAGACATGCTGAAACAGAAAGGAAAAATTCAAAATGAAGGATAGAGAGAGATAGATAGGGCACATGGCTTTTGGGGATTTTGTCTCTTTAAAAATATAACACTTTTTTTTCTTGAAAAATGCTTCTTTAAACTTTCTTTTGAAAACAATTTCAATTTTTTTTATCTTATCTGGTAAACCTATACTCTGATACCAAGTGAAACACCCCAGCTCCGTTAAGGTCACTCATAAAGGGAATGTCTTAACTTTGGTGGAGGTTTATAAGCAAAAGCCACAGATAAACACAAGACAGATATAAATAACCATATTTTAAACCGCGGAAACCAAACAGACTTTTATTTCATCAATACGTGTTCAAACAAACATTTCCATAATTGTCTCAAAATACTTCCAACATTACAACCTCATTACTGTCTTGATTATTAAAGAAGTATAAAACATAAATAAAATGACAATAATCCCCACACTGATATCCAAAGCCATAATCCGAGCAAAAGAGATCCAAACCATACATCTACGGTCTTGGAGCTTGTAAAGAGACTGACTGAGCTGAGTTGTTTCCTCCTTGTGGACCTGGGAGGGAAACGAAAGAAAAGAAGACGAAAAGAAAATAGAGTCAGACATAAAGCCTGAGTAAATCTAGTAACTCTTCAGTATGTGAATAAGAAAAGGGCATGATAGATATAAACTGAAAACTGGAAAGTGTCACCAGCTAAGGAAGTGTCGTTTAGAATCGACTGTACTATCGCACCCATACTATATCTCTACACCTATTTGAGCTTATTCTAACTGGCACCCCCATGCTGAGGGTGAAGTGATCCCCATTTTTATTTAAAGATCGGCTCTTACTCGTGTAAACATGTGTCATACGGCCCCCAAGAATTGTAGATACCTATGTTAGTCCCACCGTGGGGTGTATCAAGACCCATGGTGGCAGCCCCGACACAATTTCTAGAAGGCACAGGTTATACTACTGGTGTCCCAGTGCCCTGTTTGTCTGCTCCGGAGTGTGTGCATGCCCGCACCCCGTTAGAACCTACACTGTGCACCCACCACCGTCGTTTTGACCGCTTACAATCAGCCCAGTAATCGTGCCCCACCCTGCCTAGTTTCAGGGTACCATGATACCTAACTTGGGTTACTGCTGAAATGGGTCCCTCGTTTCTAGGGTTTTCTAGTCAAGCATGTTAAGTGGTTAAGTGTCTGTATTTACCTAACATCACCCATCAATTCTTGTCATGTTGAATTTGGTTAAGTGTTTTATAGTTGACTTAACCCTACCATCTGTCCTTAGCCTCTTAGAGCACCTGACCACTCACATTAGACAGATATTGCTATGGTTACTGGATGTGCCGGTCGGTTCCGGGCAGGTTTACACCGTAGCTCAGCCTAACCTCGGGTCATTATTGGGCTTAATGCTTAACCACCCACAGATAGGTATTGTTGTGACTACTGGACAACCGGGCGTGTCCGGGAAGGTTTACGTCACAACTCAATCCAACCTCGGGTTAAGCATACCGTGTTTTCTAAATTTACATATTTTATTACTTCTCAATTATATGTAAATGTCATGTCTCTTAATCTTGGGTACAACAATTCATACTGCTTAAATGTCATTGTCGTTGGCATGTGCCAAACATGCCAACATATATTTTCATGTTTTACACCCAACGTTATTACCCGCGTTTGTACGTTCGCAACATTATAACAAATGTTGGGCTCGACACACTTTAGCCCAACTTTATAAACATGAGGAAAGGGGAAATCAAGCCCATGTAATATTTTACAATACATAAAGGTGTGTGGCGCATGAACTTGCAATTTAGCGATTCAACTAACATAAATTATGGGTCATGTGAACTTGCATTCAAATCAAAGTAAAACTAAGTAGGTGACATATGAAATGGCATAGCTTAGGCTTATACAAACTTGGGTTTAAACATGTTTAACTTGGCATAATGTCAACCACAAAACTAACATGTTGTATATTCACCAAAATGTCCAATTTTAACATCTAATCATATAGCCTATTTCAACATGAACTTTCATAGTTTATATAACCCAAACGATACTTAACATAGATCCAATTATACTTGCAAATAAACATAAGAATGATATCATAGGTTTTGGGTCATGTAGGCATAAAAGGTCTCAAATCTAGAACATGTTTACATAAGCCTTAATTTGGACTTAGTGAATGTATATAGTCCATGCCATAGACATAAACATAAAGGAATCAAATTCTAGTTTTTGCCACAAACTTGCAAGTGCCATTATTTTCATATGCAATTGTTCAATAGGCTTGCATCAATCAATTTAGGCCACAAATATCAATACACAAGTCATGACAAAATCATTACAATACACAAAATTTATATCATTATCATACAATAACACAATTCTATTTTCATTTACATCGAATCACATCACAGTTTTTATTCATATTCTGAAAGGTCACTATACTTACAACGAATGCAGAATCTTGAATTCTGGATTCTGAAATTGAGATGCGCTCCTTTGGGTAGATTAACGTTGCGTTGATTAATTTGATTAAGCTTTAATCTTCTTCTTAATTTGATTCGTCTCTAAGCTTCTCTCTCTTGACGGCTATGATCAATTCCTCCCTGGCAGCATGACGACTCCCATCTTTTTTTGTGTAAATTTTTTAGTTGTGACTTAGGGTGTATTTATATATATTTAAATTGTTTTGAGCCGTCAAATGAAGACTGGAGGAATCTAGACCATACAAAGTTCAAAGAGCCAATCAAGAGGTGACATGTCAGCCCTAGTGACACACCGAGCCATAGAAATTCGAGCCAGACCTAGCCAGCCAGGTCGACCATGTAGGTCGACTGGCAGGTCGACACCCAGGTCGGCACTATGGTCGACCTGGGGTGACCAGGTCGACACCATGGTCGGCCTGGTCCCTGGGCAGGAATTTTCCCACCCAGCCCAGTTTGAACTTGTTTTTCAAATTTCGAATTTAAAATTGAGCTGTTTTAATTTAAAATTTATTTTGAAACTTCCGAAGGTCATAACTCCTTCATATGTAGTCTGATTCACGCAAACTCGGACTCTATCTCAAGCAGAATTCCGAGACGAATGCAATGGCATAACCCATTTCCCTTAATTCTTTCATTTAGAATTAATTATACTTTAATTTGTGAAGCTTAACGTTATAGAATTCACGGGGTGTTACAATAATTCACTATTCCCGAAGAGGAAACGGTGGGTGACAAGGTGGTTACTTTGGTCCATGAGTTAGAGCTTAGTCCGTGGAAGCTATATACGGACGGAGCCAAAAATGATCGAAGGTCCGGCGCCGGAGTTGTTTCAATAACTCCTGAAGGACTATCTATTTACTATGCATTGCATTAGAGTTTTCTGCTACCAATAACGATTCCGAGTATGAAGCCCTGGTTGCCGGGCTGAAACTCGCCAAAGAATTGGGGGTGAAGACACTGGATATATATTGCGATTCCAAGATAGTTGTATGCTAGGTTCGGGAGGAATTTATTGCTAAAGGGCCTCGACTCATTACTTATCTCAAAATGGATAAGGAGTTGCTGGGTAGTTTGGAGCATTACAGCATAACGCATATTCTAAGAATAGAGAATCAGAAAGCAGATCGGTTGGCAAAGCTAGCAAGTTCTGATAATCCCAAAGAAACTAAAATGGTTCCGAAAGAGGTTTTGGAATCACCGAGTTTCGACCTGATGGAAGTGGAACTAGGCTTGGAAGTTGATCTAGAGAGAGAATCATGGATGACACCGATCAAAAAATTTCTCAAGAATGGAATCCTCCCGTTGAAGAAGAGCGAAAGATTAGCCGTAAGACGTAAGGCTGCAAGATATGTTTTACAGGACGACGTCCTTTATCGCCAGGGGTTTTCAATGCCCCTACTACGGTGTATCACACACGACGACATCAAATGTGTATTGTGAGAAGGACATGAAGGTGAGTGTGGCGACCACACCGGGGGCCAAACCCTTGCAAAGAAAGTATTATGGTATGGATATTTTTGGCCTACCGTGAATAAAGACGCGGCTGATTATTCACGATGCTGCGACAGATGTCAAAGATTTGCCAAGATTCCCAGAGCATCTCCGACTCAGCTCAAGTCGATGGTAAGCCCATGGCCGTTTGCCATGTGGGGGATTGATATTATTAGAGTGTTACCTATTGCCAGAGGGGGAGCAAAGTACGCGTTCGTCGCCGTGGACTATTTCACGAAATGGGTGGAAGATAAACCTTTAACAACGATCACGACAAGAAAGGTGATCAGTCTTGTGGTCAGAAACATTATCTGTCGATTTGGGATACCGAAGACCATCATAACTGATAATGGGACATAGTTTGACAGCGTTGAATTCAAAAACTTCTGCCAGAAGTACAAGATTGATAAACGGTACACTGCTGTAGTTCACCCGCAATCAAACGGCCAGGTCGAAGCAATAAACAAGGTCATTAAATCTATTCTCAAGAAGGGGTTGGAGCGGGCCAAAGCCAAGTGGGTAGATGAGTTGCCACTAGCTTTGTGGGCCTACAGGACAACCTTTAAGACAGCCACTGGCCATACTCCCTATTCACTTCCTTCGAGTCAGAAGCAGTATTCCCTTTAGAACTGGATGTCCCTCCTCACCGAGTCGCATACTATGACCCGATGACAAATAGAACACTCCTTCTAGAGTCTCTTGATATGGTTGAAGAAAAAAGAGACGAAGCAGACTTGGGTGCCTCAAGAAACCGACATCAAGTAGCACATTATTATGACAGGAAAATTCGCTTCAAAACCTTTGAACCAGGAGACTTAGTGTTGGAAGGAGTCTTCCCGCCTTTAACCCAATTGGGTCCAAAGTGGGAAGGGTCGTACACCATCCAATGGAAGCTTGATACAGGAGCATTCAAGCTAAAGACCGTGGACGGTGAAGAGATTCCCAGAGCTTGGAATGCTCAGCACTTGCGACGATACCTGAGCTAAATATGAAATGTCTTCCTTTTGTTTTATAAGCTATGTAAAAAGGCATGACTTGCCTTAAAAAGTTTGTTTATATGAACAAAGGATTATGAAGTGGATGTAGGCTACGACTTAGCTGAACCACTATAAAAATATCGTGTGTCATTTACTTTTCTGCATTATTTATATCTTTAACCATTATTCTGTCATGACAATGAAACACAAAACATTGAATTATATTTCAAAAATTGGAGACAACCTATGTGCAGGAGAAAACATAATGACCATATGCATGATAAGATGCATAGAATGGGAAGACGACATTCCTAACTCTAACTCTCATGAAACAAGAGAGAGTATAAAGGAAGGGAAGATGACATCCCTTGAGGCGTGAAGGTTCACCCCGATAAGAGACCGCCTCAGTAATACTCTAACCTGGTTATGAGACAGGAGAGTATAAAGATGCTAAAAAGAATAAGCATCAATGACAAAAAGAATATGGCCCCGTCAGAGAATTGGGGGCAGCTGAATTTTGAATTTAATCAATCTTGAATAAGTCTTAATCATTTATCCAGGATTGATTGGGGGCATATATATGTACACATGTTCCCCTTAATAATGACTTTATTATATAACTGTGATATGACATGCTATTCATTTGCATTTTTATTTAAATGCTAAATTTATGAATATTAGACATTATAGGAAACAAACTAATTTATTCACAACGAACTTGTAAGTCTATACAAGAAAGTTAAGCAAAAAGATGCGAGGGCCGCACTCGCTACAACAATAGCGGACAAAGGGAATATAGAACAAAGCGCATTATCACTTGGGCTTTGAAGTAGACTTGGATTTCGTGGCACCTATAATAGCATTTCTAGCATCTTTCTCAGCATCAGCCATGAGACGCTTTGGCCTCTTCTTCTCTGTAGCTGAAGTACCAGAATCAGTAGATTTCTTCCCAGGAGTTGGAACACTAGAATCAAGAGAAGATTTTTTAGCAAGCTCTTCTGTAATTGACCTAATTGAAAGCTTAATAACTAACCTCGACCCAGGTTCCACCACTGCAACAGGTTTAAGGTTTTCGGGGTTTAATTCCCTAACTTTCAGCTGCATACGCTTGTCTTGTTCGGCTTTTATTTTCGCCAAAGTCATGTCATTAGCATTTTTCGAATCCCCAGTTATAGCAACATTAGGATCTTCTTCATTCCCCTTATTACCATCGTCGTCTTTCAAATCATCTATCATTTCGTCATCATGAGAAGTGTCGGCCTTAGACGGTCTAGCTCCCCCTCCGGATTTGATGATGGTAGCCTTATCCTGTCCTTCCTGGTCCTTTTCCATGAGTTCTTCCCCAATGGTGGTTCATCGAGTCTCATCGGTCTTCTCGGCTGGTTCAGCACCTACAGAATGAGAAGCAACAGTTATCAACTCAGGAGAAAATAAAGGATCCTCGATCGATTGCCCAATGATGTGATGAAAGGTGGAGATGACCTTGACAAATTGAGGTGAAAAGGTAGAAATACCTTCTGATGATTTCTCAATTGGGGCGGCTACCGTCTTTGATGCTGATTTGGGTATTAGAGATAAAAGAGATGCTCTAGGAATTCCCGGATTCTTGGGATCATATTCCTCAATTCCAGCAGTTTCGGCGGTAGCAAAAGAAGAACCAACTTCAAGGATATTCTTTTGTTTGGCTGAGCGTTTCTCCTCCTCCAAGACAACAACAATAAAGCGACACCCCTCGGCTAGACGTGCTGGTTCATCATCTCTCAGATACTTCTCCATGAGTTTGTCTTCATCAACGAAGTCTACCTTAAGTTCCTCTTTTTCACATTCGATGATTTGACTACATACGTGAACTAAGGTAGTTAGATAGTATTCGATCCAAGAGATGTTTCGGCGACGGATTATGTGTGCAATGAATTCAATCATTAGTTCGCCAAAGCCGTGCATTTCTTCTTGAGCCTCTGATAGCTGTTTATGAGTTTCTTCAGCAGGCTTAATAGCGCTATCCACATTCCCCTCAGCTAAGGCAGCCCTAGTCTCAGCTTCCATTAACTTGGACTCCAAGTCAGCATTTCGTTTCTCCAGCTCATCATTCTTCCTCACTAACTCGACCTTTTCTTGCACAAGAGTATTGTAAGCCAGTTGCATTTTGACATTGTTTGACTTAGTGTCTTCCGCTTGTTTCTTCAACTCCAAACGTTTTTGACTGTGAGATTCCAGCAAGTCATGATAACGCTTTTGTAATTCCTTAAATTGCTGTTTGAAGTTGTTGGCATCTCGTTGAGCAATGACGAGTTGAGCCTGTGTATCTTCTAAGTCCTTCTCCATATTTTTCGAAACATTCTCATCGGAATCTGCAGCCTTCTTCATTGCATCAATGTCTGTAATTAAGGCCCGAATGATTCTGGAGAGAATGCGTGAATACTTGTATATCTCCGAGCATTGTTTCTCAACTGCTTCACTCATTGCTTTAGCCTCATCTTCCCACTCTGAAGAAATAGGCTCAAGTGCGGGTAAGAAAGTTAGATTCTCAAAGTAGTGATCTGGGAACTGCTTCTCTAGATATGCCAGTTTAGTTTTGGAATCAGCATCCAGTGGTGGGGATTTGCAGTATGATAGTTCAATGTGTTTCCGCTTAGTAGGGACGATGGCTGCATCGCCTTTTCCAGATCGCTTCTCAGAAGTTATGTGCTTGTCTCGTGAATCGGTATGTTTCGGTGGACTTTTTTCTCGATTATATTTGTCTTGGGGAGAAGTTCGATCTTTGGATTGTGATGTGTCTTCCCTACGACGACTCTGGTGGCTCTTATACCTGTCTGGATCCGACCGGACAGTAGAACGAGAGCGTGAGGTGTGTGGTCGATGAGAATCATGAGGCCTTCTGTCATCTTTGCCTCGGCTCTCACGGCGATCATGCTCAGTGTTGGAAGGAGGTCTAGACATGCTACGGCAAATCTTCCTAACATCATAGTAAGGGCGAGACATCGTACATGCACAACAATATAAGTGGAGTTCAAAATCAATGCTCACATAAGACATGAGTACTGTGACTTGCGGTGCTAATGTGTTATGTGCATCCTAAGTGGTGTTCCCCCCAACCAACCCGAGTCTGAAGCCAAATTAGCATGAGCGGGCTCTTTGGCCTTCACGGGAGTAGTCTCCTCTGAAGAAGTGAAGGTTAAAGGATTCGTGCTAAAGTCCTTTGAAGTATAGATAGTTTCGGGTAGGGGAAGATTTCCTAAACCCATAAATGTGGAATCGTCAGTAGTAAGAGCATTTCCTTGAGAAGCGTCTATTGGCAGCTCTTTAGGGGATGTTGGCTTCTCAGGAGAAATAACGTCATTAGGGATGGTATACCCTTCTCTGTGCTTTTTAGCTATGTTGGCTAACTCATCATCCTGAGTTGAAGATGGAGAAGGTGAAGTCCAAAGAGGTATTGTTGGACCTTTCGAGCCCTCGTCCGTCTCAGGAATAATGTCGACTGGGGGTATGTACACAATGGACCCGTCCCACGACTCATACTACGGGTAATAGATAGTAACCCGTGATGATGGAGATACTCATCCTTAATAACTTCGTCGATGGTTAGGAACTTTTGATCGCCATTAAGAAGTCGATGCAAATGATTAAAGTATAATTGATACAATATTTTCTTTGGGTTATCAACTGCGAATGGAAAAGAAAGCAAGTTAATGTGTTAGCATGTGCATTTAAAATTGAAATCTAGAAAGTCGGTGCTTTACTTGATTTGGTCCATCTCCTGGCACACCCCGACTGCTGTCTGATATAAAACTATTCAAGTTTAGAATCGCCAGCCTTGCTGCTAAATGTAACACTAATAATCTTCCTTTTCGGGACTGATTCAAAATATGAGAAGGAGGGAGTTTCTTGAGTCCGATGCTTGAAATTATAAAAAAAGTGGACATAATCGAAGGTAGGATCTATACCTAAAACTTCTTTGTATGCTATATACAAGGTGTACGAATAAGCATAAGAGTTCGGATGTAATTGCATGGGGGCAATCCGCACCTGTCTCAGAAAATCGATGACAAAAGGCAAAAACGGTGGAATAGCATCAACCAGACACATCAATCGGGTAACTGCCATGAATCCTTCTGGTGGATTATGGGGGCGATCTTTTTTAGATGGCACCAAGGTATCTCTTTTTTAATATTCCATGCTTTACACATATTCGGACAAGTCTGTCATCATCGATCATTGACTCAACAGAATCTTTGGCTAACTCCAACATAGTGGCAGTTTCAAAGTCATCATGAGCACGATCATCTCCTATCCCTCCTTCCTCTTCATCACCAAGAGAAACTTCACTACCAGAAGATATTTCACTATTGTGTGCTTCCACTTCATAATATGGGCCCTCATCATCCCATTCAGGATCTGAGGGAGAGGACATGTCATCAAGAGTGAGTTTCTTGGAAGTTTCGGCAACTTCTCTCTTTTATGCTAACCTAGATGAACGTCTCTCTGCCACGGTCATAAACTACTAAAGAAGCAATAACATAAGTTAGAGTAAAATAGCCCATATCCCCCCATGCACGTGTGTGAACTAAAGTGTGTGCTATGTGTGCAAAGGATGCAAAGTAAACACATAAGAGCATAATGCAAAGGTTTGGCGAAACAATAATGTTCAGAATAGTCTTAAATATTGGCTCATGTTCATAAGGAACCATCCTAACTGTTCATTAAGTTGTAAGTCAAGGAAGGCATTGATTGAGCAAGTCAGACATTTCTTATGCATTGAGTTGGATGGTTTTAGTTCAATTCGGATGTATATATTTTGGGGTTCGGATCGGGCACCCACAAAGGAAAGGGTTCATACCGGGGGCAGGATCATGTGTGATCCAAAGAAGAAGTTAATGTATCTCGAGCATATCGGTTCGGTTCGGAGGTTGGTACTCTTCGTGATCCGGATCAGTCCGAGTGCCCATATACTTCCAGGACCATGTCTAGCACTCCGACCCGGACCGATTGGACACACCTCATTTTTATCCTCTTTATTTTTCACTGCGACCCGATCCGGTCAGTTGGAACCCCCTCTTCCTCTTTACTCTTATACATCTTTACCTGAACTGATCCTAGACTTTTCCCTCTTCTTTCTTCCTTAACCAACGCCAAACCCAATCTCATGCCCAAAACTGAATCAAAATCAAGCACTTACGTGCTGATGCGTTTAACCTTAACTCCTAAATCCCCTCCGTTATTACCTCGGGATGGCGATAAGTCCATTAACAACGATGATAAGGGGGAGGGGAGAGGGTCATGGCGTTAAGGCAAATTAAGAACAAACTCAAATCGTCCAAATTACCCACGAACTTGAATCGAAATAGATTAAAAGGGAATTAAATGGAGTTTTGCAACCTACCTATATGATTATTTTTGAGAATTGAAGAGGATTTTGATTTTTCAAAAATTAGGGTTTTTTCTCTTTTGCAAAACTTAGAAGACAGTGACAGTGAAGGAAAGAAGGAGGAAGGGGATGGAAAGTGAACTTATATAAAGCTAAAACGGCTCTTAATATTCCTAACACGTCATTCCTATCGGACCGGAGTATTGGACCATAAGAGAATTCAGCCCATTCGTTCAATGATAAGTGAAGTGTGAGAAAAGCCGTTCGGATCGGAGACCGAACCCAGATGGAATCACGCACACTGACCTGGCATACGAAATGAATTTAAAGGAAAATAAAAATAAACGAAGAGCTTACCTGGAGGAGTTGCTGGACAAAATTCAAAGTTCTCGAAACTGTTTGGAACGTAAGGGAATCCGTGAACTTTTTGGTGTATTTATAGGCAACAAGAGACATGACTTCATGACACAACGTGTCCCAACGAACAAATGGAAGCGACTATTTAATAGTTCAAATTCAAAGACTAGTGAATAAGTGATGTCAAAGCACGCTCCATCTTCAATAGAACCGTCCTTTGAGGGGGCAAAATGTTAGCCTACTTTGTGAACTAGGCTAACCAAAGATTAAAAGATAAAAAGAATGAAGAATGTTTTTAGTCAAGTCGGATCGGATCGGATCGGATTTCCTTGGTAGAGACAGTACAGCGTAGAGCAGAGAAGGAAGGAGCGCAGCCAAGTTGGATCGGTTCGGATGACCCCGATCCGCTCCCTTAACTGGTAATACTTCCGATCCAAACCCAGAGAATCATCAAAGTAGCAGCGGTTACAGCCCGTGTTTCCTCAAGACCCGGAGCGGTTATACCCACGTTCTCCCCACGTTTGCCACTAATCTGATGCGTTGTTGCCACCATATTCCATCTGAGCCCCACAACAATGGGATGGAGGCCACGTGTACCCGACCCGGAGCCACTTCAGAGGTATTCTTCACCTATAAATACACCTGAAAGGCTCATTTCAAAGGATCTTTTGGCATTTTCAGAACTCAAACTCCTTTACTATCCGAATTTCATCAGATTATTCAGATTATAATCATCTTTTGAATCATATTGTGAAAGAAATTGAGTGAGTCAATGCATTTTATAAGTGAGAATTGAGTGAAAATCGTTGTTGTACTCGTATTCAAGACATCAATTCAAAGAGTAGAAAGTGGACGTAGGCTAATTAATGCCTAACCACTATAAATTGTGTGTTTCCTCCGTTTTTTGATTTCATTTCAGTAGAATCATTACTCATTTGGGTGTTAGAGCCAATTTTGGATCTAACAGTAGTCTTTGTGAATTGGTGAAAACTTTATATTATTATTTATAAGAATAAGATTTGTGCATTGTTTGATAACCACTAAGGACATACTTAAAGAAATAATGGAGAGAAAGAAGCTATAAGAGCAGGTTGAGTAATTTTGAAATAAGGAAAAAAAGAAATTTACGTCAATAAAACTAGGTTTAAGGAATGTTAATTAAGGGTATAAGTTAATCATTGAAATTTATATAAACTTATTTATTTTATTTTAATTCGTCTAGAACTGTAATGAGTATAATTTACTCATCCGTGATCAGAATCAAGCGAAAGAAGTCACATTGGAATCGTAGCAACAATAGCTACATTGTGGAACTGATTTCACTAGGATCGGAGCTATTAATATTTCGTTGTAAAATCAAACGCTGTTTGATTTTACTAAAACAAAGTAGAATCGTCAAATGCGAACCAAGGTGAGTAAACTCACTAAATCTGGCTTGTTTATATTTTTATATAAACTAGTTTTAAATTTATTTATAGTAATTTTATACTGTGTGATGGTTGTTTGGATGAATGGTTGATAAAACTTGTTGAAATGGTTGTTATAATTATATCGTTGATCGATAATTATTTTTGTTTATATTCATATTGATGTGAAATTAATATTATTGTGTTGATTAACATCTGTGGATGCAGGGAGACAGGTTGGAGGGATCCAACTGGATTCCTCAACATTTACATTGTTATGTTTGCATTGATTGTGACATATGCTATGATATATTAACTGTGATTGATCTTGTTGTGTTTAAATATCATTGGCCCTAGAAATTTGGTAATTTAAATACCGTAAAATATTTTCGACTATCAAATAGGAATTTAAGATATAAAAAGAAAGTATTTCCAAAATGGAAATTTGATTTTTAAATAGATTTGAAAATGTAAACTTGTTTTAACGAATAAATCGAGTAATTAAATTTATAAACTATATTTATTGATTATCATTGTATAATTAACAATTGGTTCAAAATTGATATTTTATAATCGAATGTAAAATCGTTATAAGGTTTTAAAAGGAGCTAATAAATAGGAATTTGTTTTAAATAGATAAATTGAGAAGATTAATTTATAAACGATGTTTATAAATTTTATTTATTTTCGAAATAAATTGGAATATAAATTCAAATTTGAATTTATATGAAAAAGTGGAAATCGGTTTTTTTGAAACCAGCATTTGAAATGAGATATGAACTTAGATAATAATAAATGAGATTTTAAATGATTTGCATGAAAAATTCTGAATAAAAGTTATAAATAGAATTTGGGTTTAAGATATTTTTTATAACACGAAATCAAATTGATTTGGTTATATATAAAAGAAATATATTCACAATTTAAGTGAATGGTTTAAAGAAAATATTTTACAAATGAAATATCTTTAAAAAAAAATTAGATTTGAAATATGAATCCAAATTGAAATTGAGTAAAAAGGGAAATGGGTAATCGTTTTAAAAGAAAACGATGATTTTTAGTTTTGAATTCGGAATATAAAATAAAGTGTGATTATGTTTTTTAGACTGGAATGGTTATAAAGGAATTCGGTAATGATTTGGAAAGGATAAATTCCAAAGTGAATTTGGAAGTTGAATTAACCTAAAATGCTAGAGAAATTCCAAAGTTCGGAATAAAATCGAATATAAATTATTCGAGAGGGAGTTATTTATTGGAATTCAATTATATCGAATTTAGGGATGTAGTTATTTTTACTTTCCATTTTGAATCAAATCTAATTATTTATTTATTTACTTATTAATTGAATTAATAAGTACAAGTTATATTTTTATATACCAAATATTTGGGAACAATGATTATAACGCTACCATTATAAATGTAAACAGTGATTATAATGCTACTGTTATAATGAATGTTTTATAAATCTAAGCAGCGATTATAATGCTACTGTTATAATAAATGTTATATAAGTATAAACAGCGATTTTTACGCTACCGTTAAAATAAATGTTTTATAAATCAAATATTTGGAAAACAGTGATTATAACACTGCATTTATAATTGATGTTTTGTGTAAAAGAAGTGGATTCTTAGATTGAATCTAAGAGTCACGTAAGCGATGTTTTGTTGGAAGTTGTGAGCTTTGACTATTTCAAAGTTGAGAGTGTTGTTCAAGTAAGGTCTGGGAGTTAATTATACCCCAACTTGATTGACTTCATAATTGATGGAGGAATGGTTAAAGTTCGATAGTGAAGACTGGTTAGTAATATGGTTAGTTGATAAATGATTAATGGTTTGAGTTATAATAATGATGTTTTATAACATCGCGTTAATTTAAAGGATTTTGAAATGTTTTCCCAAATAAAATGAGAGATGGTTTCTATGCATAGAAAATGAAATGGTCAACGAGGAATTAATAAATGGAATATGGAAATATATTCCGATATTAATAAGGGATATTTTCTAAAAATAGAAATAAGAATTTGTGAATATATGGAAATGTTTCCCAACCGTAATAAGAGATATTTTCTGGAAAATGGAAAATTTGTGATATATGGAAATGTTTTCCAATGATGGTGGAGATGAGCAAGCCTTGAAATATATCTAAGAGAAGATAAGAAAATGGAAAATGACAATTTAATAAGAAATTAATTTAAAAGGGCCTAATGTTGTTTGATGGTTGATCGATAGAAATTTCCAAATGGAAATAGGATCGTGATTGTATGGATGTTTCCATTGATAGTTAAATCACCGACTATCAAAGTTTGTTTTATTTTATGCCTCTGTGGTCAATGCAGAGAGACCGGGATCAGGTTTAACATCTGAAAACCACTCCATATTGGCATAAGCGTTATGAATCAACTTATGCTGAAGATAATTGAAGACGGAGTAAGGGGCAAGGATTATTCTTTTAATCTAGGTAGAAATTTCCCAAGATGGATTAATAGAATGGTGCCTTCGGGTTGTCCAATCCCAGGACAACGTATATGGATGGATCAGACAATGTGAAATTCAAAGTAAATGATGACAAGAAGTTCTAAAAAGATAATCATGACCTCAAGCCTCATCACATGGGAAATGACAGAAATCGGGCTGGCATCATGGCAATGTGGGTCATTCCCATTAAGGGTATTATCACCTGATCTAGAGAAACTTCATTTTCTTTTTATTATATTCGATGCTATATGCTTTCGGTAATGGTTGCTGATCACAACCGATGGTGATAATATGCTCAGTACACTCAAGCTAAATGAGCGGCTAGCCATGTGTGGGTCGGGTTCCAAGACGTTCTTGTTGAACCCAGTGTATTCCCCTCTAGAGATACACTATCGGAAGGTGGTTCCATACCTTGTCATAATCGGAATCCAATCTCTAATAAGCACCCTATGGTTTTTTATTTAATATTATATATGGAGCGTGAGATGCAAGCGTTCTGCTAGATTTCTGTTTATTTGATTTAGAAACTATTGTAATATCATTAGATTCTGATATCAAAATGTTTTTGGTTATCATAAGGTAAAAACCATCCGTGTTTATGTGTGGATCGGTCTTACAATAATCATTTCATTCGAAAGGACTTTGAAAGTTTAACAAATGGTTGGAGTTTACTCACACCAGTCCCATAACTGACCTAGTGTTTATTTTGTTTTTTTCCTAAACTCTTGGGTGCCCAAATTTGTACGGGCAGTCAAGTAGTCGGATTTTACAGATTCACTTGGAGGAGTTTGAAGCAGGAGGCTTCACCAGTTAGCTTTAGACTATCATGTTTTCTGTTGTGTATTATGTTCGTATCTGGAAACAGGTGTTTATAACTGTTCCAGAAACAGCTATTGTGCTCTGATAATGGTATGTATATAAAGTTTCTGATTTGTATTTCAAACGTTATGTTATTTAAGATATTTTATTCATTCCGCTGTGTGTTCGTAATATTTGTTTTCTTCAATTCCAATATTTCTTTCTTTCTATTTCTCATCCTCTAACTTCTTTCTAATAATGATTCGTATTTCTGTGCAATTTGGATTGGACGTGTGGTGTTATTAGTCAACTCAAAGGGTACGAAAATTCGGGCCATTACACTGTTTTTCTTTTTGTCTATTATAACAACTGGAAACTATTCAAAAGTCAAGCATCTAGAAAAAAAGGAAGATATGTCCAAAGAAAAAGTTATACCTGAAAAAGTGGCCGGTCCACTATAAAAACCAGTCGGCCTTGCCAAAAAAAAAAAAAAAAAGTTATACCTGAAGAGAAGCAACTTCATGATCAACAACTTCCTTCCCTCTCAGAAAGCCAGAAAGACCGCCTTCTCTGGTGTAACGACCTGGGGTTTTCAACCCAGAAAATCAACATTTAAAACCAATGTCGACTATCCAAGCATCGGAAATACCAGATAGTTAATAGAAAGAAGTTACAGGGTGAGAATAGATAAGATAGAAAATTAGAATAGAAGAAGAAGAGAAACACAACAATATTAGAGTAACACGAATCTCACAGCGGAACAAAAAAAAATAGTATCCAAAATAACTTTGAAACACAAATCTGTATTTGTGTATTAGAGTACAACACTTATATCACAGCGGAAATAAACAATAGCTATAAAATGCTGCTGTAGCCTTCTGCTCCAAGCTCCATCTAATGTATATGTAAATCCCGACTACTTGACTGCCCGTACAAATTTTGAACACCCAAGAGTTTAGGGAAAGCAAACCAAAAAAAACTTTATGCCAGTCATGGGATTGGTGTGAGTAAACTTCAACCTTTCGGTTTAACTTTTCAAAAATCATTTTCGAAAGAAATGATAATCGTAAGACCGGCCCACACATAAACACAGATGGTTTTTACCTTACGATAACCCAAAAACTTTTTCAAAATCAATACTTTTCTGATATTATAATAATGTCTAATCACAAATAATTAACAATCTAGCAGAACGCTTTCATCTCATGCTCCACAAATATGTAGTATACAATCAAAACCGCAGGCGCTTACTCGAGATTGGATTCCGACTATGACAAGGTATGAAACCACCTGCCGATAGTGTATCTCTAGAGAGGAATACACTGGGTTCAACAAGAACGTCTTACAACTCGGCCCACACATGACCGACCACTCATTTCTCTTAAGTGTATCGAATATATTGTCACCTACGGTTGCTAGCAACATAACCATTCCCGGGAGATGCATAATCGAAAAGAAGTAACAAATATGAATATTCTCTAGATGGTGACAATACACCTTAATGGAGGCGACCCACATAGCCATGCTGCCTGCCCGATTTTTGTCATTTCCCCGGTTGATGAGGCTTGAGGTCATAACGTATCTTTTGACAGATCACACATTCATTTTGTTTGAATGCCACATCGTCATACCCGCCAAATCACAAATTGATTTCCACAAAAATACCACGGGTATAAAGCTAAGAGAAACGAATTCCTCCGCCACCAAACGTGGATACGTTTGAAGCAATCAACTTACATGATCCATTAGATATACTCTGTCAGACATTCATCCATACACGTTGTCCTATGTCTGGACAAACCGAAGGCACTATTCTATAAATCCATCTTAAGCAATTTCTACCTAGGATCGCTAGAAAAACCCTTGCATAAAGTCCATCTTCAATTATCTTCATCAGATTTGATTCGCAATGCTAATGCCCATACAAAGTGGCTTTCAAATAATAAATTTGATCCCGGTCTCTCCATATTGACAACAGTAATGGTCAAAAACTTTGATAGTCGGTGAATTAACTATCAAAGGAAAACGTGTGTACAAACAACGGTCGTATTTCCAAATGGAAATCTTACCAAGCAAATCATCAATCAACACTGATCCCCTTTAATTTAATTTTCCATTCAATTATTCTTTTCCCTCTTCCCGTTTCCATATATTCGTAAATTCTTGTTTTCTAAAAATTGAAAATATACGTTATTAATCATTGGAAAACATTTCCATATTTACTCCTGTTTCTTATTTTCTATATTAAAAAAATCTCTGATTTCTTATTTGGAAAACATTTCCAAAACTCCTTCATTGGATTTAAACAGATGTTTAAATAAAATATCGCTACGCCAACTCGAACCATTAACAATTATTAACTAAATTCGATTAACAAACCTTCACTATCAAACCTTAAACATTCCTTAGTTAAAAATGAAGTCAATCAAGTTGGGGTATAACTACCTCTCAGACCATAACTGAAAAACATTTCTAACCTCGAAATAGAACAAAGTTCACATTTAAATCTTCACCAAACTTCCTTACGTAACTCTCAGATTCTATTTATGAATCCACTTCTTTTACATAAATTATTTGATTATAACAATAATATTATAATGCCATGCTTCTGAAATATAATAACTTAAATATAAATTTTATTTCTTAATTTAAATAAATAACTAAATAACAATTAATTTATAAATAAATAAATCTTGATTAAAAATCGGAAAGTAAATAATACTTTCCTACATTCGATATAGTCAAATTCCACTGTGTAATTCTCTCTCGAATAATCTCTATTTGATAACTCTCTTCCGAATAACTATATTCGATAACTCTTTTTCGAATAAACTATATTCGATAATCTCTCCTTCTTCAAATAAACTATATTCAATATTCACTTTTCTGAATAAACTATATTCAATAATCTCTCTTCGAATACTTATATTCGATTCACTCTATTTGAATAACTAATATTCGATTAACTCTAATTCAATTAACTCTAATCGATTAACTCTATTCGAATAACTAATGTTCGATTAATTCTAATTCAATTAACTCTATTCGATTAACTCTACTCGAATAACTTTATTCGAATAATTAATATTCGATTTCAAATATCGGTTTGAAACAGATTTTTCTTCTCTATATAATTTCAGACTTATATATCCCATTTATCAAATGGTAAATATTTTATTTTATTTATAAAACGTTATTTATAAATTAATCTTCTTAATTTATCTGTTAAAACATATTCTAGTTAAAATCTACTTTAAATTAATCTTTTCCACTTATCTGTTAAAACAGATTTCCATTTAATATTTATTTCCACTTATTTTATTTTATCAAATTATATTCATTTTATAAATATTTCCTTTATATAATACCCTATTTATTCCATTTAAATATTTCCTTTATAATATCCTATTTATTTCATATAAATATTTCCCTTTCCAATTCTATTTGTTTTCCAAATATTTCTATTATAATTCTATTTATAATCTAAATAAATATGTCTTTTATAATTCTATTTATTTTCTAAATAATTTTTTTTATATAAAATCCTTTAATTTTATAAATAATTCCTTTTCCAATTCTATTTATTTCATATAAATATTTCTATTTATAAAGTCCATTGATTTTATAAAATCCTTAAATTCAATATCCACTTTGAAATTCTTTTTTATAAAATCATGTGATTTTATATAAATATATTTCATGTTTATTATAAACTTTGAAAATTCCCTTTTTACATCACAGTATCCCTTATGGTATTTAATATACCATATAATAATGATCAGTATCATCCAAACACATATAATCAACAACAGATTATATATCACAGCATATATTAGAATATATGAAAAAACAGTATTATAAGTGTTGAGGAATCCAGTTGATCCCTCCAACCTCTTTCCATGCATCCACAGATGTTAAACAATATAATTAACATCAATTTCTTTTCAATATGAAATATTCTGATAAACAAAATCACTATTTGATTAACGATATATATATATATATATATATATATATATCGATATTTTAAATTAATCAATTAGTAGTTCAACCAACCAATCAACACACCACAATCAGCCATCATTTATCAATTCTAAAAATACATTATAAAAATATAATTGAGCAGAGTTAGTGAGATTTACTAACATTAGGCGGTCATCGTTAGATAACGATAACCGTCGGCTGATTCTGACAGACAATTTATTTTGCAATAAATTGTAGTGAGCTCCAATTGAATCCCAGTTTGTTTCATTGTGTAGCCACCGTCCATATGATCCCAATTGATTTAACCGTTCAAAATTCTGATACAGTATGATCGAGATATTAATTTAACAAGTTTGAATATATTCCTTAATTTAATAAAAGTTAAATTCAATTTATATTGGGCCTTAACCTCTTTAGCCAGCCCATCTTCTTTAGGCACGTTGCTTCCTTTTGTTGAATATATTTGAACCCATCTGTACAACTCCATGTCGAAATTCTTTGATAACCAGTTATATACATTTTGGTCCACCATCGTTCAAACTTTTGGAACAATCCATTTGACATTTTCGTGGTGATAAATCATTGGGCAGACCCAACGTTTTGGCCCACCCCATCACTCCCTTTTCTCGCTACACACTGTAGCGCTTTCTACTTCTTCTTCCTCCGAGCAACATGCCTACTGCCTTCTCAAAGAAACCATGGATTTTCTTTACCCACCCGCTCCTTCGATACTCCACTCAATCACACAAAACCTCCACCGCAATGCTCCTCTCCCTGCAAACCTTCACCTCCACCAAATAAAGCTGAACTCGCACACCTACCCTTCGTGTCCTCCTCATATTCCTTACGCACAACACAAATTGGTGCGACAATAATTTAACCGAACTCAACAAAACCCCCTTGTCTGACTCGCCATGCTACCCTCAATATCGTACCACCTTAGTTTTACCAAAAGCAACCCCATTTCCAAGATTAACGGAACCTTAGGTAACGCTTACTTACGCTGGAATTTCCAACAATCAAAAATAAGGTTAAACCCATCGATATTTCCCCCAAAATGGAGAGAATACATATGCGATTACCAATCTGCATGTAGAATGATTTCTAGCATTTTATAGGAATTCTTTTGGATTTTATTTTGAGTTTGAACTTCACGTTTTGGTGTTTAGACGAGAAATGGTGGTCGCGGAAATTGCTTTGATCGCTGAAGAAAAGTTTTTTGGGCTAGTGGGAGAGTGTAGGATATTTATAGGAAGGTTTTATATTTTTTATTTGATTATTATATTTATTTTTAAGCAAATGCTATATGTATTTGCTGCTTAAAAATTCCCTGATCACATATGACATTCAAAAATCACGAAAATGGACTTACACCTTCCGTTCGATATTACGGACCCAACGAAACTGGTTTCGTCGAATTCCGAATCCGTTTGCTCACACAGCATATTTTTAAAGTCGGATTATCAACTATTTTTCATATTAAAAATCCATACGGCCACATACTGACCCTAAAATAACAAAAATTGAAATCTAGCAATAATTTAATATTTCGGATCCAACAAAATAAGTTTTGTAAAAAAGGAGGTCGTTTGCAAAAGTGGCTATTTTTAAAGCTCTAAATAAACTCATTTGAATACAAATGTATTTAAAAATAATTAAATTTAATATTACTAAATAAATATTATCGTATATATTTACATAGAATATTTTCTAGCTTCAAAATAAACATATCGGGATTTATAACTCAATATTTCAAATCCGGGTTAAATCGGTATTCAATTTATATTGAAAATCCATTTATAATATAAATAAATCATTATAAATTATATAAGAATTCAATAGCGACTATTTGAAAATTTGATTTGGACATAAATCAAAATCTACACGATGAAATCCCGATTTTTCTCTTCCATTAGAAAAAATATAGTTCACCAGCTCCAAATGTTTCTTGTTTCACAGAAATCCGGCTTAAAACGGATTCTGTATATTCGTTTAAAGTTCGAATCGCCAAACTATGAACTGCCACGCTATTTCGAGCTCGATTATAATTATAATATAAATTAATACATTCAACTGACATTTATAAATAAATTCGTTAATATAATTCAAATTCTAAAATAAATTATATATTTTAAATTGTCCAATTCACACAATATTGGCAATTCACTATTTCTGACTATTTTGGAAATAAATATATTGTCCTATTATTTATATTAATTAAATATTCAATATTATTTAATTAAATCACCATTTAAATCTCTAAATCATTATTTAAATAATTAAATAAATTAACTATTATACCGTAAGAATACGGGATGTTACACTGGGTGATGATGGTTCAGAATTATGGATAATACATTCGCCCAGGTAGTCACTATCTCTAGGACCGATACCCCCACTCTCCCTATCACTGCCCAAGGAAGCAGAAGCTACTTCCTCCTCACTTAAATCATCTGAAAGTCTATCGATATATAAAAGGTCCTCGACTATAGGGTCACTCCTTCATGACGCCTCAATTCCTTCCTCACTCAACTTAATCCTTTACATAACCCGACCCACGTTGAAAGAAGGAATGAGGGAGGTTCATAGTTCAGAAAGATTATGAAGGTTGTCAGAAAAAAGATGGAATAGGGCATCTTCACAGCAGTTAGACTTGTTGTATATAACAGTGTTGTATACACAATTATATGATTTTTGTTTGAAGATAACAACCAAATTTATTTTATTATTGAATGTGTTTGTAACTGTACTGGTATACTACACATCAGACAGGAATATAATATTTCTGTTTAAATAAAGTACAACTATACAAAAATTTAAAAATTCACACAGTATTTTATTTGAACAAGAATATTTTATTTCAATTTTTAAAACAGTACAGATTTACAATTCCACTATTTGTACATACATCACTAATATACATTTCAATATATTCAATTTCGAACTTAGCTCCTCTTTACAACACTTACACTTTCATATACATTACATTTTTATACAGTTCACTCATATATGGTGACACATATAAATATCATCATCTTCAGTCTTCTTGACTTCACAGCATTGCACAGCCAATCCAGTTATCTTCATACCTGTCACATACAGAAGAACACACACAGTAGTCTGCCACAAAAATAAAAATTAAACAAAAGCAAATAAAAATTTATTTTTAATTTTCATTTGCCTCAGAATTGCGGTGTGTTTCTCATCATTTTTCTAGACTTTGTTTGATATGCAGGGACAGAAAAATATCGTCTGGATAGCTGCATATACACACGTGTATGCACGTGTGCACTGCCACGCCAATCCAGTGTCGCGACTGAGGAGTAGCCACTTGGACCATCTCGACTCAGTCAACACACATCAAAATGGTCGAGCCAAGGCCAAGACTGCTCAGCAAATAATAAATCAATATAAAGTCAATAAAAACTCAAAGTGGTCAAGACAGCTTAGCACAAGGCAGAAGAAACATATTTGGCTGACTTTTAAAAAATGGTCAAGCACATTACTAATACACAAAGACAATGCAGCAACAAACAAGAAACAAAATGATCGAGCAAAACAACAAGACAACGTAAATAGGATGTGGCAGTAGTGCATGATCATGGTGCAACTACTTGATGAAAAACTAGAAGAGCAACATACAGGAGCAGAACCTTTCAGAAAGTTCAAGTGAACACAGGCATTGATCAGACCAGAAAAAAGAACAACAACCAAGTCGAACAGCACAAATATTATGACAAAGGGAAGCATGCAAATTTCGGGCAAGAAATCATGTTTCATTTCAATGTTCACGACAGTTTTTTTTAAATCAAGCCAGTTTGAAAACAGGGGTACACCATTCAAGTGAAAAGTGCACAGGTCAAGCCATGGAGAAAATAGTTTGGTCGAAGCAAATCATAAATAGATTTCTGTTCTTAACAAAGAAAAACACCAGTTCAAATGTTTGGCAAAACATAATTTCTGTTCTTATCAGCTCCAGTATCAGACTTCTATGGATTAACTTTCAGAACATTAAAGAAGAAGATCAACAAGACTACATGAAAACAACCAGAATATAGCAAAACATAGGATCTGTATCAGAACTTAGCATTAGTTCTAAGTGGAGTGTACCCAAGAAGGAAGTCAAAGAAGAAATGAAGTTCCAGTTCAAAAATCAGAACACTAAATCTGTTCTTATTAGTTCAAAAACCAGTCAGATATTAAATCAAATTCAATGATCAAGTTTTGTTAGAAAACAAATATCAAGTGCGACATCAGTTAAACAGTTTGGCAAGTTCAAGTATTAATTCTGCTCAAAGGAAGATCAAGGCAGCACTGTCCAGTTCAAGGTCTCAAGTATAGTACCAGTACACATTAGAAATTTATGAAGCAGTTAAATATCATCATAGAAATTCTAGAATTTAAATACTAGTTCAAGTCCAGAATTAAACATGCAAGTTACTTTATCAATTTAGACATGTTCATAGTGAGGAGATTCAAGTCAGTGATGTGTTCAAGAGGATTGATTGAAAAGTTCAAAGATATAGAAGGATTTTTTTTATACCACAGTCAAGGGTTGACGAGAAAAAATTCACAGGAGTTTTTCTAAAGACCAAATCAAAGTTTTATCAAAAGCAAAAATAGTGAATTTGTTTGAATGAATCACAGTATATTTCGAAATTTCCTGAAATCAAAAATTTAAATTTGACAGTGAGAAATACAATAGGAAGACACAATCAAAGTCCATAATTCCCACGCAAGTTTGAAGCTTTCAAAAATCACAAATTCAAGGCCAAAGACCGAGACTTAAGCAATATACTCTCTGACTTTAAATAAAAGAAATACCCAGAAATAACAGATCAATTAAAAAAGCCAAGGATATCAAAAGTTCCAAAATTATCGCATATATCATGAACCAAGTGTGATACGAAATCAGAGCACAAAATTAGGGTTTCTGAACCCTATAAGAACACCCACATCATCATCGGTTTTTAGCATCCAAGAAAAAAAGAAATTAAAAGAAAACAATCGAATTAAAAAAAAAATCATACCAAGAAAAGGAGAAGTCTTGGATTCAAATCAGAGCTTCAACAACTCAATCGAAGGATAGCTTGCAATAGGAATTCGAGATCGTCACACGACATAGCGGCGCCCATCAGATCGAAGCAAAATCAAAACCCTAGATTGCAAGAAGGAAACCCTAGATCGCAAACCTAGGCCGCCATTTTTCTTTCCAGAGAAAAGAGATCGGACTCAAGAATAAAATGGTGAAGCAATAACTAAAGGGGGCCGGCCAAGTTTAAGGGGATAACCCTTATTTAAAAACTAGGGTTTTCAAAGTTTATTTTTATTGTCTTGATTTTGTTTGTCTTTAATTTCAGCTTTGTAATCAGTCTACAGTTTTCTAGTTTGTCTCTAAAACTAGGGAGACGAATTACAGGGTTGTAATTTGGAGAAATCTGGTTTTGGGGATAAAAACCAGTGCAGGGTTTTGAGCGTAGGGTTAAGAACAGTTGGGAGCGAGTGTCGCGAGTTTACAGAGGATTGTAAGCGTAGAGATTGTTTTAACTCCTAGTAGAAACCTTGGGGAATGCAGCAGTAGGCAGGGTTTTCCCGAAGTTGGGTATATCTGTGTGTTAGTTATTTTCCGCATTTACTCTGATTATTATCTGTGCTGTGATTATTTAATTACTCTGTGAAAATCTGTAAAAATCTACGATAAACCCTATTCACCCCCCTCTAGGGTTAATTTAGATCCTACAAGTGGTATCAGAGCAGGTATTTTTAACTCTAGAGTCATGAATTTGTCAAACAACGCTTTTTCTGAGGGTCAGTCCATAGCTAGGCCACCAATGTTTAATGGAACTGATTATGCCTATTGGAAAGCTAGGATGAAAATTTACTTAAGTTCTGTCGATTATGATGTGTGGGATATTATTGAAACGGGTTATAGATCCCCTACTGTTATTGTTAGTGGTGTTGAAATTCCTAAATCAAAAGATAGGTGGGATGCTAATGATAAAAAATTATTTTCAACTAATGCCAAAGCAATGAATGCTTTAATTTGTGCTCTTGATAAAACTGAATTTAATCGAATTTCTCATTGTGAGACAGCACAGGAAATATGGCATACGTTGGAGGTCACACATGAAGGTACATCTCAAGTAAAGGAATCTCGTCTCGCTCTACTCAGCAACGAATATGAAAATTTCTCTATGCAAAAAGACGAGGATATAAAAGAGATGTATGGACGCTTCTCATCACTGGTTTACAATGCAAAAGCTCTTGGCAAAACCTATACCGAAGTGGAATTGATCAGAAAAATACTGAGAGTGCTACCGATGAATTTTGAAGCAAAGGTGACGGCGATTCAAGAATCAAAAGATCTGAATAAAGTAAGTATGGAAGAGTTGATCAGAAATCTGATTACTTATGAGATGGAGTTAAAAGCAAGAGAAGAACGAAAGGATTCTGAATCAAAGAAAAAGACAATCGCTCTAAATAATTCTGTTGAAAGTAATGATGATGATCCCGCTGAAGAGCTAGCCATGTTTTTGAAAAAGTGGGCCAAAGGAAAATACAAACCACGAAAGAAGAATTCAAAAACCGACAAGTCTGAAAGTTCAGATAGTTCAGACGATGAAGTGTTTTGCTACAATTGCAAGAAACCCGGTCACATCAAACCAAATTGCCCACAGCTTAAAAATGAAAAGAGGAAGAAGTTCAGAAGGAAGAAGAAGGCTTTTGCTGCTACATGGGATGATGAGGAAGGAGAAGAAGCTTCTGAAAGTGATGAAGAAGAAGCTAATTTGTGTCTTATGGAACAATCTGATTCAGAAGGTAGTTCTAGTGAGGTAACGAATTTTACTTATAAAGATTTAATTTTAATGTGTCACGATCTCACGAAAACTGTTGATTCTCTTGAACTAAAAGTTAAGAAATTGAAATCTGATAGGTCAAAACTAGTTCAAGAAAATAACAGTTTAGAAACAAAACTTGAAAAAGTTAAAAATTCATCGTTTTCAGAATGCGAAAAATGTCAATTTTTGAGTAACGATTTGTTGAAATTAAAAACTAATCTTGTGTTACTTAAAAGTGAAAACATGAATTTGAAAAATGAAAATCTTGATTTTGAAAAGGTGATTGAAAAGTTTAAAGAATCTGAAAAACTTGATTTTGAAAAACGAAAACAATTTGAAATTGAAATTTCCAAGTCCGATGCTAGAATCAAAGCACTTGAAAACGAAAATTTGATCTTAAAACAAACTGATACTGAAAAGAGGAAAATCGCTATTAATCGTTGTTCAAATTTAATGAAAGAAAATAGCAATCTTAAATTTAAAATTCAACAACTTGGGTCAGCTTTGACTAAATTTTCTAAAGGAGAGAAATCGTTGAATATGTTGTTAAAAAATCAATTTTTTGTTCAGAATAAAAAGGGACTTGGATTTGAATCTGATCAAGTTGAAAAACAAAATTTTAATGATTTTAAAAATCCTTTAATTGGCTTTGAAAACGATCAAATTGAATTTTTGAAATTTAATAATTCCAAAGGGTTTTTAAATCATAAACAAATTGATAACTCGTTTAAAAACAATTCATTTAAATCTGTTTGGATTCCAAAAATTAACAAAATAAATTTAAGCAAATCTAAACAAATTTGGGTTCCAAAGGGTACGCTAGTGAATAATAAAGGATTGTTATATAAACGGGTTTGGGTACCAAAACGTGTAAACGAAGATAAGAGTGGTAAAACAACTTTTGTTAGACCACTCGATCATATAAACATTTAGGTACTATGGGAGGCTGAGGAACAACTGTGCTTAAGTTAGATAAAATTCAAGTTGATTCATATATCAAATTATTTGGAGTTCCTTAGCCATAGATTCAGAGTTGGAGATTCATTACATCACGTTGATTATGGTAAGTCAGGTATGATCTCTAGACTCGTACTTTTATTCTTTTTAGTTTATTTTTTTTACTTGGCTGTTTTTGAAATCATTCGTTATGAATTGTTGAAAATCTTAGACTATAAATTTTTTTTTTTTTGGTGATTTCAAGCAATTATCTTCAAACTTGATAAGTTGACTGTTTCTTGAGTTTGTCTAAAAAATTCTCTAAGGATGTCACTTGTGATTCTTGCTTTGAAAATGATCTTGTGCTGCTCTGATAAGGAAATTAATTTATTGGTGTTTAAATGATAAGTTGGAAAATCAGTAACTAAATTTAGTTAAAATTCATAGACAATTTGAATTAATATATAAATGGTTTTAAAAATTGTCTAGGAGCAATCAGTCTTGAAAATATTAGAAAATTTCATTTTCTAACTGATTGATTTTTTTTTAAGCTGATTTTCAACTTGCATTTTTTTTCAAAAAAAAAAAAAAAAAACTCCTCTTAAAATTGATATTTTCAATTTTAAAATTATTTTTGATTATTTATTCAAAAATTGAAATTATTGATTAATTTGAACCGTTTTGGGACTCATCAAAATCATTGATAGATTTATGAAACTGTGATGAGTTGCGACTATGGTATAAATCATAATTAGAAGAGATATTATTTTAAATCTCATGATGATTAAACAAATTTTATAATATCTTTGAATTAGAGCTTATTTCACGACCATCTTCTATATCTATCATATTTCTGTCATTCATCATGGTTTTATTTAATTTGGGGAGTTCTAATTATTCTTAAAATAAATAAAAATAAATAAATAAATAAATAAATAAATAAATAAATAAATAAATAATTTATCCTTGGTATTCACTCCCATTTAAAAATCCTCGCGGTTATGCGTGGGTGAATTACCTTAATTTCTATGTGCTTCCATTCTCACTTAAAAGACCTTCGGGCTGTGCATGGATGGAACTCATTAGAGAGGATAAAGTTAAGTTACTACTAACCCCATTTAAAAGACCTTTGGGCTATGCGTGGTTAGAAAGTGCTTAACACATTCTTTTTGCATATTTAAAATCTTTAAAATTTATATTCAAATATTCAATTTTTATTGAACTCTCCTCATTCGATAAAATCCATCGTAAATCCATTCATTCTGAAAGTGAAATCTGCTTCTGATTTAAAGATTATTATGATTTTTGTTTGATTAAATGGGTTTTACGATATATATTCTCTCTCTGAATATGAATTTATATTTTTAGTCTATATTCATCACTGTATCGATTTCTATTTTCCTTTTGATGATAACAAAAGGGGGAGAATGGTCAAGATTTTGATTGATAAGTATTTAATTCAAAAAATATTTTAAGATTGGAAATTAAATATCTAGAGGGGGAATGGTCAATTGGATTTCATTATTCATACTTTTCCACATATATAGGGGGAGTTCAGTTGTAGGGGGAGCATACAAATAGGGGGAGTAATATATTTCATGTTCAAAACACATTCAAAATCTTTTATTTGTTTGTCATCATCAAAAGGGGGAGATTGTTGTATATAATAGTGTTGTATACACAATTATATGATTTTTGTTTGATGATAACAACCAAATTTATTTTATTATTGAATGTGTTTGTAACTGTACTGGTATACTACACATCAGACAGGAATATAATATTTCTGTTTAAATAAAGTACAACTATACAAAAATTTAAAAATTCACACAGTATTTTATTTGAACAAGAATATTTTATTTCAATTTTTAAAACAGTACAGATTTACAATTCCACTATTTGTACATACATCACTAATATACATTTCAATATATTCAATTTCGAACTTAGCTCCTCTTTACAACACTTACACTTTCATATACATTACATTTTTATACAGTTCACTCATATATGGTGACACATATAAATATCATCATCTTCAGTCTTCTTGACTTCACAGCATTGCACAGCCAATCCAGTTATCTTCATACCTGTCACATACAGAAGAACACACACAGTAGTCTGCCACAAAAATAAAAATTAAACAAAAGCAAATAAAAATTTATTTTTAATTTTCATTTGCCTCAGAATTGCGGTGTGTTTCTCATCATTTTTCTAGACTTTGTTTGATATGCAGGGACAGAAAAATATCGTCTGGATAGCTGCATATACACACGTGTATGCACGTGTGCACTGCCACGCCAATCCAGTGTCGCGACTGAGGAGTAGCCACTTGGACCATCTCGACTCAGTCAACACACATCAAAATGGTCGAGCCAAGGCCAAGACTGCTCAGCAAATAATAAATCAATATAAAGTCAATAAAAACTCAAAGTGGTCGAGACAGCTTAGCACAAGGCAGAAGAAACATATTTGGCTGACTTTTAAAAAATGGTCAAGCACATTACTAATACACAAAGACAATGCAGCAACAAACAAGAAACAAAATGATCGAGCAAAACAACAAGACAACGTAAATAGGATGTGGCAGTAGTGCATGATCATGGTGCAACTACTTGATGAAAAACTAGAAGAGCAACATACAGGAGCAGAACCTTTCAGAAAGTTCAAGTGAACACAGGCATTGATCAGACCAGAAAAAAGAACAACAACCAAGTCGAACAGCACAAATATTATGACAAAGGGAAGCATGCAAATTTCGGGCAAGAAATCATGTTTCATTTCAATGTTCACGACAGTTTTTTTTAAATCAAGCCAGTTTGAAAACAGGGGTACACCATTCAAGTGAAAAGTGCACAGGTCAAGCCATGGAGAAAATAGTTTGGTCGAAGCAAATCATAAATAGATTTCTGTTCTTAACAAAGAAAAACACCAGTTCAAATGTTTGGCAAAACATAATTTCTGTTCTTATCAGCTCCAGTATCAGACTTCTATGGATTAACTTTCAGAACATTAAAGAAGTAGATCAACAAGACTACATGAAAACAACCAGAATATAGCAAAACATAGGATCTGTATCAGAACTTAGCATTAGTTCTAAGTGGAGTGTACCCAAGAAGGAAGTCAAAGAAGAAATGAAGTTCCAGTTCAAAAATCAGAACACTAAATCTGTTCTTATTAGTTCAAAAACCAGTCAGATATTAAATCAAATTCAATGATCAAGTTTTGTTAGAAAACAAATATCAAGTGCGACATCAGTTAAACAGTTTGGCAAGTTCAAGTATTAATTCTGCTCAAAGGAAGATCAAGGCAGCACTGTCCAGTTCAAGGTCTCAAGTATAGTACCAGTACACATTAGAAATTTATGAAGCAGTTAAATATCATCATAGAAATTCTAGAATTTAAATACTAGTTCAAGTCCAGAATTAAACATGCAAGTTACTTTATCAATTTAGACATGTTCATAGTGAGGAGATTCAAGTCAGTGATGTGTTCAAGAGGATTGATTGAAAAGTTCAAAGATATAGAAGGATTTTTTTTATACCACAGTCAAGGGTTGACGAGCAAAAATTCACAGGAGTTTTTCTAAAGACCAAATCAAAGTTTTATCAAAAGCAAAAACAGTGAATTTGTTTGAATGAATCACAGTATATTTCGAAATTTCCTGAAATCAAAAATTTAAATTTGACAGTGAGAAATACAATAGGAAGACACAATCAAAGTCCATAATTCCCACGCAAGTTTGAAGCTTTCAAAAATCACAAATTCAAGGCCAAACACCGAGACTTAAGCAATATACTCTCTGACTTTAAATAAAAGAAATACCCAGAAATAACAGATCAATTAAAAAAGCCAAGGATATCAAAAGTTCCAAAATTATCGCATATATCATGAACCAAGTGTGATACGAAATCAGAGCACAAAATTAGGGTTTCTGAACCCTATAAGAACACCCACATCATCATCGGTTTTTAGCATCCAAGAAAAAAAGAAATTAAAAGCAAACAATCGAATTAAAAAAAAAATCATACCAAGAAAAGGAGAAGTCTTGGATTCAAATCAGAGCTTCAACAACTCAATCGAAGGATAGCTTGCAATAGGAATTCGAGATCGTCACACGACATAGCGGCGCCCATCAGATCGAAGCAAAATCAAAACCCTAGATTGCAAGAAGGAAACCCTAGATCGCAAACCTAGGCCGCCATTTTTCTTTCCAGAGAAAAGAGATCGGACTCAAGAATAAAATGGTGAAGCAATAACTAAAGGGGGCCAGCCAAGTTTAAGGGGATAACCCTTATTTAAAAACTAGGGTTTTCAAAGTTTATTTTTATTGTCTTGATTTTGTTTGTCTTTAATTTCAACTTTGTAATCAGTCTACAGTTTTCTAGTTTGTCTCTAAAACTAGGGAGACGAATTACAGGGTTTGTAATTTGGAGAAATCTGGTTTTGGGGATAAAAACCAGTGCAGGGTTTTGAGCGTAGGGTTAAGAACAGTTGGGAGCGAGTGTCGCGAGTTTACAGAGGATTGTAAGCGTAGAGATTGTTTTAACTCCTAGTAGAAACCTTGGGGAATGCAGCAGTAGGCAGGGTTTTGCCGAAGCTGGGTATATCTGTGTGTTAGTTATTTTCCGCATTTACTCTGATTATTATCTGTGCTGTGATTATTTAATTACTCTGTGAAAATCTGTAAAAATCTAAGATAAACCCTATTCACCCCCCCCTCTAGGGTTAATTTAGATCCTACAAGACTTAATCCGTGGAAGGTGGAATTGCAAGAAATCAAAAATCCTATCTTGTGCTACATAAATGATCTAGGCGTCATGAGAAAAATTTTCATTCTTCTTCTGAAGCTCATCGGCATGGGTAATCACATCCTCTGCCATCTGATGCTCTAAGGTCGGTACACTATTGGGAGTTACATCCCTAGCTTGCCTCTCCTTTTCTAAGGCCAACTCAGCATGTTCCAAAGAAGCCTTCAGCATCTCACACTCTTCGCTAAAAATTGCATTAGCCTTCCAAAACCGAGTAATTTTAGTGACTGAAGAAGAAGGGATGAGCTGTGACGCATGCCAGTTCTTATAAGCCTAGGAAGGTATAAACACTCAACATATAGTTGCGGTAAGCGGGAATCCCAGGAGTAAAAAGAAAAGGTCATACCTTAAGTTATTGAGCAATTAGACACCGATAAAAATCCGTTATGTCAGAAGAAGTGGGGGGCAACGAAATATCAGAAAATTCGAGTCCCAAAAGAATAAATTTCATGAGATTAGTAAAATCTGATGGGAGATCAAGGGGTCTCGAAGGACCGACGGCATGGGAAGTAGAAGTAGGCGGCATGGCACTTACCACCTCCCCAGATGCGCTTGAAGAAAATGGTAAGGGGACCCCACTTCTCATCTCCTCACCGAAGATACTTCTGGAAATTACGGAGGTAGAGGTGTTGAACCTCAATCTCTTAGTATACGAATCGATAGGAGATTCAACTAACCTCTTGAGGGCAGCATCAGTAGTCTGGTTCAAGGCACCAATAAGAGTTGGGGCTTCCGAAGTAGGAACCCCCAGTCAAACTAAAAGTTAGGAAACGGTCGAAAGCATGAAGCGTTAGTATCAAAAAGTTAGGAAAAGGTCGAAAGCATGAAGCGTTAGCATCAAAAAGAGATCTTAACATAGAAACTGTAGAATCGATAAAGCATACCTGGGGATAAAGGAGTCGAAAGAGCAAACACCTTTGAACCTGCCAACAAGTGACTAGTACCAGGAAGACAGACAGGTGGACACCCCAGTATCTTTTGTCCATGAGGGAGGAGGTTGTAAAGATGTAGCTTATCCCTAGTTAGTAGAGCGGACCGACTCAGCGAGTTTTCGAGCAATCCCAAGATAAGCTTATACACGCGATATTCGCTCTCGGCTAAAGACACTCTCTCAGAAGTAAAATCTAAAAGAAAGGAATAAAGGATACACTACAAACAGGAAGATAACCACCTACAAAAGGTTAAAGGGGCTTGCTACGATTAGCAATTTGACTAGAAACACCGGCATGATATTTAACGAAAAAGAATTGGTCTTCCCAAGTCATAACTTTGCCGGCACCATCATTAACAATCTTCTGCAAAGGGGTAGAATGGAATAAGGGAAAATCATCATCAAGTACATCAAATGACGGGCGAGATCCGACGTTAGAGAGATCTGACCCAATCCCAGAGCAAGAATTTCCAAGCATAGGAGTAATATGTAGGTGCTTGGTAGAAATTGAATTGGCGTGACTCCCAAATCCTTTAGAATTCGAAGCATAAAGGGTGGAAAAGGGAAGAAGCCCCCATGCCAGACATGAATAGCTGAGTAGGCAAAGTATCCCACAGGAGGATGCATGATATCCTTACGGTCAATAGCAGGAATAGCCTCCACATCGTCCATTCCAAAGCTGGCAAGAATGTAACTAACGTCATCTTGAGAAGTAACCAGCGATTTCTTCAAGAAAAGAGATTTTCCCCTCCGAGAAAGACCACAAGCATCAACGGGTGACAAACCGGAACTAATCTCATTAGACATGACACTGCCAGGTGACGTCATTTCATGAAACATATAAAGTTTATATCTCGTTCATTAGAACATTTGGAAGAGATTACACTTAAGCCTATAAAAATTGCTCTGATACAGTTGCATGACCCTAACCCTAGAATTCATATTTTGGGAAAAGAGCGTATAGATTAATTGCCGTGAATTTCCCCTCAGATTATTAATATATGGACAATTCGTATCCGATATGAAGAATCCTAAGTGAATTCAAAAAACAATTCATCCCCTCAATTAAAAAAGTAAGTAAAGCAGGAAATTTACCAAAGACTTAAGCAGAGAGCATCCTACGATAAGCTTCAAATACTCAATGAATGAATAATTTGGCTCAAGAAATTAATGTTGCAGGTAAAAGTGAAGAAGGAGCAGTGGTAATTGTGCAAGGATAGTTACCTGAATCCCCACCACACAAAGGAGACCAATCAACGTTCCTCTTTCAAGGAAGATTAAAGGACTCCGACAATGACGCCTCGGAAAAGACAAAGAGTTTGACTTGAAAAGTTGAGAACACCTCTTCACAAAAAAGGAGGGAATGTTACTACCAAAAATTAACAGCGGAGTGAGCTGACGGTGAAGAGGTATTGGGTGATCAAAGGCTCGCAGGAGGCCTAGTAAAAAGTGGGAGATAGATACCAAGAAGGACAAGAACAAGAAGAAATAACCCAAAAGGACGCATAATTCGAAGTTTTCTTTCCTCTCTCCCTCTAAGGGGAAAGATCATAAAGAACTATGGGGTATAACCGACAGGGTCTATTTGCCATGATTAATCCGACAAGATCCTTCCGACGGTATCAGCTCAACGTAAGACTGCGTGTGAGGAACCACCCATCTCCTAAAGCCAAGTAAGCCAGAGGTGATAAAGTAGATAAACAAAGTCCAAAGGAATCTTCAATAATGACCAGCCCGAATGCCGACACACCCGAAGAGGGAAGCATCGAAGGCACTAAACCGCAAGAATGTGGAGGCCATCCAGAACCAACTTTCGGAGCACCTAATACATGGAGACCAAAAGGCTAACCGAGACCAAGCGGATATACAGGCTACCCATACTAATTCACTTAATACCAAAACCGTGGTGGCTTCGAACTGGAAGTTATCAACATACAACATGAGAGCAAGCCTCTCTAAGTATTCACGATAAGGCCGGAGGCCTACATCCGAGAGCTTGTAGGTGAAAGCCTATATCCAAGGACCATGGCTGACATCCAAGAATGGCCGAAAGGCAAGCACCCGAAACTCAGGAAAAGGGCAACTAGCCAGGACTTCCGTAGGACCAATAGCCTGTCAACGGAAAGAGCACCAAACCATTATAAATAAGACCCCAGAGATCACATTCAAGGGGAGAATTTTTAGACATCAAAACAATTGTACTCATAAAATTAACTTAGCAACGAGATCAATGAGGAAATCCCCCTATGTCATTCAGGTACTCTCAGCGAAAATTGAATAAAAGGGAATCTATAACAAGAAAATTGCTTTGTAAGTGTGTATTTCCATTTTTTGATCATCACCATTGCAGTTTCTTGTTTTCCTTTTCAGATTTGAATTGGATTTCCTCTTTAATACGTCCTTGATTAGGAAGATACGCATTGTCCCCTAAGTCAAACCCATTCTGATTGCCATTGGAAAACCCCCTTCTCCCCCAATTCCACTTCCAGGGTAGTAACCCGATTTGACCCGTAAAACAACCCACCGACCATTCCCTCCTTTAGATCCACCCTAGTCGACCCATCTCCGGTGTTGACGAAAAATACCATTAACATTTTATTTTTTGAAAAATACTAGGATATGCTGACATACATATTTGCGTATGTCGATATACATGCCATTGGTTTTATTTTTAAATTTTGAAAATTTTGAATTTATACCTTTCTGAATGGTTATGGATATTGGAAAACCATAAATATGCTTCAGATTTTGAGTTTTTAATAACTAATCATCATTTTCTTCTTCCTTTCTCTCCTTCCCATTATTCTTCTTAAATTCTCAAATCTACACTTATACACTGCCGATTTTCAAAGAAAATTGCATCAATTTCTTTCTGTTTCAATTCTAGATCAAATTCTCCTTGAAATTCGAGTGTTACTCAAGAGTTATAGGTTATTTGTAATCAAAGATCGTGAGATCAAGTTCCGTTGAGTCAGTACTTCAAAATTGAAACTGAGAAAGGTGTGATTGTAGCACGAAAATCAATTAGGTGTGACTATAGCCCAGAAATCAATTAGGTGTTCTTGTAACTTGGTTAAATCAAGAGAGCACCCTGTGCTTAGAAGCAGGTGGTGGTGAACTTCGTGGCCGTTGAAATTGAGGATTGTAATTTGAAGATTGTACTGAAAAAATATTTGCACAATCTAGAGTTGTGTAGGGTTGGATGTAGGGTAACTCCAAACCAGTATAAAATCCTGATGTGTTCTTTCCTTCTATTGTTTTTTATTTTTATTTTCTATATATGTGATTGTTGATATCTGTGATTTGCATAACATTCCGTTAAACACAAAAATATTCCAAGAACTTAATAAAAGTCCATAAAACACTATTCACCCCTCCCCTCTAGTGTTTAATTTGCCTTAAGATCCTTAATCTGCATCCCGAGCAATTGGTATTAGAGCATTAGTTTTCAAAATTTTCATAATCTGAATTTTTGAAAAGTTTAAATGGAATTTTTTAAAGATTCTATAACACTAGTTCAAAAATATGCATTTCATTATTGGTTCATAAGACTACATTTAAATATATTTTTTGAGTAGAACGGATGTGTAGTGCGAGACTACACAACCGATTAAGCATAATATTAATAAATATAATCCAGTTGACAAGCCCAACTGGTGGCTAATAGTACGAGTTTAATAGAGATAATCATACAATAAGTTACAACAAAACAACCATTTCAGCAAAAGCAAAACATCCCAAGAACCACATTGACAATATGCAGTACCATTGCAAGCCAAAAAATGAAACCATAGAAGAAGAACATAATGAACCAGAGAACCATATCAAGATTAATGTAAATGTAGACTTGAATCACCATGATTAGAACCCACTGATTCAGCTGGGCTATTAGACGCTGGCAAAGAACTTCACCGGAGAAGTAGAAGGTTGACCTATCCAAGAGTTATAGAAGTAAATAATGAGACTGCATAATCCTTTAAACCACTTCAGTGGTTTATTAAAAATCACTGCATTCCTTTCTTTCCAAATGCACCAACAATATTGCTAAAAAGGAATCTAAAGCAACATTAGCAGCATTGAATTCCCAATAATCAAACACTGAAACAATGGTAGGCACAAATCCAAGCAAATAAGAGCTAGTGGCTGCAAAGATTGGGAATGAGAATTCACAATCAAAGAAAAGATGATCTATAGACTCTGCATGATGTGCACAAAAAGCACAGAAAGGACTCTCAATAAAGTTAAGTCTATGCAACTTAACTCTGGTATTAATTTTACCGTGAATCAGACACCAATTAAAGAAGAGAACTTTTGGTGGTAGGCGAATTTTCCAAAGTCTTGGGAAAGAGAATACTCTACCAGAGAAATTAATGAAATTGTATACTAAAGCAACTGAAAATCCTTTTCTAGGAGATAAAGCCCAAAGGTAGTAATCTAGGGAGAAAGAAAAACGAGTGTGCATGATCAAATTAGAAGCATCAAGAAGATTATCAAGGACATTAACATCAAATAAAGTTGATGGGCAAAGCGCAGAGGGACCGATATGAATCATATTTGCCACAGAATAGAACTCATTAGAAGTAAAAGGGAAAAGAGATGAAAATGTTTGGTAAAGAGGAAATGACCATGCCAAATGTCGTGCCAAAATAAACAAGGTTCTCAATTCCCCAACTTGACGTGACATAAGTTTTTAATACGAGGAATACAAGGTATTGCACCAAACCAAAAGGGAAAGGCTTAACTGAGGGGGAAGAGTGCAATATTAAGTGATGATTGCTTGAATAGTAGAGAGAAAGGATCCAATCTTTCCAAATGAAGGACCCTGATGATACTGTGCGCCATAACCATTTTGACAGAAGAGCCACATTGAAATTAGAGAGATTTAAAATACCCAAACCACCCTGATTAACATGTAAGCATACAATTTGCCAATTAACCAATTTTTTGACCTTACTTCCGTTCCAAAGGGAAGCACTCCTTACTGAATCAATTTTCGAAATTACCCACTTGGGAAGTTCGTGAAAAGACATCCAATAAGTTGGCATAGCAGATAAAACCATTTTAACCAACACTAAACGACCAGGAGAAGATAGAGAATTAGCCTTCTAGGAAGATAACCTCTGTTCGACCTTTTGAATGAGTGGAAACTAATCTGATTTATGAAGTTTAGTAGGTCTGAGAGGGATTCCCAAATACTGAATTGGGAATCTATGGATAAGACAATTAAGGAAGGAAGAGATGGAAGGACCAAGATAATCAGCATTTCCCAACATAATGATTGAGCTTTTAGCAAAATTAATAGATAGACCCGAGATAAGTTCAAAAACATAAAGCACCACTTTCAGAAAATGAATGTGATTTAGATCAGGAGAGGAAAAGATAATTGTATCATCTGCAAATTGGAGGTTAGAAATTGTTATAGAGGAATTGGGAAGATGAATTCCATCAAATAGATTGTTGGAAATCACTCTCTTAATCATCTGGTTAAAAACATCTGCAATTAGAACAAAAATAAGGGGAGATAATGGATCCCCCTGTCTCAATCCCCTGTTGGATTTAATTAAACCATCAATACTGCCATTAATCAAGACAGACGAATAACTCGTTTGAAGAATACATTCAATCCAATTACACCAACGCTGAGAGAAACACCTGTGCTTAAACATTTATAAAATAAATACCCAATTCACAGAGTCAAACGCTTTTGACAAGTCTAATTTGAGGAGGACACCGGGTGTATTAGAATTATGAAAATAAGAGATTACCTCTTGTGTAGCTGCAATACAGTCGAAAAAGTTGCATCCTTGAATAAAGCTGATTGTTCAACACTAATAAGATCAAAAATCACATATTGAAGCCGATTAGCAAGAGTTTTAGTAATGATTTTGAAGGTGGTGTTGAGTAAACTGATGGGGCGAAAATCGTAGATCGAGTTGGCACTAGAGAATTTAGGAAGAAGCACAATGTTTGCATAATTTAGACGAGAAATAAGACAAGGGTTATCATAAATTCATTGCACATGTCCAAAATATCTTTTTTCACCATGGCCCAAAACGTTTTAAAGAATGAAGGCCCAAAACCATCAGGCCCAGGGGCTTTGTCAACGTTCATTTCGTTTAAAGCATCCGAAATTTCTTTTTTAGTGAAAGGTTGGTCAATAGAGATACCTCCAGGAGAAGGGTAAAGAGAGCTCCAATCAATGAATGAAATGTTTTCAGATGAACGACCAAGAATGGAACAATAGAAATTAGTGAAAAGAAGAAGGATATTATCATGATTTGAATATGATTGGCCTTCATGAGAAATTTCAAGAATTCTGGAAGCTCTTCTCCTTCCATTGGCAATTCTATGAAAGTAAGCCGTATTTTTGTCCCCTACTTTTAACCATTGAGCTTTAGATCTTTGTTTCCAACCAGTTTCTTCCTGCTTAAATAGTCTATCCAGTTCCATTTCAAGATTTTTCAAGTAGTTGAATTCCTTCTCGTTTAAGGGACGAGATTCTTCCTAGATGTTGAGATCTCTTGAATATTAGAAATACGAGAACGAATTGAACCCCAAATATTTTTGGCCCATGGTTTAATCAGTTTTCTCAGAGATCTCAATTTAAGGACAATTTTATGAGAGGCCAATTGAGATTGAATAGGTTGAAGCCAAACTATTTGGATAAACTCCTTAAAAGATGGTTCAAGTAACCATAAACGTTCAATTCTAAATGGACGCTTACGATTAGAAAGGGAACCCGAATCAAGGACAATAGGGAAATGATCAGAAATGATAGAGGCAAGACCAGCTGCAAAAGATAAAGGATGAATCTCCTCCCAAGAAGAATTAAAGGGAATATGGTCAAGGTTAGCGAGATAAGGATTCATTCTATGACTTGGCCAGGTATAAGAACGATTGCAAATAGGGGGGTCAATGAGGCAACAATCAAAAATAAAGGAATTGAAAGCATCAGTGTCAGCTGAAATAGTTCTAGATTTTCTCTCATTAACACTTCTTATGGTGTTAAAATCACCCTCTATAACCCAAGGACCTTGAAAATAGTTAGCCATTTCTTTGCAACGTTCCCAAAGAGATAATCTTTCATGAGAGTCTTGAGGACCATATATATTAAAGAAGAAGTAAATTGTATTAGAGGCAAGATGATTAAGAGCAACAAGTAAAGCAGATTGGGTGGGAAAACTTTGATATAATGACAACACAGTTCATTCCATGCAGTAATGAGGCCACCTCTAGTTTCAGTTGCATTAACATATGTCCATCCCCTTAAAGAAGACCCACCAATCAAACTAAAGTGGAAATTCGAAGGATCAGAGAGCTTGGTTTCTTGAAGGAAAAGTACATGTAAATTAAGAGGAGACAATACTAGATTAATAGTAAGACATTTTGAATGGTCCCCCAACCCCCTTACATTCCATGTGACCACTTTCATTGATGTCTATTAATACGCTCTTGTTCTAATGCCTGCATGGCTTTATAATGTGAATCACATAAATTCACACCCATATAGCTTGATATATTTTTGTTCAAACGTTTATTAGTAGAGGAAAAAACAACAGGAGTTAGAAAACTACCTGTGACATCAGGATTGTTACTTTCCCACTTCGACGAACGAAAATAGGAGAGAGAAATTGCGGCCAATCTTGATCAGCTGACCACAGTTGCTGAGGAGGAGATTGCGGCGGGGGATAAAGCTAATGTCAAATGGGATAGTTTGAAAGGGGATCAAAGAGAAATCATTGGCTTGGGGGAGGATGATTGAAAGATGGATTCAGATAAACATGCAAATCCAGACTCTGATCAACTTGCATATCTTGATTTACTTCATCCTGATAATTTAGCCCTTGAGAATCAAAGTCAGGTAAGTTGAAATTCGAATTGACTTCTCTAAAAATGGATGGAAGTAGTGGTAACATCATTGCCTCTTCAATCATAGCATCTGCCCGATCCTCTGAGCTAAGGTCTTGAAAGATATGGATACAAGGCACCACTTGCTCCTCCTCATTACCAACAAAGACAAGTTCTGGTCATGTTCTTAGATGTTCGTGTTTACAATGTTGTACTTTAATAATATGGAATTTGTTGTTAAAACGGGCTGCAAATTCATTTTTTGAACCAATTCCTTCGAAAAATAGCAACTTCACCAGAAATTCTCTATGATCAAAGTGACACCAATCGCAATCATCAACAGCGAGAACCCTACCCATAGGTTTCAAAATTTCCTTCACAGCTTCATCATTATTTTTGAGAAATTGTGGAAATCCTTCCACCTTAGCCCTTGGCTCAGTTTCCAATGCAGGTTCAGGTTCTCTCTCGTCTTCATACCAAGCTTCCAAACTTATCGCAACTCTAGGTTTGGTTAGAATTTTGAGGAGCAATGCATGGTCTAGTTTACCATAAGTGGGACGGTAAACCAAGAAGGAGTTATTTGTGATGATCGACATCGGCCAATAGTCATATTCAAGGTTAACTTCCAAAGCATGATGCAAAGTTCTATATTCCATTTTCCAGCCAGTGTTTTGGCTACAATGCATTTTAAAGAATCCTCCATTCTGAAGTTTCTTTTTTTAGGGGATTGAACTTGTGGAGACCGAGATGAAGGTTGATATAAATTAGGCTTAGTAAATTTCCTGACTGTAGTGACCTGCAAATCCATACTATCTGAGCTGACTAATACACCACACGTCCAACTCAAATAATACAGAAATACGAGTCATTAGGGTTAAAGAAAATAGAAAAGATAGAAGAAGAACAGAAATGACAATATAGAATCTCATAGCGGAACGAATAAACTATATTATATATCATAAGCTTTGAAATACAAAATTTTGTCTCATACATACATACCATCATCAGAGCATAATACAATATTTGATACAGCGGAAATAACTCTAAAATAACTAGTGGTAAAGCCTCCTGATTCCAACTCCTCCAAGTGTATCTGTAAAAGCCTGAAACACTTGACTGCCCGTACAAATTTGGGCACCCAAGAGTTTAGGAAAAACAAAACAAAATAAACTCTGGGTCAGTCATGGGACTGGTGTTAGTAAACTCCAACCATATGGTCTAACTTCAAAAATCTTTTGAAGGAAGGGATAATAGTAAGACCAGCCCACATATAAACACGGACTGTTTTTATCTTACTATAACCCAAACATTTTTTATATCAAAATCCAGTGATATTATACTAATGTCTAATCAAATAAATAACCTAATAGTAGAACGCTTGCATCTCGCGCTCTACATATATAATATAAAATCAAAAACCGCAGGGCGCTTATTGGAGATTGGATTCCAACTATGACAAGGTATGGGTCCACCTTCCGAAGATGTATCTCTAGAGGCGAATACACCTGGGTTCAACAAGAACGTCATGCAACCCGGCCCACACATGACCGACCACTCATTTCGCTTGAGTGTATCGAATGTATATCACCAACGGTTGGGCTCAAACCACCGTTTCCTGAAAAGGGACAGCATCAAATAGATTAAAGAAGTAAAAGGAATTTCTCTAGATAGGTGATTATACATCCTTATGGGAGCGACCCACATAGCCATGCTGCCTGCCTGATTTTTGTCATTTCCCAGTTGCGAGGCTTGAGGCTACGTCTGTCTTTTAGAACGTATGGCCACCATACACTTTGAATGTCACATCGTCAAACCCGTCAAATCACTAGTTCATCTTCTCAAAGATATTACGGGTATAAAAGCTAAGAGGAACGAATTTCTCCTCCACCAGACATAATACCTCGAAAAGATCGTCTTATGTGATCCGTTAGGGATACTCTGTCAGACATTCGTCCATACAAGTTGTCCTGGGACTGGAAAAACAAAACAGCTCTTTGAATCCCACTCCGTCTTCGATTATCTTCAGCATAATCTAATTCGCAACGCCTATGCCTATACGGAGTGGTTCTCGGATATTAAATCCAACCAGTCTTTTCGTATTGACAATGATGGTCAAAAGTCTTTGATAGTCGGTGTTTTAACTGTCAAAGGAAAAATAAACATCCATCAAACAATTTCACCTTCACTGGCCCTTTATATTAAATTCATTTTCTTAGCGAATTCTATATATATCATTATATCGATTTCTATTATCAAAATTTCTTAAAAATATTCTAACTCCTTAAATTTCCGGAAAAATTCGCCATAACCTCCTTTGTACAGGCAAATAGTTCAAACCTCAACTCGCCTCTCTAGGCCCTTTCCATTCAAAAAGAAAATCAAAAAGCCAAGCGGCTTGCCGATTCGGCACATAAAACCTCATGTGGAAATTTAAATGTGTACCTTTTAGTCGGGCACTTAAATTATAACCTTCATACTCTCTTCATAACTTCATCCCATACCTGCCTTACAATTTACTCAACCATTCACAATTTAAAATCAATTTAATGGTTTAATATTTTAATCACATCCTCTTTAACGCTTTATTTCCAGTCTACCCCTTTATACTTAACCCACATTCAGTTAGAACCTTTCCCGTTTTAAATATACTTTCATTCGCTTATATATATATATATATATGTTGAATCCCATCCCAATGTCAATTTCTAAATTTTGATTCAAGTTTCATGTTCAGATTTCCCAATTCAAATAACAAATTTAAATCACTTTAATAAAGTTAAATTCGGCCAAAGCTGTATTAACTATTTTCAAAGAAATTAGTTAATTTCATTCGATACTTTTATCCCAAAAATCACTTTGGCTACTCCACTGGAGTTTATATTTAATTTATGACTCAATTCTAGATTTTTACTATTGAAAATTCGGATTTTTATTCACTCAACATCTATTTATTTTATTTAATAAACCGTTACGGTTTAAAACGATGATGGCGCTGTTTTTCTGTAAATTTTATTTTGACATAACTCAAAATCTATATGCTGAAATCTAGATTTTTCTTTCCCATTAGAAAACTATCATTCAATAGGTCCGGGCATTTCTTGTTTCATCAAATTCCGACTTATATTGAGTTCTATAAACTCAATTGAAGTTCGAATCGCCAATTTACGAACTACCGCGCTGCGGCGAGTTCGTTTTAAATCATAATTTATACAAAACATTTAAAACATCGTTTAATAAATGAATCTCAATCCCACTTTCAATATTTCTAAAATAATTCAAGCCCATTCACCAAATCTGACTTAATAATTCAGGCTATTCAACTTGTCGATTATCTCACTTCACATTCATAACTTAGTTATGAATTTATTCGAAACACAAATTCCTATATCCTAGTTCAATTCATTACAAAATATCGATACCCTCAAATTCAATTATAAATTCCTTTTATGGGCCTGATCTAATTTCAACATCGTTCATCATTACAAACGAATATCATCTCTTGATAACAGTGAAGTCGTTCAAGTTGGGGCATTTTAATTACCTCTCAGACCTTGATCGACGACGTTCTTATCTTTAGATGAATAAAGCTTGTAATATCAAAACTTGATTTAAATCTCATCTTTGATTCCCTTTCTTACCTTTGGAAATTTATTTCCAAATTTACACGATGAAAATTTCTTCATCACGTTTATAAACGTGTTGTTTGTAAACTAACTTCTATATTTATCAAACTTTTATTTTAATAATCTATTAGAAACTCGATTCAAATCTTGGAATATTTGATTTCCCCTTTGAGTCTCAAGTTTTTTCTGAAAATATTTAATTATCATAACTTATATCTATATAATATATTTTCATATTTACAACTTAAATTTACATTTAATATAATTTCAAGATCTTTTGAAATATAATTTTATTTATGTATTCGACAATAGTCGAGTTAAAATAATAAATCCATGTGGATTCATTTAAATTCAGTTTACATTCCGAATATAGGAATAAAATTCATCGTTTCTTTTTGAAACGATTTCAAGTTATAGATCTCTTTTAAATTCATATTTGAATTTAAATACCCGAATCATCTCATGATAATTTATCCCCTTCTATCTATAAACATTGTTTATAAATTTTTACTTCTTGTTTTAAACATTTAAAACAAGCTTACATTTCATATTCATTTGAAATTCAAGTTTCCACTTCGAAAGATAAATTTCCTTCTTTAATCCCTCACTTGAAATTAAAGTTTAATATTATCAAATGATAATATTTTTTCCCATTTATAACCAGCGTTTCTAATTTCATCAACTTGTTTTAATTTTTAAAAACAAGTTAATATTTCTCAATTTATTCAAAATACCATTTCTATTACTAAAATTTCTCTTTCTTTTCCATTTAAAAATCCCTTTTAAGTTCATACCTGGATTTAAATGAATTATCAAATAAAATTCCCTTCTTTTATTTATAAAAATCATTTATAAGTAACACTTCCTGTTTTAAATATTAAAACAAGTTTCCTATTTCAAATCCCATCTCTATTTCGGAAAATAACTTTCCTTTTCCAAATTAACACTTGAGTTTGCATTTCAAAATTATCCAATGATAATTTTTTCTACTCAATTATAAACATCGTTCATAAATTCAACTACTTGTTTTTATTTCTAAAAACAAGTTAATATTTTCCTAGCCAAATCCGAAATTCAATTTCTATTCAGAAAAATATATTTTTCCTTTTTAAATCTAAAAATTCCTTTTATGATATCTTTAAATGTAAATCTCGAGGGCTAGTGATATTCAAATCTCCAAATAATCAAACCAACAATCCAATTCACACATCACACACATATAAATATGTAAGCAGTAATAAATAAATTTGAGGAATCTAGTTGGATCCCTCCAACCTGTTTTACCTGCATCCACAGATGTTAGTCAACAAAAATAATACCAATCCTGCTTCAAGGCAGGATATCGCGGTATAAAAAGGGGATCCACTTATATACGTAGGCGCTAGGGGCATCCGCTAATGATACGGTGGGCATCCGCTAATAATATTGCGGGAAATATCCAATAACCACAATCACCAGGCCTAGGTATAACTAACATAAATAATAATCAGACTGATAAATAAATTTGCAACTGCATCCAAGTAGCCAACCATTTATTTTAAATGATAAAAATAAATTTTTAAGTGAGATTTACTCACCTTGATTTCTTTGCGTTGAATACCCAGTTTATTTCCATATCGGCGTCTACGAATCATCTCCAATAAATCTATACTTACCTAAGATTATTTAATTTTATTATCGATTAAACGATTTATTAATTTAAATGAACTACAACATAAATGAATTATTTTGCGAAAATTTAAATTTCAAATTAAAGTATACCTTTTTTTCTCGAAATCTCGATTAACCAACAAACAACTTGCCGATCAATGCCACATCGAACACCAATACCACCATTTCCATCCATCCTATCAACCTTCGAATGCCACACATCCATCGACAGTCCATCCTCACATTCAATAACCCAAACTCCTTACATTCTTTCACTGCCGAACACCAAACTGTCATTGTCCATTGAGGCAATTCCTCGAACACCTCACATTCAACCTACGTCTCCTTTACTCACAGCCAGTTCATGCTGCTGTACACCACCAAAATGGCCTCAACACCACTGCATAACCCTGCTCCAGTCACTCTATCCATCATTCCCCAAAACATGATGCCGAACCCCCAAAACAAAACACAGACCGCCACAAATTTTTCCCAATTACCTACTGTGCACTCCCATCATCCACCGCACCCTCCAGTTCGTCCCAATACCGTGACTTAAGCTTGACTGAAGAACTCCTGTAACTTCAAATAGTGATCGCGACACCCAAAATCCCTCCCATCGATACTCTCCAACATGCTAAACCAGAGGAACAACTCGCACTACTTTCCCTTGGCCAAAATCGAATAGAACCCCAACCCTAGTTCACCTCGTTTATCTCTTCAGTTCCCCAAATCAATCGCGATAACCCTAACTCTTCCTAGAATCGCGAGTCTCTATGGTGCGTTGCCGAGTTACAAGGAACCTCAAGTTCCAAATCGCGATCTCTGATTTGATTCCTTGGATTTAATTTACTGGAAAAGAGGATGGAAGTAAATGGCTTTCGGTGTTTGCTTTTTTGATAAACGAGAAAAAGAAGGGACCGACCATTTTTATTTTGAACACTGAAGTTGTTGTTCGATTATTCAGAACTGAAGGGAGATGGAGTAGCGATTTATTGAAGATGAGAGGGACAATTCGTACGCCGGTTATAAATGAATGTTGGTAAAGTACACGACATATTAAATTTTGATTTGATCTTTATTTATTTCGATTAGATATAAAGTGATTTTTATTTTATCTAAATAGATTCTGATTTGATTTTTGATTCGATTTCGATCTTATCCATTACAAATATCTTGGGGTACGAATTTAGAATCGTGAACCGCTATTTTAACGTACAGACCGACGTTTCAACATTATAACGCTATTCTAAATTGAACTGTATACATTCTAAAATTTTATTTGAATACATATACCATATTAAATTAATATAATATAATTTAAATTCAGAGTTAATCATTTTCTCGAAAATAAATTATTATTATTATTATAATTCATATTCAGACTGAACTGATACTGATCATCTGAATCATTTCGATTCAGTTTTAACTTCAATTTCAATATATTTCGTGTTACAATAATCTAATATATTCGATATTAAATCAAAATTGATTTTTTTAAATCGATAACTAAATATAAAAATTCATTTATATTATCAATTCAATATTTAAAACCATATTAAATATTTAAAATAATTTGTTCGAAAATCAGGGTCGTTACACTGATATTTGAATTTACATGGTGATTAAGTTAACGGGTGGCTTTATGAAGCGATGGGTGACAAGCAGTATTTGCAGAGCAATTGATTTGTTTTGGGACCCATCGAGCATAATAATTAGTTTTATTACTGACGGCTTCATGTGTAGAAGACGAGGAGCTTCCAACATAAAAAAAATTCTTCAGATAACGATTCGCAGAGTGGCCCAACGTACCGCATTTGAAACAAATTTTTGGATCTCTGCACATGTTTGCCACGTGGCCCTTGCATGCACATTGTAAGCATCTCCTTTCTTTTTTCAACTGAGCAACTGTCTGATGAATGGAGACGAATTCTGGCAGAGGAGGTTTGGCCAATTATTAGGTGGAGGTTTGGGTGACGCTGAAGGTGGCGAAGCCACCGCCTGAGCATAGGACTTTGGTGGTATTTCTGCATGTTGATCAGAAAAAACATAAAAAAGGTTTGATGAGTGGAGAAAAGAAGAACGGAAATGAAAATGATGAGAATGATTAGGGGCAGATACATCAACAGATTGAGAGAAGGCAACACGAGATGGATTACGATTATAATTCAGTTGGGAACGATCAGAATGAGGACGAAAGGATGAAGCATGAGAAGACAAATGAGGAGCTTGAGAGTGAACAGAATTAGGATTAGAAGACCAAGCATGCTTGAAGGAAGGATTGATGGAAGAAGGAACAAAAGAGCGATGAGGAGGAAGGAACAGAACGGGGATGAAGAAAGGACCTGTGTCTAGAAGGATACTTTGAAAGAAACGGAGGAGAAGAAGGAAGAGAGGACGCCATTAACGAGTATTTACATTTAATTTTATTGGAAAATCAAATTATCTACCTAATCAGTGTATTGTACATGAACAAATGTGTTACATGGCTATGTTGATGATTCAAAAATTAATGGTCAAATAATGTGAATCAAAAGAGATAAACTTATTCTTTATAATGGCTGTTCGAGACATGTGACGGGAAATCCAGACTTACCGAATGTTATAGTCCATGAAGACGGAGGTATGATCAATTATAGTGATAACTCAAAAGGATATGTGTCCTAAAACTCCTACTATTTCTATTGTTATATTAGTTAAGAATTTAAAACGTAACCTACTTAGTATAAGTCAATTATGTGATAAAGGTTATAAAATTAAATTTGAAAAAGATAAGTGTTTTATCGAATATACTAATTCAAACATAATTTTTGAAGGAATTAGCAAGAACAATATTTACTTCTTAAGTAAGAAAATTTGAAATGACAACTTATGTCTTTTGGCCAAGACAAGTGACCTTTAGATTTGGCATAAGATATTTGGTCATTTAAATTTCAAACATCTATCTAGAATGTCCAAATTAGATTTAGTTAGAGGATTACCCAAAATGAATTTTGAACTAAATAATTTATGTGATGCTTGTCAACTAGGGGAATTAAAAAAAAGTTCATTCCGGTTAGAAGATGAGATTACTACTTCAAATCCATAAGAATTACTTCATATGGATTTATTTTTTCCATCTCACACGCAATGAATAACCCATAGTAAATGTGTGTAACAACCTAACTCAAAATTCGGGTATCAAATAAAACTTCTAGAAATTTTGAATATATTAATTCAATCTGATTCAAAATTTAAGTATAATGAAGACACACACATATGCACGCACGCGCACACACACATGCACATATATATACACACACAACACATAGATTATAACTGAAACCAAATGGTATATGTAATATATTTTAAAATATGATAAGTGGCATGAAATGATATGGACACATGTCATTAAATGAACGGTACACATGTCTTGAGATTAAAGGAAATAAAGACACATGTTTAGAAGCATCTTAAGACAACTAAGGAGGCATGTATCTACCTCCTAAAGCTTGCATAAAGATAAGGTGACAAGTGTCCAGAAACAAATTTCCAAACAAGCCTTAAGAAATGCTATAAAAAGGGTGGAAATGTTCATTTGTTTTCATACATTCACAAAACAAAAACAAGGTAAGATAAAGAGGAGAAGTTTAGGAGAAGCCAAGAGAATAAAATACAATTTCAAGATATAATTCTAAGGTCAGAAAAACCATTTGAGTACATGTATTCATTTCATACTTTGAAGAAAAGTTGTGAAAACTAAGAATGAATATTAGGTCTCGAACCTATGAAAATGATGTTCGGTATTTTGAACATAGATTCCTTAGTTCTTGATGAAATTTTGATTTCTTTAATGATCCGAAAAGCTAACTTAATGACCTATAACTTTAATATTAACCACCTTTTCAAATTCGATGATTTGTATACCTGAAATAATTCAAATTAGGGTAAAAATTTGCCCGAAATGGACATGTTGAAAATGTCTCATGTTGTTGAATTTTGTATATTAAATCAATAAATGGCTTTGAGGTTTTCTTTTCATGGTAATTAAGTAGACTAAGAAAGCTTCTTACTGTAGGAAATTTGGAGGCAAAAACTATATTTATCATAGAGAATTGCATCAAACATTTTGCTGAAAAACTAGTCAAAATTTTGAATTTCTGAAATTTGAAACACCTCTGAATTTGAAACGCTTTGTAAATGTTCATAACACCGAAGTGTCTCAAACCAAAACATTTCATAGCATTTCTAAAGTGCTGCCTTTTCTCTAAATTATTTATGAAGTACCGTAACACACCCAGAACATTTCGTAGCGCACCAAAAATGTTGTAATTGCTGTTTTGAGTCTAAAACCATTATAAACTACCAAGAACCGATCACAACACTTCATAAACACTGTAATAGCTATTTTGGGTCTAAAATCATTATAAACTATCCCATAATTTTTCATAACTCTTTACAAATGTTGTAATTTTAATTTTTACATTCTTATTGATGCTGAAGCTTTTTATAACGCTTGTTGAAACGCTATCTTTTACTTTTATTTTGGACTTTAAAAAAACTTTCATGAAGTAATTACAAAATATAACCACTAACTTTAGTAGTTTTAAGGTCCTTCTTAACATAGATTCGAATATTTTGGGGTGGTTTTGGGTTTGTATTAAACTCTTAAAAGTACGAATTTGAAAAGGTAATTTAAGATTACTTTTGGGAAACCTTTCTTAATTATATTTCCTCGGGGGTGCGATATAAGACAATAGATCATGGGTAGTTCACTATTGCTCTATGTTGGTATTGAGTCGAGTAAAGTATGTCCCTACTTAGTGACGGGATGTCGACCACAACAGGATAACATATCCTCAAACCTAAACTAAATCGAGGGTGTGGTTTAGATTCATAAACATGTATTTGAAAAAGCATGGGTTTTGATGGAATGAAGTTTATTATGAACTTGCTTGATTTAATATCTAGAAGTCTCATTTGTTTATTGATTTAAACTTTAAATTGTAGAAAGCTCTTGTGACACCCCACGTTCATTAATTTCATTATTTTACAGAATGCATTAAGTTCAGTGAAGCGTTATAGGTAAGCAGAAATAAAACATCACAAGAAAGATATGTAAAATAGCAGTGGAAATTTAAAACTTTATTTTTCAGAAGAAAACATCGTGGTCTCAAAAACTAGTTAAACATCAAACTGAAATATTGGAATAAATTACATCAAATAAAAACATCCTTCTTGCACGAAAAACCATCAGAGTACAGAAGTAGGAAGCCATGGTCCCCATAAGTAGCCATAAACAAGTGGATAAATAGCCAAAGCGGTACATCGAAGCAAATCCAAATCCAAGCAGAAACAGAAGAGAGAGTCCTAGTCAAGCCAGAGCATTCCCACCCTCAGAACCTGAGAGGGAAATGAAGAGAGAGAAGAGGAAACAATATGGGTCAGACATAAAGTCTGGCGATTCCAGTTACTTTTAGCATATAAATAAGTAAAAGTATTATGACAGGCATATAAACTAGATGAGAGATAACAATATCATATGACAGTTATGAACAGGATGGACATAATAAATAGAATAAACAGAATAAACTATGCTTCTCAAATATTTTTCTCTGCACCGATACTAGTATACCACATTAAGTGTTTTCCAATTACTTAACAAGAACAGAATGATCCCACACAAACATAATGGTAGACTTTGGTGTACTTCTAGTAACGGGTTTTACCCCCAAACAGGAATAACAGGTACCTAAACAGAAATAACGGTTGTTACCCTAACCAGAAATAACAGGTACCTAAACAGGAGTAGATGTACCCTAATTACTACCCCCAGCGATCGGCTACCTACCATGTAAATACCTTGTATCGGCCCCACAGTAGGGTGTATCACTTCCTAAAGTGGCAACTACCAGAATGACACGGACCTATTTATAAGTGTTATAGCGGCTTATTTCCCCAAGCAAGTCGGACCCATGCACGCACATGACTCCATTGGAATACGCCATCATAACACCTCTCCCCAAATGAACCTATTTTAATTAGCTCAGTAAGCATGCCCTGACCCTTACCTAGTGCGGGGTCCCCTTTTAATACCAAAATGAGTTACAGACTAATATGGGCCCACACAACAGATGACACAAGCCACCTTTTAGGCTTGTATCCCCAAACAACTAGGATTTCCATATGTTAAGTATAACGGGTTTATACAATCCCCTACACATTATACATATTTAATTAACCCCACAGATTCAACATGTTTACTAAACCCCACCCATAGATTAAACAAGACACGGATAAATAGGTTTTGTAACGACCCGGAATTTTGGGGCCAATTTAAAATTTTTATTTTAGAAATTTTAAGGGAATTTTAATATTTAAAATAATTTACTTTTAATAATAACGACTAAAAATTTATTTTAAAACGAATAAATTTAATTTAATTATAAAAGGAGTTCAAAACAGCGCTGTAGTTTGAAAATTTGAATTTGAACTTTGACTGAATGTACAGGATTCAAATTAAATCAGAATTGAATGAAACCAGAAATATTTAAATCTGTTTGATCTTATCTTTCTAATGAATCTGAAAAATTGAAATTTCGTTTTATAAATCAAAAGTTATGTCCAGTTTAAAATTTAGAAAAGTCGTTGTAGAATTTAATTATATTTTAATATAATATATTGGCCTTAAAAATAGCCAGTTTTTAAATGACCTCGGTTTTCGACGAACCCACTTTTGTTGGAACCGGAATGTCAAATTATTGCTAAGTTTCAATTTTCATAATTTTTCGAATTAATATGTGAGCGTGGCAGAGGAAAACGTGTTTTGTCTGTTTTAGTCAAATTTAATCGACTTGAAAATGACCATTTTTCAAACAGTCTCAGTATTCGACGAAATTAGTCTCGTTAGAACCGTATCGTCAAAACATAACTAGAAATAATTTTTCTGTAATTTTTAGAGTCGGTATGTGGCCCCGGTAAATTAAAATGTACGTATAAATTAAATATATAAATGTTTTATATTTTAATTTAAAGAAAAACATATCGTAATAGCCAAAATGGGTTACGAAACATATTCCATTGTGTCCCGGACGGGGGTTATTAGCTAGGGGCGTCACTCGTTGGCTTCGATACGGAGTTAGTATCAACGAACGAATATTTTCTTGAATTAAATAATTAAAATAAATATAAAATACAGTATAAATACTATCAGAAATATGCAAACCCTAGTTATAATGGTACAACCGCCGCTAAGCTTTCTCGATGGCCATGGTGCTCCGATTTTCATCAGCCAAAATCTCTCAATCCTTTCAATGATTTTAGAATCTTCAAAAACAAAACGAAAGAGCATCCCTCCCTCTTCGAAATCATACGGTGGGATCTCAGGTGGTGGAACAATTCCCGAGTTTGAGGCCTGTAAACTGCCACCGCGTCGAGGCTTTTCCTGACCACACCAGGCGCGCGAGCGGGCCCCACTTCCAGGCGAGAGCAGGATGCACGGAGGCGCAGCCCGTGGTGGCTCCAGATCTGGGTTCGATCATCTCCGGCGAGTGCAAAAGTCAACCCTAGTATTGAACCCGACTTTGAAACCATCGGCCGAGTTTGATAAGAAGGAAGAAAGGGTTAATATAATTAATTATTAATTTAATTATATATTTAAATCTTTAAATAATCATAACTCACTCATACGAATTCAGAATCAGATGATTTCTGAAGCGTTGGAACCGTCTTGGCCTGATCTACAACATGACACTGACGAGATCTGAAAAGGAGCAATTCAAAATCTCAGGAAAATTCAGATCTGAAACTGAACACTTTGAGAATTCAGCCATAGTAATGTGAGATTTCTATATTTTAAAATAATTAAAATTTAATTATATTTTTTTATTTAAAATCTAGGTGTGTATGTTGATTAAATTCAGATCTGTAATGTATGATGTTGTGTTTGTTGCCTGTTGATTTTGTTGATTGTGATATATGCGTTTGATTAAAATTAGATTCGTATTTGATTTGAAATAAAAACATCTTTTATTTCAGGGTCATGAATATTGAAAGAGTTGAAAATAAAGACTTCCCTTTTATTTTAGAACCGAGAATACAACTTGTTTATAAAACAAAATTCACATTTTTGTTGAATTGAAATAGATCAAACAGAATATTACATTTTTGTTAAATTGAAATTATCATTTTTGTTAATGAAATAAAAAGAGATATTTTGTCACTTTTAAAAGGATTGAAATAAAAAGGAAATCATGTTTTATGGTCATATTTGTCTGCAATAAAGATTAGAATTAAACAGGATTTTCATTTCGGTTTACATTTAAATAGATCAAACAATGATTCACATTTTTGTAAATAAAATCAACATTTTTGTCAAAATTCGATTAGTGAATAAAATCAACCTTTTTGTCAAAATTTGATTAGTGAATAAAATCAACATTTTTGTCAAAATTTGATTGGTGAATAAAATCAGCATATTTTTGTCAAAATATGATTAATGAATAGAACAACCTATTTCTGTCAAAATATGATCAGTGAATAGGATTTTTATTTTTGGTCTAGATTTGATTAGTAAGTAGAATTAACATTTTCGTTAATTAAATCTTGTTAGATCAAAATTAACATTTTTTGTTAATTAGATTATGTTAGATAAAAACAACATTTTATTTAAAATGTATTATGCATATAAAGATGACATTTTTGATTTAAATCATGTATATAAATAAAATCACATTTTTATTTGGAATGTGTTTTGCAAGCAAAAATATACATTTTTGTCATATTTGAAATGATGAATAAGAATAGTCATTTTTTTCAATTTAAAGAAGTGTATTGGAAACATTTGTGTTTGTCAATTTAAAGAAATGAACACTTTTGTTAAAGAAAGATTGACGATAAAATAACACTTTTGTCAAAGAAAGATTAGCGCATTTTTGTCAAAAGGAATGGTTAGTGGAAATAAAATGAATATCTTTGTTCACTAAAAAGGAATTTACAAAAATATATTTTTTATACATTTAAAAGTATAAATTGAAAATATATAATTTTATACATTAAAAAGGACAAAATTAACATTTTGGTTAATTGTATGATAAAAGGACATTTTTGTTTTAAAATGTTAATTATGATAAAAAAACATTTTTGTCACCTTAAGATGAATGAAATTAAAAGGACATTTCTGTCGCTTTGACATGAATGAAATAAAATGTATATTTTTATACATTAAAGAGAATAAGTTAAAAATGTATATTTTTATACACTAAAGAGAATAAGTAAAAAAATGTATATTTTTATACATTAAAGAGAATAAGTTAAAAATGTATATTTTTTAAAATTGAAAAGAATGAATTAGTAATGGACACTTTGGTCACATTAAAAAGAATGAGTAAGAATACACATTTTGTCATTTATAAGGAATGAAACCAAAACATTTATTATGAGTCATTTAATAAGGAATTTTCAAAAATACTCAATTTTGTTGTATAGAAAACCAGTGAAAAATTCATATTTTTGTTGAATAGAGATAGATTAAACAAAACTATCATATTTTGTTTAAATAAAAATGACATTTTTGGTCAAAACTTGATTACTGAAGAAGGATTACATAAAATGAACATTTTATGTATTAAGAAGGATCAAATGAAAATAAACATTTTTATGCATTAAAAGAGTTTAACCAAATCATACATTTTTGTCCATTTAGAAGGGAGATTACATTTTGATCATCAAAAAGGATTAAAGAAAAATTAGCATTTTTGTTTACTTTAAAAGAATGAAGACAAAAATGACATTTTCGTTTACATTGAAAATAATTTAACAAAAGTAACATATTTTGTACATTAAAAGGAAATAGACAAAATTACAATTTTTGTCACTTTAAAAAAGTACATTTTTGCTAGAAAATGTATATTAGAACAAAAAGTACATTTTTGCTAGAAAATGAAGATTAGAATAAAAAGTACATTTCTGTTAGAAAATGTAAATTAAAATAAAAAGGACATTCTTGTCACTTAAAAGGATTTCACCAAAAATATTCATTTTTGGTCATTGAAAAAGGATTACACGAAAGATTAGAAATAAAAGTTAAGATTTTATTGTCACTTGTTAACAATAAAAAGGAATGAAAATAAAAGGTTAGATTTTTATTGTTATTTGTTCACAATAAAAAAAAGAATTGAAATTATAGATTTTTATTGGCTTTTGTTAACTATAAAAAGAATGGGAATGAAAGGCTGGATATTTATTGTCATTTGTTCAAAATAAAAGGATTGAAATGTTTGTCTGTGATGTTGAAATGTTTGATGTGTTAAATATTATGTTAGTATATGCATACTAAATACTACACTTCCATTTACAGGTCTTCCGACTTGTTTATGTGATTAGGACGATAATTTTTACACATCGCCCAAGTGCACAAATAATTTATTATTTGTTTGTTGGATGAAACCCCACACGGGTGTTGGGATGATTTTTAATCTACACTAGTCCCAATATTTAGTGTAGAATCCACTTTGGCTGTTATTTGGATGTTTGATAATTATTCATCATGATTGTTGATTTCATGCAATATATGGATGTTGATTGAGTCACATTCCAATAAAGAATATTCTAGAAAAGGATATATTAGAAATTTTCTTAGAAGAGGATATATTTTAGAAAAAGAATATATTTTAGAAAAATGTATTTTTATTGAAATGAACTAGTTATTATAACTAGAATAAATCATTAAATTTAGATTTAATGAAGTTTTCCAATTTGCTAATATTTAACTGAAATTTAATTAAATAAATTGGAATTTGGGTTTGTCGTGAATAGTGTCATAAATAACACTGTTCTTAAACCCCATATGAAAGGAATAATCTTTAATTTAAGATTATTAAAAGTTTTCAATTATACTTAGTAATTGAAATAAGTCGAAACGTGAGTTGGGTTTATTGTGAACCATGTTTTTAAGTGACATGTGTTCTTTAACCCGTCTGACGGTGAAAATATGATTTGGAATTTATAAATATTTTCTTAAGATTTAAATGGGAATTTTCCCAAAAGTAAAGTTTTCCAATTTAATATATTAAATTGGAGTCGAATGGAATTTGAATTAATAATAACTGAGATAAGCTTCTGTAAAAGAAGATCGATACTACATATGGAATTTAAAAGGCTTTGCCGTTATTCCATTTATATTATTGGTCGGATACAGAAGTTTATAACAATTATATATTGATTTGATTTCGGTGAAGATTCCATATTTTATGGAAGATGATTTTGGGTTTATCGTGAACGGTGTTTTAAAATGACATTAGTTCTTCAACCCAGTTAAAGATAAGATTAATTTCTTAAATTTAATTGATCATTGAATAATGATTTGTGATGTTTAAAACCAAATTGGTTTCTTAATAAATCTTTAAAGAAAAGATTTAAGGATAATTTAAAGAATTTATTTTGATAAAATATTGCGAACATTTTATTAGAAGAATATTCTGAATTGGAATGAGGTGTTGGATGTGTTTTTATAGTACTTGATTTTTAATTATAAAATACGTGAGTTATTCGGAAAGACCGGGTTTAACCCATTCCGAATAATTACTACGACGATGAAGAGTCGAAGATGAAGACGGTGGTTGAAGACCAACAATCTTCACATCGAATGGATGTGTTGCTACAGAGACCCTTGATGGGAGTAGCTACCTTGAAGGGGCTTCAGTGGTGGCCGCCTGGACTATTGTTGATTGTTCGGATTTGGTTTTCGCTCAGACCCAGAGCATAAGCTAGTAAATGGATGCACGTCTAACATTGGATTTCGTTCCATGTGAATTAAATCGATTTCGGTTAATGTATGTCTGTTTGGTGGTGCAGGATTTATTCTCTACTTAACACCCTGGTATATATTAACAGTGATTGATCGCATGACGTGAATTGTCAATGTGGCACGCCAAGATGCAATTGATCAAGGCTTTTGTTGAAAAGCTGGGCCTTGTGGGATGATCAAAGTATAGCCTATTACGGCATGGCTTTGTGTATATCGTGACTTCGCGAACCTCACACCCCGGTATGAGTCAAAAACGGGATATGGACCGTAGGGAGTGCATACGTTTCTTTCTAGTTAGTGGTAGTGCCAGTGCTTAAACTGGCTAGCATTTTACTTATGTGGATGATGGATTTTGAGGCACCTCGGATTTTTATAGGCCGTTAATGGTCATACTATAAGTTCAAAGGAACCGGGAAGTGTGTGTTCAGGCATAACTAATCCACTGCCGATAGGCGGGGACCGGCCCTACTGCTCCAAGGGTGGCCCATAGGTGTGATCCTGAGGCATTTGCTAGTGTGTCTCGAATCGGAGAGGAGTTTGCCCCTAGCCTCGACTCATGATGGAAATCCAATTTCCAATACGACCTTGCGGTTTTGATTGTAGAACTAGTATGGCGACATAGTAGGATGGGGTACTATGCCATCTATGATTGATACATTATGATTGAAATTGTTTTTGAAATATATACATACCCATATATATACACACTAATACTAAATCCGTTTTACCGTATCAAGCATCTTTTGACCCTATCCTCCGGTTTGCGTTGCATTGTGTGATGGGACTTGGGTCTTATAATGGTTTCATTTTTCTAAAAAGCACTGCGTTGTTTAACGATTTACTTTATTTTATGCACTGACAATCCAATGGAGTAAACCCGTTCTGCGTTAGCAGCGTGCTCCTGTGATTAGCCTTATTATTAGATAAGTTAAGTTAAGATTTCTCATATCAGTCCCATGACTGACCTGTAGTTTTTTTCACTGGCAAACTCGGGTGCCCATATTTTCCACACGGGCAGTCGAGTAGCTCTTTGCAGATATATTTACAGGATCCTGGCTTACAGCTGAAACAGTATTCGGAAAGCTCTGTATCCATGTATTCTTTTCAGTTGTATATTTGTATTATTTTCCCACTGCTATTTAAGTGTAATTTAAATCTTTGATATTATTGTGTTTCTATTGTGTATTAAGTATTCATTCTCTATTATATTCTTGTACTCTGATGTAATTGTTTGTAATCAGCAATAAAATGTTCTTCAGTTTGTGTTCTGATGTGTGTTGTTCTCAAAACAATCCAGGCCCTCCTTTACAGGGAAGTTTGGGTCGTTTCATTTGGTATTAGAGCTTTAGTTTACAGAGCTCGAGAGCAAGACACATTAGAACCGAACGAAAGAATTCAACAGAGATTGGATTAGTAATATCCAATGAGAATAACTCGTTAGAGATAGGATCAGTAGTATTCTAGAACGAGTGTGAAGAGTATCATTCTCTTTAAAATAAGTAAAAACAAATTTAGTTTTGAAAATTTTATCTAAAAATACGTATTTGAGTATATTATTATATTTTAATGTGGACAATCGAGTATAAAAAGACTTCGAATATACGAGTAATTAACGGATATTCGAAGTTTTAATATACTAGATAGATATAGAATCACACTCTAATCGCCCGGAGATGTTCTGATGGTGGTTCGAAACATCATCAGAAATTATGTTCGAGTTTCGAAAGTGGTATATCTATATATTTCCATTGACTGGTATGAGAAGCAAAACTTAGTTAGGACATGTTGCTGTGATTTGCACTAGAAATATGATTTTTGACTATATATAAAAGTTATATATATTTAAAAAGTGAATCACCTAATTGATTGCTGGCCGTGATGTTTGGTAATTAGTTTCATGAATTAAAATATTAGAATGATAAAAAAGACTTAAAAAAAAGAAAAATTAGTTGAGTTGGTTAATTAAACAACTTTTAGCTTCGTTCCTTTTCGAGGACGAAAAGATTTCAAGTGGGGGCGATTGTAACGACCCGGAATTTTGGGGCCAATTTAAAAATTTTATTTTAGAAATTTTAAGGGAATTTTAATATTTAAAATAATTTACTTCAAATAATAATGACTAAAAATTTATTTTAAAACGAATAAATTTAATTTAATTATAAAAGGAGTTCAAAACAGCGCTGCAGTTTGAAAATTTGAATTTGAACTTTGACTGAATGTACAGGATTCAAATTAAATCAGAATTGAATGAAACCAGAAATATTTAAATCTGTTTGATCATATCTTTCTAATGAATCCGAAAAATTGAAATTTCGTTTTATAAATTAAAAGTTATGTCCAGTTTAAAATTTAGAAAAGTCGCTGTAGAATTTAATTATATTTTAATATAATATATTGGCCTTAAAAATAGCCATTTTTCAAATGACCTCGGTTTTCGACGAAACCACTTTTGTTGGAACCGGAATGTCAAATTATTGCTAAGTTTCAATTTTCATAATTTTTCGAATTAATATGTGAGCGTGGCAGAGGAAAACGTGTTTTGTCTGTTTAAGTCAAATTTAATTGACTTGAAAATGGCCATTTTTCAAACAGTCTCAGAATTCAACGAAATTGGTCTCGTTAGAACCGTATCATCAAAACATAACTAGAAATATTTTTTCTGTAATTTTTAGAGTCGGTATGTGGCCCCGGTAAATTAAAATGTACGTATAAATTAAATATATAAATGTTTTATATTTTAATTTAAAGAAAAACATATTGTAACAGCCGAACTGGGTTACGAAACATATTCCATTATGTCCCAAACGGGGGTTATTAGCTGGGGGCGATACTCGTTGGGTTCGACACGGAGTTAGTATCAATGAACGAATATTTTCTTGAATTAAATAATTAAAATAAATATAAAATACACTAAAATACAGTATAAATACTGTCAGAAATACGCAAACCCTAGTTATAATGGTACAGCCGCCGCCAAGCTTTCTCGATGGCCATGGTGCTCCGATTTTCATCTGCCAAAATCTCTCAATCCTTTCAATTATTTTAGAATCTTCAAAACAAAACGAAAGAGCATCCCTCCCTCTTCGAAATCATATGGTGGGATCCCAGGTGGTGGCACGATTCTCGAGTTCGGGGCCTGTAAACTGCCACCGCGTTGAGGCTTTTCCCGACCACACCGGGCGCGCGAGCGGGCCCCACTTCCAGGCGAGAGCAGGACGCACGGAGGCACAACCCGTGGTGGCTCCAGATCTGGGTTCGATCATCTCCGGCGAGTGCAAAAGTCAACCCTAGTATTGAACCCGACTTTGATACCATCGGCCGAGTTTGATAAGAAGGAAGAAAGGGTTAATATAATTAATTATTAATTTAATTATATATTTAAATGTTTAAATCTTTAAATAATCGTAACTCACTCGTACGAATTCAGAATCAGATGATTTCTGAAGCGTTGGAACCATCTTGGCATGATCTACAACATGACACTGACGAGATCTAAAAAGGAGCAATTCAAAATCTCAGGAAAATTCAGATCTGAAACTGAACACTTTGAGAATTCGGCCATAGCAATGTGAGATTTCTATATTTTAAAAATAATTAAAATTTAATTATATTTCGTTATTTAAATTCTAGGCATGTATGTTGATTAAATTCAGATCTGTAATGTATGATGTTGTGTTTGTTGCCTGTTGATTTTGTTGATTGTGATATATGCGTTTGGTTAAAATTAGATTCGTATTTGATTTGAAATAAAAAACATCTTTTATTTCGGGGTTATGAATATTGAAAGAGTTGAAAATAAAGACTTCCCTTTTATTTTAGACCCGAGAATACAGCTTGTTTATAAAACAAAATTCACATTTTTGTTGAATTGAAATAGATCAAACAGAATATTACATTTTTGTTAAATTGAAATTATCATTTTTGTTAATGAAATAAAAAGAGATATTTTGTCACATTTAAAAGGATTGAAATAAAAAGGAAATCATGTTTTATGGTCATATTTGTCTGCAATAAAGATTAGAATTAAATAGGATTTTCATTTCGGTTTACATTTAAATAGATCAAACAATGATTCACATTTTTGTGAATAAAATCAACATTTTTGTCAAAATTCGATTAGTGAATAAAATCAACCTTTTTGTCAAAATATGACTAGTGAATAAAATCAACATTTTTGTCAAAATTTGATTGGTGAATAAAATCAGCATATTTTTGTCAAAATATGATTAATGAATAGAACAACATATTTCTGTCAAAATATGATCAGTGAATAGGATTTTCATTTTTGGTCCAGATTTGATTAGTAAGTAGAATTAACATTTTCGTTAATTAAATCTTGTTAGATCAAAATTAACATTTTTGTTAATTAGATTATGTTAGATAAAAACAACGTTTTATTTAAAATGTATTATGCATATAAAGATGACATTTTTGATTTAAAACATGTATATAAATAAAATCACATTTTTATTTGGAATGTGTTTTGCAAGCAAAAATATACATTTTTGTCATATTTGAAAAGATGAATAAGAATAGTCATTTTTGTCAATTTAAATAAGTGTATTGAAAACATTTATGTTTGTCAATTTAAAGAAATGAACACTTTTGTCAAAGAAAGATTGGCGATAAAATAACACTTTTGTCAAAGAAAGATTAGCGCATTTTTGCCAAAAGGAATGGTTAGTGGAAAAAAAATGAATATCTTTGTTCACTAAAAAGGAATTTTACAAAAATATTTTTTTTATACATTTAAAAGTATAAATTGAAAATGTATATTTTTATACATTAAAAAGGACAAAATTAACATTTTGGTTAATTGTATGATAAAAGGACATTCTTGTTTAAAAATGTTAATTATGATAAAAGAACATTTTTGTCACCTTAAGATGAATGAAATTAAAAGGACATTTTTGTCGCTTTGACATGAATGAAATAAAATGTATATTTTTATACATTAAAGAGAACAAGTTAAAAATGTATATTTTTATACATTAACGAGAATAAGTTAAAAATGTATATTTTTATACATTGAAAAGAATGAATTAGTAATGGACACTTTGGTTACATTAAAAAGAATGAGTAAGAATACACATTTTGTCATTTATAAGGAATGAAACCAAAACATTTATTCTGGGTCATTTAATAAGGAATTTTCAAAAATAATCATTTTTGTTGTATAGAAAACCAGTGAAAAATTCATATTTTTGTTGAATAGAGATAGATTAAACAAAACTATCATATTTTGTTTAAATAAAAATGACATTTTTGGTCAAAACTTGATTAGTGAAAAAGGATTACATAAAATGAACATTTTATGTATTAAGAAGGATCAAATGAAAATAAACATTTCTATGCATTAAAAGAGTTTAACCAAATCATACATTTTTGTCCATTTAGAAGGGAGATTACATTTTGATCATCAAAAAGGATTAAAGAAAAATTAGCATTTTTGTTTACTTTAAAAGAATGAAGACAAAAATGGCATTTTCGTTTACATTGAAAAGAATTTAACAAAAGTATCATATTTTGTACATTAAAAGGAAATAGACAAAATTACAATTTTTGTCACTTTAAAAAACTACATTTTTGCTAGAAAATTTATATTAGAACAAAAAGTACATTTTTGCTAGAAAATGAAGATTAGAATAAAAAGTACATTTATGTTAGAAAATGTAAATTAAAATAAAAAGGACATTCTTGTCACTTAAAAGGATTTCACCAAAAATATTCATTTTTGGTCATTGAAAAAGGATTACACGAAAGATTAGAAATAAAAGTTAAGATTTTATTGTCACTTGTTAACAATAAAAAGGAATGAAAATAAAAGGTTAGATTTTTGTTGTTATTTGTTCACAATAAAAAAAGAATTGAAATTACAAATTTTTATTGGCATTTGTTAACTATAAAAAGAATGGGAATGAAAGGTGTAACACCCCATGTCCATTAATGTCACTCACAAAAGGGAATGCATTAACTTCTATGGAGCATTTTAAGTGAATATAGAACAGAAAATCACAACAAGACAGATATGAAATAGTACTTGAAAATTTAAAACTTTATTTATTGCAATGGAAGGTAAATATGTTTGGTTACATCACCAAAACCCAATGATTAAAGTCGAGTACATAATATCCATCTTGACAAAATCAGAGTACATAATATAAAAAGCATAATCCCATAAATAGCCATAAAAGAGATAGGTTGAGCTTTACTTCAGCAATCCAAATCCAAGTGCTCCCAAAGAGATCCAAATCAAGCTTCCCACCCTAAGAACCTGGGGGGGGGGGGGGAAGGAAGAAAAGAGGTGGAAACAAAGGGGGTCAGACATAAAGTCTGGCAAGTCCGATAACTCCAACAATATAATTATCAAAGTAAATAGGATAAGACATAAGCTTGGTAAATAAGGAAATGACTGTGAATTAATGGCAAGACCAAGCAACCAAAAATAATAGGATGAGCAAAGATAACATTAAAGGCGCTTCCTAATCAATATAGGATAATTACTATACTCTACTGTACTGTACCGTACTGTACTGTGCTAACACTAACTGCATCCATACTAGTCACTCTAGAAACTTGATCCCTCTTGACTAAATAGAATGATGATAGCTTCGTGTACTACTAGATGTACCCACTATCCCCACTAGATGTACCCCTTCAATGGTAATTCCATATACTCCTAGCTGACGTCATAGGGGCCGCCTGCTCCTATCTCCACTAGGTGTACCCCTTTAATGATTAATTAATAATGGTAGCTTCGTGTACCCCTAGCTGACTACATAGATGCCGTCTGCTCCTATCTCCACTAGATGTACCCACTAGCCTGCCCCATTCGATCGGCTCCCTAACTCGTAGATACCCGTGCTGGTCCCACAGTGGGGGTATCACTCGCCTAAAGTGGCAACCCAATACAACTTAAGGATGCACGGCTTATACCTACACGATGCAACAACGTCTTACCTACCAGCCCGGGCTCACGCACGCACATGACCCCGTTGGACTTGCGTTGCCACCGCTAACCCATTTTGGCCTCTAACAATCAGGCCCAGTAGGCGTGTCCCGTCCTCGACTTAGGTCGAGCTCACAAAGATACTTAATGGGCTACTGGACTGAAAAGGGCCCCCACCAAGCTTCCCACCTAGGCTTGGTCCCCTCTAATACATCCCACTTAACCCCATGTCCACTTACATGTATAAACTTGGTTAAGTGTTTTCTAATTTAACCTAGTCTCACCCTTTTGTTTAATTAACAGGTTGTATTGGTTAAGTCTGTGGGCCTATATACACAAATATTACCCACCTACCCAAGATTTACTTAACCCTCTCACTGGTTCAGACATATTAATTTACGTTTAAGTTTGTGGGCCTATATGTACTAATATTAGCCACCTACCCAAGATTTACTTAACCCATTCATTCCGTATAACCCAGTTTACTTAACCCCCAACTTAAACTTAAGTTCTTACAATCCCTAGGGATCAGATTTGGTTAAGTAGTCCATTTCATTTACCATGTCCATTTTTAATTAATTAATCAACTAATTAAAACCTTTCCCTTCATAGGTGTCAATACCTATTTTATCCAATAATTTGAATTACATGTCATAATTGTTTATATTCAAATTACTCCATTTTTCTAATCGTATTTCCCATGACATCCTCATGTCACCCACATGTCACCCACTAGATTCCTCATGCCACCCAAGGCACCCACTTAACCCCCTCATGTCCCACTACATATTTACTTTGGTTAAGTGTTTCTTAATTTATTACTATCGTAACCCCTGTAGAACCTCTCACATTAGACTGACATTTGTGGTTGCTGGATTTGCCGGACGGGTCCGGGCAGTCTTACACCACAAACGAGCCTAAGCTCGTGTCCATACAATTGTTACGCATTTAGTTTGGGCCTTTGACCTCTCACATTGGGCTACCATTTGTGGCTGCTGGATTTACCGGGCGAGTCCGGGCAGTCTTACACCACAAATGAGTCCAACCTCGTGTCTTAGGCAATTAATTATACATAATTAATTTCCCCCAATATTTGAATTACTTTCCCTATTCAAATTACAAATCATTTCCATATTTATTTATGTATAAATATGTCACCTTAATTATGTCCACTATTTATGGTACATAAATTGTACCAATTTACATCTCAAATTAATTTCATGCCTTTTTAGGCATTTGTGCCAATTCCCAATATTTAATATCCCTATTCAAATTCAAATTAATCTATGTCCATAATTAAACTATGTCCATTACTACACATTAATTTTCCAATTAATGCCTTCATTAAATTTTTTGCCTTTTAAGGCAATTCACCTTAATTAATTTCTCAAATTCGTTATATGCCTCATTTACATGCCAATTCACATTTATTAACATAATCAATATTTTCATCCCATATTTGGATTAATTATTCCTAATCAAATATGTTAATAAAATTCCAATTATCTTTATGACCATAATTCACATTAATTATGTCCATATATCACTTTGCCAATTAATATCTCAATTTACATATATGCCTCTTTTAAGGCTATTACATGCCAATTCATATTTATTAACATAATCAATATTTTTTCCATAACCCCCGCGGCGTCCGTTCGCATAGAATATATGATAGACTAAGAAATAGTCTAACACATGAAAAAGGGAAAGACACCACATATTCACATAACATACAAAATAGGCCTAACTTGCATATGAGAATTTACCACATAACTTGCATAAAATCATAGATCTAAACATAGGCCTAAAAGGTATGAACCTGCATGTTATGAATAAGATTTTCATCACAAAATTTACATAGGCAATAACCACAAACTTGCATAACATGATTCATATTCCAAACTCATATTTTTATATAAACTTGCATATGTGATTTATGCAACATAATAATGGTGTAAATTTACCTCTAAACATATAAACTAGCATGTAAAGATTTAGCATATAACTCATACATGTCATAGCCTAACTTTTGATCTAAAATAGATGTCATAATCTTTACTAACTTGCATGTGATTTATGTCTAAATCAACATCTAAACTTGCATACATACATATGATCTATCATATGAATCAACATAACCAAACTAGCATTTAAACAACATGATGATTTGATTATACATAAGTCGATCATAGAATTACAACATAGATCATAACTTTACAACATGTATGATAACATCACAATTTAACAACATAGTCATATCATACGGTCAATAATTCACATCATATCCATATAATCCACAATTATATCTAATCTTACTTAATTTAATAATTATCTTGATTAGAGAAATCGAACTTGCCTTTCGTGGTTAAAGAATTATGAACAATTGATCAAACTTGATGCAGAATTGTTGTAGCGACGTTAGTTGATTCGTTGTTGAAGCTCTAAGCTTGAATTAGGTTGAATTTATTAGCTATCTTCCTCTTTAGTTGGCGGCGGCTACACTGAGTTCCATGGCAATGGCATAACGACTTTAGTTTCAATTTTAATTAGGTTTAGGGTTAGCATTAGGATGTATTTATTGGTGTAGGAAGTTATTTAGGACCATTAGATTAACCCTGAACCATGAGAACCAACCAAATGCAAAAGCTGCATTTGAGCGAATCGGCCCACAGGTTGACAGCCAAACACCCTGGATTAACCCCTAGTCGAGCCAGCGGAGCTCGGGTCGACCTCAAAAATGGGCCGGTTCGGTCATTCCCCCCTCCCAATTCGTTGTTTTGAACTTTTTCGCATATTTAATTTTTAATTTATATATATATATATATATATATATCAATATATATATATTTCTCTGCGCAACCCATTTCACTTAATTCTTTTCTAAAAATTAAGTATACTTTAATTTGTGAATTTTAATGTTATAAAATTACGGGGTGTTACATTCTCCCCTCCTTATAGGATTTCGTCCCCGAAATCTCCAAGTCAAGAAGAATGTATATCCTACCATCTAATCGTCCATCTACTCAACCATCAAACACCAGCATCCATTATCCTTAAAAGACTTCTAATGCTTTAATGTTTATATGCACAGTGTGTGTATATGTCCATATCTAATGCAAAATTAGGCGGTCTACTGATTCAGTCGACCTCCTTAGTGCAATTCATGATAGTGCCATGCATCCAATATGTATGCAAAAGATTCCTAATGATACATATTAATTCTATATGCGTGCACAACCATCCACCCGAATGCAGCAACCATATGATAATACAACCATTATACATCCATTTTACTAAATACATCCATATATATGCAATATGCAATATGAAGTGACTGAGCCGATCTGGTGCCTAATAGTGTGTGTATATGCATCCACGAGCAACCACTAGCGAACACTTGCATCCACTTTGCATCCATCATACATAACATGTCTCAAACACATGTTTCAATCATAGGATTTCCCTAACTGAAGGTCAAAGATACTAGCGAGAGGACATACTAAAGATAAGATAAGCACAAGCTAAGCGATAAAGGAGAATTTAAAAGACATACCCTCGAAAAGAAAAGGGTACAATGAACGCATCTTTTCTTCCGTCTCCCAAGTAGCGTTACTCTCATCGTCTCCCCATTGTACTTTGATTAGTCTGACCTCTCGATTTCTCAACTTCTTGATCTCCGACCCAAGAATGCATGTAGGAGCTCGTCGAATCGTCGCATCACGCTCTATTTCCACCTCTCTAAGCAAGCTCGGCTCCACTACCTCCGCGGTCTCGTGTAAGCACTTCCTCAAATGTGATCCATGGAATACGTCGTGTACACCACTAAGTCTCTCAGGCAACTCCTCTTATCCGCATAAGATTTCTGCCTATCTTGCGCTGCCTTCATCCTTCTTCGAATCAAATCAATCTTCTCCGAAATCTCTCTAATCATATCGGGCCCAAGTAAGATCTTATCCGTAGATTCCCACCAACGTGTAGGTGAACGACAAGGTCGTTCATAAAGAGCTTCGAAAGGTGCCATGCCAATGCTAGACTGAAAGCTATTATTATATGCGAACTCCACCAATGGAAGATGCTCTTCCCATGTACCCCCAAAGTCTAGGATACATAGCCTCAAAAGGTCCTCTAGAATACGATTCACCCTCTCGGTTTGGTCGTCCGTCTGAGGATGATATGCGGTGCTCAAACATAACTGAGTCCCTACCGCTTCTTGTAAGCTCCTCCAAAATTCGCTAGTGAAGATAGGATCGCGGTCGCTTAATATGCTAGAAGGAACACCATGCAAACGAACTATCTCTCGGATGTATACAGAAGCTAACCATGGAGCAGTCCTCTTACTCTTCACGGGAATAAAATGGGCGCTCTTAGTAAGTCTATCTACTATAACCCAAATCCCCGTATTACCCTTCCTCGATCTTGGTAATCCATCAACAAAATCTATTGAGATACTATCCATGTGAACTCATCGCAACTATCCATCTCCTACGCAAGCCGTCCTATTCGAACTCGATATCCCCCAAGCACAAGCCCCAAAGGCCTAAACCAATATTAGACAAGCACCCAAGGAATACCTCCTCTGATTTCAGACAGTCTACGTGAGATGATACTAGCAAAACAAATAATTGGGCACTTAACCGACTCTGGTTGTCCTCGCCAGTCTTGCTTCAAAACCATCACTAATCACCTAACTGACTTTGCATTATCCCCTAGGCACACACGAATACCTCGTGCCTCTAGGTAAACCCTGCACTTCATCGAAGACGTCACTATACTCACGGACCACACGAAAAGATTCCAAATCACCGTTGGATACATCAAGAGATTCGAGACAGCTAAACGTCACTGAACCCCTAGGGTCACAAGAAATGTGAGGGTCTTTCCATAATGAATCAATAGTCTAACTACCCTCCTTTCACTATCTAGGATGGCACCCCGCCTGGGTAGCCAATCCACCCCTAGAATCAAACTATAGCCCATGAAACCAAGGACGAAGGCGTTGCATTCAAATCCAACGTCCAAGATAGACACTCTCAAATCCCGACAAACCATTGAAGGATGAGCCGAACCACCAAAAAGATTTGAGACTAGGATGGGATCCTTAACTAGACTAGTATTTAGGTGCAGTGTTTTCAACTAATAAAGAAGATACTAACGAGTATGAAGCGCCAGAATCAAACAAAGTTCGAACAGGATGATAAAGGAAACCAAATTTCTACCTGGACGGTCCTACCCCTATCAGGTATACCAGCCGTGAGGGAATATAACTACCCTCCAGAAGATCCTGTACTTTGCCCTTGCCTCTTTGGACAATCCTAATAAGGTGTCCTATTTCTCCAAAAGGATAACTACTAGCCTTCTTGTTCACATTCCCCATTCGTGACCTTCCACCAAGATGAGGTTTCGTCCTTCATTAACCAACAGCTATTTGAACCTTCCTCCCATCGTCAACCTTAAAGGTATCAACAGGCCCTCCACTTCCTTGAACTAACTTCTAGCCCGTCAAACGTCTAAGTCCCTTGAAGTGGTTTTTCTTCCTTCGTATGGAAGTCCCTATTTATCTTAGAAAAAGCATCTATACGCGGAGGGGAAATCCAAAAAAAGAGAAAGAGGAAGAGATTCAAAACGGAGAGTCGAAGGAAGGATATATGGATCTTGGGGATTATGTTTTTTAAAACAAACCTTTCTTTCAAAAATACTCTTCTACAAACATATTTTTGAAAGTATTCTTTATAAAAATGCTTTTGAAAAATAGTTTCTCAAAATATCTTATCTGTTCTAGTAACCTTCAGCTCTGATACCACGTGTAACACCCCATGTCCATTAATGTCACTCACAAAAGGGAATGCATTAACTTCTATGGAGCATTTTAAGTGAATATAGAACAGAAAATCACAACAAGACAGATATGAAATAGTACTTGAAAATTTAAAACTTTATTTATTGCAACGGAAGGTAAATATGTTTGGTTACATCACCAAAACCCAAATACTAAAGTCAAGTACATAATATCCATCTTGACAAAATCAGAGTACATAATATAAAAAGCATAATCCCATAAATAGCCATAAAAGAGATAGGTTGAGCTTTACTTCAGCAATCCAAATCCAAGTGCTCCCAAAGAGAACCAAATCAAGCTTCCCACCATAAGAACCTGGGGGGGAAAGGAAGAAAAGAGGTGGAAACAAAGGGGGTCAGACATAAAGTCTAGCAAGTCCGATAACTCCAACAATATAATTATCAAGTAACTAGGATAAGACATAAGCTTGGTAAATAAGGAAATGTCTGTGAATTAATGGCAAGACCAAGCAACCAAAAATAATAGGATGAGCAAAGATAACGTTAAAGGCGCTTCCTAATCAATATAGGGTAATTACTATACTCTACCGTATTGTACCGTACTGTACTGTACTAACACTAACTGCACCCATACTAGTCACTCTAGAAACTTGATCCCTCTTGACTAAATAGAATGATGATAGCTTCGTGTACTACTAGATGTACCCACTATCCCAACTAGATGTACCCCTTCAATGGTAATTCCATGTACTCCTAGCTGACGTCATAGGGGCCGCCTGCTCCTATCTCCACTAGGTGTACCCCTTTAATGATTAATTAATAATGGTAGCTTCGTGTACCCCTAGCTGACTACATAGGTGCCATCTGCTCCTATCTCCACTAGAGGTACCCACTACCCTGCCCCATTCGATCGGCTCCCTAACTCGTAGATACCCGTGCTGGTCCCACAGTGGGGTGTATCACTCCCCTAAAGTGGCAACCCAATACAACTTAAGGATGCACGGCTTATACCTACACGATGCAACAACGTCTTACCTACCAGCCCGAGCCCACGCATGCACATGACCCCGTTGGACTTGCGTTGCCACCGCTAACCCATTTTGGCCTCTAACAATCAGGCCCAGTAGGCGTGTCTCGTCCTCGACTTAGGTCGAGCTCACAAAGATACTTACTGGGCTACTGGACTGAAAAGGGCCCCCACCAAGCTTCCCATCTAGGCTTGGTCCCCTCTAATACATTCAACTTAACCCCATGTCTAATTACATGTATAAATTTGGTTAAGTGTTTTCTAATTTAACCTAGTCTCACCCTTTTGTTTAATTAACAGGTTGTATTGGTTAAGTCTTTGGGCCTATATACACAAATTTTACCCACCTACCCTAGATTTACTTAACCCTCTCACTGGTTCAGACATATAAATTTACGGTTAAGTTTGTGGGCCTATATGTACTAATATTACCCACCTACCCAAGATTTACTTAACCCACTCATTCCGTATAACCCAGTTTACTTAACCCCCAACTTAAACTTAAGTTCTTACAATCCCTAGAGATCAGATTTGGTTAAGTTGTCCATTTCATTTACCATGTCCATTTTTAATTAATTAATCAATTAATTAAAACTTTTCCCTTCATAGGTGTCAATACCTATTTTATCCAATAATTTGAATTACATGTCATAATTGTTTATATTCAAATTACTCCATTTTTCTAATCGTATTTCTCATGACATCCTCATGTCACCCACTAGATTCCTCATGCCACCCAAGTCACTCACTTAACCCCCTCATGTACCACTACATATTTACTTTGGTTAAGTGTTTCTTAATTTATTACTATCGTAACCCCTGTAGGACCTCTCACATTAGACTGACATTTGTGGCTGCTGGATTTGCCGGGCGTGTCCGGGCAGTCTTACATCACAAACGAGCCTAACCTCGTGTCCATACAATTGTTACGCATTTAGTTTGGGCCTTTGACCTCTCATATTGGGCTACCATTTGTGGCTGTTCGATTTGCCGGCGGGTCCGGGCAGTCTTACACCACAAATGAGTCCAACCTCGTGTCTTAGGCAATTAATTATACATAATTAATTTCCCCCAATATTTGAATTACTTTCCCTATTCAAATTACAAATCATTTCCATATTTATTTATGTATAAATATGTCACCTTAATTATGTCCACTATTTATGGTACATAAATTGTACCAATTTACATCTCAAATTAATTTCATGCCTTTTTAGGCATTTGTGCCAATTCCCAATATTTAATATCCCTATTCAAATTCAAATTAATCTATTCCATAATTAAACTATGTCCATTACTACACATTAATTTTCCAATTAATGCCTTCATTAAATTTTTCGCCTTTTAAGGTAATTCACCTTAATTAATATCTCAAATTCGTTACATGCCTCATTTACATGCCAATTCACATTTATTAACATAATCAATATTTTCATCCCATATTTGGATTAATTACTCCTAATCAAATATGTTAATAAAATTCCAAATATCTTTATGACCATAATTCACATTAATTATGTCCATATATCACTTTTCCAATTAATATCTCAATTTACATATAGGCCTCTTTTAAGGCTATTACATGCCAATTCACATTTATTAACATAATCAATATTTTTCCCATAACCCCCGCGGCGTCCGTTCGCATAGAATATATGATAGACTAAGAAATAGTCTAACACATGAAAAAGGGAAAGACACCACATATTCATATAACATACAAAATAGGCCTAACTTGCATATGAGAATTTACCACATAACTTGCATAATATCATAGATCTAAACATAGGCCTAAAAGATATGAACATGCATGTTATGAATAAGATTTTCATCACAAAATTTACATAGGCAATAACCACAAACTTGCATAACATGATTCATATTCCAAACTCATATTTTTATATAAACTTGCATATGTGATTTATGCAACATAACAATGGTGTAAATTTACCTCTAAACGTATAAACTAGAACGTAAAGATTTAGCATATAATTCATACATGTCATAGCCTAACTTTTGATCTAAAATAGATGTTATAATCTTTATTAACTTGCATGTGATTTATGTCTAAATCAACATCTAAACTTGCATACATACATATGATCTATCATATGAATCAACATAACCAAACTAGCATTTAAAGAACATGATGATTTGATTATACATAAGCCAATCATAGAATTACAACACAAATCATAACTTTACAACATGTATGATAACATCACAGTTTAACAACATAATCATATCATACGGTCAATAATTCACATCATATGCGTATAATCCACAATTATATCTAATCTTACTTAATTTAATAATTATCTTGATTAGAGAAATCGAACTTGCCTTTCGTGGTTAAAGAATTATGAACAATTGATCAATCTTGATGCAGAACTGTTGTAGCGACGTTAGTTGATTCGTTGTTGAAGCTCTAAGCTTGAATTAGGTTGAATTGATTAGTTATCTTCCTCTTTAGTTGGCGGCGGCTACACTGAGTTCCATGGCGATGGCATAACGACTTTAGTTTCAATTTTAATTAGGTTTAGGGTTAGCATTAGGATGTATTTATAGGTGTAGGAAGTTATTTAGGACCATTAGATTAACCCTGAACCATGAGAACAAACCAAATGCAAAATCTGCATTTGAGCGAATCGGCCCATGGGTTGACAGCCAAACACCCTGGATTAACCCCTAGTCGACCCAGCAAGGCTCGGGTCGACCTCAAAAATGGGCCGATTCGGTCATTCCCCCCTCCCAATTCACTGTTTTGAACTTTTCGCATATTTAATTTTTAATTTTTATATATATATATATATATCAATATATATATTTCTCTGCGCAACCCATTTAACTTAATTCTTTTCTAAAAATTAAGTATACTTTAATTTGTGAATTTTAATGTTATAAAATTACGGGGTGTTACAAAAGGCTGGATATTTATTGTCATTTGTTCAAAATAAATGGATTGAAATGTTTGTCTATGATGTTGAAATGTTTGATGTGTTAAATATTATGTTAGTATATGCATATTAAATACTACACTTCCATTTACAGGTCATCCGACTTGTTTATGTGATTGGGACGATAATTTTTACACATCGCCCAAGTGCACAAATAATTTATTATTTGTTTGTTGGATGAAACCCCACACGGGTGTTGGGATGATTTTTAATCTATAGTAGTCCCAATATTTAGTGTAGAATCCACTATGGCTGTTATTTGGATGTTTGATAATTATTCATCATGATTGTTGATTTCATGCAATATATGGATGTTGATTGAGTCACATTCCAATAAAGAATATTCTAGAAAAGGATATATTAGAAATTTTCTTAGAAGAGGATATATTTTAGAAAAAGAATATATTTTAGAAAAATGTATTTTTATTGAAATGAACTAGTTATTAAATAGAATAAATCATTAAATTTAGATTTAATGAAGTTTTCCAATTTGTTAATATTTAACTGAAATTTAATTAAATAAATTGGAATTCGGGTCTGTCATGAATAGTGTCTTAAATAACACTGTTCTTAAACCCCATATGAAAGGAATAATCTTTAATTTAAGATTATTAAAAGTTTTCAATTATACTTAGTAATTGAAATAAGACGAAACGTGAGTTGAGTTTATTGTGAACCATGTTTTTAAGTGACATGTGTTCTTTAACCCGTCTGACGGTGAAAATATGATTTGGAATTTATAAATCTTTTCTTAAGACTTAAATGGGAATTTTGCCAAAAGTAAAGTTTTCCAATTTAATATATTAAATTGGAGTCGAATGGAATTTGAATTAATAATTACTGAGATAAGCTTCTGTAAAAGAAGATCGATACTACATATGGAATTTAAAAGGCTTTGTCGTTATTCCATTTATATTATTGGTCGGATACATAAATTTATAACGATAATATATTGATTTGATTTCAGTGAAGATTCCATATTTTATGGAAGATGATTTTGGGTTTATCGTGAACGGTGTTTTAAAATGACATTAGTTCTTCAACCCAGTTAAAGATAAGATTAATTTCTTAAATTTAATTGATCATTGAATAATGATTTGTGATGTTTAAAACCAAATTGGTTTCTTAATAAATCTTTAAACAAAAGATTTAAGGATAATTTAAAGAATTTATCTTTGATAAAATATTGCGAACATTTTATTAGAAGAATATTCTGAATTGGAATGAGGCGTTGGATGTGTTTTTACAGTACTTGATTTTTAATTATAAAATACGTGAGTTATTCGGAAAGATCGGGTTTAAGCCATTCCGAATAATTACTACGACGATGAAGAGTCGAAGATGAAGACGGTGGTTGAAGACCGACGATCTTCACATCGAATGGATGTGTTGCTACAGAGACCCTTAATGAGAGTAGCTACCTTGAAGGGGCTTCAGTGGTGGCCGTCTGGACTATTGTTGATTGTTCGGATTTGGTTTTCGCTCAGACCCAGAGCATAAGCTAGTAAACGGATGCGTGTCTGACATTGGATTTCGTTCCATGTGAATTAAATCGATTTCTGTTAATGTATGTCTGTTTGGTGGTGGAGGATTTATTCTCTACTTAACACCCTGGTATATATTAACAGTGATTGATCGCATGGCGTGAATTGTCAATGTGGCACGCCAAGATGCAATTGATCCAGGCTTTTGTTGAAAAGCAGGGCCTTGTGGGATGATCAAAGTATAGCCTATTACGGCATAGCTTTGTGTATATCGTGACTTCGCGAGCCTCACACCCTGGTATGAGTCAAAAACGGGGTATGGACCGTAGGGAGTGCACACGTTTCTTTCTAGCTAGTGGTAGTGTCAGTGCTTAAACTGGCTGGCATTTTACTTATGTGGATGATGGATTTTGAGGCACCTCGGATTTTTATAGGCCGTTAGTGGTCATACTATAGGTTCAATGGTACCGGGAAGCGTGTGTTCAGGCATAACTAATCCACTGCCGATAGGCGGGGACCGGCCCTACCGCTCCAAGGGTTGCCCATAGGTATGATCCTGAGGCATTTGCTAGAGTGTCTCGAATCGGAGAGGAGCTTGCCCCTAGCCTCGACTCATGATGGAAATCCAATTTCCAATACGACCTTGCGGTTTTGATTGTAGAACTAGTATTGCGACATAGTAGGATGGGGTACTATACCGTCTATGATTGATACATTATGATTGAAATTGTTTTTGAAATATATACATACCCATATATATACACACTAATACTAAATCCGTTTTACCATATCAAGCATCTTTTGACCATTATAAGGTAGAACTAGTACTGCGTTGTTTAACGATTTACTTTATTTTATGCACTGGAAATCCAATGGAGTAAACCCGTTCCGCGTTAGCGTCGTGGTCCTTTGATTAGCCTTATTATTAGATAAGTTAAGTTAAGATTTCTCATACCAGTCCCATGACTGACCTGTAGTTTGTTTCACTGGCAAACTCGGGTGCCCATATTTTCCACACGGCCAGTCGAGTAGATCTTTGCAGATATATTTACAGGATCCTGGCTTACAGCTAAAACGGTATTCGGAAAGCTCTGTATCTGTGTATTCTTTTCAGTTGTATATTTGTATTATTTTTCTGCTGCTATTTAAGTGTAATTTAAATCTCTGATATTGTTGTGTTTCTATTGTGTATTAAGTATTCATTCTTTGTTATATTCTTGTACTCTGATGTAATTGTTGTAATCAGCAATAAAATGTTCTTTAGTTTGTGTTCTGATGTGTGTTGTTTTCAAAGTAATCCAGGCCCTCCTTTACTGGGAAGTTTGGGTCGTTTCAGGTTTATATGTATATAACCCACACAGATTTAACACGTTAAGTATTGCAGGTTAACAAGTATGGACAACCCCCAACATGTTTCATAAGTTACTTACAGTTTCATTTACACATTCCGCTTAATCTTAAATTAAGCCTACAGGTTTATATGCCGCGAACCGCAAGTCATAATTCACATTCTAAGATTTGGCTCAAATTTTAGTCATATTTCATAGTATGGTTTATGCCCCCAAATACCAGTCATGATCCATATTACAAATTATGCCCCCAAATTACGATTCCTAATTTAACCCAATTTCGTTTGTATGCATATTTCAGCGATATCGGCCTAGGCTCGAAGCTTGCCTAGGCTATAAAAATAAAAAGGAATGAGAGAGAGGAGCAGAATAGGCATTAAACAAAAAGCATATAATAACAGAGATGCGAATATGATAGAAGAAATAGGCTACCAGAAATAGGCATATAAGAACTTAACAGTTGATCTGGTGTACATGAGATAGCAAGACTAATTAGGTATGAATTAGATTCTTAACAGGTATAGGTTTAGATCTTGATTTGTAAACATGCCAGGATTACTTGTTAAATGATTATGTCTAAAAATAACATGAACTCACAGAGACTAGATCTAAAGAACAGAGAATGATATGTTGAAGTTGTTGAAGAGATTATTGTCCACGTATACGCCGTTGTTGAAGAAAAATTGGCTAATTCAACCCAAGCTGGGGTAGCATCTCATTTCTCCATTGTTTTAGTGAATAAAACTATAGAAATATTATCCTGTATATAGCCTACTACCGACGAATCTCGCTCAAAAATAAGTCCAGGTTCAGGAAATGAACCTGGGCAGATTTGGGATGGCTTGATCCAGGGGTCGACCCTAGGGTCAACACACCCTTTGGTGGGTCGACCCATGGGTCGACTCCCCTGGTGTGTTGGTCGAGCCCCGGTGAGCCAAAATCCCACGTGGTCTTCCCGCTTTCGATTTTGAGCTATTTTGAAAATTCTGGACTGATTTGTCTATGTATATATATTATATGTGTACAAACTTCTAACCTTAATATTTTCTTCATACAATGTCCGTTTTACGCAAACTCGGAGTCTTTCTGAACAAGAATTCGAAGAAGAACGCAATGGTACAGTCCAGTTTACTTAATTCCCAAAATTAAATTAAGTGTTCTTTAGTTTATCGTTTTAATGTCTTTGAAATTACGGGGCGTTACCTTCTCCCCTACTTAAAGGATTTCGTCCCCGAAATCTCCAAGTTTAGAAGAATGTTATTATCCTAATAGCCAAAACCATCTACTCATCCATCATCCACAACCATCCATTGTCCTTAAGAATTTTCTAATGCTTGTATGAACACATGCAATAGTGTGTGTATATATCCTTACACTAATGCAGGAAATCAGGCGGTCTACTGATTCAGTTGACCTCTTTAATGCAATTTATGTATGTGTCATGTAACCAAAATGTATCCAAATAATCCTAGTATAACATGTAAGTTCTATATGTATGCACAATCATCCATCCAAATGCAATACCCATATGATGATATAGTCATTTTCATCCATAAAAATTTAAAGAGCACACACATCCATATGTAATATGTAAGTGAATAAGCTGATCTAGTTCCTAGTGTCTGTATATGCATCCACGAGCAACCACTAGCAAACACTTGCATCCATCAAACATAACACGTCTCAAACACATGTTTACATCCATTGGTTTTCTACCTAAAGGTCGAAGGTTCGATCGATAAAATATACTCAAATGATAGAAACGAGTGCTAAAAAGCCTAGAAAAAGAAGTTAAGAGCATACCCTTGAAAAGAAAAGGGTATGAAGTGTGATTCTTATCTTTAGTATCCCAAGTAGCATCTTCGCGGTCTTCTCTCCATTGAACTTTCATCAATTTGAATTCTCGGTTGCGAAGCTTCTTAACCTCTGATCCAAGTATATGGGTAGGTTCTCGTCTAACTGTCGCCTCCGGTTCTACCACTACTTCCTCAAGCATGGTCAGTTCAACAACCTCAGTTGTATCATGCAGACACTTACACAAATGAGAAACGTGGAAAACATCATGAACACCTACCAATCTCTCTGGTAGCTTCACCCTATAGGCCATTTAACCAATCCTTTCCACTATAGGAAATGGCCCTACGAACGTTGGTGCCAATTTCCCTACAGATCCAAAGCAAACCACATTCCTTAAAGGTGGTACTTTGATGAAAACCATGTCTTCCACCTCAAACTCAATATCGATCCTTCTCTTATTTGCGTAGGACTTCTGCATGTCCTGGGCTATCATCATGCGTTTGTGGATAAGATCAATCTTTTCAGAAGTTTCTCTAATCATCTTAGGTCCAAGTAGAAGACTTTCGATAGACACCCACCAGCAAGTCGGTGATCTACAAGGTCATCCATACAATGCCTCGAAAGGTGCCGTGCCTATACTAATCTGATAACTGTTGTTGTAGGAGAATTCAACCAACAGAAGATGCTCTTCCCAAGTCCCTCCGAAGTCTAGGATACACAACCTCAAAAGATCCTCAAGAACTCTGTTCACCTTCTCAGCCTGCCCATCGTTCTGAGGATGATAAGCGGTGCTCAAACATAACTGTGTACCTGATGCCTCTTGTAGGCTCTTCCAGAACTTACTGGTGAAGATGGAGTCACGATCACTCATAATGCTAGAAGCTACTCCATGTAAACGGACTATCTCATGAAGATAAACTAATGGTAACCATGATGTCATTCTTTTACTCTTAACAGGAATGAAATGAGCCCTCTTAGTAAGCCTGTCTACTATAACCCAAATATTGGTGTTGTCCTTCCTCAATCATGGAAAATCATCGATGAAATCCATAGAGATGCTCTCCCACTTCCACTCTGGGACCTTCAGAGGATGAAGCAAACCGCCAGGCTTCCTCTGCTCAGTTTTAACTTACTGGAAAACTAAACATCGAGAGACAAACTTCAGTACATCTTTCTTTGTCCCAGCCCAAAAGAAAGCCCTCTTCATATCTCAATACATTTTTTTGTCGCCCTGATGGATAATCGTCCTAGAATGATCTTCCTCAAGAAGTGTCTTCAACAGACTCCCAACTCGAGGAACACAAAACCTTCCATCTCATCGCAACCAACCCCTATCATCCATGGAATATCTACTTAGGTGGATAGAAGTCTCCCCTTTACTAAGCCTATCCAAGATGCTTGCTATCTGTGGGTCCTCTCACTGTGAATATCCTATATGATTCATAAGAGTAGGTTGCACCTCTAAGGATGCCAACAAACCACGTGTAAGATCCGTAGATAGCCTAAAGTCAAAGGTCGATATGTACTCTAAGCTCTTCCTTTCTACGAGTAGAGAATACAAGGTCATCCTCTGCCTACTCAACGCACCTACCACTACATTACCCTTGCCAGGGAAATAAGCAATCTCAAAGACATAGGACGCTAAGAACTCCATCCATATCTGGTGTCTCAAGTTGAGATCCCTCTGCGAGAACAGATACTTGAGAGATTTATGATCTGTGTACAACTTGAACCTCTCTCCAAGTAGATAATGTCGCCAAGTCTTAAGCGCAAATATTATAGAAGCCAACTCCAACTCATGGGTAGAGTAGTCCTTCTCATGAACTCTCATTTGTCTACCACTGTAACATACTGCCCTTCCTTCTTGCATCAAGACGGCACCAAGTATTATACCGCATGCATTAGTGTACACCGTGAACACTTTATTCCCATCAGGAAAAGTCAAGACTGGGGCTGTTGTCAAAGCCGTCTTTAACCGCTGAAAAGCATCCACACAGTCAATGCTCAAAGAAAAGGTCAGATTCTTGATTCTTAGTCCGGCGAGTGGGCTTGATATCCTTGCGAAGTTCTTGATAAACTTCCTATAATAGCCTGCTAAACTGAGAAAACACCTCGCCTATGTTGCATTCCTTGGAACCTTCCAATCTTTAACTATAACTACTTTTGCAGGATCCACCGATATCCCTTCCTTGGAGACCACATGCCCTAGAAATCTTACTTCCACTCTCCAAAAGTGACATTTGGAGAATTTTTCCTTAAGCGGGTGCTTAGAGAGTCCTCAAAACCTCCCCTAAATGTAAGGCATGCTCTTCATCGCTCTTTGAGAAGATCAAAATGTCATCTACAAAGACCACAACGAACTTATTCAGAAACTCCCGGAACACCCTACTCATCAGATCCACAAAATACGTGGGTGCGTTTGTCAACCCAAAAGGCATGACTAGCCACTCAAAGAAACCATCTGGAGTTCTGATTGTCTACACTGTCCTCGGCCACCCTCAACTGATGAAAACCAGTGGCCAAGTCTAACTGAGAGAAAACAGATGCACTGACAAGCTGGTCAAACAGATCATCAATCCTCGGAAGTGGGTGCCTATTCTTCTTAGTGAGCTAATTCAACTCCCTTTAACCCACACGTAAGTGAAGCGAGGCATCCGCCTTAGTTGCAAAGACGACTGGAGCACCCCATTCCGATATGCTTCTCCTAATAAACCTCTTCTCAAGTAGCTCCACCACTTGCTTGCTAAGCTCCCTTCATTCCATATAAGCCATGTGGTGCACAGGAAATGCGACTGGCTTCGCATTATCCACCAAGTATATCCAGAAATCAATCTCACGCCTCCGAGGTAAGCCCCTAACCTCCTCAAGAACATCCAGATACTCACAGACAACAGGTACAGATCACAAATCATCGACAGAAGCAACAAGTGACTCTAGAAAACTAAGCATAACAGACCCCTTTGGGTCACAGTAAATCTTGAGAGTCCTCCCTATGTAAGCAAAAAGTCTAACGACCCTCCTTTCACAGTCTAGAATGGCACCATACATGGCTAGCCAATCCATCCCTAGAATCAAACCATAACCCATGAAACGAAGCACATATGCATCGCACTCAAACTTGACGCTCATCATAGTTATTCTCAAACCCAAAAAATCATAGACATATGAGTCGTGCCCCAAATGGGGTTTGAGACAATAACGGGATCATAAACAATACTAGTACTCAGGTGTAGAGACTAACCACAGAATCAGATATAAAAGAGTGAGAAGCGCCAGAATCAAAAAGAGACCTAACAGGATGATCGAAAAGAGAAATCAACCCTTCCAAAGAAACTTTCCTATCTGTGTCTAGTATACTGGCCTCGAGAGCATGCACATGCCCTCCAGAAGATCTTGCCCTTTGGCCTCGTCCTTGCTTCTTCGAGCACTCCCTAGAATAATGTCCGACCTCATCACACTGGAAGAAAGCATTCTTCCTTTTTTGCAATCTTTGACCAAATGACCCAAGCTCCCACAACCATGACATTTCTTCTTACCTTGAGCTTTGTCGTTCTTTCCACCCTTCTTTTGCTATTCTTTCTTGGGCCACACTTTTTTGTTTTTTGTCTTATCAGTCTTAGCCTCCTTTTTCTCCTCTTTTCCATATTCGTGCGTCGATGCCATATCAACCAGTCTCTCAAGTGTAGACCCCATCGGAATGTGAGATAATGCCAATGCTTAAAGGGGCTGATTCAATCCTCTTGCAAACCTTAAAGATTTCTTATAAGGAGTACTCACCAGCTCCAGACCAAACCTTGCCAACTGATTGAATTTACTGGCATACTCTTTGATAGACATATTTCCTTGCTTAAGTGCCAGAAACCTCTCCATCTGCATACTCTCTTCTTCCTGAGAGAGAAACTTCGTCTCGAAAATCTATCGAAAATCGTCCTAAGTCTCCACTGGACGCCTACTTGCATCAATTCCCACCAGAATGAAGCCTTGTCCTTAAGCTGCCATGCAGCCAACTGTATCTTTCTATGGTCATCAACCTCAAAAATCCCAAATAAGTTATCCGTCTCTTTTAGCCAATTCTGTGCTTCCACAAAGTTCTTAGTTCCTCGGAATGGTTTTCCTCCCATAGCACATAAATCCTTGCATATCTTAGAGAAATTGTCCGCTCGCAGAAGAGGAGGAACAGCAGGTGCAGCTGGGAGAGGGGCATCTTCTTGGCCTCCTGCAGGCGTCATTTCCTCAAAATACGTACGGAATCAAGCTGGCATCTAAACGCCCTCAGGAAGATTCGGTTCCCTAGATATGTTGAAAAGAAAAGGGGAAGGGATTCAAATAGATAATCGAAAGATATTTTATATGGCTTGAGGAATACGTTTTTCAAAAATAGACTGTTCTTTTGAAAATACTTTCTTTTTGAAACCTTTTGAAAATAATTTTCAATACCTTTTTATCCGATCTTGTAACCTTCAGCTTTGATACCAAATGTGACACCCTGAGTCTATTAATGTCACTCTTTAACAGAATGCATTAAGTTCAGTGAAGCGTTATAGTAAAGAGGAACAGAACATCACGAGACAAAATATAAAATAGCAGCGGAAATTCAAAACTTTATTTTTCAGCAGAAAACATCGTAGTCTCAAAATCCGGTTACAATATCAAACTAAAATACTGGAATAAAACACATCAAATAAAAACATCTGTCTTGCGCTAAAAACCATCAGTACAAAAATGTACCACCCCATAATTTTAAAACATGACATAAGGGATAATTAAAGAATAATTAATTTTTAAAAGAAGAACTAAGTGAAACGTGTTACGCCATTGCGTTCATCTCGTAATTTTGCTTGAGATAGAGTCTAAGTTTGCATAAAACGAATACTGTATGAAGGAGTTATGGACAATGGAAGTTTGGCCGAACAATCAGGAAACAGGCCAGGATAACTAACGCACTTGTGAATTGCGCCATAACAAAATTGCACTGGCGCACCTGGGAAGTGCGCCCAGGCCGAGTCAGATCTGCAGCATTCTGGAGAATTCCATGATGATGTGTCTTTTTAATCTGAGCGGTTCTGATGGTTTCTAATCTAATCTAAAGGTCCTAAATACATCTATAAATAAGCACCTGAAGCTAACCTTAATCTCATTCAACCCTAATCCATGGCGCCTCTATGCTGCTGCTCCATCTCAAATTAATTTAGTTTTTCTTCTCCATCAAGTCAAATTAGAAGATCAGATCTACAAATCAAAATAGGGGTATTCTAAGATCAAGATCTGCTACAACAAAGCCTAATTCTATTCTTTTAGATCCCATCGTTGTGAGTTTATGTCACTTTCACATATAATTAAATTATAAAGTAATTGTGATAGGATTGTAAATTGGATTTGATTTATATGCCAGTAAATATGATGGATCATATCAAGTTCTGTAATTTGTTATCCTTCACATTCATACCTAATTGCTATATGCCTATCTGATCTATTTTGTCGTTATTCATTTCACTTGCCTATTTATAGGTTTATGCTAATTTTGATGTTTTGATTCTCTCCCCTTCTTCTTTTCCTTTTTCCTTTTTGATATTAGGCTAACTTTGAGCTTAAGCATATTGCATTGAGATTTACATATGAATAACATTGGAATGATTAGGAAAAGTTTGGGAAATGTGTAATAAAATGAGATTTGGCATAAACTGTTGATGGCTATGGAAATTGGTTTGGGCATAATTTGGCATAACTTGTACACATGAGATTATAGGCATAATTTGGATTAAACTTATAAACATAATTTAGATTGGAAATTATGGGTGATTGGAATATATTATAATCCAAGATTTGAAACTGGGATTTGAATCAAGAAAGTGAAAATGAACGCTTAAGACACGAGGTTAGATTCGGATTGCGGTATAAGCCTGCCCGGAACCGCCCGGCATATCCAGCAATCGCAAAATGGTAATCTAATGTGAGAGGTCAAAGACAGAAATTAGATGCATAATAATGCAAAGACACGAGGTTAGATTCGAATTGCGGTATAAGCCTACCCGGAACCTCCCGGTATATCCAGCAACTGCAAAATGGTAATCCAATGTGGGAGGTCTTGCAAGATTACGATTATAATGAATTAATGAACACCTAACCAAGATAAGACATGTGATTAGACATGGGGATGATAAAGGGTTAAGTGGGTAACATGGGTAGCATGTGAAACATAATTAAAGCACTTAACCAAGATGAGACATGTGATTAGACATGGGGATAAAGAGGGGTTAAGTGGGAATTCCTAGTGGGGACCAAGCTTAGAAGGGAAGCTTATGTCAAGTGTGTGGACCCTTTTCAATCAGTAACCCATTTTAGTATCTATATGAGCTCGAACTAGGTCGAGGACAGGGACACGCTTACTGGGGTTGATTGTAAGAGGTCAATAAAGAGTTAGCGATGGCAGTGCAAGTCCAATGGAGTCATTTGCGTGCGTGGGTCCGGGCTTGTAGGTAAGACGTTATTGCATCGTGTAGGTATAAGCTGTGCATTTCAGTAGTATTGGAGTTACCACCTTAGGGAGTTATACACCCTATTATGGGACCAGCACAGGTATCTATGAGTTAGGGAGCCGATCGAAGGGGGAGGGTAGTGGGTACAACTAGTGGTGGTAGGAGAAAGTGGGCACCTACGAGAGCAGCTAGGAGTACACGAAGCTACCATTATTATGATTACTAGGGAGGGATCATCTTTTAGTATGTAACTAGTATGTTGGTATGGTCAGAGCATATCTTATAGTGGTTAGGAGCACAGTCAACGTCCTATCTTGCTTACCTTGTTTACCTTGTTTACCTTGTCATATCTACTTATGTTACAATCATCTCTTATATCCAATTTATGTTCTTATCCTGTTACTTTACTGATTATATTGTTGAAGTCACTAGAATCACCAGACTTATGTCTGACCCTTTTGTTTTCGCCTCTTTTCTTTCTCCTCCCCAGGTCCTCAGGGTGGGATTAGTGAAGCTTGACTCAGATCTCTTTCTTCTTGAAGTGCTTGGAAGTGTTGAAAGTAATGCTCAGCTTTATCTCTTTTTCGTTATGGCTATTTGGAGTGGGATTATGGTTTTTATTTCATGTACTTTGATAATAATCTTATTCAAGATGGATATTTGTGTACTTGGCTTTAGTATGTGGTTTTGATGTTGTAACCAAACATGTTTTGCTTTCTGCTGTAATGAATAAATTTTGAATTTTTAAGTACCATTTTATATATCTGTCTTGTGATGTTCTGTCTATACTCTTATAACGCTCCATGAAAGTTAATGCATTCCCTTAGTGAGTGATGTTAATGGACACGGGATGTTACATAAAAACTCATAGTTCCCATAAGTAGCCATAAACAAGTGGACAAATAGTTAAAGCGGTACATGAAGCAAATCTAAATCCAAGCAAAAACAGAAGAGAAAGTCCTAGTCAAGCCTGAACGTTCCCACCCTGAGAACCTGGAGGGAAAAGGAAGAGAGAGAAGCGGAAACAAAACGGGTCACACATAAAGTCTGGCGAGTCCAGTTACTTTTAGCATATAAATAAGTAAAAGTATCATGATAGGCATATAAATTAGATGAGAGATAACAGTATCATATAATAGTTATGAACAGGATGGACATGACAAATAGAATAAACTATGTTTCTCAAATATTTTTCTCTGTACCGTTACTTGTATACCACATTAAGCGTTTTCCAAATACTTAACAAGAACAGAATAATCCCAACATAAACAAGAAAGCTAGACCCCAAACAAGAATAATAGGTACCTAAACAGAAATAACGGGTGTTACCCCAACCAGAAATAATAGGTACCTAAACAGGACTATATGTACCCTAATTACTACCCAAGCGATTGGCTCCCTACCACGTAAATACCCTTTGTCAGCCTCACAATAGGGTGTATTACTACATAAAGTGGCAACCACTATAATGACACGGACCTATTTACAGGTGTTATAGCAGCTTATTTTCCTAAGCAAGCTGGACCCTTGCACGCATATGACTCCGTTGGAACGTGCCATCAGAACACCTCTCCACAAATGAACCTCTTATAATTATCTCAGTAAGCGTGCCCTAATCCTTACCTAGTTCCGGGTCCCCTTTTAATAACAAAATGGGTTATTGACTAATATGGGTCCTACACAACAGATGACACAAGCCACCCCTAAGGCTCGTATCCCCAACCAATTAGGTTTTCCACAGGTTAAGTTTAACGGGTTTACACAACCCCATACATATTAAACAGATTTACTTAACCCAACAGATTCAACATGTTTACTTAACTGCACCCATAGATTAAACAAGCCGCAGATAAACAGGTTTATATGTATATAACCCCACAGATTTAACAGGTTAACATGTATGCAAAACCCCTAACATGTTTCATAGGTTACTTATAGTTTCCTTTACACGTTCCGCTTAATCTTAAATTAAGCCTATAGGTTTATATGCCCCAAACCACAAGTCATAATTCATAGCCTTAGATATGCCCCCAAATTTTAGTCATATTTCGTAGTATGGTTTATGCCCCCCAAATCCCAGTCCTAATTCATAGTACAAATTATGCCCCCAATTTACCATTCCCAATCATTCCTAGTTTAACCCAATTTCGTTTGTACGCATATTTCAGTGATATCAGCTTAGGCTCGAAGGTAGCCTAGGCTATAAAAATAAAAAGGAATGAGAGAGGGAAGAATGGAATAGGCATAAAACAAAATAAGCATATAATAACAGAGATGGGTACATGATAGCAGAAATAGGCATATCAGAAATAGACATATAAGAACTGAACATTAGATTCGGTGTACATGGGATAGCAGGACTGATTAGGTATGAATCAGATTCTTAACAGGTATAGGTTTAGATCCAGATTTATAAACATGCCAGCATTAATTGTTAAATGTTTATATCTATAAATAGCATGAACTCATAGAGACTGGATCTAAAGAACAGAGAATGGTATGTTGAAGTTGCTGAAGAGATTCTTGTATATGTAAACGCCGTTGTTGAAGAAAACTAGGCTAATTTAATCCAGGCGAGGGCAGCATCTCGTTGTCTCCATTGTTTTACGGACGAATCTCACTCAGAAACAAGTCTAGGTTCAGGAAATGAACCTGGGCAGATTTGGGGTAGGTCGACCCAGGGGTCGACCCTAGGGTCGGCACGCCCTTGAGTGGTTCAACTCCTATGGGGTGTGAGTCGATCCCCAACGGGCCAAAATCCCGTGTGGTCTTCCCGCTTTCGATTTTGAACTGTTTTGAAAATTCTGTAATGATTTATACATATATATATATATATATATATTACTCTCATATACGAACTTCTAACCTTAATATCTTATTCATGCGATGTCCGTTTTATGCAAACTCGGAGCCTATCTTAACTTGAATTCTGAGACAAACGCAATGGTATAGTCCGTTTTACTTAATTCCCAGAATTAAATTAAGAATTCTTTAGTTTATCGTTTTAAAGTCATTGAAATTATGGGTTGTTACATCTCTCAAGAATAAGAAACTATAACACAACCCATTAAGACATGATTTGAAAACTAAGCTTAAATAGCTATCTCACAGTGTCTATGCTGCTCATGATGCTACAATTAAAACATTTTAGGTTTGAATGGTTAGTTGGCTTCTTTGAAGTGAAGACTTTTATTATGTATATTATCTCTTTATGTACTTATGTGTATAATAATTTGATGATTAGACTCTTGGATCTTTGTAACCTTGTTATATGATGAAGTGATTGTATAATAGCTCTTCCATTTAAAATCATGAACTATAAATGATTTTATATTCTGATACACTTTTGTTAAGTTGTGGTAATGTTCTCTTAGCACCATGGCTTATATGTAGCATCACCGCTTATGGATAAGTGTATCAGGGTGGGAGTGTTACAGTAATTGGTATCAGAGCCAAAGTTTAAGGGATGCTCATGGAAAACTATATAGCATTACAATTTAATTTGTGAAAATAGGAATTTTATACAATTATTAACATCTGTACGACTAATTGCACTTATAAGTTATGGCAAGCAACAGAACTCAGTGTACCTAGGATTCATGAGGTGGTAAGTGCACCACCATACCGTACGAACGATTAGTTTCTGCAAGGCACACAACTAAAAACCATGTGCTTAAGAGGAGAGAAAAGAAGATTCTCCTCGATGAGATATATGAAGTTTATAATAGTGCTAATGATTATGAAAAAGGTTTAAAAAGGCACCATATTCTCTACTGTCTATGCCAGAAAATGAAACCATTTGAGATGGCAATTAAAGTGGCGAAAAGAACTGACCATGAAGAAGCTTTAGAATTTCTAAATCAAAAAGGAGCACTACCACCAAAAGGAGGGAATATGAGACGTAAACGATTTCAAATAAGAAAGTTGAACAATACTACGAAGAGGAGTCTGAGTCAGTTGGCTCAAATGACTACTCTCAAGAAGTTACTGGACCTTCTCGAGCAGTGAAGGACAAAGCAGTTCCTTATCCATCAAAGGAATTAATAGTGATAGATTAAAAATGAAATAGGAAGTTAAATATTAGTTAACATATCAATTAGTATGAGTGACTATCTATGTTTTGGGGAAGTTGTGAATGAACACCCAAAATTTGTTTATAACTAAGGGTTATAAGTAAAATAACATGTTTGTGTGTTCATGAGTTGAGTATGTCATTAGATATTCTTTATAATTGAAGGTGTATTTCATCCGTGACCATAACTAGATACTTTTTATTGAAGGTTATGGCGAATCAAAATAAATCGACAACTCAAAGTCAAGAGGCTCTGTTTTCCACACAAACAAATTCTATGGAATTGTTCGCATCTTTTATCAAGCAAATGGAGCACAATTATTCAACATCTTCAACAAACAGCCATTTAAGCTGTTGTAAAAGTTTGTAACCTGACAAATTTGTTGGAGATACAGGTCCAATTAAGGTAAAGCAATGGATTCAACATCTAAAGGATATATTTGAAGTTTTGGAATGGAATGAAGTCGACAATGAGGAAGTTGGCAGTCTTTCAATTATTAGAGGAATATCGAACTTAGTGGTAGCTAGTTCGAACAACAACTACTCCATATGAGATGGAACGGATGACATAGGAAGAATGTAAGGAAAAGTTATTTGATAAGTATTTCCCGGAGAATAAAATAGAGAAGATGGAAAAAGATTTTCAAAATCTTACTCAAGAAGGTATGTCAGTAACCCAATATCAAAATAAGTTCGAAGCACCATCCCGATTCAGAAATCATTTAATTGATACACTTGAAAAGCGTGCTAGACGATTTGCGAAGGGATTACTTCATCCCATAGGAAGACATGTTATTGGTTATAGAAGTAAAACTTACGAGATGATAGTAGCTGAAGCTTTAAATTTGGAAGAAGGTTATCTTCAGTTCCAGGAAGAAATGAAGTTTCAAATAAAAGGAAACAAAACAAATTTTTCGACAATCAAAAGAAACCATATGAGAAAAAGAAGAAACCAACCGAAGAAAGTAAAGGACTGACAAAATGAGAAAAGGAGCCTAACAAAGTAAGGAGATGTTACTGGTGCAATGAAACATGATACATTTCTCCAAACTGTACCAAGGCAATCGTATGTTACAATTGCAATCAATCTGGGCACATTAGTCAGAATCGCAAGAAGCCGAGGAAGGATAATAGTGGGCAACAAGGACATGTATATGCAGCTGCTTCTAAACAAAATCAAGTAGAATGTATCGTGTTTCTTTTTGACTTTTAAGCTAGAATTTTTTTCGATACTGGTGCCACACATTTTCTTATATTTGAAATATTTGCTACTAAGATAGGATTACCCATTGTGCAACTATCGAACCCTTTGATAGTGACAGTTTAGTAGGAGGGAGAACTGAACTCGAGAGTATATGTAGGAGCATATGCTTAACTTTGAAGGTAAGGATATGGTGGCTAATTTAATTATCTTCCCAATGAAACATTTTGATATCATCCTTGGGATGGATTGGCTTTCAAGATATCAAGCCATCTTGAATTGTCACAACAAGACCATAAGTTTAGCAATTCGAAAACACGAAACCTTTGTTTGCTCATGTGATAAAGTTTAAGATGCTTTTATATCTGAATATATTGCTCATATCAATATTGAGGATAAGGGTCAAATGGTGGACCAAATACCAATAGTAAAGGAATTTAAAGATGTTTTTCAGGAAGTACTAAGTTTATCACCTAAAAGAGAAATTGATTTTAGTACCGACTTAATCCCTGCTACCACTCATATTGCTAAAGCAGCTTATCATATGTCTCCTACGGAAAATCAAGAATCGAAGAAATAAATTAAGGAGATGGAGGATCAAGGATTTATAAGACCTAGTAAAACTCATTAGGGAGCACCAGTGTTGTTTGTAAAGGAACATGATGGAACGTTTTTCTTATGCATATATTACTGAACTTAATAAGGTAGCAATTAAGAACAAATACTCGTTACCTCGAATCGATGACTTATTTCATCAACTCCAAGGAGCCACTGTATTTTTGAAAATTAACTTAAGATCCAGGTTTCATCAATTAAGAATAAAAGAAGTAGACAATCCAATGACAGCTTTCCAAACATGATATGGACACTACGAATTTTGGGTGATGCCTTTTGGACTTACCAACACTCCAGTAGTATTCACGGATTTAATGAATCATGTGTTATGTCCATATCTTGATCATTTTGCCATTGTGTTTATTGTTGATATCCTTATCTACTCTAAGTCAAAGTAGGATCAAGAATGTCATTTGCGTTTATGTCTCCAAACACTGAAAGAACATCATTTATATGCAAAATTAATTAAATGTGAATTCTGGTTGGAGGAAGCAAAATTTCATAGCCATGTTGTCTCAAGGGATGGAATAGGAGTAGACCCATCAAAGGTTGAGGCAGTGTTCAAATGGAACCTATAACGTCCCGTATTTTTCGATGGATAACATTGTACAATTTAAAACGTTTAAATATTCATTTTGAATTTAAAATGAATGTTAATAAGGAGTTTAACTATGTAATTTATTAAATAAGAATAATTAAATTGAATTTAATTGAAAATCTTCAGTTTAAATTAATATCTTTTCCATACGATCGAATGGGGCCTTGAAACTAGTTCCAATGAGTTCAGAGTAGCAGTATTACCGTAAAAATGCCTTTTGTTGCATTTAAATAGGTGTTATAAATCAACGCAATATTTAAATTAAATGAATTTACATCGGTTCAAAGAAATAGGATAACCAACCCTATATCTTACTAACGAAGACTCCACCCTATTCCTTTCCACCCAAGGAATTCTGCGTACCTACACTAGTTTTAGCAGCCTTCTCTTTTCTAATCACTGTCCTTCTTCTGCCAAAGCTGCAAAGTCTTCTCCTACTTCATATCTATGCCTAACCTATTTTAAAGACATCATTTCTATCCTTTGATCAATCTCGTGTATATATACCTTGCATCACTACTGTTTTTGCCATTCCCAAATTGACGAATAAATCTCCCATCCTCTGCCTTCCAATTTTACTTTCCTCGGTCTTTTAAAATCAAAACCATTGTTCAAATTAAAAAAAAGGTAAAGCAAATCGCGATGGCATCACGATAAATCTGAAGCTGAATGGTAGCTGAGGCGCTCGCGTTGGATCTTCACGACTATCGTTAAAAATGGGAAGTCGCAATTCGAAACAACGAAAGTACTTGATGCTCGATTCAATGCCAAAGATGCACGTGATATGGGAAATCGAAACTCAAAGATCACAGATTTCCTATAGTCGACTTCGAGACCAGAGCATTTTTGTGAGGAGGATTGTCGGTTTTGGGTACGATGGGAAGGGTGCTTTAATTTCAGACAGGGCGATGGAGTTGGAAAGTGGGGAGATTAGGGTACTGCGTTTTCAAAAATGGGTCAGTACTGGTTAGTTTGGTAAAACTGAGGGGTGCAATGTACTCATGAGCGAGATAGTATTGAACTGGGTATTGGGACTGCGATTTTGGAGAAGATGATGTGTTCGTAGTGGGTTTACTAGGACGTGGAGTTGGGTAATCGCAGTTAGGTCTGTGTGGCATGATATTGATAATGAACGAGGTGAACTGAATTTCGACAATAGCGGAGGGGAGTTTAAGATCTGGGATTCAACAGTGAATGATATAAGGAGGTCTACGGTTTGTGGAAATAGCCTTTGCTGGGGAGGTTCTAATGATCTGGATAGTAGGCTAAAGGCATTAGCAAGGTGATGGCATGTTATATCTAAGTGTTGATTGAATATCAAAGTAGGGATGAAGCTTTATCAGTAAGGTATACATTTTTCTTAGAAATTAATATTCATAGAAGAATTAATTATTTATTTGTTAAAGTTAAATTAAACTAAACATCGTTTATTTCTTAGAAATTAATGTTAATATCAAACTGAGACAAGCTGCGACGATTTGGAATTTAACGAATAATCAGCAAAGCAAAAATCAAGGTGAGTCAAACTCACTCAGTTAAATTATTGGGAACTATTTTTAATAGTTCAAATTTTATAGCTTGCTTGTTGGATGATAAATTGCTTGATATAAAGTGATAATATTATATAATAATATTATATAATAATATTGGTGATTGGTTATTGGATGATTCCCGTAGTATCATTAGTGGATGCCTGCAATACCATTAGCGGACGATTTCCCTATACGCCCTCACAATATATATAGTGGATGACCTTCTATATTGCGATATCCTGCCTCGAAGCAGGATGGGTATTATTATTGTTGTTGACTAACATCTGTGGATGCAGGAAAAACAGGTTGGAGGGATCCAACTGGATTCCTCAACATTTATTCATTTATTTTCACATAAATGTTGCTATATGATAGCTTGTGATAGTATATGACCTGTTTGGGTGTGTATTTACCTTGGACCTTGGTTTTTTGTATTTTTGGATGTCAAAATAATATATGGTTTTTAAAACTAGAATTTAAATATATAAAAGTATTAAAAGGGAATTTTATTTTCAAATAGAAAGAATTATTTAGAAAAGGAATTATAAATGAAATGGAACAGTAAAGATTTGTTTTTAACAAATAAGATGACAAGTTGACTTTATAAACAATATGTATAAAGAAGTAAATTATTATATTCATGATTATTATTGGAGAATTCAGAAAATATATTCTGAATATGGAGATAGAAAGGAATTGGGTTAAAATTGATATGGTAAATGGATTTGATCAATTCCAAGTTCAATAAAAATTATAAATTAGATTATATGAAATAGATCTAATAATTAGGATATTTATTTAGAAATCGAAATATTAAATAGAATTGGACAGTAAAGTTTTATTTTAACAAATAAAAAGGGAAGTTGATATTATAAGCAAAATTTATAAAGAAGTGAAATTTATTATTATTAGAGGAATCAGAAGATATAAATGGAGTATGAATTTCGGGAGATATATGGGAATTGAGATTAAAATCGATATTTGAAATAGATTTGAATTTTCCAGCTGCAAATGGAATTCTATAATTAGAAGTTATAATAAGATTGAATTAAAATGGAAATTATAAATTCAAGTCGAGAGAGGATGTATATTAAGAGTTATTATTCACGGGTGAGGTGAATAAGGGTTGAAGTAAATATTTTGTAAACGGGAATTGTTAAAAGGAAATTACAAATGGAGTCATGTGAAATAAATTCTATAATTAGAAGTTATAATGGGATTGAAACGTGAAATTTGTTTTATGAAATCAAGTCTAGTATGGATCGATATTGGAAATATTATTCACAATTAAAGTGAATAATGTAAATAAAGCAAGTAATGTGAAAAATAGGAATTTGTAGAAGTAAGTTGGAAGGGTTTTGAAATATTAAATTCTAATTGAATTTAAATATAAATAATAATTTGAATAATATAATATAGATTATATTAAAGAATTTTACATAGGGTCTATAAATAATAATTATTATTTGCAAATGATAGCAATATACAAATTTTTAGAACAGAAATTATAATTAGAATTGGATGAAGTTTTATAAAGTAAACAGGAATGAGTAAAGCAAACATATACAAATGTTTGTAAAAATTATTTATTGATTAAAGACTTGATAAAACCGGGTTTACAAATGTAAAAGGAGATTGAGTTGGTTAATGAAGATATAATTATAAGAAAATCTTATTTCGGTTTAAAAATAAATAATTTGCAAATGTTTTGCAAATCAAATCCACAAGAGAATATTGTATAAAGGTTGTAGCAGTGTTTTGTAAATTTTATTTATAAGTAAATTTTTTTAATAGTTATAATTTGAGATAAACATTTTATTCAAAATGGTAATTGATATTGAGAATTCTATTCATTTTGAGAATAGAGTTAATGGAATTAGAAACTGATCGGAGATTGGTGGGATGAATGGTTTTCTGAGTATCGATCTAATGTTGGTTTCGGCCTTCGGGATTGATATTTAGAAAGTTATTCACTTACAAATTTACGGTTAGGGACTAATGGCCAAAATGAAAAGTGTGTTCCAAAGGTATTGGAATAAACGGTTTTGAATATTCTTATACTAATATAACAAGAGAAATGAATATTTCAAATATGGGGAAAATTAAGAGATTTGATTAACGAATGATTAAAATGACTTAATTAATATTAAAAAAATTCTTCTAAAAAAATATCGATATATTTTCGAAATGTTTAAGAGGCAATTATTAAATCAATAAATTCAATTTTTCTTTTATGGATGAATGGTTGTTTTATTTGATAGTTAAATCACCGACTATCAAAATCTGGCCTAAAACGATTGTTGGTATGGAAAGACCGCGATCGAATTTAAATTCGAAAACCATTCCGACCAGCAAATACAAAAACATTGAATATGTACCCAACACTGATCAAGACAGAGTATTAAAGACTGTAAAGCTTCATAAAGCAGAAGAACTACTTAAAATCTCTGGTTTAGCGGCCAAAGATATATTGTGGTTCTGTCGTGGTTGGAATTTACGGATTGCAAGGACTTTTCGCTACTAATATATAGGGTGATTCCTAGGATGTGGTAGGAGGGTACCTTCAGTTTGTCCAGACCCAGGACAACTTGTATGGACGAATGTTTGACAAAGTATTTCCAAAAGAATCACGTACGTTGGTTTTTACAAACGTATTTTTGTTAGTGGAAGAGAAGGGCACTTATCTTAGCTTAACGACCAGAATATTTTTGTGGACATCAATTAGTGATTTGGTGGACCTGACGATGTAGCATTCAAAGTGAATGGTGGCCGAATGTTCCATAAGAATATAAATAAATAATCAACTAAATAAATTATGACCTCAAGCCTCATCAACCGGGAAATGACCAAAATCGGGCACATGGCTATGTGGGTCAACCCCATTAGGGTGTATTGTCACCATCTAGGGAATATTCATATTTGTTACTTCTTTTCGCTTCTGTATCTCCCGGGAATGGTTATGTTGCTAGCAACTGTAGATGACAATATATTTGATACACTCAAAAGAAATGAGTGGTCGGTCATGTGTGTGCCGGGTTGCAAGATGTTCTTGCTGAACCCAGTGTATTCCTCTCTAGAGATACACTACCGGCAGGTGGTTCCATACCTTGTCATGGTTGGAAATCCAATCTCCATTAAGCGCCGCGGTTTTGATTGTATACTATATATGTAGAGCGTGAGATGCAAGCGTTCTACTAGATTCTAATTATTTGTATTTAGACACTATTGTAATATCACAACAAGGTATTGATATCAAAAATGTTTTGAGTTATCGTAAGGTAAAAACCGCTTATGTATGGATTGGTCTTACGATTTTCCTTTTCTTTCGAAATGATTTTTAACTTTTAAATCAAGTTGGATGCTACCAATAATTTAGTGGGTTTTTCTCACGTTGGTCCACCAGACTGACCTTTGCGTTTGTAATGCTCGGGTCAGACCCAGTTGGGTCAGACCGAATTGTATAGGTTCAGGATAAGGTAGGAATTCCAGGAGAAGAGCTGGAGGAGTTCAGACGTATGATTCATATAATTGTTTCCGATGTGAATTGCAAATGAGGACAGACTGCTATAATTGTCCAGATATGTTGAATGACTACTGTACTCTGATGAATTGTAAGTGTTGTTTCAAGTTTTTAAATAAAGATTTATTTCTGTATTATATTTAGTTCCGTTGCGATGTGAGACTGTGTATTGTTCTTCTTCTTTCTTCTATTCATAACTTTCTTTCTTTCTATTTCTCATCCTCTTATTTCTTTCTATTAGCTTTCTGGGATTTCGATACTTGAATTTGGACGTGGAGTGTATAAATGTCTGGATTCGAGAGTCAAAATTTTCTGGGATGCCGCAGTTGGTATTAGAGCAATGGTTTAGGAATAACCTTGGCTCTGTGGCGTAACTTGATAGAGATAGGGTTAGTAATACCCTAGATTGAGTTCGAGTGTGTATATACGTTTATATGAGATAGCATGTTTGTAAATTTTATAAAAATGTTTTGTATTGTGTTATTTGATCAGTTCAATTCTGAATAAATAACTGATGCAATATTATTTTGCAAAAAGGGTAATTGAAATAATTTTGCACAAATTATATTTTGTGTAGGAAAAAAAATAGTTTTCTTATATTATATTGGAATTTGATTATTGATTAGTTTGAATAAAATTCAAATACGATTACGGAATTTGAATTGGTTTAATATAACCAAAACATTATAGAATAAATGATTTTTCAAATAAAAATCCAAACTTGAAAATAAAATCGAAACCTAATGGAAATAATATTGGATTAGAAATCAATCTGATATTAACCAACTTATATTAAAATATGTTAAGCCAAGGTAAATATGAATATATTAATATTAAATATGAATTCAATTGGTTTGGTTAAGTTGATTGTGCATTGTTTGCTGACTGATTGTTAGATTGGTTGGATAGGAACCCACCAACAATTAATGAAGTTAAATGAATAAGTTGGAAGCTAAGGAAACAACTTACCAATATAATGAGTTGGATGGATTAGAATTTGATTAAAAGTAAGTCAAACAGATTTGGATTAAAATTGAAACCATATTAAATTAAAACGAATTATTAAACCAGTATGGATTGAAAACCCTTGAATTTGAGTTGAAATATATATTGATAACCTAAAAAGAAGCTCGATACATATAGTTTGAGTATGTCGAGTAATAAATTGAACAAATGAATATAACTGAATATGACGTGGAAGAACAAATCAAATTGAGTTTATTTGAAATTGATATTTGGACTTAAATGTAAATGGACTCATATAGTGAAAAATCAAATCTGGAACTTGAATTATAAATAGATCTTGACTTGCTCATAAGCAAAAGTGTAGGAATTTGAACAGGGATGTTTAAACTATCATTAGTTAAGCTGAAGAGCAAATTGATGGCTGGATTGGTGAATGGGAAGTAAGAAGTTAAATTGTTTATAGTCAGCTAGAAATGCAGGTGCATATGATTAAGCAGGTTTATGAGATGGAAGCAAGGGTGAAGAATAAATATGAGATGTCCAACAAAAAGGTACATATTTAATTCAATATGGGATTTTATGAGCCTATTTGGCAAGATACTTGGCTTTTTGATTTTCTTTTTGACTGGACAGAGCCCAAAGAGGCAATTGTAGTTGTATCGATCATCCCGTACAAAGGAGGTGCCAGTGAAATTATAAGGAGTTAGAAATTTTTTCAACAAATTTGAAAATTTTTGTTAGCAAAAAGTTAATTTTCAATTGGAAATTGAAGTTAAGAAATTTTGAGTGGATTGGAAACCAGTAGTGAAGGTTGTTAGGGCTTAATGATGCTGAAGTAAGTGTCGAGTTGCATGAATGGATTATAGGAAGTTAATAAGATGTAGCACCATTTCTACTTAGTAATTTCGGGGACGAAATTCTTTTAAGGGTAAAGGAATGTAACGTCCCGTACTTTTCGACGGATAACGTTGGACAATTTAAAATGTTTAAATATTTGTTTTGAATTTAAAATGAACGTTAATAAGGAGTTTATCTATTTAATTTATTAAATAAGAATAATTGAATTGAATTTAATTGAAAATCGTCGGTTTAAATTAATATCTTTTCCATACGATCGAATGGGGCCTCGAAACTTGTTCCAATGAGTTCAGAATAGTGGTATTACCCTAGGAATGCCTTTTGTTGCGTTTAAATAGGTGTTAGTAATCAACACGATATTTAAATTAAATAAATTTACATCGGTTCAAATAAATCTCCATTCCTTTGATCAAAGTCTTCTCCTACTTCATGTCTATGCCTAACCTATTTGAAAGACATCGTTTCTATCCTTTGATCAATCTCGTGTATATATACCTTGCTATCACTACTGTTTTTTCCATTCCCAAATTGACGAAAAATCTCCAATCCACTGCCTTCCAATTTTACTTTCCTCAGTCTTTTAAAATCAAAACTACTGTTCAAATAAAAAAAAGGGTAAAGCAAATCACGATGGTATCACGATAAATCTGAAGCTCAATGGTAGCTGAGGCACTCGCGTTGGATCTTCACGACGATCGTTAAAAATAGGAAGTCGTGATTCGAAACCATTAAAGTACCTGATGCTTGATTCAATTCCAAAGACGCTCGTGATATGGGAAATCGAAACTCAAAGATCATAGATTTCCTATAGTCGACTTCGAGACCAGAGCATTCGTGTGAGGAGGATTGTCGGTTTTGGGTACGATGGGAAGGGTGCTTCAATTTTAGACAGGGCGATGGAGTTGGAAAGTGGGGAGATTAGGGTACTGCGTTTTCAAAAATGGGTTAGTACTGGTTAGTTTGGTAAAACTGAGGGGTGCGATGTACTCATGAGCGAGATAATATTGAACTTGGTATTGGGATTGCGATTTTGGAGCAGATTATGTGTTCGGCGGTGGGTTTACTAGGATGAGGAGTTGGGGTAATCGCAGTCAGGTCCGTGTGGCATGATATTGATTATGAATGAGGTGAATTGAATTTCGACAGCAGCGGAGGGGAGTTCAAGATCTGGGATTCAACAGTGAATGATTTAAGGAGGGCTATGGTTTGTGGAAATAGCCTTTGCTGGGGAGGTTCTTATGATCTGGACAGTAGGCTATAGGCATTAGCAAGGTGGTGGTATGTTTTTTCTAAGTGTTGATGGAATATCAAAGTAGGGATGGAGCTTTATCAGTAAGGTATACGTGTTTTTTTAGAAATTAATATTCATAGAAGAATTTAATTATTTATTTGTTAAAGTTAAATTAAACTAAACATCGTTTAATCATCAAATAAAATAAATAGGTGAATAATTAATTCAAGACAGTTCGAGACAAGCTGCGACGATTTGGAATCTAACAAATAATCAGAAAAGGAAAAATCGAGGTGAGTTAAACTCACTCAGTTAAATTATTGGGAACTATTTTTAATAGTTCAAATTTTATTGCATGCTTGTTTGATGATAAATTGCTTGATATAAAGTGATAATATTATATAATAATAATATTAGTGATTGGATGATTCCCGCAGTATCATTAGCCCAATATATATAGTGGATGATTTTCTATACTGTGATATCCTGCCTCGAAGCAGGATGGGTATTACTATTATTGTTGACTAACATCTGTGGATGCAGTAAAAACAGGTTGGAGGGATCCAACTGGATTCCTCAACATTTATTTATTTGTTTTCACATATATGTTGTTGTACGATAGCCTGTGATAGTATATGACCTGTTTGGGTGTGTATTTACCTTGGACCTTGATTTTTGGTATTTTTGGATGTCAAAATAATATATGGTTTTTAAATCTAGAATTCAAATATATAAAAGTATTAAAAGGGAATTTTATTTTCAAATAGAAAGAATTATTTAGAAATGGAATTATAAATGAAATGGAACAGTAAAGATTTGTTTTTAACAAATAAGACGACAAGTTGATTTTATAAACAACATGTATAAAGAAGTATATTATTATATTCATGATTATTATTGGAGAATTCAGAAAATATATTCTGAATATGAAGATAGATGGGAATTGGGTTAAAATTTATATGGTTAATAGATTTGATCAATTCCAAATTCAATAAAAATTATAAATTAGATTATATGAAATAGACCTAATAATTAGAATATTTATTTAGAAATCAAAATATTAAATAGAATTGGATAGTAAAGTTTTATTTTAACAAATAAAAAGGTGTTATAAGCCACATTTATAAATAAGTAAAATTTATTATTATTATTATTAGAGGAATCAGAAGATATAAATGGAGTATGAATTTGGGAAATATATGGGAATTGAGTTTAAAATCAATATTTGAAATAGATTTGAATTTTCCAGCTGCAAATGGAAATTATAATTAGAAGTTATAATAAGATTGAATTAAAATGGAAATTATAAATTCGAGTCGAGAGAGGATGTATATTAAGAGTTATTATTCATGGACGAGGTGAATAAGGGTTGAAGCAAATATTTTGTAAACTAGAATTGTTGAAAGGAAATTACAAATGGAGTCATGTGAAATAAATTCTATAATTAAAGTTATAATGGGATTGAAACGTCAAATTTGATTTACGAAATCAAGTCTAGTATGGATCGGTATTGGAAATATTATTCACAATTAAAGTGCATAATGTAAATAAAGCAAGTAATGTGAAAAATAGGAATTTGTAGAAGTAAGCTAGAAAAGGGATTTTGAAATATTAAATTCTAATTGAATTTAAATATAAATAATAATGTGAATAATATAATATAGATTATATTAAAGAATTTTACATAGGGTCTATAAATAATAATAATTATTTGCAAATGATAGTAATATACAAATTTTTAGAACAGAAATTATAATTAGAATTGGATGAAGTTTTATAAAATAAACTGGAATGAGTAAAGCAAACATATACAATTGTTTGTAAAAATTATTTATGGATTAAAAACTTGATAAAACCGGGTTTACAAATGTAAAACGAGATTGAGTTGGTTAATGAAGATATATTATTATTAGAAAATCTTGTTTCAGTTTAAAAATAAATTATTAGCAAATGTTTTGCAAATCAAATCCATAAGAGAATATTGTATAAAGGTTGTAGCAATGTTTTGTAAATGCTATTTATAAGTAAATATTTTGAATAGTTGTAATTTGAGATAAACATTTTATTTAAAATGGTAATTGATATTGAGAATTCTATTCCTTAAGAGAATAGATTTAATGGAATTAGAAACTGATCGGAGATTTGGTGAGATGAATGGTTTTCTGAGTTTCGATCTGATATTGGTTTCGGCCTTCGGGATTGATATTTAGAAAGTTATTCACTTACCAATTTACGGTTAGGGACTAATGGCCAAAATGAAAAGTGTGTTCCAAAGATATTTGAAATAAATAGTTTTGAATATTCTTATACTAATATAAGAAGAGGAATGAATATTTCAGACATGGGGAAAATTAAGAGATTTGATTAACGAATGATTAATTAAAGAGGCAATTATTGAATCAATAAATTCAAATTTGATAGTTAAATCTCCGATTACCAAGATCTGGACTAAAACGATTGTTGGTATGGAAAGACCGGGATCGAATTTATATTCGAAAACCATTCTGACCAGCAAATACAAAAAAGTTGAATATGTACTCGGCACTGATCGAGGCGGAGTATTGAAGAATAAAGCTTCATAAAGCGGAAGAACTACTTAAAATCTCTAGTTAAGCGGGTAATGCGATTTGGAAAGAAGATGACAAAACTATCACTATGATTTATCGGATCATTTCGTACTACTAAGAAAATTGGAAAATATGCATACCAACTCGATTTACCTAAGAAATTATCAGATATTCATAATGTATTCCACATATCAATGCTACAAAAGTATATTTTTGACCCATCTCATATAATTGATTTCAGCGGCATTGAAGTTAAAAAGGGGCCCAAGTACATTGAAAGGCATGTTTGAATTCTTGATAGAAAAGTTAAGAAACTAAGAACGAAAGAAATTCCCTTGGTGAAAGTTCAACGGAACCATCACAAGGAAGACGAAGCATCATGGGAGGTGGAGATAGAAATTCGTAAAGATTATCCAGAATTATTTGATACCTAGATTTCAAGGACTAAATCTTTTTCTAAGGGAGGTGGAATGTAACACCCTAACTCAAATCCGAGTATGAAAAAAATTCTAGAAAATTTGAATATACTAATTCGATCTGATTCAAACATTCATGTATAATGAATACATACATATATATAGATATATATAATACACATAACAAATAACTTATAACTAAAAACAAATGGTATATGTATATATATTTTAAAATATGATAAGTGGCATGAAATGATAAGGACACATGTCATCAAATAAACGGTACACATGTCTTGAGATTAAAGGAGATAAAGACACATAACCACATTAGGTGTCCATGTGTAGAAACATCTTAATACACCTAAGGGGGCATGTGTCTACATCCTAAAGCTTGCATAACGATAAGGTGGACAAATGTCTAAAACCAAATTACCAAACTAGCACTAAGAAATGCTTAAAAAAAGGGTGGAAATGTTCATTTGTTTTCATACATTAACTATGTAAACAAGGTAAGATAAACAGGAGAAGTTTAGGAGAAGCCAAGAGAATAAAATACAAGTTCAAGATACAATTCTAATGTGAGAAAAACTATGTGAGTACATGTATTCATTTCATACTTTGAAGAAAAGTTGTGAAAATTAAGAATGGATGATAGGTCTCGAACCTATGAAAATGACGTTCGGTATTATGCCATAGCTTCCTCAATTCTTGATGAAATTTTGATTTCTTTAATGATTTGGGAAGATAACTTAAAGACCTACAACTTTCATGTCAACAACCTTTTCAAATTCGATGAATTGTATACTTGAAATCTGGATTTAAAACAGGGTAAAAATCTACCTAAATTGAACATGTTTAAAATGCCTCATATTGTCGAATTTTATATTTTAAATCAATAAATGGATTTAAGGTTTTCTTTTCATTGTAATTAAGTAGACTAAGAACGCTCTTATTGTAGAAAAATCGGAGGCATAAACTATATTTATCATAGAGAAATAACATCAAATATTTTGTTGAGAAACTGCTCAAAAATCTGAGTTTCTGAAATTTGAAACACCTCTATAATTTGAAATGTTTTTTTAAATGTTCCTATTACTGAAGCGTCTCATACCAGAACTTTCGTAGCATTTCTGAAGCGCTGCCTTTTCTCTGAATTATTTATGAAGTACCGTAACAAGCCGAGAACATTTCACAACGCACCAGAAACGCTGTAATAGTTGTTTTGAGTCTAAAACCATTATAAACAACCCAGAACTTTTCATAACGCACCTGAAATGATGTAGTAGCTGTTTTGAGCCTAAAATCAATATAAACTAGCCCAGAACTTTTCATAACGCTTTTCAAATGTTGCAAATTTTATTTTAACATTCTTATTTACGTTGAAGCTTTTTATAATGCTTGTTGAAATGCTATCTTTTTGTAACACCCCGCATTTTTAATTAGATAACCAAAAAATTGAAAAGGGTTTAGAATTTGGTCACGGAATTAGCATCATTACGTCCCTGGAGATTTTCTGATTAATTTAGACTTATGGTTTATAGGAAACGAATTTAAGATGAAAAAGATATCTTTACATTAAATATTTCAACGAATGTGAAAAGAAGGTATAAGAAGAAAACTAAAAAGAACAATGACCACCATTGTTTTTATTCTTGTTAACAAAAGCCTATGTAGTCCACTTGGTAAAGACATGTCTCTCCCAAGGGAATGGCGCAAGTTCAAGTCCTCCTGGCGCTATATTTTTAATTTTAGAGGAACGACTAAAATAATACATATTCTAAGAGGAAAATATGTATAAATTCACATATAAGGAAATTATACATAAAAGTGAGTATAAAAATATATGTATACATGCATATGTAAATATATGCATATGTATGTGCAAATATATATAATAGAAATCCAAAATAAACCTGCAATCAATAAAAATATGTAAGAATTAAATGATGGCATAACGTTGTTTGAACTTTGAAAAAGAGATCAAAGTAGCGCGTATATATATACATATAACTTCAAATTTTGAAATAAAATGTGCAAGCTAAGAGCAAAATATAATTAATGCATAATAAATGGAAAATGAACAAAGAAATTAGATGCCTTTGAAATAAGGATGCGCTAAAAGGAATAAAACAAAGGATTGATGGCGGTATTAATTGCATTGATTAACGGACAAGGAATTGAAAGGTAAGTTATCAATGAATTAAATAATCAGAAGATTGTATGTATATATATAAACACACACGTGTAGAATTGAAATTCAAACTTAACCATGGTTTATAGTAGGAATAAAATAAATCAGTAGAAGCATATATAACAAGTTATTAATGTTGATAATTAAAAAGTCAAGTTCATAAATCACAGCATCGCACAAAGCTCGCCTAGATCTGGATGGGTTGACCCACGTTCTGCCTGGGTTCGAACTATGGATCGACCCACCTATAGGGCGGGTCAACACAAGGGTCAACCCGAGCAGGCCCAGATTTGTTTTGTGTGACGCAGAAATTTGATAAGTGCAGCTCAGATTTTAATGGATTAAATCTGATGATCTAGAATTTCTCGTACATCTATAAATAGACTAGCAGGGCCTAGCTTTAACCTCATATTTTCTGAAATGTTGTGTAGGCTCTGCCACTCTCTTCTTCCTCCAAATCGTTTCAAAAAATTAGAATATTAGTTCATAGGGGTTCTAATTCAAGATTTGAAGATAAGAGATATAAATCAACAAATATGTGTTTAGAATTCTGATCAACGTGGGGTAAGTTCTTGAATCTGATTTATATAGGTTTCTCTCTCTTTCCCTCTTCTTTTATCATTAGATTTGTGTATTCGTGGTTGTTTTAATAATCGATCCAGTTAGGGATGCCATGGAACAACAAATCTGGGTCAAATTCATGGATTAGAAAGTTGCTAGGTGAGTGAATTTAAATTATACCTATTTAAATAATGGTATATCTATCGTTTGCATTCCCCATCATATTTAATATGTCGAACAATTGGTAATTGTGGAAACTAGCTATGAAACCTGTTTGGGAGATGTCAAAATTATAACTGTTGTAATAGATATAAATTTTATTATGTCCTACGTTTGAATTGAGAAACTTCTGTAATACTGTAATTATGAAATCTGAATTAAGAATGAACATGAAAGTAAAATTTAATATGCTTGTTGTGGTTAAAGGGAAAAGATTACAGTAGTGTGAAAAGTATAAGAAACAAAAATTAAATGTCTAACTCAGAGAATAAGAAAGGAAGGGATGTAGTGGATTGAATTATTTGAATTTGAAGGAAAAGTGATTTATTTCCCTAAGTAATCTATTTCTTAGAACGTAGTTGCAAGAAAGTCGCAGTGAAAAATATAGGAAATAACTTGCAACTATGATCTAGATAGGCATACGTTATGGAAATAAATCACTATATTTTTCTGTAAATCAAACTAATAAGGCGCACGAAATCTTTTCCTTAAAGAAGTAAGGAACATGCACGACAGTGAATAAAGAAAGAAAGATCACAACAAAAAAGTTGGGAATAACATAAAAAGAATAGATATGCCTAATTTGTATGAAAAATTTACAGTAATTTTGAAATTGTAGATAACTGCACAGAGACACGAGGTTAAGTTCAACTTGTGGTAGAAGCCTAACTGGAACCGCCCGGCAAAACCAGCATCCACAAGTGGTCAACTTAATGTGAGAGGTCTGGTCCCTAAACATATATAAATATATATGTATGTAATGGAAATAAATGGTATGTGTGAAAATTTACAAGACAATAAAGAGATAAGTGTTATAACAGTAAGAGTTTGGTTAACATTAAAGAACCAAGGCGATATTTTGACTACCTACAACAACGCATAATATATTGTTACAGTAGAACCCTATTTAGGTCTATAGCAACATCCTTCGGTGTCTATAGCAACATCCAAAACTATTGCTATAGATATTAATTTTATTTATATATTTTATGGGACCCATAATGTGGGGCCCATTGGGCCCATGCCCCAATCTAATCCCATCACTTCGGCAACACCTTGTATGACTATTGCAACATTATTTCAGCAACATTTACAACCCAATGGCAACACTATATTAAAGCTACCGCAACACGGTAGTTTATTCAAATTTTCATTTTATTTCAACATTATAAATTGTACAAATTTTCTGACGCCACATTGTACATTCATTGGCATATTACAAAATCATTCATATTTACATACATTCCTCACTACACTATCACACGATTCACTTGTATACAAACTCACTAACACTCTGACACACAGTCTTCAACTGCTTCCATACAGCCGTCTGCACAAGTGCAACATAATGGCTGTGAAATATGATATCAGCTTATATATATTCACAGATACAAAGCAAATCAGAATGGTATTATTTAATCTATTGTCTACTTTATGTGTCCAAAGAAAGAAATTTGATTCAAACAACATAATCAGTGGAGTACCATTTGAAGGTTAAAGAGGCAGTAAATGAATAAAGTATAAAACTGAATCCAAAATAGAAAAGTCACGACAAAACCTGCAAGCATAACAATTATATAGCACTGAAATTTTTGCAGGAAATGGTGAACCCACTCATAGTACAAAATTTATGCTAGAAACATAATATCATATAACATTTTTGAGCATCTAACAACAATAACATATAGAAATATCAATATTATTGAAATTCAATCAATGCTTCATATCTGACTTATCTAGTAAGCGTATTTAAAGTTATATGCGCACTAAGAAACTTTGGTGAATGTAATCAGTTTTGCATGGCTATGTTCAGTTCTGAACAAGGTTAATGAAAGCTTAGTCGTATTAAGAAACCAGGAAAATAAGGAGTCTGATGCATAATGTTTTCTCAAAGTACTGTCCAAACAATCTAAGAAAGTTATTGGAAAGCTATCAGAAAAGGTAATAAATGTACATGGAAGGGGGTGCAAGGATTTCTCTGTCCATATTATACAGGGACAAAGTCAGGATCTCCATAAAGGGGGACCATTTATATGAATATTTCAGGAAACATAACATAAATACAAAAAAAAGTTACTTGATTTACCTGTCGGCCTTGAAAAACATGAACCAAAGGAGGACTTAAAAAATCAAAAATCAAAAATCAAAAGAAGCTTGTCAATTGCCTGCAAGAACATGTAACTTCACATTATTACAAGGATACTTAAACAGCTTTAGAATAATGTTAAATTATCAAAATGTCCACATACACATTTGATTATCTTGACAAAAATCCAAACAACAAGAATATCATAACATTAATTTCGTACCTAACTATTGCATATGTGTAACGACCCGTATTTTTCTTGCTAGTTATTTGAATTATTTTAATTAGTTAAAATGTTGTTTGAATTTAAATTATTGAATTTAACCATTTATTTTTGAATATGTTATTTAAATAAATAATATAATAATATTTTAATTCCAAAATATTTGGAAAATGTTGAATTGGCAGTATAATGAGAACAAGCAGTTTAAAATGGGGTAATATTGTTTGTTTTGAAATTATAATGACGATTTTGTTTATTTAACGACGTTATAACATTTAAATTTATAATTTAATTATAAATTGAGCTGCAGCAGCGCGGCAGTTCGCAATATTGGATTTTGAACTTTAAATGGCTGTACAGGATTCAATATAAGTCAGATTTTCTCGAAATAAGAAACGTCGGAATCTCTTTGACGATATTTTTCTAATGGAAGATAAAAATCGAGTTTTCATAGCGTAGATTTTGATTTATGTCCAAATCAAATTTTGAAACAGTCGCTATGGAATTCCTTTATAAATTATATCGATTTATTTATAAATAAGGGGGTTTTAAATATTTTTAATATCGAATTGGCTTCGATTTCAACCTGGAATATTTTACTTTGAATCTACACTAAATTCTAGTCAAGTAGGATCAATTCCAATATTGTGTTTTTACTATATTTAAGTATTTTTAAATTAATTTATTTTAATTAAAATTGGGCCTTTCAAAAGGGACTTTATTCAAACAACTTCCGTTTTCGACAAAACAAATTTTGTTGAGACCGTAATGGCTAATTATTGCTAGATTTCAAGTGGCATGTCAATCGGAGTTATTATGTGAGCGTGGCAAAGTAAAACGCAAATAAAACGACCATTTGGGCGTGAACGAGCGCTGTTTGAGCAAACGGACTCGGAATTCAACGAAACAAGTTTCATTAGGACCGTAACGTCAAATTATAGTGTACCATCCAGTTCCGGCTCGAACGGAGTTTGTATGTGAGCACGGTAATCAATAAACAGCGTTTAGATTTGCGAGAGACACGAAATAAAATATCGTTGGTCACATCAGAATAAATTAATATAGTTTTCCCTTATAAATACAACCTATTCCCCTCAGCCCAAACCAAAAAATCCATCCATCTTCATTTTTCTTCAGCCTATTTTGCAGAAAAGCCCCTATTCATTAAATAATTTATTTCTTTAATTTTGCCAAGAATGTGCTGATGGAATCTAAACGAAATATGTAGATCTGGTCGATATCTATCTGTTGTAAAAAGGTGGGGGTGATCGGACACCTGTGGTGGCCGGAATTAGCCTTAAACCGTGAGATCTGACTTCCATTCTTTGGCAAATTAGAGGAGCTATGGTCGATTTTAGGGATCCAGACTAAGGGGAAAGTGAAGAAGGAAGCAAGAGCTTTCAAACGGTGGTGTTTTTTAGTACTCCGGTGGTCGGAGGTGAGAGAATCGATGAGATGAACGTGGAGTGGTGTTTCGGATTTGATTTTGTTTGTTGGCGGCGGTTTTGATGATTTTCCGGGGGGCTGGAGTTATCAAGGGGAGTTGAGGGCTGAAGCAAAGTTGGAGAGGGGGTACCAGGGGTCAGTACGGTGGTAGTTCGGCTACCTACAGCGGACTGTGGCGGTCGCAGTTTGTAAATGAATGGAAAATGGTGGGTTCCGTTTTTTCGTCTCGTGTGGAGGCCACATACGATGAGAGATGGAGAGGTTGGTCGGAGGTTGGACGTTGGTCGGTGGCGCATCTGATGCGGTCGGCGTCAGGGAGTCCGGTGGTCAGGAGGAGTCACGGCGACGGTTTGAACATCGGGTTCCTGTGCGTGTTTTCTTAACGGAGAAAGAGGAAGGTCGTGCTATCGGGTTTCAGAATTAGGAAAGGGGGAAAACACGTTTTTCCCATAAACGATGCTGACGTGGAATTCCAGTAATGAATGGTAATTAAGTTTTATAATTAAATAGTTAATTAATCGATTAAAATATATAAACTTTAAATAGTTGTAACTTATCCATACGATGTCCGATTTACGTGAAACAGGATCCGTTGGGATCGCAGAGACGAGATCTAGACGATGGCGCTGACCGGAAGTCGATTGGACGCAGTTGAATTTTCAGTTAATTTTAAATGTGTGCTTAAAATTAAATGGAATAAACAACGCTACAACCGTCAACTGAACTAACTAGTGAGTTAATTCTCACACTTTTCTGGACTGCTATGATGTGATAAATCCATACAAAAATAGGAATTGGTTGATTGGCAGCGTTGGTTGCTATTGGTTGATTTAATGATTGTTGTTAACTATATTATCATAATTTATTTATTTATTTAAAATTATTTATTTTTGTTATAATAACCCATGCTGCAGAGAAGAACAGGTTGGAGGGATCCGACCGAATTCCTCAAAATATATTCGTGTGTTTATCCATGAACTGATTGGACCCCAAATTGACATTAAACCCTGTTCAAATAGTGATAGTTGAATGGATGTTAACCGCTGTTGTGTTTTTAAATCAATTGACAGTCTGATTAAGTAGTTGGTAGTAAAGGTCTAAAATTTACCGTTTAAAGGTGTTGTTCTGCCGCCAAGCGAATTTATGTAGTTAAAGTTATAAATTTATTTTATAACTTAATTAAAGTTTCCGAATTTATTCCGTTTAAATAAAAAGAAGTTTATAAATATATTTATACCTTTATAATCATGGTTTGATAAAAATTATTAAATATTTTATAATAAGAATTTTAATGCCATTAACGAGATTTGTGAATAGCAGTCAGAAACTAATCTACAGGTTAGTGAAATTGGATAATTGTTTTTATAAAACAATTAACTGATGTTTTAAAATTAATTAAGATATTTAATTAATTTAAGAGGGAAATGGTAAGGAAAAATCAGTTAACAGTAACTGATATGTACGGTTGGCAAAATTCAACTGTTCTAATTGGGAATTGATAATTGGACCAATTTGATCTGAATTAATCAAATAAATAAGTTTGTTGGAAATTTGTTAAAATTTAACACATAGTATTAAATGTTAGTTAGTCTTCGATTAACTATGGTCTAACGTAATTATCGAATTGTTGATGTTAAATAAAGTTATTTATTATTTAATGAGCTTTTAAAGAGGATAATTTTTCTATTTTTAGCTTATATCAAGGTTAACTATTTTAAATGTAGTTAATATTAAATTTAATTATTTATTTTAAATAATAATAATTATAGAGAATACTTTTAATTGGAATTCAATTAAAAGTGATCAGGTGGCGATAAGATTTTATTAAGGCCTAATATGAGTTTTACAAAAGGATTTATAATTTTATAAACGTAAGTTTATAAAAACTCTCGAGCTAAGTTAATGTTGAAAACAATCTTTGAACATAACTAAAGTGTGCCTTTTAATTGGAATTAAATGGAGAAATGAGTAAGTGGCGATAGGGTTGATCAAAACCTAATAAGAGTTCTATACAAGGATTAAAATCCAAGTCTACAAACGAAGTTTGTAAAAGTGATTATAAGTTAAATGCGGGCATTGCGACAAAGTATATTCAGTAGAAAGGGAGGTGATTATAATAGGAAGATTAAATGGATTTGTACAAAGGAATATTGGTTAATAGCATAAGTGGAGAGATTATAACGGAATTACAAATATATGATATGGATTATGAAAATTATATGAGATTCGAATGGTAAATAATATTCGAAAGTTTACCTAATGAAGTAAAAAAAAATCAATGTGTAAAGTGGGTTTTCAAATCAAAGGAAAGGGTTTTTAAACCATAGTAAGTGGGAATGGAAATGGAATAACGAATGTTACTTTAAGATAAGAGCACCGTCGGTCAAGGTCTGAGAGGTAATTAGAATACCCCAACTTGAACGGCTTCACTATTATCGAGGGATAGCATTAGTTGTAATGGATAGGAAAGCAATATCGAGTTAATGATGATTTAAACTATAATTTTCATGTATTTAAATAACCCTTTGAAATAGAATAACTATGCTAGTTTAATCAAGAAGAAAGATAAGTATTTTTTAATGATAACAAAAGCGAGTGGTTGATAATTGAAATTTCTTTTATTTAAAACAAAATAAAGGATATGGAAAGGATTCCAAGTTAAATTCAAATTATATAAACGAAGTTGTAAACAAGTGGTTTTAACCAAGATAATGATTTTAAAGACAGAGTTCACCTGAGAGTTGGTTTAAGTGAAATGTTTTATTTGATATAAAGGAGGGTTTTGATAATTAAACCATGCTGTTGTTTTAAATAGAAATATAACGATATTTCCAGTGACAAAGGAAATAAAGAGTGAAGTTTGGAATTCGTTATTCCAAAGAAAATATGGCAATGTTAATTAAAAGATTTTGAATACAAATAAGACAAATGTAAGCTTTAAAGTAAATGATGTATATTTTAACATCGTCGGACCCAAGTCGAAGAATGAATCTATTTAATACCTTTGAAATAAGAATATATAGTGATTTTCCAAATAAAAGAAATGGAAAGGATTTAGCGAATATATAGCGATGTTTTAAAGGAATGAATAGAGTTGGGTAAATAAAGATACACTATTATTTTTCAATATAACGAAAACAATGGGATTTGAGGTAAGAATGTGAAATCGATCATAAGAATCGATGGAATAGTTTTAAATGAAATATGTCATTATAAAAGACCTGAGCTGCCAACGTACTGAACAACATGGTTAAAATTTGATAGTTAAACCACTAACTATCAATGAATTTTCTTGAACCTTTTTGACAAGTTGTTTCGAAGAGACCGGAATGGGAACTAGACCCAAAACCACTTCGAATCAACTGTGCAAACGCGGCTAACTTGAAAGAGATAGAGACGGAGTAAACTGAAGACCGTAGATATTTATAAAACGGAAGAACTACTCAAAATCTCTGGTTTAGCGGCCAGAGATATACTGTGGTTCTGTCGTGGTTAAAATCTACGGATTTGCAAGGACTACTCGTTACTGATCTATAGGGTGATACCTAGGATGCAGTAAGAGGGTGCCTTCGGTTCATCCTGTTCCTGGGTGACTTGTATGGACGAATGTCTGATAGATTATTTCCAAAGAAATCACGTACGTTGACTTCTTCAAACGCACCAAGTTGGTGGCATAGAAGGGAAACTTCTTTAGCCTAACAACTAGAGTATTTTTGTGGAAATCAATTAGTGATTTCTGGAGGATCTGACAATGTGGCATTCAAAGTGAGTAGAGATATACTGTTCTAAATATAAGCGTAACCTCTAGCCTCATCAATCAGGAAATGGCAAAAAATCGGGTAGGCAGCATGGCTATGTGGGTCGCACCCATTAAAAGGGTTTATCATTACCTGATCTGGAGAAATCAAATGCCTTCGGTTATCTTTTTTATTTTATATATTTGCTATCGGTTCGGTTGGCTGGCACCCAACCGTGGTAATGATATATTTGGTACTCTCAAGAGAAATGAGCGGTCGGTCATGTGTGAGTCGAGTTGCAAGACGTTCTTGTTGAACCCCAATGTATTCATTTCCGGAGATACATTGTCGAAAGGTGGTCCCATACCTTGCCATAGTTGGAATCCATTCTCTAATACGAGCCCGCGGTTTTGTTTGTATACTATATATGTAGAGCGTGAGATGCAAGCATTCTGCTAGATTGATATTTATTTGTGGTTGATAGACATTACTATAATATCAGAAAAGATAGTGATTTCAAAACTGTTTTGGGTTGTAGTAAGGTAAAAACTGCCCGTTTTTATGTGTGGACTGGTCTTACTATTATCCTTTGATTTTCAAAAAGGATTTTCAAAGTTAAACAAATTGTTTGTGCTGTGAATTTATCACTAAAAGTATTCCAGACTGATCCGGGTGAATTTTGCTTTGCTTCAATGTGCTCGGGTCAGACCGAGTATATTTACAGGTTAGGTTTTCACTGGAGTTCAGGAGCTAGAAGCAGGAGGCTTCACCATTGGATATATGAAGTGTATTTCCGCTGTGACAGATATATGTTGTACTCTGACGATTGGTATGCATATACAGTTTCTTTTGTATAAAGAGATTTGATATATTATATTTATTCGTTCCGCTGTGAGATTCTGGTGTGTTCTTCTTTTTCTTCTATTCTAATATTTCTTTCTTTCTTTTCTCATCCGCTAACTTCTTTCTAATAACAATCCAGTGTTTTCGATGCTTGAATAGTCGATACGGTGATTTTATGTCGATTTTTGGGGTCGAAAATCCTTGGGTCGTTACAATATGCAATTCCCTCATCGATTTCACTTATTTAAAATAATATCTCCATCCATCACAAGCATGCTACTAAAAGTTTAACCAATATCATTTAAAGAGTACCTGCTCAAAATGGAGGAACAACACAAACAATATGTATAATATCACTCTAGTACTCCATATATCTCTACTTCAGGTCCATAATTTCTTTTCAGAACTTCAGGCGCCATGTAATATGGATTTCCTAGTTGGATTAGAATAGTAAGCTCATAACATTGCATTGACCTAGAAATAGAAAATTAAAATCATAAAATAATTGCCTTAATTTGAAAATAAGACTGAATGTACCTGGAATTGGAACTAGAAGTATACATAAGTAAATGAACCAGCTGCAGCAAAGTGCAAGGAAAGCGCATAATATTTTCACCAAAAAAAACAGATTTAAGAGCAGCATGTTTCAATTACAATGTTACATGTATAATGAAGCTATGGTTTTACATGCCTATCTCGATGTCAAGTGCACAAATGTCATGAAAATAGTTTCAAGTGCACAAATGTCACAACTGCATGCACAGAGCACAAGTGCACAAGGTTACTGGTGCGAAGCTCAAGTTCAACAAGTGTTTCAACAAAGTGCAAGGCCAAGAACAAAGTGCACATGAGCAAACACATATGCATATGAGCAAGATATGAACAATGTGCAGCATGTTTCAAAATAGAATAAAATTATTTAAAAAACAGAATTTTACTTCATTACTTAAGGATTAAGCACATATTCAAGTCCATCTATTCTCTTATGGATTTTAAGAAAAAGTGCTGCATCTGATGGCGTCTTCCGATATATTCCAACAGGATTGTTATCCCAACTGACAAAAATCAAAGGAAACCAAGTGAAGTTATGCATTCAACAAAAAATGTTTCATATAACAGGTATACGAAACATGACAAAGCAACGTTAGCATTATGACAAAAATTCTTATTATATTTCATAGCAGAACATGCAAAAAATTATAAGCTCAAGGAAGACAACAAACATAGGAAGCTTATTTGCCTTCCAAAAGCACGAATCTGCCACGAGCCTGGCTGACAACTTGCCAGGTTCTTATTTGCATCGAGTTAACACAAAATTTTGTGGTTATGATAGTGCACGTATACCAAATTTTGTGGTTGTGGTTTGTATCTAGAAAACTGTAATTAATAAACAAATGTATGTATACCTGAATCTTATGACGAAGCTGGGCGAACGACTTTGGACCAGCGGCTTGTTTTCTAGCCTCTCCTCATTAGTCTCTTAAGCATTATAATAAGTTGTTTTTATGCGACTCTTGTTCCCTCTCCCACATTCGATACAAAGTGGTATACGAAAATAAATAAATTATGAAAATCGAAATAACTTACAAGTAGTCAAGTAATTAAAAAGTACTAAATTAATTATGAAAATCAATAGATACGGAAGTCATCCCTTAATTAAGAACCAATGCATAAATAGAAGTCATTTGATCAAATTTTCTACGTAGGAATCAAGAGGCAGTTTCCTCTATCATGCTAGGTGGAATGAGGATTTGTGTTGTCGGGACATCATCTTTATACCACTTAACATTACTAGCTTGATTTCCTATTCCATAACCACATTGAATATCATGTAAAACTGGATCATCTTCATTTCCATTCCTTTTGGACATCACACCAGTCCCTCAGCAGTTTCTTAATAACTTTATAAAGTGCCTTATCAGTTGGATCTTGTACATAAAATATTTGTTGTACTTGTGAAGCCACAACATACAAATCAGATTTCTGGCATAATCTATAAAAAATTAACTCGAGTCATCCCATACAAATCTTTCACTTCTTGTTACCAGCAACACTCAAATAAAAACACTGATATTTTTCACCAATAATCAGTTTCTATTATTTCTTCAATTGCTCCGTAGTAACTAACATTGCCTACCAATGGATTTTGATCTTCTAAGCTTGCAAGACTAGTGGTCAACGCAGTCAAGAATACACCACTATTCTGTGTTTTGCACTTAGCATCCCTGTATTTTGTATGGAATCTGTATCCATTAATAATGTATCCACTAAATTTCCTAGCTGCCCGATTAGGGCCCATTGCAAGCACTTGCAACTCTTTCGAAATTTCCTCTTTTCCCCCAACCTCATCCTTTAGCCTTTTCCAAAATTCTTTGTTATGTGCTCTCTCTCTTTTATATCTTCTCGATATTGCATGACCATCAATTAAATCTTGATGTTCCCTGGAATAAACATGATGATATTAATATCGATAAACAAATATTCTAATTCTTTAGAACTAGCCAGAATAAAACTAGAACCTAAAATCTTACTCTTTTAATTTCTTTATTTCCTCGTTACCACAACTGAATAGAATGTACTGATGACAAGCCATCCACTTGGACTCTTTTAGATGAATAGGTTTTCCATCTTTATTTCTTCTTGTACAAATACCGTATTTCATATTTTGTGGACAACTTTCAAATTTATGTACAGCATCACCACTTAAGAATCTTGAGCAGAATGTCAAGCATTCTTCAGCTAGGTAACCTACAACGATGGAACCTTCCGATTTAGATTTGTTGCGCACATAATATTTGCGTTTATCTAAATAACGCTCAATCGGAAACATACATCGAACGTGCATAGGTCCACCATACTCAACTTTCCCTGCACAAGTGAACCGTCAAGTGAACCATTGTGTTAAAGAAAGCCGGTGGAAACATTATCTCAAGTTAGCAAAGAATTTTGATAATTTCTTGTTGTCGCCTCTTCACATCCTCGAAGTCAATTATTTTTCCCCAAAGACCTCTTAAGAATGCACCAAATCTTATCAGCGGCAATGCAAATTCAGCTTTCAGTGTTTTTTTTTTCATAGCACATTGCAATAATCAATAAAGTAAAAAAGGGCATCGTGGGTCTTATACCCAAAGATAGTCCTTTCTTTCGTGTGAACATACCGAATGACATTGGTTGCACAACTGTATGGCAATTTAGCATTCTCCAGTGCTAAGCAAAATAGTTCTTTTTCTTTCTTCGTTGTGCCAAATATGGCAGCCCTAATCTCAAAGTGTTCGCCATCACTTGATAAAGTAGGATGGAGAACCTTCCCGATGCCCATTTCTTGTAAATCCAAACGAGCATTCAAATGGTCTTTTGACTTGCCACTAATATTTAGCAAAGTACCGAGCATTCAAAGGTTATGTTGCAATAAATTGCGGCTCCAATATGGTAAATTGAAAAATATTGACTTCTTTTTGAAAGGGGAATTCTTTTTCTTTCCAAAATTATTTTCAAAGCCACATAACAGTTTTTCAATGTTTATTCCTGGTAAATTTCTCGAAATATGTGTAATTTCAACTTCACCATTGAACCTCATTTTATCAAACCTCCACTTGTGTTTCAGATCCAGATATTTTCTATGAATCATGTAGCACATTTTTTTACAATGTTTCAAGTACATTGAAGAAGTCTCATAATGGCATACGGGACAACCCAATTTACCCTTTGAACTCCATCCGGATAACATTATACCCCGGAAAATCACTAATGGTCCACAACTCGCTTGCATGTAACATGAAATTTTGATCAGTAAAGGCATCATAAGTTTCTACGCCTATATCCCATAATTCTTTCAACTCTTTAATCAGAGGCTGCATATATACAACAATTTTATTATTTGGAGACTCTGGACCAGAGATGATTGTTGAAAGAATTAGATTTTCGGGCTTTATGCCCAACCAAGTTGGAAGGTGGTAGTTAACAATACAATTGTCCATGTACTGTAAGTTGTACTCATTGTACGAAATGGATTGAATCCATCAGAGGCTACACCCAATCTGGTATTTCTATTTTCTGGTGAAAAATCAGGATACATAGCATCCATTGCCATCCAAGACTCGTTATCAGCTAGATGTCTAAATTTTCTGTCTTTTTTTCATCCCGTGGAATGCCATGTCATAAGTAGTGCAAACTCCTTGCATATAAACAGCATTTGCAGCCTTGGTTTTAGCGGAAAGTAACACATCACTTTTGACGGGACTTTGCGACTCAACTTCGCTGGATCATTATCAATAGTGTCTTCCTTTTTTACTGATTCCCACCTCCAGACACCATAAATTTCCCAAACATCTTTCTCTTCATTTTCTGCCCAATACAGCATGCAATCGTTTGGACATGCATGTATTTTTTTTTGTATTTAAGACCTAAATCTTTAATGTTATTCTTTGCGGCTCTGACGGATAATGGTATGTGGGCCTGTGGAAAAACCTCTCTCATCAACTCAAGTATATTCCCAAATGCAGACTCTGTAATTCCATATACACATTTTAAAGAATAAAGCCTGATGATAAACTTAATCTTGAAAATTTTGAATAGCCAGCATATAATGGCTGCTTTTCACCTTCGACAAGGCGATAAAATCTTTAAGCATTGGCATTCGGTTCATCAGAATTCTCAACCTCATAGTTGTTCATATGTCCATGAGTACGGTCCAACATTTCACTAAGATTATCTCCAAAATCACCAACTTCACAGTCTATATTTTCATCACTCCTTGCAAAATTTTGGCAATAAGCCTCACATATCCATTTCACATACAATGAAGATGGACCATTGCAGATGAGATGATCATAAATTGTATCTTGATGATGCCACTTGCTATTATTACAATTATTGCAAAGGCACTTCATTTCATCACCAATGGCGAATTTAGAAAACCATTTTGTATAAAGGCTTTTATCCCACTAATATATCTTTCACTAAACTTTGCAAGTTCTATCCAGATGTTTTCGTTGTCCATCACTGCATTTATGAATATGAAGATTTTAACATAAAAAGGATAAAACACGTGTGTGAACGTGTCCAACAAGGGGAACTAAGATAAGTCGGATTGTTAATTTAGGCCGACCTAAGAATTCATAAGTAATTCAAATCGAAACCCTAAAATGATGTGAGAGAGTGTTATACCTCAAAATCTAAATTGAAGCCCTAAAGCGATGTGAACAATGTTTGAACCCCCAAATCGAAGCCTTAATTGAACCAAAATAGTTGAATAAAGCTTGAACCTCAAAATCAAAGCCCTAATTGAACCAAAATCTTTGAACCCCAACTTAAGAATGTTTGGTTGAACCTTTGCACGAAACAGGGAAGAATCAAAATGTTATTTGCTTAGCGAAACTAGAAAGAGGGAAAATGAAAATAAGATGGCAGGGAACGAAAAGAAGATAAGAATTGAGTCGAGCCAAAGAAAAATTGTTGTTTGTAGATGAAGCGATTAGGATTGATGAGGTGTCACGTTCTCCAACGTAGGATTTGATTCACGTGGATCACCACGTAAGACATGGTAAGGTCTGCTGTAGCAACAATATATAAAATGTTGCATTGTGTTACACTTGTTTAGCTAGGCCAACACATTTTTATGGCTAAGGTAACATCAAAAATAGAATATTGCAATAGGACCAAGATATCATAGTTATCGTCAAATTTTGGTTGGCAACATCTTGCAAAATCGTTGCATTAGGCCGTTTATGGCATAGTGTGAAATGAACAATATAGAAGAACTCATTTTCTTTTTTCGATTACAAATTAGACAGTTAGATAATTGAATATTTATTAATCAAGAAAAATACAATAGAAATTTAATTAATTATTTTTACATGGATAGTTCAAAAGGAAAATCCACACCTCTAGCAACCAATGAAGCATCAAATAAATACGACTCTTCAAAAGATGTAGATCAAAAATTGTATAGAGATACGACAGGTTCTTTATTATAACTGACCAGACATAATTCATAATGTTTGTCTCTATGCTAGATATCAATCACAACCTAAGGAAACTCACTTAAAAATTGTAAAGCGTATTCTACGATATGTTAAACATACATTAGACTTTAGTTTACTTTATCCTAAAAATGATTCATTCAATTTAATTTCATATTGCGATACTGATTATGCTTGGTGTAAATCGGACCGAAAAAGTATGAGTGGAATTTTTCACTTTTTGTGTCATTCCTTGGTTTCCCGATTTAGTAAAAAGAAAAATATTGTTTCCTTGTCAAAGACTGAAGCAATATATATATTTGCTGCTTTGGCTTGTTGTCAAGTAATATATACGCAACAAACTCTAAGAGATTTCAGATTAAAATTAACTAAATCACCTATTTACTATGATAATACAAATGCTATAAATCCATCTAAAAATCCTGCACATCATGCTAGAACAAAACATATTGATGTGAGACATCATATCCTTAGAGAAAAGGTAAATAAGGAAAATATTTCACTATAGTTTTGTGATAATCCCAAACTCCTGTAGTACGAAAGTAAGGTTAATCATTGGAATATAACATATTTACAACAATAGCAGATCTCAGATAACATCATAACACATAAATCATAGCAGCAGAAATAGAAATGTCATCAACATCACAACATCAGAACATCAGAGTGGCACAGTTATAGGATACAACTTAGCATATAGAAAGTCTCAGTGAATAGAAACGTCTAAAACACCATCAAGTGCAATATGGATTAATGATTTCTAAAATGTCTCAAATGGAAATAAAATATAGAAATGATCTTCGTCTTCTGTCCATAAGCATATCCAATCCAGCACATGTCCAAAATAACCTGAACCTGTCACTTGGATGCCTGTGTGAAAAGAGGGCACCGAGTTTGCAAAGTATATGAGTCAGTTATGGGACTGGTATGAGATATCTTTCCTAACTTATCTAACAATATGGCTAATCACAGGACCACGCCGCTAATGAGGAACGGGATTACTCCATTAGATTTCCAGTGCATAAATTAAATAAATTTTTATTCAAAACAACGCAATGCTTTTTAGAAAAATGAAATCATTATAAGACTCAAGTCCCATCACACAATGCAACGCAAACCAGAGGATAGAGTTCTACCTTATAATGATCAAACATGCTTGATACATATAAAATAATATTTAATATTATTATTTGTGTCTAATTACTTTTAAAATACTGTCAAAGTAAATGTATCAATCCTAGATGGCACAGCTACCATATACTATGTCACCATATATAGGTTTACAATCAAAACCGTAATGTCGTATTGGAAATTGGGTTTCCATCATGGGTCAAGGCTAGGAATGATCTCTTTACCGATTTGAGACACTCTAGCAAATGTCTCAGGATCACACCTACGGGCAACCCTTGGATCCTGCAGGGCCGGTCTACAAATCAGGATCACACCTACGGGCAACCCTTGGATCCTGCAGGGCCGGTCTACAAATACTTTTGTGGATTGGCAATTCCTGAACACACGCTTCCCTGTCCTATTGAACCTATCAATTGGTCACTATCGACCAATATAATCCAGGCCTCATAATCCATCATCCACATAAGTTAAAATGTCTGGAATCCATACCATGACACCACTTCTAGCTAGAAAGAAACATGTGCACTCCCTGCATTCCCTTATCCCGTTTCAGACTCTTACCGGGGTGTGAGGCTCGCGAAGTAGCGCTATACACAAAGCTATGCCTAAACAGGCTGAGCTTTGATCATCAACCACAAGGCTCTGCTTTTCAACAAAATCCTCAATCATTTGCATCTTGGCATGCCACATTGATAATCCACACCATGCGATCAATAACTATTAATATATAACCTCTGAGCTCGTGCGACTCAGAGAAGGGTGTTAAGCAAGAGAATAAATTCTCCGTCACCAAACAGATATATATTAGATAGAAATCAATTTACATGGAATGAAATCCAATGTCAAACACATATCCATTTACAAGTCCGTTCTGGGTCTGAACGAAACCGGGGACACCTTATTCCTTGTCCCGTATGTCCAATACGGAAGAGAGGTGCTCTCTTATCTGGACAATCAACAAGTACGTCTGGACAACTACCACTTTAACCCCTTACTGGGAGCTACCCAATGTCGGGCATCAGTAGTCGTCCATTCGATGTGAAGATCGCAGGTCTTCAATCACTGTCCCCAATATCTTCGATTTAAATCGTCGTATAATTATTTGAAATGAGATTGAACTCAGTCTTTTCAAATAATTCTCTCATATATATAATTTAAATCATTTCATATCATTAATATTATTTTATAATGATCAATCGCTATTTTTATTTATATAAAAATAGCCCAATTTAATTTAATGATGCTTTGGGTCAATAGGCGGACCTAGCGCTGTTTTTACCCAAATTTGATTTACAAATTTCTCGAAATCTAACCATTGGATTTTAACAAATTTTATATCATTGGAAAGAACTTCCTAAAGCGGTCCTAATGGTTCTAGTTTTGGCAAAATCTGGTGGTCGGATCTTTCGGTATAATCATTTAAAGTTACGATTATGAAACGCAAACTACCGCGCGCGATTTCGTTTAATTTTAATTTATATATATATATATATATATATAAACTAATATATAAATATAAATCATTCAACGATTCCACTATCGTATTTAACATACCAAACAAACGAATGTTTTATTGGCATAACCTATCTACATGTTTATAATGTCAAATAAAAAATATATTCTATTTGCATTAATTTCTATATGTTTCTAATGGCAAATAACTATGTAATTTATTCACATGACATCTTTTCTAATGACAAATAAAAAGATAATTTTTATTTTCATTATTTATATGCAATTTCTATTTTTAACTTTAACAAATAAAAAGAAACATTTTAATTGTATATAGTTTCAATGTATAACATGACACATAAAAATGTTTATTTCTAATTTGCATACAAATTCTAAGATAAAAAAAATGTTTCTTTGATTTTCATACAAATTCCAATGTATATTTTGATTAAAAAAATGTCTCCTTAATTTGCATACAAATTCTATTGTATAATTTAACAACAAAAATGTCACTTAATTTGCATACAAATTCTATTGTATAATTTGACAATAAAAATGTCACTTTAATTTGCATGAAAATTCTATTGTATAATCTGACAATAAAAATATCACTTTAATTTGTACATAAATTCTAATGTGTAGTTTGACGATAAAAATGTCACTTTAATTGGTACACAAATCTAAGCCTAACAATAAATGATATTTTTATTTGTCGACCATTCTTTTTCAACCAAAATGAATAAAGATGATTATTTCATTTTTGTTGACAATCCTATTTCAACAAAATGATTAAAAATGATTCAATCATTTTTGTTGACAATTCTATTTCAACGAAATGATTAAAAATGATTCGTTCATTTTTATTGACAATTCTACTTCAACAAAATGATTAAAAGTGATAACTTCATATTGTTAACAATTCTAATTTAACAAAATGAATAAGGGTGATATTTCATATTGTTAACAATTCTAATTTTAACAAAATGAGTATTATTGTTGTAACACAAATCTATTTAACAAAAATGTTATTTTTGTTTTAACACAAATCAACTTAACAAAAATGTTATTTGTGTTTTGACACAAATCAATTTAACAAAAATGTCATTTTTTTTGACCATTTAATTTCAACAAAAATGATTTTTTTGTTTGACAAGTTTTATTTTGACAAAAATGACAATTTTGTTTCAACTATTATATTTTGATAAAAATGACAATTTTGATTCAACTATTATATTTTGATAAAAATGACAATTTTGTTTCAACTATTGTACTTTAATAAAAATGACAATTTAGTTTTCAACAATTTTATTTCAACACAATAATCATCAAATTAATAGATCTACATAACAACATCAATCATCAATCCCAGATCAAATCACGTATAACATCAAATAGAATTAAACAGTGGATTGGAAAAAATCACAATCATAATTAATTATTTTTAATTATTAAAAAACATAATTCTCACAGTGCTCTAAATTCTGTATAATTCAGAATTGAAATTTGCCCAAAATCTGATCTGCTTCAAATTCGTTCTAATATGGCCAGAAATGTAGAACTCGAATTCACGACCCCAACGATTCTGAAATTGCTCAATTCTGAATTCATTTGAGTAAGTTATGAAATTATTTAGGTAAATAACATTTTGAATTAATTAATTAAATTATAAAATCCCTTTCTTCTTCAATTCCAGATCGAGGCCGCGCGATTTCATCTTTGGTTCAATCCTAGGGCTTCCGATTTCTTCCAAAACACGAAGTGTTGGCATTATCAGATCGCACCACGACGGGGAGCACGGAAGGACGCACCCATGGCAGCGGTGGGGCCTAGTTCGGTGGCGTCTAGGTGGAGCAGTGGTAGTCGGCGCGACAGGGGTTCGGGGGCTTGGTTCTTCACGAATTTGCGACTACAATTCACCAAATTCGTATAGATCTGAAGTGGGAGGAATTCTCTTCCAAAACTTCAACTGGAGTGAGGAATTTTATTATGTGCATCGACGGATTGTAGTGATTGAAGTTTGGAGTGTTTTCACCCATGAACAGAAGGAGATGGCGATGGCTACAGTGTATTATATTAGGGTTTGTTAATGTATATTTATAATAAAATAATATTTAATTTCTTGTTTTGCAAATAGACCCATTAATCCACAATAGCTCCAAATTCAGCCCAATAAGAGTTGTTCCTGCCCAAATGCTCCCATTACAGACACAATGGGCTAGGTCCCGTCAGCCCAATCGATCGTTTTCAGTCTGTTTTCTTCAATTTAAAATATAAATCATTTATTTATTTAATTTGATCGTACATTTAAATTTATCGGGCCACATACGGACTCTAAAAATTCCCAAAAAATAAATCTAGCTATGTTTTGACGATACCGTCCTAACATAATTAATTTCATCGAATTTGGAGACCGTTTGAAAAATGGTCTTTTAACGGTCGATTAAATTCAACAAAAATTATCGAACATTATTTAATTTATCACGCTCACATATTAATTCCAAAAATTATGGAAAATTAAACTTAGCAATAATTTGACATTCCGGATCCGACAAAAATGGTTTCGCCGAAAATGGAGGTCGTTTATAAAATGACTATTTTTAATAGCTTTAAATATTATTTAAAAATGGAATTTTAAATTATGGCACATTTTCCAACCAAATTCCTTAAAATTAAAATTTTAAATTGGTTCTGATTTCCCGGGTTGTTACAAGTTTATTAAAACAGAAAACTAAATTGTAGATATATTAACTAAACCACTAAATGAAGCAATGTTTACTAAATTAAAAAGAGAACTAGGCATTTATTAATTAATCGAAGCAAAATAATTAGATATATTAGTATAAATATATAATAATATATAAGAAAAATAAAATTTTCAAAAAATCAAACATATATGTCGACATATAACTAAAAAAAATTTAAATTTTGAATTCCCTCTAAAGTTAGTTATTGGTCTTATTTAAACTCTCCACTTCGAAAATTCTTCTCTTCGCCCTCGTTTCTCTATAGTAAAAATTCTGAAATATAGAAACAATGGCTTCCACTTCAAATAACAACCAAAATAGTTCCTTAACATTTCCTTCACTTACTCCCAGTCCGATTCAACAATCTACGCATGCAAGGGTTATCAAATTAGAAGACTCTATGAAAGAAACCCTGTAATTACTCATTGAAATACAACTTCTACAACTCTGGATGGCAAAAGAAAAGCAAGGAAATATTGTTAGGAATCTTTTGAAATACATAATGGATAATCAAAATAATCCAATCATTATTGAATATGATTCCCCTAATATTCAAATCCATAATCCTACAGAGGAAGATGAAGAAGAAGAAGAAGAAGAAGAAGAAGAGGAAGAAAATCAAGGAATGGAAGAAGGCGATCAAGTGATTTGTGTTGGCGAAGTTTGTTTTGATAAGGAAGAAAATGTGATTGAACAAAATGGAGAACTCTGCCTCCGTTACCCAAAATTTCTAATTCACAATTCTCCAATTATCAAAAGAATACTAGCTAGGTATCATATATTCGTGTATTCACTACTGTACATAATTATTTGTGTAAATATTCATTATACATTCTTGTATATTGGATTTATATTAACAATTCATAATAATAAAAGTTTGTATTCATATGTTTAATTTACATTCTTACGAGATTTATTAAGGATAGACTCCTAGCATTAAGATAGTTTGATTACTTAAGAATAGAATTAGAAATTATAATTTGTTCTAGATTAGATTAGTTTTAGAAAATAGAATCATATTAGTCTTAGTTTTAGGACTATGTCTTAGGCTTAGGGGGAGCGTTAGTGTCTATTAGGAATATATACAGCTTTTGATGATGATAAAGGGGGGAATTCTAAAATAGTGCTTAGATTAAGGGGAAGTAACTGGATAATCAAGACATCATGTATGAATATTTTACAAAACCAAGGTTGTCATCATCAAAATGGGGGAGATTATTAGGGATTAAGATGTTGATGATATTGGTTTTGATGACAACAGCCTCGTTTCAATTCTTATTGTTATAAGATATATACTAACATTGTTATCTTCAATATATATGTATTTACAGGAAATCTATGTTGGTATTGATTATTAAAGACTATATAGTTCAGAGAATCATGATTTCAAAGTAGATTAGTTCAAGATACAAGACTCATGAGTATCAAGAATCCAAGAGTTCAAGAATTATAAAGTAATTGTTTCCATATATTTTGTTAAAACTCTGGTTAGCACTAGATTTCTATTTCAAACTTTTTCTTATTATTTTCAAGTAGTTTCAAAATTATTTACTTGATTTTCAGTCTATTTTCAAAATGATTTCAAAATTACTTCCTTATTTTAAATCTATACCTCTTTACTCTTAAATATATTTTAACTCTGAAAAATATTTTAACTTCTATTTTAAAATTATACTTAATATATTTTAACTCCTACTTCATTTATTTATTACTTATAGATTTAATACTAATTTCATAATTACTTTTGTTTTCAATTCCGTAGTTATATTTTTTAAGTTCTAAACTATTTCTTATATTCATAATTAAATATTTATATATATTTATATTATTTTATATTTAGCTTTTAAACATTTTTAAATCATCTTAATATATGTTTTTAATATATACTTTTACTTGAAATACTCTATTTTAATATAAAGGAATATAGTCTGATTCAACTCAGTAATCGCCATAATTTATTTAATAGTTATTTGCCTTGATTTAAAACTATTTTTCTTAACAGTACTAGGATATGTCGACATATACATTTATGTATGTCGAAATACCTGCTGTTGGTTTTATTTTTAAATTTTGAAATGTTGCATCGTTCAAATTCAAACCTTTTCTGAATGGTTGTGGCTATTGGAAAACTATAAATAGGCTTCAGATTTTGAGTTTTTCAATAACTAATCATCTTCCTCTTCATTTCTCTGCTTTCCATTATTCTTCTTAAATTTTCAAAAGGGGCATTGTACATTAATGGCTTCATTTAGTTAAACAATAAGTTTAAAGGACACAACTTTTCGTTAATTATTCTCCAGGACAAAAAACACGAGATGCCTCTTTCTTCAATCTATTCTTTTGTTTCTTCGTTTCGCCATTTCCCTATCAAACCTAAGTTTTACCAAAAATCAATGATTTCCATTCGATTTCATCTAAACTCAGTTGCGATCGATTTCATTTCCGCCCTCTTTGATCGATTTCAATCCCTACAACAAAGCCGATTCATAAGTACCTAAAACCCTAAGTTGATCTTCTCAAAAAAAAAAAAAAATCTAAAACAAGTCGATATTCTCAAAATAAAGACTCGACAGGTATGAATCTAGGTTTTCATCTTTATAATATTTGGTAATTTCTATTCAATAATTGCTGAACAAGTACTTGTTTATCTTTGTTGTTCATCGATTGTTTGTATTTTTTGTGTAATTTTGACAATAATTCACAACAAAAAAAGATTGTAAAATTTATTGCAAAAATGAATATAGACTCACAATTTAGTTCTACTTAATGATAAAAGATAAGTTACATAGACTATCTTATTTTATCTTTTACTAAGTGATAAATATTAACATGTTTATTTTTTACATAGAATATCTTATTTTATTTCCGATTTATAATAGATAATTGCATCTATCTTTTACTAAAATATAATTGCATCTATTTTTTACTAAAATACAATTACAACTATCTTTTACTAATAGATAATTACATCTATCTTTTTGTAACAACCCAGAATTTCAGAACCAATTTAAAATTTACTTTAGTTATTTTAATGGATTTTAAGAATTTAAAATGATTTATTTTAAATAATAACGATTTAAAATTTATTTAAATCAAAGTAAGAACAATAAATTTATTTTAATTATAAAACGAGTTTAAAATAGCGTGGTAGTTTGAAAATTCGATTTTAAATTTCAAATGAATGTACAGAATGCAAAATATATCGGATTTTAGTAAAACTAGAAATATTTGAATCTATTTAATTATATCTTTCTAACAAATGTGAAAAATCCGGATTTCATAATGACAAATGAAAGTTATGTCCAGTTTAAAATTTAAAATAGTCGCTATGGAATTTAATATAATATACAGCCCTTAAAAATAGACATTTTGCAAACGACCTCCGTTTTCGACAAAACCACTTTTGTTGGATCCGGAATATCAAACTATTGCTAGGTTTCAAATTTCATAATTTTTGGAATTAACATGTGACCGTAGTGAATTTAAATGCGTTTGATAGTTTTAGTTTGAGCTGGATCGACCAGAAAATGACCATTTTTCAAACGGTCTCCAAATTTGATGAAATTAGTTTTGTTAGAACCGAATCGTTAAAACATAGCTATATTTATTTTTCTGTAATTTTTGGTGTCAGTATGTGGCCTTGGTAAATTAAAATATACGTTTGAATTCAATATATATTGATTTATATTTTAATTTTGACAAAAAGTAATAGAAACAGTTGAATTGTCTTACGAAACATATCTCATTGTGTCCGTAATAGGGGTATTTGGCTAGAGACGACATTCATTGGGGTTCATTCGGAGTTTGGAACGGTAAATTTTGAGATTTGAAAATAAATGAATAAAATATTAATGTAATTTTATATAAAACCCTGAGATTTTCAGAAACCCTAGCCTCTCTCTTAGAAACCACCGTCAGCCCCTATAAATGGCCGATTTTGCTCGAATTTTCTTCACTCCTTTTCTCCAAATCCACACAGGGATTCCACAAACTTCCAATGCAAAATCTGTAGAGATTCTCGACTTCTTTAAATCAATACTGTGGTAATTGGGTTTTGGGGATCATGATGGTCAGCAACTCACCGGAAGTCCGTTAACTTTCGAAGTGTACCACCAGTGAATAGCGAGCCCGTAGGGCATAAGACTCAAGGCGACGGTAGAGGAACATGGGGGCTCGGCGGTGCAAGGGTCTGATCGACCTCCGATCGAGGTGGAGGCGCATGGTTCGAGGTCAACGCGGGGAGCGCTTTATCATGAATGGCCTGTAGGGTTTAAACGAGGAAGATGATTTAAATGGTGATTAATTAGTTTTAATTATATTTAATTAACTTATTAACATCATTAATATTTCAGACAATCATATCTTCTTCGTACGGGAACAAAACCGTGCGATTTCGGATCCGTTGGAATCGCAAAAAAGAGAGCTACAACATGAAACTAACAAGAATCAAATCGGAGCAAATCGAAATTAGAGGCAAATTTAAATTCAAATGGTACTGAAATCGCCAGTTAAAGAATGACAGAGTGGAAACGATAGTGAGAACTCTCTCTCACTCAAATTATTTTACCGTTATTATATAATAGATTGCAGACGGGGCTTGGTACCTCCTGACACTATTTTTTGTACAAACCATGGTTGATTGTTTATTTGGATTGTGATTAGGATTGTCATGTATTAATATTGTTGTATATAAAAATTATTTATATAGCCGTATATAAAATTTATCATGAAATGAAAATAAAATAAATATTCATTTACAGATCGGACGGTTTGTTTATGTACACCTATTTAACAGATATTGATTGGTACGATAAATTTTACACATCACCCAACTGCACAAATAATAATCGGTATTTGTTGTGTGAAAACCCTACACAGGCATTGGGATAATATTTGACGTACACTGTTCCCAATAATTAGTGGTATGTCAATCGCTGGGTTGACAGATTGTATAAGCGTTATTTATTTATTCTAATTCTTATACAGTTGTAAAATGCACTCTGGATGTTGTATGAATTTTTAATGATTGTTTATCATTATTGTTGTATATGCGTGATGTATGAAATCCATATAAATAAAATTACATGGTAATTGATTGAGTCTGATTTCGATTCAGAAATAACGAATATTTTAAAATAATGAATATTTTCAAATAATATTTAGAATATAAATGAATATTTTAGAATAATATTCAGTGAAGATTCAAAATATGGTTTTGATGTCCGATTTTGGGTGGACACAAAAATATTGAAGTATATGAAGCCGAGTTATGTTAATATACGCTATTTTGACTCAAATGGATTTTTATATCAATTTTATTCATTTTATAATGAATACGAAAAAGAAATTGATTTCAAAATCTGATATTTTGATAATATTAACATTTTAATATTATAATGATAAGGAATATTCGGTTTTGATTTAAATTTGAAATGGAGTTGGAATCGTTTTAAAACGAATTTATAAAGTAATATTCAATTTTGATTTGAAAATTGAAATGTAATTGAAATCTTTTTAAAATGAATTTAAAACGAAGTTATAAAGGATTATTCAATTTTGATTTGAGATCGAAATGGAAGCGGAAATCATTTTTTTTAAAACAAATTTATAAACGAATTTATAAAATACGATTTAAATGGAAATCGACAAAATATATATTATATATTTAATGGTATGAAAAGAACGCGTCGCGCAGTGACCGTTCGCGAATTTCGACCATTAACTTCAAATGAATGTAACGAGAGATCCGACCGTCGGATTCTCCTAAAACCGGAACCATTGGGTTCATATCGAAAAGAGATTTCCAATGAATACAAGAGATTTGAAATCTAACGGTTGCATTTAGAATTATTTCCAAATCAATTTTAGAAAAGGTCGCTATGAATGCAGTTCGGTGGCCGTTATTAGAAAACGACTGTAAAGGCCTTATAAAAATTATTAAAAATATGGAAAAATTATGTAAATTCATAATAAATGATTTGGAAAGATTGTGGATGAAAAATTCCATATTTGAAAAGATAAAAATATATTTTTATCGAAATGAACTAATTAACTAGAATAATAATCCAATTATTTTTAGAAATAAATAAATTGAATTTGATAATGATTTTAAAATAACCAGAATTTCCAATATATGAATTGGAATGGATGTGGAATGGAAATAATCCTTAGAGTATTTCAATATTGGATTCCGTGACTATACGGATATTGTTATGGGAATTTGGAAGATACAGATATCGTTATTCCCAATACGGTATCTATTGGTTTCAGAATTTAATATTGAACATAAGTCGATATAATTTCTATTTAGAGCCTTGTATTTAATATCAAATTGGATTCTGCGTTTGTCATGGACGGTGTCTTAAATAACACTGTTCTTAAACCCCATGTGAAAAGAATAAATCTTTTAATTAAGATTATTAGAGTTTACAGTTATATTTAGTAATTGGAATAAAATGGAATGTGAATTGCGTTTATTATGAACAGTGTTTTTAACGACATTCGTTGTAACACCCCGTATTTTGGGTTAATACTAAAATTCACTAATTACAGAATAAATAATATCAGATGTGGGAATTAGGGGAAACGGGCTGCGTTATTGCGTTCGTCTCGGAAAAATACGCGAAATAGAGTCCGAGTTTTCGAAAATCGGAGTCCGTATGGCCCAGTTATGGCCCGATGAAGTTTGCAGAAAATTCAAAACTTAAAACAGAATTAAGAATTTAAAATTCAGATTTTAAATTGGACAGGTGGGGTCAGGCGGGAAAAATCCCGCCCTACCCATGTCGACAGGGCTGTCGACAGGCCTGTCGACAGGGGTGTCGACTTGCCTGTCGACAGGGGTGCGACGCCCAGTAAAACTGGGTGCACCAGTTTGGGTCCTTGTGCTGGCCTAGTGGGCTGGTTCTAGAGATTTCATAAATCTAAGGGTCCTAATCTAACCTATGGTTAATCTAAGGGCCTAAAACACTCACCTAATCCTATAAATAAGACCCCAACCCTACCCTAATTCATTCATAATTAGGTCTTGTAACTAAACTATGGCAAAATGGAATTTGAACATGGCCTCCACAAATCAATGAAGGGTTGCAAGCTAATCAACATCTCCTTCAATTAAAGCCACTAATTCCACTTCATAAGTTTGCTAATCTTGGTTTTGGTGAGTTCCTATAGCTTTAATAATCAATTGTTAAATTGATTATGGTAGGATGTGATAAGACATGGTTATGTTTGTGGATAAGTGAGTTTATGCAAGTTGTATGATATGTGAATTGCAAGTTTTATGCCATATGCAAGTTTATTGCCATGTTTTATGATGTAAAATATTATGTTGAACATTTATGCATAGGTAACATGTTATGCAAACTATATGTGAGAACATATGCAAGTATATGTAACATGAAATGCAAGTTATGCATGTGATTTTATGCATGCTAAGTATTTGGTGTTATGCATGCTAAGTATTTGATTTTGTGCATGCTAAGTATTTGATTGTATGCATGTTAAGTATTGGGTTTTATGCATGCTAAGTGTTTGGGTTTATGCAAGTTAAGTGGTATGTTTATGCATAATAAGAAATTGGTTCTATGCATGCTAAGTAGGTGGTTTTATGCATGCTAAGTGTTTGGTATTATGCATAAATCATGACATGCAAGTTTACCCTCTTAAATGTGATGCATACATATGTGAGATAACATCTTTATATGCTATGCATGTTTACCCTCTTTTAAGATGCAAGTCATATATGCAAGTTCAACATGTTAAGCAAGTTATGTGTATGCTTATATGCAAGATCAACATGTTATGCAAGTATGTGTATGATGTTATGTAAGTTATGTGCATGTTGTTGTGCAAGTTCATATGCAAGTTAGGTGTATGAGATTATGCAAGTTACATGCATGATGTTATGTAAGTTATGTGCATGTTGTTGTGCAAGTTCATATGCAAGTTAGGTGTATGAGATTATGCAAGTTAAATGCATGATGTTATGTAAGTTATGTGTATGTTGATATGCAAGTTATGTTTATGATATCATGCAAGTTATGTGTATGATGTTATGCAAGTTAACATGTAACATGTTGTGCAAGTTCACCCCTTTAAGACACATGCAAGTTCATCTTTGTATAACCTATGAACACTTATGCAAGTTGCCTTTAGATATGACATATGTATGTTCATGCAAGTTGGGTTATTTAGTAATGCTAGTTGGGTTAATATTATGATGTAAGTAGACACCTTTTAACCCATGTTAATGCTATTGTGTGCTAAGTGAAACCCATGTTAAGTGTGAGAGAATCTTCTCTTGGAAATATGTCGTGTTAGCATAAGTGCGTGGGGAAACGATGGGGTTAATAGACATGTAAATGAATGGTGTGAAATGGTTATGATTAAGCATACCATAAAATGATTAAGCATAAGTGGGAATTTACCTATTGAGTTAGGTCTACCCCATGGGAATTTACCTATTGAGTTAGGTCTACCCATGTTATGCAAACTTGATATTAATTAGGGATAATTAATATGGGGGTGATTAATTAGGTATAATTAATCAACTAAGACACGAGGTTGGACCCTTTTGTAGCGGAAGTCTGCCCAGAACCGACCGACCATCCAGCGGCTACAAATGATTGGCCCAATGTGAGAGGTCTTAGTCATAAATTAAATACATGATTAAAGTAAAGACACGAGGTTAGGCCCTTTTGATGACAGAAGTCTGCCCGGAACCAACCGGCATATCCAGCAGTCATAAAAGACGGTCTAATGTGAGAGGTCTTTATGAGGTCATGATCTTAATTAATGAATTAAGAAACACTTAACCATATTAGCATGTAGTGGGACATGAGGGGTTAAGTGGGTGCCTTGGGGTGGCATGATGAGACTAGTGGGTTGCCTTGGGTGGCAATAGAAAAATACGATTAGAATACTTAACCAAGGTGGAACGTGTAATTAAACATGATAAAAGGGTTAAGTAAGTGCCATGGGTGGCATGTGAGAATACGATTAGAATACTTAACCAAGGTGGAACATGTAATTAAACATGATTAAGGGGTTAAGTAAGTGCCATGGGTGGCATGTGGAAATCTAGTGGGTGCCCTAAGTGGCAATTGAAATATGATTAAAGGACTTAACCAAGATTTATAACATGTAAGGGGACATGGTTAAAGGGTTAAGTGGGATGCACTAGATAGAAGTAGCAAGCTTAAGTAGTAGCTTGTGGGGGCCCATTTCAACCAATATCCCAAACGTATCTTTGTGGGCTCGACTCTAGTCGAGTGACGGGACACGCATATTGGGCTTGACTATAAGCGGCCAAAACGGGTTAGCGGTGGCAACGCGGGATCAACGGGTTTCATATGCGTGTGTGGACCCGGGCTGGTTGGTAAGTCGTTGTTGCATCGTGTAGATATAAAGCCGTGCACAGTGATATTATATGGTAGCCACTTTGGGGAATGATACACCCCCTTTTGTGGGACCAGCACGGGTATCTACGGTAGGGAGCCGATCGCTTGGGGGTAGTGGGTACACCTAGTAAAAATAGGGGCAGACGGCACCTGTGTAGGGGTACAAGAAACTACCGGGTAAAAATTACTAAGTACACTTAGTGGGATCAACCTTTAAGTAGGAATTACTCTTGGTGGGTAGAACTGGTGTGGTGCAGTGTAGGAATTACCCTTGGGTGAATAAGTCTGGGGTGGTGTAAGAATTATCCTTGGGTGGATAAATGCGTCTTTTCGGTTATCGTAGTACATCCGGTGTTTAGTTGGCTACTTAGTGTAGTCATTATCCCCAGAGGTACCGTACCTTATTTATGTCATACCCTAATTACTTTAATGGTTGTATTGTTAGGGTTATAGGACTCACTCAGACTTATGTCTGACCCCGTTGTTTTTATCTTTTTTTTCCAAGCCTCAGGTTATCAGAGTGGGCCTAGCACTAGTGGGCTTGGATCAGACCGCTATATCTATCTTTTGGGCTTGGATCGTAGAAGTAAAGCTCGGTTTATCTTTTCTATTATGGCTATTGTCTATGTAGTGGGATTATGTACTTCTATTTTATCAGGACGGATATTATGTACTTGACTCTTGTTATGGTTTTGTGATGTAACCAAACATGTTTTACTTTCCGCTGAAAATGAAAGGATGTTTTAAATTTTCAAGTATTACTTATATCTGTCTTGTTGTAATTTTTCTGTTCTATACTCACTAAAAATGCTCCACCAAAACTAAGGCATTCCCTTAGTGAGTGACCTTAGCGGGTGTGGGGTGTTACACGTGGTATCAGAGCTCAAGGTTACCGGAACAGATAAAATTTTTAGAAAAACTATTTTCTAAGAATATTTTTGGAAAGGAGTATTTTCAAAAACATGTCTTTTAAGAGAAAAGTTTTTGAAAGAAAAGCATAATCCCCAATAGCCATATCTGTATCTTTCGAATTCTCCATTTTGAATCTCTTCCTTTCTCTCGTTTTGAGTTTCCCCTCCACATATTGATGATCTTTGTAAGATAGATAAGGATGGAAAACCACTTCAAGGGACTTAGACGTTAGTCGGATTAGAAGTTGGTTCAAGAAGGAGGAGGACTGGTAGGTATCTATTGGATAGACGGTGGGAGGAAGGCTCAAATAGTTGTTTGGTTAATGAAGGATGAAACCTCATTGGTGGGAGGTTACGAGTGGAGAATAGGGAAGAAGAAGGCAAGTGGTTATCCTTTTGAAAGGAATAGGACACCTTATTAGGATTGTCCAAAGAAGCAAGGGCAAGGTATGGAATCTTCTGGGGGGGTAGTTGTATTCCCTCACGACTAGGGTACCAGATGGGGATAAGACCGTCTAGATTGGAGGTTGGATTTCTTTATCATCCAATTCGAACTTTATTTGATTCTGACGCATCGAGTTCGTTTATCTCATCTTTGATAGTTGGGTCACTGCACTTAGACACCAGTTTGGTAGATGATCCCTTAGTTGTTTCAAACCCAGTTGGGGCTCCATGATGTGTTTGGGTTTGAAAGTTCCTATACTTAGCGTTGAGTTTAAGTGTGATGCTTGTTGGGCTTCACGGGCTATGGGCTAGTTTTGGGCATGGACTGGTTATCCAGTAGGGGTGCCGTTCTTCATTTTGAAGGGAGAGTTGTTAGGCTTATGGGCCGCCTGGGTAACACTCTCGAGATCTCTTGTAATCCCATAGAATCTGTTATGCTAAGTTATCTAGAATCGCTTGACACGTCGGTCTAGAGTTTGCGATCTGTTAGAGCGGTCCGGGAGCACCCGGATGTGTGTGAGGAGGTGAAGGGCTTACCTCCGAAGCGGGAGATTGACTTCTGAATATATCTGGTGGATAATGCTAAACCAGTATCTTGGCCAGTGTGCCACATGGCTCCTCGTGAGAGGAGGGAACTCCATAAGTAAGTAGGCGATTTGCTGAGAAGGGGTTCATAAGACGAAGTATATCGGAGTGGGGCGCTCCAGTAGTTTTTGCTATAAAGGCGGATGGGTCCCTCAGACTTTGTGTAGGCTAAAGAGAACTAAAGAAACTCACAAAGAAGAATAGATACCCATTGCCGAGGATTAATGATCTCTTCGATCAGTTGGCTGGCGCCTCAGTATTTTTGTAGTAGGACTTAGCCACGGGATTTCATCAGTTGAGAGTGGCTGAGAATAGTATAGGGAAGACTGCCTTTAGGACTCCGGATGATTTCTTTTATGAGTGGCTGGTAATGCCATTGGGTTTGACGAACGCCCCCGCATACTTTGTTGATTTGATGAGAAGGGTGTTCAAGGAGTACCTAAATAAGTTCGTGATGGTCTTTGTAGATGACATCTGGGTCTTTTCTAGGAGCGAAATAAGTTTTCGTATGTGCTCAGTAGGCTGAGTGGAGCCAATATAGGATAAACGACGGTTTTGGAGCAAGACTGGGGAGAACATCCAGAATTGGTCAAGGGCTTAATTATTTAGCCATTTTTTTTTATTTGTATCATCTCACGTAGGTCGTCTGAATTCGAAGGAGTCATCCCTTGGGTGTTTGTCTGATATTGGTTTAGGCCTTTGGGGCTTGCATTTGGGGGATGCCGAATTCGACTAGGGTGGTCTGCGTGGGAGACAGTTGTGATGATTTTGGATGATATTCTGGTGGAGAAGAGCATGCCCTACATCTTAGGGAAGTGTTGGAGACTCTTCGAGCGCATAGTCTTAGGACAGCAAAAGTGGATGGGATCTTTAGCATCCTATGAGTAAGGGTAACATGGTAGCGGACGCCTTAAGTAGAAAAGGGTCGTCCTCGAGTTTGTGGTTCGTTGAACGACGGAGCTTAGAGTTTATTTCTAAGTTTGACTTTAGACCTTCCATTGACTTTGTACCCGGTTTGCTAGCCTCCTTGGAGTTTAGACCTACTCTTTTGGGGCGGATTGGAAGAGCACAGAGGGACGATCCACAGTTGGTTGAGTTGGTAGAGAAGCTCATAAGGGGGGAAGTCGTACAGCCATTTGAGTAGGAACACCCTAGACGATAGGGGTGCTTGCGTAAAGACGGTAGACATTGTGTACCGCAAGACGAGGGTTTGAGGAAGGCTATTCTTGATGACGCACACCGTTCTAGGATGACCATTCATCCCGGTAGGGATAAGATGTACCAAGACATGAAGAGGGTTTTCTTCTGGGCCGGTATGAAGATAGATGTGGCCGAGTATGTCGCTCGATGTTTGGTGTGCCAGCAAGTAAAAGCAGAGCAAAAGAAACCAGGTGGGTTGCTTCACCCATTGGAGGTTCCGCAATGGAAGTGGGATAGCGTCTCGATGGATTTTATTGACGGGTTACCCAGGTCAAGGAAGGGTAATACAGGAATTTGGGTGGTGGCAGATAGACTTACTAAGAGCGCCCATTTCATACCTGTGAAGAGTAAGTGGACTGCTCCATGGCTAGCTTCAGTATATCTTCGAGAGATAGTTCGATTACATGGGGTACCCTCTAGCATAGTGAGTGATCGAGATCCTATCTTCACTAGCGAGTGCTGGAAGAGTTTGCAAGAGGCGGTAGGGACTCAGTTGTGTTTGAATACCGCATATCATCCTCAGACGGACGGCCAGACCGAGAGGGTGAATCATGTCCTAGAAGACCTTTTGAGGCTTTGTATCTTAGATTTTGGAGGTACATGGGAAGAGCATCTTCCATTGGTGGAGTTCGCATATAATAACAGCTTTCAGTCCAGTATTGGTATGGCACCTTTCGTAGCTCTTTATGGAAGGCCTTGTCGATCACCTACACGTTGGTAGGAATCTACGGATGAGATCTTGCTTGGGCCGATAAGGTTAGAAAGTACAAAGGGGAAAAGATTGATTTGATTCAAAGAAGGATGAAAGCGACGCAAGATAAACAGAAATCTTATGCGGACAAGAGGAGAACAGAGCTTGAGTTTGATATTAGGACATGCTTTTTATTAAGATATCTCCGTTACGGAATGTGGTTCACTTTGGATCTGTTGGGAAGTGAGTACCAAGGTTTGTTGGACCGTTTCCTATTAAGGAAAGGATTGGACAGATGTCATATAGAGTGGAGTTGCCCGACAGGCTTAGTGGTGTACATGATATATTCCATGGGTTACATTTGAGGAAGTTCCTACATGAGACCGCAGAGGCGGTAGAGCTGAGCCTGCTTAGAGAAGTGGAAGTAGAGCGTGATGCGACGATTCGACGAGCTCCTACTTGCATCCTTGGGTCAGAGATTTGGAAGTTGAGAAACAGATAGGTTCAACTAATCAAAGTACAAAGGGGAGATGAAGAGAGTGATGCTACCTGGGAGACGGAAGCGAAGATGGGTTCGAGGTACCCTTTTCTTTCGGAGGGTATGTCCTTTTGCTTCTCCTTCATCGCATATCTTGTGCTTATCTTATCTTTAGTATGTCCTCTCGTTAGTACCTTTGACCTTTAGATAGGGTAAACCTATGGTTGAAACATGTGTTTGAGACATGTTATGGTTGATGGATGCAAGTGGATGCAAGTGTTTGCTAGTGGTTGCTCGTGGATGCATATACACACACTCTAGGCACTAGATCGGCTCAGTCACTTCATATTGCATATTGCATAAATTTGTGTGTAGGAAAATATATTTATGGATGTATAATGGTTGTGTTATCACATGGATGATGCATTTTGGTGAATGATTGTGCACTCATGTAGATATTGTATGTGTCGATAGGGTTCTCTCGCATACATAATGGATGCATGGCACTATCATGGTTTGCATATGTTCATACGTTAGATAGGGAACATATACACACACTTTTTGCATATGCTCATACATCATTAGAAATTGTTTTAAGGACAATGGATACCCGTGGATGATGGTTTGAGTAGATGGTTGTTTGGATGGTAGGATATGCATTCTCCTTAGCTTAGAGATTTCGGGGACGAAATCCTTTAAGGAGGGGAGAATGTAACACCCCGTATTTTGGGTTAATACTAAAATTCACTAATTACAGAATAAATAATCTCAGATGTGGAAATTAGGGGAAACGGACTGCGTTATTGCGTTCGTCTCGGAAAAATACGCGAAATAGAGTCCGAGTTTTCGAAAATCGGAGTCCGTATGGCCCAGTTATGGCCCGATGAAGTTTGCAGAAAATTCAAAACTTAAAACAGAATTAAGAATTTAAAATTCAGATTTTAAATTGGACAGGTGGGGTCAGGCGGGAAAAATCCCGCCCTACCCATGTCGACAGGGCTGTCGACAGGCCTGTCGACAGGGGTGTCGACTTGCCTGTCGACTTGCCTGTCGACAGGGGTGCGACGCCCAGTAAAACTGGGTGCACCAGTTTGGGTCCTTGTGCTGGCCTAGTGGGCTGGTTCTAGAGATTTCCTAAATCTAAGGGTCCTAATCTAACCTAGGGTTAATCTAAGGGCCTAAAACACTCACCTAATCCTATAAATAAGACCCCAACCCTACCCTAATTCATTCATAATTAGGTCTTGTAACTAAACTATGGCAAAATGGAATTTGAACATGGCCTCCACAAATCAATGAAGGGTTGCAAGCTAATCAACATCTCCTTCAATTAAAGCCACTAATTCCACTTCATAAGTTTGCTAATCTTGGTTTTGGTGAGTTCCTATAGCTTTAATAATCAATTGTTAAATTGATTATGGTAGGATGTGATAAGACATGGTTATGTTTGTGGATAAGTGAGTTTATGCAAGTTGTATGATATGTGAATTGCAAGTTTTATGCCATATGCAAGTTTATTGCCATGTTTTATGATGTAAAATATTATGTTGAACATTTATGCATAGGTAACATGTTATGCAAACTATATGTGAGAACATATGCAAGTATATGTAACATGAAATGCAAGTTATGCATGTGATTTTATGCATGCTAAGTATTTGGTGTTATGCATGCTAAGTATTTGATTTTGTGCATGCTAAGTATTTGATTGTATGCATGTTAAGTATTGGGTTTTATGCATGCTAAGTGTTTGGGTTTATGCAAGTTAAGTGGTATGTTTATGCATAATAAGAAATTGGTTCTATGCATGCTAAGTAGGTGGTTTTATGCATGCTAAGTGTTTGGTATTATGCATAAATCATGACATGCAAGTTTACCCTCTTAAATGTGATGCATACATATGTGAGATAACATCTTTATATGCTATGCATGTTTACCCTCTTTTAAGATGCAAGTCATATATGCAAGTTCAACATGTTAAGCAAGTTATGTGTATGCTTATATGCAAGATCAACATGTTATGCAAGTATGTGTATGATGTTATGTAAGTTATGTGCATGTTGTTGTGCAAGTTCATATGCAAGTTAGGTGTATGAGATTATGCAAGTTACATGCATGATGTTATGTAAGTTATGTGCATGTTGTTGTGCAAGTTCATATGCAAGTTAGGTGTATGAGATTATGCAAGTTAAATGCATGATGTTATGTAAGTTATGTGTATGTTGATATGCAAGTTATGTTTATGATATCATGCAAGTTATGTGTATGATGTTATGCAAGTTAACATGTAACATGTTGTGCAAGTTCACCCCTTTAAGACACATGCAAGTTCATCTTTGTATAACCTATGAACATTTATGCAAGTTGCCTTTAGATATGACATATGTATGTTCATGCAAGTTGGGTTATTTAGTAATGCTAGTTGGGTTAATATTATGATGTAAGTAGACACCTTTTAACCCATGTTAATGCTATTGTGTGCTAAGTGAAACCCATGTTAAGTGTGAGAGAATCTTCTCTTGGAAATATGTCGTGTTAGCATAAGTGCGTGGGGAAACGATGGGGTTAATAGACATGTAAATGAATAGTGTGAAATGGTTATGATTAAGCATACCATAAAATGATTAAGCATAAGTGGGAATTTACCTATTGAGTTAGGTCTACCCCATGGGAATTTACCTATTGAGTTAGGTCTACCCATGTTATGCAAACTTGATATTAATTAGGGATAATTAATATGGGGGTGATTAATTAGGTATAATTAATCAACTAAGACACGAGGTTGGACCCTTTTGTAGCGGAAGTCTGCCCAGAACCGACCGGCCATCCAGCGGCTACAAATGATTGGCCCAATGTGAGAGGTCTTAGTCATAAATTAAATACATGATTAAAGTAAAGACACGAGGTTAGGCCCTTTTGATGACAGAAGTCTGCCCGGAACCAACCGGCATATCCAGCAGTCATAAAAGACGGTCTAATGTGAGAGGTCTTTATGAGGTCATGATCTTAATTAATGAATTAAGAAACACTTAACCATATTAGCATGTAGTGGGACATGAGGGGTTAAGTGGGTGCCTTGGGGTGGCATGATGAGACTAGTGGGTTGCCTTGGGTGGCAATAGAAAAATACGATTAGAATACTTAACCAAGGTGGAACATGTAATTAAACATGATAAAAGGGTTAAGTAAGTGCCATGGGTGGCATGTGAGAATACGATTAGAATACTTAACCAAGGTGGAACATGTAATTAAACATGATTAAGGGGTTAAGTAAGTGCCATGGGTGGCATGTGGAAATCTAGTGGGTGCCCTAAGTGGCAATTGAAATATGATTAAAGGACTTAACCAAGATTTATAACATGTAAGGGGACATGGTTAAAGGGTTAAGTGGGATGCACTAGATAGAAGTAGCAAGCTTAAGTAGTAGCTTGTGGGGGCCCATTTCAACCAATATCCCAAACGTATCTTTGTGGGCTCGACTCTAGTCGAGTGACGGGACACGCATATTGGGCTTGACTATAAGCGGCCAAAACGGGTTAGCGGTGGCAACGCGGGATCAACGGGTTTCATATGCGTGTGTGGACCCGGGCTGGTTGGTAAGTCGTTGTTGCATCGTGTAGATATAAAGCCGTGCACAGTGATATTATATGGTAGCCACTTTGGGGAATGATACACCCCCTTTTGTGGGACCAGCACAGGTATCTACGGTAGGGAGCCGATCGCTTGGGGGTAGTGGGTACACCTAGTAAAAATAGGGGCAGACGGCACCTGTGTAGGGGTACAAGAAACTACCGGGTAAAAATTACTAAGTACACTTAGTGGGATCAACCTTTAAGTAGGAATTACTCTTGGTGGGTAGAACTGGTGTGGTGCAGTGTAGGAATTACCCTTGGGTGAATAAGTCTGGGGTGGTGTAAGAATTATCCTTGGGTGGATAAATGCGTCTTTTCGGTTATCGTAGTACATCCGGTGTTTAGTTGGCTACTTAGTGTAGTCATTATCCCCAGAGGTACCATACCTTATTTATGTCATACCCTAATTACTTTAATGGTTGTATTGTTAGGGTTATAGGACTCACTCAGACTTATGTCTGACCCCGTTGTTTTTATCTTTTTTTTTCAAGCCTCAGGTTATCAGAGTGGGCCTAGCACTAGTGGGCTTGGATCAGACCGCTATATCTATCTTTTGGGCTTGGATCGTAGAAGTAAAGCTCGGTTTATCTTTTCTATTATGGCTATTGTCTATGTAGTGGGATTATGTACTTCTATTTTATCAGGATGGATATTATGTACTTGACTCTTGTTATGGTTTTGTGATGTAACCAAACATGTTTTACTTTCCGCTGAAAATGAAAGGATGTTTTAAATTTTCAAGTATTACTTATATCTGTCTTGTTATAATTTTTCTGTTCTATACTCACTAAAAATGCTGCACCAAAACTAAGGCATTCCCTTAGTGAGTGACCTTAGCGGGTGTGGGGTGTTACATTCGTCCTTTAACCCTATTAACAATGAAATGTGATTTGGAATATATAAATCTTTTTATTAAGATTTAATGGAAATTTTCCAAAGTAAACTTTTCCAATTTTATATATTAAGTTGGAATGAAATGGAATTCGATTTGGTAATAATCGAAGTGAGCTTCTGTGGAGGAAGACCGTTAATATATATGGAATTTAAAAGGCTTCGTTGTTATTCTATTTATATTATTAGTCAGACACGGAAATTTATATCGATTATATATTGATCTGTTTTTCGTGAAGATTCCATAATTAATGGAATTGATTTTGGGTTTATCATGAACTGTGTTTTAAATGACATTGGTTCTTTAACCTAGTTAAAGATAGGATTACATGTCTAACATTGTATTTTGAACTGTATTTGTGATCTATGCTAAATATATATCTGTTGGTGGCAGAGAATTTATTCTCTTGCTTAACACCCTTCTCTGAGACGTACGAGCTTAGAGGTTTTATATTGGTAGAAATCAGTGGTACGTTGTAGATTGTCGATGTGACATGTTTGTGTTTCCAAAGTTAAATAATCATTAATAATGATTTTTGGGAAGATTAAAACTAGGTGGAGTTTTGATGAATCTTTAATTAGATTTAAATGTGAATGTGATAATTTAAATTATCAAATTTGGGAAAATGATCGAGAATGGAGTATCACTAGTTTAGCTCCAAGCGATAGTTAAATCTTTAATTTGATTTGATCCTGAAATGGTAATTAACTTTTACTGATAACACTGTGGTGTTAGATATGAAGTATTACCAGCTTTGCTCCATAGGATGAATAGGTTCAGATGGGATAATAAAATGATTGATTACTTCGGTAAGGTGTTAATCCCGACTGGTTTGATAAACCTTAATTTGGTTTAAACTGTGAAAAGATACTATAAAATCTTTTGAAACGATTTCCAAAGAAATTGATTAAACAGTGTGTTTAAAAGTGATAATCTTGGTAAGATTAATGAGAACATTTCCAGAATAAAGAAATATGAATAAAAGAATATTCTGGATTGGAATGAGGCGTATGATGTGTTGTTATAGCACTTGAGTATAAGATACGTGAGTTATTCGAAAACTCCAAGTTTAACCCATTCTGAATAATTGATACGACGAAAAGTCGAAGAGATTGAAGGCGGTGCAAGACCGACGATCTTCATATCGAATGGATGGGTTGCTACTGATGCCCATGATTGGAGTAGCTACCTTGTAAGGGCTACAGTGGTAGTCTTCCGGACATATTTGTTGGTTGTTCGAATATGCGAGGGCCTCTCTCTTGTATTGGACATATGAGACAATGAATAAAGTGCCTCCAGTTTCGTTCAGACCCAAAATGGACTTGAAAATGGATGGTATGTCTGACGTTGTATTCCTTTATACTGTATTCATTGATCTCTGCTAAATATATATATGTTTGGTGGCGGAGAATTTATTCTCTTGCTTAACACCCTTCTCTGAGATGTACGAGCTTAGAGGTTATATATCGGCAGAAATCAGTGGTACGGTATGGATTGACAGTGTGACATGCTGAGATGTAGTGATCCAAATTTTTGTTGAAAAGCAAAGTTTGGTGGATGATGATCAAACCATAGCTTTAATTAGCATAGCTTTGTGTAGCGTTAATTCGCGATCCTCACACACCGGTATGAGTGTGAACTGATGGCTAGATCAATATACTTTCGATATGAGGATGGATTTGGTCGACTGAGATAAGATGGGTGTGGTCGCTCCACATCTGGTAGGGATAGGGGCACACCCCTCCCCTCGATTCCCAGAAGGATAGAGTAAGCGTCGTTTTCTCATGCACGGGACGTAAGTCGCGGAGATACTCGATATCCTGTATATAGTGCGGATGTGAATTACAGTGTTTTCTCATGCATGGGACGTAAGCCGTTAAGTATTGCACTATGCAATAGATCTTTCGAATCAGAAGCCATTATGATGGAAAACCAACTTCCAATACGATATTTTATGGTTTTAGTTGTATACCATTGGTGGCATAGTGGTATGCGATATTGATGTCTTCTATGATTGATAAATTTATATTTGAAGTTGATTTCTTCACTTACAGTAATAGTAAAAGATGAAATTTTGCGTATCAAGCATATTTGGCTATTATAAGGGAAAACTCTATTCTCGACTGCATTCATTGTGTGATGGGACCTGAGTCTTATAATAGCTTCATTTTTCTCTTTAGCATTGCGCTGTTATTTTTATGCACTGGTATTCTTGGGCGTAAACCCGTTCCGTGTTATATGGCGTGGTCCCTTGATTTACCTAACTTTAAAATCAAGTTAACAACTGTTCTAGTTCTCACAACAGTCCCATGACTGACTCGGAGTTTATTGTTTTAACCTAAACTCCGGGTGCCTATAGTTTCCACACGGGCAGCTAGTAGTTTTAATTTTCGCAGATATTTCTTTTCCCAGGATCCTGGATTACAGCTGGACCTATATTCGGAAAGCTTTGTATCCGTGTATTTAATTCAATTGAGCTAGTTATTGTATTTTCCCCTATGCATTATATTTTTACATTTTATTTCTGCTACTATGTATTTTAAATCTTTGATATTTTACAATGTAATATTTATTCATACTCTGATATATTCTTGTACTCTGATGTAAATTATTGTAATAAGCAATGAAATGTTCTTATGTTTGTGTTCTGATTTGTCGTGTTCTGATTTCAATCTAGGCTTTCCCATAAGGGAGAGTTTGGGTCATCTCACTTTTACATAGAATACGCTGCTGATATTTTTGAAGCTATAACTGAAGTAGTTTGAAAAAAAAAGCAAGATTATCTTTTTGAATAGAATTATATTTTTACACAAAAGATAAAAATATTGTTTATGATTACATTGAGTTCTGGAGTATGTACTGAACAATTTTACATCTGGTGTAATACAATTCACAGCACAAAAGCTAATTTTGACAAACACAAAAGCTAATTTTTAAAAAAAGATAGATGCAACTATCTTACAGGTAAATATATGTGACGGCAGGGAATTTCGCTCGATCCGAATCAGTCGTTAAACCGATCTAGATCATTCGAAACCCCTGTTCGTTTGAGAACAGGACAAATCAGAACACAAACAGAAGAACATTTCATTGTTATTACAACAATTCCTTCAGATACAAGAATATACAGAGTATAAATGAATAAATTACATTCGATAAATATTAGAGATTTAAATACAGTACTGCAGTGGAAAAATAATACAAAGCACAACTGAAGGTGATATACGGATACAGAGCTTTCCGGATATCATTCCAGCTGTAAACCAGGATCCTGTGAATATAAATCTGCAAAACCAAACTACTAGCTGCCCGTGTGGAAAATAGGGGCACCCAGAGTTTAGGTTAAAACAATAAACTCCAGGTCAGTCATGTGACTGGTGTGAGAACTAAAACAGTTATTTAAAGCTTTATTTTAAAAGAGAGTAATACAAGGGACCACGCCGTATAACACGAAACGGGTTTCCTCCCAAGAATACCAGTGCATAGAATAAACAACGCAATGCTTTTTCGAAAAATAAAGCCATTATAAGACCCAAGTCCCATCACACAATGCAACGCAAGCCGGAGGATAGGGTTTTCCCTTATAATAGCCAAACATGCTTGATACGTTTAAAACAAATCATTTGATACTATAATAAGTGTATAGTGTCAAAACAATTTCAATCATAAATATAAATCATAGACGGCATAGCATCCCATGCTACTATGTCGCCATACTAGGCTCTACAAATAAAGCCGAAACATCTCGTATTGGAAATTGGATTTCCGTCATGAGCCGAGGCAAGGGGCAAGCTCCTCTCCGCGTTCGAGACACTCTAGCAAATGCATCAGGGCTACGCACTCTGGGCAACCCTGGGATCCTCCAAGGCCGGTCCTCACTTACGTTAGAGGATTAGTTATTCCTGAACACACGTTTCCCGGCCCTATAGGACCTATAATCGAGGCGCCTCGCATCCAAACCACAAAGGTGAAAAGTATATAAATGTCAGGGCTGGTAGGTCACTGACACCACCCATAGCTAGAAAGAAACATCGTGCACTCCTTGGGTCCTCATCCCATTTTTGACTCATACCGAGGTGTGAGGCTCGCGAATCCACGCTATACACAAAGCTGCCACGTAGGTCGTGCTTTGATCATCAACCACAAGACTTTGCTTTTCAACAGAAGCCTTGATCCATGCAACTCAGCGTGCCACACAGACAGTTCATGCCATGCGATTGATATCTATCGATATATAACCTCTAAGCTCGTACGTCTCAGAGAAGGGCGTTAAGCAAGAGAATAAATTCTACGCCGCGTAACAGATATATAAATAATAGAAATCAATCAACACAGAATAAAATCCAATGTCAGACACACAATCCATTTACAAGTTCGTTCTGGGTCTGAACGAAACCGGAGGCACTTTCCTCGCATATCCATCGATCTCCAAGTACGTCTGGACGACCACCAACTGATTCCCTCATCTTGGGTGTACAGCCCAATCAAGATCATCAGTAATCACCCAAACGATGTGAAGACTTCCGGTCTTCAACCACCGTCTTCATCTTCGACATATCGTCGAATCGGTTATTCAGAATGGGTATAAACCCGGCCTTTCCGAACAACCCGCGTATATTAAAAACAAATGTTACATAAACACAACATAAGCCTCATTTCAATTCAGAATATTCTTTTATTCACAAAATCACATTCTTAGGGAAAGGTTCCCATTAATTTTATCCAAGATAAATTCTTTAAAATTTATTCTTTAATCTTCCTTTGGATGTCATTTCAAACCAAATTATGGTTTTCCAAACTAGTCGGGATTAACGAACCACACCGAAGTAATTATTTATTTTATTTCCCAATCCCAACCTATTCATCCCATGAAGCAAAACTGGTAATACTCCACATCTAATGCCACAGTGTTATCGGTAAAATTAATTACCACTTCACGTTCAAATATGATTAAAGATTTAACTATCGCTTTGGAGCAAAACTGGTAATACTCCATTCTCGCTCACTTTCTATATTTGATAATTTAAATTATCAATTCACATTTCAATCTAATTACAGATTCATTAAAACTCCTTTTACTGGGTTAAAGAACTAATGTCATTTAAAACACAGTTCACGATAAACCCAAATCACATTCTATTTATTATCGGGTTAAAGAATAAGTGTTATTTAAACACAGTTCACGGTAAACCCAAATCACATTCTATTTATTATCGGGTTAAAGAATAAGTGTTATTTAAAACACCCTTCACGATAAACCCACTAATCGATTCTATTTAAAACCCATTTCAAATCCAATTTATTTATTTAAAAACAAATGGGTTGTTATTTTAGTTCTAAACTAGTTCATTTCGATAAAAATCTATTTTTATCTTTTCAAATATGGAGTTTTTCATCCCAATTTTTCCCAAATCATTTCTAATGATTTTACACAAATTATTACTATTTTTAATAATTTTAACAAAGCCCGTACAGTCGATTTCCATCAACGGCCATCGAACTGCACTTACAGCGACCTTTTTCGAATTTGGTTTGGACGTATCTCCAAATCCAACCGTTAGATTTTGAGTTTCTAATATTCGTTAGAAAGCTCTTTTCGATACGAACCCAGCGGTTCCGGTTTTAGGAGAATCCGACGGTCGGATCTCCCGTAATGTCCGTTTGAAATAATTGGTCGAAATTCGCGAACTACCGCGGCGCGGCGCGTTCTATTCAGGCCATTATATTATATAGATAATATATATAATATATATTTCGTCGATTTCTATTTAAAATGAATTATATAGATAGTTTTGAATTCATTCCAAAAACAATTTCAACCTTATTTCATATTCAAATCAAAATTGAATTTCCTATTGTAAATCCTTTTTACTTTCATTTCTATTTGATTTCAACTCAAATCGATTTTAATTCGATTCGAATTCATTTCGTTTTCTATTAAATTTAAATTCAATTCGTTATATATTCAATTGAAATAAAATTTGTTTTCTATTGAATTCATTTCGAAATCGTTTTATATTCAATTCATTTCGAAATCGTTTTATATTCAATTCATTTCGAAATCGTTTCATATTCAATTCATTTCGAAATCGCTTCATATTCAATTCATTTCGAAATCGCTTCATATTCAATTCATTTCGAAATCGTTTTGATATTCAATTCATTTCGAAATCGTTTTATATTCAGTTCATTTCGAAATCGTTTCATATTCAATTCATTTCGAAATCGTTTCATATTCAATTCATTTCGAAATCGTTTTATATTCAATTCATTTCGAAATCGTTTCATATTCAATTCATTTCGAAATCGCTTCATATTCAATTCATTTCGAAATCGCTTCATATTCAATTCATTTCGAAATCGCTTCATATTCAATTCATTTCGAAATCGTTTCATATTCAATTCATTTCGAAATCGTTTCATATTCAATTCATTTCGAAATCGTTTTATATTCAATTCATTTCGAAATCGTTTCATATTCAATTCATTTCGAAATATTCGATTAAGAAATCACTTTTCAATATTCATTTCAAAATGAGTAAAATCGATATAAATATCGTTCACGTCAAAATGGCGTCAATCTAATCAACACGGCTTCATGTATTTCTATTTTCTAATACTCTATTTCAAATATTTCTATTTCAAATATTTCTATTTTTAAAATATTTCGTTCAACACATGACTAATCTCAACGGATGAGTACTATCAACACATGAACCTTTATTTTATAATATTCTTTATTTTTCAAATTGGAATGAGGCCCAATCAATCACCATATAAAGTTAATTATATGGATTCCATACAACACATGTATATAATAGCAACGATAAATAATCAACCATCATCCAATCTGCACTACACTGTATAAGCATCAAATATAGATATCTAATGCTTATAACAGCCTGTCAATCAATCGATCGACATACAACTAATTATTGGGATTAGTGTATGCCGTATTTTATCCCAATACCCGTGTGGGGTTTCAAATCAACAAACATAGATTTTTATTTGTGCAATTGGGCGATGTGTAAAATTTATCGACCCAATCAATATCAGTCAAATCAGTGTATATAAACAAATCGGCCGATTTGTTTATAATTATTCATTTATTCACTTTCACGTTAAAAATTATATTTTTAACGATAAAATATTTTATTTTAACACATGAATTTCTATTCAGTTCGTTTATTCAATAAAATGATATTTTTATTTTTCTAACACATTTTAGGAAATTTCGGCAGCATAACGGCGCGATACTAGAAACGGGACGAGGCCTACCCTTATCCCTGGTCTAGTGAAGGCCCACGCCATTCACACATCAATCAAATCCATTCCATTTCACCAAACAATTCAATTCAAACCAAATAATCTAACCAACTACACAATCAAACAGTTAAACTAACAAGCCATCCATGGTCTGTGGATGACGGGTGTCGGGTGCTACTAAACACCGTCTGCATCCTAGTATATATATATAACTAGAAAAGAAATTGAAGAGTGAGAAATTCTCACCGATAGCTACCCTAACTCCACGACTCTTCATTTGGAGAAATCTTCGTCGTTCTCGCCTTTTTGTCATCTTCATTGCCCGTATTCTCTACATATGTAAAAATCGAATTTTTACTTTGCTATTCAATATATAAAAATCAAAATTTTTACTTTGCTATTCAGTATATAAAAATCGAATTTTTACTTCGCTATTCAATATATAAAAATCGAATTTTTACTATGCTATTCAATATATAAAAATCGAATTTTTCCTATCATACATAAAATAAAAATCATATTTTTATTACCTCCATAATATAAAAATCGTATTTTTAATTTGTTAAAAATCATACCTTTAAAGTGTTTAAAAATCTTAACTTCATATGAATAAGAATCTAAACTTTATACCGATAAAAATCTCGCCTTTTTACTTTATAAAAATCTGAACTTCCCATTTTAAAAAAATCAAATCTTCGTATAACTAAAAATCAAACTTTCCTTTTTATAAATCTGATTTAAAAACTGATTTGAAAACTGGATTTATATAAAACTGAATTTCTAAAGAAAAACTAATTTACTAAAGCTAAGGAATTATATATAAAGGAATTTAAAACTCACAGCATTGCTAGAAGGAGAGAGTGGCGAAGTAGAGGTCGAGGGGCGCGCTAGAGGTGGTCGAGGGATCACCAGCGGTCGACGGAGGCGGGTTGTGGGTCTTCAGGCGGCGGCGGTTGCTGAGAATCGGAGGGGTTCGATTTAGGGATTCCGAGGCTAAGGGGGGTGCTGTGTTCGAGGTAAGGAGGGAGCTCGCGAGAGGCTGAACGGAGAAGGAGGTGGGGGTAAGGGCGGAGCGGCGCGCGACGCCTGGAGGAGGGGTTCCGATGGCAGGGGGCGTCACTATTCAGATCGCGATTTTCAAATTTTTGTTTTTTTTATTTTCTTCTGTTACGATTGAAAACGAGAGCGGGGGCCAGAACAAATAAAGAGAGGGAAGGGGGTTTATTTTATTTTATTATATTTATTATTTTAATTGCAAAAAGTTGAATTTTACATATGACCTCTAAACGAGGCCCACCGCCTGTCGTCCATAGCGTATTACCCCCATTCCGAACACAATGGGATATGTACCGTAAGCTGATTCGACTGTTTCGATCAGTTTCCGTTGAAATCAACATATAACTCTATATATTGAATTTGAACGCGCATTTCAATTTAATGGGGTCACATACTAACTCTAAAAATTCCCGAAAAATATTTTCTACCTTCGTATTGACGATACGGTCCTAACAAAACTAGTTTCGTCGAATTCTGAGACCGTTTGAAAAATGGCCAATTTCCAGTCGATTAAAATCAACTAAAACTGGTCAAACGCGTTTTCCTTTTCCACGCTCACATATTGATTCGAAAAATTATGAAATTTAGAATCTAGCAATAATCTGACATCACGGACCCAACAAAAGTGGTTTCGTCGAAATCCGAGGTCGTTTGCAAAATTCCCATTTTTAAGGGCCTGAATTCTATAGCGACTATTCAGAATTTTCAACTGGACATATCTTTTGATCCCCGCTATGAAATTCTGATTTTTCGGATTCATTGGAAAGATATTATCAATTAGATCCTATTGTTTTTGGTTTCACTAAAATCCGGATTGTTTTGCACCCGGTACATTCAATTGAAGTTTGAAATCGAATTATCGAACTACCGCGCCATTTTCAATTCTATTTATAATTATATATAATTAATTATATTCTAACGACGACGCGTATAATATATAAATTCTAATTATATTCAAAATAAATTTCTTGTCGATTTTGTTTGAAATAATCTATTTTAAATATTCAAAATTTGCTAAAATAAAAAATTTAAACTCGCTCAGATTTTCCGGGTTATTACAATCTCCCCCACTTAAAACTTTTCGTCCCCGAAAAGGAACAAAGTCGAAAGTGGTTTGATTAATCAACTCTACGTTCGATCTGGCTTCCATTCTCCAACTTTTCAGTTTCTGAGAATTGTCAAATTTTCAAAAATTTGGCTAACACCCTAAATTTTCGAAAAATTTCGCCATAACTTCCCCTGCACCGGGAGCCACGGGAAAATCCCGAAATTGCCATATAGGCCTTCTGATCTCAAAAAGAAAAAGAAAAAGCCAAGCGACTAGCCAATAGGCTCATAAAATCATCATCACCCAAACAAAACAGTAAATTATAGTAAATATGTACCTATTTTTCGGGCAAACAAATTTTATTCTCTGCTCTAGCCTCCTTGCTATGACATGTTCAATGTAAGTATATGTATATGCAAGCAAATGCGACCAAAATTTCAATACAATTCAATATTTGATTCACTTAGGCATAATGGTTCAAAATTATCAAACAAATAAACAAACAACGCAAACATCAATCAATTAGTGAATTTAATGTTTCAAATTCATAAATTTTGATTCATATACTGAAAATCATGTTTTTGTTGCCAAATCACAACAATGAATTCTAGCTATATTAGTTTTGGTTCTCACACCAGTCTAATGGAAATATGTAGAAAATCACACCTTCGTCACACGAACACAAATTCTGATGATGATATATCAATCATCAGAATCATCTCCGGGTGTCTAGAATGTGATTGTATATCTATCCAGTATATTAAAACTTCGAATATACGTTCATGACGTGTATATGCAAAACCTTTATTTACTAGATTGTCCAAATTCAAAATAAATAAATAATCAAATACGTATAAAATGGTTTAAATTTCAAAACAAAATTGTTTTCATTTGAAAAATATACTCTTCACACTCGTTCTAGGATACTACTGATCCTATCTTTAACGAGTCATTCTAATTGGATATTACTAATCCAATATCTGTTGAATTCTTTCGTATGGTTCTAATGTGTCTTGTTCTCGAGCTCTGTAAACCAAAGCTCTGATACCAAATGTGACGGCAGGGAATTTCGCTCGATCCGAATTAGTCGTTAAACCGATCTAGATCGTTCGAAACCCCTGTTCGTTTGAGAACAGGACAAATCAGAACACAAACAGAAGAACATTTCATCGTTATTACAACAATTCCATCAGATACAAGAATATACAGAGTATAAATGAATAAATTACATTCGATAAATATCAGAGATTTAAATACAATACTGCAGCGGAAAAATAATACAAAGCACAACTGAAGGTGATATACGGATACAGAGCTTTCCGGATATCATTCCAGCTGTAAACCAGGATCCTTTGAATATAAATCTGCAAAACCAAACTACTAGCTGCCCGTGTGGAAAATAGGGGCACCCAGAGTTTAGGTTAAAACAATAAACTCCAGGTCAGTCATGTGACTGGTGTGAGAACTAAAATAGTTATTTAAAGCTTTATTTTAAAAGAGAGTAATTCAAGGGACCACGCCGTATAACACGGAACGGGTTTCCTCCCAAGAATACCAGTGCATAGAATAAACAACGCAATGCTTTTTCGAAAAATGAAGCCATTATAAGACCCAGGTCCCATCACACAATGCAACGCAAGCCAGAGGATAGGGTTTCCCTTATAATAGCCAAACATGCTTGATACGTTTAAAACAAATCATTTGATACTATAATAAGTGTATAGTGTCAAAACAATTTCAATCATAAATATAAATCATAGACGGCATAGCATCCCATGCTACTATGTCGCCATACTAGGCTCTACAAATAAAGCCGAAACATCTCGTATTGGAAATTGGATTTCCGTCATGAGCCGAGGCAAGGGGCAAGCTCCTCTCCGCGTTCGAGACACTCTAGCAAATGCCTCAGGGCTACGCACTCTGGGCAACCCTGGGATCCTCCAAGGCCGGTCCTCACTTACGTTAGAGGCTTAGTTATTCCTGAACACACGTTTCCCGGCCCTATAGGACCTATAATCGAGGCGCCTCGCATCCAAACCACAAAGGTGAAAAGTATATAAATGTCAGGGATAGTAGGTCACTGACACCACCCATAGCTAGAAAGAAACGTCGTGCACTCCTTGGGTCCTCATCCCTTTTTGACTCATACCGAGGTGTGAGGCTCGCAAATCCACGCTATACACAAAGCTACCACGTAGGTCGTGCTTTGATCATCAACCACAAGACTTTGCTTTTCAACAGAAGCCTTGATCCATGCAACTCAGCGTGCCACACAGACAATTCATGTCATGCGATTGATATTTATCGATATATAACCTCTAAGCTCGTACATCTCAGAGAAGGACGTTAAGCAAGAGAATAAATTCACCGCCGCCAAACAAATATATATTTAACAGAAATCAATCAACACAGAATAAAATCCAATGTCAGACACACAATCCATTTACAAGTTCTGTAACGACCCGCAAATCCGAGCTATCTGAGTTGACTAAATACACCACACGTCCAACCCAAATAACACAGAAATACGGCTCATTATTAGAAAGAAGTTAGAGGATGAGAAATAGAAAGAAAGAAATATTAGAATAGAAGAAAAACGAAGATCACAACTCACAGCGGAACGAAGAAAATATATTATATAACATAACTTTTGAAATACAAATCAGTAACTTTATATACATACCATCATCAGAGCACAATAGTCATTTCTAGAACAGTTATAAACACCTGTTTCCAGATACAAACAAGGTCCACAGCGGAATATATGATAGTCTATAGCTAACTGGTGAAGCCTCCTGCTTCCAGCTCCTTCAAGCGAATCTGTGAAATCCCGACTACTTGACTGCCCGTACAAATTTGGGCACCCAAGAGTTTAGGGAAAACAAAACAAAATAAACTCTGGGTCAGTCATGGGACTGGTGTGAGTAAACTCCAACCACTTGTTTAACGTTAAAAATCCTTTCAAAAGAAAAGATAATAGTAAGACCAGCCCACACATAAACACGGACGGTTTTTACCTTACTATAACCCAAAACACTTTGATACGAAAATCCAGTGATATTATAATAATGTCTACATCAAGTAAATAACCAAATAGCAGAACGCTTGCATCTCACGCTCCACATATATGGTATAAATCAAAAACCGCATGGCGCTTATTGGAGATTGGATTTCCAACATGACAAGGTATGGAACCACCTTCCGACTGTGTATCTCTAGAGAGGAATACACTGGGTTCAACAAGAACATCTTGTAACCCGGCCCACACATGACCGACCACTCATTTCGCTTAAGTGTATCGAATGTATATCACCAACGGTTGGACTCAAACCACCGTTTCCCGAATGGGCAGAATCGATAGATTTAGAAACAAAAGGAATTTCTCTAGATAGGTGATTATACACCCTAATGGGTGCGACCCACATAGCCATGCTGCCTGCCCGATTTTTGTCCTTTCCCGGTTGTTGAGGCCTGAGGCTACGAATACTTACCATTCATTGATAGCACAATCACTTTGAATGCCACATTGTTAGATCCGTTAATCACTAGTTGAGTTTGCACAAATATTCTGGATATTATGCTAAGGGATAAATCCGTTGCAACCATATATATTTATACAGACCAACCCTTTTGATCATTGAAAATACTTTGTCAGACATTCGTCCATTTATGTTCGTTCTGGGATTGAACGAAACCGAAGGCGCTATTTCTATTACTAGAAAACCCTTGCACTTTACTCCGTCTTCAATATATTCAGCATACTTGGTTCGCAACGCTTATGCCGATACGGAGTGGTTCTTCGGATAATAATCCAACCGGTCTCTCCATATTGACAACGATGGTCAAAAACTTTGATAGTCTGTGATTTAACTATCGAATAAAAACAAGTGTTCATCCAAACATATCAAACAAATCACTGGGCTCTTTAATTAATATTCATTAATTAAACCACTTCTCTATTTTCTCTATCAATATTTGTTAACCAAATATTTTCAATAATCATCTCGGCCTCTTATGCCATTTGGAAAACGTTTCCAATATTAACTTCTTTTATTTTCTATATATTAGAAAATGTCTCTATTTGCAATTGAAAACAATTCCAATCACTTATCTCTATCCCTTTTTGTTTACAACGTTCGATTTTTATATTCACCTATCTATCGAATTCAATACGTCGATACAATGATTTCAAATTATCAAAATATCTTAAAAATATTCTAACTTCTTAAATTTCCGGAAAATTTCGCCATAACCTCCCCTGTATCGGGAGCATCGGGAAATTTCAAATAGCTTTCCCGGTCCTTCTAATCTCAAAAAGAAAAAGAAGAAGCCAAGTGGCTAGCCGATACGGCGCATAAAATCTCATAGATGAATTAAACATGTACCTTTTTGTCGAGCCCATAAATTATATACTTTATATACTTCATATCAAACCTGCTTACACCTGTTCATCTGTTTTCAATTCAATTCAATACCATCTAATCGTTTGAATTTGGTTTCGCCATTTATTCTTTAATTAGTCATTTTGCCTATTTCACTTCTTTGTTGAACATAACATGTTCAAACAAAATATTTAATTAGCTTGCTCATAACCAAATTAATTTCAATTTCAATCCTAGTTTCCTGTTTGATTTCGAATATAAATTTTCAAATCGAATTCGCTTATTCAAAGCCCAATATCAATTCAAAATCCCATTTAACTAATTTCTATTCAAATTAGTTAGTTCTATTCAAAGTCAAAAATCTTATTTCTGTTTCAAAATCAAACTCATTACTTCACTTGAGTTCACATATAATTACAACTCAAAATCTGAAATTTCCTAAATAAAATTTCGAATTTTATTCGTTTAAAATCCTTTTATAAAACTAAATAAATCGTTATGGGTTTAAAACGATTTCGGCGCTGTTTTTCTGAAAATTTGATTTTGACATATCTCAAAATCTATACGACGAAATTCATATTTTTCTCTTTCATTAGAAAGCTATTATCAAATCGGTCCTGACGTTTCTTGTTTCAAAGAGATCCGACTCCAATTGAGTCCTGTATACTCGATTGAAGTTCAAATCGCTATTTTACGAACTGCAGCGCTGTGGCGAGTTCGTTTAATTATATTTATAAATATAAACGTTAAACTTCGTTTAAAATGAATTCAACTCCACTCAGACTTCATTTTCACTTTTATTTGAACTCTATATTCAAATTCAAATTTCACTTCTATTGAATCCTATATTCAAATTCCATATTTCAAATTCCGTTTGAATTATATAGCTAAATCCCATAGTTTAAAATTCCATTTGAATGCTATATTCAAATTCTATAATTTAAATTCCATTTGAATTCCTTTTTGAATTCTACATTCAAATTCCCTATTCAATTCTCTTCGAATTCAAATTCTATATTAATTCTATTTGAATTTCAAATATCCAAACTTCGATTCAATTCTATTTTGAGATTTCAAATATTCAACCCCTTTTTAATTCCATCATTCAAATTCTATTTAAATCCTCTTATTTGAATTCTATTTCAAATCTAGTTTCAAAACTTCATTTGAATTTCTATATCCAAATCTATTTTCAAAACTTCATTTGAATTTCTATATCCAAATCTATTTTCAAAACTTCATTTGAATTTCTATATTCAATCTCATAGATTAAATCCTATTTGAATTCAATTTGAATCTCTTATATTCAAATTTCATTTTCCATTTCCATTTGAATTCTAATATTTAAATTCATCTCCAGCCCCATTTGAATTCTAATATTCAAACTTTATTTTTTTACACCATTTGAATTACTTCACTCAAATCCATTTGAATTCCCTTGAATTCAAATTCCATTTCAAAACCATTTGGATTTCCTATTTTGAAATCCTATTTGAAATTCTATTTCCAATTCTACTTTGAAAAATCTTATTTTTCAAAGTTTGCTTCAAATTCTATTTTGAAATTCTACATTCAAATCTCTATTTGAACTTGTATTTGAATTTCTAATATTCAATCTCTTTTTAAAATTCAAATATTTAAATTCCTTTTCTAATTCTACTATTCAAATGTTATACTCAAATTTCATTTGAGTTATATATTTAAAAATTCCATTTCAAATCCTATTTTGAAATTTCATTTCAAAATTCCAATTTCGCACTTGTATTCCTATTTCTGAATTATCAAATGATAATTCTCTTCACTTCATTTATAACTTCGTTATAAAAGAACTATTTATAAACTTCGTTTAAAAAGAAACTACTTGTTTTATTTTTCAAAAACAAGTTTATATTTTTATTTCCGTTTAAAAATTCAAATTCTATTTAAAAATAGAATTTTTCCTTTTTAAATCTCAATATCCTTCCACGATATTTTAAATAAATTAACATTTAGCCCAGTGATATTTAAAACAATCAAACCATTCAAATTTCAATCATTTGATTTTTAACACATCATATATGAAAAAATATATGAAACCAAACAAACAACAAACAAACAGATAATATATTTTTGAGGAATCCAGTTGGATTCCTCCAACCTGTTTTCCTGCATCCACAGATGTTAGCACATAAATAATACCCATTCTGCTTCGTGGCAGAATATCGCGGTATAGAAGGTCATCCACTAATCATAGCGTGGGGCGTATAGGGTAATCATCCGCTATGAAACTGCGGGCATCCGCTAATGAGACTGCGGGAATCCAACCAATCAATCAACCCAATATATATATATAGCCTAAATAACTAATATATATAAAACAAGCAGAAACATTCAAACAAGCAACAAACAATTATTTTTAATGAATTAAAAATAATTCTAAAGGTGATTGAGATGTACTCACCGAGATTTTCCATTGTCGAATATCTTGTTTAATTCTGTCTCGTCAGCTATAAATTATTCGAACGAAATTTCCTGTATACGAATGATCATTTAATTCTTGTTTAAATGATTTAACTATTTTGATTTAAACTAACTAAATTAATTAATTAAATAAATAAATCCTATGAAATTTAAATTAAATAAAAACGTATATCTCACCGAATAAACAGTCTCCCTTCATTCTCGTCTGTTTCCAGTTCAAAACCCAGAACCTATTCCCTTTGGATTCCTTCCTGATGCTTGACTGTCCCTTAACACCTTCAACGGTCACCAGTCCACCCAGAGCCCCATCCTCCACTTGCCTTCTCTTGTTCGCGTTACTGTCAACTCCTCATACCCCAGAAAAACCCTATCGCGAAACCTAAATCACTATAAAACATCAACCCTATGACCGCCTTCACCTTCGAATGCTCAACAACTTCACAGCGCGCCTCTTCGTTGCTGACGAACTCGCGGTCTTCACTGCGATTCCTCTTCCACCGCGATTGTCCATCTAACTCCACTTCGATCCCTACTTGTGATGCTCGAGCTTCAGGCATCGTGACTTCCAATCGCGAACTCATCCCCAAACTCGCCTGTTTCGTGCGACAGTATCAGGCCCTCCCAACCTCAAATCGCGAGTGCCCTAGGATGGCGTCGAGCTTCAGGAGAATCACGTGATTTAGAATCACGATTCTAGGTTTCGAATTCCTTTTCATTTTTTTTTTAACGGAGGAATCGATTTTGCCATTTCGATTTAATCCTGAGGCCTTTGAATTTGTGAGTAGGTTTGAGGTATGAAAATACAAAGGCTCGACTCCTTAAATATATAGCTGTGAAGGGAAAACAAACGTACAGGTTGCCATTAAGTTCACTTTGCTTTGTCTTGAAGATGAGCGACAAAATTGTCGGCTCGAGCAAGAAAATAGATCAGCGTGAAAAGAATAGGTTGGCTTATGAAAAGTAGGGTGGCTATTGATTTGATTTTTATTTTAATAAAAATCTAAAATATCTCACGGTCCCTTGTTTAAAATCCTGAACCGTTGTTCTAACTTAACGACCGATGTTTTCAGATTATAACGTTATTTTGAATTCAACGAAATATACTGTATAATTTAATTTGAGCATTAAAAATAACATATTAAATTGATATAATATGATTTAAATTCAAAACAAATAAAATAAATAAATTACTATTATTATCTTTCAAATTCAATTAAAATTCATATTAACCATTTGAATCACTCAGAATCCATTATAAATTCAAATTGAATTATTTCAGTTCTCGTATTTCGAAAATTATATATATACGGAATAAATCATATATTGATCACTAATTGGTAATTCAGTATAAAAATTCTTTTATATTACTAATTCAATATTTAAAAACCATACTAAATATTTAAATAAAATCGATCAAAATCCGGGTCGTTACATTCTTCCCCCCTTAAAATAATTTCGTCCTCGAAATTGCTAAAGTAGGAACATGGTACAAACCTATTACTTTTCAAAACTCCTTTACGTTGAAACTCATCTCCTTACATTTCAACATATTTAATTCCACCAAAACTTTTGGTCTTCCTTCATTTAATTTGAATGATCTACGATCAATCCATTCATATCCAATCTATGTTCTATTAACTAACTCAAATTGATTCTAGTCAATTGATTCACCCTGAACTATTTAACTTGCTTAAGTTAAATTTTAATTCCAGAATCCAAATCCCAGAATTTTCATTTCAAATCCTTTTGAAATCACTTAAATATATACATGTATATATTTTCATTTCAAATTCAAAACATTTGAATATTCAAACCAATTTGTTTTCTTTCAAACAAATTTCCATCAAAACTTTTTCTAAGGTAGCCATTCATCACTTGGAAACTCGGAAATGAACACTGATGATGTTGCAATCATCATCAGAATTATTTCCCAGCCATTGAAGTGAGTTCAGTGCTTTATTATTTCAAAATCCATCTAAAATGATTTTCTTTCAAATCTTTCTAAAACAAATCTATATTACTTTGAAAAATATTTGTCAACTTCCCAGGATTTTTGAATTCTTAATTCTGGTTTGAATTTAATTCTAATTCATTTAATTTCATATACAAATTTTATTTGGTCCTATATAACCATTCTAATTATATAATCTCATTTGATTATAAAATCAACTTCCAACACATCCATATAATAATTCTAGAAAATTATTCTTTCTATATCAAAATAGAAATTTTGGGTAAAATTATTTCATTTACCTACTTAAAAACAATATTATGTCGATTCTTCTGTCCAAGTGTTTACAAACTCCTATCGACGTCGTGGCGTCCCACGATTCGACCAGAATTCATAAATTACCCACAGACAAGCCAACACAATATAAAACAATTTTTATATTAATAACAAATACGCGCTCTCGTATTATACACTCAACTCATTCTAGGGCACTGCTGACCCTATCTCTAATGAGCACATTTCACACAAGCCTAGGTATTCGCTCAACCTAAGCTCTGATACCAACTGTAACGACCCGCAAATCCGAGCTATCTGAGTTGACTAAATACACCACACGTCCAACCCAAATAACACAGAAATACGGCTCATTATTAGAAAGAAGTTAGAGGATGAGAAATAGAAAGAAAGAAATATTAGAATAGAAGAAAAACGAAGATCACAACTCACAGCGGAACGAAGAAAATATATTATATAACATAACTTTTGAAATACAAATCAGTAACTTTATATACATACCATCATCAGAGCACAACAGTCATTTCTGGAACAGTTATAAACACCTGTTTCCAGATACAAACAAGGTCCACAGCGGAATATATGATAGTCTATAGCTAACTGGTGAAGCCTCCTGCTTCCAGCTCCTTCAAGTGAATCTGTGAAATCCCGACTACTTGACTGCCCGTACAAATTTGGGCACCCAAGAGTTTAGGGAAAACAAAACAAAATAAACTCTGGGTCAGTCATGGGACTGGTGTGAGTAAACTCCAACCACTTGTTTAACTTTAAAAATCCTTTCAAAAGAAAAGATAATAGTAAGACCAGCCCACACATAAACACGGACGATTTTTACCTTACTATAACCCAAAACACTTTGATACGAAAATCCAGTGATATTATAATAATGTCTACATCAAGTAAATAACCAAATAGCAGAACGCTTGCATCTCACGCTCCACATATATGGTATAAATCAAAAACCGCATGGCGCTTATTGGAGATTGGATTTCCAACATGACAAGGTATGGAACCACCTTCCGACTGTGTATCTCTAGAGAGGAATACACTGGGTTCAACAAGAACATCTTGTAACCCGGCCCACACATGACCGACCACTCATTTCGCTTGAGTGTATCGAATGTATATCACCAACGGTTGGACTCAAACCACCATTTCCCGAATGGGCAGAATCGATAGATTTAGAAACAAAAGGAATTTCTCTAGATAGGTGATTATACACCCTAATGGGTGCGACCCACATAGCCATGCTGCCTGCCCGATTTTTGTCCTTTCCCGGTTGTTGAGGCCTGAGGCTACAAATACTTACCATTCATTGATAGCACAATCACTTTGAATGCCACATTGTCAGTTCCGTTAATCACTAGTTGAGTTTGCACAAATATTCTGGATATTATGCTAAGGGATAAATCCGTTGCAACCATATATATTTATACAGACCAACCCTTTTGATCATTGGAAATACTTTGTCAGACATTCGTCCATTTATGTTCGTTCTGGGATTGAACGAAACCGAAGGCTCTATTTCTATTACTAGAAAAGCCCTTGCACTTTACTCCGTCTTCAATATATTCAGCATACTTGGTTCGCAACGCTTATGCCGATACGGAGTGGTTCTTCGGATAATAATCCAACCGGTCTCTCCATATTGACAACGATGGTCAAAAACTTCGATAGTCTGTGATTTAACTATCGAATAAAAACAAGTGTTCATCCAAACATATCAAACAAATCACTGGGCTCTTTAATTAATATTCATTAATTAAACCACTTCTCTATTTTCTCTATCAATATTTGTTAACCAAATATTTTCAATAATCATCTCGGCCTCTTATGCCATTTGGAAAACGTTTCCAATATTAACTTCTTTTATTTTCTATATATTAGAAAATGTCTCTATTTGCAATTGAAAACAATTCCAATCACTTATCTCTATCCCTTTTTGTTTACAACGTTCGATTTTTATATTCACCTATCTATCGAATTCAATACGTCGATACAATGATTTCAAATTATCAAAATATCTTAAAAATATTCTAACTTCTTAAATTTCCGGAAAAATTCGCCATAACCTCCCCTGTATCGGGAGCATCGGGAAATTTCAAATAGCTTTCCCGGTCCTTCTAATCTCAAAAAGAAAAAGAAAAAGCCAAGCAGCTAGCCGATACGGCGCATAAAATCTCATAGATGAATTAAACATGTACCTTTTTGTCGAGCCCATAAATTATATACTTTATATACTTCATATCAAACCTGCTTACACCTGTTCATCTGTTTTCAATTCAATTCAATACCATCTAATCGTTTGAATTTGGTTTCGCCATTTATTCTTTAATTAGTCATTTTGCCTATTTCACTTCTTTGTTGAACATAACATGTTCAAACAAAATATTTAATTAGCTTGCTCATAACCAAGTTAATTTCAATTTCAATCCTAGTTTCCTGTTTGATTTCGAATATAAATTTTCAAATCGAATTCGCTTATTCAAAGCCCAATATCAATTCAAAATCCAATTTAACTAATTTCTATTCAAATTAGTTAGTTCTATTCAAAGTCAAAAATCTTATTTCTGTTTCAAAATCAAACTCATTACTTCACTTGAGTTCACATATAATTACAACTCAAAATCTGAAATTTCCTAAATAAAATTTCGAATTTTATTCGTTTAAAATCCTTTTATAAAACTAAATAAATCGTTGTGGGTTTAAAACGATTTCGGCGCTGTTTTTCTGAAAATTTGATTTTGATATATCTCAAAATCTATACGACGAAATTCATATTTTTCTCTTTCATTAGAAAGCTATTATCAAATCGGTCCTGACGTTTCTTGTTTCAAAGAGATCCGACTCCAATTGAGTCCTGTATACTCGATTGAAGTTCAAATCGCTATTTTACGAACTGCAGCGCTGTGGTGAGTTCGTTTAATTATATTTATAAATATAAACGTTAAACTTCGTTTAAAATGAATTCAACTCCACTCAAACTTCACTTTCACTTTTATTTGAACTCTATATTCAAATTCAAATTTCACTTCTATTGAATCCTATATTCAAATTCCATATTTCAAATTTCGTTTGAATTATATAGCTAAATCCCATAGTTTAAAATTCCATTTGAATGCTATATTCAAATTCTATAATTTAAATTCCATTTGAATTCCTTTTTGAATTCTACATTCAAATTCCCTATTCAATTCTCTTCGAATTCAAATTCTATATTTATTCTATTTGAATTTCAAATATCCAAACTCCGATTCAATTCTATTTTGAGATTTCAAATATTCAACCCCTTTTTAATTCTATCATTCAAATTCTATTTAAATCCTCTTATTTGAATTCTATTTCAAATCTAGTTTCAAAACTTCATTTGAATTTCTATATCCAAATCTATTTTCAAAACTTCATTTGAATTTCTATATCCAAATCTATTTTCAAAACTTCATTTGAATTTCTATATTCAATCTCATAGATTAAATCCTATTTGAATTCAATTTGAATCTCTTATATTCAAATTTCATTTTCCATTTCCATTTGAATTCTAATATTCAAATTCATCTCCAGCCCCATTTGAATTCTAATATTCAAACTTTATTTTTTTACACCATTTGAATTACTTCACTCAAATCCATTTGAATTCCCTTGAATTCAAATTCCATTTCAAAACCATTTGGATTTCCTATTTTGAAATCCTATTTGAAATTCTATTTCCAATTCTACTTTGAAAAATCTTATTTTTCAAAGTTTGCTTCAAATTCTATTTTGAAATTCTACATTCAAATCTCTATTTGAACTTCTATTTGAATTTCTAATATTCAATCTCTTTTTAAAATTCAAATATTTAAATTCCTTTTCTAATTCTACTATTCAAATGTTATACTCAAATTTCATTTGAGTTATATATTTAAAAATTCCATTTCAAATCCTATTTTGAAATTTCATTTCAAAATTCCAATTTCGCACTTGTATTCCTATTTTTGAATTATCAAATGATAATTCTCTTCACTTCATTTATAACTTCGTTATAAAAGAACTGTTTATAAACTTCGTTTAAAAAGAAACTACTTGTTTTATTTTTCAAAAACAAGTTTATATTTTTATTTCCGTTTAAAAATTCAAATTCTATTTAAAAATAAAATTTTTCCTTTTTAAATCTCAATATCCTTCCACGATATTTTAAATAAATTAACATTTAGCCCAGTGATATTTAAAACAATCAAACCATTCAAATTTCAATCATTTGATTTTTAACACATCATATATGAAAAAATATATGAAACCAAACAAACAACAAACAAACAGATAATATATTTTTGAGGAATCCAGTTGGATTCCTCCAACCTGTTTTCCTGCATCCACAGATGTTAGCACATAAATAATACCCATTTTTCTTCGTGGCAGAATATCGCGGTATAGAAGGTCATCCACTAATCATAGCGTGGGGCGTATAGGGTAATCATCCGCTATGAAACTGCGGGCATCCGCTAATGAGACTGCGGGAATCCAACCAATCAATCAACCCAATATATATATATAGCCTAAATAACTAATATATATAAAACAAGCAGAAACATTCAAACAAGCAACAAACAATTATTTTTAATGAATTAAAAATAATTCTAAAGGTGATTGAGATGTACTCACCGAGATTTTCCATTGTCGAATATCTTGTTTAATTCTGTCTCGTCAGCTATAAATTATTCGAACGAAATTTCCTGTATACGAATGATCATTTAATTCTTGTTTAAATGATTTAACTATTTTGATTTAAACTAACTAAATTAATTAATTAAATAAATAAATCCTATGAAATTTAAATTAAATAAAAACGTATATCTCACCGAATAAACAGTCTCCCTTCATTCTCGTCTGTTTCCAGTTCAAAACCCAGAACCTATTCCCTTTGGATTCCTTCCTGATGCTTGACTGTCCCTTAACACCTTCAACGGTCACCAGTCCACCCAGAGCCCCATCCTCCACTTGCCTTCTCTTGTTCGCGTTACTGTCAACTCCTCATACCCCAGAAAAACCCTATCGCGAAACCTAAATCACTATAAAACATCAACCCTATGACCGCCTTCACCTTCGAATGCTCAACAACTTCACAGCGCGCCTCTTCGTTGCTGACGAACTCGCGGTCTTCACTGCGATTCCTCTTCCACCGCGACTGTCCATCTAACTCCACTTCGATCCCTACTTGTGATGCTCGAGCTTCAGGCATCGTGACTTCCAATCGCGAACTCATCCCCAAACTCGCCTGTTTCGTGCGACAGTATCAGGCCCTCCCAACCTCAAATCGCGAGCGCCCTAGGATGGCGTCGAGCTTCAGGAGAATCACGTGATTTAGAATCACGATTCTAGGTTTCGAATTCCTTTTCATTTTTTTTTTAACGGAGGAATCGATTTTGCCATTTCGATTTAATCCTGAGGCCTTTGAATTTGTGAGTAGGTTTGAGGTATGAAAATACAAAGGCTCGACTCCTTAAATATATAGCTGTGAAGGGAAAACAAACGTACAGGTTGCCATTAAGTTCACTTTGCTTTGTCTTGAAGATGAGCGACAAAATTGTCGGCTCGAGCAAGAAAATAGATCAGCGTGAAAAGAATAGGTTGGCTTATGAAAAGTAGGGTGGCTATTGATTTGATTTTTATTTTAATAAAAATCTAAAATATCTCACGGTCCCTTGTTTAAAATCCTGAACCGTTGTTCTAACTTAACGACCGATGTTTTCAGATTATAACGTTATTTTGAATTCAACGAAATATACTGTATAATTTAATTCGAACATTAAAAATAACATATTAAATTGATATAATATGATTTAAATTCAAAACAAATAAAAAAAATAAATTACTATTATTATCTTTCAAATTCAATTAAAATTCATATTAACCATTTGAATCACTCAGAATCCATTATAAATTCAAATTGAATTATTTCAGTTCTCGTATTTCGAAAATTATATATATACGGAATAAATCATATATTGATCACTAGTTGGTAATTCAGTATAAAAATTCTTTTATATTACTAATTCAATATTTAAAAACCATACTAAATATTTAAATAAAATCGATCAAAATCCGGGTCGTTACATTCTTCCCCCCTTAAAATAATTTCGTCCTCGAAATTGCTAAAGTAGGAACATGGTACAAACCTATTACTTTTCAAAACTCCTTTACATTGAAACTCATCTCCTTACATTTCAACATATTTAATTCCACCAAAACTTTTGGTCTTCCTTCATTTAATTTGAATGATCTACGATCAATCCATTCATATCCAATCTATGTTCTATTAACTAACTCAAATTGATTCTAGTCAATTGATTCACCCTGAACTATTTAACTTGCTTAAGTTAAATTTTAATTCCAGAATCCAAATCCCAGGATTTTCATTTAAAATCCTTTTGAAATCACTTAAATTTATACATGTATATATTTTCATTTCAAATTCAAAACATTTGAATATTCAAACCAATTTGTTTTCTTTCAAACAAATTTCCATCAAAACTTTTTCTAAGGCAGCCATTCATCACTTAGAAACTCGGAAATGAACACTGATGATGTTGCAATCATCATCAGAATTATTTCCCAGCCATTGAAGTGAGTTCAGTGCTTTATTATTTCAAAATCCATCTAAAATGATTTTCTTTCAAATCTTTCTAAAACAAATCTATATTACTTTGAAAAATATTTGTCAACTTCCCAGGATTTTTGAATTCTTAATTCTGGTTTGAATTTAATTCTAATTCATTTAATTTCATATACAAGTTTTATTTGGTCCTATATAACCATTCTAATTATATCATCTCATTTGATTATAAAATCAACATCCAACACATCCATATAATAATTCTAGAAAATTATTCTTTCTATATCAAAATAGAAATTTTGGGTAAAATTATTTCATTTACCTACTTAAAAACAATATTATGTCGATTCTTCTGTCCAAGTGTTTACAAACTCCTATCGACGTCGTGGCGTCCCACGATTCGACCAGAATTCATAAATTACCCACAGACAAGCCAACACAATATAAAGCAATTTTTATATTAATAACAAATACGCGCTCTCGTATTATACACTCAACTCATTCTAGGGCACTGCTGACCCTATCTCCAATGAGCACATTTCACACAAGCCTAGGTGTTCGCTCAACCTAAGCTTTGATACCAAATGTAACGACCCGCAAATCCGAGCTATCTGAGTTGACTAAATACACCACACGTCCAACCCAAATAACACAGAAATACGGCTCATTATTAGAAAGAAGTTAGAGGATGAGAAATAGAAAGAAAGAAATATTAGAATAGAAGAAAAATGAAGATCACAACTCACAGCGGAACGAAGAAAATATATTATATAACATAACTTTTGAAATACAAATCAGTAACTTTATATACATACCATCATCAGAGCACAACAGTCATTTCTGGAACAGTTATAAACACCTGTTTCCAGATACAAACAAGGTCCACAGCGGAATATATGATAGTCTATAGCTAATTGGTGAAGCCTCCTGCTTCCAGCTCCTTCAAGTGAATCTATGAAATCCCGACTACTTGACTGCCCGTACAAATTTGGGCACCCAAGAGTTTAGGGAAAACAAAACAAAATAAACTCTGGGTCAGTCATGGGACTGGTGTGAGTAAACTCCAACCACTTGTTTAACTTTAAAAATCCTTTCAAAAGAAAAGATAATAGTAAGACCAGCCCACACATAAACACGGACGATTTTTACCTTACTATAACCCAAAACACTTTGATACGAAAATCCAGTGATATTATAATAATGTCTACATCAAGTAAATAACCAAATAGCAGAACGCTTGCATCTCACGCTCCACATATATGGTATAAATCAAAAACCGCATGGCGCTTATTGGAAATTGGATTTCCAACATGACAAGGTATGGAACCACCTTCCGACTGTGTTTCTCTAGAGAGGAATACACTGGGTTCAACAAGAACATCTTGTAACCCGGCCCACACATGACCGACCACTCATTTCGCTTGAGTGTATCGAATGTATATCACCAACGGTTGGACTCAAACCACCATTTCCCGAATGGGCAGAATCGATAGATTTAGAAACAAAAGGAATTTCTCTAGATAGGTGATTATACACCCTAATGGGTGCGACCCACATAGCCATGCTGCCTGCCCGATTTTTGTCCTTTCCCGGTTGTTGAGGCCTGAGGCTACGAATACTTACCATTCATTGATAGCACAATCACTTTGAATGCCACATTGTCAGATCCGTTAATCACTAGTTGAGTTTGCACAAATATTCTGGATATTATGCTAAGGGATAAATCCGTTGCAACCATATATATTTATACAGACCAACCCTTTTGATCATTAGAAATACTTTGTCAGACATTCGTCCATTTATGTTCGTTCTGGGATTGAACGAAACCGAAGGCACTATTTCTATTACTAGAAAAGCCCTTGCACTTTACTCCGTCTTCAATATATTCAGCATACTTGGTTCGCAACGCTTATGCCGATACGAAGTGGTTCTTCGGATAATAATCCAACCGGTCTCTCCATATTGACAACGATGGTCAAAAACTTCGATAGTCTGTGATTTAACTATCGAATAAAAACAAGTGTTCATCCAAACATATCAAACAAATCACTGGGCTCTTTAATTAATATTCATTAATTAAACCACTTCTCTATTTTCTCTATCAATATTTGTTAATCAAATATTTTCAATAATCATCTCGGCCTCTTATGCCATTTGGAAAACGTTTCCAATATTAACTTCTTTTATTTTCTATATATTAGAAAATGTCTCTATTTGCAATTGAAAACAATTCCAATCACTTATCTCTATCCCTTTTTGTTTACAACGTTCGATTTTTATATTCACCTATCTATCGAATTCAATACGTCGATACAATGATTTCAAATTATCAAAATATCTTAAAAATATTCTAACTTCTTAAATTTCCGGAAAAATTCGCCATAACCTCCCCTGTATCGGGAGCATCGGGAAATTTCAAATAGCTTTCCCGGTCCTTCTAATCTCAAAAAGAAAAAGAAGAAGCCAAGCGGCTAGCCGATACGGCGCATAAAATCTCATAGATGAATTAAACATGTACCTTTTTGTCGAGCCCATAAATTATATACTTTATATACTTCATATCAAACCTGCTTACACCTGTTCATCTGTTTTCAATTCAATTCAATACCATCTAATCGTTTGAATTTGGTTTCGCCATTTATTCTTTAATTAGTCATTTTGCCTATTTCACTTCTTTGTTGAACATAACATGTTCAAACAAAATATTTAATTAGCTTGCTCATAACCAAATTAATTTCAATTTCAATCCTAGTTTCCTGTTTGATTTCGAATATAAATTTTCAAATCGAATTCGATTATTCAAAGCCCAATATCAATTCAAAATCCCATTTAACTAATTTCTATTCAAATTAGTTAGTTCTATTCAAAGTCAAAAATCTTATTTCTGTTTCAAAATCAAACTCATTACTTCACTTGAGTTCACATATAATTACAACTCAAAATCTGAAATTTCCTAAATAAAATTTCGAATTTTATTCGTTTAAAATCCTTTTATAAAACTAAATAAATCGTTATGGGTTTAAAACGATTTCGGCGCTGTTTTTCTGAAAATTTGATTTTGACATATCTCAAAATCTATACGACGAAATTCATATTTTTCTCTTTCATTAGAAAGCTATTATCAAATCGGTCCTGACGTTTCTTGTTTCAAAGAGATCCGACTCCAATTGAGTCCTGTATACTCGATTGAAGTTCAAATCGCTATTTTACGAACTGCAGCGCTGTGGCGAGTTCGTTTAATTATATTTATAAATATAAACGTTAAACTTCGTTTAAAATGAATTCAACTCCACTCAAACTTCATTTTCACTTTTATTTGAACTCTATATTCAAATTCAAATTTCACTTCTATTGAATCCTATATTCAAATTCCATATTTCAAATTCCGTTTGAATTATATAGCTAAATCCCATAGTTTAAAATTCCATTTGAATGCTATATTCAAATTCTATAATTTAAATTCCATTTGAATTCCTTTTTGAATTCTACATTCAAATTCCCTATTCAATTCTCTTCGAATTCAAATTCTATATTTATTCTATTTGAATTTCAAATATCCAAACTCCGATTCAATTCTATTTTGAGATTTCAAATATTCAACCCCTTTTTAATTCTATCATTCAAATTCTATTTAAATCCTCTTATTTGAATTCTATTTCAAATCTATTTTCAAAACTTCATTTGAATTTCTATATCCAAATCTATTTTCAAAACTTCATTTGAATTTCTATATTCAATCTCATAGATTAAATCCTATTTGAATTCAATTTGAATCTCTTATATTCAAATTTCATTTTCCATTTCCATTTGAATTCTAATATTCAAATTCATCTCCAGCCCCATTTGAATTCTAATATTCAAACTTTATTTTTTTACACCATTTGAATTACTTCACTCAAATCCATTTGAATTCCCTTGAATTCAAATTCCATTTCAAAACCATTTGGATTTCCTATTTTGAAATCCTATTTGAAATTCTATTTCCAATTCTACTTTGAAAAATCTTATTTTTCAAAGTTTGCTTCAAATTCTATTTTGAAATTCAACATTCAAATCTCTATTTGAACTTCTATTTGAATTTCTAATATTCAATCTCTTTTTAAAATTCAAATATTTAAATTCCTTTTCTAATTCTACTATTCAAATGTTATACTCAAATTTCATTTGAGTTATATATTTAAAAATTCCATTTCAAATCCTATTTTGAAATTTCATTTCAAAATTCCAATTTCGCACTTGTATTCCTATTTCTGAATTATCAAATGATAATTCTCTTCACTTCATTTATAACTTCGTTATAAAAGAACTATTTATAAACTTCGTTTAAAAAGAAACTACTTGTTTTATTTTTCAAAAACAAGTTTATATTTTTATTTCCGTTTAAAAATTCAAATTCTATTTAAAAATAGAATTTTTCCTTTTTAAATCTCAATATCCTTCCACGATATTTTAAATAAATTAACATTTAGCCCAGTGATATTTAAAACAATCAAACCATTCAAATTTCAATCATTTGATTTTTAACACATCATATATGAAAAAATATATGAAACCAAACAAACAACAAACAAACAGATAATATATTTTTGAGGAATCCAGTTGGATTCCTCCAACCTGTTTTCCTGCATCCACAGATGTTAGCACATAAATAATACCCATTCTGCTTCGTGGCAGAATATCGCGGTATAGAAGGTCATCCACTAATCATAGCGTGGGGCGTATAGGGTAATCATCCGCTATGAAACTGCGGGCATCCGCTAATGAGACTGTGGGAATCCAACCAATCAATCAACCCAATATATATATATATAGCCTAAATAACTAATATATATAAAACAAGCAGAAACATTCAAACAAGCAACAAACAATTATTTTTAATGAATTAAAAATAATTCTAAAGGTGATTGAGATGTACTCACCGAGATTTTCCATTGTCGAATATCTTGTTTAATTCTGTCTCGTCAGCTATAAATTATTCGAACGAAATTTCCTGTATACGAATGATCATTTAATTCTTGTTTAAATGATTTAACTATTTTGATTTAAACTAACTAAATTAATTAATTAAATAAATAAATCCTATGAAATTTAAATTAAATAAAAACGTATATCTCACCGAATAAACAGTCTCCCTTCATTCTCGTCTGTTTCCAGTTCAAAACCCAGAACCTATTCCCTTTGGATTCCTTCCTGATGCTTGACTGTCCCTTAACACCTTCAACGGTCACCAGTCCACCCAGAGCCCCATCCTCCACTTGCCTTCTCTTGTTCACGTTACTGTCAACTCCTCATACCCCAGAAAAACCCTATCGCGAAACCTAAATCACTATAAAACATCAACCCTATGACCGCCTTCACCTTCGAATGCTCAACAACTTCACAGCGCGCCTCTTCGTTGCTGACGAACTCGCGGTCTTCACTGCGATTCCTCTTCCACCGCGACTGCCCATCTAACTCCACTTCGATCCCTACTTGTGATGCTCGAGCTTCAGGCATCGTGACTTCCAATCGCGAACTCATCCCCAAACTCGCCTGTTTCGTGCGACAGTATCAGGCCCTCCCAACCTCAAATCGCGAGCGCCCTAGGATGGCGTCGAGCTTCAGGAGAATCACGTGATTTAGGATCACGATTCTAGGTTTCGAATTCCTTTTCATTTATTTTTTTAACGGAGGAATCGATTTTGCCATTTCGATTTAATCCTGAGGCCCTTGAATTTGTGAGTAGGTTTGAGGTATGAAAATACAAAGGCTCGACTCCTTAAATATATAGCTGTGAAGGGAAAACAAACGTACAGGTTGCCATTAAGTTCACTTTGCTTTGTCTTGAAGATGAGCGACAAAATTGTCGGCTCGAGCAAGAAAATAGATCAGCGTGAAAAGAATAGGTTGGCTTATGAAAAGTAGGGTGGCTATTGATTTGATTTTTATTTTAATAAAAATCTAAAATATCTCACGGTCCCTTGTTTAAAATCCTGAACCGTTGTTCTAACTTAACGACCGATGTTTTCAGATTATAACGTTATTTTGAATTCAACGAAATATACTTAATTCGAACATTAAAAATAACATATTAAATTGATATAATATGATTTAAATTCAAAACAAATAAAAAAAATTACTATTATTATCTTTCAAATTCAATTAAAATTCATATTAACCATTTGAATCACTCAGAATCCATTATAAATTCAAATTGAATTATTTCAGTTCTCGTATTTCGAAAATTATATATATACGGAATAAATCATATATTGATCACTAGTTGGTAATTCAGTATAAAAATTCTTTTATATTACTAATTCAATATTTAAAAACCATACTAAATATTTAAATAAAATCGATCAAAATCCGGGTCGTTACAAGTTCGTTCTGGGTCTCAACGAAACCGGAGGCACTTTCCTCGCATATCCATCGAAATTCAAGTATGTCTGGACGACCACCAACTGATTCCCTCATCTTAGGTGTACAGCCCAATCAAGATCATCAGTAATCACCCAAACGATGTGAAGACTTCCGGTCTTCAACCACCGTCTTCATCTTCGACATATCGTCGAATCGGTTATTCAAAATGGGTATAAACACGGCCTTTCAGAACAACCCGCGTATATTATAAACAAATGTTACGTAAACACAACATACGCCTCATTTCAATTCAGAATATTCTTTTATTCACAAAATCACATTCTTAGGGAAAGGTTCCCATTAATTTTATCCAAGATAAATTCTTTAAAATTTATTCTTTAATCTTCCTTTGGATGTCATTTCAAACCAAATTATGGTTTTCCAAACTAGTCGGGATTAAAGAACCACACCGAAGTAATTATTTATTTTATTTCCCAATCCCAACCTATTCATCCCATGAAGCAAAACTGGTAATACTCCACATCTAACGCCACAGTGTTATCGGTAATATTAATTACCACTTCACGTTCAAATCTGATTAAAGATTTAACTATCGCTTTGGAGCAAAACTGGTAATACTCCATTCTCGCTCACTTTCTATATTTGATAATTTAAATTATCAATTCACATTTCAATCTAATTACAGATTCATTAAAACTCCTTTTACTGGGTTAAAGAACTAATGTCATTTAAAACACAGTTCACGATAAACCCAAATCACATTCTATTTATTATCGGGTTAAAGAATAAGTGTTATTTAAAACACAGTTCACGATAAACCCAAATCACATTCTATTTATTATCGGGTTAAAGAATAAGTGTTATTTAAAACACCCTTCACGATAAACCCACTAATCGATTCTATTTAAAACCCATTTCAAATCCAATTTATTTATTTAAAAACAAATGGGTTGTTATTTTAGTTCTAAACTAGTTCATTTCGATAAAAATCTATTTTTATCTTTTCAAATATGTAGTTTTTCATCCCAATTTTTCACAAATCATTTCTTATGATTTTACACAAATTATTACTATTTTTAATAATTTTAACAAGGCCCGTACAGTCGATTTCCATCAACGGCCATCGAACTGCACTTACAGCGACCTTTTTTGAATTTGGTTTGGACGTATCTCCAAATCCAACCGTTAGATTTTGAATTTCTAATATTCGTTAGAAAGCTCTTTTCGATACGAACCCAATGGTTCCGGTTTTAGGAGAATCCGACGGTCGGATCTCCCTTAATGTCCGTTTGAAATAAATGGTCGAAATTCGCGAACTACCGCGGCGCGGCGCGTTCTATTCAGGCCATTATATTATATAGATAATATATATAATATATATTTCGTCGATTTCTATTTAAAACGAATTATATAGATAGTTTTGAATTCGTTCCAAAAACAATTTCAACCTTTATTTCAGATTCAAATCAAAATTGAATTTCCTATTATAAATCCTTTTTACTTTCATTTCTATTTGATTTCAATTCAAATCGATTTTAATTCGATTCGAATTCATTTCGTTTTCTATTCAATTTAAATTCAATTCATTATATATTCAATTGAAATCAAATTTGTTTTCTATTTAATTCAATTCGAAATCGTTTTATATTCAATTCATTTCGAAATCGTTTTATATTCAATTCATTTCGAAATCGTTTCTTATTCAATTAATTTCGAAATCGCTTCATATTCAATTCATTTCGAAATCGTTTTATATTCAATTCATTTCGAAATCGTTTCATATTCAATTCATTTAGAAATCATTTTATATTCAATTCATTTCGAAATCGTTTTATATTCAATTCATTTCGAAATCGTTTTATATTCAATTCATTTCGAAATCGTTTTATATTCAATTCATTTCGAAATCGTTTCATATTCAATTCATTTCGAAATCGCTTCATATTTAATTCATTTCGAAATCGCTTTATATTCAATTCATTTCGAAATCGCTTCATATTCAATTCATTTCGAAATCGCTTCATATTCAATTCATTTCAAAATCGCTTTATATTCAATTCATTTCGAAATCGTTTTCTATTCAATTCATTTCGAAATCGTTTTATATTCAATTCATTTCAAAAACGTTTTATATTCAATTCATTTCGAAATGGTTTTATATTCAATTCATTTCGAAATCGTTTCATATTCAATTCATTTCGAAATCGTTTCATATTCAATTCATTTCGAAATATTTGATTACGAAATCACTTTTCAATATTCATTTCAAAATGAGTAAAATCGATATAAATATCGTTCACGTCAAAATGGCATCAATCTAATCAACACTGCTTCACGTATTTCTATTTTCTAATACTCTATTTCAAATATTTCTATTTCAAATATTTCGTTCAACACATGACTAATCTCAACGGATGAGTACTGTCAACACATGAACCTTTATTTTATAATATTCTTTATTTTTCAAATTGGAATGAGGCCCAATCAATCACCATATAAAGTTAATTATATGGATTCCATACAACACATGTATATAATAGCAACGATAAATAATCAACCATCATCCAATGTGCACTACACTGTATAAGCATCAAATATAGATATCTAACGCTTATAACAGCCTGTCAATCAATCGATCGACATACAACTAATTATTGGGATTAGTGTATGCCTTATTTTATCCCAACACCCGTGTGGGGTTTCAAATCAATAAACATAGATTTTTATTTGTGCAATTAGGCGATGTGTAAAATTTATCGACCCAATCAATACCAGTCAAATCAGTGTATATAAACAAATCAGTCGATTTGTTTATAATTATTCATTTATTCACTTTCACGTTAAAAATTATATTTTTAACGATAAAATATTTTATTTTAACACATTAATTTCTATTCAGTTCATTTATTCAATAAAATGATATTTTTATTTTTTCTAACACATTTTAGGAAATTTTGGCGGCATAACGGCGCGATACTAGAAACGGGACGAGGCCTAGCCTTATCCCCGGTCTAGTGAAGGCCCACACCATTCACACATCAATCAAATCCATTCCATTTCACCAAACAATTCAATTCAAACCAAATAATCTAACCAACTACACAACCAAACAGTTAATCAAACAAGCCATCCATGGTCTGTGGATGACGGGTGTCGGGTGCTACTAAACACCGTCTGCATCCTAGTATATATATATAACTAGAAAAGAAATTGAAGAGTGAGAAATTCTCACCGATAGCTACCCTAACTCCACGACTCTTCATTTGGAGAAATCTTCGTCGTTCTCGCCTTTTTGTCATCTTCGTTGCCCGTATTCTCTACATATGTAAAAATCAAATTTTTACTCTGCTATTCAATATATAAAAATCGAATTTTTACTTTGCTATTCAATATATAAAAATCGAATTTTTACTTTGCTATTCAATATATAAAAATCGAATTTTTACTTCGCTATTCAATATATAAAAATCGAATTTTTACTTCGCTATTCAATATATAAAAATCGAAATTTTACTATGCTATTCAATATATAAAAATCGAATTTTTCCTATCATACATAAAATAAAAATCATATTTTTATTACCTCCATAATATAAAATTCGTATTTTTACTTTGTTAAAAATCATACCTTTAAAGTGTTTAAAAATCGTAACTTCATATGAATAAGAATCTAAACTTTATACCGATAAAAATCTCGCCTTTTTACTTTATAAAAATCTGAACTTCCCATTTTCAAAAATCAAATCTTCGTATAACTAAAAATCAAACTTTCCTTTTTATAAATCTGATTTAAAAACTGATTTGAAAACTGGATTTATATAAAACTGAATTTCTAAAGCAAAACTGATTTACTAAAGCTAAGGAATTTAAAACTCACAGCATTGCTAGAAGGAGAGAGGGGCGGAGTAGAGGTCGAGGGGAGCGCTAGAGGTGGTCGGGGGATCACCAGCGGTCGACGGAGGCGGGTTGTGGGTCTTCAGGCGGCGGCGGTTGCTGAGAATCAGAGGGGTTCGATTTAGGGATTCCGAGGCTAAGGGGGGTGCGGTGTTTGAGGTAAGGAGGGAGCTCGCGAGAGGCTGAACGGAGAAGGAGGTGGGGGTAAGGGCGGAGCGGCGCGCGACCCCTGGAGGAGGGGTTCTGATGGCGGGGGGCGTCGCTGTTCAGATCGCGATTTTCAAATTTTTTTATTTTTTTTATTTTCTTCTGTTACGATTGAAAACGAGAGGGGGCCCAGAACAAATAAAGAGAGGGAAGGGGGTTTATTTTATTATATTTATTATTTAAATTGCAAAAAGTTGAATTTTACATACGACCTCTAAATGAGGCCCACCGCCTGTCGTCCATAGCGTATTACCCCCATTCCGAACACAATGGGATATGTATCGTAAGCTGATTCGACTGTTTCGATCAGTTTCCGTTGAAATCAACATATAACTCTATATATTGAATTTGAACGCGCATTTCAATTTACTGGGGTCATATACTAACTCTAAACATTCCCAAAAAATATTTTCTAGCTTCGTATTGACGATACGGTCCTAACAAAACTAGTTTCGTCGAATTCTGAGACCGTTTGAAAAATGGCCAATTTCCAGTCGATTAAAATCAACTGAAACTGGTCAAACGCGTTTTCCTTTTCCACGTTCACATATTGATTCAAAAAATAATGAAATTTGGAATCTAGCAATAATCTGACATCACGGACCCAACAAAAGTGGTTTCGTCGAAATCCGAGGTCGTTTGCAAAATTCCCATTTTTAAGGGCCTGAATTCTATAGCGACTATTCCGAATTTTCAACTGGACATATCTTTTGATCCCCGCTATGAAATTCTGATTTTTCGTATTCATTGGAAAGATATTATCAATTAGATCCTATTGTTTTTGGTTTCACTAAAATCCGGATTGTTTTGCACTCGGTACATTCAATTGAAGTTTGAAATCGAATTATCGAACTACCGCGCCATTTTCAATTCTATTTATAATTATATATAATTAATTATATTCTAACGACAACGCGTATAATATATACGTTCTAATTATATTCAAAATAAATTTTTTGTCGATTTTATTTAAAATAATCTATTCTAAATATTCAAAATTTGCTAAAATTGCCAAAATAAAAATTTTAAACTGGCTCAGATTTTCCGGGTTATTACAATATAAAAATAAAGGCAGTGTTTTATATTTATTACTTTGCAGTGTATTGTTTGAAGAGATAGGATGTTGAGTTTAAAGGCATGGAGTATTGTTGTTAAGGTTGTGTATTTATTAGCAGTTTTTGATTTTGAAGACAGGATAAATTCATTTACATTTTCATTATATTTGAAAAAATAAAAGAAATTATCTTTTATTAAAAAGACAAGAAAGGTAGATGCAATGTTAATGATAAAACTGAACTTTTGATTACAAAATTACATTTTTGTAATTAACAATTTTTAAATGTTTAGTAGAATATCTTATTTTATTTAAGATTTAAAAAAGATAGTTGTATCTATCTTTTCAAAACAGAACTTGACATTTAAAAATTTTAGTTGAACATATATGTCATATGTTAATTGTTAGCTGCAAATATGCAATGTTAATGATAAAACTAGAATTTTGATTACAAAAATGCATTTTTGTAATTATTAAAATTCAAATTTTAATAAAATATAATATTTAATTTCATATTTTTTTAAAATAGTTGCATTTATCTTTTCAATACTGAACTTCATATTTAAAAAAGATAATTGAATATATATTCATGTGTTAATTGTTAGTTGCAAATATGCAATGTTAATTACAAACCATACTTTTTATTACAAAATTGAATTAATTGACAATTTTAAAATGTTTAGTACAGTGTCTTAAGTAACAACCAGGAAAATCAGAACCAATTTAAAATTTTTATTTTGGCAATTTTAATGAAATTTGAATATCTAAAATGATTTATTTTAAATAATTGCGATTAGAAATTTATTTTTAATGGAATTAGAATGTATATATTTATTTAAATCGAAGGTAGAATATAAATATTTATTTTAATTATAAAATGAATTGAAAATGGCGCGGTAGTTTAAAATTTTGATTTCAAATTTCAAATGAATGAACATGATTCAAAATAAACCGGATTTTAATGAAACCAAAAATATTTGAATCTATTTGAAAATCTCTTTCCAATGAATCTGAAAAATCCAGATTTCATAGCGGAAACAAAAAGTTATGCCTAGTTGAAAATTCAGAATAGTCGCTATGGAAATATAGCCCTTAAAGTGGAGATTTTGTAAACGACCTCCGTTTTCGACGAGAGCACTTTTGTTGGATCCGGAATGTCAAATAATTGCTTGATTCCAATTTTCGTAATTTTTGGAATCAATATGTGAGCGTGGTGGATTTAAACGTGTTTGGTAATTTCAGTTTAAATTTAACCGACTGGAAAATGGCCGTTTTTCAAACGGTCTCCAAATTCGACGAAATTAGTTTTGTTAGGACCGTATCGTCAAAACATATCCAGATTTATTTTCTAGATTTTTTGGAGTCAGTATGTGGCCCCGGTAAATTGAAATGTACGTTAAAATCAATATTGAACGTTATATTAATTTATATTTTAATTTCAATGAAAACTGATCGAAATGATGGAATGGGCTTGACGGACATATCCCATTGCATTTGAAATGGGGCTAATTAGCTAGGGGCGATAGTCATTGGGTTTCGTTTGGAGTTTGAATGGAAAGTCTACTTTAATGGAGAATTAAATTAAATTAAATTAAATAATTGAATTATATATATATATATATATATTATTATACCTCTCTTCCTTCCTCTCTCTCTTCATTTTCAATCGGAAAAAAACCCACGCTCCAGGATCTCGTCGCCCCCTCCTCTCGTCATCGTCGCCACCGCCCCCGCCCCCTTGGCCTCCGCCACGATAACTGGATCCCTCCCCTCCTCCTTCGCCTGCTCTTCAACCCACACCCATCGAACCACCCCCAATTTGAATGGAACGCCGCCGAAAGTGTCCACAACGCCACCGCCTCCACCTGTCGCGAGCGCCACCAAAGACCGCCGACTTCCCCTTCGCCTCCGACTGCGTGAAACCCCCACCCCCCCCCTCTCCTCCCTCTTGCAACTGTAAGTTTTCATAATTATTTATTATTATTATTATTATTTTCTTTCTTTTCTTTCTTTTTTTTAAGTAATTTGATTTTTATGGTAAATAAATTTTAGATCTTTCATTGAATAAAAATTAGATTTTATGGTAGTAAAATTTGATTTTTAGGGTAGTAAAAATTAGATTTTTAACAATGCAAAGGTAGGATTTTAGCATATGAAGTTGTAATTTTTATTAGTAAAAAGTTTTGATTTTTATGAATGAAAAGCTTAGACTTTTATAAATAAAAAGATTGAATTTTTATAAGTTAAAGTATTGAATTTTTATAAGCTAAAAGATTATATTTTTATGTGTTGAAAGATTATAGATTTTTAAATTAAGAAAGGTGAGATTTTTAAATTAATAAAAGTGAGATTTTTTAATATATAAAGACATGATTTTTAATAAAATAAAGATATGATTTTTATATTTATAATAACGGTATAAAAATATGATCTTTATATTGTAAACATCGTTTTCAAAATATGATTTTTATTGTTTGAATGGTAAAATAAAAATATGGTTTTTTAAAATGAAGCGATATTATAAAAAAAAATTAGATTTTTATACATGAAAAAGAGATGTAAAAATTGAATCTTTATAGATATGAAGTAGCGGTATAAAAATATGATTTTTATATGAGCAGTACAAGAACAAAAATGTGATTTTTTAATATAAACATCATACTAAAAATATGAATTTTACTATGAACAGCGTGAAAACTATACGTTGGAAGTTTAGGCAAATCCAAACCGTTCAGAAATAAAGAATGGAGGAGTGGATCCCAAAGGTGAGAACTTCTCACTTTAATTTATTTTCTAGTTAAAAATATATATTAGGATGCAGACGGTGCTTAGCAGCACCCGACAACCGTCGCCCACAGACCATGGACGACTTGTTTGATTGTGTTGTGTTGTGGATATTGATTGTGATTGTGATGTGAAAGGAAAGTAAAATATTCATGTGTAAACATTTTATAGTTAAAAATATAATTTTTAACGTGTATACGAATAAAATAAATATTCATTTACAAATCGGACGATTTGTATTTGTACAAACATTTGACTAATATGGATTGGAACGATATATTTTACACATCGCCCAAGTGCACAAATAAATCTTTGTTTGTTGTTTGAAAACCCCACACGGGTGTTGGGATGATATTAGACATACACTAATCTCAATATTTAGTTGTATGTCAATCGATTGGTTGACAGACTGTTGTAAGCATTAATTATTTATATTTAACGCTTATGAAGTTGTGTAATGCACTTTGGATGATGGTTGACTGTGTTTGATTATTGTTGTGTACAAGTGTGTATGAAATCCATATAAATAAAATTATACATTAATTGACTGTGTTTGATTTCAATTCCGAAAGAAAGAATATTTTAAACCAAAGAATATTTTAAATCAGGAGTAATAAATATTTTAAAATAACTAATATTTTACAATAATATTCAAATGGATCAAAATATGAATTTGACGTCCGATTTTGGATGGACACGAAAATATTGAAAAATATAAAGCCGTGTTGATCAGATTGACGCCATTTGGACGTGAACGATATTTATATCGATTTTATTCATTTTTTATTATGAATATCGAAATGGAAGTGATTTCAAAATCTAATGTTTTGAAAATATTATCATTTATATATTAATGCTATGGATTATTCAATTTTGATTTAAAATTGAATATGAAGTTGAAATCGTTTTGAAAACGAATTTAAAACGATTTATAAAAATACCTTTTAAGTGGAAATCGACGAAATATATATAATATATTATATATATTTAATGGCCTGAATAGAATGTGCCGCGCAGCAATAGTTCGCGAATTTCGACAATTGACTTCGAATGGACATTACAGGAGATCCGACCGTCAGATTCTCTTAAAACCGGAATTGTTCGGTTCGTATCGAAAAGAGATTTCCAACGAATATAAGAGATTTGAAATCTAACAGTTGGATTTAGAATTATGTCCAAATCAAATTTGGAAAAGGTCGTTGTAAGTGCAGTTCGATGACCGTTTATGGCAATCGACTGTACGGGCCTTGATAAAATTATTAAAAATATTAATAATTTGAAAATCATAATAAACGATTTGGAAAGAATTGGGATGAAAAATTCCATATTTGAAAAGATAAAAATGTATTTTTATCGAAATGAACTAGTTATGAACTAGAATTATAAATCCAATATTTTTAAATAAATAAATTGGATTTCAAATGGTTTTAAAAATAACCAGAATTTCCAATATATGAATTTGAATGGATTTGAATCGAAATTATCTTCGGAATAATTCGATATTGGATTCCGTGATTATACGGATATTGTGGAGGAATTTGGAAGATATATATATATATATATATCATTATTCCCAATACGATATTTATTGATTTCAGAATTTGATATTGAATATAAGCCAATATAATTTCTATTCAGAGCCTTGTATTTTATACTAAATTGGGTTTTGGGTTTGTCGTGAACTGTGTTTTAAATGACACTGTTCTTAAACCCAGTTGAGAAAAGATTAAATCTTTTAAATAAGATTTCGAAGAATTTACCAATTAATTAACATTTAATTGGAATTGAAAATGGAATGTGAATTGGGTTTATTGTGAACTGTGTTTTTAAGGACATTCGTTCTTCAACCCGATTTACAGTGAAATGAGATTTGGAATTCATAAATCTTTTTATTAAGATTTAATGGGAATTTTCCAAAGTAAAGTTTTCCAATTTAATATATTAAATTGGAATTGAGTGGAATCGATTTGATAATAATCGAAGTGAACTTCTGTAGAGGAAGACTGTTAATACATATGGAATTTAAAAGGCTTTGTCGTTATTCCATTTATATTATTAGTCGGATACAGGAATTGATATCGATTATATATATATATATATATATATATATATATATATATATATATTTCGATCTGTTTTCCGTGAAGATTCCATAATTAATGGAATGTGATTTGGGTTTATCGTGAACAGTGTTTTAAATGACGTAAGTTCTTTAACCCAGTAAAAGACAGGATTACATGTCTAACATTGTATTTCGAACTGTATGGTTGATCTTTGCTAAATATATATCTGTTTGGTGGCGAAGTATTTATTCTCTTTCTTAACACCCTTCTTAAGACGTACGAGCTTAGAGGTTATATATCGGCAGAAATCAATAGTACGGTGTAGATTGTCGATGCGACATGTTAGTGTTTCCAAAGTTAAATAATCATTAATATTGATTTTTGGGAAGATTAAAACTACGTGGAGTTTTAGTGAATCTTTAATTAGATTGAAATGTAAATTGATAATTTGATAATTTAAAACTAAGTGGAGTTTTAATTGAAATGTAAATTGATAATTTAATTAGATTAATCTTTAATTATAAAATTGAACTTTTGATTACAAAATTACATTTTTTAATTAATAATTTTTAAATGTTTAGTAGAATATCTTATTTAATTTCAAATTTAAAAAGATAGTTGCATCTATCTTTTCAAAACTGAAATTCAGATTTTAAAAATATAATTGAATATATATGTCATGTGTTAATTGTTAGTTGCAAATATGTAATGTTAATGATAAAACTGAACTTTTGATTATAAAATTGCATCTTTATAATTAACATTTTTTAAATATTTACCAGTATATCTTAATTTATTTTAGATTTAAAAAAGATAGTTGCTTCTAACTTTTCAAAACTGAACTTCAAATTTAAAAAAGATAACTATATATATATATATATATATATATATATATATATCGTGTGTTAATTGCTAGCTGCAAATATGCAATGTTAATGATAAAAATGAACTTTTGATTACAAAATTGCATTTTTGTTATTAACAATTTTTATTCAACATGATTCTATTTATCTTTGTGATTAATTTAGAAAGTTATAATTGGGTATGTTCCTTATGCATTTAAATGTTATAATTTATTTTCTCCTAATATTTAAATCAAAATTTAATTAGGTAACCAGTACTTCCTCTTTCTTCTTTTCTTACAGCAAAAAAAGATAAACTCATTTATCTTACTGTAAATGATTTAATTATAGTTTTGCATTAATTATATTAAATATTTATTGTACATGTTGAACATATTTTCCGTTTTCCTTCTGAGATAAAGTTATTATATATGATATACAACTTATTTGATGCCATAGTTAGAAAAGATAAAAACATATATCTTTTTATAGAAATGATTAAATTCAGAAAAAATTACAAAAACTAATAACTATATTCATATGCTATTTTCACTCCCTTTTTAAAAAACAAGAAAATTACAAAAACTAAATTCATATGTTGTTATTTTTTTTCTACGATTCACCGTTTAGATTTTGTTCTTGTTAATATTGTATTTTTAGTTCTATTTTCAAGCAAGATTTATCAAACTTTTTAGTATTGCTTTCAACTGTATTAAATATCCATTCTTTTGTTATGTATTCAGTAAACACAATTATGTTTTAATGTTTATATAATCAACAGCTATAAATAAATTTATCTGTTACTGTAAACGATTTCATAATACGTTATCTTTTACTATAAATGATTTGCAGCCAAGGCGTTACGAGCTTTGAGGAATGGGACTAGAAAAGATGGGTTGCAGGAGAGGTTCCCTGTTATGCTTCTGCAGAAGCCTTTTTAACCTGATTTTACTGCCGTAGAGCACTAGGTGTTTTGCAGTGATTTTGAATTATGTATGTATAGTGACAATGGTAAATATGAATCTGCAACTGTAATGAAGTGGGTAAATTTGTGTAGTGAAAGGATTTGAATTGTTTCTGTTGTATATTATAAATCTTCTCATTGTTATTTCTTCTTGGGTTTGACATGCAGTGCACATTATGCTCTGTTTTGCAATCTTTCTGTTTATTTGTAACACCTTTTCTTTGTATCTTATTATATTGGTCTTTGCTTTATCTTTTTGTAGCTATTATTTGTTGGTAGTTTAGCAAGGTTCAGCCCGTCATCTTCTACTAAATTATTACTCGTGTCACTATGCTTTATGCGCAGTTACGTTTTGTTGTATTGTTTTTACCAGCTACGTTTTGTCATATCATATATGTACTTGGTAATTGTTTGATATGTTACTAAGATGTTGTTTATGTGCTCGTTGATGTTGTCTGTTTGGTCTTGTGTATCTGGATATTGTGCTTTAGTTGCATTTTCTTATGGTCATTTTTGCTTTGTTTACTGTTTATACTATTCAAACCAAAATTAAACTATACCGACAATTTCTGACTAGTGTCAACAATACCAACAAGCATAGAAAGATTATACATACATTTATCTTTTTAAAACACTTTGCAAAATAATACGGGGATAGCAAAAACATATGTAAAAAAAACCATTTTGCCATTTCCATCGCATTCGACAAAAAGAATGCATTCAACATTGAACTATAGGAATTTCAAACGAATAAGCTTAAAGGTGTACGTACATTTTAAAAAGATTACAAATATGAATAAATTTGCAAAGTTGACACAAGAACTTCAGTAACAGCTTTACTTAACTGCAATTAAGATTTGAAATTTGTTTCGAACAAAGCATACAATCTAATTATATGAAGGAAACAAAAAGGGAACTTGAAATTCAGCTATCAAATACAACTCTATCCAAACCATATCACCATCAATGCTCCCACTAACACAACCAAAACAACAAACAATGTGCAGACTGAAAACAAAAATACAGGTATAAACTAATGAAAATAATTAGTAAAATCAATATATAAATCATTATTTACATACATTTAAATTATGCAATTATATGAAAAACATTATGCTCAGTTATCTGAAAAACATCATCAACCATTAGAAATTCATTATCAAATTCATCATTACAGTTGCAACATCAGCCATTACAAAATCACTGTAAATTAAAAATATTATGAATAAAAGATAAAATGATTTATCTTTCTTCGAAAAGCAGTAGAACCCTATACATAATACAAACTCATGCTCAGTTATCTGAATAACATCATCAGCCATTAGAAATTCATTATCAAATTCATTATTAAAGTTTCAACATCAGCAATTACAAATTCATCAGTAAATTGAGGTAAATTAAAAATATTATCAACAAAAGAAAAAATGATTTATCTTTCTTCAAAAAGCAGTAGACAAACTCATGCTCGGCTATCTGAAAAACATCGTCAACCATTACAAATTCAGTAACAAATGATGCCATTACAAAATGATAAATTTCATCCATTATCTTTTGCACAGTTCAAAAAAGATAAAACCAATTATCTTTTTCGCAGTTCAAAAAGAAAAATGTCATATGTTGAACTATTTGTTTGAATTAACAATAAAATTGAAAATCACATACAATTAATTATTTAATCATTGAACTATTTATCATAGTTGTAATTATTAACAAAAGGACTGAAAATCTGGATATACGTGATAAATGAAAATCGCATAATCTAATAGGAATAATCTGAATATATATGACAAATGAAATCACATGACAACAAAAAGACTGAAAAACACATAATCAAATAGAAATAATCGAGTCATGAGTTACAAAGAAAATCACTTATATCTTTCTACATGAATCAGAAGAAAAAAACACTCGAAATAATCTGGATATACGTGACAAATGAAATTGTCTGGCAATAAAAGGATTGAAAATCGCATCTTTAAATACGAATAATCGAATCATAAATATAAAGATAAACACATATATCCAATTTGATTAAGTGAAAGCCGATTTGATTTGAGAGGAAATAATTGTCATTGATTTGAGATAACTAAAAACAAATGTGATTTGAGAACAGAACAATCGATTTTGTCTGGAAACTAATTGTTTTAAACCCGGGTCCTTAAAACAAATTGGATCGAACTAGTAAGCCCTTCATGCAAATTTCGACTTCTCAAAATCTATACTTTTACACTGTCGATTTTCAAAGAAAATTATATCAATTTCTTTCTCTTTCAATTCTATATCAAACTCTCCTTGAAATTCAAGTTCTACTCAAGAGTTAAAGGCTATTTGTAATCAAAGATCGTGAGATCATATTCTATCGAGTCAATACTTCAATACTAATACTGAGAAAGATGTGATTGTAGCCCGAAAATCAATTCGGTGTCATTATAGCCCGTAAATCAATTAGGGGTTCCTGTAGTCTGGTTTAATCAAGATAGTGTCCTATGCTCGGAAGCAGGTAGTGGTGGACCTCGTGGCCATTGAAATTGAGAATTGTAATTCAAAGACTGTATTGAAAAGAAATCGGTATAACCCAAAGTTATGTGGGACTGAATATAGGGTAACTCCGAACTAATATAAAATCTCAGAGTGTAATTTCCTTTTACTGTGTTTTATTTTAATTTTTTGTCTGTGATTTGCATAACATTCTTTCAAATCCAAAAAGAAGTGAAGAATTTAATAAAATCCATAAAATAATATTCACCCCCTATGGTGTTTAATTTGCCTCAAGATCTTTAATCCGCATACCCAACAACATATTCATACATACATACTCCTACACTTGTCTCAAGGTTTCGCTCGCACAATCTAAATGAGTTACCCAACCCGAGCCAAAATTCTTACTTAATCTTCTGCTATAATACAAAATGTAACGACCAGCCATTTCGACCAACGAAAGTCGACACCCAATACGACCATTTTATTTCAATGTCGGACATCCAATCATCGAAAATGAAGATTGTTAATGTTTAAAGAAAAGGAACAAGAGAAACATAGAATCTCACAACAAAATTGACAATATATAATAATAATAATAATAATAATGATAGAGAAACTGTCAATCCAAATTACAGTGTAAATCAGAGTTAAAATATGTCCCATCGGCTAGAGAGTTATAAAATCTTGACCTTACAAATGTCAATTTATAAGTATAATACAGTGGAAAATAAAATAGTATGCAAGCAAGACATCCAACTCTACTCAGTGAGCTTCATATCCAATCAACGAAGACTTGCAAAAGAGCTCAGTTTGATCAGAGCATTGGAATAAAATAACACACTTGTTAGTCTGAAAAACTAATGTGTGAAACTCAAGTAGAAGGAAACATGAATTAATTTTGTGAGACTACGCCGCAAATCGCAGAACGAGTTTTTACCTCATGGGAACAATAGACATAATAGCATCAGTACGATAGAAATACTAAAATAGGCAAGGAATATATGCCATATATAAGAATGCCAACATAAATATAATAAGATAACAACACATTGAGTAAAGCGCAGGTTGCTTCTCGATAGGAACAAAGAAACTAATCAAAAATGTAAAGATTCACAAATATCAACGTTTTAAAAGAAGTTAGTTGAAATCAAACGTTTAAATTTACATTTTTACTAGAATTTAACTAAGAAATTTGAAATCTAAATTATTTTACATGTTTGAAATTGATTTCTGAATATTAACTTAAAATATGTAAGTTTGATTTGAAAATAAGAATTAAAATGATAAGTTACACTCAAGACTTATTTATTGAAAACAAACATGAAATCGATTGTTAATAAAACATTGATTTTCAAAACTGAATATTTTTAGGTAGAATTGATCTAAATAGTTATTTAATGAAAATGTCAAAGTTTACTTGCTTCGTTTAAATCGATTTGCAGTAGCTACAACTGATATCATAATTAACGTTAAAAATTAAATTTTGAATTTAATTGTGAAATTTGATATTTAATATACGTTTAACTAGATATAGCAAAGGAATAAACTTCGTAGTAAAGTACGCAAGTTGTTATATTCAAGTCAATGTGGCTAATCATCTAATAAATCGTTGGAAATAAAATATTGTCGAAACTATGGCATTTCTTTTTAAAAAATATTGGATTATATTCTAAAAAGAGATGTATTGTTCATAATGTGAAATTCAATCTCTTGTTGCCTCGAATCTGTGGCTTTACGTCAAACCAGCGTAAAATTAATAATGTTTGTTGTGTGTGTATATATATGTATATATTCTTGAAAGTGTACAGATATTAACTTGAATAAGTTTATTTATCCTTTAAAAACAAAAAGATAAAATATAAAGAAAGTAAGAAGGAAAATAGAAAAAGAAAACATGTATTGAAACAATCAGAAGAATTAGAGCACGCATCCTTCTTCTCCTTTTATCTCCAATATTCATATTCTTCTTCTATTTTCACTCGGATCTCATTCTTAGACTAAAAAAACCAAACAAATTCATGAATCTATCTTTTCCTTTTCTTCCACTAATTTACATTTCTTTTTTTACTTACCTCTCCAAATCATTCCTCTTCCTAATCGTCGGCCTCCTTCCCAAATCCACCCGATTTCAAGCTGTCGCCCGCCATCAGTAAACGACACTGAACCCTTCAACTGGATGCTAAGCCAACTTAATCTAGCCTAACCCACTCTCCTTCTTATTCCTTATTGTTGACTCCAGATCTTTGAATTACTTTCATATTTGTATCAAGAAGTAATTCATAGCCTTGGGTTTTGTTATAATTTATTTTTAATCATTTATGTAAGGAAGTTGATCTCGTGAGGTAAACCCGTTCATCATTAAGCGGCGTGGTTTCATATATTATTATTTACTTACAACACTTTGTTTTAGAGGTTACCCTGACAAGATTTATTATATGACCCGAGTTGTTTGTTTACCCTAAACCTCGGGTACTCAATTATAATCAAGCAGTCTGAGATTAGCAAGTTTATCTTAGGGATCTTTTGAAAAGGACGGACAAGAAAGGGCACCTTTACCTATCTAGTTATTTATTTCTGTTGTTATATATATGATGAATGGGTTTTTAGTCATAAAAATAAAGGCACAGTTTATAGCTGCTTAATCAACTAACTGTAATATTGTTGTGTAACTTTGAGAACTCATTAAGGAATAGTCCAACCTTACTAAGTAATTTTATTAATGTTCCAAAACATAGTTGTTGGGAAACAATGGCTGAGTCGCGGACCAGGTCGCTCTCTTGAAGACGATTCGGCGATCTGGTCGGTGGTGCAAAACCAGTTCGTACTCTCGTCGCCGCCTCTAGGATAAAACAACCTCGTAGAACAGTAACTGATTTGCTTGCACAACAAATCAGTGCAGATTTGCACTTTCGAAATAAATAACTGCTCGAAAATTTTTGTAAGAATATTTTAATGGCAGAGGAGAAAAAAGTATATTTTTTTTCTGTACTAATCTCGTCTACAACTGAAGATAATATATAGACGGGGATTAGGGTTAATCGAAAATACTTGGCAGTAGGAGAAAATAGGATCTGCTGAAATACCGGGTCAAAAGTTTACCGCTTCATGATAAAGTCGGCTGAGAAATATTTTTCATAAAAACGGTTTGAAAAAGTCAAGGTTTTCTGGTCTAAAAATATAAGTGTCTACACCACATAGCCAAGGCCCAAGCCCGAAAGGAACCGAGCCGGGCCGGGCTGGGTCGGGTCGAGTCGGCCGGTCGGTCGCGCGTGCGTGTGTGGTGTTCATGATGGATGGTCTCCCTCCTCACAACAAAGCATGCATTGGGAGCCCAAGGCCCCAACGTGACTTCTTAGAAACAAGTATAAATACTTGCTTCTTTCTTATAATCCCATGATGTGGGAATATTCACATATAGGAGCCATCATACACTTATTTCTATATTTTAAATAATTCACATAAATTTCCAACAATCCCCCACTTGAATTTTTTAAAATATTATCGAGCAGTTTCTAAAAACATAAGATTGTGCATAAACAAAGGTGTCATCCGACTTGAACCTTTGCATAGTGAGTAAGATTCAGTTTTTACTAGAGTGACACATAGTCTTGAACTCTATTCCTGACATCAAACCACACACAACCTTTTCTATAGTGCAATCAAATAAGCCCGTGCGTTTATGGCCATGCACGTCTATCCCAGTTTAGTGAACGCTCTAGAAGTTCTGCCCAAAACTCCATAGGAAACAGCCACATTTCCACATTCACACAGGTGAGTCTATCAAGAGTACTCCTGAAGGTAGGTACTCCACTCCAAATAGAGTATAGATATCATTAAGAGTTTCTATTAACTCATCCTCTAATCACTTCAGGAATACATGCTTCTTAGTTTATTAAATAGCATGTTCTACTTCTATCACTACACAACTTGTTTTTACCCATTGAACCTATTTCTTCGGATCTCCAGTCATTTAGGTCGGGTTACCATTGTGCGTGATTCCACAATCTCAGGGCAATAGTCCCATTCTTTTAGAATTATTAAGGACTTTCTTTCTGGACAATCCTTTCGTCAAAGGTTCTGCCAAATTATCATCACCTTATATGTGATGTTCTCTAACAATACTATGCATACGACTGTCATTTCTTACCGTTGTATTATCGGTTCTGTTTTTCTTTCAATAGTCGTCAAATCTTTCATTACTATATATGTGATGTTCTTTTACAGTATTGTGCTTACGACGTCGTTTTCTACCGTTGTTATAACGGTTCTATACTTTTTGTAATAGCCGCGGAACTATCACAATCGATTACACCACTGGTGTCTATCTTTCCCGTATAGGGATCTCAACTAGCAGATTTCTTTAGTTCTCTGCTTCTTCACTAGCTGTGGCTAGTGCTCTTATCTCAGTCACTATAGTATACTGAGTCAAGATATTCTGTTTCTTAGATTTCCAAGAAACAGTTCTTCCAGCAATGCTAAATATATAGCCACTGGTCGCAATAGAATCATCAGATAAAATATTCCAGTCAGCATCGGAATATCCTTTAAGTACAGTTTGAAACTTTTCATAATGTAATCCAAGGTTCATGGTTCGTTTAAGGTATCTCATGACCCTTTCAATAATATGTCAGTGCTCTATACTGGGTCTACTGGTAAATCTGCATAATAATCCCACGACATAGTCAATGTCGGGTCTAGTACATTCAGTGGCATACCGAAGGCTGCCAATAATGCTCGCAAAATCAGACTGTCTTACACCTTCATCAGTGTTCTTAAATAACTTTACACTGAGACCATATGGTGTATATGCAGGTTTACAGTCAAAATAATTGTATTTCTTTAGAGTATTCTCATTTTAATGAGATTGATCCAAAGAAAATCCCCTTTTTACCCAGTAATCTTAATACCAAGGATTACACTCACCGCACCTAGATCTTTCATATCAAGAATTGGCATTTAATAAGGATTTGACTGAGTTTATGGCATGAACGTTTGACCCAAAGATGAGTAGGTCATCTACATAAAGGCATATAATAGTGCAAATGTCATTCTCAGATTTGTAATAAATGCATTTGTCACTTTCATTAACTTCAAAACCATGTGAAATGATTAATTATCAAATTTTTCATGCCATTCCATATAATGATTTATCTAATTTGCATACTTTATGCTCTAGACCATGTACTACAAATCCTTCAGGCTGGTCCATATAAATTTCTTCTTCTAATTCACCATTCAAAAATGTGGTTTTTACATCCATTTGGTATATTCGTAAATTATGAATAGAAGCAAGTGAGATTAATACCCAAATGAATGTAATTCTAGTTACTGGTGAAAAAGTGTCAAAGAATCCTATATTTTCTTTTTGCTTAAAACCTTTAGCTACTAGTCGTGTTTTATATTTATCAATAATGCCATCAGGTTTTAATTTTTAAGAACCCATTAACAGCCTATAGATTTACAACGGGGGTAAATCTACCAAATGCCAAGTCTTATTGGATTCCAGAGAATCCATCTCATCATTTATAGCCTCTTGCCAAAATATTGGCATCTAAAGAAGGTAAGGCCTCTTGGAGGTTTAAGGGATCCTCCTCTATAGTAAAAAACACAAAAATCCGGAACAAAGTCTTTTACGGTTCTCGTTCTTTTACTTCTTCTAGGTTCAACTTCAGAATTTTCATTAAATTTTGTTCTAATAGGCATACTAGAAGTGCCCCCACTATTCCTTACTTTTAAAAAAAAATTGTTTCATAACAATCGGCACCATTTGTTTCAATTATATTATGTGTATTTATGTCATAAAAAAATTGTATGCTTTGCTATTAATAGCATAGCCTATAAATACACATTCATATGCTCTACTAGCCAATTTTATTATCTTAGGGTTTGGAGCGCAAACATATGTTAAACAAACAAAAATTCTAAAATATGACACATTGGATTTATAATTCTTTTTAAAATTTCATAAGGTGAAATTTTATTCTTAGATTAAGGGATTCTAAATATAACATAGCATGCAGTCAATAAAATATCCCCTCACTATTGTTTTGCTATACCGAAATTTAATAAAATGACAAATACTAATTCGGTAAAGGTCCTATTTTTTCAGCTTTACCGTTCATTTCAGGTGAATAGGGTGCAGTTCTCTTATGTACAATATCTCACATAAAAAATCCAGAATAGAATTTGATTCGTATTCTGTTCCTCTATCACTATGTAGTCTCTTAATTTTCCTATTTGCTTGATTTCAATTTTGAATGTTTCAAACATATCAGATGCATCACATCTTTAAGTATCAATGTCTTTCCAATCATATGCTTTATTTTCATTATTACAAGTCTCTACAGCTTAAGTGGTGTGAGGATCTCACAACACACTTTCTGATCGTCAGCAACCGTGTATATTGTGAATATATCACGATCATAGCAAACATGGCGAGAAACACCAATGTCTACCCACCAACCCTCTGATTCACCAACAAGGTGAATCTCAGTAATCATAGCCATTAGAGGCTCCTCAGTCAGGTTTGCCTGCAGTGCAGGGGTCTGGCCTGTTCCAACACTTTTGTGCCATATGACTTGGTTTCTAAATTTGTATTATAGAATAACTGTCCAGAATCATTCATTTGGGTTGGTTGTTGCTGTCGTTTATGGTTCCCTTGCGGATTTCATTCTGTTATTTACTGGCCGGTTGTGGATGCTTACTATTTTAAATGTTCATATATTTGAGAATTTATATTTTCTCATAGGAAAATATTCATAAACTCAGAGACTAACATAATTGAATCACAGAAAAAAATTAATTTCTGCATTTTCACTTATTAGTCTTAATAGATACTTAGAACCCAATCTCGATCTAAGTCAGAAAATCAAAATCTGCATAAGCATTTTTTACGCTATGTATCTCATAGAGGAAATCTCACAAAAGACAGTGATATCTAGCATTAGTTGCCTATTGGTAATGAAAACTTTGATTTTAATTCAGTATGGAACCATGTTCGGTCAAATTCTCTGATTTGGGATTGTACATGTGCTCCCAGAATGTCCTTAAACGCATTGCTGGTTTCAAATAATAAGTTCACTACCAAAGATAAAATTATCACTTGCAATGTATCAACCGATCCTAAGTGTAATTTGTGCTAAATACCTTCTTGAAGACATAAAACTTCTTTATCTTAACTGCTCATATTCCAAGCAAATTTGAAACTATCTTAGGTGTAACTTGAAAATTCCTAGAGCTAACAATTATGAGCAGCATCCTATTAAAAAATTATCTACAATTCATGGTTCCATATTTGTTTTATTGCACATAATGAGCATTGAGGATAAATCCCGTTAATAGAATGTACCTTCATGAAGTCTGATTCTCCAAGTGGTTACTCCTTTTTTTTTAATTATCCAGTTCCTTCTACCACTTGCGGCAGAACTTTGTTGGAAAATAATGCAACTGTCCAGTTGCAATTTGATGAGCAGTCTCTGTAGGAAGTCCAATTTGTTCTGCTCGCCAATTCCAGCTCTTCAGCATCCAATCGTTTGTCGCAATAAATCATCATCGACAACTACCATGGGGTCCAGATCTCCAACCCGTACCGCTGGCTCGAGGATCCAGATGCTGATGAAGTTGACTGAATTTGTTCTTAAGCAGTGCGATTTGAGATTAGGTCGCCGAGACTGAATGGGGCAGCAGACAAAGCCATTGTTTCATTTTTCGTCTTCAAATTGTTGGGAAACAATGGCTGAGTCGCGGACCAGGTCGCTCTCTTGAAGACGATTCGGCGATCTGGTCGGTTGTGCAAAACCAGTTCGTGCTCTCGCCGCCGCCTCTAGGATAAAACATCCTCGTAGAACAGTAACTGATTTGCTTGCACAACAAATCAGTGTAGATTTGCACTTTCGAAATAAATAACTACTCGAAAATTTCTGTAAGAATATTTTAATAGCAGAGGAGAAAAAAGTATTATTTTTTTCTGTACTAATCTCGTCTACAACTGAAGATAATATATAGACGGGGATTAGGGTTAATCGAAAATACTGGGCAGTAGGAGAAAATAGGATATGCTGAAATACCGGGTCAAAAGTTTACCGCTTCATGATAAAGTCGGCTCAGAAATATTTTTCATAAAAACGGTTTGAAAAAGTCATGGTTTTCTGGTCCAAAAATATAAGTGTCTACACCACATAGCCAAGGCCGAAGTCCAAGCCCAAGCCCGAACCGAACCGAACCGAGCCGGGCCGGGTCGGGTTGGGTCGAGTCGGTCGATCGCGCGCGCGTGTGTGGTGTTCATGATACATGGTCTCCCTCCTCACAACAAAGCATGCATTGGGAGCCCAAGGCCCCAACATGACTTCTTAGAAACAAGTATAAATACTTGCGTCTTTCTTATAATCCCATGATGTGGGACTATTCACATATAGGAGCCATCATACACTTATTTCTATATTTTAAATAATTCACATAAATTTCCAACAATAGTTTTATTACATCCTAAAAACCAAATGGTTTATCACCATATTAGAGCATGCCTAGAGACCAAGTCTTGGTCCCGTGCATGTGTAAGTGGCTTTGCCATTTTATTATACGTTTATTTTACAATTAAGAAAATCAAATGAAAATCCCGACGGTTTATCGTCATCTCAATGCATTCTTAGAGCCTACATTTGTAAGCGACTTAGCTGTTTGATTATTCTTTCAAGCCATTAGTCGATACTAATCCCTCCTCGTGATCTAATCCTACTATGTTCCTATGCAATTGACGACCGTTGATCGAACATACCATGCCATTTTTCCATTCCTAACTCGTTCCACAATCATATCCCTGAGATGTCTACACTCATTTGTATCATGACCATTCATTTCATGAGACAAACAATGCTTTATCATCGTCTGCTAGCACTCGGTGAGCCCCCTCCATGTTGGCCATTGAAATAGATGACATTTTTGAGTTTCTAAGTAAATCTTTTCCAAATTCATTTTCAAATCTGAGTAAGAGGAGATCTTCATCTCTCTCCTATGTATTTCTGATTCTTTATAACCATCCTCAGCCTTGCACTTTCCTTTATCTTTTTTTTATCCAAATTCGGATGATCCTCAGCCTTGCACTTCCAAGGCCTCTTAATATGCTCTTGCATATTCTTACTGCAAGAATGCATCTTTCTCATGATAGAACTCCTTGAGATCGCTTGGGAGATATTGTTCCAATGACACCTTAAAATCCGTGTTACTCAATCATTAGAAACCACTGCTATGAGAAACATTGGTAGATTTGTTGATCCACCGGTGCGTAAGCTACATTGAACCCAGCCTAGAAAGCCCAAAGAGTCTCACTTATCCTCTACTTCATTGTGTTTTGAGTCATAACATTCCTGGGTTATGTGATGTGAACTCGAAATAGCCTCATAATTCTATGCAATAGATCTCAAAGTTCTAATAGTTCCATTCTCTAGTTGCCTAAACCATAATGTCTTGTTATTCGATAAGTACAAAGGGAAGCATTTTGCTATGGCTTCCTTAGAGGCCCCAACACTTCTATATGCATGATGCATCATAGTCCTAATATTCTAAGTAAATGACACTTATGTACACTTTCCACATTCTTATTTATCAACCCTCCTCCAGTAGCTCGCCTAATAATTTCCGCAAACCCATCAGTGTTATCCAGAAGCATTAGTCATCATTTCCAGTTCCTATTACGTGAGTATCTATATTTCCCAAATTAAGCTTAGCTCCATAAAGCATACCCAGAATATCCCGACCCAAACCCCGAAACCGGCACGGATTCGAACTCCACGACTGGGGTCTGCCTTTGGCTGATTAATTCATCTTTGTGGATTCCTTTTACAAATATGTGCTCTAAATTATGAGCTCCTACAAATCAAGCACCTAAGTCTGGTGGTCCCGGGGATGTGCCCCCCATACGTATATGACCGGTACCAGCCTGAGAAGTGGGTTCAATGTCGAACTGGAGCCATTGATTTTGGGATGCACACAACTGGTTTTTTTTTCTCCATCTCCTGCCTTCTAATTTCAAACCCAACACCTTGATTTTGACTTCCAATGTGTCATGATTGTCCAAGTTGCATAAGGAAGTTATACATTATCTCCTCTTTTCTCTCTATCATCCGCTTTTTCTTATTATCCATCATTGCTCCCATGTCATCTCTTATGATGTAGACAAATGAGCTTCCTCCACAAGAAGCCATCTGACTTCCATCTTGTCCAACTCCTTCTCTTTGAGTAATGATTCTCCTGGTATTTATCATTGCTAGTCCTTTTAAAAGCTTCATCAATCCAAAGGTGCTAGTTTTCTCAGTGAAAGCACAAAAAATGTTGCCCTGAAAAATGACAGCAACACCTTAGCATTTGTAAAAGCACCAAAAACCAAATTTCCAAGCATGGATCGGAAATTAATAACCATATAAATCCAATATGTAGCCATATATTACAGATTATTAGGTGCGAAAAAGAAAAGGGAAGGCAAAGTTTGAAGTGGTTCAGTAATCCACCAACATCCATTGTAGGGCGATATTTTATTATACTATAATATTACAAATACAATCCTTTTGACTATGAAAGAGGAGGAAAGAAGGTGTTGTTGAAATAGGAAAATGGAAGAGTTTCTACGTATTTTCCAAAGAAAAGATCCACTTTCTAATTCATAGATAGTACATTTATAGGTGTAGTTAAAATCAGATAAGGCCAAAAACAGACCTGTCAAAATATGACCATACCCTTTTACCTAACCCATTTTACCCTAATTACAACCCTGATGGGTCAACCATTTTATATTTTTTTATTAAATGAATCATAAAGGGTTGACCCTTTTATAAAAGGGTTACAAATGATAACCCACTTACCCAAATAGTAAAAAAATAATACTTTAAAATAACGATTTTAAATGTAAAAATTTCAAAATTACGAAAATACCCTTTATGTTGGAAAAATAGAAAAAAAAGAAAAATTTTCAAAAAATCCAGAAAATTATGAAATGAGAATTAAAAAATGAAGTATTCGAAAATAATGATTTTTAAAGCTAAAAGGACCAAAATTACGAAAATGCCCTTCATATTGGAAAAAGTGAAAAAAAATGAAAAAAATTCAGAAAATCCAAAAAATTACGAAATGGAAAGTAAAAATAGAATTATTTTAAAATAACGATTTTTAAAGCAAAAATTGTTAAAATTATGAAAAGGGTCCGTTTGTCACAGGTCCCTATTAAGTTTCAAAATTAGGCTCACATCCGGTCCAACTTTTCATGTAAATTAGGTCCCTATTTTTTGAAAATTCATTAAAAAAATATTGAAAAAATATAAAAAAATCACATAAATTCATAATTAAATAAAACATGTTCACGCCAAAAAAATCAGGTGGAAAATCAATCAACAAACACGTCAAAATCAAAAAATACACAAAACAGCGAAAAATGCAGTAAAATGCATGAAAACATGCACATATTTCAAATAGTTGCATACATGTATGCATCTATTTCAATTCCGCATCATACAGCCAGCATATATGCATACATGCATGATTTCATGCATCTATTGGATTTCTGCATGGAAAGCACGCATGCTTGCATATGTGCATACGAGTATGCATTTATGCAGAAAATATGCATTCAAGTATGCACATATTGTCACGCCTTCGGCTTTCAACGCATTACTGCATACAAGTATGCAGCTATTTTGAATAACAGCATATTTGTATGCAATTATTCAGCAGGCTTGCGGATCTTTTTTGCATTTGTATTTAAAAAGTTGCATACATGTATGCAACTATCAGTAATAGTTGCATACATGTATGCAACTTTTTTTTTCAGTTTGCGTGGGCTCCTGGGATTATTTCCAGAATTTAGATTTTTTTTTTTTTTTTATGCATGAGCGCATTTTTTTGTTGCCAGAAATTGAAAAAGGCGAAGGGGACTTGAAGAGCAGGCGAATGGACCAAAATTTTTGGGCGGCATCTAATTTTAGGGACCGGAAACATATAAAAAAAAGCGGGGGGACGTGGCGTGAATTAACTTTGGTTTTAGGGATGTGTCCCTAATTTTCACTTAAGAAAATACCCTTCATTTTGAAAAAAAGTGGAAAAAAACAAATAAATTTCAAAAAATTCGGAAAATTACGAAATGAACAGTTAAAAAAGAATTATTTTATAATAACGACTTTTAAAGCTAAAAATGCTAAAATTACGGAAATACCCTTCATTTTGAAAAAAGTGAAAAAAATAAATAAATTTCAGAAAATCCAGAAAATTACGAAATGAAAAGTAAAAAAAGAATTATTCGGAAATTACGATTTTTAAAGCTAAAAATGCTAAAACAACGAAAATACCCTTCATTTTGAAAAAAGTGAAAAAAACAAATAAATTTCAAAAAATCCAGAAAATTACGAAATGAAAAGTAATAAAAGAATTATTTTAAAATAACGATTTTTAAAACTAAAAATGCTAAAATTACGAAAATACCCTTCATTTTTGGAAAAAGTGAAAAAAATAAATAAATTTCAAAAAATCCAGAAAATTACGAAACGAAAAGAAAAAAAGAATTATTTTAAAATAACGATTTTTAAAGCTAAAAATGCTAAAATTACGAAAATACCCTTTTTTGGAAAAAGTGAAATTTATTACAAGTTTGGCTAAAATTACTAAATGAAATACCTTTTATTTTTGTAACTTTGTATATTTTTCTTTAAAAATCATAATTTTCAAATAATTCTTTTTTACTTTTCATTTCGTAATTTTCTGGATTTTTTGAAATTTATTTATTTTTTTCACTTTTTTCAAAAATGAAGGGTATTTTCGTAATTTTAGCATTTTTAGTTTTAAAAATTGTTATTTTAAAATAATTCTTTTTTAACTTTCATTTCGTAATTTTTTGGATTTTTTGAAATTTATTTATTTTTTTCACTTTTTCAAAATGAAGGGTATTTTCGTAATTTTAGCATTTTTAGCTTTAAAAATCGTAATTTTCGAATAATTCTTTTTTAACTTTTCATTTCGTAATTTTCTGGATTTTTTGAAATTTATTTGTTTTTGTTTCACTTTTTTCAAAATGAAGGGTATTATCGTAATTTTAGCATTTTTAGCTTTAAAAATCTTTATTAAAAAATAATTCTTTTTTAACTTTTTATTTCGTAATTTTCTGAATTTTTTGAAATTTATTTGTTTTTTCACTTTTTTTAAAATGAAGGGTATTTTCATAATTTTAGCAACTTTAGCTTTAAAAATCATTATTTTAAAATAATTCTTTTTTTACTTTTCATTTTGTAATTTTCTGGATTTTTTAAAATTTATTTAGTTTTTTCACTTTTTTTAACATGAAGGGTATTTTCGTAGTTTTGGTCTTTTAACTTTAAAATTATTATTTTTGAATAATTCTTTTATTAACTTTTATATTCGAATAATTCGACACTTGAATTTCAAATTTTGAAAGTTCAAAATTTTATGGAATATTTTGAAAATAAAAAAAATTAGCATATGTTTTTATTAAATAAATCAAAATTAAAAACTTTCATTTACTATTAGTGTTATATGGGTTATAAGGGTTGTAATGGGTTAACCCTTTAATCAAGAAAGTCAAAAAGGGTTAAGCTATTGTATGTAGCTAAAGGGTCGAGTCAAATTTTACTTGACCCTCATATGACCCTACCTCACCCTTTTGACACGTCTAGCCAAAAATACGTAGGGAGCAGGGCGACCAAGCCTCTATAGTAGGGTCCAAGTCATCATCGTCCGGTGAAATGTTGCACCATGTGGCACGATCTGGTTAGGGAGCTCATGTTGCCTCACGGTCAGGTCACCATGTCCATCTCTCCAACTTTCCTTTTGGTTCCTAAGTTGTTAACCGTTCATTGTTTGAAGATGAATCATGTGCTCCTGTTCATACCTAATCCAAATTGTTTCCAATTCCAAATCAATGGTTAGCCATTTCTAAAGTCACATTCAAGAGTTTCTATTCATCTGTGGCTCCATATCATTGTCCATGCTTAAGCCCAAGCCATTTGTTCATCTGTTCGAGCTCTTCGTTGTGATGATTAATAACTCATGCACCTAAATTTGGTGCATAATAGTCCTAGTAGAAAGGTGATTGACATGAAATATTTTTACTTAGATTACATTTCTACATAAAATAATATTTATAAAGGACTATTATAGTTATTTAAGATATGTTAGTTGTAAGAGAATGATAATGTTAGACCACCATCATTAACTGCAAGATTAGTTTGGCTTGGATAGTTTAGGAGCATTTATTGTTTTAGCTAGAAGAAAATATTGTAAATTTAGTTTCACTATTTAAGACGTTCAGTGTTAGTGCTACATCAAATCTTATTAATAAAAAAAGTTATTAGAGGAAAGTTAGAATAAATTGGAATAAATATTCAAAATTAATTTATACAACGTGGATTAGATAAAAAGAAAACTTAGATCCATGTAGTTTGAAAAATGATTTTCAAAGTTTGGAAAAAATAATGATGATATTATTCCAAAAATAATTACAAGTGGAAGCAATTTGAAAATTATTTTGAAAAGGAGATAAAAAGCAATGAAATTACTTTGGTCACCGTAAAATAATTCTAATGATGACTACAACATCATTGATGTTCATTTTCTAATTTTTAAGTAGGGAAAATGCTACCATATATAATTTTTAGAAGACTATTTTGATAAAAGAAAATTTTGATAAAGCCCAAAATCAAAGTTTATTTGGAAAAAAGGTAATATGTATAATATTATATATTTTAATTATTTTTGTTATATATATATATATATATATATGTGTGTGTGTGTGTGTGTGTGTGTGTGTGTGTGTGTGTGTAGTATTGCCTAAAAAAATTACAAGTAGGAAAATGTTGAAAAGTTAATTTAAGTAAAATGTATGTTTATTTGTTTTTAAAAGTGGGTTTTAAAATAGAAAAAGAAAATTTATGACAAGTTTTTTTGGTGCATTGAAATATTTAAAAATGGGAAAGAGAAGTAATTAGATTATAAGCACTTCTCGTAAATAATTCCTTTCTTGATAAGGAAACGTGTGATTTTATTTGGATTATAGCCAGTTCTTCAGTAACATATTTGGGTTACTTAGACTATACAAATATATTTTCTATAGTTGAATCGTATAATATCATTTCAAAAAGAATTTTGAAACAAAATCATGTACTTGAATCTCAAACTTTATTTAAGGAAAATTATTTCAAGTTAGAAAAGTTTGAACCAGATTTTGGTTTATACTCTCAGGATGTAATAATGTACTAAAAAGGTGAAACTTAAGTTAGTTGTAATAAACATTTCACAAGTAATTTTACTAGAAATAAGAATTGGTGTCAGTAAGAACCGATAACTTAAGATTGTTGAAAATTACTTTTCCATATTTTTTATTCTAAATCTTTTAATTGTTTTCTTAATTGTGTAAAGAAGAGTCTTGTTCACTTCTCAATGTTTAAATATTTATGTCCATTAAGTAGGCTTGGATTTTGACCATGTTTATGCTCATTCTTTCAAGTTAGGTTTTTCTTTAATTTACTTCTGTTCATTCATGTATGGAAGTTGATCTTGCGAGGTAAAAACCTATTATGCATTTGATGTCCTGGTCTCATATATTATTGTTTACTTCCACCGCTTTGTTTTATAGATCTACTTACATGATACCTTATTGTCTGACCCGAGTTGTTTGTTTTCCCTAAACTCTCAAGTACTTAATTATAATTGAGTAGCAAAAGAGTAGCAAGTTTTTCTTATGGATTTTTTGAAGATGGTGTATGAGCACAAAGTTCATTTATCTATCTAGTTATTTATTGTCGTTGTTATGTCTTCAATGTACGATTTTCATATCTTAAGTGTAAAGGCAGAGTTTATAACTGCTTAGTCTACTAATTATAGTATTGTTGTGTAACTCTGATAACCTCATTAAGAAGCAGTTTTGTACTATATTATTTTGTTATAAACAGTTCTGCTGTGTGAGACTATATTTTTCTATTCCTTTTTCCGATGTACCACCAGACAACTTGTACCCTGGATAGTTGGGTAATGGAACAAGCTGGGAATGTACTAATTGTCGTTTCTTAAGGCCAGAAAGATGGGACGTCATAATCAGTCTCATAATTGTCCTATAAACTCTCATCTGGAGTCATCATAATATGGAATCATTATACATGAACGATAGCCATAGGATCTCGACATCCTGTAATCCACCTTTAACTACCCCATCATCTTGATTCATCATCTTTAACTCTACATATTAGAATATAGTTGGTCATTATTGAAGTCATTCCTACAAGGAGAACCACCATCGAGACAAAGCTGATATATGATCAATGATGAAATACGACCACATTATAAGAACCCTGCTGGAAACCCCTACATACCATAGTGGTCATACCCTTTTGAAGCATTAAGGATCGGTACTAATCCTTGGTAGTTGGTCCCCTTTACTTTGCTGATTCAAGAAGTTTGCCTCTTTATTCTTGCTTTTCCTTCCATATGCCAATCTATATCCCAAAATTACATACTACTTCAAACGTGCTTTACAATGGTCCACTAGAAGTCACATCCATAAGATGGAAGCCTAGGGATCATAAGCAATCCAGTCACTTCAAGCCGGTTTGATCCCTCCAAGATGATCCAATCTCTTTGTACTTAAACAAATCTCTATTGTTTTTTCGATCAAACTGATCAGATCCCTCCATACTTAGCCAAATTCCACACTTTTTCTATGCTAATTTGATCCATCAATACTTAGATAAATTTGTACCATCCCTTCAAGCCTATTTGATCCCTCCATAGTTGTATCTTAAATTGACTTTAACTGCTTCATACTAGCTCCAAACAATCTGAAATTTTACGTGCATCCTTCTGAGGCCTTTTTTGTCGCCCCCACTAAATTGCATGTAAATCAGCACATTTTACAAATTTAAAAACTCTGATGATCCCAACTCAAATCATAGATTTACTTCTCCATTCGATCTACATTTTCACATATCCAAAAATAGAGAAATCATGCATACAACAAACAAAACAAAACGAAAATAATCAAACACTCAATTTCGACAAGTTTTGAATGATTCAGATCTAAAGGTCCATAAGAACAAATTAGAAATTAGTAAAAACAATTTTTTTCCCAGATCAAACTCAAATTATGTAAAATTTAAGTATATGATTTAAAGTAGCATAAAAAGAATTCTAGCATTTTGGTTTGAATTTTAAATTGAGATCTAAGGCAAGAATGCCATAACTAGTAAATGATAAACTGAATCTCCCATTTTAGCCCATGCAAACTCGCAATTCATTAGATGAACAACAATCTCTACATTTCCCAAACCTTAGCAATACTAGTCTATTATCTAGGAAGTTGATCTTACTAATTTCTTTTTTATTTCATGTTCTGATTAAGAAATTAAGGTTTTGCAGAGATTTATGAGGAAGAAATGCAATAATGTTATAAGAAAAGAAATAAGAGAAATGAAGTTGCAATACCTAACTTTAGCATGTTTATCGCCTAACCCTGAAATTAACTATATACCCTTACAAATGAGTTATTTACGCTGTTTAAAATACAATAGGATTAAAGTACTTATAATTTTCAAACTATAAGTCTTTTGCCTTAATGCAACCATTCTAAAGAAAGAGAAATCATCATCCAAATATAATGAAAGTTATTTTTTGTTCAAACTCCACTCCATTCAAAAGTTATGAGCAAAAAAAAAATTCTTTAGCAGAAAAATGGTCATAGAAAAATTTGATAAAACTCTAAAGTGAAAAGTAACCCTGACAGTCATCTTTGTAGAATCATATGACCCAATATGAAAATAATATTAGTGTTGACACGCTTTTTAGTCAAAGCTGTCACATGCCAATAATATCATCAGCAAACGCAAATTGATTTGGTCAAAGTTGCGACGTAAACATAAAAATAGAATGAAACCCCTTTAGATGACTTCTTTTGGGCTCGAAAACATGGATTACAGTGCTCTGCATCATTACTTTTGTAACCCTCTGAGTTAGCTTCAGGTACAAATTTCGTTTTGCTCAAACGACCTTACGATTTGAAAGTTACGCCCGTTCTCGTGAACCTGCGTCAACCACTCAAAACTGCTCGCGCAACTCAGCCCGGCAAAGTCAAGATTCGACAAGCAATCTCCATGATTTGCATCCCCCAGGATGCAAAAATGGATATTTCGTATCCTCACAGGATGCGAAATAAGCATCTCTCGTCCCTCAGGGATACGAAATCGCATCCCGCATAGGGATACGATTTCACATCACTCAGGGATTATGATCTCCATTGCCTTGCCTCCCAAAGCTCCACATGTCGACTCCCTTGAACTTCGCACCACCAGGTTTTCGCATACCGCTGCCTCGCGTCTAAAACCTCGTATTTGTGGCATCGCATCCCTTACTCAATAATTTCGATTCATAAGGATTTCGCATCCCTCACCTTCGCATCCTCCACTTCGAATCCCTCCGTGGACTTGCATCCCTCAGCCCCGCCACGCCTCCCTTTCATATCCTTCAATTGCCTCAGTTTGGATCCCTCAGGGACGCGAAAATTCACATCACTCGAATGCGAGTTTTCGCATCCCTTGAATGCGAATGTGCAGACTCTCATCCCTCCAAGATGCGAATTTTGCATCCCCTAGGAGGGATGTGAAATTTCCTGAATCATGGGTATAAGATGTGAATTTTCGAGGGGTGTTGCTCCTGAATGCAAGATTCTGCTGTGTGGTCCCCAAATCTCACCTACTCCTACCTAACCCGCAACTATAAACACCCCCAAGCTTGGCCTTCATTTGGATCATTTTCGGCTTGGATTTTTGGATATTTGGAAGCTCTTAAGCACCATTAATGGCTTCCATCTTCTTCTCCAGATTATCGGACATAGCATGGACCACTAAAACATTGCATAAACATTTTCCATTAATTTTTGGACATCTACAAGGATAAGTACACTGCTTTCAGACTATTTTGGACATTCTTGGATTTCTTGGACATTGAAGCTACACTTGGACATATTAGACCAAGTTAACTCATTTTTCACTCAATGAAGAAGAAGAAGGTCATTTCAGTCAAAGTTTAGAATTAACATACATTTCGTTGTTCTATTGTAATATTTGTACTCGAATATTATCCAGACTTGTGCAATCTTGTGATCATATATTATATGATGAATGATTAATATAAAGTGGATGTACTCGTTAGTACCGAACAACTATACAAAGCTATGTCTCCTTGCATTTACTTACATTATTTTGGATTACTTGTTCATATTACACATACACCTCGAAAGTCGGCGTGTGTTGAATCCACGACAATTCCCAACATCAACGATTAATGCTTTACGGTCAATGCGTAAAATAATGGTTGTTACATACCTTATCAAATACCTCATTCGTAATTCCAAACACATTCCTCATTCACTCAACTTCCCCGCTCAAGGCCAACACCACTGCACCAATAGTTAAACATTTTGACTTTAGTGCGAGAAATCATAGATTTGAAACTTGCATAACATGAATAAAACATATATTGACAAGTATTATTAACTAAGAATTGTAATACTAATATGCACTATCATCTAAGTACTTCTTTCTTCTAAAAAAGACCCTTGTAACAACCTTGTTTCTATGTCGTAATTACATGCATATTTAATTAAAATGAAAATTATTTAAAAATTGATTTGAAAAGAATTAATAATCGAATAAATTAACTAAAATAAGTATAAATATTTTGAAGGGTTTACATATGAGTTATGACCGTTTATTAATTGAACAAATCATTTAATCAAATTTAAATATTCTTAGATAATTTGGCAAGACCGAGCAGTTTTTATAGTGATCTGTAACACTTTTATTATAACAAATAATAAATGCATTATGTACAGGAGACAGAGAGATGGTCTATCTACTACAAACGGTTTTTATAGTGGTCCGGCCACTAACTAGAACCTACTCTAGTAATATAGGTGGAAAAGGATCTAGACTAAAGATACAAACTTCTTCAAGCAGGGAGAAACAAGCGGAAAACAACTTAAACATCTACAAAACCATGTTGCACTAGGCAATCATATAAAAATAGATTTAACATACACAGTGACATAGTTGCACAGATAAACATAAACACATTGTCATAACCATAACTAAGACATCAAAGCTGGCTGGACACAAGAAGCATTCTGACGACAAGCGCTGTAGGTGAAAACAACCACAGAACTATAAAGCCTTCCATCCCCATAAAAAAACTAAAGATAATGAACATTAAAGAGGCTTGACCTAGTGTCTAAGAGGAACATGAAATGGAGACAACAAAATGGATAGTGTCATCGACACTAACTAACACCAAGACGCATCAACTTGAATATCATGAACAAGACACTGCATAAAACACTAACTTCCCCCAAACCACCAGCAAACCAGAACAGATCCAAGAAGCCAAATCAACCCAAGATGCAAAAACAAAGACAGTTGTTAGCCCTAAGCCGCAACAAGTCAGATCGAAGCCCAAACGCGCAACCGGCCAAATTAGACAGATCGCACTCCACGAAGCCCAGCATAAGCTCGGTCCAAGGTAATCACGAATTGGGCAGAGCCACTTCTCAAACAAGCCGATAACTCACTCCGGAAGACTCGCTTTCCCAGTCGACCGAGAGAACTGCTCTCATATAAGGCATATCGGCCGAATATTTCGGATCTACATGGAAATATCCAGCTGAGCTATTCAAATACTTAGCTCGACTTTCAAGGAAGAAAAGGAGGTCAACCACATCCGGACAAAGCTCTACTTTTGATACACCTCACCATGGATGCTACGTAAGCCGCAACTTCCGAGGATACTATTTATGAATATTGGAATCAGTCTTCCAGCCGCTATTCTATCCAAGAAATGGACTCCACGCATCCAAGTCTTCCCAGAAAGGCCGGGCCATGTAACAACGGCCCAAGTCGCCATCTCCACCTATAAATACCTCAAAGCTTAAAGAGAAAAGGGGGACTTCTTTCTGGAGAAAACTTTTCTGGAAGAAAAAAATTGCCATCTTCTTTCTTTCCTTCAAACAAAAAAGCATTGTACTTGTAATCCAAACGGAAATAATATATAAAGTGGACGTAGGCACAGTCTTTGCCGAACCACTATAAAAAGTCTGTGTGTTTCCCCCGCTTTATTTACTTTTTCTGCATTTTATAATCAGCATTCATGTGCTCTTCACATGATTGAGGATTGATCGTCACTAGTGACCAACTTTTGACGTCAACACTTTGGCGCACCAGGAAGGAGGGAGCACACCACCCTTCCTTCAGAGCATCCGCTCATCTCAATCCATGGTGATTAAATGAAAGAAAGATCCAACATCCTCTCGTCCCGTGAACACCGATGCAACTAATACTAATGCTGCAGAAGCAAGCCATGAGGCTTCCTCTCATGAAGATATGACTCGATTTCTTACATGGGACGACATGGATAAAATCATGGTCGAGTTCAAAGACCATATGAAATCTCAGGGTAAACTCCTCGAACGATAGCAGCAGTTGATGGATCACCTTCTTGGTCGATTGGAGATAGGATTGAACGCTTCAACATCAATTCCTCCACTGGCTGAGACTGGGGCAATAGCTGATCTTCGGTCTGCACAGAATCAGGCCTCTGATCAGATAACACCTTTATTTCATCCTGGTTTGGTCCCACCAACCAATCAATCATAGCCAGGAATATCGCTTCCAGCGACCAGCGTGACCGTAGCTGCAGATATGCAGGAGGTTGGCGATCGAGATCTAGGTCTTCTGGCCACTTTGCTTCCACCCTTGGAAACAACTCGACCTCTCGAACCATTTGGGCGACCACCGGGCCCATCAGAATCAATGTCATTCCCATTACAGCCCGGAATCTTACCGCATACCACTCTAACCACTCTTCCCCCTCAACGAAGAGCTGGTGCAGCCTTCCCTCCGAACAAGGAGGGTCACTCTACCATGTCGGTCCTCACCGTGGCGGAAGATGACGCTACCAAAGACCCTCCAAGACTCGCTCCAACTGGGGGCAACCCTAAGCTCCGAACATCACATGCTATGCTGGATCAGCATAGACCAACTATCATGGGTACAGCTCGACCCAACACTCATCAGGTTCAAGAAGGGCCATTCTTCCCAGAACCACCTACCAGAAATCACCTTCCCTCACACCTTCACTCAACTCTCGGAGGACGAGCCCAGCCAACGGCCGCCCTTCTGAGCATGCTTTTGCCAGATCCTCGCACCAAAGCTCTCCCGGATGTTGAACTGAATTCATGGCAATGACTCCTCGGAGATGGAAGTCAGCTTGCAATCATCATCCGACGCTTTACTCGGGGCACTTCCTCGCAGCAAGACATAGATAATGTCAATTGCAGCTCCTTTACCAGGGAAATCATAAATTTTTGAAACCCTCCGGACTTCAAATTCCTAGCTATTGAACCATACAATGCTCGCACTGATCCAACCATCCACCTCATGCGATACATGCGACATATAGAAGTACTTGGCGCATCGACCAACGTCATGGCTAAGTGCTTCCCGCTCTTTCTCACAGACATTACCAGAATGTGGTTTTGACAGCTAACAACGGAGACAATCAGCAACTGGAACACGTTGTTCACCGGCTTCATCGAGCAATTCAGGGTACATATCTCCCGACCAAAGAGTGTTATGTTCTTATCCACCATCAAGCAGTGATCAGGAGAGACGCTCAGATCCTTCCTCGAAAGGTTCAACGCTGCAGTAGCGTAAGTCGATCGTCCCAAGCCATCGATGGTACTTATGGCTGCCATTGCAGGAGTTCAGAACCAGTCAGAATTCTCAATTTCTTTAACCAGACATACCCCCAAGGATATAGATGATTTGCAATTCCTCCGACAAGAAGATGCCAACATTGAGATAGAGAGCCTAGAAGTCTTAGCCGCTAAGCAACAAGGTCCATCTAATAGCAACGGCCAGAATCAAGGAAGAAGAAAGGCCCCGCAAAAGAGTGAGCGTCACGTGCGACCTTGAATTGAAAGTAAGAATGACTAGTACGCCGAACTCAATTCCTCTCTGCTCGATATCTACCTTGACATACAAGGGCCCCTGCCCACTACGAGACCACCTCGACGAGAGCCAACCCACATGGAGCTTGATTCCGGCAAACATGGCATATTTCACAACGTAGCTGGACATAGCACCAATGAATGCCAGCATTTGTGTGATCTCATCGAGGATCAAGTCAGAATGAATTGTCAAGAATTGCGCCCCGGCTTTGCCGCCGCGATCTTCTTCCCAAGCTCCTCAGGTCGATCCATGAGCTCCAAAAACAGAAAGGACCCTGAGGCTAGCACTCGCGGCATTATCATTAATTATATTTTTTTCCTGATATATTTCTTTCAATAGAAATGACACCTTGATATACACATATTTATGGGGTTAGGATTTATCTCCTAAGTATGCTCTGGAATCAACTGCTATCCTCTTAGAATTTCTTTTCTCTGTAACAATTATTTAGCAACTATGAATTTTCTTCTGCACCACGAGCGTTTACTACTCGCTGGACACGCTAATCTAACATGAGTCGAGCATAAAAAACACTTGCCCTAAGCTGAGTATGAATAATGCTCTCCCTCTCCAAGCCGAATATGGTAAATACTCGCCACTAAACTGAGTATGGATAATGCTCACCCTCTCTAAGACAAGTATGCTTAATTCTCGCCACTAAGCCGAGTATAGTTGAAACTCACCACCCCTCAAAGCCAAGTGAAATAAAATGCTCGAGCCATCAGCCTTCTCCAAGCCAAGAACGGTTTAACTTTGTCTTTGCAGGAACTAACACTCATAAAGACGGTGATCATCTCGACCTTAATATGGTTTTCCGGCATTAATACAACCTAATTTGATAGTCGGTTTCCGGCCTTAATACAATTAACGGAATCATCAGGTTTCTGGTCTTAATATTGTTTGACGCGACCATAGCTAATCGAACAATTGAGCTTCGATTCATATTTCAGAACACACCTTCCTCTGTCGAAGAAGATGCATTCTGAGGGGAAAAGTGTTAGCCCTCTTTTTAGCAAAAGCCGCAAAGGGTCAGATCGAAGCCCAAACGCGCAACCGGCCAAAATTAGACAGATCGCACTCCAGGAAGCCCACCAAATGCTCGATCCGAGGTAATCACGAATTGGGCCGAGCCACTTCTCAAACAAGCTAATAACTCACTCCAGAAGACTCGATCTCTGAGTCGACCGAGAGAACCGCTCTCATATAGGGCATATCGGCCGAATATTTCGGATCTGCATGGAAATATCTAGCTGAGCTATTCAAATACTTAGCCTGACTTTCAAGGAAGAAAAGGCAATCAACCACATCCGGACAAAGCTCTACTTTTGATACACCTCACCAGGGATGCCATGTAATTCGCAACTTTCGAGGATACTATTTATGAATAGTGGAATCAGTCTTCCAGCCACTATTCTATCCAAGGAATGGACTCCACGCGTCCAACTCTTCCTAGTAAGGTCAGGCCACATCACAACGGCCCAAGTCGCCATCTCCACCTATAAATACCTCAAAGCTTAAAGAGAAAAGGGGGACTTCTTTCTGGAGAAACCTTTTCTGGAAGAAAAAAATAGCCATCTTCTTTTTTTCCTTCAAACAAAAAAAGCATTGTACTTGTAGTCCAAAGCAAAAATAATATATAAAGCGCACGTAGGCACAGTCTTTGCCTATCCACTATAAAAAGTTTGTGCATTTTCCCAGCATTCTTTACTTTTTCTGCATTTTATAATCGGTATTCGTGTGCTTTTCACACGATTGGAGGTTGATCATCACTAGTGACCAACTTTTGATGTCAACAACATTTAAAACACACAGTGTAGTCACCAGATCTAAAAAAGCACCACAATGATCTATTCCACAGCATCTGAAAATTAGTCTCGTATTGGGAATGAAATCGACCACGCTGAAACATGACTTTGACGGAGTAACTGCACTAGAATCAACCATCGTTGATTCATCAGAGACTGAGGATTGGGGTTTGGAAGGAGCTTTTCTAAGTAGATTTGGAAATTTCAGCATGGATGTTTAGAGGAGGCGAACGACCGAGGCACATGCATGATGAAATATAATGTTAAAAAAAGGGGAGGCACAGATCTGGGATGAGGTTGACAGAAAGTGAATAGATGAAAACGAGATGACTGAGGTCGATGTAGCAAACCCTTGTCGCCATTTCTGTATCTCAGCCCTGGTCACCATTTTTACTATTCAAGACGAGGTTTTTTTGGAGATAATTAAACTCTTCATCAAGGGTGCGTCTATTAACACCTCGTTAATTGCTATTGACCCCCCCACTAACTTGAAAATAAAATATGCACCCTATCATTTGCTCTTCCCACCCCTTTTACTCCAAAAATGCCCTTGTTGCATATTATTTCAGCGTCGATTTATTTGAACAATATCATTTATATTAATGATTTATTTATTTACTATTTAGATCTTTGCAATTTCCGTTACTGCTAACATACTCGATCTCAAGATGCATAACGATACACATCGTTGATAGTACAGTTTCTAAATTTTTAATAATTTTTTTAATCAGTATTTGTAATTTCTATTTTTTTTATAAAGATCATGTACAATGCTGATTTTAAATTCAATTATAGTTTGCAATTTAGCATCGATCACTCATATATATAGTTGGAATTATTATTTTTTAATCATTTTGCAACATTAGACAAACTATCTAATCGACTGTTAAATGGCAAATTTGGAAATGAAAATTTAAAATTTTATTTGGGTGGTAAAGAGAAAACAATGGGGTGCAAATAACCATCCACCTTCATCAATGGGGACTACTTAGTTCTCTCAACCGCTTTCCTTTCCCTTTTGTTCAATTGCAATGCTCTTTTTTCTCTCATCTACGTCACTTCTCCCCCTTTATTTAGCTTTTCTCGTTGTCGTTAAGTGTTCGTTCTCTCTTTTAGCCTCCCTCTTGCTAAATCTAAAATTCTAGATCTAAAATTTTCTTTCATTTCGGCTATTAGCAACTGTAACACTCTGGATGTGACAGCTCATTTCAAATTGAGTAGAAATGAAGAAATTAGCAACAAAACCCTTACTCGAGAGTGCCAACCTGGAAGTTCATCAGAAGGAGGAGGTGCCAACCATCTGAGTTCGTCTGAGATCAGTGACAGCTCAGTGGGTGGCCATGGCATCCATCAGTAAGCTACCTGACAGAGGGGATTGAGGTACACATGCATAATTTTTTGTGTACGTACCTGCTGTGTAATCGCAGAAAGTTATTTTGTGATGAGGTGGCATATTTGATTGTGATGAGGTGGCATGTAGAGGGTGTATAAATATGCAGTGACTAAATTGAAAGAGGGTGTCGAATGAATAAAATTTGGTCTTGGTTATACCTTGCACTTTTTGTTTATTCTTGCATTTTATCAAATAACTATTGAAATTATTCCTATACTCAAAAACCTAAAACTTGCAACTACCCTCAGTAATGTCTTCCACTCGAAATACCAAACAAAAGAAAAAAGATCATACCAAAGTCGTATCAGAGCAAGATGAGGATACTTCTCAACCTCATCTCCATGATGAAGATGCTAGTAACCTCTGCAACTCTGAATCCGATGATGACGGGGAGTTCCAGAAACGGCAAGAGAGAGTAAATGAGTCAACTAAGAATGATATTCAAGAACTGCAGTATACACTTCAAGAAACCTCCCAAGATTTTTCCTTCTAAATCGATCAGATCTCTGAGACGTTGAATTCCGCACTTCAGGGAATCAAGGACCTCTAGAATAACCCACCAGCGACGCTAGAATTCCTACATATGTTCCCCCAAACCAAAGAAATGGCCGTGACCATCAACATCTTCACAACCCAACCCTGGTCTTAACAAATGCTCCCAAACTTCCCCAGCACACCACCGTTAAACTCGAATTCCCCACCTATGATGGAAATGAAGAAGTTATGGAGTGAATTGAACAAGTTGAGCAACTTTTCGATCACCACCACACTCTAGAAGAAGAATGGGTCCCTACTTGTTCATTTCATCTCAAAGGCGATGCTAAAAAATGGTTCAAATGGATTTCCAAGAATGTCAGAGACTACAAACAGTGGAGGAATTTCATAGAAGAGATCATTTTCAGGTCTGGAACCCCTGAACTCAGTGGACCATTTGGAGCATTTGCCAATTTAAAACAACTCACCACCATTCAAGCCTACCTAACCAAATTCGAACAGCTACATGGGCTATTGGATCACTTGCACCCAGATTATGTGTTTGGTAAATTCATGAATGGACTCAAGGAGAAGATACAGTATGATGTGGAAGCTGCTAACCCTACATGCCTTAGGGAAGCCGTAAAATTTGCCAAGATTTTCGAAAACAAATAAAATTGTTTCAAGAAATCCTCCAAATTCTTGACCTACCCTACCAACTATACCAAGAACAAACTGCCTAAACCTGATCCCAAACTTATCACTATATACCCATAACCCAATAGAAAAACCTCCCTTAATGACTTTGCTAAAAGAAAGGGTTTGACTCCTGAAGGATTGTTAGATAAAAGAAGGAAAAATCTGTGTTACGGGTGCAATGAACCTTGGCATAGTAGACACCAGTGCAAGAAGAAACAGGCGTATATTCTTGTAAGGGTTATGAATTTAGACAAAGAAGAGGAAGTAGTGAGTGACAACCATGTTGAAGCCGGTCAAGAAACAAATGATGATGAGGTGAATCCAGCTATTACTTTTCACGCAATGTGTGGCATTCCCACATCCCATACCATTCGAGTTTCTGGTGTGATCCATGGGAAATTGTGCATGTATTAATCGACTCCGGATCCACTCATAGTTTCATAGATGAAACCCTAGCCCAAAAATTATCCATACCTATTGGCGAGTCCAAGAAATATGATGTAGTCGTGGCTATTGGTGAAAAGTTGCAGTGTGCTGGAATTTGTAAACAGGTTATTTTGAAATGTCAAGGTTGTTGCATGCCCATTGACTTGTTGCTGCTACCCTTGGATGGTTGTCAGGTGGTGCTTAGGGCACATTGGATGAAGTCATTGGGTGAAATTACTCTCAATTTCAATGAGCTTCAAGTAAAGTTCACTTACGGAGGGAAGTGGTACTTGTGGAAGGGAATACAACCAGAAGAAATTTAGATGGTTAATCAGAATAAATGCAACAAGGAAAGCCAAAAAGGACATATGACTTTGATGTTGTGTGCAAGGGAAGTGCTCTCCATTAACCATGAAACCATACCTACTGATGTTGAAACCTTGTTACACCAATTTCCTGAAGTCACTGCACCCTCATTAATCTTAACTCCTAAAAGAATATCCGACCACAAAATACCTACTCTACCAAATCATAAACCTGTATGCCTCAAACCCTATCGTCATTCTCATCACCTTAAGAACGAGCTGGAGAAAATCATTCAGTAAATGTTGGATTCAGGAATTATTAGAAATATCAACAGTGCTTATTCGTCACATGTGGCCATGGTAAGGAAGAAGGATGGAATATGGAGGTTATGTGTTGATTACCGGAGCTTGAACAAGATCAACATCAAAGATAAATTTCCCATACCACTTGTAGATGACCTGTTCGATGAATTACATTGGTTAGAGTATTTTTCAAAGCTGGACCTGCGATCTGGGTATTATCAGATTTGTATGCATGAGGAGGATGTGCATAAGACCGCTTTTAGAACATATAAAGGACATTATGAGTTCACAATAATGACTTTTGGCCTCTCTAATGCGCCATCCACCTTCCAATCGTTAATGAATTCCATCTTTAAACCATACCTACGAAGGTTTGTGTTGGTTTTCTTTGACGATATTTTGGTCTACAGCCGACCCATGACTGAGCATCTGAATCATTTGCACGTCACCTTATAAGTATTGAAGGATAACTCACTCATCATAAAATTATCCAAATGTACTTTTGCATGCAGTTCCATAGAGTACTTGGGGAATGTTACCTCTCGCAAGGGCATAGCTATTAATTCCAGTAAAGTGAAGCTATTCAACAATGGCCGATTCCCCAAAATTTGAAGTCATTACGTGGGTTTCTTTGGCTGACAGGGTACTACAGAAAATTCATAAAAGGGTATGGGGTGATTGCCAAACCTCTCACCAAATTGCTAAAGAAGGATGCATTTAAATGGAATGAGGAAGCTACCAAGGCCATGAACCAATTAAAGAAGTGTTTAACTGATCAACCTTTGTTGTGCATGCCTGACTTCGACAAGCAGTTTGTTGTTGAATGTGACGCCAGCGGGGTTTTCACTAGAGCTGTACTGCACCAAGATAATAAACCAATTGCTTACTTGAGCAAAGCTTTGCATGGGAGAGCGCTCCACTGGACTACCTACGAAAAAGAGCTACTTGCTTTAATTCTTGCCACTAAGAAATGGTCCCAGTATTTGTTCGGTTGAAAGTTCATCATCAAGACAGATCATCAAAGTTTTAAATACCTGCTGACTCAAAAGTTGCACACAAGAATTCAGGCCAAATGGCTGGCTAAATTACATGGGTTCGAGTATGAGGTAGAATTTCGGAGTGGTAAAGAAAATATAGTGGATGATGCGCTATTGAGAAGGGATGAAGAAGTAATAAACATTGATTCAGAGTGTATGGCAATATCACATGTGCAGCCTGCATGGATAGAAGAGTTAGAAATACACTTCAACAGTTACCTATCTATGCCGAAATTGTTAAACAAATTGAGAAATGACAGCAGGTAGCCGAGAAGTTTAAGTTGGTAGACAACCTTATTTTTTATAAGGGTAAAATTGTAGTTGATCATCATAATAAAGCTCTGATAAAGATATTGTTGGACGAATTTCATTCTTCACCTCTAAGGGGACATTCAGGTGTGACAAGTACAATAAAGAGGATTAAATTAGTGTTTTTTTGGAAGAAAAATGAAGAGGGATATGGAGCAATATGTAAGAGAATGTGATGTTTGCCAACGAAATAAATCTGAAAACATAAACATACCTGGATTGTTGTATCCCTTGCCAGCCCTGATAGGATATGGACAGACATCAGCATGGACTTTGTTACCAATTTGCCTAAAAGTAATAAATACTCTGTTATATTTGTTATGGTTGAAAGGTTGTCAAAATATACCCACTTAATCCCTCTAGCACATCCATATACTGCTAAATATGTTATGCAAGTTTTTTTTCAGGGGGTGTTCAAGTTGCATGGTTAACCTTCAACCATCGTTAGTGAGTGTAATGCAATGTTTACCAGTGTTTTTTGGAAGGAGCTGTTAGAACTGCAACGGTGCACTCTAAAATTTAGTTCGGCTTAACATCCGTAAAAGGACAGTCAAACGGTGTTTGTCAGCAAGGTGATCGAAGGATATTTAGGTGTTTTGTTAATCACAAGCCACACGAATGGTCTAGGTGGCTTACTCTTGCTGAATACTGGTACAACACCACTTGGAAAACCTCTACAGTTACCACCCCATTTCAGGTCGTGTATGAAGTGGAACCGCCTACCCTATTAACCTATGCACCCCATTCAACTAAAGTGCAACAAGTAGAGGAGTAGTTGTTTTTAAGAGATATTTCCATACATCTATTGAAAGACAGCCTACACATTGCCCGTAATCGCATGAAAAAATATGCGGATATGAGAAGAACTGAAAGGAGCTTTGAAAGAGGAGATTGGGTTTACTTGCGGCTGCAGCCATACAGGCAGATCACTTCTAAAAATAGCAAAGTGCACAAGCTATCTCCGAAGTACTATGGGCCATATGAAGTTGACGAAAAAATTAGTGAAGTTGCATATAAATTGAAGCTCCCATCACATATCAAAATACATCCCGTGTTTCATGTATCACAACCTAAGAAAAGGGCAGGTCGAGGTGTTGTTATTCAAGATGACATGCCTTTATATGTTGAAGAAATCGTGAAAGAGCCCAAAGCAACTGTAGATAGAAGAATTGTACAGAAAGAAACAAGCCAAAAGTGCAAATATTTGTAAAGTGGAAAGATATGCCTGAGGAAGAAGCAACATGGGAAGAATATTGGGAGATGATTAAGACATATCCCACGTTGGACCTTGGGGCAAGGTCCATAATTCAAGGGGAGGGGACATGTAACACTCTGGATGTGATAGCTCATTTCAAATTGAGTAGAAATGAATAAATTAGCAACCAAACCCTTACTGGAGAGTGCCAACCTGGAAGTCCATCAGAAGGAGGAGGTGCCGACCATCTGAGTTCATCTGAGATCAGTGACATCTCGATGGGTGGCCATGCCATCCACTAGTAAGCTACCTAACAGCGGGGGTTGAGGTACACATGCATAATTTGTTGTGTACATACCTGTTGTGTAAGTGAGGAAAGTTAGTTTGTGATGAGGTGGCATATTTGATTGTGATGATATGGCATGTGGAGGGTGTATAAATATGCTGTGACTAAATTGAAAGAGGGTGTCGAATGAATAAAATTTGGTCTTGATTATACCTTGCATTTTTTGTTCATTCTTGCATTTTATTAAACAACTGTTGAAATTCTACTTATAGTTGTCTTCTTCTCAAAAACGTGAAACTTGCAACTACCCTCAGTAATGTCTTCCACCCGAAATATCAAACAAAAGAAAAAAGAGCATACCATCAACTTTGGATCTGACTCTGTGGGTGGCTCTGATCTTAGGACTCACTGTAGTCTCGGATTTCCCTTGACTTTCCTTACTCGTTATGCCTCCTTTTGTTAGCCTTCTCTAATGTTATCTGTCATTTCTCTAGGGTTTCCTTGCATCTACCTCTCAATTAACTCAGTTACCTATGTGTCGCCTTAATCGACTGTGCTTCCTCATGTTCGCTTGCCTTGTGAGGCAACTAATCTCACTTTGGTAGAGGTCTATGGTGTATCATCGACGCGCTTGGCCCTTCGGTTTTTGAGTGTTCTATCAGTTTGAATTTGTCATAGGATGATCACTTGGTACTCTGATTTTGTGGCTTTCTTAGTGCATGATGTGGTTCGGTGGGTTTTTTTTTGCTAGTTGGTTTTCTATGATTTTGGATGTTTTAAGTCACTGTGCTCTGTGATTAACTAGGTAACTTTATTGCTTCTTGCCTATCGGTATGCTAGTCAGTGGTACTCTAGCTGTGTTTGTTCGGGTCATTTGATCAGTGTGTGAGCATGTCACGTAATTTATCTTTCTGTTGTGCAACGTTCTTTTTGTTGCTTGTGAAAGTTTTGAGATTGCCTTGCAGCTGTGATAGGAGAGTGGTAGGTGGTAGTAGTTTGTTTGGTTTAAGTAGTGTTATGTTAACACTAAGTTGAGTATCATGAGACCGCCTTGGCAACTTGTGTTATAATTTTATGTATTTGCATTTCTAGCTACTGTGATCTTGACTATTTCTCACCCTGCGTGGTGACTTTTACTGGTTTCCACTTGTAGCTAGGTCTTTGAAACGTATGTAGCAGACAAGCAAGTGGTCTACACTTGTTTTGTTTGCACTCATTATTTGTTGTAATGGAAAAGGTGTAATGGATCACTTTAAACCGGTTGGTCTTTCCATATAAAAATATTTTAAGATAATTAATTTTTTTATGATCGAAATTCTTAGGTAATAAATTATAATTGAACAAGGAATTATCAAATAAATAGGCGAGCATCGAATTGAATAAATTATCAACTATGGGATTGCAGTTTGCATAATAAGATGTGAATAAATTTATAATATATAGAAAATTAATTTGAAATTTAAAAATTTATAGTTAAACCCTTAAGAAATTATTTTAAATTGGATTAAAGTAAACAAGGCTCAAATCAATCTCAGCCCAAAGCATGTTCAAATTTCCAGTGTTCTCTAGCGAACTACCCAGCCTTTAACAAAACCTGAACCATTCAATAACCCTAGCCCCCGTTGTTTACTAAATCTTGATCAACCAGGGAAAAGGAATAAAAAAAATTGTGAATGAATCGCGTTCAATCTTGGCGTTGTACGAGCGATGTCAGGAGGCACATGCCAATTGGTGTTGTTCGGTTGGCGGTGGTTGCAAGGCACGCGATTTGGGCGAAATTCTCGATGAGGTTAAGGCTGCGCATAGGTGGCTCACACACTTAGTGACGACCGCCCCGTACCTCCCGCACAAACCAACGATGAAGTGCGCTATATGACGTGCCAGGCATATACAGGACTATATTCGAAGAAGGAAGCACATGCAGAACTTGTCATAAAACTCGCAGCGCATGGAGAAAATATAATAGAACATATACAACAGGCAGCTAATAGTGAAGGATAATTGAGCAGAATCTTAGTCTTTCATATCATCATGAAATATCCATACATCAAAATGGATCACAACAGAGTCCATACGATAAGCCTCACTACAGGTTCACTCAGAGTAGCACACATCAACTGAAACACCCCACCTCCATTAAGGTCACTCACCAAGGGAATGCCTTAACTTCGGTGGAGCATTTTTAGTACAAGATGCAGAAAAATTACAAGACAGACAAATAAAGCAGCGAGAAATAAATAACCTTTATTGATTAAAATAGCTTGTACAAAGAATGTTTTACAACACCAATACTTATTACCAGAAAGTATTTGTCTTGTTTAATATATAAGAAGCACAAACTGACAATGATATTCCCCAATAAAGCATGAGCCAGCCATAGCAGGAGAAAATGGAGTTCAAAACAATGCGCCAAAGAATCTTCAAGCTCGGAAAGAGTAACGGCCCCAAAATGAGCTGAGCTTTTCCCTCCTTGACTACCTGAGGGGGAAACGGAAGAAAAGAGGCGAAAGCAAACTAGGTCGGACATAAAGTCTGGTAAGTCCAGTGATTCTTAGTATTTAAACGAGGAAAAGATCATGACATGAATAAACTAAATATAAGACTAAACCATAGTAACAAGATAACATGGGGTAAGCATGGGATATGGCAAGATAAACTGAATGTACCGATAAACTGGATGTACTGATAAACTGAATGCGCTTTTGCTCCTTCTCTGCTTCGCAACTACCCTGTTATACTGATTTCTATATCTCTACACTACCTACTAGTGTCCAAACTAGTAATCTATGATCATATGATAACGTGATCCCAATCCCCGTATTTGCGATTGCCTTCAGGTGTACATCTATTATGGGGATTCCATTTATTACCTAGATCTAATCTAGGGTTTATTATTGAGTGCTTCCTAGATTCAACCAGGGTTTATGCTACCCAGAGCCACTGGGGTTTATGCTACCTATTGAATGCTTCTCGGATTCAGGGTTTACGCGACCTAGGTCCAACTATGGATTATGCTACCTACTTTGTATTAATTTTCCATGTGTCTATGTCAGTCGGTCCTCTCTTGCATGTAGATACTCTGTGTTGGCCCCACCATAAGGTGTATCAAGCCTTATGATAGCGACCCAACATGATTCAAGATGCACACTATATAACTACTGGTACCCAGTGCCTGCATTTTCCACTTCGGAGTACGTGCACGCCCGTAAACCATCGGTACCTACACTGACGTACCCTCTGCCGCTATTTTGACCGCTTATAATCAGCCCAGTAATCGTACCCCACCCTAACTAGCTCAGGGTACCGTGATACATCTATGTGGGTTACTGCTGAAATGGGTCCCTGTTACTAGGGTTTCCTACCGGTTAAGTTTGTGGGCCTATATATACACAATAGTACCCACCTACACGTGATGTACTTAACCCTCCCACCGATTCAAGCATGTCTATTTAATGGTTAAGTTTGTGGGCTTGTATGTACTAATATTACCCGTTGATCCTGATATGTACTTAACCTTTCCACTGGTTCAAGCATGCTTATTAAATGGCTAAGTTTGTGGGCCTATATTACTAATATTACCCACCAACCCGATATGTACTTAACCCTCCCACCGATTCAAGTTGATATATCTTCTTGGTTATATATTATCCATTCATTCAAGTTAACTTAACCTGCCCACACATCATGTTATATACATATATATATATTGGTTAAGTGTTCCCTTGTGTTACTTAACCCCTATCACATATCTTGTTATATATATATATATATATATATATATGTTGGTTAAGTGTTCCGCTTGTGTTACTTAACCCTATCACACATCATGTTATATCTATATATATTGTTTAAGTGTGTCTTATTAACTTAACCTCACCCACTTGTCTAATTAACATGTTATGACAGTTAAGTGTTCTAATTTTACTCAACCTCACTCACTTGCCTAGTTAACATGTTATGGCGGTTAAGTATTCTAAATTTACTTAGCCTCGCCATCTAGTCTAGTTAGCATGTTAAACGCTTACTTAACCTTACCCACTTGTCTAATTAACATGTTATTATGGTTAAGTGTTCCCTTAGTTACTTAACCCCCCACAAGTCTGGCCTTGTTAACATGTTAAGTCGGTTGAGTGTCCAAATTAACTTGACCCCTGTCATCCTTGTCTAGTTAACATGTGAAATTGGCTAAGTGTTTTCGCGATTACTTAACCCCGCCCTTCTTGTCTTTGTTAACATGTTATTACGGTTAAGTGTTTCCCTAATTACTTAACCTCACCATTTCTAGCTTGATTTATTCATGAGCCTTAATTAATTAATTAATTAAAGCACCAACCACTCACATTAGACAGATATTGTTGTGGTTACTAGATGTGCCGGTCGGTTCCGGGCAGGTTTACACCACAACTCAGTCTAACCTCGGGTCTTTCTGGGCTTGATGCACTAACCACCCACATTAGACATGTATTGTTATGGTCACTGGATGTGCCGGTTGGTTCTGGGCAGTTTTACACCACAACTCAGTCTAACCTTGGGTTAGACATATTCGTCTTTTACTAAATTTACATATTTACTATTTATGTAAATTTTTTCGTAAACCAATTTAGCCTAAATCATATACAACTGTCATGCAAATTAACATACTTATATTCTATGCCAAAACTTGATTTACTAATCAATTAACCCAACTTGCAGTTTATACCAATTTAGATTTAATATTCCCCTTTTTCAATTCATTCCCAATCTAGATTAATATTCCAATTTATGGTTCATGTCAAAACTAGATTTAATATTCTAGTTTACCGTTTACGTCCAAAACTTGGTTTACACGCCAGTTACACACTTCGCGGCCAATTAAATTTATCAATTTATGCCCAAGTCTAATATGCATGTAAATCATTTACTATTATAGCAAATTTAGATTATGCCAACATATTTATTATGCCAAATTAACTTAATTAAGCTACGCCCAATCCCCACATCATAATCGTACGTATAACATGATTTCACAAGTTTTCTATGTACTCATGAAATGGCACTAATCAAAAGGAATAGGGGATAAGCATAAGAATTGATATAAAAGAATAGGCATGCAAAAATAATGGCTCCAACATGTTCGATGTACATAATAGTGAATAGGAATAAACTAGCCAAGTTACACACTAAAATGAGATCCACATAATCAAGGGAATAGGCATAGGTAATTTGGTCCAACATAATGCCAGTTCAAGGTACAACATGATCGGTTAATTGTGACAATAGGAATAGTCATAAGCAACCAACTACAATAGTCGTAGGCAATTAACCACAATAGTCATGTGCGACTAATCACAATAATTTCTTAAACAATGTCATAGGCAATAGTCCCATAGTTATGATTCATAGTCGTAGGCAATAATTTCATAGGCGACAGTTCATGGCCATAGTCTTAGACAAAGGTCTCATAGTCATAGCCATAGTCATAGGCAAAAGCTTCATAGGCAACAGTTTCATAGTCATAGTCTTAGGCAAAAGTCTCATAGTCATAGTCGTAAATCAGATCCAAAGGCATAGATAACTTTCGATTTGACATAAGCACGAACCAAAGATAATTAACTTGCAAATTGGTGTAGTTCTATATTTTGATTCATTACATTCACAATTCCAATTACACTTTCAAATCTAAGGAATAACCGAACTTACAGTGATCGGTTTAGAAAAGGCGATTTTCTATGATTCGAGTGACGTTGCTTGAAGCAGAATGCCTATGGTCCAACTTGAAGCCTTAAATTGATTTGAATCTCCAATTTGAAGAAGAACTATAACTTGTTTTAATAGAGAATAAGATTTATTTTAATGGTGGAGGCTAGAGATAAACAGCATGTAGACGCCTAAAAGAATTTGTGTGGAGAAACCATAGGTCTAGGCATTTTTTTATAGGTGTAGAGAGGGTTTTAGAGCCCTTAGATCGTCATAGAAGCCACCAGGTCCGTCCAACACATCAAAAATCATCATCATACCAATCAGGATTTACCACGTAGCCCTAGTGACACAACACAAGTCAAAAATTCATTGCAGATCTGGTCTGGCTGAACCAGGGTAGGTCGACCCCTAGGTCGACCGCCTGGTCGACCTGGGTACCCAGGTCGACCCCCTGGTCGACCTAGGTCCTGGGCGGGAAATTTCCCGCCCAGCCCGGCTGTGTGTTTTGAATTTGAACTGAGCTGTTTTTAAATTTGAGCTGAAACTTCCGAAGGCCATAACTTCTTCATACGAAGTCCGATTCACGCAAACTCGGACTCTATCTCAAGCAGAATTCCGAGATGAACCCAATGGCATAACCTGTTTCCTTTAGTTCTTCTCTTAAAAATTAAGTATACTTTGATTTGTTACATTAACGTTTACAGAAAATACGGGGTGTTACATCAACAATAATAGCGAAAACAACAAGTATGTATAGTTGGGAATAATACGTTAGCCTCCTGCTCATTGTCGCTCTGCAGCATCGTCCTCATCAAGATCTACTACCTGCTACCTAGTTTGCCCATCCAAAATAGGATGAACAGCCCAAGATATAAAGAGGGAAACATAAAACCATGAGTCAGACAGTAATCTTAATGAGCGATAAACAACTATCTAACATCATCAATAAAGTATATGAGAAATAGGTAGATCAATCAATAATCTACCAACACAACAACATAGAAGAACCTTAAACCCATCTCCTCCACATCTGAGAGTGATAGCCTTTACTAGAGAATTAGAGAAGAAACAAACAATACATCCATAGCAATCAGTTATCAATTGTAGACCATCCTAATCGGGTTCAACATCCCCAAGCACAAGCCCCCAAGGCCAAAACAAACATTAGATAAGCACCCAAGAGATAACCCCCTCTACATTGAAAAGTCTACACATGACAATACAAGCAAAACAACACCATCCATGACTTTGGCCATCCCCGCCAACCTTGCTTTGAAACCATCGTTAATCATATGATTGGCTACGACATGCCATCCATCAAGGGCTAACAGTAAACCACGATTCTAGCAAAACTCCATATGCCATCGTGACTTGTATGTCTTCCTTACCGACGAAGACAACTATGCCCATCGTGACTGCCTAGGATACTCGACTAATCACCTAGTATTTTGGGTGTCCTCATTATACCCCTACTTTGATTCTGCTAGAACCTCTGACTAACGATAATCCATCGGTCTTCATAACTCTAGTCGTCATCATCGGCGACTATCCATAAGCTCAGATACCGTCTTAAGCAACCATTATCCACAAGCTCAAACATCCTTGAGTCATCTTCACATTCATTGCATTTCATCGATCAACGAATACTTCACAACGCTTCTAGCATTCCTTCTGAATTCACATCGAAGCTATGACCATCGTCGAACCAAAAATAAACTTCATTCTGGTCAATACTTGATGGACCATCCATCGATCCATTACTGGATCGGTCACTGATCCATTCCCCTGGATCACATCATATAATCAATTCTCGAAGTGTTTTACTCATAATCCACGGTCCACGCTGACCGATCCATCGTTGTCCCAAAATCATGAGATCCATCACCCATGAATGATCCCAATCCAAGCTTGACACCGACCCAACTTTGTCACACTCAGGCCGATCTATCCTCGAGCCATGCAACCACACTCCATTGTCACTTAACCGACCTATCAAGCAACAACCCTCATTTCGAAAGGCCTGACTTCACCAAGCAAGCCGACCGACCCATGCCATGCTCGATCCAATCTCCACCGAACCATGTCATACATTACGTTTTAAACCGAACTGATCCTCACTTGAACAACCCGACCCTTGGTCTATGTGATCCATCTCCCCACGTATACGAACACTGATCCTACCTTGTCTCCCACTTCGGCCGATCCATCAACTCGGCAAGCTACTCGAATGACCCGATCCACATTGTTTTTCTTGTGCGACCTAATCTTTGTGCAACCGATCCAAGCTGGTCACCACTGATCCATCCTAAAACTTGGTCGATCCATCGAATGGCCACGTTCGACACTTTCCGAATCACCCAGTACGATCTGATCCAATCAATCCATGCACACCATGATCAAATCGACCAAAACCAATCAATAAAAAAATCAAGAAATGATTAAACAAATATTTGCACATCAATAATCATAATACAATCATATAGAATTCATCAAATCACGATAAAACAATAAATGAATCAATATATGGATCTAAACTTGCATAAACTTATGATTTCAATATTAACATATGAATTAATCGTTATAATCTTTCTTGATTAAATCCTATGGTGATTCGAATTAAATATATACTGACCTCCATTAGATCTAGGTGAAAATGACCCGAAATGATGAAAATAAGATCAAATAATCCTATACTTGATTGAATTCGTGTGAGAGATGCTTATCACTCACCAAATCCACAAAATAGCCCCAAATCAACCAATCTCTAATCCGGACAGCAAAGAATGGCCTTCAAATCAACTAATTTGATGCGAACTACTTTTCTCCGATGTTGATCTTCAATCTTCTAATGTAGATCTATGAATTGAAATGTAATGGAGAGGTATTCGGTGGAGTAGTGTGATGACCCCAAACTTCCATGGGACGAAAGTAAGGAAAAATCATTTGGAATACAACATAAATATAACAATACAGATAACAGATACAACATAGCCTAGGGAAATTATAGAATAACAACATCATAGCAGCGGAATATGAATGTCATCAAACACATAATCCCACAGTCACAGAGTACTAACTTATTACATCAAGTTTTCAGCAAAAAGGAAATAAGTTTCAACTTCCAAGTTAGAACAACTGGAAATAAAATAAGTCTGGATGTCTGAGACTCTAAAGATAAAATGTAAACAAAAGATAAATGATAGATAGACTTTGTGGTCCAATATAAGCACCTCCAAATAAGCAACACGAAGAAAGCTCCAAAGACAGCAACTCCAAAGAAAGCCAAACCTGCTACTTGGCTGGCCGTGTGGAAAAGAGGGCACCCGAGTTTGTAAAGGTGGAAACAAACAACGGGTCAGACATGGGACTGGTGTGAGAATTCTTAACTAATTTAACTACTAGTAATAAGGCAAATCCAAATAGCACGCCGCTAACGCGTAACGGGTTTTATTTCAATGGATTGCCATTCATAATTTAAAGTGATTGAATATGTAAATAAGTAAAACGTAAAACAAAGCAATGCTTTTGAGAAAAATGGAATCACCATAAGACCCAAGTCCCATCACACAATGCAACGCAAACCAGTGGATAGGGTTTTACCTTATGGTGATTAAACATGCTAAATACGAATCAAATATTATTATTAGTGTATATAAAGACATTTCAAAATAAATGTATCAATCCTAGGAAGCATAGCTACCATATACTATGCCTCCGTACTAGTAATACAATCAAATTCGTAGGGTCGTATTTGGAATTTGGTTTCCATCATGAGTCAAGGCTAGGGAGGATCTCCTTACCGATGTAAGGCACCCTAGCTATGTCTCAGGATCCCCCGCAGAGAACCCTTGGAAAGCTGCAGGGCCGGTCCACACTTGCGGTTTGTGGATTAGTTATTCCTGAACACACGTTTCCCGATCCTATAGGACCTATCATATGAGGCGCCTCATTCCATCATCCACATAAGTAAAATATCAGCCAGTTTAAGCACCGACACAACTTCTAACTAGAAAGAAACGTGTTGCTCTCCCTGCGTTCCCTTCTCCCGTTTTAGACTCCGCCGGGGTGTGAGGCTCGCGAAGTCACGCTATACACAAGGCTATGCCTAAACAGGCTATGCTTTGATAATCCCACAAGATTCTGCTTTTCAACAAGGAACCTTGATCATTGCATCTTAGTATGCCACACTGTCACTCCATATCACACTACCAATCCTTTGCCAAAATATATGAAAGGGTGTTAAGCAAGAGAATAAATTCTCCACCACCAATCATTCATACATTCGACAGAAAATTAATAAATACAATATAAAGGAGTACAATGTCGGACACACATTCCATTTGTAAGCTCGTTCTGGGTCTGAACGGAACTGGAGATACCTCGTCCCGTATGTCTAGTACGGAAAGGAGATACCCGCATATCCATAAAATCTACATGTATGTTTGGGCAATTACCCCGACCCTTGAATTGGGAGCAAGTCAATTCAGGATCTTGATTGTTGTCCATTTGAGGGAAGATTTACGGTCTTCATACGCCGTCTTCATCCTTCGATTCTTTACGTCGTTTGATTATTTGAAATGAGAGTAACTCAGACTTTCCAAATAATCCTCGTATATATATATAATGAAAATCCTTCTTTATCATCAATATTATTTTATAACGATTAATTCCTATTTCAATTATTTAAAATAGTTAAATTTTTATTTAATGACGCTTCGGGTCAATGGCGACCCTGGCGCTGCTTTCAACCAAATTTGATTTTCACATTTCTCAAAATCTAACCGTTGGATCTTAGCGTAGTATATATCATTGGAAATATTTTTCCAAGATAGTCCTAAGGGTTCCAGTTTCAAGAAAATATGACGGTCGGATCTTTTGGTATAATAGTTTAAAGGTACGATTTCAAAACACGAACTACCACGCTCGATTCGGTTAATTTTAATTATATTTATATATAAATATATATAAACCTTTTATTTTACATAAGAATGTAAATTCTATTACAACGTCCACTTTCATTTTTTTTCTCATTCTTCCATTCCTCTGTTTACATGAAAGATGTAAATCATAATTCAACATTTCCTCCTACCTTTTATTCTTTTATTAAAAGGTAAATTCTATTCCAATGTAAAATTTTATTTTTCTAATCCTTAAATTACAATGTAAAATCTCCTCTTTAATTACATTAAAAATGTAATTAACATTATAATGTAAAATTCCTACCTTTCAATTACATTGTAAAATTTCCATTTTTAATTACATTATAAATGTAATGAACATTACAGAGAAAAATTCTAACTTATTACATTAAAAATGTAATTTTATTTTTAATGTCCATTTCTTTTTCTTAATTACATTAAAACGTAATTTTCAATATAATGTACAATTCCTACTTTTTCAATACATATAGAAGTGTAAATTTTCTTACAATGTAATTTCCACCTTTTTAGTTACATATATAAAAAAAAATTCTTTTCAATGTAAATCCTCATTCTTAATTTACATATAAAAATGTGATTTTATATTTACATAGACATTCTATTCCTTAAATTATATATATAAAAAAAATCTATCTTTGCGGCATAAATTTCATGTCTTTTAATTACATAAAAATGTAATTTTCTTTTACAATGTAAACTCTAATCTTTAATTACATAATAAAAATGTAATTTTATTTTCAATGCAAATTCCCCAATTCTAACTACATATAAAAATGTAATTTTATTACACCGCAAATTCTTATCTTCTAATTACATATAAAAATGTAATTTTTATTACACCACAAATTCTTATTTTCTAATTACATATAAAAATGTAATTTTATTACACCGCAAATTCTCATCTTCTAATTACATATAAAAATGTAATTTTTATTACTCCGCAAAATCTTATTTTCTAATTACATATAAAAATGTAATTTTTATTACACCGCAAATTCTTATTTTCTAATTACATATAAAAATGTAATTTTTATTACACCGCAAATTCTTTTTTTCTAATTACATATAAAAATGTATTTTTTATTTTACAATGTAAATTCATACCTTAATTACATATAAAAATGTAATTTTTATTTTACATGGAAATCCTACTCTTAATTTACATATGAAAATGTAAATTTAATTACAATGCAAATTCCTACTTTTTATTTACATGTAAAAATGTAAATTTAACTACAATGCAAATTCTACTTTTTATTTACATGTAAAAATGTAAATTTAACTACAATGTACATTTCTACCTTTTTAAGTACATATAAAAAGTGATTTTTATTTCAATGCAAACAATCTCACTCTTTAGTTACAAATAAAAAGTGATTTTTTTTTCAATGTTCATTTGCATTTATGAATGCAAATGAAATAGAAAACTTTATTTCAATGTTTTATTTGTGTTTGAGAGCACAAATAAAAAGACTGTTCATTTTTCTATGATATATTTGTGTTGGAGAACACCAATAAAAAGGTATATTTATTTTTCTATATACTATTTGTAGGTGAAAAGTACATTCACTTTCCTATGTCATGTTTGTGTTTGAGAACACAAATGAAAAGTATATTTATCTCCCTATATACTATTTATGATTAAGAATACAAATAAAATTGATCATTCATTTTTCTATGATGTATTTGTGTTTTGAGAAAAATAAGGCCTAACATTTAAATTGACAATTTAAATCATCTCAACATAAATGAATCCAAATAGCGTTTTTATACTGAATTGACAAATAGATCCCAGTCAACAAAAAGGTGACAATTTTTAATCTTTATATTTTATATTGAATCGATAAACCAAATCAACTCAAATAAAGTGACAAAATATGAATTGATGAACTAAATCAATCCAATAAGAGTGACAAACTACATATTTTGATATTGAATCGATGATCTAAATCAACTCAATAAATTAAAAGGATGAATAATAATATTTGTCTAAGGCATATAGATCTATAACTATCCACTATATATTTTGATCTTGAATTGATAATCTAAATCAATTCAATAAAATAAAGGGATGAAATAATCATATTTGTTTAACACACATGAATCTTGTAATTATCCATCACAACCAACAGAACAATCATCAAACATTATCAGCACAAAACAGATCTGAAAAATATAACTATAAATAAATAAATAAAATGAATTGATTTACTATTTTAAAACAAAAGAAATCTCTCCTTGAATTAAGCGGAACCAAAAATCCAAATAAATCCAGAAATTGTCCCAATCAGTTCTAAGTCGAAGTATTTGCTGTCACGATTCACGCGGATCTAAAAAAAATTGTTTGGAGTTCGTATGAATTAATTATCAATTTTGAATAACAATTACTTTTTACAACTGCATCTGTAACAGAATTAAGCGTCGCATAACTGAGCTGAATTTCATACCTTTATATTCAGTTTTGTTCAAAACTTTGATTTGAATTTTCGGGAGATGTAGTTGATGGTTTTCAGAATGGTTTGTTGGAGATCGAAGAGCTGGGAGAGGGGAATCGGTGTCGGGAAGGGGGTGGGGTGCGTTCGCCTATGGTGGGCCCCGTTTAGTGCGAACGGCGGCGGTTTTAGGGGGTGGGGTGGCGTCTACAGGCGACGAGGGGTGGTTATTTCGGTATGGAATCGTAGAGCACGAGAATCTCTTCGAAACGTGTACTCCAGCGAAGAATTTCGTTGAGAAACAAAGGAGAAATCGGAGTTTGAAGTTCTGAGGAGTTATGGGTTTCGGCGGCTGTAAAGGAACGGGGAAGAAGAAGCTATTGTAGCCCGTATTTATACTGTATTCTAGGGTATTTTCTTTTTATTTTTAATTTAATTAATTCTAGAAATTAGGGTTTTTCCATCCGATCTCCAAACGAAGCCCAACGACTGTCGAACAATAGGTTTTGACGTCTTCTTAACGCAATGGCGCTAGCGCCGAAGTCCAATTCTGAAGTTTACAGTATGATTCTTTTATTTTCAAAATAAATCTTTTCAATACTAATTCAAACGTACTTTTTAATCTACCGGGGTCGCATACGAACTCAGAAAAATCCAGAAAAAATATTTTTGGCTTCGTGATGACGATACGGTCCTAACAAAATTAATTTCATTGAATTCTGAGACTGTTTGAAAAATGGCTATTTTTCAGTCGATCGAAATTGACTGAAATCTACAAAACACATATTTATTTGCCACGACCACAAGTTAATTCGAAAATTCCCGAAAAATATATTTAGCTATGTTTTGATGCTGCGAACCTAGAAAAATTAATTCCGTTCAATTCTGATCTTATTTGAAAAATGGCCTTTTTCAAGGCGTATATATTAAATATTAAAAATACATTTGTAAACAAATAATTCCCGAAACTCGAAATATATAAGTGTTTATACTTTGAGTCCAAATTCCTTCATATGCAAAAAGTAGTATCTTTGACCTTTATATATTATATATATAAATTTCATAGCGACCTTTCTAAATTTTGATTTAGACATAACTTACAAACTGAAATCTAAATTCCTTAAATTCTTTATAAAGATATCGTCGATACGGTTCTAGCGTTTCTTGTTTCGTCTAATACCTATAATGAATTATATATTTTTTCCCAAGTTGAAAAACGAATTTTGAAATTACCGCGCCATTTCGGCTCGGAATGGAATTAATATAAATTTTAAAGTCTTACTTCAAATAAAAATAATTTTTAATCGTGATTATTTAAAATAATTTTTTTTCTATCAAAAACTCGTTAAAATTACTTCAAATAAATTTTTAAATTTACCCCAAAATTCAGGGTTGTTACAGTCTCCCCTCCTTAAGAACTTTTCGTCCTCGAAATGGAAAAGAAAAATAGAAGAGTAGGAACCAACAAAAAGAATGTTTTTAATAGAAATAGTACCACCTAAAATATCAGGCTTACCTGCTCCTTCAGAAGAAGTAGGTGCAGAAGAAGGTGGTGCACTTGCTCCCTCGTACACATGGGCAACTTGGGAACTCCTCAATTGTGGATAATTAAGTTTGATATGACCCTTTTTATGGCAGTTATAGCATTTTCTAGTGTCCTCTCTTCTGGCCTTCTTTGGATTCCCGTAGTCCTTGCTATAGTGTCCAAACTTCTGCCAGTGGTAGCATTGCAACGTAGTCTTGTCATGAGTCTTGGCGGCTCCAGAACCACTTCCTTCAGTCTTCTTCTCGGGTTGCTTCACTTTATTATTTTTGTCCAAGTCCCTTTCTCTATCTTACTGTGAACTCTTCTTGTCCTTCTCTTCATAGCGACGGGCAAACTCATCATGAAGCCTTTCCACCTCTTGCCTTGCAGTATACTCTTCACTAAACAGCTCTTTAAATTTGGTCTAAGTCATATTTTCTTCATCACCTCCTATATTGACCTCTTCCCACCAAGGTTGTGCTTCGCCTTGGAGCATCCATGAGGCCACAAATCTCTTCTTTTGATCTTCCAGTTCTAACACTCTAAATATCTTTTCACAATTCTTAAGCCATGTCTGAGCCTGTATCACAGTCTCTGTACTTGTGAACGGAACTCCATCTAAATTCTTAAAATCCTTCACTACCCTCACCAAGTCAAAGGGCTGCGGTGGTGGTGGGGGTGGCTGTTGAACTGTGGGCTCCTCCGTTCCAATATCAGTTTGCCCCATTGCTCTAACTCTAGTAGTTCTAGCGGCATGAGTACTCATTTTTAGTTAGTTCTGTACGATCAAGGAAAGAGTCAGAACAACTGTAATGGTGATTTGAAAAAAAATTGATAGAATAGAAGGATGGATAAAAGGATGGCGATAAAATGACTGACTATTATGTATTCTCATGAAATGTTCGCCATAGAATATTGTGATTCTATGTAAACGAATCATTATAAATATGTTATATTCCAAAGCCATGTTTAACCAAAGCTCTAATACCAACAGTGATGACCCCAAACTTCCATGGGATGAAAGTAAGGAATAATCATTTGGAATACAACATAAATATAACAATACAGATCACAGATACAACATAGCATAGGAAAATTATAGAATAATAACATCATAGCAGCGGAATATGAATGTCATCAAACACAGAATCTCACAGTCACAGATTACTAACTTATTACATCAAGTTTTCAGCAAAAGGGAAATAAGTTTCAACTTCCAAATTAGAACAAATAGAAATAAAATAAGTCTGGATGTCTGAGAGTCTAAAGATAAAATGTAAACAAAAGATAAATGATAGATAGTCTTTGTGGTCCAATATAAGCACCTCCAAATAAGCAACACGAAGAAAGCTCCAAAGACAGCAACTCCAAAGAAAGCCAAACCTGCTACTTGGCTGCCCGTGTGGAAAAGAGGGCACCCGAGTTTGTAAAGGTGGAAACAAACAAAGGGTCAGACATGGGATTGGTGTGAGAATTCTTAACTAATTTAACTACTAGTAATAAGGCAAATCCAAAGACCACGCCGCTAACGCGGAACGGGTTTTATTTCAATGGATTGCCATTCATAATTTAAAGTGATTGAATATGTAAATAAGTAAAACGTAAAACAACGCAATGCTTTTGAGAAAAATGGAATCACCATAAGACCTAAGTCCCATCACGCAATGCAACGCAAACCAGAGGATAGGGTTTTACCTTATGGTGACTAAACATGCTAAATATGATAAATACGAATCTAATATTATTATTAGTGTATATAAAGACATTTCAAAATAAATGTATCAATCCTAGGAAGCGTAGCTACCATATACTATGCCTCCGTACTAGTAATACAATCAAATTCGTAGGGTCGTATTTGGAATTTGGTTTCCATCATGAGTCAAGGCTAGGGAGGATCTCCTTACCGATTCGAGGCACTCTAGCTAATGTCTCAGGATCCCCCGCAGAGAACCCTTGGAAAGCTGTAGGGCCGGTCCACACTTGCAGTTTGTGGATTAGTTATTCCTGAACACACGTTTCCCGATCCAATAGGACCAATCATCCGAGGCGCCTCATTCCATCATCCACATAAGTAAAATATCAGCCAGTTTAAGCACCGACACAACTTCTAACTAGAAAGAAACGTGCTGCTCTCCCTGCGTTCCCTTCTCCCATTTTAGACTCCGTCGGGGTGTGAGGCTCGCGAAGTCACGCTATACACAAAGCTATGCCTAAACAGGCCATGCTTTGATCATCCCACAAGGTTCTGCTTTTCAACAAGGAACCTTGATCATTGCATCTTAGTATGCCACACTGTCACTCCATATCACACTACCAATCCTTTGCCGAAACATATGAAAGGGTGTTAAGCAAGAGAATAAATTCTCTGCAACCAATCATTCATACATTCGACCGAAAATTAATAAATACAATATAAAGGAGTACAATATCGGACACACATTCCATTTGTAAGCTCGTTCTGGGTTTGAACAGAACTGGAGATACCTCGTCCCGTATGTCTAGCACGGAAAGGAGTTACCCGCATATCCGTAAAATCTACACGTACATTTGGGCAATTACCCCGACCCTTGAATTGGGAGCAAGTCAATTCAGGATCTTGATCGTTGTCCATTCGAGGGAAGATTTACGGTCTTCATACGCCGTTTTCATCCTTCGATTCTTTACGTCGTTGGATTATTTGGAATGAGAGTAACTCGGACTTTCCAAATAATCCTCGTATATATATATATAATTAAAATCCTTCTTTATCGTCAATATTATTTTATAACGATTAATTCCTATTTCAATTATTTAAAATAGTTAAATCTTTATTTAATGACGCTTCGGGTCAATGGCGACCCTGGTGCTGCTTTCAACCAAATTTGATTTTCACATTTCTCAAAATCTAACTGTTGGATCTTAGCATAGCATATATCGTTGGAAAGATTTTTCCAAGACGGTCCTAAGAGTTCCAGTTCCAAGAAAATCTGACGGTCGGATCTTTTGGTATAATCGTTTAAAGGTACGATTTCAAAACACGAACTACCGCGCTTGATTCGATTAATTTTAATTATATTTATATATAAATATATGTAAACCTTTTAACTCTTATTTTACATAAGAATGTAAATTCTATTACAACGTCCACTTTCATTTTTTTTTCTCATTCTTCCATTCCTCTGTTTACATGAAAGATGTAAATCATAATTCAACATTTCCTCCTACCTTTTATTCTTTTATTAAAAGGTAAATTCTATTCCAATGTAAAATTTTGTTTTCCTAATCCTTAAATTACACTGTAAAATCTCCTCTTTAATTACATTAAAAATATAATTAACATTATAATATAAAATTCCTGCTTTTCAATTACATTGTAAAATTTCCCTTTTTAATTACATTATAAATGTAATGAACATTACAGAGAAAAATTCTAACTTATTACATTAAAAATGTAATTTTATTTCTAACGTCCAATTCTTTTTCTTAATTACATTAAAATGTAATTTTCAATATAATGTAAAATTCCTACTTTTTCAATACATATAGAAGTGTAAATTTTCTTACAATGCAATTTCCACCTTTTTAGTTACACATAAAAAAAATGTAATTTTCTTTTCAATGTAAATCCTCATTCTTAATTTACATATAAAAATGTGATTTTATATTTACATAGACATTCTATTTCTTTAATTATATAAAAAAATAATTCTATCTTTGTGGCATAAATTTCATGTCTTTTAATTACATAAAAATGTAATTTTCTTTTACAATGTAAATTCTAATCTTTAATTACATAATAAAAATGTAATTTTATTTTCAATGCAAATTCCCAACTTCTAACTACATATAAAAATGTAATTTTATTACACCGCAAATTCTCATCTTCTAATTACATATAAAATGTAATTTTTATTACACCGCAAATTCTTATTTTCTAATTACATATAAAAATGTAATTTTATTACACCGCAAATTCTCACCTTCTAATTACATATAAAAATGTAATTTTTATTACACTTCAAATTCTTATTTTCTAATTACATATAAAAATGTAATTTTTATTACACCGTAAATTATTATTTTCTAATTACATATAAAAATGTAATTTTTATTACATCGCAAATTCTTATTTTCTAATTACATATAAAAATGTAATTTTTATTTTACAATGTAAATTCATACATAATTACATATAAAAATGTAATTTTTATTTTACATGGAAATCCTACTCTTAATTTACATATGAAAATGTAAATTTAATTACAACGCAAATTCCTATTTTTTATTTACATGTAAAAATGTAAATTTAACTACAATGCAAATTCTACTTTTTATTTACATGTAAAAATGTAAATTTAACTACAATGTACATTTCTACCTTTTTAAGTACATATAAAAAGTGATTTTTATTTCAATGCGAAAAATCTCATTCTTTAGTTACACATAAAAAGTGATTTTTTTTTCAATGTTCATTTGCATTTATGAATGCAAATAAAATAGCAAACTTTATTTCAATGTTTTATTTGTGTTTGAGAACACAAATAAAAAGACCGTTCATTTTTCTATGATATATTTGTGTTGGAGAACACCAATAAAAAGGTATATTTATCTTTCTACATACTATTTGTGGGTGAGAACACAAATATAAGTACATTCATTTTCTTGTGTCATGTTTGTGTTTGAGAAAACAAATGAAAAGCATATTTATCTTCCTATATACTATTTGTGTTTGAGAACACAAATAAAAGTGGTCATTCATTTTTCTATGATGTATTTGTGTTTTGAGAAAAATTAGGACTAACATTTAAATTGACAATTTAAATCATCTCAACACAAATGAATCCAAATAGCGTTTTTATACTAAATTGACAAATAGATCCCGTTCGACAAAAAGGTGACAATTTTTAATCTTTATATTTTATATTGAATCGATAAACCAAATCAACTCAAATAAAGTGACAAAATATGAATTGATGAACTAAATCAATCCAATAAGAGTGACAAACTACATATTTTGATATTGAATCGATGATCTAAATCAACTCAATAAATTAAAAGGATGAATAATAATATTTGTCTAAGGCATATAGATCTATAACTATCCACTATATATTTTGATCTTGAATTGATAATCTAAATCAATTCAATAAAATAAAGGGATGAAATAATCATATTTTTTTAACACACATGAATCTTACAATTATCCATCACAACCAACAGAACAATCATCATACAATATCAGCACAAAACAGATCTGAAAAATATAACTATAAATAAATAAATAAAATGAATTGATTTACTATTTTAAAACAAAAGAAATCTCACCTTGATTTAAGCAGAACCAAAATCCAAATAAATCCAGAAATTGTCCCAATCAGTTCTAAGTCGAAGTACTTGCTGTCACGATTCACGCGGATCTGAAATTTTTCAGTTTGGAGTTCGTATGAATCAATTATCAATTTTTGAATAACAATTACTTTTTACAGCTACATCTACAACTGAACTAAGCGTCGCAAAACTGAGCTGAATTTCTTACCTTTATATTCATTTTTGTTCAAAACTTTGATTTGAATTTTCGGGAGATGTAGTTGATGGTTTTCAGAACGGTTTGTTAGAGATCGAAGAGCTAGGAGAGGGGAATCGGCACCGGGAAGGGGGTGGGGTGCGTTCGCCTATGGTGAGCCCCGTTTAGTGCGAACGACGGCAGTTTTATGGGGGTGGGGCTGCGGCTACAGGAGACGAGGGGTGGTGATTTCGGTATGGAATCAAAGAGCACGAGAATCTCTTCGAAACGTGTACTCCGGCAAAGAATTTCGTTGAGAAACGAAGGAGAAATAGGAGTTTGAAGTTCTGAGGTGTTATGGGTTTCGGCGGCTGTAAAGGAACGGGGAAGAAGAAGCTACTGTTGCCCGTATTTATATTGTATTTTAGGGTATTTTCTTTTTATTTTTAATTTTATTAATTCTAGAAATTAGGGTTTTTCCATCCAATCTCCAAACGAAGCCCAACGACTGTCGAACAATAGGTTTTGACGTCTTCTGAACGCAATGGCGCTAGCGCCGAAGTCCAATTCTGAAGTTTACAGTATGTTTCTTTTATATTCAAAATAAATCTTTTCAATACTAATTCGAATGTACTTTTTAATCTACCGGGGTCACATACGAACTCATAAAAATCCAGAAAAAATATTTTTGGCTTCGTGATGACGATACGGTCCTAACAAAATTAATTTCGTTGAATTCTGAGACTGTTTGAAAAATGGCTATTTTTCAGTCGATCGAAATTGATTGAAATCTACAAAACACATATCTATTTGCCACGGCCACAAATTAATTCGAAAAATTCCCAAAAAATATATTTAGCTATGTGTTGATGCTGCGAACCTAGAAAAATTTATTTCGTTCAATTCTGAGCCTATTTGAAAAATGGCCTTTTTCAAGGCGTATATATTAAATATTAAAAATACATTTTTAAAAAAATAATTCTCGAAACCTGAAATATATAAGTGTTTATACTTTTTAAATGCAGAAACATCATTCTGAACTCAATGGAAATTGTTTTGAGTCCAAATTCCTTCATATGCAAAAAGTAGTATCTTTGACCTTTATATATTATATATATATTTCATTAGCGACCTTTCTAAATTTTGATTTTGACATAACTTACAACTTACAAACTGAAATCTAAATTCCTTAAATTCATTATAAAGATATCATCGATATGGTTCTAGCGTTTCTTGTTTCGTCTAATTTTGACCTATAATGAATTATATATATTTTCCCAAAGTTGAAAAACGAATTTCGAAATTACCGCGCCATTTCGGCTCGAATGGAATTAATATAAATTTTAAAGTCTTACTTGAAATAAAAATAATTTTTAATCGTGATTGTTTAAAATAATTTTTTTTCTATCAAAAATTCGTTAAAATTACTTCAAATAAATTTTTAAATTTACCCCAAAATTCAGGGTCGTTACAAGTAGGGAGAATCACAAACCCCAATCAAATAGAGAAATGAAGAACCTAAACAATTCTCCTTGCCTCTACCCTCCTATTTATAACCAATAACCCCTAGTCATAATGGGCCTCAATAATCAACTCATTAACGATTAATTAGTCTGTCAGAAAATGTGTAGCACTAAAATAGCGATTCGTCCCAAACCGCTTAGCCAAAACTTTAATGTGACCACTCTACGGAATTGGAAACATCATTTCCTTTCAATGAAATCGATCCCAGCAGCTGATTCGATTCCAATCAAAATTTATACCCTGTATAAAACTAACAGGGGAAAGACGGTCATAAATAAAATTAATAAAAAATTTGGACAAGTCTCACATCCCCATAAACAACATATCAAAATATAAAAATGATTCGACTCATAGAGAATTAAATAAAAATATTTTACGATCTTCCAATATGTAAAATGAGGGTCGTTACACATATTTTCAAGTGGAAGGATTGGGTGGAGCAAGATGATTGTGGTGATCTAGAAAAAGATTATTCTTCGGTGATGAAGTGAATCGACTGCAGCATGACCTATGGCTAAGCATGTTAATGGCTGCATTATCGAGGGCAAAGCCTAGACAATAAGTTTATTCTACTAGCCCTACTTAGGTAGGAATTTATGTAACCCCCACATCCCTTAACATTATCCTAACATAGAATCTCGTTAAGAAATATGAGCGTTGTAGGTATAAAGACAAATAATCATCACAGAGACTAAGATTTCACAATTGATTTTTTGGCAAAGCCGTCCGGTTTTTAAAGTGATAGCAAACACCATTTTATTATAACCAATAATAAAAAATACAGTATTGTATAGGTAATTATGGTTAGCAATCAGCCCATTCGGTTTTTAAGGTGGACCGTCCACCGCATACGGCTTTTAAAGTGGGTCGTCTACTATTTTATAAAAGATAATAGATCGGGAGCTAGTTGTATGCTAAACTACTATAATTTCCTATACACTCCACACAGGGAGGCATATAAATTACATTTTCAATATACAATTACATGAAAAGTGTCGTACAAGTAGAGTAACTTGCACAATATCACAAAGCCTTAGGCCCGAAATTTCATTACATAGATTCTATGCTGCTACGGGAAAGGTAAGAGAGATAACACTGCTGCAACAGTAGCTTTCTTAAGCTCCACACCAACGTGTTGATTAAAGTCTTGAGCCCCATGCCACATCAGTTGTAAACTCAGTTTCCAATATAGGTTTCAGGCAGGAGTTCTAAAATCCCATGTAACGGCCAAATCTGCTACTCCATAAAGGGAGGAAGAGTTGTTCGTCGTTGAACCCTGAAGATACATACCACCCATCTCTAGATAAACAAATCTACACCGAAAGTTTACATATTGTACTACATAAAAAAAGATTATACATGCAGGAAGATACCGAAGTACGAAGCTATGTTTTGTGCTTTCGCAACTCATGTACAACCATTGTACGATGGTGAAGACTTAACTATGTAAACACCTACCAGAGGTCAAGCAGACAGGAGAATTACATGAAAAATCTAGGCACCAAAAATCCAAAGAAAAACCAAACACCAAAACTGTGACGACCCGATTTCCCGTTCTCACGGAAACAAGGTTATCTTTGGAATATAACACAGAAACAGATAATAGCAGAACAAAATTAAATAAATACACCAGAATGAACAATAGAATATACTGGATAAAAGTATCATCAGAGTTACACAGTATACAGGATCTTACTTAGTACAAATACAGTTCAGCTATACATAAATGTCTACAGCGGAAATAAACAAAATATGTACAATAGGAGCTGAACAGCATAAAAAGAAATAAATGATAGAATCCATCTTCAGCTCCAGCTATCCATAAAGAACCAGCTAAACCTGAATACAAGGCTGCCCGTGTAGAAAAAGGGGCACCCGAGTTTGAAAGTGAAACAAACTACGAGTCAGTCATGGGACTGGTATGAGAAATTCACTCAACACATATATAATTGGCTAATCACAAGACCACGCCACTTTCGTGGAACGGGTTTACTCCATTGGATTGCCAGTGCTTTAAAACAAATCTTTCTTTTAAACATCGCTATGCTTTTTATAAAAATGAAGCCATTATAAGACTCAGTTCCCATCACACAATGCAACGCAAACCAGAGGATAGAGTTTTACCTTATAATGGCCAAATATGATTGATACGTATAAAACAAAAGCATTTGGTATTATGACAAGTGTTCATATGTTTCAAAAACAATTTCAATCATAACTATCAATCATAGACGACATGGGTACCATATATCATGTCGCCATATATATATACAATCAAAACCGCACGATCACGTATTTGGAAATTGGATTTCCGTCATGAACCAAGGCAAAAGATAGTCCTTACCGAATTCGAGACTGCCTAGCCCGAGCCTCAGGCAAGTACCCTGTCAAGCCTTAGGATCGTCAGGGCCGGTCCACCGATGTGGATTAAAATGCCTGAACCATACGTTTCCCCGCCCTTTGGGGCGTAAACGAGCCAACGAATGACTCCATCGGACCCGGATCGTCCGATCAAACCGAGGCGCCTCGCAACAGCAACAACCACATAAGTCAAACTCGTCAGGGCGTGTAAAACCACTGACGCCACTTTTAGCTAGGAGGAAACGCAGGCCCTCCCTGAGGTCCTTTCTCCCGTTTCTGGTTCATACCGGGGTGTGAGGCTCGCGATTTCACGTTATACACAAAGCTACGCCACACAGGCGGTGCTTTGATCATCACCACAAGACTTTGCTTTTCAACAGAAGCCCTGATCACTGCATCTTAGCATGCCACACAGGCAATTCACGCCATGTGATTGATGTCCATCGATATACAACCTCTGAGCTCGTACGTCTCAGAGAAGGGCGTTAAGCAAAAGAATAAATTCTCCGCCGCCAAACAGATGTATATTTAACAGAAATCAATCAACACAGAATATACTCCAATGTCAGACACACAGTCCATCTACAAGTCCGTTCTGGGTCTGAACGAAACCGGAGGCACTAAATACCTCGCAAACCCATCGATCACCACGTACGTCTGGACGATCACCACTCATTATCCATATTTCGGGATGCCTCCCAATCAGGACCTCGGTTACCATACAAACGAGGTGAAGATCTCTGGTCTTCGACCATCGTCTTCATCTTCGACTTTCAATTGTCGATCAATTATTTGAAATGAGAATTAACTCGGCTTTTTCAAATAATTCACGTATATTTAGAATTTCAAATCAATTTATTTCAATGGTTAAATTATTCGACAACACCAATTTTGTTCTTTAATGTAATTTTCACACCAAATACATTCAACCATCAAAAGCCACACAAATCGAGCAAATTCAGTTTATTTCCATTCCATATTGTTTCCAATATTTTATAACTATTTATCGCTATTTTTATTTATTTTAAAATAGCCATTTTATTCAAAACGACGCTTCGGGCCATAAGGCGGCCGTGGCGCTGTTTTTCTTCAGATTTGATTTACACATATCTGAAAATCTAACCGTTAGATCTTCACAAAATTTACATCATTAGAAAGGTCTTTTCAAAATGAACCCAACGGTTCCAGTTTCGGGAAAATCCGACGGTCGGATCTCCCGGTACAATCGTTTGAAGTTTCGATTTCAAAATACGAACTGCAGCGTCGTTATTCGATTAAATATATAATTATATTTATATATATATAAATATAATCGCTTCTGGCGCTGTTTTTCTTCAGATTTGAATTAAACATTCCAGAAAATCCAACCGTTGGATTTTTACAAGGTTGGTGCCGTTGGAAAGATTATTCCAAGGCGAACCCGACGGTTGAGGTTTCGGGAAAATCCAATGGTCGGATTCCCCGCATTAGTTGTTTGAAATCACGGTTTCAAAATACGAACTGCACGGCTTCGTTTCGTTTTAATTTTATTTATATTTATATATTTATATAAATATAGTTCATTCAATGATTTCCATATCGTTTTCACTTCAAATATTTTTCTAACACCTTAAAATTTTGGAAAATTTCACCATAACCTCCCCTGCACCGGGAGCATCGGGAAATCGCAAATAGCGTTCCCGGTCCTTCTAATCTCAAAAAGAAAAAGAAAAAGCCAAGCGGCTAGCCAACAGGCTCATAAAATCATCACCCAAACAAAGCGGTAAATGTGTACCTATTTGTCGGGCACAAAATTTTATTCCTCTTCTCTAGCCCCTTTGCTATAACCTGTTCAATAAATATGCATGTACATATATATACAGTTCTTATCATTTATCATTTTCTATTCGACTTCATATTTGATTTCAATTTGGTTTAAAAACACCATTCATTCTAATGTTACATAAATATGTGCAAATCATTTCATTAGCTAATTAATGAATATTTCAACTCATATATGTTTATTTTGAACAAGTGGCTATTTTTAACACTTCACATTTCAACGATTTATGCATACAATAAAAATGTGATTTTTATTGTAAAAACAACTCATTTCAAAACACTATTTTTCTATATAGTTCCTATAGGTGATAAAATAAGATTTTTATCCTAAAACAATTTCTTTCAAAACGAGATTATTTTACACAGTTCATATAGTCGATAAAAGGTGATTTTTATTATCAAACGATTTATTTCAAAATATGAATACCATTCAACACATGAATTTCTAATCAACGAATGAATTTCAATTCAACACATGAATGTTTTCTATTCAATGAATAAATATAGTTTAAGCATATGAAAATAATTCAAACACAAGAATATTATTCAAAATTTCGGCAGCATAACGGCAGGGTAGTTACACCGGCACCGTCCCTAGTACGGCTCCTCGCTCTACCTTAAAACCTCGCGGTTTTTGATAATGGGAATCATGCATCTAGTTCGCACGCAGGCGGCATGTATATATTTATTTCATTTCCACAAACTAATCCTATGTGGTTTCAACCAAATATTTTTCAACCACAAACAGGTATTTTTCAACCGAAATCAACCAATATCAATCACAAACAATCCCAAACAATCATTCGCTATCAATCAATTTTCACAACAATTTCAACCAATAAATATCGTCCATGGTTTGTGGACGAGGGGCGTATATATATATAGATATATATAGATATTTATATATAGCAATTCACTTTCATTTTCAACACATATATATAATTATAAAAAAATTTGAAGAGTGAGAAATCCTCACCAATAGCTATCCAATAACACGACTCTTCCTTTATGGAAATCTTTGTCTATTTCGTCTTCTTGTCGCTTTCGTTGCCCGTATTCTCTACATAGGTAAAATTCGAATTTTTACTATGTTATTCAATATATAAAGATCATATTCTAAAAACAAAGATTATATTTTTAATATTCCTATGATGTAAAAATTATATTTTTATTGCTTTAAAAATATAAGAATCATACCTTACTTCTTCTACTTAACAAAAATCCCGTCTTTTTTCTTTTTAAAAATATGATCTTTATTTTTGCAAGTTCAAATCTTTTTCCTTTAAAAGATTAAACCTTTTTCTATTTCAAAGTTTAAACCTTTTTCCTATTTTAAACCTTAAAATAAAATCAGTTTTTACTTTCTTTTTAAATCAGTTTTTAAATCATTATCAAATCAGTTTTTAAAACTTTATAAAAAAACAGTTTTTAAAATTCCTAAAAATCAGTTTTAAAGTTCTTTATAAATCAGTTTTTAAATCTCTTTAAAAATCAGTTTTAAAGTTCTTTTAAATCAGTTTTTAAATCTCTTAAAAAAATCAGAAATTAGTTTTTTTTTTAAAAATCATTTTATAAATCAGTTTTTATAAAACAAAAATAAAAATAAAAAAATAAAATAACTAACTGCTCACCGATAGCTTGCGAAGTGGAGGGAAGAAGAGGGCGTCGGCGGTAGGGTGTTGTTCGGTGGTGGCGGTGAGGCTTCAGGGGGGGCTGCTTGATTTGCGTCGCGAGGGATGAGGGCGGGGTCTTCGATTTGCGTCGGCGGCGATGTCTGGAGGGAGGAGCGGCTTCGAGGTAAGGCGGCGATGTCTGGAGGGAGGAGCGGCTTCGAGGTAAGGCGGCTTCGATAGGTTAGGGTTTTCTCTCTTTTTTTTTTATTTCGTTTTCTGATAACTGAATCGGGGGGCGGGCAATGAAGAAGAAAAAAGGGGGGAGAAATTAAAATAATATTTTTTTTTATTATTTAATTATTTAATTTTTGTAAAAAGGTTGACTTTTACATACGACCTCGAAACAAGGCCTACCGCCTGTCGTCCATAGCGTTTTACCCCCATTCCGAACACAATGGGATATGTATCGTAAGCTGATTTGATCGTTACAATTAGTTTCCGTTGAATTTACACTTAAATCCTTATATTGAATTTTAAACGTACATTCCAAATTACCGGGGTCACATACTAACTAGAAAAATTCCAGAAAAATATTTTCTAGTTTCGTATTGACGATACGGTCCTAACAAATCTAGTTTCATCGAATTCTGAGACCGTTTGAAAAATGGCCAATTTCCAGTCGATTAAATTCAACAGAAACTGGTCAAACGCGTTTTCCTTTGCCACGCTCACATATTGATTCGAAAAATTATGAAATTTGAAACCTAGCAATAGTTTGACACTGCGGATCCAACAAAAGTGGTTTCGTCGAAATCCGAGGTCGTTTGCACGATGTCCATTTTTAAGGGCCTGAATTCCACAGCGACTATTCAGAATTTTCGACTGGACATATCTTTCGATTCCCGCTATCAAATTTCGATTGGTCGGATCCGTTAGAAAGATATCATCAATTAGATACTAATGTTTTTGGTCTCACTAAAATCCGGATTGTTTTGCACCCGGTATATTCAATTGAAGTTTGAAATCGAATTATCGAACTACCGCGCCATTTTTAATTCTATATATAATTATAATTAATTATATTGGTTTTCAAATGTCGATTTCAACTCAGTTTTCATCGCCATTATTTAAAATATTTATTTTAAATATTTAAAATCCATTATTTTAGCCAATTTAAAAATTTTAAATTGGTTCAGATTTTCTGGGTCGTTACAAAAACACACACTCTATAACCAAATTAATCAAGACCATCAATACGAGTATACCAACAAGACAATCCATTGCAAACATGGAAAACCCAGTAGTCTAATAATCCCATCACAGATAATAAAGTAGAAAAGCGTCAACTATCAAACCATAGGAGTTACTACTTACATTAGCATTCTGCGCCAGTGCCAAGATCATAATTTCAGACATGCCCACCACTTGAATAACAAGCTACCAGAAACCGAAAGCGAGTAGTTACCTGAATGGCCACCGTACTAAGTTTGGGAGAGTCATCAGAATAGTTTAATTGGCGGAGAGGGTTATTGAGATGAGGTTGAAGTTGTAGGGATTTAAACGATGCTCAGAATAAATTTCATGAGAAGGCTTATATAAGGAGGTAACAAAGTACTTAAACCGATGGATCTACTACATATGACAGTATCTCCTTTGAAACCAAGCTCGTTGCCAAAGCTTCAGATCCAAAAAGAATAAATAGTTATTTGGAGGAAAAAACGCATAGAGTAAGCAAAGGGTTGAGAGATGATTATTTGTGGAGTTAGACATGATGAAAGAAATGAATTTGGGGAGAAAAAGGATTGGGGAGAAGAAAAAATGGACCTTGTCGCCATTTATGTTTTCCACTGAGTAACGAAGCTTTTTGTTACTTGAAAATTTCACAATTTATTACTGATATATGCATTTAAATCCATTCACTATTTTTGTATATCGTTATAAATACTGTTATTGAGATGTTTGGTTGAGTTTGATTGTTAAAATTGAATTGATTGTGTTTACTGAATTGCTTAATTAATTTAGTTGGTTGGAATTTCATATAATACAATATTTGAATTGGTCTCTTGAATAAATTACTTAATTAATACAGACATTTAATGATAATTTTTGGGTAAATAGAATTTATATTGGGACTTTATGCTTGTTGGATGGTAGAAATATATAGGAGATCCTGTTCATTTTATTTATTTGAATTGTAGTTATGTAATTTATTTATTTTGACATGTAACCAATTTCATAATTTTAAATAATTCAAGAAAGCTAATGTATTATTATATATTGTTATTATATTTTAGAACATAAATTAAAGTGTACTATGTAATTTCAAATATTGATTTATTATTCGAATTATTAATGGATTAATCTAATTAGTTTATCTTGAGTGAGAGTTTTAATCTATATTTGATAAACACATAAATAAGAACAATTAATTTGGTTACACGGTTTTGTTATGTTTACTCACTGCCCTGGAAATAACATTTTTTTGCAATTCTAGTTAGTCTATTAAACTGTTTAAAAGTTATTTGCAATTATTTTGGCTAAGATGAGAAATTTATACTTTTATTATAGTATGAAGTACTTTGGACAATATATTGTAAATTGTTGTATTTGTTTCATTAAATAATATGTTTATTATAGATTTATACAATTATGAAAAGAATGTTTATATCCTTTAAATATTTGAATTATTCTTTGAGTATTATAATTTTACTTGAAAAGTAAACTGGAATTTCATTCCTTACTTTTATATTTTATGATATTTCAATTCTTATGTGAAATTTTATGTTATGAATGATTCAATATTGGTATTGATTTGACTATAGATTTAAATATGATACAATGTTGACATTTCTATATGGATTTATAATATTTATATTTTGTATAACGAGGAATTTGAATAAACAGTTTTATGATACCGTCTAGTATAGGACTTTCTGTATCACTTTCTCGGTTATTCATTAGTCTGGTTATATAGAGTATCAAAGGGTAAGTGTTATATATGAGAACTAAATAAACAGACTAGTAAACGCAGTAGTATTTGATGACGTATTTATCTGGTTACCTTATGCTTGTGTATGACACTTAATAAAGGGATATGAGGTGTGGTATTCTCTGCATTGAGGACACGTATATGTAGTATTCACTTACGAATCTACAATTACATTTAACTATATGCAAACTATATATCATACTATACACCGGCATAAATCTTTGTAATATATCAGTATGTGCATTGTTCTATGCCGTGAAATATATGTTTAGTGGTACATATGATATTATATTATATATATATATATAGTTGGTCAGTTAGTTAGTTGGTAGTATTAGGCTATCACTGACCAATTTCCAATTTGGTGCGGGAGTGAGATGGAATGGCTGGTATCCACCCTGGTAGCCTGATCGTAGAGTTGTGCCCCCACATTCATGACACATTTGTCCATTTAGTCTATTACCATGCATTGGTATATATGTGTTGCCCCTAGTGTCATCTAGGCCAGCAGTGACACCCCACATCCTTTAATGTCACTCTTTATCAGAATGCATTAAGTTTCGTGAAGCGTTATAGGTAAACATAAACAGTATGAATTTAAAACTTTATTAAACAGTCCAAACCCAATTACATCATAAGTCTGAAATATAGAAAAACCATTACAATTTTTGTCTTGTTTACTAAAATCATCAGTACAGTAATATATAAAAAGAATAGTCCCCATAATATAGCCATATCAGAGAAGACATGAAATCAAGTGGTACATCTAAGCAGCTCCAAGAAAAATTAAAGAGATAATACAAATCAAGCCTGAGTATTTCCACCCTGATAACCTAAGGGAGAAACGAAAGAGAGAGAAAAGGAAATAAAATGGGTCAGACATAAAGTACGGCGAGTCCAGTTACTTTTAGCATAAAAATAAGTAAAAGTATCATGATAGGCATATAAACTAGATGAAAGAGAGATAACAATATCATAAGATAGGTGCATAGCAAACTGAGCAGGATAAACATAATAAACATGATAGAATATATTGAGCTTCTTAAGTACTTTTCTCCACACCAATACTAGTATAACATAACCAAGATGATCCCAAAAATAACAAGATGGTAGACTTAGGTGTACTTCTAGTGAGGGGTTTTGCCCCGTACTATAATAACAGGTAGCCCAACAGAAATGACAGGTGTTACACCCAACTATAATAACGAGCTCCTAAATAAGCAAGATGTACCCTCATTACTACCCCCAATTGATCAGCTCCATATTCCGTAGACACCCTGTCATGGCCCTATAGTAGGATGTATCACTTCCTAAAGTGGCAACCCCTTTACTAATGAGATGCACAACCATCTACTGATGTCACAGCGTCTTATTATCCCAACGCAAGCAGATTCATGCACGTACATGAATCAGACGGAGTGCGCCGTCAACATCCCCACTTAAATGAACCTCTTACAATCACCTCAGTAAGTGTGCCCATACCCCGACCTAGTTCGGGGTTCCCTGTTTGATACCAAGACGGGTTAATGATTGGTACGGGTCCCACATAATAAATGATACAAGCTTCCCCCTAGGTTTGCACCCCCTACTAGGATTTTGATAGGTTATGCCTAACAGTTTAACAAGGTTGCATAACCCCAACATACAAAACAGGTTATGTTTGTTGGGTTTATTTATATATTACCCGCCCCCACGGATTTAACAAGATTAACTTAACCCTCACTAATTCAAGCAAGTTTACTTAACTCCTACTCAATTTGACAGGTCTATGTAACCCTCACAGATTTAAACAGGTTAAGTATTACAGGTTAACAAGTTATTATCATTCATCCATTTATGGCTGTTAATGGACTAGACCTCTCACATTAAGTCTACCACTTGTGGATGCTGGATATGCCGGGCGGTTCTGGGCTGGCTTCTACCACAAGTTGGACTTAACCTCATGTCTTAGCATCGTTATGTGTACATTTATGCACTCGACCCCTCACATTAGATTAACCACTTGTGGACGCTGGATTTGTCGGGAGGTTCGGGGCAGACTTCTATCACAAGTGTAATCTAACCTCGTGTCTAAGTGCGGTTACAATTTCTAATTAATGTAAATCTAGGCATGTTCATTATTAAACAATTTTCATGTTTATCCAAGGTTATGCCCTTAAATCCCAATTTGATTCACGAAACAAGTTATGCCCCAAACTTAAGTTTTAGATCGAGGTATAGATTATGCCCCAAATCCCAATCATGTTTTACGATGCCCCAATTTATCATTCCCAACCATTCCCAATTTCATGCACTCGCATATTTCAGTGGTAGGCATAGGCTCGAAGGTAGCCTGGCTATAAAAATATAAAGGGAAGGAGGGGGAAAAGAGAACAAGAATTGGCATAATAATAAAACATGCATATGCTAATAGAATTGGTCATACTAACAGAATAGGCATATGGTGACATGTTTAGGCAAACTAATAGAGTAGGAATATGGTGATACTATCAGGCATAATGACAGAATAGACATAATAAAGATAGACATGTAAGAACTAAATAGAGGATCAGATGTACAAATAATGGCAAATCTGTTAAGTTATGATTCAGGTTATTAACAAGCACAAGTTTAGATCCAAACTTATAAACATATAAAGATTACTATTAAATGTTTATATCTAAAAATAACATGAACTCACTATGACTGGATCTAAAGAACAGATAATTGACTGTTGATGTTGTAGCAGAGATTCCTGTATGCTTATAAATTGTTGTTGTAAAAGAATAGGCTAACTTAATCTTTGTTTTTGGTGAATAAAACAATAGAAATGAGGTCATATTTATAGCCTAATGTCAATGAATTTTGTCAGGAAATGAGTCCACGTTCACAGAATTGGATCTTCCCTAGATCTGGCTGGGGTCGACCCTAGGGTCGACCCAGGGGTCAACACCCCAATGTAGGGGTCGACCCATGGGTCGACACCCATAGGGCAATAGGGTCGACCCCTAACGGGATGATTTCCCTCCTCTTCCCGCTCTTTGATTTTTGATTTTCTGGACATGATTTATATGTATATACTTTTCTTATATGTATTCAAACTTCAAACCTTAATATTTTCTTTATACGATGTCCATTTTATGCAAACTTGGAGTCTATATTAAGAAGAATTCATGAGACGATTGCAATGGCGTAGTATGTTTTACTTAATTCCCAATATTCAATTCAGTATTCTTTAGTTTATTATTATAGTGTTCTTTAAAATTACAGGGTGTTACATTCTCCCCTACTTAAAGAATTTCGTCCCCCAAATCTCTAAGCTAAGAAGAATGTATATTGTAACATCCATCATCCATCTACTCATCCTCCAATCAAAGACATCCATTGTCCTTAAAAGGTTTCTAATGCCTATATGAACATATGCAAAGGCATGTGCATATGACCCTATACTAATGCAAAAGATCAGGCGGTCTACTGATTCAGTCGACCTCCTTAACGTAATGTATGTTAGTACCATGAATCCAACATGTATGCAAATAATCCTAACATATCATGTAAACGATATATGCGTGCACGATCATCCATCTAAATGCAACATCCATATGATGATACACCCATTTCCATCCACAAAATAAGAAAAATGCACATGCATCCATATGCAGTATGAGAGTGATTGAGCTGATCTAGTGCCTAGTGTGGGTATATGCATCCACGAGCAACCAACAGCAAACACTTGCATCCACCAAACATAACATGTCTCAAACACATGTTTACATCCATTGGATTCCTACCTAAAGGTCAAAGATTCGATCGATCTGATATACTTAAATGATAGAAGCAAGTACAAATAAAAGCTTTGGAAAAGAAGTTGAGAACATACCCTTGAAAAGAAAAGGGTACGAAGCGTGAATCTTGTCTTCAGTCTCCCAAGTTGCATTCTAGGGGTCTTTCCCCCACTGAACTTTCGTCAGCTTGACCTCTCGGTTGCGTAGCTTCTTAACCTCTGATCCAAGAATACGGGTAGGAACTCGTCTAACTGTCACCTCCCATTCCTCCTCTACTTCCTCAAGAATGCTCAACTCAACTACTTCTACGGTATCATGCAGGCACTTTCGTAAATGAGAAATGTGGAAAACATCATGAACACCGGCCAGTCTCTCTGGTAACTTCACTCTATAACTGGGCAGTTAAAGCGCTCAGCGGTTCCATAGCGGTGGAGGTGCAAAAAGGTGTAGCGGGGATAAAGCGGGGAGATAGCGGGGATAAAGCGGAGGGGCAAAAAGGTTCATAAAATGTGAAACCAAATATTTAAAATCAATTAATTATCATCTTCACATTATATGTGTAGAAGAAACTAACATTAATTAATCATATATAGTAGAATTAAAGAATATCATGGATACACACATTAGATTTGGTGATAATAATATATTTTGGAATATATTGGACATTGATTCCTTAAAATTAGCACTTTACACTAACTTTATTGATTTTATTAATATAGAATTATTCAAATCAACCTTTATATATTAATATTGCTAAAGCGGACGGTAAAAAGCGTTGATTTAGCGGATGCAGCGGGAAATAGCGGGGCTACAAGCGGATCTACTGTTCATCAGCGCTAAATTGAAATAGCATAGCGGTTGAAGGGCGCTACGGGCTATAGCGGGGATATTGCGGGGCTTTAGCGGGGCTTTAACTGCATAGCTCTATAAGCCTTTGACCAATCCTTTCTAATATGGGGAAGTGGCCCTACAAATCTTGGTGCCAATTTCCCTGCGGATCCAAAACATACTACATTCCTCAAAGGTGATACCTTGATGAAAACCATGTCTCCCACTTCAAACTCAATATCAGTTCTTCTCTTGTCTGTGTAGGACTTCTGCCTGTCCTGAGCTGTCTTCATGCATTTGCGAAAAAGAACAATCTTTTTTGAACTCTCTCTAATCATCTCAGGTCTAAGTAGAAGTCTTTCTGTAGACTCCCACCAACAAGTTGGTGATCTACAGGGTTGTCTGTACAACGCCTCGAAGGGAGTCATGCCAATACTAGCCTGATAACTATTGTTGTAGGTGAACTCTACCAAAGGAAGGTGCTCTTCCCAAGTCCCTCCGAAGTTTAGGATAAACAGTCTTAAAAGATCCACAACGACTCTATTCACCCTTTTCGTCTGACCATCGATTTGAGGGTGATAAGCTATGCTCAAACACAAATGTGCACTTATTGCCTCTTGCAAGCTCTTCCAAAACTCACTATTGAATATGGGGTCATGATCACTCACAATACTGGAAGGTACTCCATGTAAATGGACAATCTCCCGAAGATAAACTGTTGCCAACCATGCTGCCATCCTCTTACTCTTAACAGGAATGCAATGAGTGCTCTTAGTAAGCCTGTCAACTGCAACCTAGATACTGGTGTTGCCTTTCCTCGATCTAGGCAAACCATCAATGAAATCCATAGAGACGCTCTCCCACTTCCACTGTGGGACCTCTAAAGGAGGAAGTAAGCAACTGGGCTTCCTTTGGTCATCCTTGACTTGATGGAAAATCAAACATCGAGAAACAAACTCCGCTACATCTTTCTTCATCCCAACCCAAAAGAAAACCCTATTCACATCCCTATACATTTTATCACTGCGAATTGAATAGTCATCCTAGAATGATAGGTTTCCTCAAGGACTTTCTTCAACAGACTCCCAACTCGGGGAACACAAAGCCTTCCATCTCGTCGCAACCACCCTTTATCATCCTTGGAATATCTACTGAGGTAACAGGAAGTCCCCCCTCTGCTGAGCTTATCTAAGATGTCTGCTATCTGTGGATCCTCTCATTGCGAAGTTCCTATCCAATCCAAAAGAGTAGGTCGCACCTCTAATGATGGCAATAAACCAGGCGTGAACTCGATAGAGGGTCTAAAATCAAATGTAGATATATACTCCAAGCTCTCCCTTTCTACAAATAGAGGACTCAAGGTCATCCTCTACCTACTTAGTGCGTCCGCCACCACATTACCTTTGCCAGGAGTATAAGCAATCTCAAATTCATACGACTCTAGGAACTCCATCCACCTCTGTTGTCTCAAATTAAGATCCTTCTACAAGAACAAGTACTTGAGAGATTTATGATCGGTGTACAACTCAAACTTCTCTCCAAGTAGATAGTGACGCCATGTCTTAAGCGTAAATATTATGGCAGCGAACTATAAGTCATGGTTAGGGTAGTTCATCTCATGAACTCTTAACAGTATACCTCCATAGCATACTACCCTTCCCTCTTACCTCAGAACTGCACCAGGCCCTGTACCACATACATCAATGTATAATGTTAACACTTTGTTCCCATCAGGCAAAGTCAAGAGTGGGGCTGTTGTCAGATCCCTCTTCAATCATTGAAAAGCATCCTCAAAGTCAATGTTCCAAGAAAATGTCAGATTCTTCTTCGTCAGTCTGGTGAGTGGGGCTGATATCTTTGCAAAGTCCTTAATGAACTTCCTATAATAGCCCGTTAAACCAAGAAAACTCCTTACCTCCATTGCATTCTTTGGAATCTTCCAATCTTGAATTGCAACTACTTTCGCGGGATCTACTTCTGTCCCATCCTTAGAGACCACATGCCCCAAAAATCTCACTTCCTTTCTCCAAAATGACATTTGGAGAATTTTTCCTTAAGCTGGCGTGCTCGGATAGTTTCCAAAACCTCCCTTAAATGTTGGGCATGCTCTTCCTTGCTCTTCGATAAAACCAAGATGTCATCAATAAAGACCACAATGAACTTATTTAAAAACTCTCGAAACACCCTACTCATTAAATCCACAAAATAGGCGAGTGCATTTGTCAACCCGAAAGGCATGACGAGCCATTCGAAGAATCCACTTGGAGTTCTAAAGGCAGTCTTGTCTATATTGTCCTCGGCCACCCTCAACTAATGAAACCCCGTGGCCAAGTCTAACTGGGAGAAAACAGATGCACCAACAAGCTGGTCAAACAGATCATCTATTCCCGGAAGTGGGTGCCTATTCTTCTTGGAGAGCTTATTCAACTCCCTGTAATCCACACATAAGCGAAGCGAACCATCCGCCTTAGTGGCGAATACTACAGGAGCACCCCATTTAGATATGCTTCGCCTAATAAACCCTTTCTCAAGTAACTCTCCTACTTGCTTGCTGATCTCCCTCCTTTCTCTTGGAGCCATATGGCGCACAGGTAATGCAATTGGCTTTGCATTGTCCACCAAGTATATACGAGAATCAATCTCATGCCCCGAAGGTAAGCCCCGAACGTCCTCAAAAACATCAAGATACTCACAGACTACTGGTAAGGATCGTAAATCATCGATAGATGCATTAAGCAACTCTAGGAAACTAAGCATCACAGACGCCTTCGGGTCACCAGAAATCTCGAGGGTCCTCCCATGGGAAGTCAAAAGTCTAACGACCCTCCTCTCACAATCCAGAATGGCACCATACATGGCTAGCCAATCATTCCCTAGAATCAAACCATAGTCCAAGAAACCAAGTACATATGTGTCACACTCAAACTCGACGCCCAACATAGATATTCTCAAACCCCGAAAAATCATAAACAAATGAGTCGTACCTTCATTGGGGTTTGAGACACCAACGGGATCCAAGACCATACTAGTACTAAGGTGCAGAAACTCAACCACAGAATAAGATATAAAAGAATGCGTAGTTCCAGAATCAAAAAGAGTTCTAACAGGATGATTGGAAAGGGAAACAAAACCTTCAACAGAAACGAGAGCATGCACCTTCCCTCCAGAAGTTCCTGCCCTTTGGCCATGTCCTTGCTTCTTTGGTCAATTCTTAATAAGATGTCCGACCACTCCACAATGGAAAGAAGCATTCTTCCTTTTTCAACACTCTTTGCTCAAATGAACCACGTGCCTACAATTATGACATTTCCTCTTTTCTTGGGCTTTGTTGTTCTTTCCGCCCTTCTTTTGTTGTTGTTATTCTTTCTTGGGCCACACTTTCTTGTTTTGTATTTCATCAATCTTAGCCTCTTTCTTTTCACCTTTATCTTCTTCGTGCATCAATGCCAACCCATAAAGGGTATCATTATCCTCTAGCAAACCTCAAAGCTTTCTTGTGCGGGGTATTCACTAGTCCAAACCAAATCTTGCCAATTGATTGAACTTAATTAACATATCTTTGACAGTCATGCCTCCTTGTTTAAGTGCCAAAAACCTTTCCATTTGCATACTTTGCTCGACTTGGGAAAGTAAATTCATTTCAAATCTCTGTCGGAAATCGTCCTAAGTCTCAACTAGACGCCCTGCTTGCGTCACTTCCCACTAGAATGAAGCCTCATCTTTCAGCTGCCAAATGGCCAACTGAATCTTCCTACGGTCGTTAACCTTAAAAATCTTAAATAAATCCTCCGTCTCTTTAACCCAATTCCTTGCTTCTATAAAAGTCTCAGTTCCCCAGAATGGCTTTCCTCCCAAAGCACAGAAGTCCTTGCATATCTCAGAGAAATTATCCACTCGTGGAGAAGGAGGAGGAGGAACAGTGGCCGCAGTTTGGGGGAGGGGCGTCTGCTTGGCCTTCAGCAGGTGTCGTGACCTCAAGATACCTACAGAACCAAGTCGCTATCTGAACGTGCTCGGGAATATTCGGTTCTCCAGACAAGCTGACAAGAAAAGGGATTCAAACAGAGAATCAAAAGATATTTCATATGGCTTTGGGGAATATGTTTTACAAAATAAACTTTTTCATTTGAAAATGCTTTTTCTTAAAATCTTTTTTAAAACAATTTTCAAAATCTTTTATCCGATCTGGTAACATTTAGCTCTGATACCAAATGTGACACCCCATGTCCGTTAATGTCACTCTTTATTAGAATGCAAAGTTTCATGAAGCGTTATAGGTAAACAGAAATAGAAATATCACAAGACAGATAAAATAACAACAGAATTTAAAACTTTATTAAACAGAGAACATCATGGTCCAAAACCCAGTTACATCATAAGTCTGAAATAAATAAAACCCATTACAATTTCTATCTTGCTACTAAAATCATCAGAGTACAGTAATATACCAAAAGCATAGTCCCCATAATATAGCCATATCAGAGAAGTCAGGAAATCAAGCGGTACATCTAAGCAGCTCCAAGCAAAATGAAAGACGGAATCCAAATCAAGCCTGAGTATTCCCACCCTGAGAACCTGGGGGGAAACAAAAGAGAGAGAAAAGGAAACAAAACGGGTCAGACATAAAGTATGGCCAGTCCAGTTACTTTTAGCATATAAATAAGTAAAAGTGTCATGATAGGCATATAAACTGGATGATAGAGAGATAACAGTATCATAAGACAGGTGTAGCAAACTGAGTAGGATAAACAGAATAAACATGGCAGAATATATTGCGCTTCTCGAGTACTTTTCTATGCACCAATACTAGTTTAAAAGTAACAAGATGGTCCCAGCAAGAACAAGATGGTAAACTTAGGTGTACTTCTAGTGAGGGGTTTAACCCCGTACAATAATAACAGGTAGCTCAACAGAAATGATAGGTGTTACCCCCAATGATAATAACAGACTCCTAAATAAGCAAGAGTAGATGTACCCTCATTACTACCCCAATCGACCACCTCCCTATCCCATAGACACCCTGTATTGGCCCCACAGTAGGATGTATCACTTCCTAAAGTGGCAACCCCTTTACTAACGAGTTGCACAGCAATCTACTGATGTCACAACGTCTTATTATCCCAATGCAAGAAGATTCATGCATGCATATGAATCAGACGGAGTGCATCGTCAACATCCCCACTTAAATGAACCTCTTACAATCAACTCATTAAGCGTGCCCAGACCCCGACCTAGTTCGGGGTTCCCCGTTTGGTACCAAGATGGGTTACTGACTGATACGGGTCCCACACAACAGATGATACAAGCTTCCCCCTAGGCTTGCACCCCCACTACTAGGATTTTGACAGGTTATGCTTAACAGTTTAACATGGTTGCATAACCCCAACATATATAACAGGTTATGTTTGTCGGGTTTATTTATATATAACCCGCCCCCATAGATTAACAAGATTAACTCAACCCTCACTGGTTCAAGCAAGTTTACTTAACCCCTACTCTATTTGGCAGGTTCATGTAACCCTCACACATTTAAACAAATTAAGTATTATAGGTAAACAAGTTATTATCATTCATCCATTTATGACTATTAATGTACTAAACCCCTCACATTAAGTCTACCACTTGTGGATGCTGGATATGTCGGGCGGTTCCGAGTAGGCTTCTACCACAAGTCGGACTTAACCTCATGTCTTAGCACCATTACTTGTACATTTATGCACTCGACCCCTCACATTAGATTAACCACTTGTGGACGCTGGATTTGTCAGGCGGTTCTGGGCAGATTGACTTCTACCACGAGTAAAATCTAATGTCGTGTCTAAGTACTGTTACAGTTTCTAATTACTATAAATCTAGGCATGTCCATTAGTAAACAATTTTCATGTTTATTTAAGGTTATGCCCCTAAATCCCAATTTAATTCACGGTACAATTATGCCCTAAAGTTAAGTTTTAGATCAAGGTATAGATTATGCCCCAACACCAATCATTTTTTATGATATAAGTTATGCCCCAGTTTATCATTCCCAACCGTTCCCAAATTTGTGCACTCGCATATTTTAGTGGTAGGCCTAGGCTCAAAGGTAGCCTGGCTATAAAAACATAAAGGGAAGGAGGGGGAGAAGAGAACAAGAATAAGCATAATAATAAAATAGGCATATGATGATAGAATTGGTCATATTAACAGAATAGGCATACGGTGACATGGTTAGGCAAAGTAACAGAGTAGGCATATGGTGACACTATCAGGCATAATAACAGAATAGGCATAATAAAGATAGGCATGTAAGAACTAAACAGAGGATCAGGTGTACAAGTAACGGAAAATCTGTTTAGTTATGATTTAGGTCATTAACATGCACAAATTTAGATCCAAACTTATAAACATGTCAAGATCACTATTAAATGTTTATATCTAAAAATAACATGAACTCACTGTGACTGGATCTAAAGAACAGATAATTGACTGTTGATGTTGTAGCAGAGATTCTTGTATGCTTATAAATTGTTGTGGTAGAAGAATAGGGTAACTTAATCTGAGTTGGGGCAGCACCTCATTGTCTCCATTGTTTTTGGTGAATAAAACAATAGAAATGAGGTCCTATTTATAGCCTAATGCCCATGAATTTTGTCAAGAAGCGAGTCCATATTCACATAATTGGATCTGCCCTAAATCTGGCTAGGGTTGACCCAGGGGTCGACACCTTCATGTAGGGGTTGATGCCCATGGGGTATGGGTCGTCTCCCAATGGGACGAATTCCCTCCTCTTCCTACTCTTTGATTTTTGATTTTCTGGACATGATTAATATGTACATACTTTTCTTATATGTATACAAACTTCAAACCTTAATATCTTCTTCATTCGATGTCCGTTTTACGCAAACTCGGAGTTTATCTTAAGCAGAATTCTGAGATGAACGCAGTCCATTTTACTTAATTCCCATTATTTAATTTAGTATTATTTAGTTTATAATTATAATGTTCTTCAAAATTATGGGGTGTTACACCATCAGTCAATTATCACAAGTGCTAATGTAAGTATCGTAATTGTAGAGGTATAGTGGATTATTGTCACGATACTAGTGGGTGAAAGGTAGTGGTAGCTGATGACTATAGGAGGCGGTCTAGATGGGTTACGTTTATTATGCTCACTAGATAAGCGAGTGTGGGGTCTGCTGGAGCAGGAATGTTCGTTAATCTCCCTTTTATATTTTTGGTACAATGTACGCTTAAGCATAAGATTATACCAGAGAAAGGATCCCAAGTATGATCAATCCCTATTTCCTTCATTGACGTGTGTCGCCGAACATTCTTATTTGGGGTATCATCAATTATTATTGTTTTATATGTTGTATTATGATACTTTATCATATCAGCAAATACTCTTGTATGATATTCAAGTTGCTTATTCTTTAGTTGAGATTCTGTCTGCTTCTTATACCCTTCAATGGCATTTTTCGGCCTTTTCTATTATTTTGTGTATTGATAATAATTCACGGATGGGGAGGATACTATATTTACCATGATTGAGTGATATTTGTACTTATTTTATCATTAGTCCATCTAGAAATTGTGAAATCCTTTCTGGAAATGATTTTGGGAGTTGAATGTGAATTGTTGGATTTACATTATTTTCTCGTTTATATTGATTTCATGGTTTATATTTTGATGGATTTTCTGAGCGATGATACTTTAAATTAGACTGTGGTGATTTTTTCTTATTTATTATTATTATTCAATAAATCAAAACACCCTATGTTAATTATTTTGGATTTAGATATAATCTGACCGATTTATTATTTATGTAATATTCGGGTCTGTCTGAGACATTTCAGATATAGAGACATTAAAAGCATCTTGTATTTTACTGGACGTAGAGGAGAATAAATATCTAGTATATTAATTTATTATCTTATGTTGTATATAAACACTAATGTATGTTAACATGTATTATATATATAATATTTTATTGTTGTGATTGACTCTGTGATCTTTGTATTTTGTATATTATGTATTGTTCTATCATGTAGGCACATGTGTTATTGTTTTGCACCAATACTGCATACTTATATATGAGTTATGTTTCAAGAAAATTATTACATACCAATGTTAATCCAAGAGAATTTTCATGTGTGTCCCTATAGCCTCATTATTTGTATTATCCGACAGAGTTATTTCTTAGTACCCTTGGGTAGTATGGATATAGAGCTGGGACCTTGACAGTTTGGTATCGAAGCAACGTTTAGGGCAATACATTATATATATTAGGGACACGAGTTTGGACCATTGAAGAGACTTAGATTCCCTATCTCTATGGGTGTATGGTAGATTTTTGTTATAATTTTATTATATTAGGAGTATATAAGGATTACTGTGGTAATCGTCTAAGGACGTATATGTTAATTTTCTATTGTGTATATTCATATAAATTATATTTCCATGTGATTTAGATATTATCTTCAGATAAAATTTGAGCTGAGGATAGTGGTTAATAAATAAAGAGGTGTAACAATGTCCAGTATCATCGTATTATTTGAGACGACCACCCTAAAATTTTGGCACTGAAAACCTACTGAATGCATTGTGGTGTTCTGACAATGTAAGGTGACCACTTAAGAAGGAAATATCTAGAAACTACGCAGAATCTTGCGTATATCTCACAGCACATGAAAAAAATATAACAGTAAAACATACTAATAACCATGAGAGATAGTAAATACCTGAAATGAATCCCAAAAAATAGAGTGACAGAACCAAAACAGCAAGCCACAATGTCATAGAATTTTACGAAGTAAATATTTAAAAGTTATCTCTAAGCAAAACGATAAAGATGTTAATTAGCCATACAGTAGTGAACAAAGAAATGAGATAGAGTACATACATAAAATATGAATAGCCTTCTGCTCGTCTCCTGATTCGTTGCTTATACGCACTCCTAACCTGCCTTTAGCATGCTCGTGTGAGAGCACTTGGAGTAATAAGAAGCAAAGCATAAAACTCTAGGTCAAAAAAAGTCTGGTGTGACAATAAAATCTCAAGTATCAAAAACAAATGTAACACATAGTATGGTTAATCGTACTTAACCTGTCCCGACATTTAAAGATTTAGCACATAAAAGCATGCACTATTCTAATAGAATCAAAAATACGGTTGTACTCGACATCTAAGCACTAGGTGGCTAAATATATGCATCTACACTATTCATATATGTGTTCATGCTACCTACATCTAATGACATCCCTAAGGGTGATAAATGACTAAACAAACATAGCAAACATTATCTAACCACCAATTCACTCACTTAAAGTATTGGATATATAATATATTTGGTTCTAAGGTAATTGTACCCTTTCTGAGTTGAAACAATCAACATTTGACCGATAATCTCTGTTTGGTTGAGAATGAGCATAAATAGTATTCATGAGTCCCTCTCTTTTTGGATAAACAACATAAAATCTGGTTGGACTTCCGTAGGCAGCCTCCGAACTGGCTTACAACATACATCAGGTTGAAGACTCGATAGATGCTCAAGCTTCTTCTCTTCGAGTACCCACCCGAGTCTTCATATTAATGATCCCATTTGTATATGTACCTCCACTCAAAGTTATTTTGGAATTGTCTTCATACCTGGGCGGTTAAAGCGCTTAGTGGTTCTATAGCGGTAGAGGGCCAAAAAGAGTAGCTGGGATAAAGAAGGTAAATAACGGGGATATAAAGGAGATGCAAAAAAGTTCACTAGATGTGAAACATAATATTTAAAGTTAATTGATTGTCATTCTTACATTACATGTATAGAAGAAACTAACATTAATTAATCGTATATAACCAAATCAAAGAATATCATGGTTACACATGCTATATTTAATGATAATAAGGGATTTGTATAATATACTGAATACTTATGACTTAAAATTAGCTTTTACATCAACTTTACTGGTTTTTTTTTAAGAACTAGTTAAATTAAGCTCTGTATACTAATATTGCTAAAGCGGGTTCTAAAAAGTATTTATTTAGGGGATGCAACGGGAAACAGCATGCCAAAAAGCATATCAACTTTTCATCGGCGCTAAACCGAAATAGCGTAGTGACTGAAGAGCGCTATGAGTTATAGCGGTGACCTTGTGGGGTTTAACAGGGCTTTAACTGCATAGCTTCATACTCCATCTGAAGTCTACTGGTTGGAAACTACCTAGACAACTATGTATGTCATCCAACTCGGCTCCGTAAACCCCTTATGACAGCTTCCCCATCCCGATCCATAGTCGGACCCATAGTCTACTGCTCTGCACTTAGGAGTTCAAATGGTCATTGTTAGAGTCGTACTACTCTAGTTGAATGATCCCTTGAGCTACAGAAATATAAAGCCTTCATGTAGATGTCATTGTGAAGTAGGCCTTCATTGAACTACCACCATTTATCGGAGAGGTCGTGCCGAGTAGTACATTACTCGTGTATGGTCATTAGGCTCCAAACTTTAGCCTTTCTGGAGCAATACCTGACCGATCCGACCTGGATCAGTGTAACCACTCTAATATTGAATGGTGTAGTTACACCGATCCGGACCGGCCAACTGTACGTGGTGACCCGAGGTCCACCAACTCGAAGCCCTTCCTTCTACTGATTCGAAGTCTCCTCTCCTTAGCCGGCCCAAAGTTCACCGACCTTACCCAAAGTTCCATGCCAACCCAACCATCTACCAAACCATACACCTACCGATCCTGCTCGATATTCAACTGGTTGATCCGGATTTGTTTCTGTCGTTTATTTTTTGATCTAGTTGACTTGAAATTTGAACTGTGGCCTTCTTAGACATCCCGCAACTCTTATAAAATTTTCATCTAATTCTAGGTACTTTTAAGCTTTGTTCGACCCAAGTATTTCTGGCCATAACTTCGTCGTATGAACTCCAAACAACTGCAAACTTTCTCATACATCCTCTGAGGATTTCCCAGCTCATCTCCTCCAAATTTAGTGTGGTTCTGAGCCACTTCAGTTCATGTACTTTTTTGAAAAATCATACTACTAGGCTGTCATTCATAGGCATTTTCAATCATTTAAACAACAACAAACGAAGCATAAAATCACCAAAAATAACATTAAAACAACCAAGTACTCCAACTATTTCATAGAGTACAGATTAAAGTAAAAAATCATAGTTTTGCACAAATCTGCAACTGGTTTCATAGGGAAATGTAGCAATCTAAATCATATCCATTTTAATTCATAGATTTTATTCAAAGTTGTAAATTCCTAACATAATTAGATTTTCAGAATCATTTCGAGATTAGGATTATTTGAATTTTGTAAATAAGAATGGTACCACTCACGTGTGCCTGTGTAATGTCAAATATGAATAGAATTACTGAATTTGAGTAGATATCTCCTCCTAACAGTTTTAGATATGCTTCTCTACTCTAGATCTATCAATCTCTATATTTTAATTTATGTTTTGTGGAGAATTTAGATTTTGAATGAAGAAAACTTTACTACTATAGAGGTAGAAACTTTAAGAAGGAGAGGGAATTGAAATGATAGGAATGAGTTACAACAACTCATTCCAGCCCTATATCTCTCTAATCTCGAAATCCAAACTGTGCCTATCTGAAAAATGGGCCGAGATGCTCGGAAATAGGCTGCATGTGTCCTAAAAATCCTTCAAATAACCATATCACCTAAACGGTTTATCCATTTTTGACATACAACCACTCTATAGAAAAGGAAACCATCGCCCTGATCCAAAAAAATGATTTAGAATAATAATTCCACTATGGTCAAAAGTTATGGACAAAATAAGAATTTCATTAGGTCTAAAACGGTTATAGAAAAACTAAAGAAAAATTATAAAAATGAGAAATACCCTAAGTAGCCATCTCTCAAAGTTAAATAATGGTATGACTAAATATGGAAAAAACATTTCGTATTTACGCTTCAAACGCGGAAAACTGCGGTCGTTACATTCTCCCTACCCCCTTTTAAGAAATTCTCCCCTGAAATTCTATAAACGAGTTTATATGGTCATCTTGCATGCCTAACAACCATATTCAATCATCAAAAGACGAACATGCACCATTTCAACCAAACGGGAAAAGAATAAACTAATCCTATCCTAGCATGCAGGATATTGCTTTAAGGCACATTAATGACATCTCCTACGAAAATAAAAATGCTAACAAAGAATATTTCAAAATGAAGAGCTCTAGATACAACTTCCTCATGCTCTCCTTCGTCTCCTTAAATGTAATCATTCTCGCATTCACTATACCATACCTTCAATAACTTCACGACTTTCCTCCTCAATTGCTTCGTATAGTGTCCAATAATACAAATTGGTCTACGAGGTCTCAAAGCTTATGGCTCAATCACAGTGTCACCTAATTGGTCCAATGTGATGGTGGTATTAGGGTCATGCACAAATTTCCTTAACTGAGAAACACGGAATACATTGCGCACTCCTACCATCTTTTGAGTTGAGTCTATTTTATAAGCAAGACTCAATCTTCTATAAGATCATAAAAGGATCCATAAATCTTAGTGCTAACTTTCCTTTTTTACCGAACCAAACAACACTTCTCAAAGGTGAAATCTTAACAAACACCGTATCATTGATAGAGAATTCCAAATCTTTATGCCTCCTATCGGTATAACTCTTCTGCATGACTTGAGCGGCCTTCGTACGCTACCAAATAAGCCCCTTGGAAGTCTCCTTCATCATCTCTGGCCTAGGTATCAGTCTCTCACCTTCTTCCTACCAACATGAAGGAGCGTTGAACAATCGTCTATATAATAATGCCTTAAATGGTGCGATACTGATGCTAGAGTTATAACTATTGTTGTACTAGAATTCAATAAGATGAAAATGATTGTCCTACGAACCTCCCAAGTCTATTATGCAAGCACGAAGATGATCTTTTAAGATATGATTCACTTTCCTGGTTTAACCATCGTTTTGAGAGTGATAAGGTATAATAAAGTGCAGCTCTACCCCTAGTGCCTCTTGTGATCTTCTTCGAACCCACTAGTGAATAACGAGTCTTGGTAACTCACAATGCTCTTCGATATACCATGGGATTGTACTATCCATTTCTTATATAAATAGGTTAGCTTGGTTACTTTTCTATTCAATGTAATAGGCATAAACCAAGCACCATTGGTCAACAAATCAACTACGACATAAATGCTATTGTACCCTAATCGAGTTCTTGGCAGTTAATCGATGGAGTCCATGGACACTTATTCCTACTTCCACTTGGGAACTTCTAGCAGTTGCATCAAACCACTTGGCCTCTTCTTCTCTGCCTTAACTAACTGGTAGTTCATACACTTGTTAATACACTAGGTACCCTAGGTATTGATTTTAATGACAACAACCATATAAACATTACTACTAACATATCTTTGAGTTTTGCAGTTACAGCAGATATATTATGAAGTCATTTATAGAGATAAACAAGATTACAAAAGAAGAATTATAACAAAAGGTTAATCAAAGCACTGTAAGAATAACAGTGGAAAGATAATCAGAACAATTGAAGATCAAAGCCAGTTAGAGAAGAATGTTGAAGAACAAAGGTGTTTGAAGCGATGAGGAGTTGGTTGAACCTTAGTGTCTTGTTAAAGATCTTATGACAATTATACTTGAATATGATCAACCATTGACCATGTCCGAATCACCAAAATCCAAAAATATAAGGAAATTTGAAGTGTAGAAAATTTGAAGCACTTATAAGTGTTATTGTTCATAATTTGCAACACTTATACGTCGACATACAAGTTTTGGTATGTCGACATATAACGGTTTTCTACATTTTCAACTTTCAAATGGGAAGTTATTTCTCTCCATCCCTTCACCAATAGCACATCCCTTCAACCACTATTTAAAGGCTCCTGGAAATGAATTTTTACACCATCTTTTCACCTTTTCTTCTACTCCTTCTCCATATATTCTTTATATAAATCCATTGAATACTATTCAATTATTCTTGCAAATCCGCTCTCTTTAACTTCGATTATTCATTGATTTGCGAGCCACAAAATATCAGAGAGTTTTACTTGAATCACATTATTCTATATGATTTTATCCTATTTCCTTGAAGAATTAAAAGAAATATTGCCATTAGAGGTTTATAGGATCATAGTACTACATCGGCAAGAATCTGCATTAAAGATACGACTACTTGCCATTTCTTGTTGTTGTTGATAAGGAGAGGGTGTATCTTGTGGCCCGGAAAATCAAGATTGTAATGGTTTTCTTTCCACCCATTGAAAGCAAGCGATTATAATGAAATTCAACACGGTGAAGTGCAGGACTGGATGCAGGATTGGTTAATCCAAACCAGTAAAAAATTCCTGGTGTCATTTACTTTTCTACATTTCATTTTATTACTTATGTATCCTTTGATTACTTATTTCTGGTTGCAAATTGACTATATTCATAAGTAAGTAGTTATTACACATTTCACCACTTCTAGTGTCTCAATAGCCTTAAGATCCATTCAACACTATGTTGTAGACACCCTAGTCCCCAACAATTGGTATCAAAGCACTGGTTTTCAAAAATTAATCAACTGGTTTTTGAAAAGTATGAATGGTCGATGATACTAGTAACACTTTTATTAATAAATTTATAGAAGAGAAATCTACCACTGGACCTCCTCTATTTGATGGCAGCAATTATGCTTATTGGGATTGTAGGATGAAATTTTATTTGCAGTCTAGTGGTTTAGATATTTGGATCATTACCCAAATAGAATACATAGAGCCTTAATATGAATATGGACACAAGCACTTAATAATCTAAGGCCATCAACATTTTATTTTGCTATTTAGATAGAAATGAATTTAAACGAGTGTCTATTTGTAATTCAACATATGAAATTTGGAGAACATTGCAAGTCACACATGAAGGCACCAGTAAAGTAAAATAGACAAAGATATATGTGCTAACTCATTAGTTTCAACTCCTTCAAATAAAACCAAATGAGTCTATTTATGATATGTATTCTAGATTTCAAGACATAGTATATGATTTAGTATCATCAGGAAAGAAAATCACCAAAGAAGACCAAGCCGGAAAGATCTTGGATTCACTTCCTAGTGAATGAGATTAGAAGACTCTGGTAATTAAACAAGCCATTGATATTAGTATTATGACAATAGAAGAATTAATTGGTAATTTGATGTCCTATAAAGTAAAGTTACAGGTCAGAAAAGAGAATCAGGGAGATGAGAAGAAATCACCGGCACTTAATGCAATGATCGATAATGAGTAACCAAATGATGATGTCGTTGATGATGATATTGAGTTTATTACCAGGAAGATCAAGAAATTCATAAAGCACTTAATAACAAAGTAACTTCGAAAAACTAACAATAATAATTGAAGAAATGGAAATGTTGTTACATGTTTCAAATGTAATAAACCCGGTCATTTGAAAAGAGACTGTCCCAACTACAGAAAACCGAAGCACATTTCAAAAACTTTCAATAAGGAGAGGAAACGAACATTCAATGTAACATGGGATGATTCATCATCAAGTGATAGTGATTCAGAAATGGAAAAAGCCAACGTATGCTTCATGGCAACGGGTGACCTGGTATGGAATTGATAAAGAAATTACTGAAATTTTAAATGACATGCATCAAAAATATGAAATACTTAGGAAAGAGTACGGCAGTAGTTTGGAGGAAACAGATACATTAAAAATATATAATGAAAATTTGAGTAAAGAAAAACAATGTTTAAAAGATGAAATTGAAAGATTTAATGGTCATAAAAATGGAAAGGATTTAACACTTAGAAGTTTTAAAAAACTGAAAAGTGAAAATGAGTCCTTAAAATCAGACAATCTTTCAATGAGTCACAGATCACTGATCTGAATGACTAAATAACATATCTAGACAATGTTATTCTTAATCGTAGTAAGGATTTTGATAAAATGAAAACTAATATTGATAAATTTAACAATAAGAAGGATAATATAGAAAAATTATTATCTGCATCTAAACACACTAGGAATAAACGTGGACTTGGATACACCCTCAAGGCTAAATCAAAGAAAAATAGTACTCAAAGTACTATGTGTGTTGAGGCCACCCAAGTATAAACTTAAACCTAAGAATTTATAGTTAAATCCACCAAATAGGTTCAATAACTTTTGGGTTCCAAAAAGGTTGGATAATACTGAAAAAGAAAATTATATTGATAATTTTATTAATAAGGTTCATTCATCTAATGATTATATTTTGAAAGGGTATTCAAACTATTTATGGGTTTGGCATCTCAAAACTTAATCCCGTGGAAACTAGAATGTAAAGGGTACCAGTGTGCATATTTTTATAAATTTTCAGGTACCAAATAACAGATGCTTAAAGCATATAACAAGAAATCAATTAACTTTATATAAGTATGGAAAGGATTTATTAGTGGCATCAGAAAAATCGGTAACTCTAAACTCATCTGTTTATTTAGTAAAGTTTATTTCATGTTTTTATTGGTTTCCCCTATTGTGTTTTATTTATATATACAAACTCTACATGTTGCCTAGCAGTACATTAAACTATTCTTTTTACCTTTTCTATTAATGACAAAAGGGGAGAAAACGTATAAATATACAATCATCAGTTTCTTCGGAGGCTTAATCATCTGGACCGGCTGTCTTCTTGAGAGATAGTCGTTCATGAATAGATTGAAGCAGGCACGGGATCGGATCAAAAGAAAGGGATGAGACGGACTCAATGGTTCCAAGATAAATGAAAAAGTTGGGTAAAATTACAACTGGATCCTTGTCTAAAGGGGGGATATGGCGAGACAAAATGATAGGAGGAGTGCACAGAGTAAGGGGGAGTCAAATATAAAAGTATTATATTTATCTCTCAATATTTATATGGTTGTCATCATAAAAAGGGGGACATTGTTAATACCCAAGGTGCCCTAAGTGTTGATTTTGATGACAATGACCTTATAAACATTACCATTGACATATCTTTGAGTTGTGCAGTTACACCAGATATGCTATGAAGGCATTTATAGAGATATACAAGAGTACAAAAGAAGAATTATAAAAGAAGGTTAATTAGAGCAGTGGAACAATAACAAAGGAAGGACGATCAAAACAATTGAAGATCGAAGCCTGTTAGAGAAGAATGCCGAAGAACAAAGGCGTTTAAAGTGATGATGAGTTGGTTAAACCTTAGAATATCTTGTTAAAGATCCCATGGAAATTATAATTGAAGACAATCAACCATTGACCTCAACCAAATTACCAAAATCCAAAAATGTAAAGAAATTTGAAGTGCGGAAATTTTGAAGCATACTTATAAGTGTTGATGTTCATATTTTGCAACACTTATGTGTCGACATATTACGGTTTTCTACATTTTCAACTTTTGGAAAGTTATTCCCTCTATTTAGAGGCTCATTGAAACGAATTTTTACACATCTTTTCACATTTTCTTCTACTTCTTCTCCATATATTCTCTATACAAATCCATTGAATAATATTCAATTATTCTTGCAAATCTATTCTCTTTTACTTCAATTCTTCATTGATTTGCAAGCCACGCAATATCAGAGAGTTGTACTTGAATTCACATCATTCTCACCATAATTTTATCCTATTTCCTCAAAGAATTCAAAGATATATTGTCGTTGGAGGTCTATAGGATCATTGTACTAAATCTGCAAGAATTTGTATTAAAGATATGACTACTTGTTATTGTTTGTTTTTGTTGATAAGGAGAAGGTGTATCTTATGGCCCAGAAAATCAAGATTGTAAAAGGGTTTTTGCCACCTATGGAAAGTAAGCGATTATAGTGAAATTCTAAAGTGCGGGATTGGATGTTGGATTGGTTAATCCAAACCGGTATAAAAATCCTAATATCATTTACTTTTCTGCATTTCATCTTATTACTTTTTTATCATTTGATTACCTATTTTTGGTTGCAATTAGATTATATTCACAAGTAAGTAGTTATTGCATACTTTTCCCACTTCTAATGTCTTAACAGCCTTAAGATCAATTCAACACTGTGTTGTAAATACCCCAGTCCCCAACAACATTTTGAGATGAATAACCCAATGTCCTTCTTTATCCCTTCCTAATAACAGGTCTACTTCATATCATGATACATCTTATTACCACTGGGATGTAAGGTCAATTTTGAGTGATGACACTCTTGAAGTATTTCATCTCTCAAACCATCTACCTCTGGGACAAAAAATGTCCCCTTTTTACGGAGCCGACCACTTTGGTTAAGTCCGTGCTGCTTTACATCCTCGGACTCACATCCAGTTTCGACTTTGGCAATGATCTCAACCAACTTAGAATCACACTTTAACTGTTTCCAATGCATTTGATTAAAAAAAATTAAAGTCAAATTTTCCTACATCTCTGGCTCCAACTCATATCTTGGTCATAACCTGCCATATTCCAACTGCTTTCATTCAATCAACATGGGTTATAAACAGGCTTGTCGTCTATTTAAAGCATCAGCGATTGCATTACCCTTCTCTGGCTTGTATGTTATTTCATAGTCATATGAAGCTAAAAAATCTAACCATCGTTGCTGGCGAAGGTTAAGATCCTTTTCTGAAAAGAGGTACTTTAATGACTTATAATTGGTACACTACTCAAACCTCTCTCCTAGAAGATAGTGCCTCCATATCTTAAGCGCAAACACAATTGCCGCCAATTCTAAATATTCGGTAGGATAGTTCTTCTCATGTGGTTTTAACTGTATGTTGGCATAAGCTACGACCTAACCTTTCTGCATCAGTGCCTCTTCCAATCCGATAGCACAAGCATTTGTGTATACCGTCATCTCCTCGTTCCCACCCGGAATAACCAACACTGACACACTTGTCAACCTTTCCTTCAGGCTCACAAATGCATGCTCACATCTAGAATATGAAGTAAAAGCTTGACTCTTCTTAGTCAAATTGGTAAACGATGATGCTATCCTAGAGAAATCTTAAATGAACTTCAGATAATATCCTACCAATCCCAAGAAACTCCTCACATCCATAGCAATCTTGAGTGTAGTCCTGTCCTGTACCGATGCTACCTTCGCAGCATCTACAATGTTACCTTATCCCGTAATAACATGACCCAAGAATCCCACATCTCTCCTCCTGAAGTAATATTTGCAAAACATTGCCTTCAGCTGGTATTCGTTCAAACCTCAAAAACAATCCTCAAACGTGTCTTGTGTTCCTCCTCTTACTGAGAATATATTATTATATAATCTACGAACACAAACATAAGCTTATTCATTTGGTCTTTGGAGACACAGTTCATAAGATCCATAAAGCAGGAAGGTGCATTGGTTAGCCTGAATGACATAACCAACCACTCATAAAATCCAAATGGCATTCGAAACGCCGTTTTTGGTACACTTTTTAGCCACTTTAAGTTGGTGAATTCTAGTAGCAAGATCTAATTGAGAAAATACCCTCGCACCATAAAGCAGATCAAATAAATCATCAATACGCGGAAGTGGATACTTATTCCTTCTCATCGCTTTATTTAGCTCACGATAATCAACACACAATCTAAGGGAACCATCTTCCTTCGTTGCGAACACCACCGGCGCATCCTATTCGGATAAACTCCTCTAAATGAAGCTTTTGCCCAAAAGATCCTTCACTTTCACCTCAATCTCTCTCTGCTATGTGGGTGTCGTCTTTCTTAAAGGCATCGTTATTAGTTTGGCATCCTTTATCAGGTCAATATAGACTTCGATTTCTCTATGAGGTGGAAGTCCAGTCACTACTTTGGATACCTCCAGAGACTCCCTAGTGACTGGTACTATCGACAACTTATCGTCTAAAAACTCGGGTGAGTATAGATAACTGGCCATTACTCGTCAACCGGTAAATAGCCTACTGCTACTCTACAATCATCATCTGTCCCTACCGTCATTGATATCCTCTCGCAATCCACTACTACTTCGTATTTACTCAACCAGTCCATCCCAAGTATGACACTAAACCCCACAAACCACAAAACAATGAAATTACAAACAAAAGAGCATCCATGACTCAATAAGACAAAATTATGACAAACCATACTAAGATTGGTAGGGCCGCCAAAAGGGGTTTGTTACTACTGATTGTATGTCAATGATTTCAGGTTCCAATCCTAATCTGTCTTAAGTCTCTAGATATAAAGGAATGGGAAGCCCCTATATCATACAAAATGATAATAGGAATATTGAAAATGGAAAGCATACGTTGAATGACAACGCCCTTTCCCTTTTGTTTTGTCGAAGGGGCATTCGAAAAACTGGGAAATACATTGATAGCATACGCTTTCACAACCTGCTTAACCCCCTCTAGGAAATCCTTTTTAAGATAACCAATCTTGTGATAGAGATAACACTTCCGCTCGTCGCTTGGACAACGATTCTTATAATGGCCTTCATCTTAGCAATTAAAGCAAGTTACTCCAGATATGGTCTTCTTTCTCTGTCCTTCCTTATTTTGAGGAAAATTCCTCTTGTAGTTCCATTTCTTTCTGCCTTCCCCCACTCCCACATGGTTTTGGCTCTTCATTACGAGCAACATCCACTACAACCTTTGATTTGGATAGCTAACCTCATGCCTCGGAGCGTTCCAATCATTGACTCGAAGGTCTCCTCAACATGATTCAAGAGTTTCTCTCCCAAATGATAATCCAAGCCAAGAATAAACTTTTTATCCTTCTTCTCTACAGTGTCGATGAGAGATGCCCCATAGTTAGAAAAATATCAAACTCAACCATGTACTCGAAGACAATCATGTCTACCTGCCTTAACTCTGAAAACTTCCTATGCAAAGCTGACTTATGGGAAACCAGAATAAACTTCTCCTCAAAATGAGTCTTGATCTAATTCCAAGTGAATTCATCCTCTAGTGTAGCAACATTTAATGCATTCATCACTTCATCGCTTCCCCTTAGAGTTAATGTAAGGCCAACTTCCTTGTAACACCCCGTAAAAATATACCTAAACAAGTTTAAGATAATCTACTTTAAAGAAAATAATAATAAGTAGTGAAAATCCACAATAAAATAATACTATATTAATGGGTTGAAAAATGGAATTTTGCAATATTAGGAATTTGGCCACGAAAATATCGTAGTTGTATTCGTGGTGAATTCTGATCAATTTTCATATATAATATGTCAGAATCCGAGCCCGTATGAAAGAATTACATTTAACAGATGTTGCACGTTAACATATATGCAATAGATTTCGAAATTCAAATTGTAATATAAATATATGGAATAAAATATGACCAATAAATGAGTGATTGACATATTCCATTTAATATATAAGTATACAACAGGGGACAAGGAAATTGTTTAAAAAGGCAAGACATAAATGAAAATAAATAACATTATATAATAAAATCTTTCAAGCCATCATTTACGTTCACTGGCCATTTTAGGGACCAAGAGGTCGACCGTTTCCCTAGAAAGGATGTCGACCGCTTAGGGCGGCCAGTGCCCAATTTGCCTTGGTTTGGGTTGGGTTTTTTGGTGTTTGTTTATAAATTAATAGCTGGAATTTAATCTAAATAATCCTACGGCTGTTATTCATTCAAACATCTATAAATAAAACCCTAAACCTCAAACCTAAACATAGTCTTCTGCCCCCTCCTTTCCTCAACTCTGCCATTGGTTACAGAGAAAATATATTTTAGGTTTTCTTCTTCCTCTCTTAAATATATTTCCTTTTTCTAATTTCTTTTCTTATAGAATTTGAATAGGTTCTGAATCTAGAATCATAAGATTTATATATACAAGAATTCTAACTGTTTAATTCTCATCTATATAGATTTCTGAGGGATTGGAGTTCACATTCGTGTTCGTTCTTGAAGATTTTCATATCTAATAGGCAAACATAGTCAAATATGTGACATTTGCATACAGTCAAATCATAGTGAGTGGAAATAATAATTGTTTAGGCATATTCTACATTTTTTAGAATTTTATATTGATTAGTATACCTAGGGAGACTTGGATTCACGATAACATCAAATTGTAAAACCAGCAGATCTCCTATTTTTATATGTGTTTCGCAAAGTTGTCAATAAACATTAGGTTTGTGAATTTGTTTCGGTTATGGATGAAGAACATTTTGGATGATTTACTTTTGTTTGATTTGATGTATCTCTTTTTAATTAAAAGTGTTCTGATATAAAAAAGATTCGGATTTGATGTAGTTTTATTATTTGAATAGGTTTGGATTTCCATTCTAAATGGGTAATTTGAACATATTCGGATTTAAAACAAATCAAATGTCAATATTTTTACGTAGAACACAAAAAAGGGTTAACTGGATTAAATAGAGGTCTATGTGTATATGTATATGTATCTATGTATATATATATATATATGTATATATGCATATATGTTGTATGAAATTTACATCTTGTTCTTAATTCATTACGTGACTTGTTCTAACAAACCTAAGATACATGTTTTGATAGTTATGTTGTAATTTCCCCATTATTGCTATCATTAATTATTCCATTATGCCATGTATTTAGTGGTTCGATGAGGAAATTAATTTGTATGCCTTTAATGTAAACTGAATTAAGAATTTACACGTTTTTTCGTTCGAACGGAAATTAGAGTTTATCATACATATTAAATATTATATTTATATAGCGTAATCAACATAATTTGACTTAATAATGATGTAATAAATACGTTAGAATAATATTAAAATTTTGAAATGTCCCCATATAAATTGTTGTTTTTATGTGCGTAAAAAATGACACATAGACACAAGGTGTAACACCCCACGTCCATTAATGTCACTCACTAAGGGAATGCATTAATTTGCATGGAGTATTATAAGAATATAGAATAGAATATCACAAGATAGATATATAAAATGGTACTTAAGAGAATTAAAAATTTATTCATTGCAGCGGAAAAGCAAAAAGTGTTTGGTTACAACATCAAAACCACATACTAGAGTCAAGTACATAAATATCCATCTAGTACAAAATTATTATCAGAGTACATAGCCATAATGAAAAAGAGATAAAGCTGAGAATTACTTTCAACACTTCCAAGCACTTCAAGAAGAAAGGAATCCAGCTTCACTATTCCCACCATGAGGACCTGGGGGGAAAGAAAGAAAAGAGGCGAAATAAAAATGGGTCAGACATACGTCTGGTGAGTCTAGTGACTTTAACAATATAATCAGTAAAGTAACAGGATAAGAACATAGACGGGATATAAGAGATGACTGTAACAGAAGGAGATATGACAAGGCAAACAAGATGAATAAGATATAACGTCGATTGCCCTTCTAATCAGTATAAGATAATTCCTACACCGCACCATTACTAGTCCTATACTGAAAGTTAATCACTCTTACTAATCATAATAATAATAATAATTGTAGTTTCGTGTACTCCTAGCTACTGTCATAGGTGTAGCATGCTCCTATCTCCAATAGTTGTACCCACTACCCTCCCCGTTTGATTGGCTCCCTAACTCGTAGGTACCTGTGCTGGTCATCACTCCCTAAAGTGGCAACCTGATACTACTAAAAAGGCACGGCTTATACCTACATGATGCAACAACGTCTTACCTACCAGCCCGGACCCACTCACGCACATGACTCCGCTGGACTGCCACCGCTAACTCTTTTGATCTCTTACAATCAAACCTAGTAAGCATGTCCCGTCCTCGACCTAGTTCGAGCTAACATAGATACAGAATGGGTTGTTAGGTGAAAAAGGTCCACACACTTGACACAAGCTTCCCTCCTAAGCTTGGTCCCCACTAGGGATTCCCACTTAACCCCTTCTTATTCCCATGACTTCTTACATGTTTCACCATGGTTAAGTGCTTCAAATTATATTTCACATGTCACCCATATCACCCACTTAACCCTCATGTCTTACTACATGTCTTATCTTGGTTAAGTGTTTATTAATTCATTATAACCGTAATCTTGCAAGACCATCCACATTGGATTACCGTTTTGCGGTTGCTGGATACGCCGGGCGGTTCCGGGTAGTCTTATACCGCGATCCGAATCTAACCTCATGTCTTTGCATTATTACGTATCTAATTTCTGCCTTTGACCTCTCACATTAGATTAAAAAATTGCGGTTGTTGAATGTGTCGGGCGGTTTGTGATGACCCCAAACCCCGTACTGATGGCGGTAAGGGTAATCTTTGGAATATAACACATAAACAGATAATAGCAGAACAGAATTAAATACACTAGATAATGCACAATAGAATATACTGGATAAACGTAAACATCAGAGTTACACAGTATACAGGATCATACTTAGTACATATACAGTTCAGCTATACATAAATGTCTACAGTGGAAAACAAAACACAATGTACAATACGAGCTGAATAGCATAAAAAGAGATAAATGATAGAATCCATCTTCAGCTCCAGCTATCCAGAAAGAGCCAGATAAAACCTGATTACAAGGCTGCCCGTGTAGAAAAAGGGGCACCCGAGTTTGAAAGTGAAACAAACTACGAGTCAGTCATGGGACTGGTATGAGAAATCTACTTAACACATTTATAATATGGCTAATCTCAGGACCACGCCACTTTCGTGGAACAGGTTTACTCCATTGGATTGCCAGTGCTTTAAAACAAATCATTCTTTTAAACATCGCAATGCTTTTTATAAAAATGAAGCCATTATAAGACTCAGTTCTCATCACACAATGCAACGCAAACCGGAGGATAGAGCTTTACCTTATAATGGCCAAAATATGCTTGATACAAATAAAACAAAAGCATTTGATATTATTACTAGTGTTTATAAGTTTCAAAAACAATTTCAATCATAATTATCAATCGTAGACGGCATGGGTACCATATATCATGTCGCCAAATATATATATACAATCAAAACCGCACAGTCACGTATTTGGAAATTGGATTTCCGTCATGAACCAAGGCAAAAGATAGTCCTTGTAACACCCCGTGTATTTTACAACAGTGAAATTCACGAATTAAAGTATAATAAATTTCAAATCAAAGTATTAAGGGAAACGGGATATGCCATTGCGTTCGTCTCGGAAAAATACGCGAAATAGAGTCCGAGTTTTTGAAAAACGGAGCCCGTATGACCAAATTATGGCCCGATGAAGTTTCAAAAAATTCAAATTTCGAAAACAGATTTGAATTTCAGCCCAATCAGAGTAGGCGGGAAAATTCCCACCCAAACCCACCAGGTCGACCTGGGGGTCGACCCTATGGTCGACCTGCCAGGCCAGGTCGACCTAGGTGTCGACCTGCCCCAGGCAGGTCGACTCTAGAGTCGACCTGGGGGTCGACTGGGGAGTCGACCTGGCCCCTGAGCCAGGTCGAACCCAGCCCACCCTGGCTGGCCTGGTCTGTGTTTGGTCGATTTTCTGAGCCTTGCCTTGTCACCAGGGCTAGGTGTCAGCTCCTGATTGGCCTCTCCTTTGAATGAACGGCTATTATTAAACCAAGCTCCATCGACGGTCTAAATCAACTCACAAACTCTATAAAAAGGACCTAAGACTAACCCTAATTTACACAAACTAAAATGGAGATGAGACCGTCATGCTGCTGAGGAGAGACTGAGGATAGCCGTCAGAAATAGAGAGACAATTAGGAGATAATTCAAAGCTTAAAGCAACGTTAATCAAATCAAAGCAACGCCTACAACAAAGGATAGCATCTCCAAATTCAGAATTCGGATATCTGAATTGAAGATTCGTCATACGTTGTAAGTAGAGTGCTATTTCGATATGAATTAAATAATTGTGTTGATTTGTGTAAAATAAGAAATGGAATTGTGGCGATAATAATCTATATTTGTACGTTGCTTTGATGCTAAACGATTTGGGAATATTATGGTATACGATTGGATATTTGCAAGTATGCGATTTGCGTTGGAAGTTAACAACGAAATGGAATTGTGGCAATAATAACCTATATTTGTATGTTATTTTGATTCTAAACGATTTGGCAATGCTATGATGTACGATTGGATTCATACAAGTATATGGTTTATGCTGACAACCACATGTTGTGGAATTTTAATTGGGATTCATGCAAGCATATGATTCATATTGAAAACTACATGTTTGTGGTAGTTATTTACAACACCCATTTGATAATTGCAAGTATATGATTCATGTTGAAAATAACAACTATATGTTGTAATAGTTTGTTTGAAATTCATGCAAGTCTATGATTTATTGTTATGCCAACATGATGTATAATTCAATGGTCATCTTTAGTGTAATTTGATCCACTTAAGTATTATGATTCATATGAAGGTTATGTTGGAATTGGCATCATAGTTCAAGTATAAAAATCATGATTTTGTGATAGTGACAAAAGCAAGCGTCTTTGTAAGCTTGTATTAATTTTATGAACATGACTAAACTATGTTTGTTATTATGCCTAGTTGAAAACATGTTTTTAGGCTTATGTTGTTATCATAATCATATGATAATATATTTGACACATAAGTTACATTAGAATTACACTAGAATTACTTACTAGTTATATAGATAGGATAAAAACCATGATTATATGAATAGTAGGATTCATGTTCAATTATTTTTATGCCATGACTATATGAATAGAAGGACTCATGTTCAATTATGATTATGCCATAATTATACGATTAGAATGGTTCATGTTTAAGTACTATTTATGCCATGACTACATGAATAGAATGATTCATGTTTTGTTTATACCATGATTATGTGAGTAGAATGATTTATGTTTAAGTATTGCTTATATTATATGTTGTTACAATTGCAAGTTCATATGTGCCTACCTTATGTTAATTGAATCGTTATGTTGCAAGTTCATGCGTTCACACTCCCCTTTTTATGTTACCTTATAAACACCATGTTATAAGCCTCCCCTTTTCATATGGCTAAATTGGGTTTAAGTGTTAAACCCAACACACCTTACATTGGAAATAACGTATAAAACGGGGGTAATGACGTTTGGGCTAAAATATAGACCATATGTGTTGGCATGTTTGACGCATGCCAACAACCTTGTAAAACAATTAAGTGGCATAAATAAATCTTAATCAATAAAGATGAATTTGAATAATGGGCTGCAAATATTTACATATAAAAAGAAAAGAGACAAAGTATGTAAATGTAGAAAATACGATGTGTTTAACCCGAGGTTGGATTGAGTTGTGATGTAAACCTGCCCGGAACCGCCCGGGTGTCCAGTAGTCACAACAATACCTATCCAATGTGGGTGGTTAAACACAGAGCCCAATAAGGACCCGAGGTTAGACTGAGTTGTGGCGTAAGACTGCCCGGACCCAACCGGCAACAGGCAGCCACAACAATACCTGTCTAATGTGAGAGGTCAAGGCTTTAATAAGACAATTAAGGCTGAGTCAGGATAGATAGGATTAAGTGAATTAAGACTTAATCAAAATGGAACATGCTAAACTAAACAGACTGATTGGGGGTTAGGTTTATAAAACACTTAACCAACTTAGCATGTTGGCTAGAAATAGAAAAACCTAGTAGCGGGGGACCCTTTTCAGCAGTAACCCTACAAGGTATCATGATACCCTGAAACTAGGCAGGGTGGGGCACGATTACTGGGCTGACTGTAAGAGGTCAAATCGACGGCGGTGGTGCAGCAGTGTAGGTTCTAACGGGGTGCGGGCGTGCACACACTCCGGCGCAGAAAAATAAGGCACTGGGCACCAGTAGCATACCTGTGCATTCTAGGATTGTGTCGGGCCGCCACTATGGGACTTGATACACCCCATGGTGGGACCAGCATAGGTAACTACAACAACGGGGGCCGTAAGACACATGTAACTATACGAGTAGGAGCCGATCATCAGAAATGGATCACTTCACCCTAATTATGGGGTGCCTGTTGGGAACTAGTTTATATGGGTACAGAGATTAATATGGGGTACGATAGTATTCGACCCTAGACCACTTAACTTAGTTTATAATGCTCTCCCATTTCCAGTTTATACTTATCATACCCAGTTCTTTATTCATAGACTGAATAGTCCTAGACTTACTCAGGCTTTATGTCTGACTCTACTTTTCTCTCGTTTTCTTTTCTTCCGTTCCCCCCCCCCCCACAGGGAGGGAATACCGCAGCTTAACCAGCCTTCATATCCAGCTTGAAGAGAAAGAATGTATTGCTTGGATCTTTTCGTTTTGGACTATGGCTTTGGACAGCAATTATGGGACTTTTGCAGTTTATTTATGTTTTCTTTATGCTTCTTTAAATAATGTAATCAAGACAGTTATGAAGATGTTATGTTTTTTTTAAGTATTGTAAGACAATTATGGTATGGTTGATGTAACACGTATTTTAGTGAAATAAAAGTTGTTGTTTTCCGCTGTTCAAAATTATGTGTTATTATATCTGTCTTGTATATCTGTGACTTATACTTATAAACCTCCACCAAAATTAGGGCATTCCCTTTTAGAGTGACCCTAACGGAGGTGGGGTGTTTCACTTGGTATCAGAGCATAGGTTTACCAGATAAGATAAAAAGTTTTGAAAATTTATTTTCGAAAAGGAAATTTAAAGAAGCATTTTTAAAGGATAAAATATTATTTTATTTTAAAAAGGCAAAGTCCCCCCAAAAGCCATAGGTACTATCTTTTATCCTTCGATTTGAATCTATCCTTTTTGCTTCAGCATGTCCGAAGAACTTAACTTGCCCGAGGGTGTACCGATACCTGGTTGGTTTAGACGGTTCTTAGAAGCAAGGGCCACTCAGCCAGGTCCTACCGTTCCACCTCCCCCAGCTGTAGGAAATCATCCAGCTGCAGCAGCATCTCTTCCTCCACCTCCTCCGCGGGGAAACACTTTTGCTAAGATATGTAAAGATTTTAAAGCTATGGGAGGAAAGGACTTTCATGGAACTGAGTCCTTCGTGGCAGCTAGAAATTGGCTGAAAGAAACCGAGGACTTATTCATCATCTTTGAGGTAGAGGATAGACAGAAAGTACAACTGGCAGTATGGCTACTTAAAGGCGAGGCTTCCTACTGGTGGGAAGTCACTAATGCAGAAAGACCAGTGGAAACATGGGAGGACTTTAGGGCAAGGTTTGAGGCTAAATTTCTCTCAGACGTGGAAAGGAGTTTGCAGTTGGAAAAATTCTTATTTCTTAAGCAAGGGAACAAGACAGTTAAAGAGTATGTTAATCAGTTCGATGAGCTGGCTAGATTCGAACTGGACCTAATCAACACCCCGCACAAGAAGGCCCTCCGTTTTGTCAAAGGGTTGAATGAGCCGTTGCACAGTTTGGCCATGACCCATATACCCATGGGAGCTACGTATGAAAGGTTGGTACAGATGGCGTTGCTGAACGAAGAGGATAAGGGCAAGAAGGAGACAAAGGCAGAAAACTCTCAAGGGAAGAAAGAAGGTTTGCAGCCTAAGAAGACAGACTTTAAGAAGGGCGGGAAAGGAAACAAAGAGAAGAGGAAGCGTAATTTCTGTGGCAAAGTGGGGCACTTAGTAAAAGATTGCCGGAAAAAGAAGGCCAAGATGAATGGTGGGTGCTTTTCTTGCGGTGAGACAGGCCACATGGCTAAGGACTACCCAAAGAAACGAGGACAGGGGCAGAGGGTTGGATCCACCTCAGGGGCACAAGTTCATGTGCTGGAGGAGCCACCTCTGCAACAGAGAGGTATAAATACTTCTGTAGAAAGTGTAGTTTATGATCACCCCGTTCGCACTTTATTTGATTCTGGCGCATCACACTCCTTTATCTCGTCTGCTTTAGTAGAATCTCTGCACCTAAAAACTAGTATGGTAGAGGACCCCTTAATTGTTTCAAACCCAATTGGGGGCCCAGCTCATCTGTCTATGATCTGTTTGGGATTGAAAATTTCTATTCTAAGCGTAGAAATTAAATGTAGTGCCTTTGTTTTGGGCTTTTCGGGATATGGTTTGATTTTGGGCATGGATTGGCTATCCAGTAATGGGGCCATCCTTGATTGTGAAAAAAGGGTTGTTAGGCTCCTGACCCAGCTCGGTAACACTTTGGAAATTACTTGTAATCCCTCGTATGCGGTTATGCTTAGTTATCTTGAATCGCTAGATGCCTCCGTTGAAAATTTGCAATCGGTTAGAGTGGTCTGGGAATATCCAGATGTCTTCGAAGAGGTGAAGGGCTTGCCTCCGAAGCGGGAGATAGACTTCCGCATATATCTTGTAGATAATGCAAAGCCCATTGCGTTGCCCGTTAGACACATGGCTCCACGGGAAAGGAAAGAGCTCAGTAAACAGATTAAAGAGCTTCTAGAAAAGGGGTTCATTAGGAGGAGCATTTCAGAATGGGGCGCTCCAGTGGTGTTCGCTACAAAGGCGGATGGTTCACTCCGTCTATGTGTTGACTATAGGGAGCTCAACAAGCTAACGAAAAAGAATAGGCACCCTCTCCCCAGAATTGACGATTTGTTTGATCAGCTTGTAGGAGCGTCTACTTTCTCCCAACTCGATTTAGCGACCGGTTTTCATCAGCTAAGGGTGGCTGAAGATAGTATCGATAAAACGGCATTCAGAACCCCAGACGGCTTCTTTGAATGGCTTATCATGCCTTTCGGCTTGACAAATGCACCTGCTTACTTCGTGGACCTGATGAGTAGGGTATTCAGAGATTTCCTCAATAAGTTCGTAGTGGTCTTCGTAGACGATATCCTTATCTTCTCAAAGAGTGAAGAGGAACATGCTCAGCACTTAAGGGCAATCATGGAAACTCTGCGAGCCCATCAGCTAAAAGCCAAATTCTCCAAATGCCACTTTTGGAGAGAAGAAGTGAGGTTCCTTGGGCACATAGTATCCAAACAAGGGTTAGCAGTGGACCCTGCTAAGGTAGTGGCGGTACAGGATTGGAAGACACCAAGGAATGCAACTGAGGTCCGAAGTTTTCTAGGACTAGCAGGTTTCTATCGAAAGTTCATAAGGGATTTTGCGAAAATCTCAGCTCCGCTCACAAAGTTGACCAAGAAGAATCTAGTGTTCAATTGGGACTTGGATTGCGAGTTTGCTTTCCAGCGACTGAAAAGGGCTCTTACAACAGCCCCAGTTTTGACGTTGCCAGATGGAAGCAAGATGTTCACCGTTTATACAGATGCATGTGGGACTGGGTTAGGCGTCGTCTTAATGCAAGAAGGAAGGGTAGTAGCTTATGGCGGGTGACAATTGAAAGTGCACGAAAAGAACTACCCGACCCACGATCTTGAGTTAGCTGCCATCGTCTTTGCACTCAAGTCTTGGCGACACTATCTCCTAGGTGAGAAGTTTGAACTTTACACTGACCATAAATCGTTGAAATACCTTTTCTCGCAGAAGGACCTTAACTTGAGGCAACAGAGGTGGATGGAGTTTCTTGCCTCGTATGATTTCGAGATCTCCTATACTCCGGGAAAAGGCAACGTAGTGGCAGACGCGTTGAGCCGAAAGAAACTGACCCTAAGCCCGCTGTTTGTTGAAAGACAAAACCTAGAGTTTATAGCCAGCTTCGACTTTAGGCCTTCCTCCGATTTTGTACCAGGCTTGCTAGCATCTCTCGAAGTACGCCCGACTTTAGTGGACTCGATAGGGACAACACAACGCGAGGACCCTCAGCTTGTGGAGACGATTGATAGGCTAATTAGGGGTGAGATTTCAAGTCACCTCAACAGATACTCCATCGACGATAAGGGTTGGCTAAGGCGAGACGAAAGACTATGCGTCCCACAGACAAGGGATTTAGTAAAGAAGGTTCTCGAGGAAGCACATCACTCCAAGATGACGATACACCCGGGCGGCGATAAAATATACAAGGACATAAAAAGAACTTTCTTTTGGAATGGCATGAAGAAGGACGTGGCAGAATTCGTCTCTAAGTGTATGGTGTGCCAACAGGTTAAGGCGGAACAGAAAAAGCCTAGCGGTCTGCTACATCCTCTAGAGGTCCCACAGTGGAAGTGAGATAGCATCTCAATGGACTTCATCGATGGGCTGCCTACGTCTAGGAGAGGCAACACTAGCATTTGGGTAATAGTGGATAGGCTTACTAAAAGCGCCCACTTTTTACCTGTCAAAAGTAAAAGAACTGCCTCATCCCTAGCATCTCTTTAGCTCAAGGAAATCGTTCGACTCCATGGAATACCATCCAGCATTGTTAGTGACCGAGACCCTATCTTCACAAGTGAGTTTTGGCGGAGTCTGCAAGAAGCGGTAGGCACACAGTTATGCTTGAGCACAGCCTATCATCCCCAAACCGACGGCCAAACAGAAAGAGTGAACAGAGTTTTGGAGGACCTTCTAAGACTGTGCGTCCTTGACTTCGGAGGGACATGGGAAGACCATCTTCCTTTGGTGGAATTTGCCTACAACAACAGCTATCAAGCAACCATCGGAATGGCGCCCTTCGAAGCTTTATATGGAAGACCGTGTCGATCACCCACTTGTTGGTGGGAGTCTACTGATAAGCTCATACTTGGACCAGATATGATCCGAGAGACTTCAGAGAAAGTAGACTTAATACGAAGAAGGATGAAGACGGCCCAAGACAGACAAAAGTCCTACGCCGACAAGAGGAGGACCGACCTTGAATTTGAGGTTGGAGACAGAGTTTTTCTTAAGGTATCTCCGCTAAGGAACGTTGTTCGTTTTGGAACCACAGGAAAGCTAGCACCAAGGTTCGTAGGGCCATTCCCTATCATCGAGAAAATTGGGAAAATGGCCTATAGATTAGAGCTACCCGAAAAATTGGCCGGAGTTCACAACGTCTTTCACGTTTCACATCTCCGAAAATGTCTACATGAGTCTGCTGAAGTGGTAGAGCCAAATATCCTAGAAGAAGCTGAAGTGGAGCGCGAAGTAACCATAAGGAAAGTTCCAACCCGCATATTAGGAACGGAAGTGAAGAAGCTACGCAACTGCGAAGTCAAGCTCGTCAAAGTTCAGTGGAGCGACGCCGAAGGAGATGCAACTTGGGAAACTGAAGCTAAAATATGCGCAGCCTACCCTTTTCTTTTCGAGGGTACATCTTTGATCTTTCCTTTTTCCTTAAGTTGCGCTTTTATCTATCTGTTTAGGTATATTTCCTTGACCCTATCTTTTAGGTAGAAACCCTTTGGATGAAAACATGTAATTGAAACATGTTATGGATGATGATTGCAAGTGGTTGCAAGTGGTTGCTAGTGGTTGCTCGTGGTTGCATATACACACACAATCTAGGTTTTAGATCGGCTCAATCACTTCATATTGCATATGCATATATGTTTGCATTCGTATATGGTTGAACTTTAATATGTTGTCATATGGATGTTGCATTTGTATGAATGATTGCGCACTCATGTAGAATCATGAATAGGAGGATTTGCATACATAATGGATTCATAGCACTTACATAATTCGCATTAAGGAGGTCAACTGAATCAGTAGACCGCCTGATTTTGCATTAGATAAGTACATGTACACACACACTTCGCATATTATCATGAAGCATTAGAAGTCTTTTAAGGACAATGGATGCTCGTGCTTGATGGATGAGTAGATGGATGTTTGGATGCTAGGATGTACATTCTTCCTGAACTTGAAGATTTCGGGACGAAATCCTTTTAAGTGGGGGAGAATGTAACACCCCGTGTATTTTATAACAGTGAAATTCACGAATTAAAGTATAATAAATTTCAAATCAAAGTATTAAGGGAAACGGGATATACCATTGCGTTCGTCTCGGAAAAATACGCGAAATATAGTCTGAGTTTTCGAAAAACGGAGCCCGTATGACCAAATTATGGCCCGATGAAGTTTCAGAAAATTCAAATTTCGAAAACAGATTTGAATTTCAGCCCAATCAGAGTAGGCGGGAAAATTCCCGCCCAAACCCACAAGGTCGACCTGGGGGTCGACCCTAGGGTCGACCTGCCAGGCCAGGTCGACCTGGGAGTCGACCTAGGTGTCGACCTGCCCCAGGCAGGTCGACTCTAGAGTCGACCTGGGGGTCGACTGGGGAGTCGACCTGGCCCCTGAGCCAGGTCGAACCCAACCCACCCTGGCTGGCCTGGTCTGTGTTTGGTCGATTTTCTGAGCCTTGCCTTGTCACTAGGGCTAGGTGTCAGCTCCTGATTGGCCTCTCCTTTGAACGAACGACTATTATTAAACCAAGCTCCATCGACGGTCTAAATCAACTCACAAACTCTATAAAAAGGACCTAAGACTAACCCTAATTTACACAAACTAAAATGGAGATGAGACCGTCATGCTGTTGAGGAGAGACTGAGGATAGCCGTCAGAAATAGAGAGACAATTAGGAGATAATTCAAAGCTTAAAGCAACGTTAATCAAATCAAAGCAACGCCTACACCAAAGATAGCATCTCCAAATTCATAATTCAGATTCCTGAATTGAAGATTCGTCATACATTGTAAGTAGAGTGCTATTTCGATATGAATTAAATAATTGTGTTGATTTGTGTAAAGTAAGAAATGGAATTGTGGCGATAATAATCTATATTTGTACGTTGCTTTGATGCTAAACGATTTGGGAATAATATGGTATACGATTGGATATTTGCAAGTATGCGATTTGCGTTGGAAGTTAACAACGAAATGGAATTGTGGCAATAATAACCTATATTTGTATGTTATTTTGATTCTAAACGATTTGGCAATGCTATGGTGTACGATTGGATTCATACAAGTATAAGGTTTATGTTGACAACCACATGTTGTGGAATTTTAATTGGGATTCATGCAAGCATATGATTCATATTGAAAACTACATGTTTGTGGTAGTTATTAACAACACCCATTTGATAATTGCAAGTATATGATTCATGTTGAAAATAACAACTATATGTTGTAATAGTTTGTTTGAAATTCATGCAAGTCTATGATTTATTGTTATGCCAACATGATGTATAATTCAATGGTCATCTTTAGTGTAATTTGATCCACTTAAGTATTATGATTCATATGAAGGTTATGTTGGAATTGGCATCATAGTTCAAGTATAAAAATCATGATTTTGTGATAGTGACAAAAGCAAGCGTCTTTGTAAGCTTGTATTAATTTTATGAACATGACTAAACTATGTTTGTTATTATGCCTAGTTGAAAACATGTTTTTAGGCTTATGTTGTTATCATAATCATATGATAATATATTTGACACATAAGTTACATTAGAATTACACTAGAATTACTTACTAGTTATATAGATAGGATAAAAACCATGATTATATGAATAGTAGGATTCATGTTCAATTATGTTTATGCCATGACTATATGAATAGAAGGACTCATGTTCAATTATGATTATGCCATAATTATATGATTAGAATGGTTCATGTTTAAGTACTATTTATGCCATGACTACATGAATAGAATGATTCATGTTTTGTTTATACCATGATTATGTGAGTAGAATGATTTATGTTTAAGTATTGCTTATATTATATGTTGTTACAATTGCAAGTTCACATGTGCCTACCATATGTTAATTGAATCGTTACGTTGCAAGTTCATGCGTTCACACTCCCCTTTTTATGTTACCTTATAAACACCATGTTATAAGCCTCCCCTTTTCATATGGCTAAATTGGGTTTAAGTGTTAAACCCAACACACCTTACATTGGAACGAACGTATAAAACAGGGGTAATGACGTTTGGGCTAAAATATAGAACATATGTGTTGGCATGTTTGACGCATGCCAACAACCTTGTAAAACAATTAAGTGGCATAAATAAATATTAATCAATAAAGATGAATTTGAATAATGGGCCGCAAATATTTACATATAAAAAGAAAAGAGACAAAGTATGTAAATGTAGAAAATACGATGTGTTTAACCCGAGGTTGGATTGAGTTGTGATGTAAACCTGCCCGGAACCGCCCGGCTGTCCAGTAGTCACAACAATACCTATCCAATGTGGGTGGTTAAACACAGAGCCCAATAAGGACCCGAGGTTAGACTGAGTTGTGGCGTAAGACTGCCCGGACCCAACCGGCAACAGGCAGCCACAACAATACCTGTCTAATGTGAGAGGTCAAGGCTTTAATAAGACAATTAAGGCTGAGTCCGGATTGATAGGATTAAGTGAATTAAGACTTAATCAAAATGGAACATGCTAAACTAAACAGACTGATTGGGGGTTAGGTTTATAAAACACTTAACCAACTTAGCATGTTGGCTAGAAATAGAAAAACCTAGTAGCGGGGGACCCTTTTCAGCAGTAACCCTACAAGGTATCATGATACCCTGAAACTAGGCAGGGTGGGGCACGATTACTGGGCTGACTGTAAGAGGTCAAATCGACGGCGGTGGTGCAGCAGTGTAGGTTCTAACGGGGTGCGGGCGTGCACACACTCCGGCGCAGAAAAATAAGGCACTGGGCACCAGTAGCATACCTGTGCATTCTAGGATTGTGTCGGACCGCCACCATGGGACTTGATACACCCCATGGTGGGACCAGCATAGGTAACTACAACAACGGGGGCCGTAAGACACATGTAACTATACGAGTAGGAGCCGATCATCAAAAATGGATCACTTCACCCTGATTATGGGGTGCCTGTTGGGAACTAGTTTATATGGGTACAGAGATTAATATGGGGTACGATAGTATTCGACCCTAGACCACTTAACTTAGTTTATAATGCTTTCCCATTTCCAGTTTATACTTATCATACCCAGTTCTTTATTCATAGACTGAATAGTCCTAGACTTACTCAGGCTTTATGTCTGACTCTACTTTTCTCTCGTCTTCTTTTCTTCCGTTCCCCCCCCCCCTCCCCCCCCCCCAGTCCACAGGGAGGGAATACCGCAGCTTAACTAGCCTTCATATCCAGCTTGAAGAGAAAGAATGTATTGCTTGGATCTTTTCGTTTTGGACTATGGCTTTGTACAGCAATTATGGGACTTTTGCAGTTTATTTATGTTTTCTTTATGCTTCTTTAAATAATGTAATCAAGACAGTAATGAAGATGTTATGTTTTTTTTAAGTATTGTAAGACAATTATGGTATGGTTGATGTAACACGTATTTTAGTGAAATAAAAGTTGTTGTTTTCCGCTGTTCAAAAATATGTGTTATTATATCTGTCTTGTATATCTGTGACTTATACTTATAAACCTCCACCAAAATTAGGGCATTCCCTTTTAGAGTGACCCTAACGGAGGTGGGGTGTTTCAGTCCTTACTGACTTCGAGACGCTCTAGCCCTCCCCTTAGGACCCAGACTCAGGTGCGCCCTTGGATCATCAGGGCCGGTCCACCGATGTGGATTAAAATTCCTGAACAATGCATTTCCCCGCCCTATGGGGCATAAGTGAGCCAACGAATGACTCCATCGATCTCGGATCGACCGATATTACCGAGGCGCCTCGCAACAGCAACAACCACATAGGTGAAAATAATATAAATGTCAGCCAGTTTAAGCACCGACACAACCTCTAACTAGAAAGAAACGCATGTCCTCCCTGAGGTCCTTTCTCCCGTTTCTGGTTCATACCGGGGTGTGAGGTTCGCGAATTCACGTTATACACAAAGCTACGCCACACAGGCGGTGCTTTGCTCATCAACCACAAGACTTTGCTTTTCAACAGAAGCCCTGATCACTGCATCTTGGCATGCCACACAGGCAATTCACACCATGCAACTGATGGCTATCAATCACACAGAATAAATTCCAATGTCAGACACACCGTCCATTTCCAAGTCTGTTCTGGGTCTGAACGAAACCGGAGGCACTAAATACCTCGCATATCCATCGATCTCCACGTACGTCTAGACGATCACCACTCATTATCCATATTTCGGGATGCCTCCCAATCAGGACATCAGTTACCATCCAAACGAGGTGAAGATCGGTCTTTAACCCCCGTCTTCATCTTCGACTTCTTATCGTCAATTCAATTATTCAGAATGGGATAAACCCGGTCTTTCTGAGCAACTCGCGTATATAATAAACAAGTGCATCACAAACATACATACACATCATTTCAATTCATTAGTCACTAACCGTCAATCAGTAAGAGAACGATTTCCCAAATCTTAACCCCGAAAGTCGAAACCAACATCAGATCAAAATCCAGGAAACCATTCAACTTAGCTAACCTTCAGTTAATTTCTAAATTTCACAACCATATCGTTTATAATATTTTATAATGATTTATCGCTATTTTTATTTATTTTAAAATAGCCAATTTATTCAAAACGACGCTTCGGGCCATAACGCGGCCGTGGCGCTGTTTTTCTTCAGATTTGATTTACACATATCCGAAATTCTAACCGTTGGATCTTCACAAAATTCATATCATTAGAAAGATCTTTTCAAAACGAATCCAACGGTTCCAGTTTCGGGAAAACCGATGGTCGGATCTCCCGGTATAATCGTTTGAAATTTCGATTTCAAAATACGAACTTCAGCGTCGTTATTCGAGTTAATATAATTATATTTATATATATATATATATATATAATCCATTCTGGCGCTGTTTTTCTTCAGATTTGAATTAAACATTCCAGACAATCCAACCGTTGGATTATTACAAAGTTGGTGCCGTTGGAAAGATATTTCCAAAGCGAACCCAGCGGTTGAGGTTTCGGGAAGATCCGATGGTCGGATCTCCCGCACTAATCGTTTGAAATCACGGTTTCAAAATACGAACTGCAGCTTCGTTATTCGATATATTTTAATTATATATATATATATATATATATATCGATTCTTCAATTTCAAAACTATATGATATTCATACTTTTGATAAAAATGATATTTTTTTCTCTAACTGTCTTCTATTTCAACACTTCACTATTTTTAACAATTCATGTATATAATAAAAATGTGGTTTTTAATGTAAAACAATTTATTTAAAAACACGACTATTTTATATAGTTCGTATAGATGATAAAAATATGATTTTTATTATAAACCAATTTCTTTCAAAATATGAATACCATTCAACACATGAATTTCAATTCAACGAATGAATTTCGATTCAACACATGAAGGTTTTCTATAGTTTATATATATAGATAAAAAGGTGATTTTTATATTTAAAACACGAATACCATTCAACACATGAATTTCTATTCAACGAATGAATTTCAATTCAACACATGAAGGTTTTCTATAGTTTATGTATAGAGATAAAAAGGTGATTTTATATTAAAAACACGAATACCATTCAACACATGAATTTCTATTCAACGAATGAATTTCAATTCAACACATGAAGGTTTTCTACAGTTTGTATATATAGAGTAAAAATGTGATTTTTATTGTTAAAACAATTTATTTAAAACACGAATACCATTCAACACATGAATATGATTCAACGAATGAATTTCTATTCAACACATGAAGGTTTTCTATATTTTGTACATATAGAGTAAAAATGTGATTTTTATTGTTAAAACAATTTATTTAAAACACGAATACCATTCAACACATGAATATGATTCAACGAATGCATTTCTATTCAACACATGAAGGTTTTCTATTCAACAGACGAATATAGTTTCAACACAGGAAAATAATACTAACACATGAATATTATTCAAAATTTCAGGCAGCATAACGGCAGGGTAGTTAAAACCGGGACCGTCCCTAGTACGACTCCTCGCTCTACCTTAAAGCCTCGCAGCTTTTGACAATGGGGAATCATGCATCTAGTTCGCACGCAGGCGGCATGTATATTTTTTTTTCATTTCCACAAACTAATCCTATGTGGTTTCAACAACAAACGGGTATTTTTCAACCACCATCAATCAATTTCAACCACAAACAATTCTAATCAACCATTCGTAATCATCCAATTTTCACACCAATCACAACCAATAAATATCGTCCATGGTTTGTGGACGAGGGGCGTGTGTGTATATATATATATATATATATATTGTGGACGAGGGGCGTATATATATATATATAAGCATTTCACTTCTATTTCAACACATACATAATTTTTACAATGCATATACAACTTATACATCGAACGTACAACTTATACAACGCTTATACAAGAGGTATACAACGCTTATATAACTCATACATCGATTATATAATTTATACATCGTCGTTTTCCATATCGTTTATAAATTAGAAATCTCACATTGGGTTCCACTCCACCAAAAATAGCAAAAGGCTCAGAAAAATATGCGGTCTCTTCTAGAATGTAGAAGACGTCCACACGAGTCTACTGTCTCTTGTTTCACTGAATTTCGTCAAAAAACAAAAAAGATATGATTTTTTCAGTGAAATCAAAAACCGTAGCGCTTTAAACCGCTATTAAATGGTTTAAAATAAAAACAGTCGTATAGTTTCAAACCTGTTCAAAACTAGGTTTGTAGTTTTCGCGAAAACCGGGCAGCGTGGAGACGATCGGAGGGTACCACGGCCTAGAGCTACGAGAGGGCTTGCTGGCGATGGGGGTCTCGTGCAGTTCATCGGCGTCTCTGAGGCACGGCGGCGCGAGGAAGATCCATACTTTGGAGGCTCGATTCAGGCGACACGGTGGACGATGGGGTGTGAGGGTTGGTCGAATTTGAAGAGGGGAGGAAGGACTCTCGAGATCTGGTGGTGGCGGCGGCTAACAGTGGCTGAGGCAGCGGGAAAATGGTCGGGAAGGAGGGAGCAGCTGTCGCCGTTGATCGAAGGAGAAAAAGGGTTTTTCGATTTTTTTTTTTTTTTTAAATTTATGTAAGAAATAATTTGATTGGCCGGGGCTTTTAAAAGGGGATTTTCTAACACGACCTCCAATCCGAACCCAACGACTGTCGTCCCAAGCGTTTTACCCCCATTCCGAACACAATGGGATTTGTTTCGTAGGCCCATTCGACTGTTTCAGTCAGTTTCTTTCAAATTAAAATATAAAACATTCAATATTTAGTTTGAACGTACCTTTCAATTTGCCAGGGCCACAAATTGATTCGAAAAATTCCCGAAAAATAAATCTAGCTATGTTTTGACGATACGGTCCCAACAAAACTAGTTTCGTTGAATTCTGAGACCGTTTGAAAAATGGCCCATTTTTGGTTGATCCAATTTAACTGTAATTGACCAAAACACATTTTCCTTTGCCTCGTTCACATACTAGCTTCAAAAATTATGAAGTTTGAAACCTAGCAATAACTTCACATCCCGGATCCAACAAAAGTGGTTTCGTCGAATTCCGAGGTCGTTTGCAAAATAGCCATTTTCACGGGCTATATAAACTCCATAGCGACCTTTCAGAAAATTCATTTGGCCATAACTTTTGCATCCCGCTATGAAACTTCGATTTTTCAGATTCGTTAGAAAGTTATTCAATAACAGATTTAAATATTTTTGGTTTCACTCAAATCCGTTTTGTTTTGCACCCGGTACAATCAGTCAAAGTTTTAAATGAAAATTTGAAACAACTGAGCCATTTCAGGCCTTGTTTATAATTATAATTAATTATATTTATTTTCAAACGTCGATTCAAACTCACTTTTCATTGCTATTATTTAAAATATTCATTTTAAATATTTAAAATCCACTATTTTAGCCAATTTAAAATTTTTAAATTGGTTCAGATTTTCCGGGTCGTTACAATCTCCCCCACCTAAAACTTTTCGTCCCCGAAAAGGAACAAAGTCGAAAGTGGTTTGATTAATCAACTCTACATTCTATCTGGCTTCCATTCTCCAACTTTTCAGTTTCTGAGAATTTTCAAATTCTTCAAAAATTTGGCTAACACCCGGAATTTTCGAAAAATTTCTCCATAACCTCCTTTGTACGGGGAGAGGTTTGGAAATTTATTGGGCCGTATTAGGTACCCAATAAATCCTAATAAGCATACATATATTTATAGTGATATATTGTAGTGACCCAAAAATCCGGTCTAATTTGAGCTGACTAAATAACACAAGTCCAGCCCCAATTTGCATTGGAAATTCAAGAAACTAATAGAAAGAAGATAGAGGGTGAGGAAAGATAAGATAGACACTTAGAATAGAAGAAGAAGAAGAAGAACACAACATCAAAGTAACACGAACCTCACAGCGGAACGAATAACATATAATAGATAACATATCCTTGAAATAAAATCAGAATATGTATACAAAACATTATCAGAGTATAACACTTACAACACAGCGGAAATAACTATAGCTATATGATCCTGAAGCCTCCTGCTCCAGCTCTTCAAGTATCTGTAAATTCCTGACTACTTGACTGCCCGTACAAAATTGGGAACCCAAGAGTTTAGGGAAGACAAAACAAAATAAACTCCGGGTTAGTCATGGGACTGGTATGAGTAAAACAGTTTAAAACAGTTCGAACAAGTAAACGATATCTCATAAGACCACACCGTATAACGGAACGGGTTTTTCCCTTATGAGAATCCAAAATATCTTTATATCAAAACCTTTGATATTACAATAAAGTCTATCAACCACAATATAATAATCATCTAGCAGAAACGCTTTCATCTCACGTTCTGCATATATAGTATACAATCAAAAACCGTAAGCACGTATTGGGTAATGGGTTTCCAACTATGACAAGGTATGGAACCACCTTCCGATCAGTGTACTCTAGGAACGATACACTGGAGTTCAACAAGAACATCTTGCAACTCAGCCACACATGACCGACCACTCATTTTGCTTGAGTGTATCGAATGTATATCACCAACGGTTGGGATCAGCAACCGTTTCCCGTATATATATATGAGACAGCATTGATAGATTAAAGAAGCAAATGAATATTCTCTAGATAGGTGATTATACACCCTACTTCGGTGCGACCGACTTAGCCATGCTGCTTGCCCGATTTCTATCATTTACCGGATGATGAGGCTAGAAGCTACGTTTTATCATCACATCAGATTCACTTTGAATGCCACATCATCAAATCCATCCAATCACCGATTGACGTCCTCAACAATACATTATGTGTTAGCTAAAAGAAGTTTCCTTCTTCGCTTCCACTCTTGGTATGGATGGAGAAATCAATATACGTGATTGTCTGGAAATACTCTATCAGACATCCGTCCATACAAGTCATCCAGGAACAGGACGAACCGAAGGTACTATTCAGTACATCCATCTTAGGCACTGTTATCTAAGACTTATACAATAGCCCTTCCACTTTACTCCGTCTTCAATTATCTTTGGCATATATGATTCGCAACGCTTATGCCAATACAGAGTGGTTCTTTGGATAATAATCCAATCGGCCTCTCCATATTAACAACGTTAAAATGGTCAAAACTTTGATAGTCTGTGATTTAACTATCAAAGAAAAACACGTGTGCAAACAACGATATTATTTCCAAATGGAAATTCTATCAGTCAATCATCAGTCATATATATATCTATATATATATATATATATATATATATATATATATATATATATATATTCATATTTCCTTATTTTCTATGTTTAGAAAATATACGTTAACGCCGGAAAACATTTCCATCTCTATCCATATTTCCATTTTCAATATTTGATTGCGTTTCTGCTTCTAATTGGAAAACATTTCCAAATCTTCTTTACTTGGATTTAAACAGAGGTTTAAATCAACATCGCGACGACAACTCGAACCACTATACTTATTTACTAAATTCACTTAACCACTTTCACTCTCAAACCTTTACCATTTCTAAATTAAAAACACAATCAATCAAGTTGGGGTATAGCTACCTCTCAGACCTTAACTGAACAACATTTCAAATCTCGAAATAGGGTAAGTTCATCTTTTAACTATTTAACACTTCCTTACGTAACTCCTTTCGAATAAACTATATTCGAAAATCCTTTAAACTCTATTTGTTTAACTCTAATCGATTTACACTTTTAATTCTATTTGAATAAATTAAATTCGATCAACTCATTTTAACTCGGTTCGAATAACTAATATTCGATAACTCCCTTTATTTCTATTCGAATAAACTATATTCGATTTACTCATTTGATTAAACTAATATCGATTAACCCCATCGAATAACTAAATTCGATAACTCCTTCGATTAACTAATAATCGGTAACTCCTTCGATTAACTAATAATCGATAACTCCTTCGAATAAACTATATTCGATAACTCCTTCGAATAAACTATATTCGATAACTCCTTCGAATAACTATTAATCGATAACTCCTTCGAATAACTAATAATCGATAACTCCTTCGGTTAATTAATAATCGATAACTCCTTCGAATAAACCATATTCGATATTCTCCTCTCGAATAAACGATATTCGATAATCTTCCCTTTTGTATAAACTAAATTCGATAATACCTTTTTGACTAACTCTAATCTATTAACTCAAATCGATTAACTCTAATTCGATTTACACTATTAAATTACTCTATTTGTTTAACTCTAACTCTAACTGGTTAACTCTAACTGGTCAACCCTAACTGATTAACTCGACTTATTCAGCTTAACTTGATTTAACTCCTATCGAATAACAAATATTCGATTTAACTCCATTTGAAAAATTCTATTTGATTAACTCTAGTTGGTTAATTCTAATTGGTTAACTCTAACTCTAATCGATTTACTCTTATTCGAGTACCCCTATTTGATAATGTTTATTCATTTATAAAGATTTACTTTTAGTAACGGTTCTGCACTGTATAAATGTTCTCTTTAATGATGTTACTTCACTTATACAAGTGTTGTGTATTCATTCTATTTAAACCTATCGGTGTTAAAACCAATATCTCTTCTCTATATAAGTTCAGACTTATATATTCCATTTATCGAATGATAAATATTTAATTTAATTTATAAACTATTATTTATAAATTAATCTTTTCTATTTATCTATTAAAACATATTTCCATTTCTGTTCATTTCCTAAATATTCCTTTGGTTTAATTCTATTTATTTATCAAATAAATATCCCTTTGATTTAATCCTATTTATTTAACAAATAAATATATTCTTTTAATCCTGTTTATTTAACAAATAAATATCTCCTTTTTCCTTTATTTATTCCCTAAATAAATAAATAATCCCATTTATTCTATTTGTAACTGTTTTACAAATATCTCCTTTTAAATCCTATTTGTAAATGGTTTTACACATATTTTCTTTTTAATTTCATTTGTAAATGTTTTACAAATGTTTTCCTTTTTATTTGTTTACAAATAATTTCCTTTATACTTGTTTAACAAATATTTCCTTTATATTTGATCTCACAAATATATCTCCTCTATGTTGTTTTACAAATATATTTCCTTTATATTTGATTTCACAAATATATTTCCTTTATATTTGATTTACAAATATATTCTAACTCTTTAAATTCCGGAAAAATTCGCCATAACTTCCTTTGTAACGGGAGCATCGGGAAATTCCCCAAACCGCCACATAGGCCTTTCCATTCAAAAAGAAAATTGTTTGAAATTATTTCCCTTCTAAATATCTCCTATTTATAAATATTCAAATTTATAAATATTTCTTATTTATAAATATTCCATTTATCAATATTTTATTTTCACTATCACTTTGAAAATTCCCTTATCAACGTTCCGGTATGTTATGGTATTTTAACATATCAAATTATGATGTCTAATCTCGTCTATACACACACAATCAACAACAGGTTATAATTCACATCATATATTAAAATATATGAAAAACAATAAAATAACTGTTGAGGAATCCAGTCGGATTCCTCCAACCTGTTTCCCTGCATCCATAGATGTTACACAACATGATTGTCATCACTTTCAGTTCAATATGAATTATTCTGATAAACAGAATCAATATATAACTATCTAACTGTTTATATTATATATATATATATAATATTTCATTAACTGACTAGCAGTTCAATCAACAGTCAATCAGACAATTTCTGACAGTTCTAAAAATACAACATGAAATTATAAACTGTTCAGAGTTAGTGAGATTTACTCACATTTGTTCGTTATCGTTAAATAACGAATAACGGTTGTCCATTCTGATCAGTCAATTTATTTCGCCATAAGTTATTACAAACTCCAAAACATTCCAGTCCAGTCTGTATGTTGTCGTTCCCGTCCATACGATCCGGTCGGATCCAAGATTTCTAAATTCGGTTAACATATGCTCACGTTATCGTATTTACAATTTTATACAAACATTTATATAATTAAATTCCATTTTAAATTCAATTTGGCTCACCCACAATACTACCGGCCCAACAACTCCCCTTGAAGCCCATTCACGTTTCTTCAGGCCCGTCCCCTTCAAAAGCTTCCTCCCCCAATCAAAGAAATCCCGCAAATCTGCTGTACTTCTACAAACTCCAGATAATAAGCGAACTCCCTCATATATCATAATCGAAACATCACTGATAATAAGCAAACTCCAGATGATAAGCAAACTCCAGTTAATCACCGCCTTAATCCTTCTCTAATCTCCTTCTTTTCTCGACAAAACAGTTGCTCATACGTCCCTTGCCGCACTCCTTTTCCTTAATCAACTCCTTAAACCCAACCAAAATATACTACAGTGTTCTGTAAAAACTGCAGTACCTGATGAGGATACTTGTAAGCAATCCCTCCTTTTCACAAAGCCTATATTCACTATACTATTAAACCGCATGTACTCCTCCTTTTTCAAACGTGGAACCCACCTTGCCTTCACATAACTGCATGAACAGAATCCATTTGGAAACTCTTGCACACCCGTTCTCTATCACCGAATACCTACAGCATCTCCCTTTACAGTTGTATAAACACTTCAACATTTCAGTCCCTCCATGCAACAGTGCTCCTCCATTTTAAGCTAACCGCTCAGTGAAGAGATACACACCATTTTTTCCAGTTTAATCCCATCGTTCTCCCTAAATAATTCATTAACCCAACGCCTTTTCACTTATTAAAATACCTCACAAACATTTGTCACTAACCTTCACCGTGTAACAAATTGAACCCACCGCTACTCTTCCCTGTAGCGCTGCCTTTCTACACTCTTCCTCCTCCAAGTGCTCCTCCCATCTCTCCTCACGCTGTGTTAAAAACAACAAACCCGAGATGCTTGAACCCGTTCAAACAGAACATCAGATCGTATAAGAAGTCGACGGAAATCCAAATACTTTAGTTTAGAGATGTATGGATCCTCACTTGAGTTTATATGGAATTTACGATTCATGTTTTAGTGAGGATGAGCAAAACAACTGGCGGCTACCACCTTGGCCAGAAAAATAAGGGAATTAGGTTATAAGGAAAGGGGATGGGTTATTTGTAGCCAAACTCCATTTTAGATATTTTCTTTGATTGTGTTATGGCCTTTGGATCCTTGAGTTTGGTGAAGTATTTTAAAGGGAGGGGTTTTATTTGTGCGGTTGAAAAATGAGGGATACGTGGCCTTTAGTTTGACAAATGAATGGGATGGAAATATCCATTTGTATTGATATTTTTAATTTGAAGTTTTACATACTCAGTTACGTAAAATTCATTAATATATGAGCTGCCCTAGACAGAGATAAATATATCGTTGTGATGAGCTCGGTGTCACGATCCCAAAAATATAATAATATCGGTAGGTGGACTCATATTTTGAAACTTCAAAATGTTGAATTCAGGGTGTCAAATACTTCAAATAAAAAGTCGCTTATTAAATTAATTAAAAATTACAGTAAAATTCTAAAAATTAAATTATCACTATTTCTCAAAAGAACCTTGTCTAAATTCAAACCCGATATTCAAATATATTGAAAACCCTTTTATAACGTATATAAAGCGTCGCAAATTTTAAAGGAATCCCACGGCGACTTTTCTGAAATTTGATTTGGACGTAAATCAAAATCTACACGACGAAATCCTGATTTTTCTCTTCCACTAGAAAGATATACTCCACCAGCTCCACACGTTTCTTGTTTCACAGAAATCCGGCTTAAAACGAATCCTGTATTCAGTTGAAGTTCGAATCGCCAATTTACGAACTGCAGCGCCATTTCGAGCTCGATTTTAAATTATTATATAACTCTACGTTCAAACTGTCGTTTATATAATATATTCGTTATTCAAATTAAATTCTAAACTGAATTGTATAATTTGAATTGCTCAGTTCACACCATATCGTCATTTCAGCCAATTCTGATTATTTCAGAATTAGATATATTATTTAATTTATTATTTTAATTAAATATTCATCAGTTATTTAATTAATTGACCATTAAATTCTCTTGATCACCATTTAAATAATTAAATAAATTAATTATTACCCCATGAAAGTACGGGTCATTACATTCTTCCCCATTAAAAATAATTTTGTCCTCGAAATTGCTAAGGTAGAGAATGACCCTATCGACTGGTTATAACTTATTTGTCCACTTCTAAATCTTCAGTTTCAACTGAACCAATTTAATTTCAATTAAATATTTATTTAATTCTTATCAACGAAAATTTCCAAAAATCCTGAAAATTTTCTAACTCCTTAACTTTTCGAAAAATTTCGCCAGCACCTCCTTTGTACTGGTCAATCGGTCAAACTCCAACTCGCCTCTCTGGGCCATCTCCAACCCAAAAGAAAATCAAACAGCCAAGCGGCTTGCTAATTCGGCTCATCAAAATCACCAAACTTATATGAAATATAAATTGGTACCTTTTGTCGGCATATCAATATATCCTTTGCATCTGTTACTAATTCTACATATGCCAATACTAATTCAATCAACTCCTGTCAGTTTGTTCTCAACCAAATCATTCGCTTATACTTAAGTCGAATTCCATTCAAATTCCAATTCCAGATTCCAAATACTTAACTCATCAACACAATTCCATTCCAGATTATATTTAACTTTGTCTAAGTTAAATTCCAATTTATTTGTTCACTTTCTATTTTAGTCCATTTAACTTCATAAGTTAAATTCTAAATTCCCAAATTTCAAATCCTGGGTTTATTTCAAATCAATTTGAAATTATAGTATCAATTCAAAACCTTTGAATTTCTAAACAACTTGTTTTCTCAAAACACTTTAAAAACAAAATCTTTGGTAGTAATTCGTCACTTACAACTCGAAAATGAATACTGATGATGCAGCTGTCATCATCAGAATCTATTTTCCAGTGATCGAAGTGAGTTCAATACTATAAAACTATTTCTAAAACATTTCCACTTTGAAATTCATTTCAAAATATAATTCACACTGCTTGTAAAACAATTTAAAATCTCCCAGGATCTTAAATTTTCCTTATTTTTAATCCAAATCTATTTACAACCCTTATCCAATTTTCCAGAGTTTTAATTCAATTTTTTGGTTTAAATTTCAGATTTAACTCATCTGATTTCACGTATTTCACTTATATGAATTCTGATTGGTTATTTACATAACCGTTTAATTTATAATCTTACTCGATTATAATAACAACCAATATATCCATTATACAATAATTTTGATATATACATCTTCACTGTACCAAGATATACCTTGGGTAAACTTATTTTAATTTACCTTCTTTTTCAAAACATATCATGCCGACCCATCGTATTCAAGTGTTTATAAACTCCTACCGATACAGTGGATCAAACTGATCGACCAGAACTCATAAACAACTCAACCAATGAATCCCCACAATATAAAACAAATTATTATATCAATAACAAATACGTTCACTCGTATATATACACTCAACTCAGTCTAGGGTATTACTAACCCTATCTCTACCGAGTCACGCCACAGAGCCAAGGTAATTCACTTAACTTAAGCTCTGATACCAACTGTAATGACCCAGATTTTCGGTAGGCTTTGCAACCATCCCCATCCTCCAAAGCAGCAGGTAAAACCCACTGTGGCATACACTGGTACCTCAGCACCACATTTTACGGCCAGCCTTTCGACTTCACAACCAACCCCACCAAAGGGACATGTAGGAGTAAGAGTCTCCCGTTCACCACCTAACGAAATGCGAGAACCCCCTATCATGCGACACGTGCCTAAGCACGCAACATGGACTGGTGTGAGTAAAACAGTTTAAAACAGTTCGAACAAGTAAACGATATCTTATAAGACCACACCGTATAACGGAACGGGTTTTTCCCTTATGAGAATCCAAAATATCTTTATATCAAAACCTTTGATATTACAATAATGTCTATCAACCACAATATAATAATCATCTAGCAGAAACGCTTTCATCTCACGTTCTGCATATATAGTATACAATCAAAAACCGCAAGCACGTATTGGGTAATGGGTTTCCAACTATGACAAGGTATGGAACCACCTTCCGATCAGTGTACTCTAGGAACGATACACTGGAGTTCAACAAGAACATCTTGCAACTCAGCCACACATGACCGACCACTCATTTTGCTTGAGTGTATCGAATGTATATCACCAACGGTTGGGATCAGCAACCGTTTCCCGTATATATATGAGACAACATTGATAGATTAAAGAAGCAAATGAATATTCTCTAGATAGGTGATTATACACCCTACTTCGGTGCGACCGACTTAGCCGTGCTGCTTGCCCAATTTCTGTCATTTACCGGATGATGAGGCTAGAAGCTACGCTTTATCATCATATCAGATTCACTTTGAATGCCACATCATCATATCCATCCAATCACCTATTGACGTCCTCAACAATACATTATGTGTTAGCTAAAAGAAGTTTCCTTCTTCGCTTCCACTCTTGGTACGGTTGGAGAAATCAATATACGTGATCATCTGGAAATACTCTATCAGACATCCGTCCATACAAGTCATCCAGGAACAGGACGAACCGAAGATACTATTCAGTACATCCATCTTAGGCACTGTTATCTAAGACTTATACAATAGCCCTTGCACTTTACTCCGTCTTCAATTATCTTTGGCATATATGATTCGCAACGCTTATGCCAATACAGAGTGGTTCTTTGGATAATAATCCAACCGGCCTCTCCATATTAACAACGTTAAAATGGTCAAAACTTTGATAGTCTGTGATTTAACTATCAAAGAAAAACACGTGTGCAAACAACGATATTATTTCTAAATGGAAATTCTATCAATCAATCATCAGTCATATATATATATATTCATATTTCCTTATTTTCTATGTTTAGAAAATATACGTTAACGCCAGAAAACATTTCCATCTCTATCCATATTTCCATTTTCAATATTTGATTGCGTTTCTGATTCTAATTGGAAAACATTTCCAAATCTTCTTTACTTGGATTTAAACAGAGGTTTAAATCAACATCGCGACGACAACTCGAACAACTATACTTATTTACTAAATTCACTTAACCACTTTCACTCTCGAACCTTAACCATTTCTAAATTAAAATGCAGTCAATCAAGTTGGGGTATAGCTACCTCTCAGACCTTAACTGAACAACATTTCAAATCTCGAAATAGGGTAAGTTCATCTTTTAACTTTTTAACACTTCCTTACGTAACTCCTTTCGAATAAACTATATTCGAAAATCCTTTAAACTCTATTTGTTTAACTCTAATCGATTTACTCTTTTAATTCTATTTGAATAAACTAAATTCGATCAACTCATTTTAACTCGGTTCGAATAACTAATATTCGATAACTCCCTTTATTTCTATTCGAATAAACTATATTCGATTTACTCATTTGATTAAACTAATATCGATTAACCCCATCGAATAACTAAATTAGATAACTCCTTCGATTAACTAATAATCGATAACTCCTTCGATTAACTAATAATCGATAACTCCTTCGAATAAACTATATTCGATAACTCCTTTGAATAACTAATAATCGATAACTCCTTCGAATAACTAATAATCGATAACTCCTTCTGTTAACTAATAATCGATAACTCCTTCGAATAAACCATATTCTATAATCTCCTCTCGAATAAACGATATTCGATAATCTTCCCTTTTGTATAAACTAAATTCGATAATTCCTTTTCGACTAACTCTAATCGATTAACTCAAATCGATTAACTCTAATACGATTTACACTATTAAATTACTCTATTTGTTTAACTCTAACTCTAAGTGGTTAACTCTAACTGGTTAACTCTAACTGGTCAACCCTAACTGATTAACTCGACTTATTCAGCTTAACTTGATTTAACTCCTATCGAATAACAAATATTCGATTTAACTCCATTTGAAAAATTCTATTTGATTAACTCTAGTTGGTTAATTCTAATTGGTTAACTCTAACTCTAATCGATTTACTCTTATTCGAGTACCCCTATATGATAATGTTTATTCATTTATAAAGATTTACTTTTAGTAGCGGTTCTGCACTTTATAAATGTTCTCTTTAATGATGTTACTTCACTTATACAAGTGTTGTGTATTCATTCTATTTAAACCTATTGGCGTTTAAACCAATATTTCTTCTCTATATAAGTTCAGACTTATATATTCCATTTATCGAATGATAAATATTTAATTTAATTTATAAACTATTATTTATAAATTAATCTCTTCTGTTTATCTGTTAAATTAGAATTCCATTTCTGTTCATTTCTTAAATATTCCTTTGGTTTAATTCTATTTATTTATCAAATAAATATCCCTTTGATTTAATCCTATTTATTTAACAAATAAATATCTCCTTTTAATCATGTTTATTTAACAAATAAATATCTCCTTTTTCCTTTATTTATTCCCTAAATAAATAAATAATCCCATTTATTCTATTTGTAACTGTTTTACAAATATCTCCTTTTAAATCCTATTTGTAAATGGTTTTACACATATTTTCTTTTCAATTTCATTTGTAAATGTTTTACAAATGATTTCCTTTTTATTTGTTTACAAATAATTTCCTTTATACTTGTTTAACAAATATTTCCTTTATATTTGATCTCACAAATATATCTCCTCTATGTTGTTTTACAAATATATTTCCTTTATATTTGATTTCACAAATATATTTCCTTTATATTTGATTTTCAAATATATTCTAACTCTTTAAATTCCCGGAAAAATTCGCCATAACTTCCTTTGTAACGGGAGCATCGGGAAATTCCCCAAACCGCCACACAGGCCATTCCATTCAAAAAGAAAATTGTTTGAAATTATTTCCCTTCTAAATATCTCCTATTTATAAATATTCAAATTTATAAATATTTCTTATTTATAAATATTCCATTTATCAATATTTTATTTTCACTATCACTTTGAAAATTCCCTTATCAACGTTCCGGTATGTTATGGTATTTTAACATATCAAATTATGATGTCTAATCTCGTCCATACACACACAATCAACAACAGGTTATAATTCACATCATATATTAAAATATATGAAAAACAATAAAATAACTGTTGAGGAATCCAGTCGGATTCCTCCAACCTGTTTCTCTGCATCCAAAGATGTTACACAACATGATTGTCATCACTTTCAATTCAATATGAATTATTCTGATAAACAGAATCAATATATAACTATCTAGCTGTTTATATATTATATATATATATATATATATAATATTTCATTAACTGACTAGCAGTTCAATCAACTGTCAACATACAGTCAATCAGACAATTTCTAACAGTTCTAAAAATACAACATGAAATTATAAACTGTTCAGAGTTAGTGAGATTTACTCACATTTGTTCGTTATCGTTAAATAACGAATAACGGTTGTCCATTCTGATCAGTCAATTTATTTCACCATAAATTATTACGAACTCCAAAACATTCCAGTCCAGTCTGTATGTTGTCGTTCCCGTCCATACGATCCGGTCGGATCCAAGATTTCTGAATTCGGTTAACATATGCTCACGTTATCGTATTTACAAATTTATACAAACATTTATATAATTAAATTCCATTTTAAATTCAATTTGGTTCACCCACAATACTACCGGCCCAACAACTCCCCTTGAAGCCCATTCACGTTTCTTCAGGCCCGTCCCCTTCAAAAGCTTCCTCCCCCAATCAAAGAAATCCCGCAAATCTGCTGTACTTCTACAAACTCCAGATAATAAGCGAACTCCCTCATATATCATAACCAAAACATCACTGATAATAAGCAAACTCCAGATGATAAGCAAACTCCAGTTAATCACCGCCTTAATCCTTCTCTAATCTCCTTCTTTTCTCGACAAAACAGTTGCTCATACGTCCCTTGCCGCACTCCTTTTCCTTAATCAACTCCTTAAACCCAACCAAAATATACTACAGCGTTCTGTAAAAACTGCAGTAGTTGATGAGGATACTTGTAAGCATTCCCTCCTTTTCACAAAGCCTATATTCACCATACTATTAAACCGCATGTACTCCTCCTTTTTCAAACATGGAACCCACCTTGCCTTCACATAACCACATGAACAGAATCCATTTGGAAACTCTAGCACACCCGTTCTCCATCACCGAATACCTACAGCATCTCCCTTTACAGTTGTATAAACACTTCAACATTTTAGTCCCTCCACACAACAGTGCTCCTCCATTTTAAGCTAACCGCTCAGTGAAGAGATACACACCATTTTTTCCAGTTTAATCCCATCGTTCTCCCTAAATAATTCATTAACCCAATGCCTTTTCACTTATTAAAATACCTCACAAACATTTGTCACTAACCTTCACCGTGTAACAAATTGAACCTACCGCTACTCTTCCCTGTAGTGCCTGCCTTTCTACACTCTTCCTCCTCCAAGCGCTCCTCCCATCTCTCCTCACGTTGTGTTAAAAACAACAAACCCGGGATGCTTGAACCCGTTCAAACAGAACATCAGATCGTATAAGAAGTCGACGAAAATCCAAATACTTGAGTTTAGAGATGTATGGATCCTCACTTGAGTTTATATGGAATTTACGATTCATGTTTTAGTGAGGATGAGCAAAACAACTGGCGGCTACCACTTTGGCCAGAAAAATAAGGGAATTAGGTTATAAGGAAAGGGGATGGGTTATTTATAGCCAAACTCCTTTTTAGATATTTTATTTGATTGTGTTATGGCCTTTGGATCCTTGAGTTTGCTGAAGTATTTTAAAGTGAGGGGTTTTATTTGTGCGGTTGAAAAATGAGGGATACGTGGCCTTTAGTTTGACAAATGAATGGGATGGAAATATCCATTTGTATTGATATTTTTAATTTGAAGTTTTACATACTCAGTTACGTAAAATTCATCAATATATGAGCTGCCCTAGACAGAGATAAATATACCGTTGTGATGAGCTCGGTGTCACGATCCCAAAAATATAATAATATCGGTAGGTGGCTCATATTTTGAAACTTCAAAATGTTGATTTCAGGGTGTCAAATACTTCAAATAAAAAATCGCTTAATAAATTAATTAAAAATTACAGTAAAATTCTAAAAATTAAATTATCACTATTTCTCAAAAGAACCTTGTCTAAATTCAAACCCGATATTCAAATATATTGAAAACCCTTTTATAACGTATATAAAGCGTCGCAAATTATAAAGGAATTCCACAGCGACTTTTCTGAAATTTGATTTGGACGTAAATCAAAATCTACACGATGAAATCCTGATTTTTCTCTTCCACTAGAAAGATATACTCCACCAGCTCCACACGTTTCTTGTTTCACAGAAATCCGGCTTAAAACGAATCATGTATTCAGTTGAAGTTCGAATCGCCAATTTACGAACTACAGTGCCATTTCGAGCTCGATTTTAAATTATTATATAACTCTACGTTCAAACTGTTGTTTATATAATATATTCGTTATTCAAATTAAATTCTAAACTGAATTGTATAATTTGAATTGCCCAGTTCACACCATATCGTCATTTCAGTCAATTCTGATTATTTCAGAATTAAATATATTATTTAATTTATTATTTTAATTAAATATTCATCAGTTATTTAATTAATTGACCATTAAATTCTCTTGATCACCATTTAAATAATTAAATAAATTAATTATTACCCCATGAAAGTACGGGTCATTACATATATTCTGGTGTTTACAGGGGGGAGCGTGTATAGATAATAACTCCAGAGAATAAATTCTCGTCACCCTGTCAAAGCCTGAGGGAGTGTGTATTTTAATTGCTCTAGAGGATAAATCCTCGTCACCTCGTCCCGTGTGGGAAATATATAGTCCATGTGCCGTATCTAATGACTAGAGAGACGTGATTATTGTCAACTCCAGACCCGTGTGGGGTTTTTTATTAATCTGGCAATTTATCGTTACAAATTTTATCTAGTCATATCAGTCATCAGTTCAACCTGTAAAATATAGTCATCGCCATACAAGCCTCTCGCTCGTACGGTAAATCTTCCACCTCGTCACACAAGCTCCAAATGCTTATGTGGTATATGATAAAGTATGCCTATCTTCCAGAAGTATGCCATGTAATGTAGTTCAAAATTAATTGTTACTATCCTATGGCGATGTTTATTATTACACATAGAATAACCAGCACTTCGCATCCAATGGCATTCACAGGAGTTCATATAATAATAAAATTGCGCATCCAACTCATTAAGGTTTACCTATTTGTCAGGCACGCAAATAAAATCTTTACTCAACAGCTAATCCATTTACCTGTTCAAACATATATAATGCATATGTATATATTTCTATCTATTTTCATATCAGTTCAATGTGTGATTTAATCGAATAAATTCTACCATTCATTCTATTATTGATTAAATTAGCTATCGTTTCAATAATTTAATTAATCCAATTTACTATCACACAATGCAAACAACAAGCAATTTGTTTTTAACTTCTCAAAAATATACTAATCAATTTCTATATTCTTTTAAAATCATTCAGACTATTGAATTAAAAGTGCACATCCATGGAAAGAAAATAACAGCAGAGTAGAGAACAAATTGGTAATGCAAAGTATGGTAAATGTACCTTGCACCGGAGTCAATCAGAGATGTCTATCGACACCTAGGATAAGCTTTTTGAATGCTCTCCTCAGTTTCTCAAGTACAATCTCGCGAATCTCCACTCCATTGCACTTTGACTAAGTGAACCTTCTTGTTCCTCGGCTCTTTGGTTTCTTTGCCGATTATCTTTAGCGGCTCTCTTCTCATAGCTAATTCTGGAGTAATTTCAATATCCTGTTGAGCTGCTTCTTCCACGATCAAGTCTGGATCATGAACAAGCTTTTGAAGTTGAGATATGTGAAATACATCATGCACTCCAGGCAACCAATCAGGCAATTTAACCCTATAAGCGAGAGTTCCAATCCGTTCAAGAATAGGAAATGGACCAATGAATTTGGGCGCCAACTTCCCTATTTTACCGAACCGGATAACTCCTCTCATCGGCGATACTTTCAAATATACATAGTCGCCAACCGCAAATGATATATCTCTTCTTCTCCTATCGGCATAACTCTTTTGTCGGCTTTGAGCGGCAAGTAATCGTTTCTTAATAAAATCAACCTTGTCAGCAGCTTCTCGGATCATATCTGGCCCCAACACAAGTCTATTACCGAGTTCGACCCAACAAGCAGGGGATCGGCATGGTCTACCATACAATGCTTCGAATGGCGACATTGTCAGGCTCGCCTGGTAGCTGTTGTTATATGAGAATTCAGCCAAATGCAGATGGTCTTCCCATGATCCACCGAAATCTAGCACACAAGCCCGCAATAGATCTTCTAGTATACGATTAACCCTCTCAGTTTGACCATCTGTCTGAGGATGATAGGCGGTGCTTAGGTTCAGCTTTGTTCCCAGCTCTACTTGAAACGCCTCCCAGAATTTGCTAGTAAATATTGTATCTCTATCACTAACTATACTGATCGGCACTCCGTGTAGTCTAACAATTTCCTTGAAGTATATCTGCGCCAGACTTTGAGCAGCTCTGTTTGATCTGATAGGTATGAAATGGGCGGTCTTCGTGAAGCGATCTACGATCACCCAATACTGTCATTCCCTTTTCTGGTTCTGGGCAAACCATTAATGAAGTCCATGGAAATATGTTCCCACTTCCAGCCAGGAACGTCTAGCGGTTGCAATAATCCAGCAAGTTTTTGTTGGTCTCTTTTGACTAGCTGGCAAGTAGGGAATCGGCTAACATATAAAGAAATGTCCCTCTTCATCGACTTCCACCAGAAAGTGCGTTTGATGTCATTATACATTTTGCTTACTCCCGGATGAATACTAAGTTTTGACTTGTGGCATTCATCCAATACGTCCTTTCGGAGCTCAGGAATGTTAGGAACACAAATTCGACCTTTCAGCCTTAGAATCCCCTCATTATCAACTTGGAAACTCGAGGGTTCGCCCTTTTGAATTATCTCCCTGATCTTTGAATGAAGTGATCATCCTTCTGAAGAGCAGATATTTTATCTGTCAATGAAGTCATGACAATAAAACTGGCGATTATTTCATTCTTTTGGCTTAACGCATCGGCCACGACATTGGCTTTCCCAGGAGTGTATAGAATCTCAAAGTCGTATGCTGCGAGGAACTCCAGCCAATGTTGTTGTCTCAGATTCAAGTCTTTCTGGGTGAACAGATACTTTAGCGACTGGTGATCTGTAAATAGTTCAAATCTCTCACCCAGAAGATAATGTCTCCAGATTTTCAAAGCGAATACTATAGCCAATAACTCAAGATCATGAGTGGCGTAGTTCTTCTCGTGTGGCTTCAGCTGACGGCTAGCATAAGCGATCACTTGACCTCTTTGCATTAATACTGCGCCAAGGCCTTATCTAGAGGCATCCGTCCAGACTTTCAAGTCCTGATTGCCGTCTATAATGGTTAACACTGGAGCAGTCGTTAATCTTAACTTTAGCTCCTCAAAAGCCTCCTCACATTCTGGAGTCCATTTGAATTTAGAGTGCTTCTTTGTAAGCTTCGTTAAGTGACCAGATATCTTCGAAAAGTTTTTAACGAACTTCCAGTAATAACTAGCCAATCCAAGAAAACTGTGAACCTCTGTATGGGTACTAGGCTATTTCCAGTTTGAATAGCTGTGATTTTACTTGGATCCACAGCAATTCCTTCTTTTGATACGACGTGGCCCAAAAATTTCACTTCTTCTTGCCAGAATATACATTTGGACAGTTTAGCTTTCAATACATTCCTTCTCCGAATTTCCAGAACTTGCTCCAAATGTTTCTCATGTTCGGCCTTTGATCTAGAGAAGATTAGAATATCGTCAATAAAAACCAGAACAAACTTATTCAGGACTCCTCTGAACACTCTATTCATCAAATCGACGAAGTATGCCAGAGCGTTACATAAGCCGAACGACATTACTAACCACTCATAGAATAAGTCTGGGCCCCTGAATGCTGTCATAGGAACACACTCTTTGGCAATTCGAAGCTGATGGAAGCCTGTAGCTAGGTCCATCCTTGAAAATACTTGTGCTCCATTCAGACGATCCAATAAATCATCGATTCGCGGCAATGGATATTTATTCTTTATTGTCTGCTTGTTCAAATCACGATAATCCACACATAGCCGTAGAGTACCGTCAGATTTTGGGACAAACACCACCGCTGCACCCCAATCAGGGAAACTAGGCCTGATCAGACCCTTCCGTACGAGCTGTCGTGTTTGATTGTCTAATTCCTCTTTCTCTTTCAAGGACATTCTTTGAATAGCGTAAACTACCGGCCTTGCATTCGGAATTAAAGCAATTTTGAAATCAACTTCTCTTTGCGGAGGAAAGCGAACAACTTCTTCGAACACATCCGCATAGTTCTTGACGACAGGAATATCTTTTACTAGGTCGGGAATATTCTCTGTGACTTCAGGGATATTTTCTATTTGAGCAGGAAAAACATCGAGAGCTGCCCATAAGTCTTTTCTATTAGAATTCTGACCTTCACAGGGAATAGTTATATAATCACCTGATTTAATCTTCGCCTTTACGACTCTGTCGGCGCATTTAACTTCAGCTTCATATTTGGTCAACCAGTCTAACCCCAAGATAAGATCAAACTCTGTAAAATTCATGACGACCGCGATGGTAGGGAACCAATAATGAGAAAAAGAAACCGGCACTCCACAAACCCAACTGAGATCGATGGAACCCCCGACCGGATTTTGGACTATCATTGGTTTTTTGAGCTTCTTCAAATTCAAATCTAGTTTCTTAACTGCATTCTTGGCAATGAAGCTTCGTGACGCGCCTGTATCAAACAGTACTTTAACAGGAATATCTTTGACAGTAAGCGTGCCTTCTAAAACATCTGGCCTTTCCTGAGCAGACGAAGATGTAGGCTCTTCTGCTACTTCATTTACATGTACCGCTTCAGATTTCTGAGATAGCGGGAAGTATTTTGCAATATGCCCAGCCTGATGGCACTTATGGCATCCTCTGCCCTCATGAACCTTCATACTGGGTTCAAATCTACTCTTCCTTCGTTTGTTCCAAGATTTGCAACTTATCGCCAAATGTCCTTTTCTATTGCAGCTTGAGCACGTGGTGGTCGTTACTGGTTCTTTCCCAGATCTGGTCCTTTTTCTCTTGGCACTGGGCTTCTTTCTGACCTCAGGACTATTAGTCACAGACTCCACTTTGTTACTCGAACTGACTTCCTCTTCGTCGCACAACATACCTTTCTTATGGAGATCTTCGTACTAATAAGCCATGTAAATCATTTCTGAAAAAGGAAGCTTCACGTTCCTCATTACACTATTCTGATATCTCCTTTGCAGGCCATGAATAAATCTCAAATTCTTCCTCTTTGGATCTTGAATCAGATGAGGAGCAAAGTGAGAAAGTTCGTTGAATTTCTTATGATATTCTGGGATGGTCATATCACCTTGTATCAGATAAGAAAATTCATCACATAATCGCTCCGTCACCTCGGGAGGAGTAAATATTTCTAGGAAAATCTACTTGAATCTATCCCAGGTGATATCACCTTCTGGATTATCTTTGATGATTGTTTCCCACCAGATTAAAGCTTCTTCTTTGAGCACCCAAGATGCTACTAACCTTTTCTGGTCATCTCTCAGCAGGAAACGCTCAAATATTCTTTCTGCAGAGCTCACCCAAGCTTGAGTTTGAATAATAGATTCATTGCCCGAGAATTGTGCTCCACCCAGATTTCGATATCTCTTAAATAGAGCCTCTAGATCTAGTTCTGAATTTCTTCTGTTTCTGACACTCATTTTCAAGTACTTCTGCAAACAGCAGATCAAGTGTTAGGTCACAGAAAAGATATTTTAAAATATAGAAACACATACTTCAAATGTAAATGTGTCTATCGAGGTGTAATTTCATTCTGCTTTACTCATACTAGGATATTACTGATCCTATCTGTAATGAGTTACCCTTCCTAGAACACTACTGGTTCTATTTCTGATGAGTTCGTTAACATGTTATATTCCAGAACTAAGCTTAACCAAAGCTCTGATACCACGCTGTGACGACCCCAAACCCCGTACTGACGGCGGCAAGGGTAATCTTTGGAATATAACACATAAACAGATAACAGCAGAACAAAATTAAATAAATACACTAGATAATGCACAATAGAATATACTGGATAAACGTAAACATCAGAGTTACACAGTCTATAGGATCATACTTAGTACATATACAGTTCAGCTATACATAAATGTCTATAGCGGAAAACAAAAAATAATGTACAATAGGAGCTGAACAGCATAAAAAGAGATAAATGATAGAATCCATATTTAGCTCTAGCTATCCAGAAAGAGCCAGATAAAACCTGAATACAAGGCTGCCCGTGTAGAAAAAGGGGTACCCGAGTTTGAAAGTGAATCAAACTATGAGTCAGTCATGGGACTGGTATGAGAAATCTACTTAACACATTTATAATATGGCTAATCTCAGGACCACGCCACTTTCGTGGAACGGGTTTACTCCATTGGATTGCCAGTGCTTTAAAACAAATCATTCTTTTAAACATCGCAATGCTTTTTATAAAAATGAAGCCATTATAAGACTCAGTTCCCATCACACAATGCAACGCAAACCGGAGGATAGAGTTTTACCTTATAATGGCCAAAATATGCTTGATACGAATAAAACAAAAGCATTTGATATTATTACTAGTGTTTATAAGTTTCAAAAACAATTTCAATCATAACTATCAATCATAGACAGCATGGGTACCATATATCATGTCGCCATATATATATATACAATCAAAACCGCACAGTCACGTATTTGGAAATTGGATTTCCGTCATGAACCAAGGCAAAATATAGTCCTTACCGACTTCGAGACGCTCTAGCCCGCCCCTCAGGACCCAGACTCAGGTGGGCCCTTGGATCGTCAGGGCCGGTCCACCGATGTGGATTAAAATTCCTGAACAATGCATTTCCCCGCCCTATGGGGCGTAAGTGAGCCAACGAATGACTCCATCGGTCCTGGATCGACCGATATTACCGAGGCGCCTCGCAACAGCAACAACCACATAGGTGAAAATAATATAAATGTCAGCCAGTTTAAGCACCGACACCACCTCTAACTAGAAAGAAACGCATGTCCTCCCTGAGGTCCTTTCTCCCGTTTCTGGTTCATACCGGGGTGTGAGGTTCGCGAATTCACGTTATACACAAAGCTACGCCACACAAGCGGTGCTTTGGTCATCAACCACAAGACTTTGCTTTTCAACAGAAGCCCTAATCACTGCACCTTGGCATGCCACACAGGCTATTCACACCATGCAACTGATGGCTATCAATCACACAAAATAAATTCCAATGTCAGACACACCGTCCATTTGCAAGTCCGTTCTGGGTCTGAATGAAACCGTATGCATTAAATACCTCGCATATCCATCGATCTCCATGTATGTCTGGACGATCACCACTCATTATCCATATTTCGGGATGCCTCCCAATCAGGACATCAGTTACCATCCAAACGAGGTGAAGATCGGTCTTCAACCCCCGTCTTCATCTTCGACTTCTTATCGTCGATTCAGTTATTCAGAATGGGATAAACCCAGTCTTTCTGAGCAACTCGCGTATATAATAAACAAGTGCAACACAAACATACATACACATCATTTCAAATCATTAGTCACTAACCGTTAATCAGTAAGAGAATGATTTCCCAAATCTTAACCCCGAAGGCCGAAACCAACATCAGATCAAAATCCAGGAAACCATTCGACTTAGCTAACCTTCAGTTAATTTCTAAATTTCACAACCATATCGTTTACAATATTTTATAACAATTTATCGCTATTTTTATTTATTTTAAAATAGCAAATTTATTCAAAACGACGCTTCGGGCCATAACGCGGCCGTGGCGCTGTTTTTCCTCAGATTTGATTTACACATATCTAAAATTCTAACCGTTGGATCTTCACAAAATTCATATCATTAGAAAGATCTTTTCAAAACGAATCCAACGGTTCCAGTTTCGGGAAAATCCGACGGTCGGATCTCTCGGTATAATCGTTTGAAATTTCCATTTCTGCAGCGTCGTTATTCGATTTAATATAATTATATATATATAAAAATATAATCCATTCTGGCGCTATTTTTCTTCAGATTTGAATTAAACATTCTAGACAATCCAACCGTTGGATTTTTACAAAGTTGGTGCCGTTGGAAAGATATTTCCAAAGCGAACCCAACAGTTGCGGTTTCGGGAAGATCCGATGGTCGGATCTCCCGCAATAATCGTTTGAAATCACGGTTTCAAAATACGAACTGCAACTTCGTTATTCGATATATTTCAATTTTATATATATATATATATATATATATATATATATATATATATATATATATATATATCGATTCTTCGATTTCAAAACTATATGATATTCATACTTTTATAAAAATGATATTTTTTTATCTAACTTTCTTCTATTTCAACACTTCACTATTTTTAACAATTCATGTATATAATAAAAATGTGATTTTTAATGTAAAACAGTTTATTTCAAAACACGACTATTTTATATAGTTCATATAGATGATAAAAATATGATTTTTATTATAAAACAATTTCTTTCAGAATATGAATACCATTCAACACATGAATTTCAATTCAACGAATGAATTTCGATTCAACACATGAAGGTTTTCTATAGTTTATATATATAGATAAAAAGGTGATTTTTGTATTTAAAACACGAATACCATTCAACACATGAATTTCTATTCAACGAATGAATTTCAATTCAACACATGAAGGTTTTCTATAGTTTATATATATAGATAAAAAGGTGATTTTATATTTAAAACACGAATACCATTCAACACATGAATTTCTATTCAACGAATGAATTTCAATTCAACACATGAAGGTTTTCTATAGTTTGTATATATAGAGTAAAAATGTGATTTTTATTGTTAAAACAATTTATTTAAAAGACGAATACCATTCAACACATGAATATGATTCAACGAATGAATTTCTATTCAACACATGAAGGTTTTCTATAGTTTGTATATATAGAGTAAAAATGTGATTTTTATTGTTAAAACAATTTATTTAAAACAAGAATACCATTCAACACATGAATATGATTCAACGAATGAATTTCTATTCAACACATGAAGGTTTTCTATTCAACAGACGAATATAGTTTCAACACAGGAAAATAATACTAACACATGAATATTATTCAAAATTTCGGCAGCATAACGGCAGGGTAGTTAAAACCGAGACCGTCCGTAGTACGGATCCTTGCTCTACCTTAAAGCCTCGTAGCTTTTGACAATGGGGAATCATGCATCTAGTTCGCACGCAGACGACATGTATATTTTTTTTCATTTCCACAAACTAATCCTATGTGGTTTCAACCAAATATTTCTCAACCACAAACGGGTATTTTTCAACCACCATCAATCAATTTCAAACACAAACAATTCTAATCAACCATTCGTAATCAACCAATTTTCACACCAATCACAACCAATAAATATCGTCCATGGTTTGTGGACGAGGGGCGTATATATATATATATGTACATATATATATATAAGCATTTCTCTTCTATTTCCACACATATATAATTTTTACAACGCATATACAACTTATACATCGAACGTACAACTTATACAACGCTTATACAAGAGGTATACAACGCTTATATAACTCATACATCGATTATATAATTTATACATCGTCGTTTTCCATATCGTTTATAAATTAGAAATCTCACATTGGGTTCCACTCCACCAAAAATAGCAGAAGGCTCAGAAAAATATGCGGTCTCTTCTAGAATGTAGAAGACGTCCACAAGAGTCCACTATCTCTTGTTTCACTGAATTTCGTCAAAAAACGAAAAAGATATGATTTTTATAGTGAAATCAAAAACCGTAGCGCTTTAAACCGCTATTAAATAGTTTAAAATAAAAACAGTCGTATAGTTTCAAACCTGTTCAAAACTAGGTTTGTAGTTTTCGCGAAAACCGAGCAGCGTGAGACGATCGGAGGGTACCACGGCCTAGAGCTACGAGAGGGCTTCCTGGCAATGGTGGTCTCGTGCAGTTCGTCGGCGTCTCTGAGGCACGGTGGCGTGAGGAAGATCCGTACTTTGGAGGCTCGATTCAGGCGATACGGTGGACGAGGGGGTGTGAGGGTTGGTCAGATTTGAAGAGGGGAGGAAGGACTCTCGAGATCTGGTGGTGGCGGCGGCTAACGGTGGCTGAGGTGGCGGGAAAATGGTCGGGAAGGAGGGAGCAGCTGTCGCAGTTGATCGAAGGAGAAAAAGGGTTTTCTGATTTTTTTTATTTTTTGTTAAATTTATGAAAGGAATAATTTGATTGGCCGAGGCTTTTAAAAGGGGGTTTTCTAACACGACCTCCAATCCGAACCCAACGACTATCGTCACCAGCGTTTTACCCCCATTCCGAACACAATGGGATATGTTTCATAGGTCCATTCGACTGTTTCAGTCAGGTTTCTTTCAAATTAAAATATAAAACATTCAATATTTAGTTTGAACGTGCATTTCAATTTGCCAGGGCCACAAATTGATTCGAAAAATTCCCAAAAAATAAATCTAGCTATGTTTTGACGATACGGTCCCAACAAAACTAGTTTCGTTGAATTCTGAGATAGTTTGAAAAATGGCCCATTTCTGGTCGATCCAATTTAACTGTAATTGACCAAAACACATTTTACTTTGCCTCATTCACATACTAGCTTCAAAAATTATGAAATTTGAAACCTAGCAATAACTTCACATCCCGGATCCAACAAAAGTGGTTTCGTCGAATTTCGAGGTCGTTTGCAAAATGGCCATTTTCACGGGCTATATAAACTCCATAGCGACCGTTCAGAAAATTCATTTGGCCATAACTTTTGCATCCCGCTATGAAACTTCGATTTTTCAGATTCATTAGAAAGGTATTCAATAACAGATTTAAATATTTTTGGTTTCACTCAAATTCGTTTTGTTTTGCACCCGGTACAGTCAGTCAAAGTTTGAAATGAAAATTTGAAACTGCCGCGTCATTTCAGACCTTGTTTATAATTAGAATTAATTATATTTATTTTCAAACGTCGATTCAAACTCACTTTTCATTGCTATTATTTAAAATATTCATTTTAAATATTTAAAATCCACTATTTTAGCCAATTTAAAATTTTTAAATTGGTTCAGATTTTCCGGGTCGTTACACGGTTTCGGGCAGTCTTATACCGCGGTTCGAATCTAACCTCGTGTCTTAGGCATTCATTATCACTTTCTCAATTCATGTCCCCAATTTCAAATCTTGGATTATAATATATACCCATAATTTCCAATCTAAATTATGTTCATCATTTTAATCCAAATTTATGTCCATAGTCTCATGTAAACAAATTATACCAATTCATACCCCAAATCAATTACATGATTTCAAGTCTTTTTATGCCCAACTGCATATTATTCAACAATTTACCCAAACTTTTCCCACAACGTTCCTACGTCATTCATACATATAATAATATGTTAGGCTCACAGTTAGCCTAATCTCATAAAAAGGAAAGGAAGAGAAGAGGGGAAGAGAACCATGACATCAAAACTCTCATAAAAATGAGCATAAGAAGTATGAACTGGCATAGAACAATAAAATAGATCTAATTAGGCATATGAACTGGCATAAAGCAACAAAATAGATCTAATTAGCATATGGAACATAAACTGACATACGACAATAAGATATATCCAATTAGCATTTGGAACATAAACTGACATAGGACAATAAGATAGATCCAATTAGCATTTGGAACACAAACTGGCATAGAACAATAAGATAGATCTAATAAGCATATGGAACATGAACTTTAGGTATGAATCTAAAAGATAAGAATTTACCAAACATGATATGATTCATCTTACAGGCATGTTAATAAAGTCCAATTCACGAACTTATCACAATTACTTTTAATTAATTATATGTGAAAGTAACTTAGACTCACAGTGGTAGAAGAGAAAATAGATCTGAATCTGATTTCTGAAATTGATTAGCTAAACTGTTGCTTTAGAATTTGATTCTTATCTTCCAATTTGAATACTCTAATTCTGATTTGCTTTGGAGAAGAGAAGAGAGGCTAGTTTTTAATTTAGGTTAGGGCAGCATGGAGGCGTATGAATTAGTGTAATGAAATTAGGGTTAGGTCTAGGTGTGTTTTTATAGGTGTATTAGGTGAATTAGGGCCTTTAGATTAGATTAGAGATCATCAGAACCACACAGCTCAAAAGACACGTCATCCAGCCAATCCCAGCAAGACATGTCATCAAAGAACTCTCCAGAATTTTGTGTAGATTCAGCCTCGGTGCATTTTTGTTCTAGCGCACTTCATAAGTGCGCCAGTTATCCCAGCCTGTTTTTTGATTTTTCTGCCCAACTTCTTTTGTCCATAACTTCTTCATACGATATCTGTTTTACGCAAACTCGGACTTTATCTCAAGCAGAATTCTAAGACGAACGCAATGGCATAACCCATTTCACCTAATTCTTCTTTTAAAAATTAATTATTCTTTAATTATCTCTTATGTCATGTTTTTTTAAAATTACGGGGTGTTACATTCTCCCCTCCTTAAAGGATTTCATCCCCGAAATCTTCAAGTTAAGAAGAATGTATCCTACCATCCAATCATCCATCTACCCATCCATTATCTACAAGCATCCATTGTCCTTAAAAGGTTCCTAATGCTATATGAACATATGCATAAGTGTGTGTATATGTTCCTTATCTAATGCAAAGATCAGGCGGTCTACTGATTCAGTTGACCTCCTTAATGCAAAACATGATAGTGCCATGCGTCCATTATGTATGCAAAAGAATTCTAATGATACATATCATTTCTATATGAGTGCACAACCATTCATTCAAATGCAGCATCCATATGATAACACATTCAAGATACATCCATTAACTTAAATATGTATACTCATTCATATGCAATATGAAAGTGATTAAGCCGATCTAGTGCCTAATGTGCGTGTAAATGCATCCACGGGCAAACACTTACATCCACTTGCATCCACCAAACATAACATGTCTCAAACACATGCTTACAACCATAGGATTTTCTACCTAAAGATTGAAGATATAATCGAGAGGATACACTAAACGATAGAATAGGTATAAACAAAGCGGTAGAAAAAGGAGAAGTTAAGAACATACCCTCAAAAAGGAAAGGGTATGACACATGCATCTTGTCCTCAGTCTCCCAAGTCGTGTCTCCTTGATCATCTCCCCACTGGACTTTAACCAACTTGACCTCTCGGTTGCGTAATTTTCTTAGTCTCTGATCCAAGGATGCATGTAGGAGCTCGTTTAATAGTGGCATCTCGCTCTACTTCCACTTCTCTAAGCATGCTCGGCTCTACTACTTCCGCAGTATCATGTAAACACTTTCGCAAATGCGACACATGAAATAAATCATGAACACCCCTGAGTTTCTCGGGAAACTTCACTCTGTAGGCCATCTGTCCAATTCGCTCTATAATGGGGAATGACCCTACGAACCTTGGTGCCAATTTCCCTATAGACCCAAAACGAACTACATTCCTCAACAGTGATACTTTAATAAAGACCATGTCTCCGATACTGAACTCAAGATCGGGCTTTCTCTTATCGGCATATGACTTTTACTGGTCTTGTGCCGTCTTCATGCGTCTTCGAATCAAGTCTATTTTCTTCGAAGTTTCCCTAATCATCTCGGGCCCAAGCAAAATCGTATCCGTAGATTCCCACCAACAAGTAGGTGATCGGCAAGGTCGTCCATGTAGAGCTTTAAAAGGTTCTATGCCGATACTAGTCTGATAGCTGTTGTTGTAGGCGAACTCTACTAATGGAAGATGTACCTCCCATATCCCTCCAAAGTCCAAGATGCATAATCTCAAAAGATCTTCTAGAATCCGATTCACTCTTTCTATTTGGACGTCCATCTGTGGTGATAAGCGATACTCAAACATAATTGCGTTCCTACCGCCTTTTGCAAGCTCTTCCAAAATTTACTAGTGAAAATAGGTTCTCGATTGCTCACAATACTAGAAGGTATGCCGTGTAGACGAACTATCTCTCGGAGATAAACATATGCCAACCATTATGTTGTTCTTTTACTCTTAACGGGAATAAAATGGGCGCTCTTGGTAAGTCTATCCACTACTACCCAAATCCCCGTATTACCCTTCCTTGACCTCGACAACCCGTCGACGAAATCCATGGAAACCTTTCCCATTTCCACTGTGGAACCTGTAAAAGGTGAAGCAAACCACCAAGCTTCTTTTACTCAGCCTTGACTTGCTGGCACACCAAGCATCTAGAAACGAACTCAGCCACATCCTTCTTCATGCCGGCCCAAAATAAAACTCGTTTCATGTCCCTGTACATCTTGTCACCACCGGAATGTATGGTCAGCTTAGAACGATATGCTTCTTCAAGGATTGTCTTTCTCAAACTCTCGTCTCGAGATACGCAAAGTCTCACATCCCTACGCATCCAACCTTTGTCATTGATAGTACACCTACTAAGATGGCTCGAAAACTTCCCTCTTATGAGCTTGTCTACTATCTCTATCAACTGTGGGTCATCTCGCTATGCCGCACCTATCTGTCCCAAAAGCGTAGGTCGTACCTCTAACGATGCCAACAAACCGGTAACATAATCAATAGAGGGTCTAAAGTCAAAGGTAGAGCTATACTCTAAACTCTGCCGCTCGACAAACAAAGGACTCAAAGTCAACTTCTTTCTACTCAAGGCGTCGGCTACAACGTTACCCTTGCCAGGGGTATATGCAATCTCAAAATCGTAGGATGCTAAGAACTCCATCCACCTCTGTTGCCTTAAGTTCAAATCTTTTTTGGGAGAACAAGTACTTTAGTGACTTATGGTTTGTATACAACTCAAACCTCTCACCAAGCAAGTAATGGCGCCAAGACTTAAGCGCAAAAACTATGGCAGCTAGCTCTAAGTTGTAGGTAGGGTAATCCTTCTCATGCACCTTTAACTGCTTCCCACCATAGCATATCATCCTTCCCTCTTACATCAAAACTGCGCCAAGCCCTGTCTTGCAAGCATCGGTATACACTGTGAATGGTTTACTCCCATCCGGCAAAACTAAAACTGGAGCTGTCATCAATGCCCTCTTCAAATGTTGGAAAGCATCGTCACAGTCAACATCCCAAGAAAAGGTCAAATTCTTTTTCGTCAATCGTGTAAGTAGGACTGATATATTAGCAAAATCCTTGATGAACTTTATGTAATAGCCCACCAAACCAAGAAAACTTCTTACTTCTGTTGCATTTTTAGGAACCTTCCAATCTTGGATTGCCACCACCTTCGCGGGATCCACTGCTATCCCTTCCTTGGAGACCACGTGTCCTAAGAATCTCACCTCCTTCTTCCAAAAATGACATTTGGAGAACTTAGCTTTGAGTTGATGTGCTTGAAGGGTCTCTAAGACTTCCCTAAGATGTAGGGCATGCTCTTCCTCGCTTCTAGAAAATATCAAAATATCATCCACAAAGACCACCATTAACTTGTTTAGAAAATTCTAAACAACCTACTCATCAAGTCTACGAAATATGCGGGTGCATTCATCAGACCAAAAGGCATGACGAGCCATTTGAAGAAATCATTGGGAGTTCTAAAGGTAGTCTTATCTATACTATCCTCAGCTACCCTCAACTGATGAAATCCTGTAGCTAAATCCAACTACGAGAAAACCGAAGCACCAACCAATTGATCGAACAAATCATCTATCCTCGGCAATGGGTGTCTGTTCTTCTTCGTGAGCTTATTCAGCTCCCTATAGTCCACGCACAATCTAAGCGAACCATCAGCCTTCGTGGAAAAAACAACTGGAGCACCCCACTCCGAGATACTTCTCCTTATAAATCCTTTCTCAAGCAACTCTTTCACTTGTTTACTAAGCTCCGCCCTTTCTCTTGGAGCCATATGGCGCACCGGCAATGCAACTGGCTTTGCATTGTCCACCAAGTATATACGGAAATCTATCTCGCGTTTTGGAGGTAAGCCCCTAACCTTCTCAAAGACATCTGCATACTCACGGACTACTCGAACAGATTGCAATTCATCAATAGATGTGTCAAGAGATTCTAGGTAGCTAAGCATAACAGAACCCTTAGGGTCGCATGAGATATCGAGAGTATTCCCCAAACTAGTCAACAGTCTAACTACCCTCCTTTCACAGTCAAGAATGGCACCATACCTGGCTAGCCAATCCATTACTAGAATAAACTCATAGCCCGTGATGCCAAGCACATAAGCTTTGCATTAGAACTCAATTCCATACACATATATTCTCAAATCCCGGCATAACAAAGAAAGATGAGTCGTACCCCCAATAGGATTTGAGACAACTAAGGGATCCATAACTAGACTAGCATTTAGGTGTAGTTTTTCAACTAACAAAACAGATATAAATGAATGTGAAGCGCCAGAATCAAACAAAGTTCGAACAGGGTGATCAAAAAGGAAAATCAAACTTTCAACAGAAATTTTTCTACCTCTCTCTTGTGTAGCTGCCATGAGAGCATGAACCTGCCCTCCAGAAGTAGTTCTTGTCCTCTTTACTTGCCCTTGTCCTTGCCTCCTTGGGCAGTCTTTAATCATATGTCATGCCTCACCACATTGGAAGCAACCTGTCTTCTTCTTCTTCCTACAGTCCTTGCTTAAGTGGCCCGGTGTTCCACAATTTAAGCACCTTTTATTCCCTTTGCCCTTGTTATCCTTACCACCTTTCTTTGGTTGTTGTTGTGTTTTCTTTGGATCCCCTTTCTTATCATGTGCCTTATCTGTATTAGCACCTTTCTCCTTTTCATGCATCAGCGCCATGTCAACAAGTTTCTCGAAAGTAGCCCCCATAGGAATGTGGGACATAGCCAGCCCGTGTAATGGTTCATTCAGAACCTTGGCAAATCTCAGGGCCTTCTTATGTGTTGTATTAACTAATTCCATACCAAATCTTGCTAACTGGTTAAACTTGTTGACGTACTCCTTCACAGACAAATTCCCTTGTTTCAAAGCCAAGGACCTCTCCATGTATAAACTCTCCACTGCTTGTGAAAGAAATTTCAATTCAAATCTTCATCTGAATTCTATCCACGTCTCCACTGGGCGTCCTCCATTAGTTACTTCCCACCAAAAGGAAGCTTTATCCTTTATCAACCAAGCAGCTTGCTAAACATTCCTTCCATCGTCTATCTCAAAGATACCAAACAAGTCCTCCACTTCCTTGAGCCAATTTCGAGCCTCAACAAACATCTCAATTCCATAAAATGGTTTTCCACCCATCACACGGAAGTCTTTGCATATCTTAAAAAAAGCACCTACACGGGGAGGAGGAGGAGGAGCGGCTGTAGCTGGGGGAGGAGGAACGTCTGCTGGGCCTACGGCGGTAGCCCTAGCCTCCAAATACCTTCGGTACCATACCGGTATCTTTACACCCTCTGGAAGATTAAGATCCCCAGACATGCTAAAACGAAAGAAAAAGATATTCAAAATGGAGAATCGAGAGATAAATATATGGCTTTTGGGGATTATGTTTTTCATAATAAACCTTTCTCTGGAAAACACCTTCTCTAAAACATGTTTTCGAAAATACTTCTTTCAAAAAATGCTTTTGAAAACGGGTTTTCAAAATCTTTTATCTGTTCTGGTAACCTTTAGCTCTGATACCACGTGTAACACCCCACGTCCATTAATGTCACTCGCTAAGGGAATGCATTAATTTTCATGGAGTATTATAAGAGTATAGAACAGAATATCACAAGACAGATATATAAAATGGTACTTAAGAAAATTCAAAATTTATCCATTGCAGCGGAAAAGCAAAACATGTTTGGTTACAACATCAAAACTACATACTAGAGTCAAGTACATAAATACCCATCTTGTACAAAATTATTATTAGAGTACATAAAAGTAAAACCATAATCCTAATCCAAATAGCCATAATGAAAAAGAGATAAAGTTGAGCATTACTTTCAACACTTCCAAGCACTTCAAGAAGAAAGGAATCCAAGTCAAGCTTCACTATTCCTATCCTGAGGACCTAGGGGGGAAAGAAAGAAAAGAGGCGAAACAAAAAGGGGTCAGACATACGTCCGGCGAGTCTAGTGACTTTAACAATATAATCAGTAAAGTAACAGGATTAGAACATAAACTGGATATAAGAGATGACTGTAACATAAGCAGATATGACAAGGCAAACAAGATGAGATATAATGTTGATTGCGCTTCTAATCACTATAAGATAATTCCTACACTGCACCAATGCTAATTACACCACACCATTACTAGTCCTATACTAAAAGTTGATCCCTCTTACTAATCATAATAATAATAATGGTAGTTTCGTGTACTCCTTGCTGTTGTCATAAGTGTCACCTGCTCCTATTTCCACTAGTTGTACCCACTACCCTCCCCATTCGATCGACTCCCTAACCCGTAGGTACCCGTGCTGGTCCCACAGTAGGATGTATCACTCCCTAAAGTGGCAACCCGATACTACTAAAAAGGCACGGCTTATACCTACACGATGCAACAATGTCTTACCTACCAGCCCAGACCCACGCACGCACATGACTCCGTTGGACTTGCGTTGCCACCGCTAACTCTTTCGACCTCTTACAATCAAACCCAGTAAGCGTGTCCCGTCATCGACCTAGTTCGAGCTCACATAGATACAGAATGTGTTACTGGTTGAAAAGGGTCCGCACACTTGACACAAGCTTCTCTCATAAGCTTGGTCCCCACCAGGAATTCCCACTTAACCCCTTCTTATTCCCATGTCTTCTTACATTTTCACCATGGTTAAGTGCTTCAAATTATATTTCACATGTCACCCATGTCACCCACTTAACTCCCATGTCTTACTACATGTCTTATCTTGGTTAAGTGTTTATTAATCCATTATAACCGTAATCTTGCAAGACCTCCCATATTAGATTGTCGTTTTGCGGTTGCTGGATATGTCGGGCGGTTCCGGGCAGTATTATACCTCAGTCTGAATCTAATCTCGTGTCTTTACATTATTTTGCACCTATTTTATGCCTTTGACCGCTCACATTAGATTACAAAATTGCGGTTGCTGGAAGTGTCGGGCGGTTCCGGACAGTCTTATACGGTAATTCGAATCTAACCATGTGTCTTAACCGTTCATTATCACTTTCTCAATTCATGTACCCAATTTCAAATCTTTGATTATAATATATACCCATAATTTCAAATCTAAATTATGTTCATCATTTTAATCCAAATTTATGTCCATAGTCTCATGTAAACAAATTGTACCAATTCATGCCCCAAATCAATTACATGATTTCAAGTCATTTTATGCCCAACTGCATATTATTCAGTAATTTCCCCAAACTTTTCCCACAACGTTCCCACGTCATTCGTACGTATAATAATATGTTAGGCTCGCAGTTAGCCTAATCTCATAGAAAGGAAAAGAAGAGAAGAGGGGAAGAGAACCATGACATCAAAACTAGCATAAAAATTAGCATAAGAAGTATGAACTGGCGTAGAACAATAAAATGGATCTAATTAGGCACATAAACTGGCATAGAGCAACAAAATAGATCTAATTAGCATATGGAACATAAACTGACATAGGACATTGAGATAGATCCAATTAGCATTTGGAAAATAAACTAACAAAGGATAATAAGATTGATCCAATTAGCATTTGGAACATAAACTGGCATAGAACAATAGGATAGATCCAATAAGCATATGGAACATGAACTTTAGGTATGAATCTAAAAGATAAGAATTCACCAAACATGATATGATTCATCTTACAGGCATGTTCATAAAGTCCAATTCACAAACTTATCACAATTACTTTTAATTAGTTATATGTGAAAGTAACTTAGACTCACAGTGGTAGAAGAGAAAATAGATCTGAATCTGATTTCTGAATTTGAATAGCTAAACCGTTGTTGTAGAATTTGATTCTTATCTTCAAATTTGAATACTCTAATTCTGATTTGCTTTGGAGAAGAAAAGAGAGGCTAGTTTTTAATTTAGGTTAGGGCAGCATGGAGGCATATGAATTAGTGTAATGAAATTATTGTAAGGTCTAGGTGTGTTTTTATAGGTGAATTAGGGCCTTTAGATTAGATTAGAGATCATCAGAACCACAGAGCTCAAAAGACACGTCATCCAGCCAATCCCAGCAAGACACATCATCAAAGAACTCTCCAGAATTCTTTGCAGATTCAGCCTTGGCATGGGTGCACTTCCTAAGTGTGCCAGTGCATTTTTGTTCTGACGCATTTCACAAGTGCGCCAGTTATCCCAGCCTGTTTTCTGATTTTTCTGCCCAACTTCTTTCGTCCATAACTTCTTCATACGATATCTATTTTATGCAAACTCGGACTCTTTCTCAAGCAAAATTCTGAGACAAACGCAATGGCATAACCCCTTTCACCTAATTATTCTTTTAAAAATTAATTATTCTTTAATTATCTCTTATGTCAAGTTTTTTAAAACTACGGGGTGTTACACAATGTTTGTCATCATTTGCGGTAGAAGTCTGCTCGGAACCAACCGGAAAATCCAGCAACCACGAGTCGAATTGGCTAATGCGAGAGGTCTGGGTGCCATGGGCCATTTAGTTTTGGTACATTATGACACGAGGTTAAGCCCACTTGTAGTATAAGTCTGCTCGGAACCGCCTGGCATATCCAGCATCTACATGTAGATGGTTTAATATGAGAGGCCTAGTGTGTGTGTGTGTATATATATACCTATTATGTTTGTAAATAGGTAGGCTTACTACGCCTTGAGAAGGTCTTAAGTGGCTGGCTTTCTTCTTATCTAGTTTGGTCTTAAGTGGTTAGGACTAGGACCATTCCAAAGGTTTATTCCTTAGATATAGAACAAAGTCAATGGACCCTCCCTTATTAGATTCGAAGCAGGTCTATGGATTCTTCTTCTCTAAAAGTGTTTTAGTCATAGCGATAACGAAGTAGGGTAGTTTACGGAATGTCCACTTCCTCTAGGAGCTTTGTAAGGGCCAACCTAGTGACATGATTGGTGTATGCGGGATGTAGCATGCTATTTAATTCACCAATTGTCTAAGAGAAGTCTTAAGTGACATAGATGTTCTACCATAATATCGGTTAAATAGTAACATAAGGTGTCTGCCGGAGGGGCCTGAAATGGCTATATGCGGGCTTACCCTAAACTGGTACTAAGCGGCAAGATACTACTTCTCATATTACGTGTGAGAATATATATTTAAGAACGTTGACATACTAGGACAAGGACTTAAGTAGATATGGACCGCCTTAGAGTCATAAGAGATCATGAGAATCTACCCTCTATAGATATGTTAGAATGGGCTTTAAGTGACTGATATGTCCACCACATTGGGTTTTTACCCTAAATGCATCAATAGATTTCCTAAGTGATTGATTCGGATATCCGCCTCATTGGTTAAAATATTCCTTTGTATGTGTGCGCTTATGTGTTTCGTAGACATACCTTGACATATATATATATATATATATATATATATATATATATATATATATATATCCTACCAAATCTAGGCTATAGTCTTTAAGCCAATATTGTTTTAAGTCATAAAGGACTTTATGTTCTAACCCCTTTTCTTAGCATATCCAACAAATTAATAGGTGGGGTAGCGATTCGATGGGTGATACTTTGGAGATAGAGCCTAACGATGGAGGGTCCATAGCTAGGCATTATGGAAATATTATTTTTGGATAATTAATGTTGATGTTCCTATTATTACATAAGACTCGTTGCAATTAATATTTATGATGATTTTAAACTGAAGGTACATCTATTTTAAGTCATTATATTTTAATCTCTTCCGATGTGTGAGATTCTGATTTTGTTATAACAAGCTCTGCTATATCTGTTAAACCATTTCCTTATAGGAACCGACGATCCATTTAGAATGACTCTAAGTTTCGATTTGCCTTTTTGGGTCGAAATTTAGGCCCATCAGATGGGTTGTTACATTTGGTAATTGAGCCTAGGTTACACGATTACGGGGAAATATATATGTATGAGAGACATGCATGTTATGTTGAAAAAGGATTTTTCAAAAAGATTTAATATATATAAGTATATTTTTAAAGTATGCATATCTTTATGAAAGAGCATCTGTAGGTTTTTTAGGAAAAACTTGGCATTAAATTCTAGAAATATTCTAGATGTCATATAGTGGTATAGCAACTTCCTTGTCAATTTAGAGGCCTATTAGCATTCAAGGAATGTGAAGTTGAGGTAGTGAAAAGAAAAAAAAAACTCCCAAATTTAATAGGAAATTAATGGAAATCAAGTGATGAATTAACTGTCATTTGTGGGAAAAGATAAGGAAGAATTTGGAATAAGTTTTCATTGGGATAGCCAATGATTAGAACAAATTAACATCCGTAGCTTAAGAATATACTAAGATTTCGTGAAAAATGGAAGGATATCTTTAGTTAAATAGAATAAACTTTCATATTTGTAAGTATAGGATTTTGAAGTTCAAAAGAACAATAAATAGTCGATAAGTGAAAATGGAAGATGCCAAGGAAGTAATGAGGCCATTTATGCATAGGTATTAATATTGGAATCTGAGTTAAATGTCTATAAGAATGAGTGTCATTCAATGAATAAAATGGACATTTATAGAAATAACGCTTAAGAATGTCAAAGATTGGAATAAGGACATGGAAGAAAAGACTTAATACTTCCGTAAAATAATGCATCATAAAATTTAAACAAAAGACCAAGAATATTTAGAAACCCATCAAGATGAATTTTTGACATACTACAAAATTATTTGAAAGAGGAACTTTTGAGGAACTGTTAACCTCTTGTATATGGACTATAATTACATAATACTTTCAATTGAAAAAAATTTGGAGTTATAAATGTTCATTAGTTCTTCAGTTGGACAAATAATGAATATGAGTTTTAGTGAAGACAAAAGTTGAAAAGGTTAATTGTAAATGTTTGCAAATAAGAGCTTTAATGGAAAAGAAATTAAAGCAACAAGCAATAAAAAATTCAAATGGTTAATTTGTAATTGTTATGGTCTTGATGTAACGAGCTTTTAAAGTTTAGATTTGAAAATATTCTTTTCTTTAAAGATCTAGTACAGATTATGATAGTAAAATGACGTTTAATCAAAAAGAGAGAGAAGACAAGACATATACGCTTGCTGAAATAAACGTGTAACAACCCGTATTTTCAATAACCTGTTATAACATAAATCGAGGCAGAATTTAATTCAAAAATCTGAATCAAGGGAAACGGGCTATGCCATTGCGTTCGTCTCGGAAAAATACGCGAAATAGAGTCCGAGTTTTCGAAAATCGGAGTCCGTATGACCCAGTTAAGGCCCATTGAAGTTTTCGGAAATTTCTATGCTAAAAACAGATTTAAATTTCAAATTAAAAACAAGGATTAGGGCTAATTGGTATCAGGCGGGAAAATTCCCGCCAGGGCCCCCATGTCGACAGGCATGTCGACAGGGGTCTTAGGGTGTCGACTGCCCTGTCGACAGCCCTGTCGACACGGGGTGGCCAGGCAGTTTTGCCTGGCGCACCATTTTGATTTGGGCTTGGTCTTGTGGCTTGGTTCTAGAGAATTCCTAAATTTGACGGGCCTAAACTAACCTAGGGTTAATCCTAGGGCTAAAAACACTCTAATCTTCTATAAATAAGCCTCTAATCCTACCCTAAAGCCTCATTATTCACTCTAGCAACCAAACTATGTCAAATTGAAATCTCAAATGGCCTCCACCTAAGAACCCTAGCCTCCACCCTCTTCAAGAATCATTTCTATTAAGATTTTGATGTTCATACAAGCTTTTCTAAGTTGTATGAATGATCATTAGCTTGCATACATCATCAAGTTGCAAGCTTTATTTGCTAAGCTAGAGTTTTTGGGATTTTTGTTAATTGGAGCTTTGTTTTGGGGTTTTATATGCTTGCATAAAAGGGCTTCTCAATCTTTATTAGTAAATTTGTGTCTTCATAATATTTGTAAGCCCTCTTACCTTCATTTTAGAAACTCTAAAGTTAATATGTGATGAAAGTTGGGATTTTTGTATGTTTAATGAGTTATGCATGCTTATGCGAGTTCACTATGCTATGTTATGCATGTTTAATGAGTTATGCATGCTTATGTGAGTTCCCTAAGCTATGTTACACATGTTTGATAAGTTATGCATGTTTATGCAAGTTCACTATTCCATGATTTGCAAGTTTAACAAGTTATGCATGTTTATGCAAGTTCACTATGCCATGATTTGCAAGTTTAACAAGTTATGCATGTTTATGCAAGTTCACTATGCCATGATTTGCAAGTTTAACAAGTTATGCATGTTTATGCAAGTTCACTATGCCATGATTTGCAAGTTTAACAAGTTATGCATGTTTATGCAAGTTCACTATGCTAAGTTATGCAAGTCCAACATGTTATGCATGCTTATTATGACATGTAAGATTTATCATGTATGTTGTGCCAAGTTCCCTCTTCCTATCCTTTATGCGTTATGACGAATATGTAAGCGATAGAATGACGTTGGGGGGGGGGGGTTTGGGTAAAACTTAAAATACATGAAAATATAAGATTGGGAATTTACCTATTAAGTTAGGTCTACCCCTTGGGAATTTACCTATTAAGTTAGGTCTACCCAAGTATTTGTTAAACTTGTAATTATGGTTTGAAATAAAGTGGACATGACACTTAGAAAACATGTGTGGCCAACTCGAGGTTGGGTTGAGTTTGTAGCGTAAACCTACCCGGAACCGACCGGCTTAACTAGTTGCTACAAACAATAGGACCCAATGTGAGAAGTTGGTCATGTGTACCTGGGACCCGAGGTTAGACCAAGTTGTGGTGTAAAGCTACCCGGACCCGCCCGGCTTAACTAGTAACCGCAACAAAGTCTAATGTGAGAGGTTAAGGTACAATTTAAATTAATGCCTCGTAATTAGGGTTAAGTCATGGCCCACTAATACTTAACCAATTTTGGGGATACGAGGGATTAAATGGGGTTAAGTGGTGAACTGTTGGTTACACTTAGCTAATTTAATCCATGATTAGTGAGGGGTTAAACCACACTTAACCCTCTTAGAAAACCCTAGCAACGTGGTCTGTTCCAGCAGTAATCCCAGTTGGGTATCATTCACAACCCTAGAGGCTAGGCTAGGGCGGGGCACGATTACTGGACTGATGTAAGCGACCAAAGCGACGGCTGAGTGGTACAGCGGTGCGGGTCCAGGCGGGCTACGGACGTGCACGTAGTTCGGTGTTGGACAAACTCGAGGCACGGGTACCAGTAGGTTTAGACTGTGCATTATTGCTTAGGTGTCTGGGGTTGACACCCGAGGGCTTGATACACCCAAAGGTGGACCCAGCACAGTCTGACTACAACCATATGTGGGCCGTATGGACACCAACACTTGACGTGTTAGGTTTATAGGGAGCCGATCGATTAGACCGTTGGGCTGGACCTTGTATTAAGGTCACCTCATGCTATTGGGCCAAAGATTGGCCTGAGGGATCATTACCTGTTATGTTAGTTTGCTAGTACACTGTGGTGCAAAGCTTAATCTTCTTTATGTGATGACACCTTTATCTATTGCCAGTATATTCATCTCAGTTTCCATCATGATGTTAGCTTTATTAGTTTATAGACTGATCGTAGTAGGGCTTACCAGTCTTTTTGACTGACCTGTTTTCTTTCGCTTCTTTTCTTCCGTTCCCCCCCCCCCAGGTTCTCAGGGAGGGAACAGTGGTGCTTAGCTTGGATCGCTTGCTTGTTCGCTGGATAGCTCATGTATGTCTGGATATTGAGCTCGCTATGGCTTATCACTTTTATTTTTGGGGATAGCACTATGTATTTCAGTATTTCTGTTTATGTTGGACTAGACATATTTATTTTGGCAGATGACTTTATGATGTACTAGACTTGTTTTGAGATGGTTTGAGATATTCCGCTGTTTTATTCTCACTTACTCTGTTTTACATATATATATATTTATGTTCCTGTTCTGCCTTGATATATCATTATGCATGCTTACCCAGTTCTAACGCCCCCCAGAAGCTAGTGCCCCCGAAAGAGTGACCCTAGCGGAGGTGGGGTGTTACAAAACGTCATTGACATACTCAACTAAAAGAGAATAGATAGTAAATTATTTACTAAAATTGGGTAGAGTTGAAATAATAAAATCCTCATAAAATGAGAAGCGTTTGAAAAGGTAAGAGCAGTAGAAGTTGTATAAAGGATAAAAGATTACTCCAAAGAATTTATTTAGTAATTTGGAATTTATTTATGACCATCAAATAAAATTTTGAAACACCTCTTACTATACCAATAAAAGAGTAATGAATAGTTATGTTCATTAAGGACATTCAAAAATCATATATATATATATATATGAGAATTTTAAGTTTAGTGCTAAAATGAATGCAATCTAATGTTTCAAAATAAACAGAAAATATAGAGATGAATAGAAGAATTAATTGATAATTCGATGCTGAGAGATTTAGGTCTTATTTTCAAATAGAAATGAATATTTATTTCGAAACAATTGTCGTTTTGAAAGTCATTAAAGGCTGACATTCAATATATGAGTAAAAGATGAGTGTTGAAATAAGGAAAGATATTTCACTCTTAAATTAAGAGATTTTAGGCATGTAGTAAATATTTGTAAAATGTTAAGATTTATATATTCAATTGGAACATTTTACTAAAAATAAAGAGGTCATTTAGCATTATTGAGTAATGCTTCAAAGGTATTATTGTGTGAGGTAATAATGTATTTTGAGAATATAATAATAAAAGTCAATTAGACATTTTTAGGAAACTTGAATGTTGCCTAATTGAATTTTGACATTCAGTTAAGATTTTATTTTTGAATAGAATTAGTTTTTGTTTTCATGTAAGACCTTAAAACGCTTATCATTCCTGTAAAATGTAAATGACAGATATTCAACATATCAATAAATACAGGAGTTGAAAAGGAAATTCATTTTGCTCTTATTTTAAGACATTTAGTGAGCGTTTTCAAAATATAGAAAAGTAACATCAAATTTCTTATTGCAACATTTCTGTTATCTTTGAAAAAAGATGCTCTATTGAAATTAGGCATGCATTAATATTTTATTTAGTAAACAATAAAACATGGAAAGCTGTTCTACTCTTAAAAGTCAGAGATTTATGAATGTGTAGACAATGTTTTCAAAACATTACAAATCTAAAAAGAGATATTTATTAGGCATTCTTTCATAATAAATAATAGAATTATAATTTAAATGGGAAATTCAAATTTTAATGCTTCAACACTTAAAAAGGGCATTGAATGCGAATTTTTGGAATTCAGGAAAGATTAATAAATTGTTGCCATAACGGGATATGTACACATAAATAACAGTAACATACAAATGAATTTATTTAATGTCGTTGTTGTGACTTATACTGTTACAAAAGAAATAGATTAGTAGTAGTAGTAAATTAGAAAAATCAGAATTAGGATAGAATAACTTGTACAACTAAATCTGGAAATTTTAATGTCAGTCCCAAAGAAGACTATATTTGAAAAGTTGGTGGATTATGTAGATTTTCAGAAATAAGATTTGGTTGTAAACTAAGTTCCCGTGATAGTTTAGTTAGAAGTTAATATGTTAATAACTGTATTGAACGATTAATAGTGTGTGTGTGTGTGTATATATAAACAAAAATATAGGTAAAATAGGAAACGTAATACATGATTTTCGAATATAGGTAAAATAGGAAACGTAATTCATGATTTTTGAAAATAGAATTCACGACTATTAATTGCAAATTTAGTGGGCAATGAATTTGTAATTAATAGGATCAAAAGGAAACTTTGGGGACTGAGTTAAAAGACAAATTGGTTTGAAGAAAATGGATATATTTCAAGCTTGAAGGATAGTGAGGGAATTAAATAAGTATTCGGGGAACAATCTAGTGGTATATATATATTTGAATGGACCACATTTATAAAGAGGACAAAGATAGGAGGTTTAAAGGTATGAATTTGGCATCTTAAGGATTTAGGTTAAAAGTATTGAGACCTCGGTACTATTTAGACAATTTAATTGTAAGAGAAAACTTCCAAAATAATTTTTAGGCTGTGATCGTTAGTTGTTCCCCCGTATTGATTGCACAAGTGTATAAATTTAATATAAGTAATAAATCCCTGTTATGCATGAGATATTGAGATTTAAAACCCTTATTAATTAAATTCTTAAGATAAATGTGTAAGTAGAGGAAGAACCTCATGGGGACATTCAACCTAGCTACTTACTATATAAAGAATTTGGAGGTTAATAGCGAAACTGGATTTGTAGCCCACATAAAGGAAGTGTATTGGTGTTGTGATTTTTGGAAATTTAGCCTTATAAAATGTCACCGTCAAGAATAAAAACATGAATTATGAGATTAATGAAAAGGCTTAATTATTGGAATTTTATTAGCCTTTTTAGTATGAATATGACCGTGTTTTGATTTGCTTAAGGGTATTTATTTAATTTTTATAAATTAGCCCTTTTGTCGTTATTCACATAAAGAAAATATTTAAAATTTTGGGGAATATGCTGAAATGAAAAGGATTTAATGTGTAAATTTTCATGTTTGCATGCAAATTACACTAACCATCCAAAATAAAACAATACTCATTCCTAGTAATTTTGAGTATGTCAATATTATCATTTGGGAAATTTTATGAAATTTAAAACAAAAGACCTTACTCGGGTTTAAATTCCAGTAAATTAGAGCATAGAAGAATATTCTAGTCATTAGTATAAATTAGAAATTAATTGGTTAGATCTAGAAATTTGATTTAGGAAATTCTTTTCGGTCAAACTTCACTTGAAGATTGGAGAACAAAATAAAGACAGCCAAGCTTTGGGGATAAGAGGAAGGAACGACAACATTGATCTCTTAGATAATAGAAATAATATTAGTATTTATAGGTGTAGCGTGATTATATTTTTGGTAATTAGTAGGCACTCTTGAAGAATTTCAAGGAGGCCACTTAAAATACCAAAGTGTTGATGGGGTGACCATTGGCAGGTTTTAACTCGAACCAAATTTATGGTTAGACTTTAGAAAAAAATTAATTTAATTACGCAGACTGTGGAGGATAATGACTCGATAGTTTATTTTGGGCTTTCCCTAAGATAGGGAGATATATGATATTATGAATAGGAACCCATAAAAGTTTTATGTTTGGAAAAATACCTTCACGATACAATGAATTTTGGTAGGGCCTAATCAAGAAACAGGGACAAAGACGGAACCTCGGAAATCTTGAGCCACCATGGATATTTTGGAGCACAGGATTTCGAGACTCCGCATTATTCAGATAGAGTGGTGCGGGTACAGTAAGGAGAAAATTCGAGACAAGGTGTTAAAATTTAAAAAAAATTATAGCTCTGCTCGAAAATTTAATATTCATGATTGCACTGTGGTTGCTAGTTTGGATGGTAGGAGATGGTTGCAACACAAATGCATCAAACACTTATATAGAAATACATGCTTATTAGGATGTTTTGTGTACATACTGCAATGCTTATTTAACATACACGCTCGGATTAAGCTTACTTTAGTGAGTCTGCAGTTTATAATAACTGTGAGCCATGGATGTTTATGGATGAATTAAAATCAACATGGATGTTTAAGTGCGAGTTGTGTTTTTTGCCCCTTCAGGCAGATTTTGGGACGAAATCTATTTTAAGAGGGGGATGTATGTAACAACCCAGAATTTTGGAACCAATTTAAATTTTTTGTTTGGAAATTTTAATAGATTTTAAATATTTAAAATAATTTATTTTAAATAATAACGATTAAAAATTTATTTAAATCGAAGTTAGAACAAATAAATTTAGTTTAATTATAAAAGGAGTTTAAAATGGCGCGGTAGTTTGAAAACATGAATTTGAACTTTGACTGAATGTACATGATTCAAAATATATCGGATTTTAGTGAAACCAAAAATATTTAAATCTGCATAAAAATATCTTTCCAACGAATTTGAAAAATTGAAATTTCATAATGGGAATCAAAAGTTATGTTCAGTTTAAAATTCAGAATAGTCGCTATGGAATTTATATATATTTTTTAATATAATAAATGGCCATTTTGCAAACGAGCTCCGTTTTTGACGAAACCACTTTGGTTGGATCCGGAATGCCAAATTATTGTTAGATTCCAATTTTCATAATTTTTAGAATTAATATGTGAGCGCAGTGAATTAAAATATGTTTTGTCAATTTCAATCAAATTGGATCAACCAGAAAATGACCGTTTTTCAAACGGTCTTCAAATTTGACGAAATTAATTTTGTAAGGACCGTATCGTCAAAATATAGCTAGGTTTATTTTTCGAGAATTTTTGGAGTTAGTATGTGGCCCTGGTAAATTTAAATGTACGATCAAATTAAATAATTAAATGACTTATATTTTAAATTAAAGAAAAGTGGGCAGAGATTATCGAATGGGCTGACGGGACCTAGTCCATTGGGTCCGGAATAGGGATATTTGGTTAGAGGCAATATTCGTTGGGCTGAATTTGGAGTTAGGAGGAATTAACGGGCCTTATCAGAATTACGAGAATTATTAAATATTATAAATACACACAAAAAATTAGAAAACCCTAATCTCCTTCTTCGTTGCCGCCACTCACACATAGAACGGCCAAAATCGTTCAATTTTCCCACATCAATTCCTCTCAACATATATCGAATTAAGTCATACTTCTAAAGCAAGGAACGAAGAGATTTTTGTGCTCTCTAAAATCATATAGTTAAGATCCTAATTCATACAGTATATCGAGCGATTTTTGAGTCCAAACTCAGTGTCTTTGAGGTGGTATTCTGTCGTCAGGGGGGAATCGGGTTTCGCGCGATTCATGGCGGCGGGAGGAGGCAGATTGGCCGACGACGTGGTGCTGTCCAATCTCGGTCCAAGGGTCTCGGGCAATGTGCGGCGGTGGAAGTTCAAGCGTGATGTTGGGTTCAGCATTCGACAGAGAGAAACGCAACGAGGAATGGTAAAAGAGGAAGAAAGGATTAATATATAATTAAATTATTAATTATATTTATTAATGTAATTAAATCTTCACATCATCGTAACTTCTTCATACAGCGTCAGAAAATTGCAAACAATGGTGCATTAGAACCGTAACTTCGAGATCTACAACATGGAAAAGATCAGAACAGAAGCTGAAGCAATGTGAGAATTCTATTTTATTTCTTCGTCTTAAATAAATTAAAATTAATCATGATTGTATCATCACCAATCCACTGTTAATTTTTATTTGTTATGATACGTGACTTGTTCTGCGATCGATCTGTTATGTAGATCTGTTAATTTGGTGATATTGTGTTATAATAAAATGGTTAAAAAAATATATAGATTATTTTTGTTGTAAAAAAATAAGTGAAATAAAAATATATAATTTTTGTTTAAATAAAATTGTCAAAATAAATACGAACATTTTTGTTGAAATAAAATAATCAAAACAAAATTGACATTTTTGTAAAGTAGATTTGTGTCAAAGTACAAACTACATTTTTGTCAACAAAACAAAAATGAAAGAACCATTTTTATCATTTGTTGAATTAGAATTTTCAACACAAATGAAATATCGATTTTTATTATTTGGTTGAAACAAATTTGTCGTTGTTGTCAAAATATTATGTGTTGAATTAAAATTGACATTTTTGTCAAAATAGAATAGTTGAATCAAAAATGACATTTTTGTCAAAATAGAATAGTTGAAACAAAATTTACATTTTTGTCAAAAAAAAACTTGTCAAAAAAAATATATCATTTTTGTTGAAATTAAATAGTCAAAACAAAAGTAACATTTCTTAGATAGATTTGTGTTAAAACAATAATATCATTTTTTTTAAATATCATTTTCAGTTAAGTTGAATAGGAAATGTAAACAAATAAATATTCTTTTATTTGTCATTAAAATACATAGAACAATGTAAACAAATAAAATATTCTTTTATTTGTCATTAGAATACATAGAACAATGTAAACAAATAAATATTATTTTATTTGTCATTAGAATACATAGGAAAATGTATACAAATAAATTAGTCTTTTATTTGTCATTAGAATAATAGAAAAATGTATATAGATAAATTATTCTTTTATTTGTCATCAGAATGCAAACGTATGTAAATAAATATGTCATCTATGATGGAAAACATATTTTGTAAATAAATATGTCATTTAGATAGGAATATATTTATGTTAATAAAAATATCATTTAGTTAGAATATGTTATTGTCAAAATAGAAATTGTCATTTTACTGAATTAGAATTGTCAAAATAGAAATTGTCATTTTTATTGAATTAGAATTGTCAAAGTAGAAATTATCATTTTTATTGAATTAGAATGGTCAAAATAGATTAGTTGAAACAATATATACATTTTTGTCAAAATATTCATTTTTGTCAAAATAGATTAGTTGAAACAATATATACATTTTGTCAAAATAGATTAGTTAAATCAAAATATATACATTTTTGTCAAAATAGATTAGTTGAATCAAAATATATACATTTTTGTCAAAATATACATTTTTATCAAAATATATTACTTGAACCAAAATATAGACATTTTTGTCAAAATAGATTAGTTGAATCAAAATATATACATTTTTGTCAAAAATATACATTTTTGTCAAAATAGATTATTTGAAACAAAATATACATTTTTGTCAAAATATTCATTTTTGTCGAAATAGATTAGTTGAAACAAAATATGCATTTTTGGTCAAAATAGATTGGTTGAACCAAAATATTCATTTTTGTCAAAATATAATAGTGGAAACAAAATTTCACATTTTGTCAAAATATGATGGTTGAAAACAAAAATTACATTTTTGTTAAATAGATTTGAGGTAAAACAAAAATGACATTTTTGTTAAATAGGTTTGTGTTTGGGCAAAAATATTAATTTTGTTGAAAGAAGATTATCAACAAAATAAGAAGACCATTTTTATTCGTTTTGTTAAACTAGAATTGTTAACAAAATGAAATTATCACTTTTAATCATTTTGTTAAACTAGAATTGTCAACATAAAAGCAATCATCACTTATATTCATTTTGTTAAACTAGAATTGTTAACAACATGAAATTATCGCTTTTAATCAATTTGTTGAAATATAATAGTCAACAAAAATGAATGTATCACTTTTTATGCATTTTATTGAAATAGGATTTATATGCAAAGTTAAAATAGCATTTTATTGACAATGCATCTATTAGAATTTATATGCAAAGTTAAAATAGCATTTTATTGACAACGCATATATTAGAATTTATATGCAAAGTTAAAATATCATTTTGTTGGCAATGCATATATTAGAATTTATATGCAAACTTAAAATATCATTTTATTGACAACTCATATATTAGAATTTATATGCAAAGTCAAAAAAATCATTTTTATTGACAATGCATATATTAGAATTTGTATGCAAAGCCAAAGAATCATTTTTATTGGCAATGCATATATTAGAATTTGTATGTAAAATTAAAATATCATTTTTGTTGTCAATGCATACATTAGAATTTGTATGCAAATTTAAAATAACATTTTACATGTTATGTTATACACTGAAATTATATATATATATATATATATATATATATATATATATATACACAAATAAAATATTTCTTTTTATTTGTTAAAGTCAAAAATAAAAATTGCATACAAGTAATGATAATAAAAATTAGCTTTTGATTTGTCATTAATTAGCTCAATTTTCATGTAAATAAAATGTATTTTATTTGACATTATGGACATGTAGATATGATATGCCAATAAAACATTCTTTTATTTGTCGTGTTAAATACGTTAGTGGAATCGTCGAATGGTTTATATTTATATATAATTGTTTATATAAATTAAAATTAAATGAATCGCGCACGGTAGTTCGCATTTCGGAATCGTAACTTTAAACGATTATACTGAAAGATCCGACCGTCGGATTTTCCCAAAATTGAAACCATTAGGTCCGCTTTGGGAAGATCTTTCCAACGATATAAAAAAATTTAAAATCCAATGATTAGATTTCGAGAAAAATGTAAATCAAATTTGGGTAAAAACAACGTCAGGACCACCTATTGACCCGAAGCGTCGTTAAATTAAATTAGGTTATTTTTATATAAATAAAAATAGCGATAAATAGTTATAAAATAATATTAACGATATGAAATGATTTTAAAAAATATATATTGGAGAATTATTTGAAAAGACCGAGTTCAATCTCATTTCAAATAATTATATGACGATTTAAAATCGAAGACATTGAAGACGGTGATTGAAGACCGGCGATCTTCACATCGAATGGATGACTACTGATGCCCTGGACTGATTTGCTCCTAGGAAAGGGTTACAGTGGTAGTTGTCCAGACGTACTTGTTGATTGTCCGGATAAGAGAGCACCTCTCTTCCTTATTGGACATATGGGATGAGGAATAAGGTGTCTCTGGTTTCGTTCAAACCCAGAACGGACTTGTAAATGGATGCGTGTCTGACATTGGATTTCATTCTATGTAAATTGATTTCTATTCAATATATATCTGTTTGGTGGCGGAGAATTTATTCTCTTGCTTAACACCCTTCTCTGAGACGTGCGGGCTCAGAGGTTATATATTGATAGTTATCGATCGCATGGCGTGAATTGTCAATCTGGCAAGCCAAGATGCAAATGATCGAGGCATTTGTTAAAAAGCAGGGCCTTGTGGTTGATGATCAAAGCATGGCCTGTTTAGGCGTAGCTTTGTGTATAGCGTTACTTCGCGAGCCTCACACCCCGGTATGAGTCAAAAATGGGACAAGGGAATGCAGAGAGTGCACACATTTCTTTCTAGCTAGAAGTGGTATCAGGGTTTTGCAAGCCCTGGTATTTTACTTATGTGGACGATGGATTACGAGGCCTCAGTTATATTGGTTGATAGTGACCAATTTATATGTTCAATAGGACCGGAAAGCGTGTGTTCAGTAATTGCCAATCCACTAAAGTATTTATGGACCGACCCTGCAGGATCCAAGGGTTCACTGCGGGGGATCCTGAGACATTTGCTAGAGTGTCTCGAATCGGTAAGGAGATCGTTCATAGCCTTGACTCATAATGGAAATCCAACTTCCAATACGACACCATGCAGTTTTGATTGTAAAACTAGTATGGTGACATGGTATACGGTAGCTATGCTGTCTATGATTGATACATTATGATTGAATTTTTTTTGAAACATATATACACTAATAATAATATCAAATCTGTTTTTATCGTATCAAGCATTTTTTACCATTATAAGTTAAAACTCTATCCTCCGGTTTGCATTGCATTGTGTGATGGGACTTGAGTCTTATAATGGTTACATTTTTCTAAAACGCATTGCGTTTTTTAACGATTTACTTTAATTATGCACTGGCAATCCAATGGAGTAAACCCATTCCGCGTTAGCGGCGTGGTCCTGTGATTTACCTTAATATTATATAAGTTAAGATTTCTCATACCAGTCCCATGACTGACCCGTAGTTTGTTTCACTTGCAAACTCGGGGGGCCCTTTATTTTCCACACGGGCAGTCGAGTAGCTTGTTTTGCAGATATTCATTTTGAGCAGGATTCTGGATCGGAGGTTAAAGCTGTGTCCAGAGCAATGAAAGCCTTCCGCTGTGTTAGTTTAATTGTTCTGTTGTGCACTGTATTACATTCATTGTAAATTATCTTCCGTTGTTGTATTATTATATTCGATGTACTCTGATATTCTGTACTCTGATGTAACATTATTATGATGTTTATAAAAGTCTTCTGTATTTGTTCTAATGTGTTGTATGCCCAGAGTTAGTGCATTCGAGGATTTCCAACTTTTGGATCAGACTTGTATGGTTTATGGTCGATTCAAAGGGCGGGAATTTTCGGGTCATTACAATGTAACACCCCGTAAAAAAATCCTAAACAAGTTTAAGATATTCTAATTTAAAATAAATAATAATAATAATCAAAATCAACAGTAAAATTATAATATATTAATTGGCTGAAAAATGAAATTATACAACATTAGGAATTTGGCCGCGTAGTTGTATTCATGGCGAAATTCTGATCAGTTTTCATATATAACATGTCAGAATCCGAGCCCATATGAAAGAATTACATTTTAAAGATGTTGCACGTTAATATATATGCAATAGTGTTTGAAATTCAAATTTTAACATAAATATATGGAATAAAATATGACTAATAAATAAGTGATTGGAATATTCCATTCAATTTGAAATTATGCATGTATATATATATATATATATATGTATATATATATATATATATGTATATATACACACACACAACAGGGGACAAGGATATGGTTTAAAAAGGAAAGATATAAACGAAAATAAATAACGTTATATAATAAAATCTTTCCATCCATCATTTACGTTCACTGGTCATTTTAGGGAGCAAAAGGTCGACCACCTCCCTAGAAGGGGGTCGACCACTAGTCGACCACCCACCTAGGGAGGGTGTCGACCGCTTGGGACGACCAGTGCCTAATTGGGCCTATTTTGGGTTGGGTTTTTGGTGTTTTTCATAAATTAATAGCCGGAATTTAATCTAAACAATCCTACGACTATTATTCACTCACACACCTATAAATAACACCCTAAACCTCAAACCAAACTTAGTTTTCTCCTTCTTTCTTGCCTCCACTCTACCATTGATTCCAAAGAAAATGTATATTAGATTTTCTTCTTTCGTCTCTTAAATCTATTTTCTTTTCTAATTCCTTTTCGTATAGAATTTGAATAGGATCTGAATTTGGAATCATAAGATTTATATATATATAAATTCGAACTGTTTAGTTCTTACGTATATATATATATATATATATATATATATCTAAGGGATTATAGTTCGCATTCGTTCTTGAAGGTTTTTAGATCTAATAGGCAAACATCGTCAAATTTGTTACATTCCCATATAGTCAAATCATAGTGAATGGAAATAATAATTGTTTATGCATATTCTACATTTTGTAGATTTTTATATTGAATAGTACGCCTAGGGAGATTTGGATTCACGATAACATCAAATTATAAAACCCCCAAATCTCCTATTTTTATATATGTTTTGCAAAGTTGTCGATAAGTGTTTGGGTTCGTGAATTTGTTTGGGTTATGGATGAAGAACATTTTAGGTGATTTACTTTTGTTTGATTTGATTTATCTTTTTTTTAATTAAAAGTGTTCTAATGTAAAAAAAGGTTCAGATTTGATTTAGTTTTATTATTTGATAGGTTTGGATTTCCATTCTAAATGGATAATTTGAACGTATTCAAATTTGAAGCAAACCAAATGTCAATGTTTCTATGTATAACACAGAAAAAGGTAAATTGGATCAAATAGAGGTCTATGTGTATATGTATAAATATTTATGTGCATATATATGTATATATGTTATATAAAATTTAAACCTTGTTCTTAATTCATTACCTGAATTGTTCTAACAAACCTAGGATGCAAGTTTTGATAATTATGTTGTTAGTTTTTCGGTTACTGCTATCATTAATTATGTCGTTATGCCATGTATTTAGCGGTTTGATGTGAGAATTAACTTGTATGCCTTTAATGTAGACCAAATTGATAATTTACACTATTAAAATGTTTCTTCGTTCAAACAGAAATTAGCGTTTATCATACGTATTAAATACTATGTTTATATAGCGTAATCAATGTAATTCGATGTAATAAATACGTTAGAATAAAGTTAGAAATTTGAAATGTCCCCATATAAATCGTTGTTCGTGTGTGCATATAAAATGGCTTATATATATATAAAATAATGACACACAAACATAAGTTTAGTCGTCATTTGTGGTAGAAGTCTGCCCTGAACAAACCGGCAAATCCAGCAACCACAAGTGGGTTCGGCTAATGTGAGAGGTCTGGTTATAGATCTAGGGTTTAGCTCGTTGATCGGTTTTACAAATGAGGACGAACGAATATCGAGCGAAATAGAAATAGGGTTTAGTCGCGGTATTAGGAAGAACATATTGGGGTGCCCTTAGCACCACACTACATTTAAGAACGTTGATGTACTAGAATGGGGTCTTAAGTGACTAGGGTCCGCCTTAGGGTCATAAGAGATCATGAGAATGCACGCTCTATAGATATGTTGGAAAGGGCTTTAAGTGACCGAGAATGTCCACCTCATTTGGTCTTTACCCTAAATGCATCAATATAGGTCCTAAGAGATTGATTCGAATATCCACCTCATTGATTAAAATATTCCTTTGCGTGTGTGTGCGCTTATGTGTTTCGTAGACATACCTTGACATATATACTAGCAAATAATGTTTTCAGTCACACATGACTTTATCTTATGACCCCTCTCCTTAACATATCCAACAGGTTAATAAGTGGGGCAGAGACACGATGGATGATACTTTGGAGATGGATCCTAACGATGGAGGATCCATAGTTATTAAGCATTATGGCAATATTTTTTTGGGATATTTAATGCTGATGTACCTATTATTGCATGAGACTCGTTGCAATTAATATTTATGATGATTTTAAACTAAAGGTACATCTATTTTAAGTTATTATATTTTTATTCCTTCCGTTGTGTGAGATTCTGATTTCGTTATTGCATGCTCTATTATATCAGTTATACCATTTCCTTATAGGAACCGACGATCCATTTAGAGTGACTCTGTGTTTCGATTTTCCTTTTTGGATCGAAATCTAGGCCCATTCCTGGAGGGTTGTTACGTTTCTCTTCATATCATCTTCTAGATTGAGATCGGTAAAGATTCACTTACAAGTATTGAGCCAATCTTAGACCTTTATCGCCTACTGTAATCCCAGAAAAGGTTTTCCTCCTAAGTTGGCAAAGTCTTTATTCAGCTTAGCGAGATCAGCTCCATGCGCCAGCGGTCGAGCACTGTTCCCAACAGTAGCATTAGAAGCAGCTACTTGAGCATCATGTAGAATATTTCTTGTGAATATATTGAACATGGCTTGCAAGTCGGTATTAGCAGTTCACGAACAATTTCCTTCCTCAACCTCCGGATTCTGATTCCCTGCAGCACTTCTCAGCTGGCGACTCATCCTTTAAATTGGAATAAGATGATTAGCCTTCTTCCAAGAAATCATACCTAACTAGGCTTGTGCAGTGCGACTTATACTAAACTATATATAAATATTATAATATAGTTATGAAAACCAAAATATTTTCAAAAGTACGCTTTAATATATGTGTGTGTGTGTGTGTATGCGAACAATAGCTTGTATGCATCAAAATCCAATCTGTATCAGCTTCGTGTACCTATAGTCTTATGCAGTTAAATCCCCGCTAAAGCCCGCAATATCCCCGCTATAGTCCGTTGCGCTCTTCAACCACTATGCTATTTCAATAGCGTGGATGAATTGTAAATACACTTTTAGCCCTGCTATTTTCCGCTGCATCCGCTAAATCAAAGGCTTTTTAACCTCCGCTTTAGCAGTACTAATATTTAGAGCTTGATTTGACTAGTTCACTTTTTTAAAAATTCAGTAAATTTAGCAAAAATGTCTAAATTTATGGTATAAGTGCTAATATATTGTAACAATCAATTACATTCATCAAATTTAGCATGCAAAAGTATGATATTCCTTGATTTTGTTATATAAAATCAATTAATATTAGTTTCTTGTACACATGTAATATGATAAAGACGATAAATTAATTTTTAAATATTTGGTTTTACATCTAATGAACCTTTTTGAAACTCCTCTATATCCCCGCTTTATCCCTGCTACACCATTTTGCACCTCCGCTGTTATTTAAGTGCTAAGTGTTTAAATGCAACTGTCTCAATTTACATATTAGCTTCTCATACAAACAGAATAAGTGTAAATTCATTCTTTTATAAGATAACAAGACGTTTAGTTAGTAGAAACATCTCCAATCATAGAACTACTAAATATACAAAGAATAACACCCCAAATCTCTAATTATCAAAATCTAAACTATAATTAAGTAGCAAGTCAGCCATATAAAACTGCATTTTCGGGTCCGGAAATATTGAAATTTTGTAAAACATTTCAAACAAAAGTTGCAGCTTATGTTTTAAGATTTCCGGAATGGTAAAATCACCAAAGTCGGATTAACCATTCAAAAGTTAAGATCAAATGAATATAAATCAAATTTTAATTTATACTCGTGTCATTGCCAGATTTCAAAATTTAATTTTAAACAGATTTTAAACATAGCAAAATTAAAAAAATTCAAATATTTCCAAATAGATATTAACATGTTTCTTTTTTTAAATTGGTTAATATGCTAACACAGTTTTCAGAGTAGGACTCGAACTCCTGACCTCCTACCAGGCGGAAGCACATCTTTCCACTATGCCACACTATGTTGGCATTAAGCTGTACTATGTGTTTATACATATACATATATATATATATATATACATACATATATATATATATATAGTAGTTGTGACTGACTATGTGATCTCTGTGGTTTGTATATTATGCATTGTTCTATCCTGGAGGCATACATGTTATTGTTCTGTACCGATACTGTGTACGTATAGATGAGTTATGTTTCAAAAAAATTAATACATACCAGTGTTAGTCCAAGAAAATTTTCACATGTGTGCCCTTGCAGCCTCATTCTTCATACTATCGAATGACAATTGTATAAAGGTGAGATCTTGACAACACCCTCTCTTCTTGCTCTATTTCCCATTTTCGCTTGTTGGAAACCCACCTTACTCTTGGCTTAGGTATACTGAAATTTGTATAGATGTCAAAAAGTAAGTGACAACTATCATTCAACATTGTGAACTACAATGTCCGAAAGTGAAAATTTTGTTTCATAAATAACAAAAAATATGTCACGCCATATTGCACACTCTAGCTACCCTAGCGTTGTAGATTGAAAATTAAATCACAATATTAACATTCATGTTAATGTGTCGTTAGGGCTGACAGTTAAACCCGACTCTACCCGTCGAGTCTTAGGTTTGATCGGGAACAATCTAGTAAAATTAATTACTTAAAACCGAGGTCGATCGACGATGATATGGTTACTAGCCGGGTTTGGTTCACGTCTAACCCATCCTTGAGTAAAAAATGTCGGTAGTTGGGTTTACCTTCAGGTCTCCATATTATCCGACCGAGGTTTATCTTTGGGTCAAAATTTCTAAAATTGAAGACCATACCCAATCCGCTAGCCATCTGATGGTCCGCGGTTTGGGTTAGATAATTTCGTCGGTCTTCGAGGAAATTGCCAGACCTATGTGCCGTTAAAGTCACGCAAAAGTTAACTTCACATTAAATTAGGGCTGTCAACGGATACTTTCGGATACAGATAATGTCATATCTGTATCTGCATCCGAAACCATTTTCGGATATCGGATATCCGCATCCGCGGATACGGACAGATATCGGATAATTATCCGCTCTGCCAACGATAGATAAATCAATGAACATAAATGAATTTTGTTAGCTTAATATAATGTTTTTTCAACCCAATGATTATTAAAGTGCTAAAAATAAATAAATATGATTATAATATATATTTTTGAGCAATTAACATGCGTTTAATAGACTTTCATTTTTGCAAAGAATAAATTAAAATATTTAATTAATTTAAAATACATATAATTTAAGCTATAATCGTGAAAAAACGGATGGATAATTTTTGGATGCGGATATGCCTATATCTGTGTCAGCATCCATTTTCCCGAATATTGAATATTTATCCGCTTTTCAGATGCGGATGCAGGCGGATTTCGAATTTTTCGGATATGACAGCCTTTAATTAAAGTGTGTGGTTTGGACACGTTTAAGAACCCTAAACTGAGTTTATAGACCTCTGAATAATCCACCTGAATAACTCTTTTTGCCGCCCAAATGTCAGCCCCCATTTCCTTCGCGGCATCTAAAATTACCCGAAACCCTTCTACTTCCCGATTGTGCAAACAAAAATGGAGAACATGAAATATTGTAAAGAGTGTAGAGAGGGCGTCTTATCAAATTCTAAACTGTACAATGCTAGAATTAACAGACGAATTAGAAGTCATAATTCCTACGCTCAATCTAAGTCGGATAGATCGAACGGGGGGAGCGCAATTCGATGGAGTGAGCAAAAAATTAGGGCTGTAGCTGTGTTAGAAATAAGACGGGAATTAGAGAGAGATTTTTAGGAAGAGAAACAAGGCGCTTTGGGGAGTAGCTGCATGGGGAACGACGGGGACAGGATATTTTCCGACTGCAAATCAACCTAAATGCAAGTGGAAAGATCTGTTTAATGTATACAAGGTATGATTTATGAGTTCGTTTATCTTATTTGGGTTTTGTGGTGTTTACAGTCTAGCCCGATTTCCTTTTTTTTACCTCCTACGCAATCTGAAATGTAACTAGAACAAAACTTATAGACACAAGCTTTAAAATCAAATTTTACATATGCCGTTTGGTAACATTTCACTTACAAACCCGTAGAACTACGAGTAGTTTTGGGTTATAATTTTCAATTAGTTTTAATTGTGTAATTAAAAAGTAGAGTGTGTGGATATGCGAGTTGAATTTGTAATAATGACCGTTTTTCCAATGGCTTTCAAGTCAAAATCTTGAGTTCTCAAGCAGTTACAATTACTGCAGTAGGTTATAAGATGATTTTGTACCTATTAACCAGTGACCAAAGATACCAATGTCATTTTAGTACTGTTACCATATCCTGCATTGTGAAAAAGAACAACTTGATCTGTAGTTAATTAACTGTTTCTTCAAATAACAGAAAGAGGCTTTGATTTTGGAAGTAATCAATTATATATTTACTATTTATACTAATTAACTTTTTTTTTTTTTTTTTTTTTTTGGGTAAATAGCTACGTTCATTATATGACTTACTGCAATTTATCTAACAAAAGTAAGAACCATCACAAGTTTTCACTTTTCATAGTTTTCTCACTTCCTAGCAAGGCTAGCATGGTACATTTTTCTACAGGAAATTGAGACATCCGATCTCGAAATTTCATACTTCAATGACGTGTACTCAAATTTCAAAGAACAGGCATGTATAATGCAACGACTTCTTTTTGAATCCGAAACAAGTACTTCCACCTGGAAACAAAAGTGACCTTGTGGAAATATATTCTTTGATGAAGTTTTTGAGGAGTATGAAAAAATAATGTATAATCTTGCTAAGAACAAACAAAATTCGAAAATGAGCGGAAGCAGTCCCTGAAAATAATTGAAATGAAAAAAATGATGATGGAGAAAACATGGCTTAAAAGAGAGGGGAATATTAATCTATGGGAAGAGAGCAGTGCTTCGAAGAGGGATGCTCTTTTGTATACTTTTTACCGGTAAGCTCTTACATGACAACATATAACGGAGAGGTTCAAAACTTTATTGGTATGTTAATTCTTTTAATAAGTAGTTGATGTCTCTTCTGTTGCTTTGAAGAGGGGCAGACGAATTTTGAGTTTTTCTTTTAATTTCACAATTTAATTCCGCTTTCCTGTTGCTTTAATGAATGTTTTAGATTAGTTTGTGGATCTGATTTTGTTTTCTGCCTAGCACAGCAAGCTATTCTGACCTTTTTAATTGTGAATACCAAGACACAGGCTGTTCATTGTAAATTTTAGATAGTTTTTTATGAACACTTGCTAAAAAGTACGTGGATCACATTTATCACAACACAACCTTTACTTATATTGACGTTTCTTTGGCCGCTGTTTGTTTTGCAGCATGTTGCCTTGGTTTAGACCTGACAAACATGCCTGAAACATTTCCAATTTTATTACATTTTTTTCATTTGTTTTATTAAGCGGGAAATGCAAATTTATAATGAAGTAAACCGATCATGTTTTTTGCTAGAATTATTTTTAGATTAGACTTAACAAATGTACATGAAATATTCCCAGTTTTGTTATGTTAGTCCATTGTGATACTTTTAATTTGGTTATACTCATATGGAGAATTTTCTATGCCAGCTAATGTTATGTTATTTTTTCACACTTATCAGAACAGCCATTGCATAAAATATTAAAAGCTGTCTTCTAACTATTAGGATGCATAATCGTAACATTTACCATAAAATACTAACAAATAACAGTATCCCCTCCGTTATTTCTGTTTATGAGACTGCAATCTTGTTTGGGCATGTTCATGATTTCAAAGAATTGTAAGCTGCAAGAAAAGTTAGCTGATTTTTTTATGCTAAATTGATTTCATTTTTGCTTATCATTATGTGGTTGCTGATGTGCATGCAAAGTTGCTTCTAGCAGTTTACCTTTAGATAAAAGGAAAAATGCAGATGAAATAGAAAGCATCACCACTAATTAATATACCTATCGAACTTATTGTGGTGTCCTATTTGATTTTTATTAGCTTATATACAAGTTGACTGTTCTTTTTGCATAATCGATACATAAATGTAGTTTTTAATTCACATATGATTAACATTCTTTCATACATGACGATCATGATGCTTAACTACTATGGTGGGTCATATTTAATATTTTTATGATATTTGTTGTTTGTCAGGACTAGGAATAAATCAAATGATAAATGAGAGTATAAATATAATATTTTGGTGTGAGTCAAAAACCCTCTTCAAACGTAACTAAAAGTTAACATGTCATCAACCAATGAGTGACCTAGTGATAGAAAACGGCACTGCTTTAATACATTTTTTGTTGCTTGATGCACTTTTACAAAGTGCAACTATGGTTGTACCATCAGCTGCTCTACCGTTCAATAAATATGTCTTATCACATGTGCATGCATGATTTGTTTTTAAACGAACAAACCAATTCATGAAAAAAATTCTGGAATCATAGTCAGTTATCAGTAATGGTGTATATTTATAAATTATGCATAAAAGTTTTAAAAGTTAAAAATATGAGGGTGAGGGTTTATGGCTTACTCGGGATTGAGTGACCGGTGAGGTAAACTAGATCGTATTCATGGATTCTACTTAGGATAGGAAATACATTTACGGTGCAACTTCTATCGGCTTTATTGTATTCAGTTTATGTTGCCTACTTTAGTAGCCATTATTTAGTTTTGAGGTGTTTGTACCTCAAACTCTTGTTTTATTCGTTAAGCGGTATGACCACTATAAAGCTAACTTGTCGATGCAAAATACTTTATTTTGCTTGAATTTATTGTTTTTTTAATATTATGATTAACCATCATAAATAGTTACAATATGGGTTATTGTATTCATTAACAGCCAATAACAAATGCAAATGTGATTACAACTTAAGGTTATAGCATCGATAACCGTCATCATAAGGCTCTTATTTTTACATCTTGCTACCTTATTAAAAACTTAGACCCTTTGATTTGGTCCATGATAGATTGTATTAGTTATTATATATTTATGCAAACGACATCATCATAATTTAGAGTGCCGAGGTCAAGTAAAGCATAACTACAACAGAAATATGATGTCGACAATAAAGCTCACTACATTCAACTAATTATTAGGGTTGTCAACGGATGCTTTCGGATAAAGATAGTGTCATATTCGTATTCGAAATTATTTTCGTATATCAGATATCCGTATCTGTTTAATTAATTTTCGGATATCGGATATGTGTATCCGCTTAATTTTTGAATACAAACGGATATCGGATATTTATCCGCTTTGCCAGTAATTAATAAATTTAAGAGTATAAATATAAAAAAAATGGATCAACATGAAATAATTTTTATACTAATGTTTGTACAAAACTAGGAAATAAAGAAATGCGATGATGAAATATTGTTTTATACTAATATCCATAAGCATATCAAAAAATATTCCAAAATTAAACACTAAAACTACCATTATTCACTAAAAGTGGACAAAAATTTATATTATAGTAACATCCAACAGTTACAAAATAATTATAAACTTTATTATTCTATTTTGAGTTATATATATTACATCAATTAGTCGGACGGATATTTTTCGGATACGGATACCATTATAATCATATCCGTATTCCAAAAGCCTTTTGGATATCGGATATCCCGCTTTTCGGATAATGCCGGATAATGAATATTTTTCATATTTTCGGATATGGATTCAGACGGATATCGGATTTTTCAGGTATTCGTTGACAGTCCTTCTAATTATGACTAGATGCTACAAATATTATGTATTTCTTTTTAAAAAAATTGATCCCTTATCTCGATAAGGTAATCATTTATTTAAAAGTAGTATTTTTAATGAAATTCTAAATGTTACTAAATATAAAATAATTAGTTCAAATGCATACCACTCCGAAATGAAACTACAAACTTCATCAAACTAAAAAAATGTCAATTATAGTCTTTGTGATTTTTATTTTTTATTTTTATAAAGATAAACATGTACTTGTAAGTGATTGAAATCGATACAAAAATAACGAAGATTAAACTGACATTGAGCACCAGTGGTCTAGTGGTAGAATAGTACCCTGCCACGGTACAGACCCGGGTTCGATTCCCGGCTGGTGCACAGTTTTTGCACTGAGCTAGATGCCCCAAGTTCTAAATTTTTGTCAATTCACGCTATGTAAAACATAATCCTGCCTCCTGCCATGGTACACACCCGGGTTCGATTCCTGGCTGGTGCACAATTTTTGCATTCAGCTGGATGCCTCAACTTCTAAATTTTTGTTAATTCGCGTATTTAAAACATAATCGAGGTTTCCAGGCTTTTTTTTTTTTTTTTTTTTTTTTTTTTTGGGTCAATTAACAGAGAGCAACAGCGGTATATCTTAACCGTTTGATCTTCTGTTATTATTGTGGCTGTTGACTAGCTGACATCTAACATATCTCTGTCCAGAGTTATGTGTTATGCCGTTTATCTGTCACAGTAGTCACTTTATGTATGTAAGTGTATGCCTCGTTATATGTACGGCTCTTTAGAAGATTCATATTTCATGGTTAAAAGCACACTTGTTATTTAATCCGTTGGATATAAGTATTGAAAGTAGATTCAGTGATAGTACAAATGCTGAGGCAAAAAAGACTGTATTTTTAGAAAGTACTAGGAGCGACACTGGTGCTGGTGGTGCATGGAAGCTTATTGCGGGAACAGATGCCTAAGCTGGTGCACATGGGAGGCAATATATGGAATAGCTTGCTGTACATGAGCTGGATCACCTCAGCAGCAATCAAAACATGCAATTATGCTCGCTAAACAACTTGTAAAGGACACGACTATGTTCACGTTGCTGCACACGTACCGCAGTAGCCAACTGCTGCATGCTCATGACAATGTGATAGGCTATGAACGATATGGTAGTAATGAGAATGGCAATGTGATAGGCATGCATGAAAATCTGCAGATGGCTATCTCAAAAACCAGAGCTCGCCAGGCCCATATCTCCTATATTATTGAGAGGCAGCACCAAACAAATAAAAGGGAAATATTTTACAATGATTCATCCTCCCTACCATCAATTTTTCCATTAATATTCAAAGGTGCAGATGTAGTCATCCAGCTTGGTAGTCCCATCAAATTAGTCGATGGGTGGGGATCTGAAGTTATATAGGAAGCATTTACGATTATATAATTGAATGGGTGGGAGTCTTCTTCCCTCACCTTTACTCTCGTGCTTTGCTGACAAAGCTTAGCCAATTACTCTACATTATCTTTCAACCGTCGAATTTCATCTTCCTTTATATCTACCAAGGATGAGTTGCCTCTATAAAGTGAAGTGGCATCATCATTTAGGGCAGACTGAGCTTGTGTATTTTGTAGTAGCAGAATGATGTTGGCTGGTCTGGGTTTGATTTTGTGGATAATAAGGATTTTTCCTTCCATTCTGGCATTGGATATTAATCTGAGTAGCTGTTCCCGTTCCTGGGAACATGGTTTTCACTCGCCCATTGCTTAGTTAGTCACTATCCCCTTTCTAATTTGCTATTAAACAATGTGATAGGCTTCTAAACATGCATGTCTAGCCTTCTCGTGGTATCTTCAGCCTGCCTTGCAGTTTCATCTCCTTCAGTTCAAAATACAACAATTCATGGGGAAATCGTGCAATGCTCATCTGCTATTGAAGAACCTTAAATTTATCACAAGGGAAGAAATATAATAGCTGCGAGTTGCAGCTGATATAATTGTAATGGATATTGAGTGATGTCCGTGCATAAACATATGACATATGTTGCTAACCGAGCAACAAAGTGTTCCGATTTATATATTGATAAGTATATTTTATCCTTGAGTTTTGGATCTCTTTTATCCGCCTGCGATCCCGTGGAAGATGTTGAACAGCCACGATATTGCTATTCATCTCTCTCTTCTCCTTTGATGGCAAGTCGATCCAGTTTGAATTTATTGCTATTCATAAAATCAGTACGCTGCTTTAGATTCCAACCCTGGCACAATATTGCAATCACGCGAGATCATGTAGGGTTTGTAAATTTGAGATCTTTTCGTTCGAGGAAGAAGGTAAAGGAGCTGGTGAGAAACTTTTCAGTTAATTTGCAAAAGAGTGAGATGACTTCAAAGAATGCAAAGAAGGAAGTGAAGAAGGAGACTGGTCTTGGTTTGACATACAAGAAGGATGAGAATTTTGGTGAATGGTATTCAGAGGTTGTAGTCAATGGTGAAATGTTCGAGTATTATGACATCTCCGGCTGCTATATTCTTAGGCCATGGACAATGTCAATTTGGGAACCATGCAAGTGTTTTTTGATGCTGAGATAAAGAAGTTGAAGGTGAAAAATTGTTTCTTCCCTCTATTTGTTACTGAAACTGTTCTGCAAAAAGAGAAGAATCATATTGAGGGTTTTGCTCCAGAGGTTGCATGGGTTACAAAATCAAGACAGGGTGAAATGGAAATTCCGATTGCAATTCGTCCCACGAGTGAGACAGTTATGTATCCATATTTTTCAAAGTGGATAAGGGGACACAGGGAGTTAACGCTAAAGCTTAACCAATGGTGCAATGTTGTAAGATGGGAATTCAGCAATCCTACTCCTTTCATAAGGAGCCGGGAATTTCTTTGGTAAGGACACAAGGCTTTCGCCACTAAAGAAGAAGCTGATAAAGAGGTTCTTAATATACTGGAGCTACACCGGAGGTTATATGAAGAATATTTTGCCATCCCAGTTGTGAAGGGGAAGAAAAGTGAACTAGAAAAATTTGCTGGTGGGCTTTACACAAGTGTTGAGGCATTTATACCAAACAGGGGCCGTGGAATACAAGGTGCTACCTCACATTGTCTTAGTCAAAATTTTGCAAAGATGTTTCGTTCATACTAATTTCGAGAACGAGAAGGGTGAAAAAACTATGGTGTGGCAGAACTCCTGGGCGTATAGTATCCGGACTATCGGACTGATGGTGATGGTCCATGGAGACAACAAAGGCTTGGTGCTACCTCCAAAGGTAGAGTACAAGTGATCGTAATCCTTGTACCATATAAAGATGCCAATACACAAGCAATATTTAATGCTTGCAAATCAACAATCGCAACGTTAAGTAGTGCTGGTTTTAGGGCTGAAGAATATTTAAGTGATAATTACTCCCCAGGCTGGAAATACTCTTAACTGGGAAATGAAAGGCGTTCCCTTGAGAATAGACGTTGGTCCAAAGGATTTAGCCAATAATCAGGTACGGGTTGTTCATCGTGATAATGGCAATAAGCAGGATATACCTGTGGAAAACTTAACGGAGAAAGTAAAAGAAATTCTGACTGATATTCAACAAAGTCTGTTTAATGCAGCCAAAGAAAACAGGGATGCATGTGTAAAGATCATTAGTACCTGGGATGAATTTGTGACTGCACTCAATGATAAAAAAATAAAAAATAAAAAATAAATGATTTTGGCTCCTTGGTGCGATGAAGAGGAAGTGGAGAAGGATGTGAAGGCACAGACTAAAGGTGATCTTGGAGCAGCAAGACCTTATGCACTCCATTTGAGCAGCCCAGGCTCCCTGAAGGAACCAAGTGCTTCGCTTCTGGAAAGCCTGCAACGAAGTGGACTTACTGGGGTCGTAGCTATTGAGTGACATACCAACAACCATTAAAGTTGTTTTTCGTGGTTACCAACCATTTTGATTTTCAGTTGGTTGCTAATTATTTCATACTGGAGAGCTAGCTGAGATAGGCTTCTTATTTATATTAAACGACAATTCTTGAAAAATGATGTGCTTCAAAAAAAAAATATCACATCATATTCGAAGTTTTCTTCTGTTGAACGGTTCTGAATTTGTTTACTGAATGTTGAAGCTTGTCAACGTATGTGTAGAGCCAGGCTTAGTTGTATTATTTTCTGATGTCAATTTAATTCACGTTACATTCATGTATTGATGATAGGCACATTAATGAAATTAATTTGCTTACATTACATAATGGTTATTCCTTAAAAAAAATGTTGAACAACATGTAACTTTTAAATGTTAGTTTTGGTTTGTTAGAGCATACCCAGCAGTTGCAAAGGGGAGAAGAAAGTGAAGAATCGCCGCTTTTTTTGTTTTCATCACGCTGCAGCAGTGCTAACTAAAGTGTAAGTAAGGACGGAAAGTGGGAGCTCTCGACACTTTCTTTGTTGAGTGGGGATCCCTAAACGGTAAACTGAAAACTGTTCAGGGATCCGCAGACAAAAAAAAGAAAGAGAAATCATCTCGCCGTTTAACGTTTTAGTTCTTTTTTTCTCAATCCCCACCCGTTGCTGATGGACGGATGTGAATTTCTCATGCGTTTTTCACTTGCTCCTTATATTCAAACCCACACGCTGCTGTAAGTGCTCTTAGACACTCATCTTACTTGGAGTGTTAATATCTCACCCCAAAATATGGATCAGTTAAGATGTTAGTTTGAGATTTCATTTGAAATTAAAATTTGATGTATTTATCAGTGGAAATTCTATTATCAACCGTTAAGACATCAGCTAATTACTTCTTAATTTGTCTAATAAGACGTTTATCCATTTTAGCACGTTATGAACATTAGTTCACTATATCTTGTGATGCCTCAGCTTATATGTTTGCTTGCAGTTCCTTCAATCGTGTTACGCTTGAGAAAAAATATATAGACAGTCCATTAATAGCTAGATGTGCTTTCTTCTACACAAGATGCAAGCGCAAACTTTTTTTTTTTTTTTTTTGAAAAATTTCCAGTTACCTTTGAATATCTTTGTTGTGCCATTACTTGATGATCTGGGACAGATAGCTTTATGCCTGTCCCTATTACTCTGATGGTTTAATATTACCCATGGTGATGTTCCTGGTGGGGGTGAACTATGTCATGTGCAGTAAAGATTAGAGATTATTAGGATTGTCCCATATGTTCTTTAAGAATAATTGATGGTTTGAAATTAATAATCGCACATCGTGGAATTGAAAGAATTATGTACAAATATGAGCTGATAGACACGTAACATCAGGGGTTCCTTTTGTTATTTTTGTTATATGAGAGTTGTGCGTCAGCTCATATGCATATAAGGAATGGAGGTTTTGTTTCGACTGTCGTTACATAACAGTGGTATCGGATGCGAAGGTTCAGACTAAACCATGCAGACATGACAATACTCTCAAAAGATAAAAATACTCGTAGGATGCGAGTCAAGGAGAGACTGTTAGAATTACCTTGTATGTTCTTAAGGAGGAATGATGGTTTGGAATTAATAGTTTCACATCATGGAATAAATTGAAGGAATTATGTATAAATATAAGCTGCTAGACACGTAACAACAAGGAATTCGTTTTGTTATATTGGAATTGTGTGTCGGCTCATGTACGTGGAAGGAAGAGTTAGTTTTGTTCTGACCTGAGATAACATTTTTTGTGAAATCTGAAACGACCGAAGATAAATTTTTTTGTGAAATTTGAAAAAACCTAGTAACCTACTACTGGAATAGTTACTTTGACAAGTTTTAAAATGGAAATTAGGATAGTGGATATACAAATATTTCACGTAAAACAACAAATTATAGTTTATTTCTATTTGAGTGACACTAAAAATTTGCAAATATTTGAAATGGTCAATGCCCAGAAGAAAAGTTCGTGGACCATGCAATATGCATGCTGAGGTGCGCGTTAGTCTGGACGGTACCGAACTTAGAAGACAAGGTAAGTGAATCTTGAAATAATGTAGTATGAATTTCATTCCTTATTTTAAAAATATAATTATGATGCACCATATAGCATTAGATTTTCTGCGTTTGACTAAGATAACCAAGTTTATAAACCTTTAAGTAAGTTTATTAAAATATGCCATAATGTGATGTACAAAATAAGATAAAACTTGCCAGTGTGTATCTTGTTCAATATGACAGCATGCACTAGTGTAGAACAGATAGTTATTCCTCCGTGTGATATATATCTTCTACCAATACAGAAACTTATGTAATCCATATAATTCTTTATTCGTCGTCACCGGAGAATGCTCACGGAACTTGCCCAAGCTGAAAAGGCAGTGCTGTCATTTAGTGTATTTAGGCATGTTTCATTTTAAAGCTGACAATGTATATCTATTGTATATGTCAAATCTACGTGTATCTAGACTTGCAACACACAAAACCATAAATAATAAGGGTGTGTTCTTTGCAAACGGAAGCGGAGATTTTGAACGGAGAATGTTAGCGGAGAATTGTAGTTAGCGGAGAATTGTAGTTAGCGGAGAATGTGTTATACGCGTTAAGCGGAGAATTTGAGCGGAGCATTTAAGCGGAGTATTTTATTTTTATTTTGTAATTTAATTATTAAATGATTAAAACTTAACAATATGATTAATGCAAAATAACACATTTAACCATACATAAAAGTTCAGTACATAATAATAACATGAAAACGTACAACAAACTACTAACTTCTGCGGAATCTTCCAAAATGATAAGTCATGTACCCCAACAATTGCAAATCAGACAAGGTCTCAACCACTTCCAAAATAGATATGTCGAGACGAAAAATCTCAATAATCTCCCATTGGCTGACATTAGTGATGGGCGAGAGAAGGGCATAGCATTTGTCCACTGCCGCGGCGAAACGCTCTGTCTGTACGAAGGCCGGTTCGGAAGGAGCGGGTTCGGGAGGAGCTGCCCTACTAGATGTAGCGCGCGTCGACTACCTCCGTGCAGACTGAACCGGCGGTGGACCATCTCAGGCGGCCTGTGGAGCAGGGGGATCTCATAACTGCAAGTTCTTGTGCCAATGCAGCCCCTAAAAAGCTGGTCCTGCCCACGAAACTTCAGACGTGGCTGTCTCCTAAACTTCTGGTACAAGCGTGCAGGCCCATGCCACCAGTCGTCTGATCCATCCAGACGGTCCTGCGAAGCATCCCAAAAACCGCCAGGAATTTGTAAAAGTGCATTCCATTGAGTCCAAACCCTCTTCAGATTATCCCATTTGTTTTTTATTTGTGTCTGCGTCAACTCGTCTTCAAACATCTCATTGAACTCAGCCTGCACCGCACTGAGGAATCTGTTGGTTCCTCGAAGATCAATATTGTTGAGGCAAATATCTATAAAAGCCTCAGTGCGGTTCACTGACCATAATGCATTTGGGGTATTGGAAGAGCCAGAAGCAGAAACAGATGAGTGTGTCATTTGACTGGAAAAAAGAAAAAATGGACATAAACAAAACGTAAACAAAAAATTAAAATAAAAATAAAGAACCTGAAGGAGCCAGAACCTAGGAGAAGAACGCAGAAGAAGAGAGAAGCAGCAGAAGTAGGGAAAGAAGGAAAGGGGGGGGGGGGATTTATAGCCAACGGCTCAAAATTGAGCCGTTGGCTCCAACGCCTCCGACGCGTCGGAGGCGTCCGGAGCCAACAGATCAATTTTGAGCCATTGGCTCAACGGTCCGTTTTGACCAAAAGAACACACCCTAAATTTGCTCAGACCGTTATCATTTATAGAGTGCGGTGCTAACAGCACCACGTACTGTGCTTCAGGCTACCATAGACCGTTGACCGAACAGTGTTTGAACAGCGATTGTACGACAACCGCAGCAAAGAAAAAAAAAACAAAAACACATTCGATGACGCGCTTCCCTTAGCAACGCACTTTATAGAAATATATTTCCAGCAATCTAATCAAAATCATTTGACAAGATAACATACTTCATATTAATTATATGCATCAACTAGGGAAAAAATGAAATGATTGAAGGTAAAATATGCGACTGAAGCCAATTAAACCATCGGAAAACACATTCCAGATTGTACGAGCTCATTTCTTGTCCTGGCTGTTATTTTCATCACTTCCCCTTCACGTGTGACGTATATTTTTTGAGCCATCTACGTGATCATAGTATTTTGGATGGAGTGGGACGCGTATGGCGGTTAAGCACATACGTATTTAGTTGACCTTGCTCTGATACCATGTTGGTATTTTATAGTTTAGAGAGCTATGTAGTTGTTCACAAAACCAATTGGTTGATGTGAACTATAGCCTCTTAGTATTTATCCAGAATCTTAGTTGATTATTTCCCGACGTGGGACTATGGGTTGTGTGAGCATATAGTGTCAAAAATTAAATGTGCAAAAAGCTAAAGCAAGCATGCAAGACGATATATAGTGTCAAAAAGAAATGCAGTAAATTATATAGATGAAATTTTGTCTGACAAACTTTTGCAAGTGTTGCAGGAAGTAAACATGGGTGGGGCGAGTAATGAACTAATTTTAATGTAAATGTTTACTAATCACTAATGAAATAAATTATTATAATAAATCTATCAATAAGATCACTCCCAGCAATGTGGGGATTATGCTGAAATGGGGAAGAATGGAAATTCTCGGGCTGCAGCAGTGTCGTGATGGATGTGGGGAGAGATTTGAAATGGGAACAATGCCATTTGCAATTGGTGAGTGGCGATACTAAATGGTTTTCTAAAAACCGTATAGTGCTTAATCATTGTTTTGAATGCCGTCTATTGTAAAAAATTGTTCGTGTTATATATATATATATATATATATATATTATAATTTTTAAACGGTTTTCTGAAAACCGTTTAAGGAATATTAAAAAATAAATAAAAAATTGCCCAGCGTCCCCCATCCACTACTGGAACGGTGGGGTGTTACCGCTTTAAAATTGTGTTTACCACTCGAATTCCCACTTCACTGCTGGGAATGATCTAAGGGAGACATCTAAAATGAGTTAACTTCCAGTTGTCTATCCATAAGCAACATCCCACTGTTTGGTTGCGAAAATGACAACAAATGATTATAAGATGCCAAAGTTAAAATAAGTTTTGTGAATCAATAAACCACATTCGAAATTGCTGTTATGATTAACTAGTGTTTCGAGAACATTCAAAGAGCACATAGTAATTGTGTCAAGAAATTTCATACAACTTAAGGGTTGAACAGTGTTTACATTATATGCTTCTAATATGTAATGAGAAAAACCTCACCTAACAATTGTTGCATGGGGGCAGGAACTCATGAAAGAAATTGAATTACTCAGACAAAAGGCTCATAGAGAAAAGACCGTAGTAGTTTATGGGCCTAATCTCATTAAGAAGAAGAAGAAACCCATTAAGACACTTGATTCAGTTATACCAGAGCAGTCTTTGAGACCAAGAAGAGTTTGTAATCAACAGAGCGTTATTGCATGTTACTATTTTTCTTTTCAAAAATGGCTTTATTCTTAGGTTTGTTATAACTGTTGGATTTTTAATGTTTATTATATTCCTATTTCCATTTCACAGAAAAAAATGAAAGAGTCTATAGTCTTGAATTTTAAGAATTGTTGACTCTCTGTTATAACACAAATAATTAAAGTCTCTTAGCAGCAAAATATATGTACGCTTTTCAATTGTTTCTTAGTTTGGTTTACCAGTAATGTTTAAACTATTGTTTGCATTGATTTAATTTCACTATGCCATAGATTGCATACGGCAACTCCGGAGAAGTGATGCAGGAAGTGCAAAATAATGTTGGTATAGGCCAAAAATGATCTCTGGCAACACTTTTTTGTGGTTGCCTTTTGCCGCGTTGTCATAGAGTCAAAGGCAACGACTTTGCTATCCTAACGTAACACCGCTACAGGTGTTGCTACAGGCACTAAATTTACATAAATGTGGGACCCACTAAATTCTGAATCCCGGGATCACGGAATCGTGTTGCGCCCCTAAATTCTGTAGCCGGGTTCACGGAATCCTGTTGCGGGGCCCACATTTATGTAAATTTATGGCAACATGATATCATAGCTACGCCAACATTTGACACTGCATACTGCAACATTATATCATAGCTATTGCATCATTATATAACATACTGCAATTACCATCACACACTGAAATTAATAAACAACTTTTCATTTCAAATTAATAACCAATAACACAAATACTAGTTAGTCAACTACAGAATAACAAAAAATAGCCAATAAATTCAGTTTTATAGAGTACTTACAAACACAACCGGTACTAAATTCATGTTTACATCAAACTAAAACAGTTTCAAATTAATAAAGCCCAAGCCTCCAGTGCATTCTATACCTCTCTACTACCTCCTTCACCTGCAAAATAAAGCAGTTTCAAAAGTCATGCATTTCAGCAAAAGCCTTTAGTAGAACTAATGCATTTCAGCACAACCAAAGTCATGCATGCCTCGGCTACAAACTGATGAAATGCCTTGTTTATATTGCAACACAAAATGGAAGACATGCACGCCTCAGTTGCATTTCAGCACAAACTATGGCCATAGTATAACTGACTTGCACTTCAGCACAAAGACATTTCAGCACAAACTATGGCCAGAGTTGCTTTTCAGCACAGAATTGCATTTCACAATCTATGGCTGAGTTGCAAATTGATGCAATGACTCAGCTTGTTCAAAGCGTTTACGATATCAAGGAATGCAACAGAATGCCTGAGGCACTAAAAATTTAGACTTGCCACGACTCGTTCAAGTACAAACTCAACCATTGCATCAATTACGAACTGACACGATCATTACTGATGGAAGAGAAAATAAAATTCTTCAAATTCTGTAGTTCATTACTGAAGCATCAGCCTTGTACATGGTCAGTTACATACCAGCATTGAACTACATAATTGTAAGAATTAGAATGATGCTTCAGCAAGCGGAAATTGTAAGAATTCTGAAGCATACTACCAGCCAACCATAAAAATAAGCAAATTTGGACAATTTGTGTGTCTGTATACGATCTCCGATTTGCACAATTTGTAAAGGCCTTGGACTAAAAAAACATGAAATTAAGAAGCCATGTTTTTCACTTTGCTAGGTGGAAGGCGGATTCGTCTTATTGAGGCATCATCTCTACACCAACGAACATCAAAATCTTGATTTCCCATTCCATAAGCATGCTGGATATCATTCAAATCTTCTTTTTCGAATTCTCTTTCGAGTTCACACCAATCTTTCGGCAATTTCTTGATAACATTGTGGCACATCTTATCAATTGGATCTGCTATATAAAATACCTATTTTACTTGTGAAGCCATAACATAAGTATCAGATTTTTGGTACAATCGATTAAAATTGACACGAGTTAGCCCATATAAATCTTTCTCTTCTTGGTACCAGCGACATTTAAATAAAACTGCACTAAATTCTCCCAAATAATCAAGTTCTAATATTTCTTCAATTGATCTATAGTAATTAACTTCACCAACCAATGGATTTTGATCTTTCGAACTTGCAAAGCTAGTAGTCAAGGCTGTCAAAAATACACCACTGTTTTTTGTTGTACATTTGGCATCTCTGAACCTTGTATAAAATCTGTATCCATTGATAACATATCTAGTAAACCGCTTAACTATTGGAAGAGGCCCCATTGCAAGCAGTTTTATTCTTTTGAAATGTCCTCCTTTTTCCCAATCTCTTCCTTTAACCACTTCCAAAATTCTTCACTGTGTTCTCTCTCTCTTTTATATTTTTTTGATGATGCATGACCATCAATTAAAGCTCGATGTTCCCTAGAATAAAGACCAGGTTAATAAAAGATAGAAACAAATTTGGCTGGATCTATTACTAAAGCTGAAACTGACCGTACCAAAAACAATTCTGTATGAATGAGAACATAGCTTAACTACAAATCATGTCTGAAATCCCTGAAAGTGCCGAAACTTGGAATTTACAACTAACACTACGTGAGGCTAGAATCAATAACATGTTTGTAGATTGTTTAAAATAACTGATTTTTCCAAAAGGATGACATCAAAAATAGTTTTTTTTTTAATAGTTGACATCATTTCACAAGCTACGCGAAGAATATTATTACTGATGTTAACCGAACTTGTCCACTTTTCTAATTAAATAAACCATTGTAAACTTTAATTGCATAAAATTCCATCTGTGGGTTCAAAAAGGAAAACATTATTTATTATGAAAAAAGGAACAAAATAACTAATAAAGTATTCATAAAGATAGGGGTAAAACTTCAATACTTACTAAAATAAAAATACTTACCCAAGTAAACACTCTATTTTCTTGTTACCACAATTGAATAGAATGTAACAGTGACATTCCTTCCATTGAGAATTTTTAAGATGAATAGTTGTAACACCCCACGCCCGCTACGGTCACTCACTAAGGGAATGCCATAGCATTGGTGGAGTATCTTAAGTGAATATAGAACAGAAAAGTTACAACAAGACAGATATAAGTAATACTTGAGAATTTAAAACATCATTTCATTGCAGCGGAAAGTAAAACATGTTTGGTTACATCACCAAACCATAAACAAGAGTCAAGTACATAATATCCATCTTGATAAAACAAAAGTACATAATCCCACTACATGAACTATTAGCCATAAAAGAAAAGATAAACTGGGCTTTACATCACGGTCCAAGCTCCAAAAGATAGATAAAGCAATCTGGTCAAAGCCCACTAGTGCTAGGCCCACTCTGATAACTTGAGGGTTGGGAAAAGATAAAAACAACGGGGTCAGACATAAGTCTGAGTGAGCCCTATAACTTTAACAATACAATCATTAAAGTAATTAGGGTATGATATAAACCTGGTACGGTACGACTGGGGATAAATGACTACACTAAGAAGCCAACTAGACTTAGGATGAACTAAGATAACGGTAAAGACGCGCCTATCCACCCAAGGATAAATACTACACTGCACCACCCCAGATCTACCCACCCAAGGGTAATTTCTAACTGCACCACACCAGTCATTCCTACTTAAAGGTTGATCCCTCCTAAGGACTTAGAAAAATTTACCCAGTAGTTTCGTGTACCCCTAGCTGACTACATAGGTGCCGTCTGCCCCTATCTCCACTAGGTGTACCATGTACTTAGTAATCTTAATAGTAGTCTCTTGTACCCCTAGCTGACTATATAGGTGCCGTCTGCCCCTATCTCCACTAGGTGTACCCACTACTCCCATTCGATCGGCTCCCTAACGTAGATACCCGTGCTGGCCCCACAGTGGGGTGTATCACTCCCCAAGGTGGCAACCCGATACAATCAATGGTGCACGGCTTATACCTACACGATGCAACAACGTCTTACCTACCAGCCCGGGTCCACACACGCATATGAAACCCGTTGGACTCGCGTTGCCACCGCTAACCCGTTTTGGCCTCTTATAGTCAAGCCCAGTACGCGTGTCCCGTCCTAGACATGGGTCGAGCCCAATAAGATACATATGGGTTACTGGTTGAAATGGCCCCCCACAAGCTACCCGCCTAAGCTTGTCATTTTATCTAGTGCATCCCACTTAACCCTTTTCAAATAATCATGTCCACTTGCATGTTTAAGGTTTGGTTAAGTCATCAAATCATATTTCAATTGCCCCTCAAGGCACCCACTAGATTTCCTCATGCAACCCAAGGCACTAACTTGATTTCCACATGCCACCCAAGGCACTTACTTAACCCTTTAATCATGTTTAATTACATGTTCCACTTTGGTTAAGTATTCTAATCTTATCTTCTATTGCCACCCAAGGCAACCATTAGATTTTCCCCATGCCATCCAAGGCACTTACTTAACCCTTTAATCATGTTTAATTACATGTTCCACTTTGGTTAAGTATTCTAATCGTATTTTCTATTGCCACCCAAGGCAACCACTAGATTTTTCCACATGCCACCCAAGGCACCCACTTAACCCTTTAATCATGTTTAATTACATGTTCCACTTTGGTTAAGTATTCTAATCGTATTCTCTATTGCCACCCAAAGCAATCACTAGATTTTTCCACATGCCACCCAAGGCACCCACTTAACCCTTCATGCCCCACTACATGCTTATCTGGCTAAGTGTTTCTTAATTGATTAAGAACGTAACCGGTGTAAAGACCTCTCACATTAGACTATCTTTTATGGCAGCTGGATTTGCCGGTTGGTTCCGGGCAGCCTTACGCCATAACCGAGTCTAACCTCGTGTCTTTACACTTGTCACGTATTTAGTTTGTGCCTAAGACCTCTCACATTGGGCCAATCATTTGTAACCGCTGGATTTGCCGATCGGTTCCGGACAGTCTTATGCTACAAAAGGGTCCAACCTCGTGTCTTAGTCGACTAATTACACCTAATTAATCACCCCCATAATTTGTATTAATTACCCCTAATTAATTACAAATTTAACGATGTGCATCATTGACTCAATTATGTCCATCCACATTATGGTATGCATAATCATACCAACTTCATTTCATTAACATGAATATTAACCCCATCGCTCCCCACGTAATTCGCTAACATGACATACTTAAAAAAGGGAAGATTCATCACACATACAATGAGTTCAACTTGCATAACATTAGCATCAACAAGGGTTTAAAAGGTGTCAACATGCATATAGCATCAAACCCAACTAGCATAAATAATCAACCCAAACTTGCATGAATCACATATGTCATAAAGAGGTTAACTTGCATAAGTTACTTATGTCATACAAAGGGGTAAACTTGCATATGTATGTATGACATACAAAGGGGTTAACTTGCATATGTATGCATATCATACAAAGGTGTAAACTTGCACATGTTACTTGCATATAATCAAACACCAAACTTGCATAACATGTCATATATGAACTTGCATATAATCATACACCAAACTTGCATAACATATCATATATGAACTTGCATATAATCATACACCAAACTTGCATAACATATCATATATGAACTTGCATATAATCATACACCAAACTTGCATAACATATCATATATGAACTTGCATATAATCAAACACCAAACTTGCATAACATGGTGTCATAATGGATCAATGTTTATCATAGCGATTTGCATAACTAACCTCATGAACACATAGCCTAAAACTTGCATAACTTGCATAACATCATGATCACATAGCACATGACTTGCATAACTTGCATAACATCATGATCACATAGCACATGACTTGCATAACTTGCATAACATCATGATCACATAGCATATGACTTGCATAACTTGCATAACATCATGATCACATAGCATATGACTTGCATAACTTGCATAACACATAGCATATAACTTGCATAACATGCATAACACATAGCATATAACTTGCATAACATGCATAACACATAGCATATAACTTGCATAACATGCATAACACATAGCATATGATAACATAACTTGCATTGATCCACATTCATAGCCATAACCTCATTATATCCTATCATAATCATTTCAACAATTGGTCATTAAGGCTATAGAAACTCACAACTTGTTGATTAGCACTCCTATGAAGAAGATTAAGTTGCTAGAGTTGATTAGAAGTTGATTTGAGAAGCTATCTTCCTCTTTAATTTGATGGAGGCTCCTTCAAGTTGCATTTTGACGGCATAACGACGTTGTATCTATTTTTAGTATGAATTAGGGTAGTCTTAGGGTGTATTTATAGAGTAGTTAGGTGTTTTAGGCCATTAGATTAACCCTAAATCAGATTATAGCCGTCAGATCTCGTCCTAGCCACCAAAACACAGCCCAAAAGCCAAACTGGTGCACCCAGGTCACCTGGGCTCGACCAGGGGGGTCGACCCCTAGGTCGACACTAGGGTCGACACCCTAGTCGACCTGGTGGGCAGGTCGACACCCATGTCGACCCCCAGGTCGACTCCCTGAGTCTGGCGGGAATTTTCCCACTACTTCTGAAATTTGAAATTTCTGAAAACTTCTTCGGGCCTTAACTGGGTCATACGGACTCCGATTTTCGAAAACTCGGACTCTATTTCGCGTATTTTTCAAAGACGAACGCAATGGCATAGCCCGTTTCCCCTGATTCAGATTTTAAAATCTAATTCTTCCCTGTTTTATATTATAGCAAGTTATTCAACATACGGGGTGTTACATTCTCCCCTACTTAAAGGATTTCGTCCCCGAAATCTCTAAGTCGAAAAGAACGTATCCTACCATCCAAACAACCATCTACTCAAACCATCAAACACTGGCATCCATTGTCCTTAGAGTTTCTAATGCTGTATGAACATATGCAAAGAGTGTGTGTGTATGTTCCCTGTCTAATGCAAAATTAGGCGGTCCACTTATTTAGTTGACCTCCTTAATGCAAACCATGATAGTGCCATGCATCCAATATGTATGCGAAAGATCCCTATCGACACATACTATTTCTACATGTGTGCACAACCATACACCAAAATGCATCATCCATATGATAACACAATCATTATACATCCATTAATATAGCTACCTACACACAATTATATGCAATATGCAATATGAAGTGACTGCGCCGATCTAGTGCCTAAAGTGTGTGTATATGCATCCACGAGCAACCACTAGCAACCACTTGCATCCACTCGCATCCGTCAATCATAACATGTCTCAAACACATGTTTCAACCATAGGTTTACCCTATCTAAAGGTCAAAGATACTAATGAGAGGACATACTAAAGATAAGATAAGTACTAGACAAACGATAAAGGAGAAGTTAAAAGACATACCCTCAAAAAGGAATGGGTACAATGAACGCATCTTCGCTTCTGTCTCCCAAGTAGCATTGCTCTCATCCTCTCCCCATTGCACTTTGACTAGTCGAACCTCTCTGTTTCTCAACTTCCTAATCTCTGACCCAAGGATGCGGGTAGGAGCTCGTCGAATAGTCGCATCACGCTCTACCTCCACCTCTCTAAGCAAGCTCGGCTCTACCACCTCTGCGGTCTCATGTAGGCACTTCCTCAAATGTGACACATGGAATACGTCATTTACCCCACTAAGTCTCTCGGGTAAATCCACTCTATATGCCATGGAGCAGTCCTCTTGCTCTTCACGGGCATGAAATGGGCGCTCTTAGTAAGTTTGTCTACCACAACCCAAATTCCCGTATTACCCTTCCTTGATCTCGGTAACCCATCAATAAAATCCATCGAAACGCTATCCCACTTCCATTGCGGAACTTCCAATGGGTGAAGCAACCCACCTGGTTTCTTTTGCTCCGCCTTCACTTGTTGGCACACCAAGCATCTAGCGACATACTCGGCCACATCTTTCTTCATATCGGCCCAAAAGAAAACTCGCTTCATGTCTTGGTACATCTTGTCCCCACCGGGATGAATGGTCATCCTAGAACGGTGTGCATCATCAAGAATAGCCTTCCTCAAACCCTCGTCTTGCGGTACACAAAGTCTACCGTCTCTACGCAAGCACCCCCTATCGTCTAGGGTGTACCTACTCAAATGGCTGGACGACTCCCCCCCCCCTTATGAGCCTCTCTACCAACTCAACCAACTGTGGGTCGTCCCGCTGTGCCTCGCTAATCCGCCCCCAAAAGAGTAGGTCTGACCTCCAAGGATGCTAGCAAACCGGGTACATAGTCAACGGAAGGTCTGAAATCAAACATCGAGATAAATTCTAAGCTTCGTCGTTCTACGAACAATGGACTCAAGGACAACCTTTTTCTGCTCAAGGCGTCCGCCACCACGTTACCCTTGCCAGGGGTATACGCTATCTCGAAATCATAGGATGCTAAGAACTCCATCCACCTTTGCTGTCTCAAGTTCAAATCCTTCTGAGAAAACAAGTACTTCAATGATTTGTGGTCCGTGAACAATTCGAACCTCTCTCCAAGAAGATAATGGCGCCAAATCTTAAGCGCAAAAACGATAGCGGCCAACTCTAAATCATGGGTAGGGTAATTTTTCTCATGCGCTCTCAACTGCCTTCCACCATAGGCTATTACCCTTCCCTCTTGCATTAAGACTGCGCCCAGTCCAGTCCCACAAGCATCGGTATAGACAACAAATGGCTTACTCCCATCTGGCAACACTAAGACTGGAGCTGTGGTTAAATCTCTCTTTAACCGTCGGAACGCATCATCACAATCTACGTCCCATGCGAAGACTAGATTCTTCTTCGTCAAGCGAGTTAATGGGGCTGATATCTTCGCGAAGTCCTTGATAAACTTCCTATAGTAGCCAGCCAACCCCAAGAAACTCCTCACCTCGGTAGCATTCTTTGGAACCTTCCAATCTTGGCTGGACACTACCTTCGCGGGATCCACAACTATCCCTTCCTTGGAGACCACGTGCCCCAAGAACCGCACTTCCTTCCTCCAGAAGTGACATTTAGAGAATTTAGCCTTAAGGCTATGCACTCGAAGAGTCTCCAACACTTCCCTAAGATGTAGAGCATGCTCTTCTTCACTCTTAGAAAAGACTAAGATGTCATCCACAAAGACCACCACGAACTTATTAAGGTACTCCCTGAACACCCTACTCACCAAATCAACAAAATATGCAGGGGCGTTTGTCAAACCAAATGGCATCACCAGCCACTCATAGAAACCATCCGGAGTCCTAAAGGCAGTCTTGTCTATGCTATCCTCAGCCACCCTCAACTGATGAAACCCTATGGCCAAGTCCAACTACGAAAACACTGAGGCGCCAACCAACTGATCAAAAAGATCATCAATCCTTGGCAATGGGTGTCCATTCTTCTTTGTGAGCTTGCTGAGTTCTCTATAGTCTACACAAAGTCTGAGGGACCCATCCGCCTTCGTAGCAAATACTACTGGAGCACCCCACTCCAATATACTTCGTCTTATGAACCCCTTCTCAAGCAACTCCCCTACTTGCTTATGGAGTTCCCTCCTCTAACACATCCGAATATTCCCGGACCACTCTAACAGATCGCAAACTCTCGACCGAAGCATCACGCGATTCAAGATAACTTAGCATAACAAAATCTATGGGATTATAAGACATCTCGAGAGTATTACCCAAGCGGGTCATGAGCCTAACAACTCTCCTTTCACAATCAAGAACGGCACCATTACTGGATAACCAGTCCATGCCCAAAATCAACCTATAGCCCGTGAAGCCCAAAACAAAGGCATCACACCCAAACTCAACGCTAAGTATGAAGATCCCCAAACATATCATGGACAAATAAGTGGAGCCCCCAACTGGGTTTGAAACAACCAAGGGATCATCTACTAAACTGGTGTCTAGGTGCAGTGACTCAACTAATGATGATGAGATAAACGAATGTGATGCGCCAGAGTCGAATAAAGTTCGAACAGGATGATCGAAAGAACCAAATTTCAACCTAGATGGTCCTACCCCCATCAGGTATACCATCCATTAGGGAATACATCTACCCTCCAAAAGATCCTGTACTTTGTCCTTACCTCTTTGGACAATCCTAATAAGGTGTCCTATTTCTCCAAAACAACTAGCCTTCTCCTTCACATTCTCCTTTCGTGACCTCCCACCACGATGAGGTTTCGTCCTTTATTTACCTAATAGCTAATTGAACCTTCCTCCTTTGTCCATCTTAAAGGTACCCATAAGCCCTCCACCTCCTTGGACTACCTTCTTAGCCCGACAAACTTCTTAGTCCCTTGAAGTGGTTCTTCCATCCTTTATACGGAAGTCCTTATTTATCTTAAGAAGACATCTATACGCGGAGGGGAAATTCAAAAAGAGAAAGAGGAAGAGATTCAAAACGGAGAATCCGAAGGATAAAGATATGGCTATTGGGGATTATGCTTTTCTTTCAAAAACTTTTCTCTTAAAAGACATGTTTTTGAAAATACTTCTTCCAAAAATGGTTTTAGAAAAATAATTTTCTAAAAAATTTATCTGTTCCGGTAACCTTAAGATCTGATACCACGTGTAACACCCCACGCCCGCTACGGTCACTCACTAAGGGAATGCCATAGCATTGGTGGAGTATCTTAAGTGAATATAGAACAGAAAAGTTACAACAAGACAGATATAAGTAATACTTGAGAATTTAAAACATCATTTCATTGCAGAGGAAAGTAAAACATGTTTGGTTACATCACTAAACCATAAACAAGAGTCAAGTACATAATATCCATCTTGATAAAACAAAAGTACATAATCCCACTACATGAACTATTAGCCATAAAAGAAAAGATAAATTGGGCTTTACATCACGGTCCAAGCTCCAAAAGATAGATAAAGCAATCTGATCAAAGCCCACTAGTGCTAGGCCCACTCTGATAACCTGAGGGTTAGGAAAAAGATAAAAACAACGGGGTCAGACATAAGTCTGAGTGAGCCCTATAACTTTAACAATACAATCATTAAAATAATTAGGGTATGATATAAACCTGGTACGGTACGATTGGGGATAAATGACCACACTAAGCAGCTAACTAGACTTAGGATGAACTAAGATAACAGTAAAGACACGCCTATCCACCCAAGGATAAATACTACACTGCACCACCCCAGATCTACCCACCCAAGGGTAATTTCTAACTGCACCACACCAGTCATTCCTACTTAAAGGTTGATCCCTCCCAAGGACTTAGAAAAATTTACCCAGTAGTTTCGTGTACCCCTAGCTGACTCCATAGGTGTCGTCTGCCCCTATCTCCACTAGGTGTACCCTGTACTTAGTAATCTTAATAGTAGTCTCTTGTACCCCTAGCTGACTACATAGGTGCCGTCTGCCCCTATCTCCACTAGGTGTACCCACTACTCCCATTCGATCGGCTCCCTAACGTAGATACCCGTGCTGGCCCCACAGTGGGGTGTATCACTTCCCAAAGTGGCAACCCGATACAATAAATGGTGCACGGCTTATACCTACACGATGCAACAACGTCTTACCTACCAGCCCGGGTCCACACACGCATATGAAACCCGTTGGACTCGCGTTGCCACCGCTAACCCGTTTTGGCCTCTTATAGTCAAGCCCAGTACGCGTGTCCCGTCCTCGACATGGGTCGAGCCCAATAAGATACATATGGGTTACTGGTTGAAATGGGCCCCCACAAGCTACCCGCCTAAGCTTGTCATTTTATCTAGTGCATCCCACTTAACCCTTTTCTAATAATCATGTCCACTTACATGTTTAAGGTTTGGTTAAGTCATCAAATCATATTTCAATTGCCCCTCAAGGCACCCACTAGATTTCCTCATGCCACCCAAGGCACTTATTTGATTTCCACATGCCACCCAAGGCACTTACTTAACCCTTTAATCATGTTTAATTACATGTTCCACTTTGGTTAAGTATTCTAATCTTATCTTCTATTGCCACCCAAGGCAACCATTAGATTTTCCCATGCCTCCCAAGGCACTTAATTAACCCTTTAATCATGTTTAATTACATGTTCCACTTTGGTTAAGTATTCTAATCGTATTTTCTATTGCCACCCAAGGCAACCACTAGATTTTTCCACATGCCACTCAAGGCACCCACTTAACCCTTTAATCATGTTTAATTACATGTTCCACTTTGGTTAAGTATTCTAATCGTATTCTCTATTGCCACCCAAGGCAACCACTAGATTTTTCCACATGCCACCCAAGGCACCCACTTAACCCTTCATGCCCCACTACATGCTTATCTGGTTAAGTGTTTCTTAATTGATTAAGAACGTAACCATTGTAAAGACCTCTCACATTAGACTATCTTTTATGGCAGCTGGATTTGCCGGTTGGTTCCGGGCAGCCTTACGCCATAACCGAGTCTAACCTCGTGTCTTTACACTTGTCATGTATTTAGTTTGTGCCTAAGACCTCTCACATTGGGCCAATCATTTGTAGCTGCTGGATTTGCCGGTCGGTTCCGGGCAGTCTTATGCTACAAAAGGGTCCAACCTCGTGTCTTAGTCGATTAATTACACCTAATTAATCACCCCCATAATTTGTATTAATTATCCCTAATTAATTACAAATTTAACGATGTACATAATTGACTCAATTATGTCCATCCATATTATGGTATGCATAATCATACCAACTTCATTTCATTAGCATGAATGTTAACCCCATCGCTCCCCACGTAATTCGCTAACATGATATACTTAAAAAAGGGAAGATTCATCACACATACAATGAGTTCAACTTGCATAACATTAGCATCAACATGGGTTTAAAAGATGTCAACATGCATATAGCATCAAACCCAACTAGCATAAATAATTAACCCAAACTTGCATGAATCACATATGTCATAAAAAGGTTAACTTGCATAAGGTACTTATGTCATACAAAGGGGTAAACTTGCATATGTATGTCATACATACAAAGGGGTTAACTTGCATATGTATGCATATCATACAAAGGTGTAAACTTGCACATGTTACTTGCATATAATCAAACACCAAACTTGCATAACATGTCATATATGAACTTGCATATAATCATAGACCAAACTTGCATAACATATCATATATGAACTTGCATATAATCATACACCAAACTTGCATAACATATCATATTTGAACTTGCATATAATCGTACACCAAACTTGCATAACATATCATATATAAACTTGCATATAATCAAACACCAAACTTGCATAACATGGTGTCATAATGGATCAATGTTTATCATAGCGATTTGCATAACTAACCTCATGAACACATAGCCTAAAACTTGCATAACTTGCATAACATCATGATCACCTAACATATGACTTGCATAACATCATGATCACATAGCATATGACTTGCATAACTTGCATAACATCATGATCACATAGCACATGACTTGCATAACTTGCATAACATCATGATCACATAGCATATGACTTGCATAACTTGCATAACATCATGATCACATAGCATATGACTTGCATAACTTGCATAACATCATGATCACATAGCATATGACTTGCATAACTTGCATAACACATAGCATATAACTTGCATAACATGCATAACACATAGCATATAATTTGCATAACATGCATAACACATAGCATATAACTTGCATAACATGCATAACACATAGCATATAACTTGCATAACATGCATAACACATAGCATATGATAACATAACTTGCATTGATCCACATTCATAGCCATAGCCTCATTATATCCTATCATAATCATTTCAACAATTGGTCATTAAGGCTATAGAAACTCACAACTTGTTGATTAGCACTCCTATGAAGAAGATTAAGTTGCTAGAGTTGATTAGAAGTTGATTTGAGAAGCTATCTTCCTCTTTAATTTGATGGAGGCTCCTTCAAGTTGCATTTTGACGGCATAACGACGTTGTATCTATTTTTAGTATGAATTAGGGTAGTCTTAGGGTGTATTTATAGAGTAGTTAGGTGTTTTAGGCCATTAGATTAACCCTAAATCAGATTATAGCCATCAGATCTCGTTCTAGCCACCAAAACACAGCCCAAAAGCCAAACTGGTGCACCCAGGTCACCTGGGCTCGACCAGGGGGGTCGACCCCCAGGTCGACACTAGGGTCGACACCCTAGTCGACCTGGTGGGCAGGTCGACACCCATGTCGACCCCCAGGTCGACTCCCTGAGTCTGGCGGGAATTTTCCCGCTACTTCTGAAATTTGAAATTTCTGAAAACTTCTTCGGGCCTTAACTGGGTCATACGGACTCCGATTTTCAAAAACTCGGACTCTATTTCGCGTATTTTTCCGAGACGAACGCAATGGCATAGCCCTTTTCCACTGATTCAGATTTTAAAATTTAATTCTGCCCTGTTTTATATTATAGCAAGTTATTCAACATACGGGGTGTTACAATAGTTTTTGCAACTTTGTTTCTTCTTGTGCCAATAGGATATTCTAGATTTCAAATTGCATTTTTCCTGCTCCATTGCCACCTAAGAACCTTGAACAGAATATCAAACATTCCTTTGCAAGATAACCTTCAGCAATGGATGTCTCGGGTTTACTTTTGTTGCGAACATATGATTTCAGTTTACAAAGATAACGCTCAATAGGAAACATACAACGAACATGTGCAGGTCCACCATATTCAAGTTCCTTGCATAAATGAACTAGCAAGTACACCATTGTATCGAAGAAAGCATTTGGGAATATCATCTCAAATTGACAAAGAATTTCCACAATTTCCTTTTGTAGCCTCTTAAGATCGGCCAAATCGATACTTTTACTCCAAACACTTCTTAGAAATGCACCTAATCTTATCATAGGTATTGCAACTTCAGGTTTTACAGATTTCTTCACGACAAACTGCAGCAAGTAGTGGAGAAGAAAATGAGCATCGTGGCTCTTATACCCTGCAATTTTCCTCTCTTTCTTATTTACATACCAGCTGATATTAGCTGCACAACCATAAGGCAGTTTAGCATTCTCTAACACCAAACAAAATAGTTCTTTCTCCTTGTTCTTCATTTCAAACATGGCAGCCCTCATCTCAAGGTAATTCCCATCGGTTGATAGAACCGGATGAAGGACCTCCCTGATGCCTATCTCTTGTAAATCATACCGAGCATTTAAATGGTCTTTCGACTTCCCATCAATATTTAGTAAAGTACCAATTATGTTATCACAAATGTTTTTCTCTATGTGCATAACATCAAGGTTATGTCAACATACATTTTGACTCCAATATGGTAAATTAAAAAATATTGACTTTTTTTTAAAAGGAGAATCATTTTTATGCTTCTTGATCACCTCGTTCTTCCCAAAATTATTTTCATAACCAGCCAACAATTCTTCGATGTCAGTCCCGGATAAAATACCGGGAGGTGTTCCCATTTCAATTTCACCATTGAACCTTTTCTTATCAAACCTCCACTTGTATCCCGGGTCTAAAAATTTCCTATAATTCATGTAGCACATTTTTCTACTATGTTTCAAGTAAGTTAAAGAAGTCTCGAAATGGCATATGGGACAAGCTAAATAACCCTTCGTGCTCCAGTTGGATAACATTGCATAGCCCGGAAAGTCACTGATCGTCTAAAACACGCTTGCATGTAATGTGAAATCATCACCAGTGAAGGCATCATAAGTTTGTACGCCAAGATCCCATAATTCTTTCATTTCTACGATAAGAGGCTGCATGTAGACATCAATGTAATTGTTAGGAGACTCTGGACAAGGGATAAGGGTTGAAAGTATCAAATTTTCTGTCTTCATGCATAACCAAGATGGAAGGTTATAAGTTACCAATACGATCGGCCATGTGCCGTGTTGTGTAGTCATTGTACGAAAAGGTCTGAATCCATCAGATGCTACTCCTAACCTGATATTTCTGTTATCTGATGAAAAATGAGGATAATTGGCATCCATAGTCTTCCATACCTCGCCATCAGCTGGATGTCGAAGTTTGCTATCATTTTTACGTCCCACTGCATGCCACAACTGCGTATTCCTTCGACATGAAAATCCTTTGCAACCTTGGTTTTAGTGGAAAATTACGCATCTCTTTTGCTGGTACTTTGTGAATCTGCTTCTCCGAATCTTTGTAAATACCCACTTTCTCTTCCGGTATAACCCACCTTGAAAAACCACAACTTTTGCAGCTATTTTCCTTTTCATTTTCTGCCTAATATAGCATGCAGTCATTTGGACATGCATGTATTCTTTGGTAATCGAGGCCTAAATCTTTAATGATATTTTTGGTAGCATTGAAAGATAAAGGGATGTGGGCTTCTGGAAAAGCTTCTTTCATCAACTCTAATAAATCGCTGAAAGCAGACTCAGTGATTTTATGTAGGCATTTTAAAGAATAAAACCTGACAATGAAACTTAATCGCAAAAATTTATTACATGCGGGATATAATGGTTGTTTTCCCTCTTCAACACGCTGATGAAATTTTCTAGCATCGACGTCTATTCCATTTGACCCATCAGAAGATCCATCTTCATTATTCGGCATATTTCCACAAGTACGTTGCAACATCTCATCGAGATTATCTCCAAAATTTATTCCTGCTTCACAATCCATATTATTATCGCTCCTTTCAGGATCTGAACAGGAAACTTCACAAATTCATTTCATGTACAATTCAGATGGACCATTCCAAATCATATGGTTGTAGACTACTTCTTGACAATGGCACTTGCGACTATGACACTTTTTGCAAGGGCATGTAATTTCATCACCTATCGCAAATCTAGAAAAAGTATTTCGAATAAAAAGTTTCACTCTGCTGATGTACCCTTCACTAAATTTAGGAAGTTCTGTCCATAGTTTTTCCTTGTCGTTCATTGAGTGATACCTTAAAGCATTAAATTAGGCACAAGTAAAGCAGTACATTACGCAACACAACAATCAAATCATGAAAAATTGAAATATTCATTGAGTGATACCTAAAGCAGCAAATTAAATCGAAATCCTAACTGAAATCTGAAACCGAAGATGAACCCCAATTGAAGACCTAATTGAACTTGAACTCGAACCTGCCCTACTCGAACCATAATTAAGCTTGTAAACTTAAACTTTTAGCCCTAATTGAACCTGAGAGTGAGTGTGTGAGAGGTTGAGCAGCGGAGTACTTTGGTAAAGTTCGATTGAAATTTCCAATATTTTTTTCGTTTTCCCACCTTTGTTTTTGCTTCCCGCCCTGGACATTATTTCACACGTGGATTGCTAATCTGGACTAAACATTTCTTCATGCGGATCGCTAACCTAGACCGTTGGATCGTGTTGACGCGGATTGATAATTTTATTCACGAGGCTACTGCAACACATGTTGATATATATGCTAACACATTTAAGTGTGCGTTGCAGTAGACAAAAAATAGCATAGCAATGGTGACATTGTAGCTAGCAACACCATGCATTTTCGTTGTGATAGGCCATCTATGGCGTAGTCTTTTGATCATTGCAGTTAGCCAATAGAGTCGTCAGTTGGAGATCGAGAGGTTGTTACATCTGAAGGAACTTGGGTGACGTAGAACAACTGCCATGCGTCGACTACACATTCTTGTTTGCCTTGTAGCTGCATCATATCATCGTTTTTATACTCAGGGAAATTTTGAGTTTCACACTGCTCACACGTTAGTATGTCATACTTATTCACACATCATTATTTTTCAGATTGCATCGAGTATGTACTAAAGTAACTAAACTATGTAGCAATGTTATATCATTGAACTTGTTTATATTTGATTCTCGATCCATGTAGTTTGTTTTGTTCGTTGTCCAAATAGATTTCTTTTAATCAATATGGTTGTAATTTTGTTTAGTTTTTTTTAATTTGCATTTTATTAGCAACTGACAAAAACAATTGTAGTTGATTTTAATACAACAGTTATAGAATACACTTGTAATAGGTCTTCAACAACTGTTGTCCCTCAATCGTTATATCCGTAGTTGTAATAAAGTCAATTTCTTTTACAACTGTCTCAAACAGTTGCAAATAAGTCTTCTACAGCTTTTGTGGTTGTTGTAAAATACATTTTTTACAACTGTTTCAGACAGTTGTAAAAGAAATCCGATTCTATTACGACTTCGGATATAAAGACTGGCAGGTAGAAATTGTAGTAGATCTATTACAATTGTTTCTAGCACTTGTGAAAGGGTAATTTTATTGTAGTGTTGATTTTGGAAAATTGTTGATTGTCATTACTACTGTTACTGATGTTCTTGCTGTAACGTTGAATTGTGGGGAATGATATGTGCAAAATGACAATTACGGGTATTTTATGTGGTGTTGACTAGCCTTTTGGTAAGGCCATTAAGATTCATTGACATCGTACACTTCAGCCAACGTGAGAAGAAGGATCGAATAACCCCGACTAAGGAACTAATCGACCGATGGATGGTTCGATCCAAGCCTGAGATTTAGGCCGAACGTAGGAACCCAATATGCAAGCCAACTAGAGCCCCTGATCTTCGGGCTGATCGAGTCATGCTCAGCTTGATTAGGTGCTAAGTATCTTCCTGAAGATTTGCTCCTACTCCTACTTGGCCGCTTCCAGCTGTCCATGAATACAGGATCAACTATCACTTGTCCATGAATACAGATTTTTCATCAAATTACAAAGTCTGATAAAAATGAGCTGGTTATTGAAAGCTTGCAAATTTAATTAAAGAAAAAACATATGTGATAAAACTGCAGGATCAGACTGGGAAGATTAAGCATGTTGATCATGTTGTGTAGTCCACGTACGTTGCTGTAAATTAGAGCAGTGATGAGCAAATGCTGATATTGAATGTACAAAATTTATATGTTTCAAAGCATGCATTGATGAGCATGAGCTTGATGATAAATGTTGATGTGTGCACGAATCATGTGCACAGTTTAAGTGTAACAAATACATGGCATGTGGGGAAAAGACGCAACATCATAGAGGTCAGTAATGGCGACAAAGATACATGGGCAAATAGGTATATACATGTGCAAGTTTAAGATCATCATTGTTATTATGGTAGCAATCGAGTCTACGGAGGTCCAGTTAGTCAACTCATCGATAAGTTGTAGACTATAGTTGACAAATATATCGCTACTTTCAGGGTATCCACCGACTTTCGATCAACTACATGGAAGGTCACAACAAGTTAGGTTCAGGAAGTAGAAATAGGCATATGGAGGGTCACAACACCAAACAAGCGACAACACAAAACAATTCCACAGACAACAAATACATGGTCAAATAGGTCAACATGATCAAATACATGTATAGCAGTTATACATGTATTTGATTATGTTGACCTATTTGACCATGTATTTGTTGTCTGTGGGATTGTTTTGAGTTGTCGCTTGTTTGGTGTTGTGCCCTTACATATGCTCAAAAAGGACAGTTTATTGTCGCTTGTTTGGTGTTGTAACAAATACATGGGCAAATAGTAAAGGGCAACATGATCAAGGCAAATAATACGAAACAATTCCTCATGAACCGTAGATGTACACATGAATTATCAGTGGAAATACATGCCCTCATGCACGATATGTCAGTTCGGTTAAGTTCAATTCGAACGAACCAAACCCTCATGTCGATCGCACACTAAATAAACACTAAAAATGGGAAGCAAATTTTGGAAAAAAATTGCATCTGGCATGATGTCAGTTCAGTTCAGGTCTTCCCCACAAACGCAGTACAAAACAAAGTCTGAAATTTTTAGGCAAACATTTCAAACATAAGCCAGGTAAGGTTAAACTCAGTATGCACAAATTTTCTTTGGCAAACCTAATCACATAAATTGATCATCCGTACTATAAAATTGCTATCTACACTTCATTAGCTAGGATGGACCAATTAAACACAGAGGATAGGATAATACAATGGAATAATTCAATTGATCCTTATTATAAACTTTGTGAATTGCACGGGGAGAACTGGGATCAGCTATTTTTTCAATGTTGCTATTCATCTCAAGTATGGAAATTTATCAAGGGACCAATCAATTTGTAGAATATTAACAAATAATATTTAGAGTATTTTCATAGTAACAAAAATGGAACACAAAGCCATGATATTCCGAGTGAACACTCCGATGTATTATTGCTTACGTCATGGCATTTAAGGTCAGGTCAGTTCACTATCGTGGCTTTGTGTTCGTGTGTGCATATCGTGTCTCATGTATGCATGTGAACACCACCAAAGAGAGTTCATGAAACTAGTGCAAGTAAAAACTTACGAAGTACCCAGACGTGGCATCTGATATGCTTCCATCTTTTTTCTTGTGTGTCTTCTCCCATACTTAACGATGGTTGATATTTGCAGATGGATTTGCAACGATCTGCAATATATTCCATTTCACGTATATTCTCTCCCTTAATTGTGATTTTTTAACTGCTATTGAAAGAAAATGATCAAATAATTTACCAATTCGTGTTCTACTCTAGCGTGACTTTTACGTCCTGCATGGTGGGCATAACTTAGGTTAGATCTTTTTTTTTTTGCCTGCCTCCCTTCTTCCGCTCGCTTCAGGCGTTGCTTTATTCTTTATGAACTCGTTTCAATCATCTTGAGCAATTGTAGATGGCCAAATTTTCAATCGTACTTCATCATTGTCGAAAGTGTCATAAAAAATTGCTCTTAAGTTTTTCTTGTGCCTCCTAAAAGCCTTGGCCACTCTTTTTGAAAACATTTCCTTTGAAAGCGGCTCAAGCGTATACATTTTCTGCAAAAAATAAGAGTCCGAGACTGTAAAAATAAACTATAACATTTAAATTCTATTTTCCACAAATTTACCACCAACGGGTTCCAAACATTGTCCTTATTTGTTTTGGGTACTTTATCGCAACCTGTGTATGAGATCGGCACATGAGATCGTACTAGTTTACCAAGTGTAATTGCGATTTTTGGAGCATTTTATGAGACTTGAATACTAAGTAGGTTTTGGTCAACTTTTTGCTCTTTCGAACATGATGCATGTGATGATGTGGGATCTTGTGTCGTATTAACCTGTGAAATAGAAGCAACATTAAGAATCAGGACAAACATCATGAATCAGAATATTATTCACATTCGTTTCTGATCGTGTTCTCTGTTACATTTTCACTCAACAATTCGTAAGTCTTACTCACTTTGAAATAGTTAAAAGATATATAAAAGCAGAATGGATTGCGATCAGAAAGTGTAAGTCAGGACATCCCAAATACATGTGATTCCCTCTTTAAAAAAAGCATTCAATAATTAATAGGTTAACACATGAGTTTGGTTAGATCTTCTAGTTTTTCATTGTCTTCAAAAGCTGATTGATAGACGGTAGAGACTCAATGTCATCCACATTTGTAGTCATCCGTTTTGGTATATGCAAAACCACAGACCAGCCGTCATTTTTTAAATTTTTTGAGTAGAACACTTGACTCACTTCTGATGCAAGAATAAATGGCTCATCATTCACATTGCCTTTGTTCTTTAATTTTCCTAAATTAACCATGATCAAGTTTGAAGAGGGATTTATTTTGCAACCATTGATCTTATCCTCGACTTTTACCCAATCACAATAAAAAACTGTTTGTTTGAAATCAATGTAATCCAACTCAAGTATCTGCTGAATGACTACGTAATACATTGTTTCTGCTTCATTATAATTTTTATTTTTACCACTCACTCTAAATTTTGTAACTGCTCTCATGCATACACTGCTATCATGTGTTACCATATGGTCTTCGTACATTTTCATGGAAAATAAAAACTCATTTACTTGGTACTTCATATAACTAAGCGCCATGAACTACAGCCTGTGTATTAGCCGCCAAAGAGTTTGTTCTATATCGCTGCAATTCAACAACTACATAAAACACAAGAAGAAAATCAAGCATGTTCACTAAGGTGTATTGCAAACTTATAAACACGTGAAATACTTTAGATGATGTAATACCTCATTACGTAACCATATAGTAAAAGGTTTAAAGACTTCGATAGTTATACCTCTGCATCGTGGTTGAAATTTAGTGCTTTTCATATAGAAGTTGTACCTTCTATACATAGATAACATATATTGAAATGAATATATAAATTGAATTAAAAATTGGAAATTCGAAACCTACTTCATGAACTTACTTCTTCCATGGATCCAATCCATCATACTTATTTAGGAGCCATCTATGCACTTGTTCGAATTGCACTTGGGTTAACATTATATCTTTACTATTATCCAAAGGTATCTCACCAGCAAACTCATCACCGTCGTCTAAAAATGCTTCGCGGGTATGTTTGTGGTTTCCATAACCTCCATTTGGGATATATTCCATGCAATAACGGCTAGCTTCTAGTATGACATATCCTTCTGCAATACACCCATCAATGTATCTTTTGTTGCGCACATACCTTTTATATGATTTCATCAACCTATGAATGTGATCAATTATATATTGCACACGATAGCCATTTATACCGAATAATAATTTACGTAACTGAAATTTGTTATTTACCGTTCAAAAGGATACATCCATCTATATCTGACAAGTCCATAAACCAATGCTTGATCGGCTAAATGAACCATAACATGGATATTGATATCAAAAAATGCAGGTGGAAAATGTTTTTCAAAAACACACATTGCTTCCACCAACATAGCCTTTGCTTTTATAAGGTGTTCCCTATTGATCACCTTTGAGCACAAAATGTCAAAGAATAGGCTAATACGATGAATAGCGTTTCATAGATCCTTATGTTGTGTATAAGTATGTTGAAGCAATACCGGAAGTAGATGTTGCATTATGACGTGGTAATCTTGTGTGTTCATATTTCTTAGTGCAGGAGGATTGATGCTCACGTTCTTGCGGAAGTTAGAGGAGAATTTGTTAGGTACTTTCAAATTTTTCAATACGGTGCAAAATCTTATCTTTTCTTCTTTGCTCAAGGTGAAAGTTGTTTTGGTATGATTATTTTTTTGTTTCGGGATCTACCATTACCCACAATTTTTGTTTTATAGCCATGGTTTTCATATCCTTGCGTGCATTGAGGCCATCTTTTGACTTCTCTTTATGGTCCATAATGGTGCTAATGAGATGCTCTATGACATTCTTTTCTGTATGCATAACATCAATGTTATGTCAAATAATATATTTGCTTTCCAATATGGTAAATCAAAAAAGATAGACCTCCTATACCAAGCAGAAACATTGTCACATTTTTCAACGGCCGACTTTTTCCTTTTTCGACCAATTTTTTTTTTGTGTTTATCGATTTTCATTTTGACATTTGCTACTCTCTTTTCAACTTCAAAACCATTCAATGGCCTTTTGGGACGACTAAGTTCTTGTTCATTGTTGAAATTTGTCTTGCCGTATTGAAACCTGTGTCCGTTATGAAGATACATTCAAAGTCCCATAAAACACATTTTCTTACTTTCAAGAAGATGATAAGAACAAGTGTTTTCCCCACAAACAAGACATGCAAAGTAACTGTGAGTTGTAAATCCCGATAAAGTCCCAAGAGCAGGGTGACGATGTATCGCCCACATCACCCTAGTTCTCATTGTAAACTCGGATTTATTTGATGAATCATATGTGACAACTCCTTCCTATAACTCCTTTAACTCGTCTGTCAACGGCTCTAAATAAACATTAATATCCTTCCCCCATTGTTTTGGCCCAGAAATCAACAATGTTAACATTGAAAACTCTCGTTTCATGCACATAAACAGAGGAAGATTAAACGATACTACAATTACCGGCCAACAACTGTAAGGGTTAGAAAGAGAAGCATTTGGACAGGAACCATCTGTTGCTATTCCAAGTGTGACATTTCGTGGCTTGACTACGAATGTTTTATCAAAAGAATCCACGGCTTTCCATTGAGAAGTGTCACATGGATAACGCATTACATTTGGATCAGACTTGGCACGACCATGCTAGGTCATTGCATCTGCTATCCATGGTACAATATATAATCTCTTCAATCTAGAAATTAATGGAAAATGTCTTAATGTCTTTCGAGGTACTTTGGTTCCTTTTCTCTCTTCATTAAAAGATGTCATATATCTTGATTCATTGCAATTTGTACAAGAAACTCTATTCTACATCTTTCCAGTACAACATGCAATCATTGATGCTTGCGTCATAAGTTTTGTAATTCATCCCAACTTGCTTAATGAACTTCTTCACGTCGTGATATTTTGTCGGCAGCGTGTTACATTGGGGGAGTAACTCCTTCATTAGTTCAAGTAGAGCAGTCACACTATTATCTGAGAAGCCGTATTGGGTCTTCAAGCTATTCAGTTTCACAATCGCATACAGCTTCGTTATCCCTTTTAGAAATGAAGGGTACAGTGGCTCTTTTGCGCTTTAATAAAGTGGTGTATGCTTCTTACTTTCATTGGCCTGCCAATTGCCATCATCTGTACACTTCTCTCCAACATTAGCATGATCAAAAAAAGGATTTTCAGGTTAAAAATCATGAAATCTATTTGCATCATTGACTACATCTTCCATCATAATATGTTCAGCCTCGTCGGTACTTGTGACATTGCTAATTGGTTGTTGTGTTTTCCCATCTCCACCCTTTTTCCTCATGAAAATACCACACGATATATGATTGGATAAAACCTTATCTAAGCAAATGAAAATGAATTTCATCTAATTTGAACGTCTTCATATTTTGGCACCAATTACAATGGCATAAATACACTCCTTTCTTACCACTTTTTGTCTATACTGAATGGCATGTTGCCTGCCTATAAATTCAAAAATTGTTACAACTAAAAACCACATTAAACTAATGGGACCATCCCCTTACACACATGCCCATATATTTCTTTAAACGTATGTTTTCATTGGCAAGTTGTTTTTTTTTTCATTTATCACTGGATCACAAATGGGCTCACCCCCCCCCCCCCCCCCCCCTTCACACATGCCCGTATCTCTCTCATTTAAAACATCTAAGCAATTTTCAGGCCTTAGCGATCCTAGTTTGTTTAGCTAGGTTCAGTACATTTTCAGATCTTAGCAAGTTAGTTTCAGTACATTTGTCTAAGTTCGGTGCATGAAAAGTAAATAAAACTAGCTAATTCTTGTGTATTGTTCAGCACATGAATTAACTAGTTAACCTAAAACTAGTTTTATTTACTGGAATGAGTATGGCAGTTTAACAAACAAAATTCAAGGTTCATATTCTATATATCTAGTATGACTAGCTAATACAAGGAAATAGGTCAAATAACATGTGCACTAACCATGGTGAAATATGACCAACTGCGAAAACCTAACTTTCTTCAATGTTCAACCTTGCTTTGTAACCGCCCTTAGGTAAAAACCAATAAATAGCTCTCCGGCCTACAACATGTTGAGCATGAATTGAAACAATAGCGCAAAAAGTATCGATTACTACAAACTGAATCAAATCAAAATTTTACTAGTAATAGAGACGTATGATTTGTAGACAATGACAAAGAAGCAGATTTGAGCAGACAACTATCGGGTTTCTATAATTTTTTGGGAGCAATTTTCAGAAATGGAAATAGCGCACGGGATACAATACTAGACAAGGGAAAAAAGGGGGGAGGGAGAGAGCCTGAAAGGATTAAAATTTTGGAGGGATGGATGTGCTTTTTCGACCGAAAGTTTTACACAAAAAAGGCACGATTTTGAAACGGCCAACACTCGAATCAAATTTAAATTAGGTTCAGAGCCTTATCTAACTATTTAGATATGGCTAATAACCGAGTCAACTTTGATACGGCTTTTACCTATATCAAAATTTATGGATAGGGGGGGTGTCAAAATTGTTGTTATGGTGTAGTGACCTCAATGTCCACTATACGCCTACAGCAGAGAAGCCACCCATCCCATGAAGACAAAACAAAAAGGAACTGCCTACAACACAAAAAGAAACTCATAAGCCAAAACCAGCTCGATCGAGTCACTAACGACATAGAGAAGGCCTCGTAATGACTCGAAAAGAAGACAAGCCCAAAAGCTTATGCAAAGAAAATGAAGCCCAACAAAAAAAAGCCCAATAAAACTAGTCAAAGATACAGAGCTTAGACAAGGTAAGAATTCCCCAAACAAAGCCACTAAAAAGCCTAAAGGAATCCCGACTTGCGACGAACAATTGGCCACTAGCCCATCCGATCACAAAAGCAGCATAGCCAAATGGAGAGGCACCATATAGAAACCGAAACTCGGCAAAAGACGTGAACACACCAGTAATAACAAACTGGTCGTCCACTATAAGAGGCAAAAACACTGGCAAAGAGATATCAAGACATGAAGAGGAAGAGCACAACCAAGGAAACCGTTCAACAACCACACTCACATTCGTGGCAACACACGCATGACCTGACACAGCCACATCCACTGAAGGAACAACCGTGCCAAGGAGCTCACATACACGTGTGACATGGCTCAGGGCATCACAAAACACACCATTTACCATCCAAGACTGTAAAACGCTATCAGAAGATAAAACAACAGAGCAACATAAAAAAGGGGAAGATCGAACCTGACAACAACTCTAGAGAAACCAACAGTCAAACATGGAAATGCTGCCAGTAACAATTCCAAACATGGCCTCTGAACAAAAAAAAAAAACACTTCTGCACCAAAAAAGCATTCGCAAAAAAAGCTAAAGGACTGCAAACTTTCTCGAATTCTACAAAGCGCTGCTACAGCTAACAGAAACTACAACTACACCATCCAAATAACCTGCATTGAGACCATGTTGTCGCGATAGCCCAGAAGGAATCACTGCAATCTCATTAGCCTGAGAACCACATAAAACAATAGCCACACGAGAACTCTCCAAAGCACCCGCAACATCACAAACCACAGTACCAGAGGTGGTGAAATCCTCTACTACATTACCCAAGACCACCTGAAGCTTAGCAGCATGGTTATCTAAAGATATATTGCACAGACTGTTTACCACTGTAGTGAGAAACGAAGCAATGAAAGTAGGTGGTGCCAAATGAGCCTTTCTTGAACGCTGATGACGATTATGATACATTCGATGCCGACGAGAGCCCGAGGCTATCCCAAATCTACCCATACTCATCTCTATGCTGCTTAGGTAGACATCCGGAGATGATGCAATGGCGGTGACAGACGATGAGGCGATCAAATCCCCATCACCCAACGACACTGCATCATACACCTCGCAGAAATCATAGCTGAAGATACTGCCACAATACAAAGAGCAAACAAGAAACCCAGGAACACACAACATCGGTGCAACCTTAGTACTCCTAAAAAGAAGACGAGGTGCAAAGGAGGTGATTAAATCCTCCTTGACTTGTCTGCGCTCAACAGGAAGCACAGTCGCCGATCTCTCTACTGTTAGCCCCTAATAGCCAAAGATGGTTGCGAAGCCAATGCTCCAGTTTACCATGGAACAAATCCCATAAACTTATCTTCCACAAGAATGTAACGATGCCTAGCAAATTTAGAAAAGGAAACCAGATCCCACACGTTGACCAACAGAGATGAGGTCACCATTAAAGCAACACAAAAAGAACCAATAGCCACCGCCTCCAACGAAGCATAAATGGCTTCAATCGAAGGACGTAGCTCAAAAAAGGTACCTTTTAATGCAAAATCGCCAACAAAATCAACCATAGCCGAAACCCTAGGAAATAGGGTAGACACAAGCTGACGTGGTAAGCCAAGAAATAGAAAAATCTAGAGAAACTATGGTCAAGAGGAACCAATGATCGAAGAGAGAAAGCAGAGAATTATGAAAGAAAAACTTAAGAGCGAGATGCCATTATTATGATTTATTATTACCGTCTGGAATAACAATTCCTTCAAGAGTAATCAATATCATCATTTATTATAATTTCATCGTTTTTCTCTACATCCTTTTGGTACGCTGCATCTTCTGGAATAACAATTCCTTCAAATGTAAAATTTGCATTTGTTTTAATTACAGGAGACCAATATGCTTTATCTTTTTACAGATGGATACAAAGCAAAATAAACTTGTAATGCTTGGTTGGCTAATACAAAAGGATCATACTTATAGTAATGTGATGTGTAATTTATATCTATAAGCTTATAATCTTTATGCACGTTGATTCCAATACTAGGAATATTGCTGAGCCAGTTGCACTTGAATAAAACAACTTTTTCAATAGGTTGTACATAATATGTCAACTCTAAAACCTATGTTAAGACACCATAAAAGTCTTTTATATCCTCTTCTGGATCATCACTACCTTTGACAAATGCACCACTGTTGTATGTTAATCTGTCCATGGTCTTTGGTGTTGAATTTAAATCCGTTGACAACGAATATTGGATAAGTCGTAACATTTCTTTTGGTACGAGCGCAAGATGTTGCAAATCCTCATCATTAAGCAGTCTATTGGATTGTAAACGTATTATGAAAACCATTTAGCAAAATCTTTACAGAGATATCCATATGGATTCTGTGATTCATAAATACTGCAAACATACATGATTATTAGCTAACACTTAATGTTGATAAAACTGAAGTAAAAATGAAACATATAATACCTAACAAATGTGTCGTGACATGGTGATCTCCATCGTCTAGCCATATTACAACATATTTTCCAGAAGATCGCCCATGTTGTCTAAAATAAGATAACATTATCAGACAAAAAAATTGTTCCAACGCTTCATCATTATTAGTACTACTTACAAATGATAAGTTCACATGATCACCGAAGTAATGAGAAGAAGGAATGAAGCTTATTTTTCAAGATAATATTTGCAAGTTGAAAATTCAACTCATACTTTTTGTCGTACTATTTTCTTTAGATGGTTCAAATACCTATTATAAAATCAATTCAATTTATATGTACTTACGTAAATCTGAATCTTAAACTTACACAAATTTTGTTGATATTTTTTATTGCCTCTCAAAAGGATGCATCCATCTATATTGCATTGGACCTCGAAGAATAGATTTGGATGAAAGATGAATAGATTAATACTCTGTTACATTAAAGAACCTCGAAGGAAATATTTTCTCTAGTTGCAAAGCAATATTGGAATTTTTACACGTTTACGTAAACGACCAATTTTTAACGTTGTCGAACAAAGCTATAACACCCCACACTTTTGTAGGCAACAGTTCTTTGAGCACCACTTGAAATAAATATTTCATCTTGATATGACAATCATGACTTTTCATACCACTCAATTTATTATTTTTAAAGCCAACACCCTATAGAGATTAGAAGAAATCCCACCAGGGCATTTTAGCCCTTCAACCCATTTAATATGAGTTTTATTTGCTTGTTGTCTAGTTCATAGCATGTTTTGAGTTTTTTGTTGTCATTGAGCTTCATATGAAGTTCAGGATGTTTGTAGAAGTGATTTATGTCACGTCTTGAGTTTGCATTGTCATTTGTTTTTTCCTAAACACTTAAAACTGTATTAAACATGTTATCAAACACGTTTTTTCATTGTGCATCACATCGACATTATGTCGACGTAGAAGATCTTTCCAATAAGGTAACTCTCATAATATACTTTGCTTGCACCAATTAAGAATGCCAGTTTTATTGGGAATTTCATTCTGTACTCCAGTTTCATGTATCTTAGGATATTGCTTTACAATTTCGTATATTTCATCACTTGATCAAATTTTTTGTGCTTGCATATTCCCTTCTCTGTTAGCTTTGAAGTTTTTCTTATCTCTTCAAAATGTATGATTAGGATGCAGAAACAATGATGACAATCAAGAAATCTTCCTCCCATATCGTAAGGAAAAAGCTCGTGTTTTTTCATGGAATGAGGACAAGCTAAATGACCAACCGTACTCTAATCTGAAAGCATCTCATATGCAGAAAAATCGCTAGTAGTCCATAACAAAGAAGCGAACATATGAAAGTTGATTTTTTTTTTTTGAAATGTCATATGTTTCAACCCCTTCATACCACAGTGTTTTCAACTCTTCTATTAATGGTTGTAGATAAACATTGATGCCTTGTGTTGGATCATCGGAGCAAGTATTTACAATAGCGAGAAACATATATGGAGTTTTCATACACGTCCAAGGAGGTAAATTATAAAGAGTGATGATGATAGGCTAAAATGATTATTTACTACCAAACTGAGCGAATGGTGAAAACCTATTTGTACATAAAGCAAGTCTGACATTACGGCCCTCTGCGGCAAATGTAAGATATGTTCTATCAAAATGTTTCCATGCTTCTTCATCCGATGGATGTGTCAAAGTCCTTTCTTCTGGTGTTCTCACATTATGTCATCGCATATGGCATGTAGTGGCTAAGGATGCATATAACCTTTGTAGTCTAGGGGTGATGGGTAAATAATGCATTCTCTTGTATGACACTTCCTTTCCTTTTTATCTAGGTTTGTACCTTTCCTCACCACATATTTTGTAGTTTCTAAAATTAATATCATCTTTCCAATACAACATGCAACCTTTTGTACAAGTATCTATTTTCTGGTACGGCAGACCGAAAGCCAACAATAGTGTTTTCACTTTGTAATGATTATCGCACATCAGATAATCGGGCGACATATGTCTTTTTGCAGCTTGAGCTATCGTTGTAAATCCAGCTTCTTTAAGATTGAATTTTGATTTCATAGTGATGTATTCAGCAGTTACCGATAATTCAGTTCCACTTGTACAACAATTACACAATGGCCTCTTAGTTGAAGTCAATAAATTGTATTTTTTTGACATCCGCGTTCGGTTCTTCTTCAGTATCGATGCAATCATCGTCAACTTGGCTGGTAGAGAACATTGACCGTGCTGCATCTTCCATCATATTTTCTATTGGATTCGTCGTAACTACTTCTACCTATGACATTACAGGATTTACTATAGGTGCAACAAGTTTTCCATGATGATCCCATAAATAATAATTTGGCACAAAACCAGATTTAGACAAATGTACTTTAACGGTGTATGGTTTCCAAAACCTCATCAGTTTGCACTTACTACACGAACAATGAAAATTCTCGTAATTTCCATTATTATATATTGCAAATCCAATAAATTCGTTTAAACCATTGTAGAAATTTGTTTCCATCGAACCTTTCACATTCTAGTTCTAGCTTCATGCATCCAAATATGGTCAACATAATAATCGAACATTTTTTCTAATTCAAAAATATATGTTAGTCATTTCAATAACACATACATATGTTAGTGTAAAGCCTATTGGGACTAAAAGCTTCACACTCACCACACTGCTGTCAAATTTCGACAGCGCTTCGTTACACTTCTCATCTACGCATTAGTTGCATACAAAGGGTTCATATTCTAAAAATAAAGTAAAACCCTTTAGGAATAAAGGTTTTACACATCAGATTGTCATATCTCGACAGTACTTCATTTCACTTCTCTTTTACACACCACATTCTGTTTAATCAATACAGTATTTTATATTGTTAAAATATTTTATTTTTTTTTAAGAAAAACCAATTTAGTAGAATACAAACTCTGATTAAATTCATTTCCAACTAATAAAAATAATGGATTTTAATGTAGTATTTATCGTTGTTAAATTCATTCCTACTTTTTTTAAAAAGCTGATCTAAGCATGATATTTCTTAACTAATGTATAAAAAAACCAATTTAAAACATTTCTTGTTTCAATTTCTTAAAATCCTTTCATTTTATTAAATAAATCGCTATACTTCAAAAGCTTCCAGACCACATTTTTTTATAAATTTGATTTTGACATAATCCAAAATCTACTAGATGAAATCTTAATTTTTTCTTCCATTAGAAAACTATAATCCAATAGTTTCGGAAGATTCTTATTTCAAGGAATTTCGACTTATATTGTATTATATACACTCACTCAAAGTTCAAATCGTAATATAACAAACTGCCGTTGCGTGACGAGCTCGTTTTAATTATATTTAATTTATATGTTCAACCTCGTGTTGCCGGAGACTTTTCTGAAGTTTTCCCGCCCTTGCCTACATCTGTAATAACCCGCAAAATCTGGGCCAGTTTAAAATTTTTATTTTGGCCATTTTAGCGAATTTTGATTATTTAAAATGAATTATTTTAAATAATATCGACGAGAAATTTATTTTGAATTGAATTCGACGTATATAATTATATACGTCGTCGTTAGAATATAAATAATTATATATAATTATAAAAGGAATTGAAAATGGCGCGGTAGTTCGATAATTCGATTTCAAACTTCAATTGAATGTACCGGGTGCAAAACAATCCGGATTTTAGTGAAACCAAAAATAATGGGATCTAATTGATAATATCTTTCCAACGAATCCGAATGATCAAAATTTCATAGCGAGAATCAAAAGATATGTCCAGTTGAAAATTCTGAATAGTCGCTATGGAATTCAGGCCCTTAAAAATAGACATTTTGCAAATGACCTCGGATTTCGACGAAACCACTTTTGTTGGATCCGCAGTGTTAAATTATTGCTAGATTCCAAATTTCATAATTTTTCGAATCAATATGTGAGCGTGGCAAAGGAAAACGCGTTTGTCCAGTTTCAGTTGATTTTAATCGACTGGAAAATGGCCATTTTTCCAACGGTCTCAGAATTCGTCGAAATTAGTTTTGTTAGGACCGTATCGTCAATACGAAGCTAGAAAATATTTTTCGAGAATTTTTAGAGTTAGTATGTGGCCCCGGTAATTTGAAATGTACGTTTAAAATTCAATATAGCGATTTAAATGTAAATTCAACGGAAACTAATTCAAACGATCGAATCAACTTGTGATACATATCCCATTGTGTTCAGAATGGGGGTGAAAAGCTATGGACGACAGGCGGTAGGCCTCGTTTCGAGGTCGTATGTAAAAGTCAACATTTTTACAAAAATTAAATAATTAAAAGGAAAAAAAAATATTATTTTAATTCCCCCCCCCCTTTTCCTTCTTCATTGCCCCCCCCCCGATTGATAAATCAGAAAACGAAATAAAAAAAAAAAACCTAAACAAATCGAGCCGCCGCCCCCCTGACCTCGACGCCGACGAAGACCACCACCACGAAGCCGCCGCCCCCTCCGTCCAACCTCCTCCTCCTTCCAGCGCCTTCATCGCGACGCCCCCCCAGTCGAAGCAAATCGAAGCAAGCCCTCACCTCGAACCCTGCCGCCGACACCACCGAACACCACATCGTCGCCTCCTTCTTCTTCCCTCCCCTTCGCAGGCAACGGTAAGCAATTTAGGTTGTTTTATTTTTATTTTTATTTTTGTTTTGCAGAAAAAAAAACCGATTCCTTTTAAAATGATTTAAAAAGTAATTTTGGAATTTGTTAAAAATTTAAAAACTGATTTTTAAAGATGTATAAAACTGATTTTTTTAAAATTTAAAAACTGATTTTTTTTAGATTTAAAAACTGTTTCTTTTTATAATGATTTAAAACTGATTTTTAAGGTTTTAAAAACTGATTTTTTTTTTTTTAGATTTATAAACTGATTTTTTTAGGATTTTTAAACTTTTTTTTTAGGATTTTAAACTGAATTTTCTAAGAGGCTTAAAAACCGAATTTTTTGAAAAGCATTTAAAAACTGATTTTGAAAAGGTTTTAAAAACTGATTTTATTTTTAGACTTTAGAATAGAAAAAGATTTAAACTTTAAAAAGAGAAAGGTTTGAACTTTAAAATAGAAAAGATCAGATTTTTAAAATAGAAAAGACGGAATTTTTATTGAGTAAAAGAAGTAAAAATATGATTTTTATATTTTTAAAGTAATAAAAATATGACTTTTATATTTTTAAAGTATTAAAAATATAGTCTTTACTATATAGATGATATAAAAATATGATTTTTGGTTAGGTAGAGAATTAAAAATATAATTTTTACATGATAGGAATATTAAAAATATCATCTTTATATAGGTAGCAAAATGAAAAGGCGATATTTTTAGATATGAAAAGACGATATTTTGATATGAGTAGTGAAGTAAAAATATGATTTTTACTTCGAGGAAAATATAAACTTTATTTTTATAAAGGGAAATCTTTATTTTTATAAAGGCGAAATATATATTTTTGAAAATTCTATTTTTACAAATATGAAATAGCGATGAAAATTCTATTTTCACAATATGAAGTTAGCGATAAAAATATGATTTTTATATAATAGAGAATATAAAAAGGTGATTTTTATATATACAGTGTATACGGGCGACGAAGATGACGAAGATGCGATAGCGATGAAGATTTCTATCAATGAAGTGCCGTGGAGCTAGGATAGCTATCGGTGAGAATTTCTCACCTTTCAATTTCTTTTTCTAGTTATATATATATACTAGGATGCAGACGGTGCTTAGTAGCACCCGACACAATCGTCCACAGACCATGGACTTGTTTGTTTGGTTGCATAGATTAGTTATATGATGTGATTTGAATTTGGTTGTTTGGTGATTTGATTGATGTATGAATGGCGTGGGCCTTCACTAGACCGGGGATAAGGCTAGGCCTCGTCCCGTTTCTAGTATCGTTCCGTTATGCCGCCGAAATTTTCTAAAATAAGTTAGAAAAATAAAAATATCATTTTATTTAGAGAATGAACTGAATAGAAATTCATATGTTAGAATAAAATGTTTTATCGTTAAAAATATAATTTTTAACGTGAATGTGAATAAATAAATATTCATTTACAAACCAGACGGTTTGTTTATGTACACTTATTTGAATGACATTGATTGGGACGATAAATTTTACACATCGCCCAACTGCACAACTAAAATCTGTGTTTGATTGTTTGAAACCCCACACGGGTGTTGGGATGAAATATGAATTTCACTCATCCTGATTGATTAAATATGTCGATCGATTGATTGACAGGCTGTTATAAGCGTTGAATATCTAGATTTGATGCTTATACAGTGTAGAGCACTTTGGTTGATGGTTGATTATTTTTCAATGCTATTATATACATGTGTTGTATGGAAATCCATATAATTAATTTTATATGGTAATTGATTGGGCCTCATTTCAATTTGAAAAATAAAGAAAATTAGAAAAATAGAAATTTATGAAGCCGTGTTGATTAGATTGACGCCATTTTGACGTGAACGATATTTATATCGACTTTATTCATTTTAAAATGAATATTGAAAAGTGATTTCGAAATCGACGATTTCGAAATGAATTGAAAACGATTTCGAAATAAATTGAATTGAAAACGATTTCGAAATGAATTGAATTGAAAACGATTTCGAAATGAATTGAATTGAAAACGATTTCGAAATGAATTGAATTGAAAACGATTTCGAAATGAATTGAATTGAAAACGATTTCGAAATGAATTGAATTGAAAACGATTTCGAAATAAATTGAATTGAAAACGATTTCGAAATAAATTGAATTGAAAACGATTCATTGAAAACGATTTCGAAATGAATTGAATTGAAAACGATTTCGAAATAAATTGAATTGAAAACGATTTCGAAATGAATTGAATTGAAAACGACTTCGAAATGAATTGAATTGAAAACGACTTCGAAATGAATTGAATTGAAAACGACTTCGAAATGAATTGAATTGAAAACGACTTCGAAATGAATTGAATTGAAAACGACTTCGAAATGAATTGAATTGAAAACGATTTCGAAATAAATTGAATTGAAAACGACTTCGAAATGAATTGAATTGAAAACGATTTCGAAATGAATTGAATTGAAAACGATTTCGAAATAAATTGAATTGAAAACGATTTCGAAATAAATTGAATTGAAAACGATTTCGAAATAGATTGAATTGAAAACGATTTCGAAATGAATTGAATTGAAAACGATTTCGAAATGAATTGAATTGAAAACGATTTCGAAATGAATTGAATTGAAAACGATTTCGAAATGAATTGAATTGAAAACGATTTCGAAATGAATTGAATTGAAAACGACTTCGAAATGAATTGAATTGAAAACGACTTCGAAATGAATTGAATTGAAAAAGATTTCGAAATGAATTGAATTGAAAACGATTTCGAAATGAATTGAATTGAAAACGAGTTCGAAATGAATTGAATTGAAAACGATTTCGAAATGAATTGAATTGAAAACGATTTCAAAATGAATTGAATTGAAAACGATTTCGAAATGAATTGAATTGAAAACGATTTCGAAATGAATTGAATTGAAAACGAATTCAAATTGAATTCAAAGTGAATTGAAATGAATTCAAATTGAATTGAAATTTGAATTGAATAGAAATGAACTTTGAAACGAATTTATAAAGAAGAATTCAATTTTGCTTTGAATTGAAATGGAAGTTGAAATTGCTTTTGAAACGAATTTAAAACTATTTATATAATTCGTTTTAAACAGAAATCGACGAAGTATATATTATATATATTATATATATAATATAATGGCCTGAATAGAACGCGCCGCGCCGCGGCAGTTCGTGAATTTCGACCATTTATTTCAAACGGACATTACGGGAGATCCGACCGTCGGATTCTCCTAAAACCAGAATCGTTGGGTTCGTATCGAAAAGAGCTTTCTAATGAATATTAGAAATTTGAAATCTAACGGTTGGATTTGGAGATACGTCCAAATCAAATTCGAAAAAGGTCGCTGTATGTGCAGTTCGATGACCGTTGATGGAAATCGACTGTACAGGCCTTGATAAAATTATTAAAAATAGTAATAATTTGTGTAAAATCATAAGAAATGATTTGGGAAAAATTGGGATGAAAAACTCCATATTTGAAAAGATAAAAATAGATTTTTGTCGAAATGAACTAGAATTATAATTCTATTTATTTTTAAATAAATAAATTGAATTCGAAAAGGGTTTTAAAAATAACCAAAATTTCCAATGATTGCATTGGAGTGGATTTGAATCGAAATTGTCTTCGGAATATTTCGATGTTGGAATTCGTGATTATACAAATGTTGCTATGGAAATTTGAAAGATATATATTTATATCGTTATTTCCAATACGACATTTGTTAATCGTAAAATTTGATATTGAATATAAGCCGATATATTTTCTATTCAGAGCCTTATATTGAATATCAAATGTGATTTGGGTTTGTCGTGAATGGTGTCTTCACTAACACTGTTCTTGAGCCCAGTTGAGAAAAGATTAAATCTTTTTATTTAGATTTAATGAAGTGTACCAATTAAGTGATATTTAATGGGAATTGAATTGATATTGATTTTTGGGTTTATCGTGAACATTGTTTTAAATAACACTTGTTCTTTAACCCGATAATTAATGGAATGATTTTTGGGTTTATCGTGAACAGTGTTTTAAATAACACTTGTTCTTTAACCCGATAATTAATGGAATGTGATTTTGGGTTTATCGTGAACCATGTTTTAAATGACACTGATTCTTTAACCCAGTCGAAGATTAAAACTAAGTGGAGTTTTAATGAATCTTTAATTAGATTGAAATGATCGAAAATGGAGTATCACCAGTTTTGCTCCAGGCGATAGTTAAATCTTTAATTAGATTTGAACGTGAAATGGTAATTGAATTTACCGAAAGCACTGTGGTGTTAGATATGAAGTATTACCAGTTTTACTTCATGGGATGAATAGGTTGGGATTGGGAAATTAAAACAAATGATTACTTCGGTAAGGTTCGTTAATCCCGACTAGTTTGAATTGAGATTCAAAAATAGATTAAAGAATAAATTCAAGAAATTTATCTTGGATAAAATTAATGGGAACCTTTCCCTATGAATGTGAAATTTAGAAACTAACTGTCGGTTAGCTAAGCAGAAGGGTTTCCTGGATATTGATCTGATGTTGGTTTCGACCTTCGGGGTTAATATTTGGGGAATTATTCTCTTGATTAATTTACGGTTAGTGACTAATGAATTGGAATGAGGCGTATGTTGTGTTTGTGTAACACTTATTTAAAATATACGCGAGTTATTCGGAAAGACCGGGTTTATCCCATTCTGAATAACTGATACGACGATAAGTCGAAGATGAAGACGATGGTCGAAGACCGGAAGTCTTCACGTCGTTTGGGTGATTACTGATGATCTTGATTGGGCTGTACACCCAAGAAGATGGAAACAGTTGGTGATCGTCCAGACGTACTTGGAGATCGATGGATACGCGGGGTACTAGGTGCCTCCGGTTTCGTTCAGACCCAGGACGGACTTGTAAATGGACTGTGTGTCTGACATTGGATTTTAGTCCGTGTGATTGATCTCTATTAAATATATATCTGTTTGGCGGCGGAGAATTTATTCTCTTGCTTAACGCCCTTCTCTGAGACGTACGAGCTCAGGGGTTATACATTGATGGATATCAAACGCATGGAGTGAATTGCCTGTGTGGCATGCCTAAGTGGCAAATGATCAAGGCTTCTGTTGAAAAGCAAAGTCTTGTGGTTGATGATCGAAGCACGACCTTTGTGGCGTAGCTTTGTGTAACGTTTACTTCGCGAGTTTCACACCCGGTATGAACCAAAAACGGGAGACGGACCTCAGGGAGGGCATGCGTTTCTTTCTAGTTAGAAGTGGCGTCAGTGGTTTTACACGCCCTGACGAGTTTGACTTATGTGGTTGTTGCTGTTGCGAGGCGCCTCGGTTTGATCGGACGATCCGGGTCCGATGGAGTCATTCGTTGGCTCATTTACGCCCCATAGGGCGGGGGAACGCATGTTCAGGGTTTAAGTTTAATCCACATCGGTGGACCGGCCCTGTCGCTCCAAGGTCACTCGAGCTCTGACCTGAGACATGGGCTAGATTGTCTCGAATCGGTTGAGGACTATCTTTTGCCTCGGTTCATAGATGGAAATCCAATTTCCAAATACGACATTGCGGTTTTGATTGTAAACCTATATATGGCGACATGATATATGGTACCCATGCCGCCTATGATTGATACTTATGATTTGAAGTTGTTTTATACACTATGCACTTATAATAGTATCAAATGATTTGTTTTAAAACGTATCAAGCATTCTTTGGCTGTTATAAGGGAAAACCCTATCCCCCGGCTTGCGTTGCATTGTGTGATAGGACCTGGGTCTTATAACAGCTTCATTTTTCTTTATTTAGCATTGCGCTGTTGTTTTATGCACTGGTATTCTTGGGAGGAAACCCGTTCCGTGTTATACGGCGTGGTCCCTTGTTTTGCCTAACTTTAAAAATAAAGATTAATAACTGTTTTAGTTCTCACACCAGTCACATGACTGACCTGGAGTTTATTGTTTTAACCTAAACTCTGGGTGCCCCTATTTTGACACGGGCAGCTAGTAGTTTTGGTTTTGCAGATTTATATTCACAGGATCCTGGTTTACAGCTGGAACGATATCCGGAAAGCTTTGTATCCGTATATCTACTTCTAGTTGTGTATTGTATTATTTTCCGCTGCTATGTATTTAAATGTAATTTAAATCTCTGATATTTCTGTGTAATATTCATTTATACTCTGTATATTCTTGTAATCTGATGCATTGTTGTAATATACAATGAAATGTTCTTCTGTATGCGTTCTGTTGTGGTTTGTTCTCGAACTATCCGACGCTTTCCCTTACGGGGAAGTTGCGGGTTTTCACAGTTGGTATCAGAGCTTTGGTTTACAAAGCTAGAGAACAAGGCACATTAGAACCATACGAAAGAATTCATCAGATATTGGATTAGTAATATCCAATTAGAATGACTCGTTAGAGATGGGATCAGTAGTATCCTAGAACGAGTGTGAAGAGTATATTTTTAAAATGAAAACAATTTTTGTTTTGAAAATTTAAATCAATTATTCGTATTTGATTATTTATTTATATTGATTTGGACAATCCGATATATAAAGATTTTGCATATGCGTCTTGCAAACGTGTATTCGAAGTTTTAATATACTGGATAGTTATAGAATCGTAGTCTAGTTGCCCGGGGATAATTCTGGTGATGGGGCACTGTCGCCAGTATTTATTTTCGAGTGACGAAAGTGAGATTTCTATATGTTTCCTATTGACTGGTGTGAGAACCAAAATTAGATAGGGCCTATTGTTGTGATTTGGCATCAAAAATCTGATTTTTGACTATATATCAAAATTATGAATTTGAAATGATAATTCACTAATTGATTGATAGTTGTGTTGTTTGTTTATTTGGTCGATAATTTTTAACCATTTAGCCTAATTTGATCGGATAATGAATTGTATTGAAAATTGGTCGCATTTGCTTGCATATACATATACTTATATTGAACAGGTCATAGCAAGGAGGCTAGAGCAGAGAATAAAATTTGTTTGCCCGACAAATAGGTACATGTTTACTACATAATTTACTGTTTTGTTTGGGTGATGATGATTTTGTGAGCCTATTGGCTAGCCGCTTGGCTTTTTCTTTTTCTTTTTGAGATCTGAAGGACCGGGGAAGCTATTTGAAATTCCCCGATGCTCCCGGTGCAGGGGAGGTTATGGCGAAATTTTTCGAAAATTTAGGGTGTTAGCCAAATTTTTGAAAATTTGAAAATTCTCAGAAACTGAAAAGTTGGAGAATGGAAGCCAGATCGAACGTAGAGTTAATTAATCAAACCACTTTCGACTTTGTTCCTTTTCGAGGACGAAAAGTTTTAAGTGGGGGAGATTGTAATAACCCGCAAAATCTGGGCCAGTTTAAAATTTTTATTTTGGCCATTTTAGCGAATTTTGATTATTTAAAATGAATTATTTTAAATAATATCGACGAGAAATTTATTTTGAATTTAATTCGACGTATATAATTATATACGTCGTCGTTAGAATATAAATAATTATATATAATTATAAAAGGAATTGAAAATGGCGCGGTAGTTCGATAATTCGATTTCAAACTTCAATTGAATGTACCGGGTGCAAAACAATCCGGATTTTAGTGAAACCAAAAATAATGGGATCTAATTGATAATATCTTTCCAACGAATCCGAATGATCAAAATTTCATAGCGAGAATCAAAAGATATGTCCAGTTGAAAATTCTGAATAGTCGCTATGGAATTCAGGCCCTTAAAAATAGACATTTTGCAAACGACCTCGGATTTCGACGAAACCACTTTTGTTGGATCCGCAGTGTTAAATTATTGCTAGATTCCAAATTTCATAATTTTTCGAATCAATATGTGAGCATGGCAAAGGAAAACGCGTTTGTCCAGTTTCAGTTGATTTTAATCGACTGGAAAATGACCATTTTCCAACGGTCTCAGAATTCGTCGAAATTAGTTTTGTTAGGACCGTATCGTCAATACGAAGCTAGAAAATATTTTTCGAGAATTTTTAGAGTTAGTATGTGGCCCCGGTAATTTGAAATGTACGTTTAAAATTCAATATAGCGATTTAAATGTAAATTCAACGGAAACTAATTCAAACGATCGAATCAACTTGCGATACATATCCCATTGTGCTCAGAATGGGGGTGAAACGCTATGGACGACAGGCGGTAGGCCTCGTTTCGAGGTCGTATGTAAAAGTCAACCTTTTTACAAAAATTAAATAATTAAATAATAAAAAGGAAAAAAAATATATTATTTTAATTTCTCCCCCCCCCCCCTTTTCCTTCTTCATTGCCCCCCCCCCCCCCCCCGATTGATAAATCAGAAAACGAAAAAAAAAAAAAACCCTAAACAAATCGAGCCGCCGCCCCCCTGACCTCGACGCCGACGAAGACCGCCACCACGAAGCCGCCGCCCCCTCCGTCCAACCTCCTCCTCCTTCCAGCGCCTTCATCGCGACGCCCCCCCAGTCGAAGAAAATCGAAGCAAGCCCTCACCTCGAACCCTGCCGCCGACACCACCGAACACCACATCGACGCCTCCTTCTTCTTCCCTCCCCTTCGCAGGCAACGGTAAGCAATTTAGGTTGTTTTATTTTTATTTTTATTTTTATTTTTGTTTTGCAGAAAAAAAAACCGATTCCTTTTAAAATGATTTAAAAAGTAATTTCGGAATTTGTTAAAAATTTAAAAACTGATTTTTAAAGATGTATAAAACTGATTTTTTTAGAATTTAAAAACTGATTTTCTTTAGATTTAAAAACTGTTTTTTTTTATAATGATTTAAAACTGATTTTTAAGGTTTTAAAAACTGATTTTTTTTTTAGATTTATAAACTGATTTTTTTAGGATTTTTAAACTTTTTTTTAGGATTTTAAACTGAATTTTCTAAGAGGCTTAAAAACCGAATTTTTTGAAAAGCATTTAAAAACTGATTTTGAAAAGGTTTTAAAAACTGATTTTATTTTTAGACTTTAGAATAGAAAAAGATTTAAACTTTAAAAAGAGAAAGGTTTGAACTTTAAAATAGAAAAGATCAGATTTTTAAAATAGAAAAGACGGAATTTTTATTGAGTAAAAGAAGTAAAAATATGATTTTTATATTTTTAAAGTAATAAAAATATGACTTTTATATTTTTAAAGTATTAAAAATATAGTCTTTACTATATAGATGATATAAAAATATGATTTTTGGTTAGGTAGAGAATTAAAAATATAATTTTTACATGATAGGAATATTAAAAATATCATCTTTATATAGGTAGCAAAATGAAAAGGCGATATTTTTAGATATGAAAAGACGATATTTTGATATGAGTAGTGAAGTAAAAATATGATTTTTACTTCGAGGAAAATATAAACTTTATTTTTATAAAGGGAAATCTTTATTTTTATAAAGGCGAAATATATATTTTTGAAAATTCTATTTTTACAAATATGAAATAGCGATGAAAATTCTATTTTCACAATATGAAGTTAGCGATAAAAATATGATTTTTATATAATAGAGAATATAAAAAGGTGATTTTTATATATACAGTGTATACGGGCGACGAAGATGACGAAGATGCGATAGCGATGAAGATTTCTATCAATGAAGTGCCGTGGAGCTAGGATAGCTGTCGGTGAGAATTTCTCACCTTTCAATTTCTTTTTCTAGTTATATATATATACTAGGATGCAGACGGTGCTTAGTAGCACCCGACACAATCGTCCACAGACCATGGACTTGTTTGTTTGGTTGCATAGATTAGTTATATGATGTGATTTGAATTTGGTTGTTTGGTGATTTGATTGATGTGTGAATGGCGTGGGCCTTCACTAGACCGGGGATAAGGCTAGGCCTCGTCCCGTTTCTAGTATCGTGCCGTTATGCCGCCGAAATTTTCTAAAATAAGTTAGAAAAATAAAAATATCATTTTATTTAGAGAATGAACTGAATAGAAACTCATATGTTGGAATCAAATGTTTTATCGTTAAAAATATAATTTTTAACGTGAATGTGAATAAATAAATATTCATTTACAAACCAGACGGTTTGTTTATGTACACTTATTTGAATGACATTGATTGGGACGATAAATTTTACACATCGCCCAACTGCACAACTAAAATCTGTGTTTGATTGTTTGAAACCCCACACGGGTGTTGGGATGAAATATGAATTTCACTCATCCTGATTGATTAAATATGTCGATCGATTGATTGACATGCTGTTATAAGCGTTGAATATCTAGATTTGATGCTTATACAGTGTAGTGCACTTTGGTTGATGGTTGATTATTTTTCAATGCTATTATATACATGTGTTATATGGAAATCCATATAATTAATTTTATATGGTAATTGATTGGGCCTCATTCCAATTTGAAAAATAAAGAAAATTTGAAAATAGAAATTTATGAAGCCGTGTTGATTAGATTGACGTCATTTTGACGTGAACGATATTTATATCGACTTTATTCATTTTAAAATGAATATTGAAAAGTGATTTCGAAATCGACGATTTCGAAATGAATTGAAAACGATTTCGAAATAAATTGAATTGAAAACGATTTCGAAATAAATTGAATTGAAAACGATTTCGAAATGAATTGAATTGAAAACGATTTCGAAATGAATTGAATTGAAAACGATTTCGAAATGAATTGAATTGAAAACGATTTCGAAATGAATTGAATTGAAAACGATTTCGAAATGAATTGAATTGAAAACGATTTCGAAATAAATTGAATTGAAAACGATTTCGAAATAAATTGAATTGAAAACGATTTCGAAATGAATTGAATTGAAAACGATTTCGAAATAAATTGAATTGAAAACGACTTCGAAATGAATTGAATTGAAAACGACTTCGAAATGAATTGAATTGAAAACGACTTCGAAATGAATTGAATTGAAAACGACTTCGAAATGAATTGAATTGAAAACGACTTCGAAATGAATTGAATTGAAAACGACTTCGAAATGAATTGAATTGAAAACGATTTCGAAATGAATTGAATTGAAAACGATTTCGAAATAAATTGAATTGAAAACGATTTCGAAATGAATTGAATTGAAAACGATTTCGAAATAAATTGAATTGAAAACGATTTCGAAATAAATTGAATTGAAAACGATTTCGAAATGAATTGAATTGAAAACGACTTCGAAATGAATTGAATTGAAAACGACTTCGAAATGAATTGAATTGAAAACAAGTTCGAAATGAATTGAATTGAAAACGAGTTCGAAATTAATTGAATTGAAAACGAGTTCGAAATGAATTGAATTGAAAACGATTTCGAAATGAATTGAATTGAAAACGATTTCGAAATGAATTGAATTGAAAACGATTTCGAAATGAATTGAATTGAAAACGATTTCGAAATGAATTGAATTGAAAACGAATTCAAATTGAATTCAAAGTGAATTGAAATGAATTCAAATTGAATTGAAATTTGAATTGAATAGAAATGAACTTTGAAACGAATTTATAAAGAAGAATTCAATTTTGCTTTGAATTGAAATGGAAGTTGAAATTGCTTTTGAAACGAATTTAAAACTATTTATATAATTCGTTTTAAACAGAAATCGACGAAGTATATATTATATATATAATATAATGGCCTGAATAGAACGCGCCGCGCCGCGGCAGTTCGTGAATTTCGACCATTTATTTCAAACGGACATTACGGGAGATCCGACCGTCGGATTCTCCTAAAACCGGAACTGTTGGGTTCGTATCGAAAAGAGCTTTCTAATGAATATTAGAAATTTGAAATCTAACGGTTGGATTTGGAGATATGTCCAAATCAAATTCGAAAAAAGTCGCTGTAAGTGCAGTTCGATGACCGTTGATGGAAATCGACTGTACAGGCCTTGATAAAATTATTAAAAATAGTAATAATTTGTGTAAAATCATAAGAAATGATTTGGGAAAAATTGGGATGAAAAACTCCATATTTGAAAAGATAAAAATAGATTTTTGTCGAAATGAACTAGTTTTGAACTAGAATTATAATTCTATTTATTTTTAAATAAATAAATTGAATTCGAAAAGGGTTTTAAAAATAACCAAAATTTCCAATGATTGCATTGGAGTGGATTTGAATCGAAATTGTCTTCGGAATATTTCGATGTTGGAATTCGTGATTATACAGATGTTGCTATGGAAATTTGAAAGATATATATTTATATCGTTATTTCCAATACGACATTTGTTAATCGTAAAATTTGATATTGAATATAAGCCGATATATTTTCTATTCAGAGCCTTATATTGAATATCAAATGTGATTTGGGTTTGTCGTGAATGGTGTCTTCACTAACACTGTTCTTGAGCCCAGTTGAGAAAAGATTAAATCTTTTTATTTAGATTTAATGAAGTGTACCAATTAAGTGATATTTAATGGGAATTGAATTGATATTGATTTTTGGGTTTATCGTGAACAGTGTTTTAAATAACACTTGTTCTTTAACCCGATAATTAATGGAATGATTTTTTGGTTTATCGTGAACAGTGTTTTAAATAACACTTGTTCTTTAACCCGATAATTAATGGAATGTGATTTTGGGTTTATCGTGAACCATGTTTTAAATGACACTGATTCTTTAACCCAGTCGAAGATTAAAACTAAGTGGAGTTTTAATGAATCTTTAATTAGATTGAAATGATCGAAAATGGAGTATCACCAGTTTTGCTCCAGGCGATAGTTAAATCTTTAATTAGATTTGAACGTGAAATGGTAATTGAATTTACCGAAAGCACTGTGGTGTTAGATATGAAGTATTACCAGTTTTACTTCATGGGATGAATAGGTTGGGATTGGGAAATTAAAACAAATGATTACTTCGGTAAGGTTCGTTAATCCCGACTAGTTTGAATTGAGATTCAAAAATAGATTAAAGAATAAATTCAAGAAATTTATCTTGGATAAAATTAATGGGAACCTTTCCCTATGAATGTGAAATTTAGAAACTAACTGTCGGTTAGCTAAGCAGAAGGGTTTCCTGGATATTGATCTGATGTTGGTTTCGGCCTTCGGGGTTAATATTTAGGGAATTATTCTCTTGATTAATTTACGGTTAGTGACTAATGAATTGGAATAAGGCGTATGTTGTGTTTGTGTAACACTTATTTAAAATATACGCGAGTTATTCGGAAAGACCGGGTTTATCCCATTCTGAATAACTGATACGACGATAAGTCGAAGATGAAGACGATGGTCGAAGACCGGAAGTCTTCACGTCGTTTGGGTGATTACTGATGATCTTGATTGGGCTGTACACCCAAGAAGATGGAAACAGTTGGTGATCGTCCAGACGTACTTGGAGATCGATGGATACGCGGGGTACTAGGTGCCTCCGGTTTCGTTCAGACCCAGGACGGACTTGTAAATGGACTGTGTGTCTGACATTGGATTTTAGTCCGTGTGATTGATCTCTATTAAATATATATCTGTTTGGCGGCGGAGAATTTATTCTCTTGCTTAACGCCCTTCTCTGAGACGTACGAGCTCAGGGGTTATATATTGATGGATATCAAACGCATGGAGTGAATTGCTTGTGTGGCAAATGATCAAGGCTTCTGTTGAAAAGCAAAGTCTTGTGGTTGATGATCGAAGCACGGCCTTTGTGGCGTAGCTTTGTGTAACGTTTACTTCGCGAGTTTCACACCCGGTATGAACCAAAAACGGGAGACGGACCTCAGGGAGGGCATGCGTTTCTTTCTAGTTAGAAGTGGCGTCAGTGGTTTTACACGCCCTGACGAGTTTGACTTATGTGGTTGTTGCTGTTGCGAGGCGCCTCGGTTTGATCGGACGATCCGGGTCCGATGGAGTCATTCGTTGGCTCATTTACGCCCCATAGGGCGAGGGAACGCATGTTCAGGGTTTAAGTTTAATCCACATCGGTGGACCGGCCCTGTCGCTCCAAGGTCACTCGAGCTCTGACCTGAGACATGGGCTAGATTGTCTCGAATCGGTTGAGGACTATCTTTTGCCTCGGTTCATAGATGGAAATCCAATTTCCAAATACGACATTGCGGTTTTGATTGTAAACCTATATATGGCGACATGATATATGGTACCCATGCCGCCTATGATTGATACTTATGATTTGAAGTTGTTTTATACACTATGCACTTATAATAGTATCAAATGATTTGTTTTAAAACGTATCAAGCATTCTTTGGCTGTTATAAGGGAAAACCCTATCCCCCGGCTTGCGTTGCATTGTGTGATAGGACCTGGGTCTTATAACAGCTTCATTTTTCTTTATTTAGCATTGCGCTATTGTTTTATGCACTGGTATTCTTGGGAGGAAACCCGTTCCGTGTTATACGGCGTGGTCCCTTGTTTTGCCTAACTTTAAAAATAAAGATTAATAACTGTTTTAGTTCTCACACCAGTCACATGACTGACCTGGAGTTTATTGTTTTAACCTAAACTCTGGGTGCCCCTATTTTGACACGGGCAGCTAGTAGTTTTGGTTTTGCAGATTTATATTCACAGGATCCTGGTTTACAGCTGGAACGATATCCGGAAAGCTTTGTATCCGTATATCTACTTCTAGTTGTGTATTGTATTATTTTCCGCTGCTATGTATTTAAATGTAATTTAAATCTCTGATATTTTTGTGTAATATTCATTTATACTCTGTATATTCTTGTAATCTGATGCATTGTTGTAATATACAATGAAATGTTCTTCTGTATGCGTTCTGTTGTGGTTTGTTCTCGAACTATCCGACGCTTTCCCTTACGGGGAAGTTGCGGGTTTTCACAACATCTTCCAACGCATCCAGTGCCAATTTACTCTTATCTAATAGAGTTAGTTTCACCAATCTACTGGATCTAGCTTCTTCTGGTCGCACGTCTTCCGATTCTGGTGTCAACTCGTCGGGACCTGGTTCTGCGGGTGAGTTGAATGGTCGGAGTTGTTTGCAAGACGCTGCTGATCGCTATGGTAATGAAGCACAATTTTTATTTGGATGCAATTCTGCTGTTTGTGAAAATGACAGAGAGGGTGATCAGCAGGATGGTATTGTCAGTGTTTCCCCCAGGTCCTGGACATCAATCTTTTCCTCCATGTTATCCAATGCTGGTGATTATTCACCGGTGGTCTTTGATCCCTTAGTGGTCAACGGTGTATCTCATCTTCTTCCTGAGTTGATTGATGTTGGTGCTTCCTTTTGGTCGGGTTACGTAGTGGTTTTTTTTTTCTAGATCCTCTTTAGCGTATTCACGATCCGAGATCTTTATGCAAAAGGATATGGAAACTCAGAAGAGATATTAAGGTAACCTTACTTGATTCAATGTACTATACCAAATTTTCATCCCCTGAAGAACGACTGCTAGTTCTGCAATCCGACCCCTCCTTCATAGAAGGTAAACCGCTTATTGCCTCTGCTTGGTCACTATCGATTTCCAGTGCTAGAGAACAAGGGTTACCAATTCCAGTTTGGACATACTTCTCACAAATCCCATTTGTTCTGCAACCTTTAATTGGTTTGAATTGGCTTGCTTGCCACGTTGGTAAACTGAGATGTTTTGATGCAACTACCACTCCTCATTCTAAGCTTGTTTATGCCAAAGCTCTCATAGAAATTTCCCCTACCAAACCTCTTCCTAACCCGATCAAAGTTCAGCTCGCTCCTGGAGTTGTTGTCGAGGTTCGAGTTCGTTATGGCTGGACACCTGATATATGTTCTACTTGTCACTTCTTCGATCACTTGACCGCTACTTGTGTGCATCCTTTGACTGCTCCTTCCCCAGTGAAGGTTCCGCTTCCCAAGGCTCTGTCATGTCGTTGGGCTCCTAGAGTTGTCCAGTCTGTTGATGTTTCTGCTTCCCATGATGTTATTCCAGATGTCCCTCCAGTCGTTCCCTCTTCTTCGGTGGATACTGCATCTGCCACTCTTGGTGATCCGCCTTCTGTCATCCCCTTGGCAGATTTGGTTTCACCGTTTTTATTCATATTAGAGCTCAAAAGTCCTGGATTCATACTGCTTCTGACATAAGATATGACATCCAAAATGAAATTTTCTACCGCTTCATTTCAGACGTTGTTGATGATCAGCGATTGTTATTTTACTTGGCTCTAGATGATGAGCTTTATCTTGCTATTGATGGGCCGTATGGTGAGCATAATAGGAGAATTCTTGAAGATGAGTCTTGGGATAGATCTTTCATATACTCCAGTGAGTCTGACTTCTATGTTCCTAACCTTGCCAAATTGTTTTTGGACTTTCTTGAGTTGACAGATTCGCAAGTACATGATACTAGTTTTGATGAGAGCGATGATTGATGCTGCTTTGTGTACTTACTACTAGTCTTGTCAGGTTTTTAGAAATTCGTATTTAATTTTTTTTGTTAGCTTTAGCTTTTCCTCTATTCTGTAACTGTTCAGTACGCTGGCACTTCAAACCAACTTGAGATTATGTGCTTGTGTAGGGTTTCTTTCTCTCCTTTCTTTCTAATAAACAATGGCCGGTACACCATAAAAACTGGTTGGCCATGCCAAAAAAAAAATTAAAATGTAGACATCAATATTAATTTAATTGTTAACATGATGTAAATTGTTAACACAACAGTGATTTAGAGTATTTTTCATTTTAAAATAGTTCATTCTTAGAAAATTCGCTTTTATTATTAATTTTAAAAGCAATATAACTATCAACTTTTTCTGAAATTAACATCAACTAGTTTACAAAATATATTAATCGATAATCAACTAAATACAAAAATTTCAAAATTAAAGTTTAATTAAATATACTAATCAATGATTATCATGTATGTAATAATGGTTTATTAACATATACATACACACAAACATCAATCAATATAGATTATTCATCGATAATCAATTAAGTTAACATTGTAGGGTTTGCACTCTATTAATTAAATCAACCATAATCTTCAGTAATCATGGAATAACATCTAAACAGCATGCTTAGACAAATAAACGTTGAATAAATTAGAAATTAGGACATAAGAAAATTATACATAATTAGAGAATAGTTGGAGATGATGGTTAGAGGCAAGGGAGGCGCCGCAGGCGACTGTTGGAGGAGCTGCAGGCGGCGACGACCGGCAGCAGGAGGCGACGGTGGATTTCGAAGCTTTTTTATTTTTGGTTCGCACGAAATAATTTGAGGTAGAGGAGAAAGTGAATAACTCGACACTGGTTCCTAGGTATATTCTGTTAGGCGACGGCTGACGACGGTTGGAGGCGACCGCTTTTTTAAACCGCAACCAACCGTCGCAAGTGTTGGTCGCCCTTTCACATTATTCTAGTAGTGATATAACACATTATATAAAGTATATTGTAAAAAAGAAAATACCTTCTATTTTGACAAGATTAATAAATGAGGTAGGTTAGTGTAACAAATTACATTATTGTCCTTAAATGTGTATTCATAACTCTATCATCTTTCTTCTTTGACATTTTTTGCATATGAACTTGCGCGAAGCTAGAAACTTCTTATGCATCTTCCTTTTGCTTTAAGTTTTTATTTTCAGATTTTCTCAAAACCTTGGAAATTATAAATTGATAAACTAAGTAATTTGATTAAAGAGGTGAAAAGAAGCTAAGATTCTTCAACTGGAATTAGCGAGGGACGAAATATTATCAATATTAGTGTAAAGTTAAAAAGAAAATCTAAATGAGGAAATATTAGGTCGCCGAGACGTTGAAGGCGGGAAGAATAATATGTTGTGGTTGCGTGTTTTAATATGTGAATTATAACCATTAATTGACTAAATGGTTTTAGAAATCCTATTTTGGACTGAATGATTTTTTAGCAAAACCATTAGTTAGAGGTATAAACCATTTTCCTATTTATTCAAAATAAAAGGAAAAGTTGCGTTAATTCCTTCGTATAAGTTAAGGAACTGCAAGATTTTTATTTGGTACCTGGATCTAAATTCTCACTGTCAGGGGGATGCTCATTGGTAGGACTATTAATGGATACTCGAAAAATATGAAATTCTCTGCATTTGTATTTGAAAAGAGAATAAATATTCGTTATCCGAAAAAACGGATACGGATACAAAAATACCCACATCCGAAAATTGTCCATCCTATTTTACTCAAAATTATATGTGTTTTGGTACAATAAACGAGATTTATGTTGAAATTGATGATTCAAATATTAGTAGAGAAGGAAAGATTGATTGTCAATCATGTAATTGGCTCCTATATGGAATAACTTGGGTGCCAAGTTTACTTGGAGGTCAAGAAAACTTGGGTGCCAATTTTACTTGGAAGTCAAGAAAACTTGGGTGCCAAGTTTACTTGGAGGTCAAGAAATCCCTCTATATAAATAGAGGTCATGTTACTGTATGAAGAAAGCAATCCACCATTAATCTTCTCTATATTGTAATCTTCATCCTCTCTTATGTACTCATTTCTTCATTGAAAAATAAAAGTTGTTGGGTCTCCGTGGGCGTAGGATATTCATATCCGAACCATGTTAAATCTTCTGTGTCCTTTTTTGTTCTTTGTTTTTTGTTAGATTTCATAATTATTTTGTTATACTCCATTGATATCTAAATAAATAATACTAGATCCTCGTCAAAATTCCACATAAATCACTACAGTTTGGTATCAGAGCTGGTGTTATTGTTTCCATTTGGATATTAATGGCTACTTCTAGTAAGTCTATTGGAAGATCTGGCATCAATTATGGAGTAACAAGTATTGACGGAAAAGGATATTTTGGTACTTGGAAGATAAAGATGGAGGCTGTATTGAAAAAGGAAAAGACTTTAAAAGTTGTTTCTATGCCTGAGAAATTGAAAGATGTTGATGCAGCTAAATTGGAGGAAATGGAAGACGGCGCTCTCACAACAATTCAGTTGAGTTTTTCAGATGAAGTCCTTAGAGAATTTTCTCAAAAGAAGACGGCGAAGAAACTATGGGATGCATTATCAGATGCATATCAAGACAAGTCTCTCACAAATCGGTTTATTCTACAACAACAACTTTATTCGTTTAAGATGAAGCCTGTAGCCGATCTCATGGAGCATGTAGATGCCTTGACCACTTTAGTTATGAATTTAAAGGCAACAGATGTTGATATTACTAATGAGGCTCAAGCTGTGATCTTCGTATGTTCCTTGCATAAAGAATATACTGCTTTTGTCAATTCCATGATTTATAGCCGCAGTAAAATAAATCTTTCTGATGTAAAGGTTGACCTTCATAATGAAGTGTTAAGAGGTAGATTGGCGAGCACTAGCATTGATAGTGATACCAAAGGCTTATCTGTTCAGATAGGTAGAAGTCAAAGCAAGTCAAAGAAAGATGAAGAACGGAATTCTTCGAGGTCCCAATCTAGGGGCCTATGAAATTGACTTTCCATTATTGTAAGAAGCTCGGGCACTTTTTTGCACAATGTCCCAAGCTTAAAGGAAGAAGAAAAGACTCAAAGCAAGCTTCAGCCTCTACAGGAGAAATCAGATACAGAGAGTGACACTGATGTGTTTACAGCGTCTAGCTCTTCTGGGAAGAGCACCCTATGGTTGATTGATTCTGGCGCATCCTATCATATGACACCTGATAGGAACTCTTTTTCCACTTACCGTGTGATTGATGGAGGAGAAGTTCTGATGGGCAATGATGCTTCTTGTCGTATGGTTGGTGTTGGTAGTGTAAAGATCAGGATGTTTGACGGTGTTATTTGAACCATTGCTGATGTTATGCATGTACCTGATTTAAGGAGGAGCTTGATTTCTGTTGGGGCGTTGAGTAGACTTGGACTCAAGATTGTAGTTGAAGAAGAGAAAATGAAAATATCTAAGGGTTCCATGATCGTTATGAAAGGAGTGAGGGCAGGAAATCTCTATTTACTAAAGGGCACTATTGTAGTTGGTGAATCGGCTTCAGTTACTTCAGCTGATTCAGATTCTTCCAGATTATGGATCTTGCGGATGGGCCACATTGGCGAGCGCAGCATGGATGAGCTAAGAAAGCGAGGTTTGATTGCGTAATTCGACATTCAAAGCTTGGTTTTTGTGAAGAGTGTGTTCTTGGTAAGCAGACGAAGATTTCTTTTGGTGTTGGTGAGCATAAGGAAAAAGCTATTTTGGTTTATGTTCACACAGATGTTTGGGGACATTCCCCTTGCCCATCCTTGGGTAGAGCTAGGTATTTTGTTTCATTTATAGACGATTTCTCTCACAAAGTTTGGGTATACTTTTTAAAGTCCAAAAGTGAAACCTTTACTAGATTTCGTAAATGGAAATCCATGGTGGAGAAGCAGTCAGGGAAGAAGTTGAAATTTCTCCGTTCAGATAATGGCGGTGAATTCGTATCACAGGAATCCATCGATTATTGTGAGTCCGAAGGCATTAAGAGGCATTACACAACACCAGGCGACCCCCAGTCCAATAGAGTTGCAGAAAGGATGAATCAGACATTGTTGGAGAGAACTAGGTCTCTCAGATTGGCTGCTAAGTTAAAGAAGGGATTTTGGACTGAAGCTTTATCTATGGCGGCTTTCCTCATCAACCGCACACCTTCTACTGCCATAGATATGAAGATCCCTGAAGAAATATTGGAAAGGAGAGCCTGTTAGGTATTTATTCCTCAAGGTGTTTGGTTGTCCAGCTTATGTGCATGAGAGTCAAGGAAAGCTGGAACCTAGAGCTCGCAAGTTTATCTTTCTAGGTTATAGAAGAGGAGTAAAAAGATATAGGTTGTGGTGTCCTATTAGTAAGAAACTTATTATAAGCAGACATGTAACTTTTGATGAGAAGGCTAAGTTGAAGGTGGAGCCTTCCTCATCGGATGATGATGAGAGGACATGTGAAGAATACCAAACATAAAGCAAATCATTTGTTGATTCTTTCCATAGACGTTCAAATGGCGTTTCCGATGACGCCGTGGTTGATGAGGATAGCATGGATACTAACATAGAAGATCAAACTCAAGGTGGAGCTCATACAGAGACCAGGCCTGTAAGAGAAAGAAGAAAGCCGAGATGGCTTGATGAGTTTGTTGGTTTGAGCATCAAAGACATTGACTTTGATGATATGGCAACATATGCATTAAATGTTGTCCATGATGAGCCCATAGATTATAGAGACGCTATTGCATCAATTGACAGTTCCAGTTGGTTAGTAGCAATGGAAGAGGAGATCGAATTTTTACGAAAAAATCACACTTGGGATTTAGTGCCACTTCCTACCGACAAAAGAGCTATTGGATGTAAGTGGATCTATAGAGTGAAAGACGGCGACAATGGAGAGTTCGGATATAAAGAAAGACTAGTAGCAAAGGGGTATGTTAAGAAGAAATGGGTAGAGTATCATGACATCTTTTCTCCAGTTGTTAGGCATACTTCCATTCATATTCTGTTGGCATTAATTGCTCATTATGACATGGAGTTAGAGCAACTAGATGTCAAAACTGCTTTCTTGCATGGTGATCTGGATGAAGAGATTTATTTGCGGCAGCCGGAAGGGTTCATTGATAGTAGCAGGCCAGACTATGTTTGTAAACTTAACAAATCTCTTTATGGACTGAAGCAGTCTTCTAGACTATGGTACAAGAGATTTGATAGGTTCATGCTTTCACAGGGATACTCCAGAAGCTTCAAAGACCAGTGTGTTTATTTTAGGAGATGTGATGATGACATGATTTATTTATTGTTATATGTTGATGATATGTTGATTGCATCTCAGAGTATGGTCAAAATTAAGGAGTTGAAAGCGGAGCTCAGTAGAGAGTTTGATATGAAGGATTTGGGAAAGACACAAAGAATATTTGGTATGGAGATAAGCAGGGATAGAAAGCGGAGAGAGTTAAGGCTCACTCAGGCGTAGTACGTCGAGAAAGTCCTTGCTCGATTTGTGATGGAGAAAGCCAAACCGGTAGGCACTCCTTTAGACTCTCATTTTAAGTTGTCGAAAGACCATTCTCCTAGATCGGAAGAAAATAAAAGGTATATGGCTAATATACCTTATTCTAGTGCCGTTGGTAGTCTCATGTATGTGATGGTGTGCACGAGACCAGATTTGGCCCATGCAGTTGGTGTTGTCAGTCGATATATGTCTAACCCAGGCAAAGAACATTGGCAAGCAGTGAAGTGGATTCTTAGATATCTTCGAGGCACTTCTTCGGTGGGTTTGCTATATGATGGAGTAGATGGTGACATTTTTCTTAGAGGATACTGTGATTCTGATTATGCTGGGGATAGAGATGCTAGGAAGTCAGTTTCGGGCTATGTTTTTACACTTGGCATAGGCTCGATTTCATGGAGATCAAAGCTGCAATCTATTGTAGCTTTGTCGACTACCGAAGCAGAGTTGATATCGATTGTGGAAACAACAAAGGAAGGTTGTACTTACTTCAGTTATTGGATGATATTTCAATGCCGCAGCGGACAGTTGAGCTATTTTCAAACAGTCGGAGTGCGATTTATCATATTGAGAATCAAGCTTATAGTTCACAGACAACGCACATTGATGTTAGAGGTTTCTTTCTTATGCTTGAGGAAGAACAGAGCAAAATCAAATTATTGAAGGTGGGTACTTCGGATAATCCTTCAGATATGATGACCAAGTCACTTCCAAAAGACAAGTTTGAGCATTGCTCAAACTTGATCAGTTTGCTTCCTGTTACTTGAGCGTCATGGGGCGCTGGGCCCAACAACTTCTATGTTGATTGTTGAAGATGAGATGATGAAGAAAGACTGTCATATTTGAATCAAGGTGGAGCGCTGAAATTGATGATTCAAATATTTGTAGAGAAGGAAAGATCGATTGTCAATCATGTAATTGACTCCTATATGAAATAACTTGAGTGCCAAGTTTACTTGAAGGTTAAGAAAACTTGGATGCCAAGTTTATTTGGAAGTTAAGAAAACTTGGGTGATCAAGAAATCTCTCTATATAAATAGAGGTCATGTTATTGTATGAAGAAAACAATCCACCATTAATCTTCTCTCTATTGTAATCTTCCTCCTCTCTTATGTACTCATTTCTTCATTGAGAAATAAAAGTTGTTGGGTCTCCGTGGACGTAGGATATCCATATCCGAACCACGTTAAATCTTCTGTGTCCTTTTTTGTTCTTTGTTTTTTGTGAGATTTCATAATTATTTTGTTACACTCCATTGGTATCTAAATAAACAATACTAGATCCTCATCAAAATTCCGCATAAATCACTACAATTTATTTATTGTTTTTTTAAGTTGAAGTTTTATACTATATAAAATAAATGCATATTAGCTACTCAAATCTATTTAATTTTATCATGCCTGTTTATTTTTAACAATTTTTTTAAATTTGTTCAGAGGGAAAACCGATCAGAGCCGTAAAACGCCATGTGCACCTAGCTCGGTCTGCGGGTATCACATAAGTGGTTGAACTTAGCATATGCACATATTAAGCCCTTATAACATGTCGTTTCGGGATTCGAACTCGCATCGGTGTTACCTCGACATAAGTCTTTATCCACTGGGCTAATGCTGCGGGCTATATTTTTTATATTTTTTTAAACATTTTTGTGATCAATGAAATTGAAAAACATTAATGTCAAACTAAATTTTTTCATTTATATTCCTTGATTTATCGAATATTACCAGACAGGATAATTACTCGATATTCATCCGTATTCGAGAATACGGATATCCGATATCTGGAAATGATTTTTGATGCGGATACGGATATATTAGCACTATCCATATCCAAAAGTAACCGTTGACATCTCTGTTCATAGTGCTCAATGGAACTGAAATTTGATGATATTCACGTGGTCGCATTTTTATCTTTTTGGACGTGCCAAATAAATTACAACTGTTCACTACGAATAAATTTAACGAATAAAATAATTAAAACCCAAAAGTAAACGATTTCAATTCAATTAGAAGACCAAACTGGTAGATCAAGCCCAAAAACAATAACGGTCTTTTTTTTATTTTTTATTTTTTTAAATGTGGAAAAAGGAAGTTTTCCATTTGCGTAACAATGTTTAGGCTAGTCTTAACAGTCTGTGACTAACATAAATGTTGTAATACGTTGGGTTCAGAAATAAAGAAGCCAACAGTAAATAAATAATAATATATATCATTAGATGTGAATTCAATCAAAACGTAAGTAAAGTATCGTATCGGTATCACTCGCGGGTAGATGAACAGTGCTATGAAGCTCGAAGGAAATGGGTACGAATTTACGCGAATTTGAATTCAAAGGTGAAATACAGAGGGTAGTAAATATGTGTACGACTGTGATCACATCTGTACTTGAGCAATTCTAACGACACTCGCTTTGAATGTACAGTCGCTTGTACTCGCGTATTTCCATTGGTCACTTTTTTTCCACTTATATTTATTTAACCTTTCATCAGTACAAGTTGGGACCCAACTTACATATTGCAACCAATAAGATGGCGAGTGATGGTATAGTCGCTTCAGAGCGAGTGATTCTAGCATTTGTGTCTGTACTTTCCCTGACCTTGTATTCCGGGCCTCATAGCATTGCTGATTATAGAAATTCAAGGGTCGGCACCACTAACAACGTTAGTGGTGTTATGGTGACCTTAGTTTGTATTTTCTATACTTTGTATTACTATTTTTTATATTTTTTTTTGGAATTAGAATAATGCAAACCGAATGACTTCAGGTTACTAGTCACTATAATGCACCATAAAAGCGTATTCTATGTGCGGTGTAAGCAAAATGCGAGTGCGTAAAGTAATAATGGAAGGCTCTACTGGGCACTAGAAGGCATTCGGGATGTTGATCTATCAAACGGAAAAGAAATTCAACGTAAGTACAATAATTTTAGAAGAGATTAGATCAAATGAGAAAAGCTACAAAAGTGGTGCTGACAGGGACCTTTGTAGATAAATTGCTACATCAACATGTGGCGGAGTATGGTAGGAAGATTGTGCAAATGTATTTTTCATATACAACGACGGTTTTTTGTTTGTACTCTTTTGTTATTATTTTTTTCCGTTTCTTGAAATTTGAAACAAAATATTTTGAAATATAAATCGCACAGGTTGACAATACGAATTTAACGCAATAATATTTCAAGGGACGAATACAGTTGGACAGACCAGAGCCGACCCTAAGGCAGACGAGCAAAGCCACCACCTAGGGCAGCACAACCCATCAAAGGCGGCGGAGAGAGCAACAAAATTTGATGCATGCTTTTAAAAGTTATGTTATGTAAATTTGATTGGGGGCATAAGTTATTGAAGTTGCTGTGGCTGGATGGTTTGGGTGTTCGATTTAGAAGTCCGTTGCGTGCGATTTGGTTTCCAGCATGCGTTAATTTTGCAAGTTGACTCGCTTGACACAGTTTTCACCTTGATTATGACTGCTCTTGGGCTGGCACTGGAACAGACATTGTGTACCCTTGCTCTATAGTAGCATGATCATACAACTTATCGTCAATAATTCTTGATTTGGGGTAGCAGGCTTCATTTGTTGGCTCATCTTCTACTACTTGTATCAAATCAAGAAGACACAGCATGGACATTGACGACAAGTTGTATGACATCGTTGGCCTCACATACAAGTGGGGCTGTTTTGATAACGGTAAATTTATCATTACCATACCATTATCAATCAATCGGTATCTATCTTTGATTGAAATCGGTATAACAGTTAAAACAGTATGATAACGGTAAATTCACCATTTCCAATGATAAATTATCAGGAACAATCCTTCAATACTAGCAGTAACAATTATTTTACCAGTTAATTCAAAACATAAGTATATTCATTTAATATACTTTATTACATGCATTTAGAATTAAATAAATGATTATATTCAGTTTAATAATTAAGTGAAATAATTTCAGGTACAATTACTTGCTTTATATTTATATTTTTTATAATATAAAGCTACATATAGTACAATAAAAATGCACTTTATACAAAAAATATGTCAAAATATAAACTTTGAAGTACAAACGGTAATTTACCATTATCAGTGTAACGATTACCAAATTATCGGTATACCAGTTTTCGATATATCAACTGAACGGTAACGATAATGGTAAACAATTCTTGCTTACCAGTAAAAACGTTACGGTAACGGTTACCATTATCATAACAATGCTACATACGAGAGACAAATAAAAAAAATATCATTTAAATTCACACGTTTCATGCGTAAAGAACAGAGACTCAATAAAAAATTAAGTAAGCTACGTAGAAATAGAATTGGGTGCTTGTGTTCTATATCTTACTCAAAGGGCATGTTTTAATTTTAGTGAACCTGTGCCAATTTTTATATATTTGGGAAAACAAGTTTATTTAATATCCTCTCCAGCGAATTAAGCAGTTACAGAAAAAGACAGCTCGTATGAAAGTGGCGAAGTTATGTGATAAACAAAGGTAGTAACATAACATAAAGTATGATTTCTTTTATTATAAATCGTATTTCTTCTGTATCATTTATATGACATAATTTTTAATGTAGTTTAATAAATTTGCTTGTATTTTAGCTTCTATATCATTATTTCATTTTAATCAAATGTATATTATTGACAAATTATAAATCAATCAAATTAAAAAATATAAATTGATCGCTCTTTCAAGTATTCTACTTAAATATCTGTTTGTAACCGCAAACACATAGCTCATCCTTTAACGTACTCCGTTCAAGTACTACCACGTTTAAATCCTTTTATACATTATATTGGCCAAACAAGCCTAGTTTTCTTCTTTGTAATTTCAGAGTTGAAGTTATGATCGTTCTTCCCAACATAAACCAACCGTCGAAATGGAAATGAAGACGGATCAGCCGGGAATCAGAAGATGAGCGTACGTCAAAAATGTCAAAAAGCGGAAAAGTGGAGAGAGGGAGAGAAGATGACAAATTCTGAAAAAGCCACACCAAAAGCGAATAAAGCGAGCAGGCTACATTACGTGTACTGATTTTACATGGAAATAATTTTGAGTATGACGGTGACTGAATGAACAGATGATAACACCGTACGGTACTATCCGTTTGTGCTAGGACCAGCGGCTTCGTATTTAACTTGTCCCTCATGTCTCTCATGTCTGCTGTTTCTTCGCACAACGCCGATTAGCGTTGCTAAGCCAACAGTTTTTCAGTCCATTTTGCGTCGAGTGGCGTCCTGCAAGCATGGGACCAGCGTCGATCTCTGTTCCTACCTGGATCCCACTTTTCTCGGACGCAAAGAACTAGGGACGGGCATAAACCGTACCGCAATGCAGAAACCATCCAGACCAAACATGAAAAACGGTACGAAAAACCGGACCGTATCCTCTTTATAAAGCAATTTGCCCAAGTCAAACCAACTTGCAACGATACGGTTCGATTGCAGTTTATACTGTTGACCAAACCGTGTTAAACTGGACCAAAACACATGTCTATGCTGGTAATGTTATGACAAAGATATGACTAAGATCTATCTAATATTTTATTTTAACCATATGTATTTTATTTTCAACGTATCTTGTTGTTATATTAACAATAATCGTTATTGCTAAGGGAAAAAAAAAAATATAGTTTCCATATCATTTTTTGGCATTATCCATCTTATTTGAGTTATCTTACTTAATGTTTATGCATTGATTAACGTTGATGTTTGGTTAATGTATTAAAACAATTTCACTTTTCATTAATTGTAAAATTGAAGTATTCATATAGCTAGAAACCAATCTTTCGATTCAGAATACCTTTGAGTGACATGACGCCACGAAATTGTAAATTGACTGTTGATGGAAGTAATTCTCTTCAAACCGGACCAAAGCAAAACCATACTATATTGCACCAAAACCGAACTGTTTGAACGGTTGACATAATTATTTGTATTTTTGATCAACCGTTTTATACGGTGCGGAAGCGATTTGGACTTCAAACCACATTCACCTCTACACAGAACACTTGAGATTATTATCTATATATAGTACATACTGGGGATATCTTCAATTGAAACTTTTGAAATGACTAAAAGAACCTTTACAGTTTCTTTCATATGGCAAGGGTATTTTGGTCGTTTGCGCTCATACGCATGCCCCAGCTTTGGCGGCCATTAGTCATAGCCACGTTTTATTTACTAAAATGAAGCATGGTTCCTTCTTCAAGAAACAAAGTATTATACATTTCATAATAAGCTGTGTAATTTTTTGTTATGGATTTGAATTCCTCCATCGCACGCTATTATCAAATTGGAAACTCATAGAAAGAAGATCCATTCACTTAGGATGCAAGGGGTCAACTGCCTCAGATGATCAACTATGGTCAGGGACGCAATTAGGATTTAAATATGACCCAAGCTTTAAAAATTGCATTACAAAATAAACATAATAATCATTTTAACGATTAACACTAATGTCATTATGGTTATGATTTAGTGAAGTGCTTGAAAAACAGTGAAGTGAACTTTTTTTTTTTTTTTTTTTTTTTTTTTTTTTTTTTTTGGAAAAGGTAATTTATACTTTTATGTTTTTTCAACAATTTGTATTCTTTCATTTTAGATACATTTATAATCAAATAAGTAAAAGGAAAGAGTATAAGCATAGAAAAGTACATGGAAAATGGAATAATAAACACAAGCGGGTTAAGTAACTTAATGTATGGTGGTTTTGTTTTGCAAAATATTGACCTGGCTATATAAGGAAGGCTTCAATTTGCGACGACATTGGACGACAGCTAAAAAAGCGGTCGTTGCTAGCCGTCGCTCGTTATAAGCATGCAATCCGTCGTGGCTTTCTTGCCCAAATCAATTGGCACAACAAAAAAAAAAAAAAAAAAAAAAAAAAGGGTTTACCTGCTGTCGTCGCCCCTTCCCCCCCCCCCCCCCAAACACCCGATTTCTTCATTCAAAACCCCACTCCATCTTCCCAAATTGCTTCGGTATGTCTTCTAATCCCTATTATATGTTTAATTAAGGTTAATTTGTATGTTTATATGGAGTTGTAAATTGATTGTTTATGGGTATGAAATTGGTTGTCTTGTGAGATACATATGATGTTGATATTGCTATACATTGATTCGGGAATAAGTGGAATTGGTTAGGAGGTTGAAATCGTTGATTATCACATATGTGCTTGATTTAGGAGCGTGAAAACGACGATTATCATGTATGTAATTGAGTTTACGTTGATTGTGTTGTAGGATCATTTGAGAAAAATGAATTAAATGTGATTGTTTAGCGGTAGTAACTTGATTAAGACTAGTGAAACAGTGTAATGATAGCCATCTATGCATGCACTGTTAATTATGTCACCATCGAATGCTATAATAGTCGGTCCAAACAAATTTGAAGAATGCATTTGCAATATTCCGAAAAAAGTTTGTTATTGTAATATTAACTAAAATTGACAAACTTAAAAGCTTAGTTTGCTGCTATAATATTAACAAACTAAAATTGACAAATTTGTTGCTACAACATTAAAAAATTGAAAGCTTAGTTTATCTTTCAAAAATTGAAACTAATTAACTTCATAATTTATAACTTTAAACTAAAATTAACTAAAAGTAACTCAAACTAATTTATACTTCATAATTTTCATTGTTATGTTATTTTACAAATTGAAAGTACATATAGACGCTATTTAGTTAACGCGCAAGCGTAGACGGAAAAAAGCGCAATGCGCAACTAAGGAGCTTTGTTGAAATTTAAGGCGCACCTATTGGTGAAGCGCAAAAAAGCCCAAAGCGCAAAAAGCGCACTTTTTTCATTTGTATTGTTTTTTTTATTTAAACTTAGATTGAATGTTTTTTGACTACTTATAAGACCCCCTTAGATAAATTTGGTCCCGTCCGACAAGTGTTGTATGTGATCGTTATATGGGTATTCGTTTTTACACAAAACGGAAATCTATATTCATCTGATACAATATTCATTGGATTTGTCCTAGTATTGAACAAGTTACAAATATAATAACGTAAACATATTTTATAAATCATTTTAGTTTAAACGGTTAACAAAGTTTCGATGACACTTCTTTTTTGTTCCCTGTGTATACGCATTTGTGTACGATACTGGGACCAAAGGGAAGTGCTGCCGAAATTTTGTTGAACCGTTTAACCTGAAATGATTTATAAAATATGCTTACGCTATTATATTTGTAATGGAAAGTAAGTAGATCGGCCGTCAAAGTAAAAAAGAAATAAACAAAAAAATCGAAAACATGCAATAGTCATAAATGAAATTTTACAAGATTTAAAATAGTATAAAGTGTTACGTTCGATCGAACTTTCTAACATATTTGTTGCAAATCAGGAAAATGTTCGATTATTTTCGTGATCGCAGTTGGATGTATCAACCCCGAACTGGTAAGAAAAGGTCGATAAAGGAACATTTTTGTAATGGAGTTCAAAAATTTATTAGATTCGCTAAATCTAATAATCGGAGTAACGTAGACATTCGTTGTCCGTATAGTAAGTGCAGACATCTGAAGCATTGGAAGTCAGATGTAGTAGAAGCACATCTGTATAAATTTGGTTGTGTCGAATTATCACTTATGGGATCGTCGTGGAGAACTTGTTCAACCTACGTGTAACCCTGTAGTGGTAGAGAACGATAGTACAATGATGAATGATAATACAATGCTGAATCCGATAGAAAATATGGTGCAAGATGCAGCACGATCAATGTTTCCTAACATTGAGCAAGGCGATGATGAGACTGGAAATGTTGACGAAACAACGGCGGAAGCAATTTTTTTTATGATTTATTGAATTCTGCTAAGAGGCCATTGTGGGAAGGGTGTACAAGCGGAACCGAATTGTTTGTAACCATCGAATTCATCAATATGAAATCAAAATTCAATCTTACAAAAGCTGCATTTACAACAGTTGTACAAACCGCAAAACAACATATGCTGCCCAATAATCTGATGCGCGATAGTCATTATAAAGTGAAATAACTTATGCCTGCTTTTGGACTACCATATCATAAGATAAATACATGTGTTAAAGGTTGCATGTTGTATTGGAAAGAAGACGCTCACCGTAGAAAATGCAAATTTTGCAACGAAGATAGATATAAACCAAGGAAAAAGAAAGGAAAAGAAGTTCCATATAAAAAAATGCATTATCTACCCATAACCCCCAGATTTCAACGGCTATACGCATCTTCTACTACAGCGTGTCATATGCGATGACATAGCGTAAGAACATCAGAAGAAGGAACTATGATATATCCGTCTGATGGTGAAGCATAAAAATACTTTGATAGAACTTATCATGAATTTACTGTCGAAAGTCGTAATGTTAGGCTCGGTTTATGCACGGATGGATTTTCGCCATTTTCTCAGTTTGATAGTAAATATTCATCATTGCCTATCATTGTTACTCCTTATAACTTACCCCCAATGGATGTGTATGAAAAATTCGTATATGTTTTTAATGGTTGTCGTCCCCGGTCCCGATGATCCGACACAAGGAATTGATGTTTATCTAAAACCGTTGATTGAAGAGTTGAAAACACTGTGGCATGAAGGATTCGAAACATACAACATTCCGAGAAAAAGAATTTTCGTATGTTTGCTTCTATATCATGGACTATTAGCGATTTTCCCGCGTATGGCATACTTTCTGGTTGGACCACTGCTGGACGTCTAACTTGTCCTCATTGTATGAAAGAGACATGGGCATTTTCATTAAAGTATGAAAAAAAATTCTTGGTTTGATTGTCATCCTTTTTTTCTCCATATTAATCATAAATTTAGAACGGACAAAAAGAACTTTAAAGCTAACAGAGTAGAGGCTATGCTACCGCCTAAAGTTTGTACAAGTGAAGAGATATCTGAAGTTGTAAGTGAGTACCCAAAGATACATGAAACTGGAGAGCAGGTTGAAATTCCAGGTAAATCGGATATTCGTAATTGGTGCAAACAAAGTATATTTTGGGAGTTACCTTATTGGAAAAATCTAAAACTTTGGCATAATATTGACGTGATGCATAATGAAAAAACGTTTTTGATAACGTTTTTAATACAATTTTGAATGTAAAGGGTAAAATCAAAGACGATGTGAATTCGAGAGGCGATATATTACACTTTTGTAAACGACCGGAGCTGCACTTGTATGACGAAAATTAAAAACATAAAGCATGCTATGAGCTAGACAACAGGCAAGAAAACTCGTGCTAAAGTGGGTGGAAGGATTACGGCGTCCTGATGGGATTTCTTCAAACCTCCGTAGATGTGTGGACTTTAAAAACAGTAAATTGAGTGGAATGAAAAGTCATGATTGTCATATCATGATGGAATACTTTTTACCTGTGGTTTTCAAGGAACTGTAGCCTACAAAAATATGGAGTGTTATAACAGAATTAAGTTTGTTTTATAAACAAATTTGTTCAACGACGTTAAAGTGGACCGTCGACGTAAGCTTGAACTACCTGCGATGGAGCAGTTGTTAACCATTGCTAAACCAGCGACGGCTAGCAACGGCAAGCCACACAATTTTAGCAACGGCTAGCCATACAATTTTAGCAACGGTTAACAACAGTTTGCAACGACATCCCTGTCAAACCAACTACCTGCCAGGTAAGATGACACGTGGTTATAAGCCGTCGCTAACCGTTGCTAAGCCAGCGACGGAGTCGTCGCTATCGCCGTTGCTATTCCTGTTGGCAACGACAGTAATAGCGACGGCCGCCGACGGCTATATGCCGTCGCTAATTGAAGTGTTCCTTGTAGTGCCTTTGCCTCCGTCCCTGCCTATGGTGAATCTTCTAAGTTGATTAAATCGAGCTTCTAATTCAGTTCATGTCAACTCACATCTATATGTTTACATGTTTATCATTATGGAATCAATAAAGTTAAATGGATCAAATCCAAATACTCTTCAATTTAGGATTTTTCACTTGATTAAGGAGTATGCTTCATTACTTCTCAATTAATATTTGGTTTTTCTATATTTCTTAAATTGAATGTGCAAGTTTGAAAAAGATACACAAACAAAAACGTAATACATAACAAACACAAATGAAAACGACAAAATTTCTTTTAGGTTATATCAAATATCATATTTATTGGGAAAAAAAGCAAGAAAAAATGTAATGCATAACAAAGACAAACAAAAAAATCACTTCTAGTGAAAAAGTACAGACATTTTTGCATTTATTTTTTGTCTTTCCCCAGCTGTCTAGTTTTAAAATATATAAATTTATTATCGATTTTTTCTAAAATAGTGGAGCAAAAAAATATGAAAAAAAATCGCCACAGTGAAAAAATTTCAAAGATCTAAAGCATTTCATAGTTGAAAAGGATACACGCATAATAAGTTCCATTTTGGGGATGTTTTCCCATTATAATAATAAAGCTCGTTTTGATAGCTTTCAGGTATGTATAAAATCTAATGGTTGTTATGTTTTTCCACTTTTGGAGCCCCTTTACTTATTGTGCTCAGTTTAACCAGAGAAGTATTTTCTTGATTTGCTATTGTCTCCATAGATGTGATCTCCACATATAGAGTTGTTCAATTCATAATTGGATTGGTTTGCAAATGGTTTTGATGATTCTTCTAAAAACTACTCCAAAGAAAAGGTTCTTGGCTATGGTTAGATATATGTGGTATTAGCGGTAAACAACGTTAATATCATAACACTCTCTTTTCATCTTCCATGACAAACATAAGTACATGTAGGGCCGATCAAGAGCCATACAGAGCAGTTGGCGACCTAGGGCGACGGTCAAGGCCTGTTTGTGGCGATAATTAAAATAATAAATTCTAAACAAACAACGTTTGCATGCAAAACTGAGCAAAAAATGATTTGTCTAGGTGGTAGGGCATGTGCTTGGCATGTAGGATGTCGGCAGTTTGATGCTCGTAGCTTCCATTTAAAGACTTACTTACATAGTTATATCAATTTCCCCCTTTTAGCCCCCAGCTAAAAGCAACCCATTTTTACTCGATTATTAGACTTGCCACTGAAGACATGGGAGGGGCATTGACTATGAACCGGTGCGGTGGGGTCAAAGTTATTTGGAGTCGAACTCCATCAGGACCCCCAAGGGCAAAGTGGTCGTAGTAAGGTTTGGATGGAGCTGGGCTCCGTCATGACCCCAAGTGGTTCTGGTGATCAAAGCGGTGGATATCATATACTTTACGCGCCGAGTGAGATATGTGAGGAGAATTGCTATGTGTGATGTTTGCTATCACCATGACACACACACTCCTATTTTCACACCATATGTTAGTGTTACCTTAGAGTACTATACATCTTGTTATGCTAAATCTTTGGTTGCAGGTCTAGGTCCAGGTATGGTTATTTATACCTTTTATTGTTCTGTTTTTGCTGCTATCACTCATACCAGACTTTTTTCTGACCCAGAGTTTTATGTCTCTTCTTATTACTCTGAGTGCTCCTAAACAAGCAGCCTAGAGACATGTTAGGTGGTATGCACGAGTAGCTGTCCGGAGACGAGCAGGAGGCTTCCACGTACTATTTACATACATTCTCCCTGTGTTATTGCTGGTCACTAATTTGGGAATTAGTAGTGTACCTTTTCTATTTTGCTTTAGAGACAGTATTTTGAAGTTGTATTAATGATGATTTAGATCATAAGCTGTATTTTGGATTCCGCTGCTATGATGGTTTAGTTTTTGGCTTATGTACTGTCTAGCCTGTTTTATGTCAAGTTATGTTATTATTATATTTTATTCCATGCGCTGTGAGATATACTACAAGTTCTTTGGTGATTCATAGTTTCAAAACCCTTTTCCTTTGACGACCGTCCCGTGCTGGTCGGGCATTGACACAATCCATTTCGGGGAAATTTCGGCTGGTGCGGGACGGGTCGTCACAGTCTGAGATCTCGTCAGAGATCTCCTTTTGGGCTTCTTCCGAAATGAAACATAAAATCTCACTATAAATCTCCTTTCGAATGCATCGCTCGAGATATTGCAAAATTAAATGATATATGGACCGAGATGAAATTCTGTAATATCGTCCGAGATCTTGGTTTTTTAGCAAAAATTTAAATATGTGCCTGAACTATAACAATAATTAAAAACTCAAATCTAGCCATGATAATCTCCTAGTATTTAACGATTTGTATGTTAAATGACCATATCGTATGTTCGTATATGTTCTGCAATGCTTATGATTTTCATATTCATCCTTTTTTACATACATGTTACCCATGAAATTATGTATTCATGTTTTACTTATGCTGAATTTTTTAATGTTTTGTGTCTAACAATAATTCATGTTCATGGATCATATCTTGTAAGCACTAATCTATTTGCATTGTGTTATATTTCTATTATAAGCATATTACAATTTAGAGTATGAATGATCTTTCGTAAAATAAGAATAATGAAGTGATTCAGCAATTCAAGTTTTAATTACTATGTTCATAGTAGTGTTCATAAAAATCATCGTGTAAGATTATTCTTTTTTTAACATATCATGTACCCCGAGATAGTTCCAATTTGAACTTCAAGACCCGAGATGGAAATCCAGGACGAACCCCTGGGTTAGATTCATCTCATCCAAGATCTCCCCCAATACGATATCAAGTCACTAAAATTCCCGAGATGAAATGCGGCCGATATCCAAGATCTAAAACCTTGGATATCATATATTCGCCATCTCATCATCAACCAATATCTTGACTATATCTGAAATAATAAATCGGGATGAAAATTCCCCATAATTTCAATCTCTGAACATGAATACCTGAAGACTCGAGAAAAAAAAGATAACGCTATACCTATCGGCAAACCGGTCAATTGAAAAAAAGACTATATAGACACATGCCTGCTCAAGCTGCCACACTCGAGGTGTCATCTAGGAATGGGTTGGGTGCGGCGGAGGCAGTCGTTACAAAATTGTATCAGGATCAGTGAAAGGATAAATCAGTCAGACTGGTAGAGCAATTTGCGTATTACATCCCCTTTCCTATGCAACTTATGAACAACTTGCTCATCTCTTTGAACTTCTTTGGAGCATTACACGTGTATTTCCAGTATTTGTTTGCTGGACTATCCCACAATTCCATGTAGTCGTCAAACAAATCATGCCATGTTTCCCACTATACGCTTTCAATCATTAGTATTTTGTTCCAGTCATTCTAAACGCGCTTCAGATTGTCCTATTTATGCTTTATTTCAACATGGGATTAGTTTACGTCAAACAAAGCGTTGAAATCCATTGTTACAATCATGTAAAAAGCATCGGTGTAATAAACTTTATCAAACACATAGTGCAAACAAATATTAATGAACGTTGTCTTATATCCATCTGTCCATAAAATAATGAGCTATGGGTAAGCAGAAGCTACACCGAAACATGATCGTTTGCGCAAAAAGGACCAAAATTTTAAAACATTCCACAAATATACTATAAAAAAAGGTTGTAAACATAGAAAACTAGCCGAGTAAAATACTCGAGTAGAAAGCCGAAAAGCATTAAAAAATAAAATTAGGAAAGGTAGAAATGGACGTGGGTTTTCTTCGGAAGGAGTAAATGAAACAAAATGGTATACAAATAGGTGAACGGATGAAAAATGTGTTTGGGTTAAACGGCTAGACGTATCTGACGTAGATGCCTCAATTTCCCCAGTTTGCCACGAAAGGTCAAAACTATATTAAGTCGCGTCCCCGCATCGGACGCATCATGAACAACGGTAAAATAATATTGTTGCACACACTGCCTTAACATGTGCATTAGAATTAGGGCTGGCTCTAATCTATGGGTTGCCCTAGACAAACACAAATTTTGTTGCCTTCTATACAGAAAATCGAACTAATAAATGCTAATGGATGAAAGCAAGTACCTTTGTAGTCCAGAAGTCTACTAGTTCTCTTGAAGATTTCATATGCTACTTTATAGATATAAGAACATATTTGTATTTGCTACCCTATAGAATCTTCAATCTAATAAGTATTAACCTAAAAACCAGACAATTGTTTCAATGTAACAAGTTAAGAATTGCAATGCTTTTAACATTTACTATTACCATCCATCCAATAAGTTTCAATCAAAATATCATGCTTATTGTATAAATATTTAAAAATGACATCAATAATACTGTAAATATTTTCATTAACTTCGCATAATAACAAAGTTCATACAAAATACATATTTAAACAATCTGCCAAAATATTTTTCCATTAACTTCCTATATATACTTTAATATCTCTAGCATACCAATACCATTCAATGAAAACAACTTCTTCTTGAATTTTTTGAAGCATATTCTTCAATTATATCACCATATTTTAACCTACCCAAATACCCATATTCAATTGAAATTATTACCAATCCACTTACTCTTTCTTGCGACATGATTGTTTGAAGATAAGTTTTTATCAAGTTTAACGTATGAAAGCTTTTTTTTCTTCTTTCGCCGAAGCACTCATAACCGGTATAGTCAACAAAATTCGATATGCAACATATACATTACTTATATCACGATATGATTTTTACAATTCAAGAATGCTAATTGATTTTGTTTTTTTCTGATGGCTATATTCTTTTCAATTGTCTAAGTTTAAGAAATAATCATTTTCCATATATATCACTCTCTTGATTATGTTTCAAAAAACTTTATAGTTTCATATGTTGCGCTTTCAATTTGTTTTTCGTTAACAGTTTTGAACCCTGTATTCAACAAAAATCCAAAAATCCCTTCATAAAGTTCAAAGTGTTCAAATCGGTCCTTAAATGAAGAAAGAGCTTGCTCTATTATATGAAGAAAATAAGTGGTTATAAGATTATCTTCAAAAGATTGACTTTCATGAGCATCAACATTTATATCCTCATCAAAATGTTTCTTTCTACGAACAGTTCTTCATTTAGCAAATTTAGGCTCAATGTCAACTTCATCCGCTAGTTCCCTAGCTTCATTTATCATGCTCGCAAATCCATATTCTCTAAATTTTAAAAAATGCACTAAGCTCCTTTATTTTTTGCAATTGCAACTTCGATATCCATTTCTTCGCTTTGAAGTATTTTGCCAACTCGATTAATACTATCCAATATGGTGTACCAAATACGTGGACTAATCATGAACTCGAATCTTCCAAAGCATTTAGACATAGACATTTAGCTTCCACCCTCACGATATTATCATCTTTATACTTATTTGCAATTTCAACTAAAGCATCTCTCAACTCCACCGGTTGAGTTTTTATTGCTCTCATGCTTTCTATATGACTTTTCCATCAATTTGCCGCTAGTGATCTTGGCGTTAATCCTTTTGCACATTGTCTAAATCTTCATTATCTTTCATAATTTTGATAGACCCTCATTTAACTAGCATTATCCTTTTACTATCGGTTATTGTTCTCTATAAGCCCGGATCGTAATTGACATCAAGCATGATCAAATCATCAACATCTTCATTTAAATCATCACTTTACCAACTATTCCTTCAATTTCAATAACCTCTTCATTAACACTCCATCCATTTCATGAATCTCTGTGTACTCATTTTTAATGCTCTCTTCAATTCTACTTGTAGTCGAAGATCGAGATTTTTGAATTTGTGCCTGAAATAATTAGCGATCGAACCAACGAGAGATTTTGCAAGTTCATCTTTCTTTCGCTTAACTTTCATATTGTAAAATCCAATGTTTTGTTTACGAAATCTAATTCGATTTTTGTCATCTTCATTTTTTTGTCATATTCCCAATAGATTTCCAATTATATGAAACAAGTTTAGTTTTAACCCATATAAATAGATTTTTAGGATTATATTTAATTTTGATGTACATAATAAAAATATTAAATATTGAATTTAACCCTAAAAAAATTCAATGTTTAACATTTTTTCTTTATTCCTCGTTAAAAAATTATATTTTCTTCTTCTAATAAATAGCAAAATTAATCGTTGCATTAATACTAAAAACATCATCATCAATCAACAAATCACTGGACAAAATTTGAATTGCAATTCAACAAGTTAAGCAAAGCAGGGTTGCAGTCTACTGTTACACACGCAAATCCAATGCCTTTATTTATCAATTATCGATTACAGTGACGGAACCAAAAATCGAGCAACGAAGGGGCCAAAACTGCATATGAGATCATATCCGCAGTCTTTTTTGATTTGTAGGGACCGTGTATATACGGGATGTGGCCACGTATGGACCAAATCACTTCAATCTAACTCTAACAAGTAACAATTATTAATCAAAATACCAAAAACAATTCACAAACCGTGTCACTAATTCTCTTTTTATCAAATTGTTTATGGCAGTTATTCACTAATACTAATACAGTAATCAAATTAGCGAGCTTTGTCAAACTCTGGAGAACCGGGGATGATTACAATTATTAGCTCCAATTATGCATTTATCTGGTCATCATTATAAAACAGTAACACATTATCCTCGTGGCAATAAGTGGTGTCCTTTATTTAGCAAAGCATGATGATCATAAACTCATATACGTGAGGTATATATATATATATATATATATATATATATATATATATATATATATATATATATATATATATATATATATATATATATATATATTCTCTTCAAGGTTCAACAGGTAAATATGGCAATATGAATAGGTGGCGCCCTTGAGACAGAGGTCGGTGAACAATACAGTTGCGAAATAATAATACAGTTATGCATGGTAGACCATGCATTCTACTGCAGAATGATACAGTTTTGCGGTTCGTGGTCCAGCGACCTCAAAATTAAAGGGCAGCACATATGATCGGTTTCCTATTGGATGCACACCTCATCCCCCATCGTACGTTCCTCCTGTTTGAAGCTGCCCGTTTAGCCTCCATAATCACCACATCGACACTACCTAAATTCAACTGTTTCAATAGTTGTACCCTCGTCCCCCTCACACAACCAAATTTAGGCTGTTCACCCATGCTGCACATGGGTTCTAGAGAAAGGGCATCATAAAATAGTTTTGACACCTCAAGGCATCTTTCATTGCTTTACCCTACAATCGACTAATTCAAATTCAAAGGAGGAAGTTGGACATTCCGGCCATGTACCGATTTCATAAATTTGGAAACTTTTACAGCGCTAAATAACATGGAGAAGTGATATATACAAATGAACATGTAGGCACATGACATTAGCGATTTCTATTGTTATGGCTAAGTATGTGTCAATTCATATGCATACACCACGTACTGAAAATGTATGCTTTGGTCGGACCGTCGTTACGTAACACCGACATCAATGCTTACTACACAATTTTCTACAGAAAGTTCTGCTTAGGGAGAAGATAAATGCAGAAAGACTTAAAGAAGAAATTGGGTTTATGGATGGATAAGATGGAGGATTATTAGTATTTTAATTATCTTCATCAAGCATTGGAGAACAAAGAGAGGAAACCTAGCAACCTATCTAAAGAAAAATAGAAGACTTTGGATAGGAAGGCTACAATGGTTGTTCACTGTTTTTTGAGGAGTACAGTGTTTCATATTGTTACTAATTAAATATATTCTTTTTGAATTTAGAAGAAACTAAAAGGAATTTATGCAAAGGAATGTGTAACAAATAAGGCACTTCCAAGGAGAAAATTGGTCAATCTAAAGCTTAATGAAAGTGAGACAATTGGAGAGCATCTCAACAATATCCTGCCTATTGTAAACTAATTGGCAGCTCAAATTATAAGGTGGATAATGATATGCATGCCTTGACGTTGCTAAATCCGTTACTCGAGAGTAGGGAAACATTAGTGGTTAAACAACTTTAATCCAGAAGGTATGGTTAATGACCTTAATGAATCTAATGGAAGAAAAGACTTTCGGCTTTATCGTGGACACGAGGAGGGGCTTGAACCTGTGGTGTGTGTTGATAACTGCCGGTTTGAAACCGCTACGGGTTTCGGTACTAGGTAGACTAGCACTGGTTGCCTGTAATCTCTGTCCGAGTTCTGGCTAACTCTCTGGTTGAGCCTTTGCGGTCGCCTGTATTCTTGGAGGGTAGCTTCCGGCATCACTCTTATTTATTTGCGGATGTGATCTTTTCAGTAGCTATGTAATATATGTTTCGAAAGCCGGTTTTGAGTGGCTTTTGCGTTCTTTCGGACTAGTGCCTCCGATGTTGTCGCCTTTACGTGTATCGGTATTTGGGTAGGTTATTTGTTGAAGATTTTTCTTTGGACTTTGTCTGTCGAATTCATCGCTTCTGACTTCCTTGGTTCCGGATCAGAGTGGTTCCTTATACATAACCTTTCGTCGAGCTGATATTTCCGGAAGGTCTTGTCGGACTGACTTTGGCGAAGAAGTCGGTTGTGGCGGCCTTTCGAATACATCTTCCTGCTCTCACCCTTTCCATTGCTGGGTCCTACTTTCTATTATGCCCTTCCGCGAGCTTTCGGCCATCCGATACCTCTTCACTGCCATCTTTCTTTAAATGTTGATTTTAATAGTAACATTTACCCTCCCGTGGCGGAGGGGTGTTTTCGACTTTTCAAGTAAAATTTTTGTCTTTTCTTCAAAGTGTTGCCTTTGTGCCCTCTGCCTTCCTTCAATCGGGAGCGTTGATTGATCATAATCGCCTTTTCCTTCTGAATACAAAACTTAATTCCTTCCTTTTATCCTCGTGCAGTATTCTTACTTTCTTCATATGGATCTCGTCCGTTGATTCATTCTTAGGTGGACAGCTGGAATGCGAGGTAGATCTTTTCCTTTTTTTCCTACATAGCATTTTACCAAAGCAAGATCACTGTTCATCTAAATTCGTTGCATTATTTTTCCCAGGATTTTAGCTCTCGCTAGTGGTAAGTTTTTTTTCTCCAGTGTAGCAATGGATAACTCATCTTACTAACATTAGTTTCCTTAGCCTGGGTTATCGTCTTATAGGATAATGAAATTCCAAATCGTTCATATGCCTATGTGGCATTTGTGCATAATCATCAAAGAAAATTAAATTGAATTACATGCTTATGTTATGGTATCACCTGGCAGGGCTATGTACGAGATTACACAAATTGGCGATTTCATTTTGAGTGAGTTCAGGCTTTATTCGACGGAGGAGGAGCTAGGGATGAAGGAACACCAAGTGAGCAATGCTTTGAGTGAAATCCCAAATTCCTTGAATCAACATTCCGAACCGTTTCTCTCGCGCTTTTTCCCTGGGTATATTACTTCTTCTTCGGGACGGAGTCTTTTAGAACAAACTTCCCCCCGTTTTGCGTTTCTTGAAGATGTTTTATTTTCACCTTCCATGGCCTCTTCTTCTCCCGAGTTTCTATCTAAGAAAAGGCCTGCTTCAATTTTTGACAGCGATTCCCTTCGGCATCCCAAAAGGGCAAATTCTGTTTCTCGTTCTTCTGAATGTGAAATAGTTGCGTCGCCTTGTCGTCGGCTACCACGTACCCCACTTGTCTTTTCTCTTGGAGTTTCCACAACATTTGCCCCTCCTATGCAGAGACCGTTGGAAGCGATTTTTTTACCGGTTTCCTGAGATCTGATTCTAAGGAAAGTCCGGATTTAAGGGAGCATAAACCTTCCCTTTCTCCTTATGACCCCGCGGGTCCCTCTTTTCAGGCTCAGACTTTGATACTATTGTAGGATCTGCTCTATCCTCCATCAATGTCTCCGATATTCAGAAACTGGCTTCTGAAGGAAGGTTTGAGTTTTATGTCAATTTTGTTAAACGACAGCTTTTGGTTCGTATCCCTGTTCCCTCGCAGCTTTTTGTCTGCCTTATTTTTGTGAGCACTAATGTTGCATTGCTCTTACCCCCCTCTTCTTTCTTCTTTTCCCTCTCCCACCTTTTTTCCTTCTTTTTTTAGATATCCAAGGATTGGTATATTACCAGATCTATAGCTGCTTCTTCATTCCAGGATAAGAAGAACTTCAAAGAGATAAAGCCAAGTTGGAGTCTAAGTTTCATGATCTTTCATGATCTAACCTTTGCGAAGAACAATGATGAAGAGATTCATGGTCAGATGAAGGAGTCCCTTAAGAGGGAAAGGGCTGTTAACAGTTCCCTGACTTTTGAAGTTTTGGCCCTCAGGCGCGAGCGGTCGGATATGCTGATGAAACATGCGGGTAGACTGAAAACAATGGAGGTGACTCTTTCTGATGCCAAGCGAATAATTTACGAAACTCGGGATCGGATTTCCTTGTTCTTGAAAGTACATTTTCTAGATATGATGTCTGATTGTTATGAGAGGGTTCTCTTCTCAGTCTACCGCGATAACAGTGGAAAGTTTCCTAACATGGACTTTTCTTCTCTTCCTTCATTCCTTCAGGACAAAATCGTGAGTGGTACTATTGCCTTAGATCAAGGTATTGGAGGTTTTGAAGGTAAGAAGGCGAAGGTCGAGGACCTTTTGTTTGTTGAAAGGACGTACGACTGCCAATCATCCGAGGGTGATGGGAATCCTATTTTTCATAAAGAAGGTGATAGTGTTATCGCTTTTATGGAGATGATGGATTTACGGAGGGGGTAAAATTCTCGAAGCTTGAGGGGAGAGAGCAGGCAGTGCATGTAGGTTCCCCTATTAAATTCCATCCTCTGAATTCTTTCTTTACTTATACCGACTGACTTTTGGTGGCTAGTTCTTATGGTGATAGGAATGATGTCCTTGATGCTCATCCTTCCTCTTTTATTTTTATTTTTAAGGATGATCTTCGTTCTCTTTCTAAACTGAAGAGGGAATTACTCACTAATCCTCCTTTTAGATCCGACAGAGAACGCTTCTTGAAAGAACTCAAACACATTTATATGAAGTATCCTCAGTTATCTTTCAACTTCTTAGGGAATGACAAGAAGATAATACTAAAGAAACTTAGGACTCATCATGCAAAGTTAATATGTAACATGAAGGAAAAGAATACTAGGAAAAGATGATCTGTTATATCTATATGTTCCTTGAGAATAATACATGTGAATGTGAATTGTATTCGATTTTACCACTTTTTCTTTTGCTGCATGCTCTTTCTTGGATTTGAAACACCCTTGCAAAGATAGCTTATATGCTCATTTAAATAGGAAGATTTACCTGAAGACATTTCCCCTTCCGTGGATAGAAGTGCATTGTTTCCATTGCTTTTGGGAGAATTTTCGGGAACTTCTCCTACTACCAGGGTGGCAGATGTGTTTTATCCGGGGATCGATTGGCGCAATGTCTTGCAGAACAAATACGTGTATTGGAGACCCAAATAAGGCAAAAAGACAAAGATATCTTCGAGGCAAGGAGGATCATGAAGACAAAAACTACCGTCGATTTTCACAAGGAAAGGGATGAGCTGCGGCATCACGTTAGGGACTTAGAGGTGAGATACAAAGACGTATTAGTACAATGCAAAGAATAGGAGACTATATTTGGATGTGTCCTTGGGGTTTTTGCATCTAATAACTCATGAATCTCGATGGAATGCATCTCTTCGGAATGTGAGATAGTGGACCTTCCCCCTGGGATAAATCATTCCTTCGCTGCCAGGTGGTATAGACGGGTTAAGGCAGAAGTGAATAGTCTTTATGTCAGGAAGGAGATCAAGGGCAATTCTTGTTGTGCTGACTTTTATACCTCCAAACTTAAGCTATTACATAAGGAGAAACAACTCTTGTGCAAAGATGCTTCAGATCCGAGGAAGGAAAACAAAAATCTCCGAGTGATGGGTAAGACTTTCAATCAAGCTTTAAAGTGGCAACCGAAACCCTTGGATGACCTGGGCGAGGTGATGGAAAAGATGAAAAGGGTCGACGAGCTTTTGCATGCCTTGATTCGTCGCTCCGCTACTTCCTCTTGGTTCCATGAATAGGGTGCACCCTATCGGAAGTTGGTCTATTGCTCGTATGGGAGTCGTTGAGTTGGAGCGTGCTTCCTCCTTTCTTCCTTTCCTTCTTTTTTTAGGACATCTATGTAATGCATAAAGTACCCTGTATTTTAGTAACAAAGTGCAGTATTGTAACACCCCGCCTCCGCTAGGGTCACTCGCAAAGGAATGCACTAGCTTTAGAGGGGCATTATTGGTAAACATGCACAGAAATATCACAAGACAGAACATATAACATAGCGGAAGTAAAATCGAACTTTTATAAACATTAATAATTAAGGTCCAAAGCATTTTACACCAGAGTACATCAAAACTTGTCTTGCAATAGTAAAGAAGCATAAAGACATTTTCATAAATTATTCCCCAAGTAAAAACAGTAAAGTAGCCATTAGCCAAGAAAAGTCCAAGCCATCCATGATGACCTTCAAGCAGAAGAAGTCCGAACTAAACAACAGTATTTCCTCCCTGTAACCTGGGGGAGAAACGGAAGAAAAGAGGCGAAACAAAACGGGTCAGTCAAAAAGACTGAGTAAGCCCTATCTACTATTAGCATAAAAACTAGTAAAGTTAACTGACATGAGAAACTGAGATGAACATAAGCATGATGACAAGATAGATAAGCTAAATCAAAATAACAGGATGAACTACTGAACTCAGATAAACTAAGGTGTCATGATAAATTACGATGTCAAGATAAAACAAGGTATCACATCGTCAGGTTTCTATCAAGTATAATATCCCCAAGATATCTATCACGTATAGCGTCCCATGGTATCTATCCTGTATATCTGCTCTGCACCTCTCGTACCAGTATCCCAACCCGCGTCATGTGTTAACCATGAATGTCCCTTGCCCAATGTCATGTAATGGTCCATGTCAACCTAATATATAGCATATGTAGGTTTTCCCAACTCGTATGCTTCTTTCCATGTATAAGTTCAGTCCTTTGCCGTAGGCCATACGGGCTTCCCCTGTAAACGTTTTATCCTTGAAGTTGTTTTGGACTGCAACCCTTGATCTAGTTGTGTTTCCTTACCATGAACTATCGTGCGTCCACTTAGGATTTATGCCACCTAGGGCCGCTAGGGATTATGCTACCTAATGAACGTTTCCGTGTCTCGGTATGGGTTTTGGCCACCTAGGACCACTAGGGATTACGCCACCCGTCAACCGCGCCCTTGATCCCACGTATGTATCGTGAATCGTTTTCCATGTCTAGATGCACATGTTCCCCAATGTGCCATCCGAGTTCCATGCCAGGGCAAATCAAGAAATACGGAACTCGGTCGGGAGCTTTAAATCGTCTGCCGATGCAGATATCAAGGTCTGTTTTTGTACCCGTGGCTATGGTCCCACGTGACCCCTCCCTCAACTACTGAAAGGCAATCCAAGAAAAATCATGTATAAGAACCACTCCACGGCCCCACTATAGCCCACTTTCCTACGGGCCAACCTCACCCATGACTCGATAGCAAGCACATGGTCTGTTGGGGGTTCCCTGCCTTTCCGCACGTACACGATTGACTAAAGATGGTAGGTAGTCTACGATGTGCTATCCAGGGCAAAAACAAGAATCGTCGACTCCACGCTAATCCATCCCAGTCTTTAGGTTGCTCGCATAGCAACCAAGGCATACTCTTGGTCCTTCTAACGCAGACCTTAACCTCTCATGGGCCTAGTATAATTACCTGGCAGCCCACAGAGGGATCCCAAGAATATCCTCACGTCCCCCGAAGCTTCCACTTCGGCACCCAGTGCGCTGGAGCTTTTATCCAAGTCAGATAACTTGCTCCCCCTCGTATACTAAGCGATGACCTACCGTATCAGGTTACGCATCGTTTTGAGAATTAGTCCTATGTCCTTAGCTAAGAATTATTACTTAGTTACCCTTAACTAAGGTTTACCACTTAGCTTCCTTTCCCGTTATCCTTGATTAACCACGGTTTTCTACCTAGTTCTTCTAGCTAGGGTTTGTCTATTGGGTTAAGTGTTATCATTCAAGTCCATGACTTAACCCGCCCACGAATCACGTCAAAGATTGGCTAAGTATTTAAGTTCAAGACTTAGTCCCACAAGTTGGTTAAGTGTACCCAAAGGCTCATGACTTAACCTTATCAAGTCAAATTGGTCAAGTACTAGCTTACCTTAATCCTATCGGATTATCTTGCTAGATCGATTAAGCATAGATTATCTTAATCCCATCAAATTATCGAGTCGGATTGGTTAAGTATAGGTTGGCTTAACCCCATCCTCTAATCGTACTATAATGGTTAAGTATATTCTAAAAAGGTCTTGTGACTTAACCTTATCAGGTCCGCGTATTAGATTGGTTAAGTGTAAGTTACTTAACCCCATCAAATCATCATGTATAATTGGTTAAGTATAAGTTGCTTAACCCCATTAAATTATCACGTTAAGTTGGTTAAGTATTGGTTACTTAACCTCATTGAATTACCGAGTTTAAATTGGTTAAGTGTTTAACTTAACCCCATCGAATTACCGTGTTTAGATTAGTTAAGTGTGGATTACTTAACCCCATCTAATTACCGTGTCGGATTAGTTAAGTGTAAATTACTTAACCCCATCCCCTAATCATCTTGTATGGTTAAGTGTCATTAAGAAAACTTACTTAACCTTGCCAAATTATCATGTTGGATTGATTAAGTGTTGGTTAACTTAATCCCCGTCCACTAGTCGTATAAAAATGGTTAAGCGTCATTAGGCAAATCAAATCACTTAACCTACCCAACCTTGTCATGTTTTGTTAAGTATCATTAGCCTAACCAATTTACTTAACCCATTTACCCATGTCATATTTGGTTAAGAGTCATTAATCAAATTAACTTAACCCTATCATGTGGCATTAATTACTTAATGCACCCCAACCTCTCACATTAGACTTTGTTGTGGTTACTAGTTAAGCCGGTCGGTTCCGGGTAGCTTTACACCACAACTTGGTCTAACCTCGGGTTCAAGCACAACATGACCAACTTCTCACATTGGGTCTTATTGTTTGCAACTACTAGTTAGGCCGGTCGGTTCCGGGTAGTTTTACGTTGCAAACTCAACCCAACCTCGAGTTGGCCACTTTCATGTTTAGTCTAGTGTCATGTTCATAGTCAAGTTTTCAAGCAATTGGGTAGACCTAACTTAATAGGTAAATTCCCAATGGGTAGACCTAACTTAATAGGTAAATTCCCAAGCTTATGTTTTTATGCATACTTACATGTCAACTTCCATGTTATGATTCAAGTCATGTTTTCAAGTTGTATTTTCATGTCATTAGAAATTACCCATAACATAACCCAACGCTTTTAAACTCGCATATACGTTCGCAACAACTTAATGGATTAAAAGAAGAGACTTGGCAAAGGCATGACAAAAATGGATATTAAGCCACAAGTTAATCATGGTGGCAAATGAGGCACAAATGTGTTCATTAGCTTGCATGTTACATTCTTAAGCCTCAAAATCATGCATAAACCCAAACTTGGCACATAAACGAATCATGGTGACAAAAGACATGGAATGATGACTAGAAACTCGCATGTATCATCATATAAGGGTTATGACTTCATATGCAAGTTGACATAAAGATTATGAAGGTTCTCATGTTGCATAATGCAACATTTCAACATAAAGGTTGTAGCTTTAAGCTTATAAGATCAAGATAATGACTTCATAAGCTTGCATGACATGATAGCATGTATCATTCTCAATGATCAAACCCAAACTTGCAACATGAACATTTAACTTCATAGTTAATATCTAAGAGTAGGGAAAGGGCTTACATTGTTATGAAGGCACAAATCGAAATGCAAAACAAAGATTGTGATGAAGCCTATGCATGCCATCACCCAAAAACCCAAAGATGAACACTCCAAATCAATAAAAAAAACCCCATCTTTATGAACAAAGATCAAAGCTTTAGCCTTGAGATCAACTTGAGAAGCTCTCATACTAACATAGGGACTCTCTAATACTCTCATGATCATGAAACCTCTCATAGAAATGAAGTGGAGGCTAGGATAGTTGAGTGGAGGCCATGAGAGTAGCAATTTTGCCATAGTTTAGTTGCATTAATGAATAATGAGGGTTTAGGATATGTTAGGGTCTTATTTATAGATTAGGCAAGTGTTTTAGGCCATAGGATTAAACCTAAATTCAATCCAAGCCATCAAAGCATGTCTTGGGGAAGAAGTCAAGTGTAGGAACCATCTAGGGCCTTTAGATTAAAGATGAACCATGAGAACCATCCAAATGCAAAATCTGCATTTGAGCGAATCGGCCCACGGGTTGACAGCCAAACACCCTGGATTAACCCCTAGTCGACCCAGCGGGCTCGGGTCGACCTCAAAAATCGGCCGGTTCGGTTATTCCCCTCTCCCAATTCGCTGTTTTGAACATTTTTGCATATTTATTTATTAAATTTTCAATTATATATATATATATATATATATATATATATATATATATATATCAATATATATATATTTCTCTGCGCAACCCATTTCACTTAATTAAGTATACTTTAATTTGGGAATTTTTCGTGAAACTTCGCGAGGCCATATCTTGGTCATACGGACTCTGATTTTCGAAAACTCAGACTCTATTTCGCGTATTTTTCCGAGACGAACGCAATGGCATAGCCCGTTTCCCTTGATTCAGATTTTATAGTTTATTTCTACCTCCATTTATGTTATAACAGGTTATTGAAAATACGGGTTGTTACAAGTATTCTATGTAAATAACATATACAGATAAGTGTAAGACCTATAATGGAATGGTTTGGCGTGCAACTGTGTATTTTAATCTAGGTGCTTTCCCCTTTAGCCCTCGCTACATCGTGACTAGGCACAGAATGTTGTGTTGGGGTCCGTTTCGTGGTTTCGAGTACAGTGTCCCGTACCTTTCTTGGTATTAACAGTGTCGTAGCATGTTTTGTCATAAAAGACCATAAATACTTTTTCGTGTTTCACGTATTAGTGTGAGTATTTGGTGCATTCGTGTAAATCAGGGACACTTTCTTGAGTACAAAAGAGAAATGATATAGGCTACCGATGTGCGATAAGTGCTGTGGTTCGTCATGGAGTCAGAGTAGAATTTCTTCTCCCATAATTTGTGATGGATTAGGTTAACCCTGATCTGAATATGTACACAAGACTGGAATCTCCATCAGTATTCACGAAACACTGAATTGTCCTGAATTCGGGTTTTAGCTTGGAAGGCCGGAACCATCTTTGGCATCGGCGAAACACTGAGGCTTGCTTAGATTCGGGCACTAATAATAGTTGGCCAGAACTTTTTCCGGTATTCCTATAGAGCTGGGTCCACCCAGATTCGGGTTTTAGTATCGAGGACCGTAATCCCCTCTGGTATTGGTGAAGCGCTGAATCGACCCAGATTCGGGTACTAGCGTTGAAGACCGGAACCTCCTCCGGTATAGGTGAAGCGCTGAATCGACCCAGATTCGTGTATTAGTATTAAAGACTGCAACTCCCTTTGGTATTGATGAAGCGCCGAATCAACCCAGATTCAGGTATTAGTATTAAAGACCAGAACCTCCTCCGATATTGGTGAAGCACCGAATCGACCCAGATTCGGTTATTAGAATTAAAGATCGGAACCCTCTCTGGTATTAATAGAGTGAGTATTCCCTCAGATTTGATTTGGGAAGAAGCGGTTGTACGTGCTTCTTGAGCCTCCCCCGGGCTTTCGTTGACAAAGAAGAGGATGTACGTGCTTTGTTGGCCACTCTCTTGGCCTGTGCGTTCAAAGCACTTGGCTAGCTTATCCACAAGCAAGGCCCAAGGACTTACTCGACCTCCCTCTAGGAGGCGCCTTATTCTGACCATCGTAGGCGATGATAAGGGCTTAGTAACTTAGACAGGGCCATTGTAGGCACAAAACTAAGGTTTACTCTTTCGACGCTCTACAGGGGCCATCGTAGGCACTGATAGAAGCTTATACGCCACCCCTCCAAGGGGTGCCCTATCCTGACCATCGTAGGCGATGATAGGGTTTTTGTTCCCTTCTTCCTGTAACGTTGAACATAATCCGTGGTAGGACATGCTCTTTTGCGAGCAAAGGCAGGACATGCTTAGTTCTAGCAGAGGTAGGGCGTGCTCTTCTATGAGCATAGGCAGGGCGTGCTAATTTAAGATGCATCGCCATGACCATTTCTAGTGTGAAACGATGGCTTACGCTTTCCATGCTTTAACCCTGTCCCCTCTGGTTTGGGCATGGAGAAAGACTAACACACCAACCCCCTCCATGGGATGCCTCCCCCCGGCCAATTTGGCGACGACGAGGGATTTAGTTCGTTGGCGATTGGACTCTTTTTGGGCTTTCCGTAATTGTCGCATGCGTATCAATCCTCTTCCTAAGGATTTCCTCAAACTCGTCTTGATTTTTTGACAAACTCTCGTAATTGGCCTTGACTAACGAATCTGACGATGACCTCTTCAAGAGTTCTACAGTGATTAGTCTCGTGTCTATTCATCAAGTGGTAATGACAGTAAGGTCCTCCTGGTTTTCTTTCATATTTAGGCTTCTTCTTTGTGGAGATCCAATAGTCGAGTTTGTGCTTGGTTAGAAAGTAAACATTTTCCCTAGAAGTAGTGAGGTAGAATTCCTGGGGTATCTTTGGTGTAACACCCCACACCCGCTAAGGTCACTCACTAAGGGAATGCCTTAGCTTCGGTGGAGCATTTTAAGTGAATATAGAACAGAAAAATTACACAAGACAGATATAAATACTTGAAAATCTAAAACATCATTTCATAGAAGAAGAAGGTAAACATGTTTAGTTACAACACCATAAAGAGTCAAGTACTAAATATCCATCCTGATAAAAACATAAGTACATAATCCCACTACATAAACAATAGCCATAAAAGAAAAGATAAGCTGGGCTTTACATCACGGTCCGAGCTCCAAGAGATAGATAAAGAAGTCTGATCAAAGCCCACTAGTGCTAGGCCCAGCCTGAGGACCTGAGGGGAAAAAAGATAAAAACAAAGGGGTCAGACATAAGTCTGAGTGAGCCCTATAACTTTAACCACACAATTATTAAAGTAATTAGGGTATGATATAAACTTGGTACGGGATGACTGGGGATAAATGACTAAACTAAGTAGCCAACTAGACATAGGATAAACTAAGATAACGGTAAAGACGCATCTACCCACCCAAGGATAATTACTAACTGCACCACACCAGTCATTCCTACTTAAAGGTTGATCCCACCCAAGGACTTAGTAAATTTACCCGGTAGTTTCGTGTACCCCTAGCTGTCTACATAGGTGCCGTCTGCCCCTATCTCCACTAGGTGTACCCACTACTCCCAAGCGATCGGCTCCCTACCATAGATACCCGTGCTGGCCCCACAATGGGGTGTATCACTCCCCAAAGTGGCAACCCGATACTACAAATGGTGCACGGCTTATATCTACACGATGCAACAACGTCTTACCTACCAGCCCGGGTCCATACACGCATATGAAACCCGTTGGACTCGCGTTGCCACCGCTACCCCATTTTGGCCTCTTATAACAAGCCTAGTACGCGTGTCCCGTCCTCGACATGGGTCGAGCCCAATAAGATACATATGGGTTACTGGTTGAAATGGGCCCCCACAAGCTACCACCTAAGCTTGTCAATTTATCTAGTGCATCCCACTTAACCCTTTAATCATGTTTAATTACATGTTTCCACTTGGTTAAGTCATCTAATCGTATTTTCTATTGCCACCCAAGGCAACCCACTAGATTTCCTCATGCCACCCAAGGCACTTACTTGATTTCCACATGCCACCCAAGGCACCCACTTAACCCCTCATGCCCACTACATGCTTATCTGGTTAAGTGTTTCTTAATTGATTAAGAACGTAACCGTTGTAAAGACCTCTCACATTAGACTATCTTTTATGGCAGCTGGATTTGCCGGTTGGGTCCGGGCAGCCTTACGCCATAACCGAGTCTAACCTCGTGTCTCTACACTTGTCACGTATATAGTTTGTGCCTAAGACCTCTCACATTGGGCCAATCATTTGTAGCCGCTGGATTTGCCGGTCGGTTCCGGGCAGTCTTATGCTACAAAAGGGTCCAACCTCGTGTCTTAGTCGATTAATTACACCTAATTAATCACCCCTGAATTAATTTTCCCTAATTAATTCCAATTTTAACGATGTACATAATTGACTCAATTATGTCCATCACTTTATGGTATGAATAATCATACCAACTTCACACCATTTCATTAACATGTTTATTAACCCCATCGTTCCCCACGTAATTCGCTAACATGACATAAAAAAGAAGATTCATCATAAATGTAATGGGTTCAACTTGCATAACATTAGCATCAACATGGGTTTAAAGGTGTCAACATGCATATAGCATCAAACCCAACTAGCATAGATAATCAACCCAAACTTGCATGAATCACATATGTCATAAGGAGGTTAACTTGCATAAGTTTCTTATGTCATACAAAGGGGTAAACTTGCATATGTATGTATGACATGTAAAGGGGTTAACTTGCATATGTATGCATATCATACTAAGGTGTAAACTTGCACATGTCACTTGCATATAATCAAACATCATACTTGCATAACATGTCATATGTGAACTTGCATATTATCATACACCAAACTTGCATAATCATGGTGTCATAGTGGATCAATGTTTATCATAGCAAATAGCATCATGAACACTTGCTTAACTTGCATAACATCTCAAACATGTAGCATATTACTTGTATAACTTGCATAACATCACAAACACATAGCATATAACTTGCATAACATGCATAACATCATTAACTCATAGCACATAACTTGCATAACATGCATAACATCATTAACACATAGCATACAACTTGCATAACTTGCATTGATCCACATTCATAGCCATAACCTCATTATATCCTATCTTAATCATTTCAATAATTGGTCATTAAGGCTATAGAAAACTCACAACTTGTTGATTAGCACTCCTAAGAAGAAGATTAAGTTGCTAGAGTTGATTCGTGATTGATTTGAGTTGCTATCTTCTTCTACAAATTAATGGAGGCTCCTTCAAGTTGCATTTTGACGGCATGACGGCATTGTTTCTATTTTTAGTATGAATTAGGGTAGTCTTAGGGTGTATTTATAGAGTAGTTAGGTGTTTTAGGCCATTAGATTAACCCTAAATTAGATTAGAGCCGTCAGATCACGTCCTAGCCACTTAAACACAGCCCAAAAAACAAGTAGGTGCACCCAGGTCACCTGGGCTCGACCAGGGAGGTCGACTCCCAGGTTGACCCTAGGGTCGACTCCCCAGTCGACCTGGGGGGGAGGTCGACTCCCCAGTCGACCCCCAAGTCGACCCCCTGGGTCCTGGCGGGATTTTTCCCGCCACTTCTGAAATTTGAAATTTTTGTTTTAAAATCTGTTTTTAAATTTCTGCAAACTTCCTTGGGCCTTATCGGGGTCATACGGACTCCGATTTTCGAAAACTCGGACTCTATTTCGCGTATTTTTCCGAGACGAACGCAATGGCATAGCCCATTTCCCCTGATTCAGATTTTTAAATTTAATTCTACCCTGTTTTATGTTATAGCTAGTTATTCAACATACAGGGTGTTACATTCTCCCCTACTTAAAGGATTTCGTCCCCGAAATCTCTAAGTCAAGAAGAACGTATCCTACTAACCAAACAACCATCTACTCAAACCATCAAACACTGGCATCCATTGTCCTTAGAGTTTCTAATGCTGTATGAACATATGCAAGGAGTGTGTGTATATGTTCCCTGTCTAATGCAAAATCAGGCGGTCTACTGATTCAGTTGACCTCCTTAATGCAAACCATGATAGTGCCATGCATCCAATATGTATGCGAAAGAACCTTATCGACACATACCATTTCTACATGAGTGCACAATCATTCACCAAAATGCATCATCCATATGATAGCACAACCATTATACATCCATTAATATAGCTACCTACACAAAATTTTATGCAATATGCAATATGAAGTGATTGAGCCGATCTAGTGCCTAGAGTGTGTGTATATGCATCCACGAGCAACCACTAGCAAACACTTGCATCCACACGCATCCATCAAACATAACATGTCTCAAACACATGTTTCAACCATAGGTTTTACCCTATCTAAAGGTCAAAGGTACTAATGAGCGGACATACTAAAGATAAGATAAGTACTAGACAAACGATAAAGGAGAAGTTAAAAGACATAACCTCAAAAAAGGAATGGGTATAGTGAACGCATCTTCGCTTCTGTCTCCCAGGTAGCATTGCTCTCATCTTCTCCCCATTGCACTTTGACTAGCCGCTCCTCTCTGTTCCTCAACTTCCTAATCTCTGACCCAAGGATGCGGGTAGGAGCTCGACGAATAGTTGCATCACGCTCTACCTCCACTTCTTTAAGCAAGCTCGGCTCTACCACCTCTGCGGTCTCATGTAGGCACTTCCTCAAATGTGACATATGGAATACGTCATGTACCCCCACTAAATCTCTCGGGTAAATCCACCCTATATGCCATCCGTCCAATCCTTTCCTTGATAGGAAACAGTCCTACAAATCTTGGAGCTAACTTCCCAACGGACCCAAAGCGAACTACATTCCGTAATGGAGATACTTTGACAAAGACCATGTCCCCAACATCAAACTCCAGATCCGTCCTCCTCTTGTCCGCATAAGATTTTTGCCTATCCTGTGCTGCTTTCATCCTTCTTCGAATCAAATCAATCTTTTTCGAAGTCTCTCTAACCATATCAGGCCCAAGCAAGATCTTATCCGTAGATTCCCACCAACATGTAGGTGATCGACAAGGCCTTCCATAAAGAGCTTCGAAAGGAGCCATACCAATACTGGACTGAAAGATGTTATTATATGCGAACTCCACCAACGGAAGATGCTCTTCCCATGTACCTCCAAAATCCAAAATACAAAGCCTCAAAAGGTCTTCCAGAACACGATTCACCCTCTCGGTCTGGCCGTCCGTCTGAGGATGATATGCGGTGCTCAGACACAATTGAGTCCCCACTGCTTCTTGCAAACTTCTCCAGAACTCGCTAGTGAAGATAGGATCTCGATCACTCACTATGCTAGAGGGTACCCCATGTAATCGAACTATCTCTCGAAGATATACTGAAGCTAGCCATGGAGCAGTCCTCTTGCTCTTCACAGGTATGAAATGGGCACTCTTAGTAAGTCTGTCTACCACAACCCAAATTCCCGTATTACCCTTCCTCGATCTCGGTAACCCATCAATAAAATCCATCGAGACACTATCCCACTTCCATTGCGGAACTTCCAATGGGTGAAGCAACCCACCTGGTTTCTTTTGCTCCGCTTTCACTTGTTGGCACACCAAGCATCTAGCGACATACTCGGCCACATCTTTCTTCATTCCGGCCCAAAAGAAAACTCGCCTCATGTCTTGGTACATCTTGTCCCCACCGGGATGAATGGTCATCCTAGAACGGTGTGCATCATCAAGAATAGCCTTCCTCAAACCCTCGTCTTGCGGTACACAAAGTCTACCGTCTCTACAAAAGCACCCCCTATCGTCTAGGGTGTACCTACTCAAATGGCTGGACGACTCCCCCCTTATGAGCCTCTCTACCAACTCAACCAACTGTGGGCCGTCCCGCTGTGCCTCGCCAATCCGCCCCAAAAGAGTAGGTCTGACCTCCAAGGATGCAAGCAAACCAGGTATATAATCAACGGAAGGTCTGAAATCAAACATCGAGATAAACTCCAAGCTTCGTCGTTCCACGAACAACAGACTCAAGGACAACCTTTTTCTACTCAAGGCGTCCGCCACCACGTTACCCTTGCCAGGGGTATACGCTATCTCGAAATCATAGGATGCTAAGAACTCCATCCACCTTTGCTATCTCAAGTTCAAATCCTTCTGAGAAAACAAGTACTTCAATGATTTGTGGTCAGTGAACAATTCGAATCTCTCGCCAAGAAGATAATGGCGCCAAATCTTAAGCGCAAAAACAATAGCGGCCAACTCTAGATCATGGGTAGGGTAATTCTTCTCATGCTTTCTCAACTGCCTTCCACCATAGGCTATTACCCTTCCCTCTTGCATTAAGACTGCGCCCAGTCCAATCCTACAAGCATCGGTATAGACAACAAATGGCTTACTCCCATCTGGCAACACTAGGACTGGAGCTGTGGTTAAAGCTCTCTTTAACCGCCGGAACACATCATCACAATCTACGTCCCATACGAAGACTAGATTCTTCTTCGTCAAGCGAGTTAATGGGGCTGATATCTTCGCGAAGTCCTTGATAAACTTCCTATAGTAACCAGCCAACCCCAAGAAACTCCTCACCTCGGTAGCATTCTTCGGAACCTTCCAATCTTGAATTGATACTACCTTCGCGGGATCCACAGCTATCCCTTCCTTGGAGACCACGTGCCCCAAGAACCGCACTTCCTTCCTCCAGAAGTGACATTTAGAAAATTTAGCCTTAAGGCTATGCGCTCGAAGAGTCTCCAACACTTCCCTAAGATGTAGGGAATGCTCTTCTTCACTCTTAGAAAATACTAAGATGTCATCCAAAAAGACCACCACGAACTTATTAAGGAACTCCCTGAACACCCTACTCATCAAATCAACAAAATATGCCGGGGCGTTCGTCAAACCAAATGGCATCACCATCCACTCATAGAAACCATCCGGAGTCCTAAAGGCAGTCTTGTCTATGCTGTCCTCAGCCACTCTCAACTGATGAAACCCCGTGGCTAAGTCCAACTGAGAAAATACTGAAGCGCCAACCAACTGATCGAAAAGATCATCAATCCTCGGCAATGGATGTCTATTCTTCTTTGTGAGCTTGTTGAGTTCTCTATAGTCTACACAAAGTCTGAGGGACCCATCCGCCTTTGTAGCAAAAACTACTGGAGCACCCCACTCCGATATACTTCGTCTTATGAACTCCTTCTCAAGCAACTCCCCTACTTGCTTATGGAGTTCCCTCCTCTCACGAGGAGCCATGTGGCGCACTGGTAAAGATACAGGTTTAGCATTATCCACCAGATATATTCGGAAGTCAATCTCCCGCTTCGGAGGTAAGCCCTTCACCTCCTCAAACACATCCGAGTATTCCCGGACCACTCTAACAGATCGCAAACTCTCGACCGAAGCGTCAAGCGATTCAAGATAACTTAGCATAACAGATTCCATGGGATTACAAGAGATCTCGAGAGTGTTCCCCAAGCGGGTCATGAGCCTAACAACTCTCCTTTCGCAATCAAGAATGGCACCATTACTGGATAACCAGTCCATGCCTAAAATCAACCCATAGCCCGTGAAGCCCAAAACAAAAGCATCACATCCAAACTCAATGCTAAGTACAGAAATCTTCAAACCCAAACATATCATGGACAAATAAGTGGAGCCCCAATTGGGTTTGAAACAACCAAGGGATCATCTACTAGACTGGTGTCTAAGTGCAGTGACTCAACTAATGATGATGAGATAAACGAATGCGATGCGCCAGAATCAAACAATGTACAAACATGACGATCAAATAGAAAAACCAGACTTTCAACGGAAATAGTTCTTCCTCTTTCCTGAATCGGTGGAACCGCGAGAGCCTGTACTTTCCCCCTAGCCTGACCTGGTGCCATAAGAGCTTGCACCTGTCCACCTGAGGTAGATCCCGTCCTTTGCCCCTTCTTAGGGCAATCCTTCACCAGATGCCCTGCTTCGCCACAGTGATAGCAGCCAGTCTTCTTCTTCTTCTTCCGACAGTCTTTACTTAAGTGGCCTGGTATCCCGCAATTGAAGCACTTCTTCTTCCCCTTGCCACCGTTGCCTTTCCCACCTTTGTTTTGTTGCTGTTGAGGTCTCTTTTGATCTCCCTTCTTCTCGGGTACCTTATTAGCATTGGGACCCTTCTCTTCCTCATGCATGAGTGCCATGTCAACTAGCTTCTCAAAGGAGTCATAGCCAATCCATGCATCGGTTCATTCAAGCCTTTGACGAACCTCAAAGCCTTCTTCTCCGGAGTATTCACCATATCCATGCCAAACCTTGCCAATTGATTAAACTTGTTGACATATTCCTTCACCGAGAGATTTCCTTGCTTTAGAGTCAAGAATCTTTCCATATACAAGTTTTCCTCCGCCCTTGAGAGAAACTTTGCCACAAATCTTTACCTAAAATCCGCCCAAGAGTCAACGGGGCGTTCTCCATTAGTGACCTCCCACCAGAATGAGGCCTCTCCCTTCATTAACCAAGCAGCTAACTTGACTTTCTTTCCTTCTTCCATCTCAAAGATATCTATCAACTCTTCCACCTCCTTAAGCCAATCTCTTGCCTCCACAAAAGTTTCTGATCCTTGAAAAGGTTTCCCTCCCAAAGCTTTAAATTCCTTGCAAGTCTTAGCAAAAGTATCCGTGCGAGGAGGAGGAGGGGGAGGAGGAAGATCGGGTGCTACGGTTGGTGGAGGAACATTTGCTAGACCCGCAGTGGCGGCCCTAGCCTCCATCAATCTCCTATACCATACTGGTATCGTCACACCCTCCGGAAAGTTAAGATCCTCAGCCATGCTGAAACCAAAAAAAAGGAAAGATTCAAAACGGAGAATTCGAAAGATAAAGATATGGCTATTGGTGATTATGTTTTTCTTTCAAAAATTTTTCTCTTTAAAGACATGTTTTTGAAAATACTTCTTCCAAAAATGCTTTTAGAAAAATAGTTTTCTAAAAATTTTATCTGTTCCGGTAACCTTCGCTCTGATACCACGTGTAACACCCCACACCCGCTAAGGTCACTCACTAAGGGAATGCCTTAGCTTCGGTGGAGCATTTTAAGTGAATATAGAACAAAAAAAATTACACAAGACAGATATAAATACTTGAAAATCTAAAACATCATTTCATAGCAGCAGAAGGTAAACATGTTTAGTTACAACACCATAAAGAGTCAAGTACTAAATATCCATCCTGATAAAAACATAAGTACATAATCCCACTACATAAACAATAGCCATAAAAGAAAAGATAAGCTGGGCATTACATCACGGTCCGAGCTCCAAGAGATATATAAAGAAGTCTGATCAAAGCCCACTAGTGCTAGGCCCAGCCTGAGGACCTGAGGGGAAAAAAGATAAAAACAAAGGGGTCAGACATAAGTCTGAGTGAGCCCTATAACTTTAACCACACAATTATTAAAGTAATTAGGGTATGATATAAACTTGGTACGGGATGACTGGGGATAAATGACTAAACTAAGTAGCCAACTAGACATAGGATAAACTAAGATAACGGTAAAGACGCATCTACCCACCCAAGGATAATTACTAACTGCACCACACCAGTCATTCCTACTTAAAGGTTGATCCCACCCAAGGACTTAGTAAATTTACCCGGTAGTTTCGTGTACCCCTAGCTGTCTACATAGGTGCCGTCTGTCCCTATCTCCACTAGGTGTACCCACTACTCCCAAGAGATCGGCTCCCTACCGTAGATACCCGTGCTGGCCCCACAATGGGGTGTATCACTCCCCAAAGTGGCAACCCGATACTACAAATGGTGCACGGCTTATATCTACACGATGCAACAACGTCTTACCTACCAGCCCGGGTCCACACACGCATATGAAACCCGTTGGACTCGCGTTGCCACCGCTACCCCGTTTTGGCCTCTTATAATCAAGCCCAGTACGCGTGTCCCGTCCTCGACATGGTCGAGCCCAATAAGATACATATGGGTTACTGGTTGAAATGGGCCCCCACAAGCTACCACCTAAGCTTGTCAATTTATCTAGTGCGTCCCACTTAACCCTTTAATCGTGTTTAATTACATGTTTCCACTTGGTTAAGTCATCTAATCGTATTTTCTATTGCCACCCAAGGCAACCCACTAGATTTCCTCATGCCACCCAAGGCACTTACTTGATTTCCACATGCCACCCAAGGCACCCACTTAACCCCTCATGCCCACTACATGCTTATCTGGTTAAGTGTTTCTTAATTGATTAAGAACATAACCGTTGTAAAGACCTCTCACATTAGACTATCTTTTATGGCAGCTGGATTTGCCGGTTGGGTCCGGGCAGCCTTACACCATAATCGAGTCTAACCTCATGTCTTTACACTTGTCACGTATATAGTTTGTGCCTAAGACCTCTCACATTGGGCCAATCATTTGTAGTCGCTGGATTTGCCGGTCGGTTCCGGGCAGTCTTATGCTACAAAAGGGTCCAACCTCGTGTCTTAGTCGATTAATTACACCTAATTAATCACCCCCGAATTAATTTTCCCTAATTAATTCCAATTTTAACGATGTACATAATTGACTCAATTATGTCCATCACTTTATGGTATGCATAATCATACCAACTTCACACCATTTCATTAACATGTTTATTAACCCCATCGTTCCCCACGTAATTCGCTAACATGACATAAAAGGGAAGATTCATCATAAATGTAATGGGTTCAACTTGCATAACATTAGCATCAATATGGGTTTAAAGGTGTCAACATGCATATAGCATCAAACCCAACTAGCATAGATAATCTGTAACACCCCGTATTTCAGTTAATGCTAAAATTCACTAATTGCAGAATAAATAATCTCAAATGTGAGAATTGGGGGAAACGGGCTGCGTCATTGCGTTCGTCTCGGAAAAATACGCGAAATAGAGTCCGAAATTTTGTAAATCGGAGTCCGTATGGCCCAATGAAGTTTGCAGAAAATTTAAAGTTAAAAACAGATTTAAAATTCAAATTCAGATTATAAAAATTAGAACTAGCGGGGCAGGCGGGAAAGTTCCCGCCCTAGCCATGTCGACAGGGCTGTCGACAGGCCTGTCGATTGGGAGGTCGACTGCCCTGTCGACTTGCCTGTCGACACAGGGTGTCGAGCCAGATGGCCTGGGTGCACCAGGTCTGGTTTTCTGGCTAGGGCTGGGCTGTGTTCTAGAGACTTCCTAAATCTGACGGACCTAATCTAACCTAGGGTTAATCCTATGGTCTAAAACACACCCTAATCCTATAAATACACCCTAATACAAGCCTAATCCATACTAAAAATAGAAATGATGGCCTCATGCCGCCAAAATCAAACTTAAGAGGAGCCTCCACTAGTTTATGAAGGAAGTTGCAAGCTAATCAACCTCTAATCATCATCTCCTTCAAATATTGCAACTAGTTCTACTTCATAAGTTTGCTAATCTTGGTTTTGGTGAGTTCCAACGCCTTTAGCAAGTAATTGCTAAACTAATTAGGATAGGATATTAGGAGGCTATGGATGTAAATGTGGATTATGCAAGTTGTGGTTGTCATATGTTATAAGTTCATATGTAAACTTGCCTCTTTTTATGATATGATGTGTCATGTAAGTTCATATGCAAGTTTTATGCAAGTTTATATGCAAGATCATATGCAAGTTAGTCTCTTTTTATGATATGCACAACATATGCAAGTTTGCCTTTGTGATATGACATGATATGCAAGTTGATATGCAAGTTCATGTGCAAGTTAGCCTCTTTCTATGATGTGCATAACATATGCAAGTTTGCCTTTGCGCTATGACATGGTATGCAAGTTCATATGCAAGTTCATATGCAAGTCTTATGCAAGTTCATATGAGAGTTCATATGCAAGTTTTATGCAAGTTCATATGCAAGTTCATATGCAAGTTTTATGCAAGTTTATATGCAAGTTGATATGCAAGTTTGGCTCTTTTTATGATGTGCATAACATATGCAAGGTTGTCCCTATGTATGACATGTTATGTAAACGAATTACGTGGGAAACGATGGGGTTAATATGCATGATTATAAAAAGGTGTAAAGTTGTTATGATTAAGCATAACATAAAATGAATGGACATAATTGGGAATTTACCTATTAAGTTAGGTCTACCCACATTATGGAGTTGGGAATTTACCTATTAAGTTAGGTCTACCCATACTATGGAATTGGGAATTTACCTATTAAGTTAGGTCTACCCATATTCTTAAAAATGTGTAATTAATTAGGGATAATTAATTATAGGGGTGATTAATTAGGTGTAATTAATCAACTAAGACACGAGGTTGGACCCTTTTGTAGCGGAAGTCTGCCCGGAACCGACCGGCCATCCAGCAGCTACAAATGATAGGCCCAATGTGAGAGGTCTTAGTCATAAATTAAATACGTGATTAAAGTAAGGACACGAGGTTAGACCTTTCTATGACAGAAGTCTGCCCGGAACCAACCGGCATATCCAGCAGTCATAAAAGATGGTCTAATGTGAGAGGTCTTTATGAGGTCATGATCTTAATTAATTAATTAAGAAACACTTAACCATATTAGCATGTAGAGGTACATGAGGGGTTAAGTGGGTGCCTTGGGTGGCATGTGGAAATCTAGTGGTTGCCTTGGGTGGCAACAGAAAATACGATTAGAATACTTAACCAAAGTGGAACATGTAATTAAAACATGATTAAAGGGTTAAGTGGTATACACTAGAAATAACAAGCTTAGGTGGTAGCTTGTGGGGGCCCATTTCAACCAATATCCCAAACGTATCATAGTGGGCTCGACTCTAGTCGAGTGGCGGGACACGCATATTGGGCTTGACTATAAGAGGCCAAACCGGGGTAGCGGTGGCAACGCGAGTCCAACGGGTTTCATCTGCGTGTGTGGACCCGGGATGGTAGGTAAGACGTTGTTGCATCGTGTAGATATAACCCGTGCACTATTTGTTGTATCGGGCTAGCCACTTTGGGGAGTGATACACCCCATTCTGGGGCCAGCACGGATATCTACGGTAGGGAGCCGATCGCTTGGGAGTAGTGGGTACACCTAGTGGAGATAGGGGCAGACGACACCTATGTAGTGAGCTAGGGGTACACGAAACTACTGGGTAAATTTTCTAAGTCCTTGGGAGGGATCAACCTTTAAGTAGGAATGACTGGTGTGGTGCAGTGTAGTAATTATCCTTGGGTGGGTAAATGCGTCTTTTTCGTTGTCTTAGTTAGTCTGATTGGCAATTGAGTGTAGTCATTTATCCCCAGTCACACCGTACCAAGTTATATCATATCCTTATTACTTTAATGATTACATTGTTAAAGTTATAAGACTCGCTCAGACTTATGTCTGACCCCGTTGTTTTTATCTTTTTCCTAACCCTCAGGTTCTCAGAGTGGGCCCAGCACGAGTGGGCTTTGATCAGGCTGCTTTTATTACTCTCTTGGAGCTTGGATCCTAGATGTAGAGCTCAGCTTACCCTTTTCTTTTATGGCTATCAGTTCATGTATTGGGATTATGTATTTTTATTTAGCAGGATGGATATTTGTACTTGACTTCTATTATGGTTTTGTGATGTAACCAGACATGTTTTATTTTCCGCTGCAATTGAAATGATGTTTTAAATTTTCAAGTATTACTTACATCTGTCTTGCTGTAATTACTCTGTTCTATATTCACTCAAGATACTCCACCGATGTTATGGCATTCCCTTAGAGAGTGACCATAGCGGGCGTGGGGTGTTACACGTGGTATCAGAGCAAAGGTTACCGGAACAGATAAATTTTTTAGAAAACTATTTTTCTAGAAACATTTTTGGAAGAGATATTTTCAAAAACATGTCTTTAAAGAGAAAAGTTTTTGAAAGAAAAGCATAATCCCCAATAGCCATATCTTTATCTTTCGAATTCTCCGTTTTGAATCTTTCCTTTTTCGTTTCAGCATGGCTAAGGATCTTAACTTTCCGGAGGGTGTGACGATACCAGTATGGTATAGGAGATTGATGGAGGCTAGGGCCACCACTGCGGGTCCAGCAAATGTTCCTCCACCAACCGTAGCACCCGATCTTCCTCCTCCCCCTCCTCCTCGCACGGATACTTTTGCTAAGACTTGCAAGGAATTCAAAGCTATGGGAGGAAAACCTTTTCAAGGATCTGAAACTTTTGTGGAGGCTAGATATTGGCTTAAAGAGGTGGAAGAATTGATAGATATCTTTGAGATGGAAGAAGGAAAGAAAGTCAAGTTGGCTGCTTGGTTAATGAAGGGAGAGGCCTCATTCTGGTGGGAGGTCACTAATGGAGAACGCCCCGTTGACTCTTGGGCGGATTTTAGGCAAAGATTTGTGGCAAAATTTCTCTCAAGGGCGGAGGAGAACTTGTATATGGAAAGATTCTTGACTCTAAAGCAAGGAAATCTCTCAGTGAAGGAATATGTCAAAAAGTTTAATCAATTGGCAAGGTTTGGCCTAGACATGGTGAATACACCGGAGAAGAAGGCTTTGAGGTTCGTGAAAGGCTTGAATGAACCAATGCATGGGTTGGCTATGACTCATATCCCTATGGGCGCCACCTTTGAGAAGCTAGTTGACATGGCACTCATGCATGAAGAAGAGAAGGGTCCCAATGCTAATAAAGCACCCGAGAAGAAGGGAGATCAAAAGAGACCTCAGCAACAACAGCAAAACAAAGGTGGGAAAGGCAACGGTGGCAAGGGGATGAAGAAGTGCTTCAATTGTGGGATACCAGGCCACATAAGCAAAGATTGTAGAAAGAAGAAGAAGACTGGTTGCTTTCACTGTGGTGAAGCAGGGCATATAGAGAAGAATTGCCCTAAGAAGGGGCAAAGGACGGGATCTACCTCAGGAGGACAGGTGCAAGCTCTTATGGCACCGGGTCAGGCTAGGGGGCAAGTACAGGCTCTCGCGGTTCCACCAATTCAGGAAAGAGGTAGAACTATTTCCGTTGAAAGTCTGGTTTTTCTATTTGATCATCCTGTTCGTACATTGTTTGATTCAGGCGCATCGCATTCGTTTATCTCATCATCATTAGTTGAGTCACTGCACTTAGACACCAGTCTAGTAGATGATCCCTTGGTTGTTTCAAACCCAATTGGGGGCTCCACTTATTTGTCCATGATATGCTTGGGTTTGAAGATTTCTATACTTAGCATTGAGTTTAGATGTGATGCTTTTGTCTTGGGCTTCACGGGCTATGGGTTGATTTTGGGCATGGACTGGTTATCCAGTAATGGTGCCGTTCTTGATTGCGAATGGAGAGTTGTTAGGCTCATGACCCGCTTGGGTAACACTCTCGAGATCTCTTGTAATCCCATGGATTCTGTTATGCTAAGTTATCTTGAGTCGTTGGACGCTTCGGCCGAGAGTTTGCAATCTGTTAGAGTGGTCCGGGAATACTCGGATGTGTTTGAGGAGGTGAAGGGCTTACCTCCGAAGCGGGAGATTGACTTCCGAATATATCTGGTGGATAATGCTAAACCTGTATCTTTACCAGTGCGCCACATGGCTCCTCGTGAGAGGAGGGAACTCCATAAGCAAGTAGGGGAGTTGCTTGAGAAGGGGTTCATAAGACGAAGTATATCGGAGTGGGGTGCTCCAGTAGTTTTTGCTACGAAGGCGGATGGGTCCCTCAGACTTCTTGTAGACTATAGAGAACTCAACAAGCTCACAAAGAAGAATAGACATCCATTGCCGAGGATTGATGATCTTTTCGATCAGTTGGTTGGCGCTTCAGTATTTTCTCAGTTGGACTTAGCCACGGGGTTTCATCAGTTGAGGGTGGCTGAGGATAGCATAGACAAGACTGCCTTTAGGACTCCGGATGGTTTCTATGAGTGGTTGGTGATGCCATTTGGGTTGAAGAACGCCCCTGCATACTTTGTTGATTTGATGAGTAGGGTGTTCAGGGAGTTCCTTAATAAGTTCGTGGTGGTCTTTGTGGATGATATCTTAGTATTTTCTAAGAGTGAAGAAGAGCATGCCCTACATCTTGGGGAGGTGTTGAAGACTCTTCGAGCACATAGCCTTAAGGCTAAATTCTCTAAATGTCACTTCTAGAGGAGGGAAGTGCGGTTCTTGGGGCACGTGGTCTCCAAGGAGGGGATAGCTATGGATCCCGCGAAGGTAGTATCAATTCAAGATTGGAAGGTTCCTAGAAATGCTACCGAAGTAAGAAGTTTCTTGGGGTTGGCGGGTTATTATAGGAAGTTTATCAAAGACTTCGCGAAGATATCAGCCCCATTAACCCGCTTAACGAAGAAGAATCTTGTTTTCGCATGGGACGTAGATTGTGATGATGCGTTCCGACGGTTAAAGAGAGCTTTAACCACTGCTCTAGTTTTAGTGTTGCCAGATGGGAGCAAGCCATTTGTTGTCTATACCGATGCTTGTGGGACAGGACTAGGCGCAGTCTTAATGCAAGAGGGAAGGGTAATAGCCTATGGTGGAAGGCAGTTGAGAGTGCATGAGAAAAATTACCCTACCCATGATTTAGAGTTGGCCGCTATTGTTTTCGCGCTTAAGATTTGGCGCCATTATCTTCTTGGTGAGAGATTCGAATTGTTCACTGACCACAAATCATTGAAGTACTTGTTTTCTCAGAAGGATTTGAATTTGAGACAGCAAAGGTGGATGGAGTTCTTAGCATCCTATGATTTCGAGATAGCGTATACCCCTGGCAAGGGTAACATGGTGGCGGACGCCTTGAGCAGAAAAAGGTTGTCCTTGAGTCCATTGTTCGTGGAACAGCGAAACTTGGAATTTATCTCGATGTTTGATTTCAGACCTTCCATTGACCATATACCCGGTTTGCTAGCATCCTTGGAGGTCAGACCTACTCTTTTGGGGCGGGTTGGAGAAGCACAGACGGACGACCCACAGTTGGTTGAGTTGGTAGAGAAGCTCATAAGGGGGGAGTCGTCCAGCCATTTGAGTAGGTACACCCTAGACGACAGGGGGTGCTTGCGTAGAGACGGTAGACTTTGTGTACCGCAAGACGAGGGTTAGAGGAAGGCTATTCTTGATGATGCACACCGTTCTAGGAAGACCATTCATCCCGGTGGGGACAAGATGTACCAAGATATGAGGTGGGTTTTCTTCTGGGCCGGTATGAAGAAAGATGTGGCCGAGTATGTCGCTCGATGCTTGGTATGCCAACAGGTGAAAGCGGAACAAAAGAAACCAGGTGGGTTGCTTCACCCATTGGAAGTTCCGCAATGGAAGTGGGATAGCGTCTCGATGGATTTTATTGACGGGTTACCCAGATCAAGAAAGGGTAATATGGGAATTTGGGTGGTGGTGGATAGACTTACTAAAAGCGCCCATTTCATACCTGTGAAGAGCAAGAGGACCGCTCCATGGCTAGCTTCAGTATATCTTCGAGAGATAGTTCGATTGCATGGGGTACCCTCTAGCATAGTGAGTGATCGAGATCCTATCTTCACTAGTGAGTTCTGGAGAAGTTTGCAAGAAGCAGTGGGGACTCAATTGTGTTTGAGCACCGCATATCATCCTCAGACGGACGGCCAGACTGAGAGGGTGAATCGTGTCCTAGAAGACCTTTTGAGGCTTTGTATCTTAGATTTTGGAGGTACATGGGAAGAGCATCTTCAATTGGTGGAGTTCGCATATAATAACAGCTTTCAGTCCAGTATTGGTATGGCTCCTTTCGAAGCTCTCTATGGAAGGCCTTGTCGATCACCTACATGTTGGTGGGAGTCTACGGACAAGATCTTGCTTGGGCCTGATATGGTTAGGGAGACTTCTAAAAAGATTGACTTGGTTCGAAGAAGGATGAAAGCAGCGCAGGATAGGCAAAAATCTTATGCGGACAAGAGGAGGACGGACCTTGAGTTTGAAGTTGGGGACATGGTCTTTGTCAAGGTGTCTCCGTTACGAAATGTGGTTCGCTTTGGATCTGTTGGGAAGTTAGCACCAATGTTCGTAGGGCCGTTTCCTATTAAGGAAAGGATTGGACGGATGGCATACAGAGTGGGGTTGCCCGACAGACTTAGTGGTGTACATGATGTATTCCATGTATCTCATTTGAGGAAGTGCTTACATGAGACCGCAGAGGTGGTAGAGCCGAGCTTGCTTAAAGAAGTGGAAGTAGAGCGTGATGCGACTATTCGATGAGCTCCTACCCGCATCCTTGGGTCAGAGACTAGGAAATTGAGGAATCGAGAGGTTCAACTAGTCAAAGTACAATGGGGAGAAGACGAGGGCAACGCTACTTGGGAGACGGAAGCAAAGATGCGTTCATTGTACCCGTTCCTTTTTGAGGGTATGTCTTTTAACTTCTCCTTTATCGTTTGTCTAGTACTTGTCTTATCTTTAGTATGTCCTCTCGTTAGTACTTTTGACCTTTAGATAGGGTAAACCTATGGTTGAAACATGTGTTTGAGACATGTTATGTTTGATGGATGCATGTGGATGCAAGTGGTTGCTAGTGGTTGCTCGTGGATGCATATACACACACTCTAGGCACTAGATCGGCTCAATCACTTCATATTGCATATTGCATAAAATTGTGTGTAGGAAACTATATTTATGGATGTATAATGATTGTGTTATCATATGGATGATGCATTTTGGTGAATGATTGTGCACTCATGTAGATATTGTATGTGTCGATAGGATTCTCTCGCATACATAATGGATGCATGGCACTATCATGGTTTGCATATGTTCATACATTAGATAGGGAACATATACACACACTTTTTGCATATGCTCATACATCATTAGAAACTGTTTTAAGGACAATGGATGCCCATGTTTGATGGATTGAGTAGATGGTTGTTTGGATGGTAGGATATGCATTCTCCTTAGCTTAGAGATTTCGGGGACGAAATCCTTTAAGGAGGGGAGAATGTAACACCCCGTATTTCAGTTAATGCTAAAATTCACTAATTCTAGAATAAATAATCTCAAATGTGAGAATTGGGGGAAACGGGCTGCGTCATTGCGTTCGTCTCGGAAAAATACGCGAAATAGAGTCCAAAATTTTGTAAATCGGAGTCCGTATGGCCCAGTTATAGCCCAATGAAGTTTGCAGAAAATTTAAAGTTAAAAACAGATTTAAAATTCAAATTCAGATTATAAAAATTAGAACTAGCGGGGCAGGCGGGAAATATCCCGCCCTAGCCATGTCGGCAGGGCTGTCGACAGGCCTGTCGATTGGGAGGTCGACTGCCCTGTCGACACAGGGTGTCGAGCCAGATGGCCTGGGTGCACCAGGTCTGGTTTTCTGGCTAGGGCTGGGCTGTATTCTAGAGACTTCCTAAATCTGACGGACCTAATCTAACCTAGGGTTAATCCTATGGTCTAAAACACACCCTAATCCTATAAATACACCCTAATACAAGCCTAATCCATACTAAAAATAGAAATGATGGCCTCATGCCGCCAAAATCAAACTTAAGAGGAGCCTCCACTAGTTTATGAAGGAAGTTGCAAGCTAATCAACCTCTAATCATCATCTCCTTCAAATATTGCAACTAGTTCTACTTCATAAGTTTGCTAATCTTGGTTTTGGTGAGTTCCTATGCCTTTAGCAAGTAATTGCTAAGCTAATTAGGATAGGATATTAGGAGGCTATGGATGTAAATGTGGATTATGCAAGTTGTGGTTGTCATATGTTATAAGTTCATATGTAAACTTGCCTCTTTTTATGATATGATGTGTCATGTAAGTTCATATGCAAGTTTTATGCAAGTTTATATGCAAGATCATATGCAAGTTAGTCTCTTTTTATGATATGCACAACATATGCAAGTTTGCCTTTGTGATATGACATGATATGCAAGTTGATATGCAAGTTCATGTGCAAGTTAGCCTCTTTCTATGATGTGCATAACATATGCAAGTTTGCCTTTGCGCTATGACATGGTATGCAAGTTCATATGCAAGTTCATATGCAAGTTTTATGCAAGTTCATATGCGAGTTCATATGCAAGTTTTATGCAAGTTCATATGCAAGTTCATATGCAAGTTTTATGCAAGTTTATATGCAAGTTGATATGCAAGTTTGGCTCTTTTTATGATGTGCATAACATATGCAAGGTTGTCCCTATGTATGACATGTTATGTAAACGAATTACGTGGGAAACGATGGGGTTAATATGCATGATTATAAAAAGGTGTAAAGTTGTTATGATTAAGCATAACATAAAATGAATGGACATAATTGGGAATTTACCTATTAAGTTAGGTCTACCCACATTATGGAGTTGGGAATTTACCTATTAAGTTAGGTCTACCCATACTATGGAATTGGGAATTTACCTATTAAGTTAGGTCTACCCATATTCTTAAAAATGTGTAATTAATTAGGGATAATTAATTATAGGGGTGATTAATTAGGTGTAATTAATCAACTAAGACACGAGGTTGGACCCTTTTGTAGCGGAAGTCTGCCCGGAACCGACCGGCCATCCAGCAGCTACAAATGATAGGCCCAATGTGAGAGGTCTTAGTCATAAATTAAATACGTGATTAAAGTAAGGACACGAGGTTAGACCTTTCTATGACAGAAGTCTGCCCGGAACCAACCGGCATATCCAGCAGTCATAAAAGATGGTCTAATGTGAGAGGTCTTTATGAGGTCATGATCTTAATTAATTAATTAAGAAACACTTAACCATATTAGCATGTAGAGGGACATGAGGGGTTAAGTGGGTGCCTTGGGTGGCATGTGGAAATCTAGTGGTTGCCTTGGGTGGCAACAGAAAATACGATTAGAATACTTAACCAAAGTGGAACATGTAATTAAAACATGATTAAAGGGTTAAGTGGTATACACTAGAAATAACAAGCTTAGGTGGTAGCTTGTGGGGGCCCATTTCAACCAATATCCCAAACGTATCTTAGTGGGCTTGACTCTAGTCGAGTGACGGGACACGCATATTGGGCTTGACTATAAGAGGCCAAACCGGGGTAGCGGTGGCAACGCGAGTCCAACGGGTTTCATCTGCGTGTGTGGACCCGGGATGGTAGGTAAGACGTTGTTGCATCGTGTAGATATAACCCGTGCACTATTTGTTGTATCGGGCTAGCCACTTTGGGGAGTGATACACCACATTGTGGGGCCAGCACGGATATCTACGGTAGGGAGCCGATCGCTTGGGAGTAGTGGGTACACCTAGTGGAGATAGGGGCAGACGACACCTATGTAGTGAGCTTGGGGTACACGAAACTACTGGGTAAATTTTCTAAGTCCTTGGGAGGGATCAACCTTTAAGTAGGAATGACTGGTGTGGTGCAGTGTAGTAATTATCCTTGGGTGGGTAAATGCGTCTTTTTCGTTGTCTTAGTTCACTCTAAGTCTGATTGGCTACTGAGTGTAGTCATTTATCCCCAGTCACACCGTACCAAGTTATATCATATCCTTATTACTTTAATGATTACATTGTTAAAGTTATAGGACTCGCTCAGACTTATGTCTGACCCCGTTGTTTTTATCTTTTTCCCAACCCTCAGGTTCTCAGAGTGGGCCCAGCACGAGTGGACTTTGATCAGGCTGCTTTTATTACTCTCTTGGAGCTTGGATCCTAGATGTAGAGCTCAGCTTACCCTTTTCTTTTATGGCTATCAGTTCATGTATTGGGATTATGTATTTTTATTTAGCAGGATGGATATTTGTACTTGACTTCTATTATGGTTTTGTGATGTAACCAGACATGTTTTATTTTCCGCTGCAATTGAAATGATGTTTTAAATTTTCAAGTATTACTTACATCTGTCTTGCTGTAATTACTCTGTTCTATATTCACTCAAGATACTCCACCGATGTTATGGCATTCCCTTAGAGAGTGACCATAGCGAGCGTGGGGTGTTACATAATCAACCCAAACTTCCATGAATCACATATGTCATAAGGAGGTTAACTTGCATAAGTTTCTTATGTCATACAAAGGGGTAAACTTACATATGTATGTATGACGTGTAAAGGGGTTAACTTGCATATGTATGCATATCATACTAAGGTGTAAACTTGCACATGTCACTTGCATATAATCAAACATCATACTTGCATAACATGTCATATGTGAACTTGCATATTATCATACACCAAACTTGCATAATCATGGTGTCATAGTGGATCAATGTTTATCATAGCAACTAGCATCATGAACACTTGCATAACTTGTATAACATCTCAAACATGTAGCATATTACTTGCATAACTTGCATAACATCACAAACACATATCATATAACTTGCATAACATGCATAACATCATTAACTCATAACACATAACTTGCATAACATGCATAACATCATTAACACATAGCATACAACTTGCATAACTTGCATTGATCCATATTCATAGCTATAACCTCATTATATCCTATCATAATCATTTCAATAATTGGTTATTAAGGCTATAGAAAACTCAAAACTTGTTGATTAGCACTCCTAAGAAGAAGATTAAGTTGCTAGAGTTGATTAGTGATTGATTTGAGTTGCTATCTTCTTCTACAAATTGATGGAGGCTCCTTCAAGTTGCATTTTGACGGCATGACGGCATTGTTTCTATTTTTTAGTATGAATTAGGGTAGTCTTAGGGTGTATTTATTGAGTAGTTAGGTGTTTTAGGCCATTAGATTAACCCTAAATTAGATTAGAGCCGTCAGATCACGTCCTAGCCACTTAAACACATCCCAAAAGACAAGCAGATGCACCCAGGTCACCTGGGCTCGACCAGGGAGGTCGACTCCTAGGTCGACCCTAGGGTCGACTCCCCAGTCGACCTGGGGGGGAGGTCGACTCCCCAGTCGACCCCCAGGTCGACCCCCTGGGTCCTGGCGGGATTTTTTCCGCCACTTCTGAAATTTGAAAATTTTGTTTTAAAATCTGTTTTTAAATTTCTGCAAACTTCCTTGGGCCTTATCGGGGTCATACGAACTCCGATTTTTGAAAACTCGGACTGATTTCGCGTATTTTTCCGAGACGAACGCAATGGCATAGCCCGTTTCCCCTGATTCAGATTTTTAAATTTAATTCTACCATGTTTTATGTTATAGCTAGTTATTCAACATACGGGGTGTTACATTTGGTGCACACTTCTCTTTTCGTTGATGGGGCCTAATTCCCTTGCGACCCGTTTCAGTTGTGGTTTTAATACTTTCGTCCTTTCTTTGTGGAATATACCAGAATTGAGTCGTCATCTCTTTAGCCCATTTGTCGGCGAAGCGGTTGAAATCGTCCATTATTTCGCGTTCGAGTATCATTCCCTTAACTTTCCTATAGAGAGCATCCTTTAAGTAGGAGAAAACACTAATGTCCTCTGATGTAGATCTATTGGTTGGGAACGCCATGGATTTTTCTATATAGGAAAAATCGTAATTCCCCTTCTCGTAAGTATGTAGTTCCATTTTCCTCTTCCACTTTATTACTCGCAAAGCCTCTTCTCTCAACTCTTGCTCCTCCATTACCCTATGGCTAGTGGTTCTCAACTTATCCGTTCGAGGTTCTAAAGGCCTCCTCCTGGCTTTCTAGATCATAACTTAGTTTCTTCAAAGCTAGCCCGATCCAGGACAGAACAATACAGGTAGATATATGGCTGTTAACCACAAGGTCGGAGGTTCAGGCCCGCCTTATAGCACCAAAATGTTAACAATATTTTTTGTTAACACCGGAAATGGATCAATAGGGATAAATATTAAGGGAAAATCAGGTGGATTAGTTCTCTTTCTTGTTCGAATTTAGTGGGGAGATTGGGATACAGGGGCTCCAGGGTGCAGGCTCACTGAGGATTACCAGATTGGATCTAGGCTCAGTACTGAGGTTCGATCGCCATTCGTGGGTGTTAATGGATGTGACCTCGGACTTCTCTGTATTATAGATAATGAACTGCGACTACTGCAATTAGAGAAAATAAAAGTACACACTTACAGAGTAATTTTCTTAAGAATTTCTCCCTTCATTAAGCTTTTAATGTAAAATACACAGATGTCATAGAGTGGAATTCTCCATTGATGTTATTTTCTAAGTTGCTTTTTTTAGAATCCAAAAGTAAGAGGAAAAAAATCCATTTTTTAATGTGACATATGGGGTCCTATTTGTAATAGTTCTGGGTCCTTTCTATCGTATGGCTATCGGACCTGCCTGGGCTTTTGGCCAGTCATTTTATTCCTGGTCTCGGGTGCTTGATCCTCAGTTGCCTTGGGTGCATTTGGTTATGATACTTGAATTCTTGAGGGTAGCTTCTAAATGTAGGCTTGCAGACATGAACTTCCAGATGAAGGCTTTCAGCTTTATCGTGGACACGAGGAGGGGCTTGACCCTGTGGTATGTGTTGATAACTGCAGGGTTGAAACCGCTATGGGTTTCGGTGCTAGGTAGACTAGCACGGGTTGCCTGTAATCCTTGTCCGAGTTCCGGTAACCCTACGGTTGAGCCTTTGCGGTAGCCTGTATTCTTGGAGGGTAGCTTCCAGCGTCACTCTTATTTATTTGCGGATGTGATCTTTTCGATAGTTATGTAGCAGATGTTTCGAAAGCAAATTTTGAGTGGCTTTTGCGTTCTTCCGGACTAGTGCCTCCGATTTTGTCGCCTTTAGGTGTATCAGTATGCGGGTGGGTTATTTGTTGAAGGTTTCCCTTTGGGCTTTGTCTGTCGAATTTGTCGCTTTTGACTACCTTGGTTCTAGATCAAAGTGGTTCCTTATACAGAGCCTTTCGTCGAGCCGATATTGCCGGAAGGTCTTGTCGGACTGACTTTGGCGAAGAAGCCGGTTGTGGCGGCCTTTCAGATACGTCCTCCTACTCCTGCTCTTTCAATTGACGGGTCCTACTTTTTATTAAGCCCTTCCGTGAGCTTTTGGCCATTTGATACTCCTTCACTGCCATCTTTCTTCGAATGTTGATTTTTATAGTAAAATTACCGATCCAAAAAATTTGGTAGAGCTATGCCCTGATCTCTCTGGGCCAACTTCATGCACCTTGTCTTTACCCTTCTAGATTCTGAACTTTGTTAGCACCAACATCCATCTCTAGAGACCCTAGGGGCATGCCCCTCTTGTGTATACCAGTTCAGTCCTTATCCAAGAATTAGAATTGGTACCGATCTTAGGCTATTGATCGTGGTAGCCCTCGTGCCATAAGATGCTATCTCCTTCCTGCTAGGTCCAACCCTAGTATCTTAATCTTGGTTCTCATCTTGCCCTGCTAGTCAGATCCGCTAGAGGAAAGTAGCTATTATCACCTCCTGCATCCTCAACATATCCTCTTTCCTAGCCACTCTTGCTTGAAGTTGATTGACATAATTATCCATATCTTCTCTAGTAAGGTACATGGAAGGGTTTCTACCTGGTTAGGCCTCCTGACGTCTTCCATGTCTAGTTTCTTTAGCTTGAGTTTCAGTTCTATTCCTCTTAGCCATTGGTTGTCCTCTTCCAAATTTCTTCAAATCCAAATCCTAAGCCTATTTCCCTCCTTCCTTGCATGCCAATACATTGGCAACTGATTTTATCCCCAACATTCTAACGTATTATGATTGTTAACAGTCACAAATCTAATCATATAGTGGAATATAGGTAAAGAAGGCACTAGATTTTATCAGTTTGACAAACTCTATCCAATGTCCACTTATAGTGATCTTTTAGTTATACTGCTCAAGTACATGTACAGTTGTTCTAATTTAGTATAGAGAGAGTATATGATTAAATTTGATCTGAAACTTGGTTGGGCTTTCGCATGTTTTCCAAAGAAAAAAAGATTCATCTTCCAGTGCCATATGTAGTCCATTTATAGCATGTTAGAAGTTGGATTGACTTGAAAATCAACAGGGATGCCGAAAGAATGTGATGACCAAGTCCACATAATATGACGTAGATTGCCCATGATTTGGCTCTTGATCAGTACAAATCTGAATTCCAGGTTAGTACATAACGATGAATATGTCGATTTTATATTTACGATCTGACTAGGGGTCCTACATCGCCTTAAGGTCGAGTGGTTTCATTTCCTCTTTACTCTATCTCGTTGTCTTTAGGTTAAGTTAAAATGAAAGTTGACTTTGATTTACATCGCTCTAGATCTTTGACAACCCAGTTCCATGTAACAGCCCACATTTAAATAATAAAATAATCAAAATAATTACATGAGTAATATGCGTTTGAAATTTGAAAGCAATTACATGTGATAAAAAGAATTAAATCAAGAAAAGAAAGTAATTAACTTTAAATTGTAACATCCTTAATTAACAATGCGCGTCATTAATGACATTAAAAGAGAAAGAAATGGAAATATGATCAAAGTTGAAAGAAAATAATTAACTCTAGAATGGTAACACGCATGTGAACACTCATGTGCATGTATATATATGTATATATATATTTTTCATATAAATAAATAAATAAACAAATATATGTATAGACATAAATTTCAGAAATAACTGAATTTGAAAATAAACGCGTGCCATAAACATAATTAAATCATAAAGTAAAAGAAATTTGTTAATGTTAACATATTAATAAACTTGGCGTCACCAAGAAATTAATACATACAAAATTCCAGAAACAACCGCGTTTGAAATTGAAATTATGCGCGTGCCAGAAACGGGAAGGAATTTAATAAGACTGAAAATAAAAATAAACATATAACAGTAATAAAGTTTAACTTGTAGGAATTTAAAACGGAAGAAAAGTAATACGTAGGAGTTAACATAGGGAAACTGAAATAACGTTGACCAACAACGTTCAAAGAATTAATCACGCATGATTAAAGCACGAAGGGAACATGGCCCAAAGTGTTAATACACGTTTGGGATGACCCAAGTGCAGAATTGGCCGACCCAGGAGTCGACCCACGTATATGTTGTGTCAAACCATGTTTACCGACCCAAACAGGGTGTGGGTTAACCCGGGCGATGTTTGAATGTAGCATTTTATTTGTTTTTGCGGTTAGATTTTTATTATTTAAAATCAGACGGGACTGGTTCATTAGGACATCTATAAATAAACCTACAAGGCTAGCCATTAAACTCATACTTTTCTGAGTGGGCGAGGAATCCCTGCCATCACCTTTCTCCTCTAGTTCTTCCAAAACAGAAAGTATTTGATTTTGGCAATCCGATTCAAGATTTTGTGGTAGATGCTATAGATATAAGGTTTTAATGCCTGAATTCCCCATCTATATGTGGTGAGTTCTTTGGATCCAAATCTAAATAATTTCTTTTATTCTTCTTGGATTCAGATTTGTAAATCCCTGAAAATAAAGTTTGTTGATTCATATAAGAAAGACCACAGATAATAAATCTAAATACAAATAAGACCCAGAACTTGGAACGTAAATCCTAGACGAGTGGATTTAAATTATTTATTGCGGTATATATCGTCTTTTAATTCCTATTAAATTAATAAGATATTCTCTCAGTCCTCTTTTCCCCTTTTTGTGTCGGATACAGTTTTATGTTGAATTTTAGTTATGCGCATAATATGCATAAATCTGTAATCCTGGCATATGCATATGATTGGATTATACGCCTAATTTTGTGAGACTGATTATAATCCTTTTTGTTTGCACACATTCGAAAATATAATTCAATTGGCTTTACAAGTAAAAGTAGATTTGATAATTTAGGGGTTAAATTAACATGTAACACCAAAACTGAAATAAAAGGGAATCTAGGATGAAAACAGGCAAACTTGATAAGACTTGTCGAATAACTGTGGCATAGATTGACATGACAAAATTAATATTACGTACAATAAATTTGTAGTTGAATAGTAAGTATAAGAATTCACATATTTAATTGTTAAAATTACCTTTCCGATTTAAAATAGAATAAATATAAAATTGTGGGAATGAAAGAAAAAGGGGTATAAGCCAAATTGTGCCCAAATTTAATGTAGTCATGGCAAGTTGGAAAAAATAAGTAAATAACAGGAATGAATGCTGTTACCACCAAAAAATTGGCAACGAAATAGAGTAGCAGCGAAGGGGTATCGGATGACCATAAGTACCCTGCGAGCAAGGCCAAAGACTAAGAAAAGCAAGGATAGGACGAACGAAGAAGATATGGACGAACGAAGATATGGACGAATGAAGTTATGGACGAATGAAGAAGATATGGACGAACGAAGTTAGGCAGAAAAACCGAAAACAGTCCAGAATACACTGGCGCACTTGTGAAGTGCACCAGTACAAAAATACACTGGCGCACCTGCCAAGTGCGCCCGTACAAATCCAGCACCGAATTCTGGAGTGTTCTGAGGTGACGTGTCTTCTTTTGAGTGGCTAGATGATGTGTATTCGAGCTATGCGATTCTGATGACTTCTGGACTGATCTGAAGGCTCTAAATCACCCTATTCACCTATAAAATAACACATAGACCTAGCCTAAATCATACTATTTCATTTTAGCCTCAGGCCGCCGCCATTAAACCTAGAGCTCTGAATTAAAAATACAAAGAATAAAATTATAGAAGATAGAGGGCGATTCTTGAAGGCTACAACTAGAAGCTACAACAACTACGACGCTTTAGACAACGAATTTGGGACTATTTGATTTGGGATTTTTATTTGGATTATTTGCTTCATATTGTAAGTTCTATGTTACTTTTTAGGCAAAAACTCTAAAACAATATGGACATGCCATGAATTGAAACCGGATTTAGGAACTATTGTTAATCTGTTGTTTATATTGTTTATCTTTGAATTATAATTTGGGGATATTGCTGTGGCAACGTTGCAAGTTAAACTTGTCATGATTTTGATGTTGTTATGAATCACTTGGGCTTAATTATTTGGCAAGTTGGACTAATACATGTCCATGGAATCACTATGTTTGTTGAAATCTTTATGTTGATTAAACCATGCCTATGATGCTAATTAAACCATGGCTATGACTATTGATGGAATTATGCCTGTGATGTTAATATACCCATCATGATTAATGAAAAATTGGGTATTGCTAGGTTATGATGAAAAGTTGGAATTATTATGTTTATAATGTTAGATATGTTAAAAATGCTAAATTGGAATCATTATGTCTATAATGTTAATTGAGAATCATTATGTTAAAATGCTAAATTGGAACCATAATGTTTATAATGTTAGTTGAGAATCATTATGTTAAAAACGCTAAATTGGAATCATTATGTCTATAATGTTAGTTGTGGATCATTATGTTAAAAATGCTAAGTTGGAACCATTATGTTTATAATGTTAGATGAGAATCATTATGATAAATTGGAATCATTATGTCTATGAGAATTATTATGTTAAAAATGCTAAATTGGAATCCACAATGCCTATTAGGATTACTATGCCTTTAATGTTTCATTTTTGTAATAAAATTATTATTATGCCCGCAATGATTATTATGCCTATGATGTAAAGTTGAAATCATCATGTTAAATTAAGTTGGAATCATTACTATGCCAAGTTATCATCATACTAGTATTGAAACCATGTGATATGTTATAGCCTGTTTATTATGCAAGTAATGTTGGAATTGTCACATATGCCTATCACATGTTTGGTGTTATTCCCCTTTATCTCTTGAATTGTTTATGCTTATGAACGAAGTACTTTTATATACGTTGGGGATACGATTGGGTAGAATAGGCAAAACTTGAATTAATTATAGGCATAAACTGTGAAATTCGGCATAAGTAGAACATGAAATATGGCACGAAAACTTGACTTGAACATGCCATAACTAGACTTTAAACATGCCTTAGTTGGGCACGAAGTTAATATATGAACATGATGTGGAAATAGCAAAATCTGATAAGAACATGGGCATGACTTTAGAAAACAAGAAAGTGGCCAACTCGAGGTTGGGTTGAGTTTGTAGTGTAAATCTGCCCGGAACCGCCCGGCAAATCCAGTTGCTACAAACAATAGGATCCAATGTGGGTAGTTGGTCACATCGCGCTTGAAACCCGAGGTTGGGTTGAGTTCGTAGCATAAACCTGCCCGGAACCGCCCGGCAAATCCAGTGGCTACGAACAATAGGATCCAATGTGAGTGGTTCGGTGCATTAACGAATCAATTAATGCCAATTAGGGTTAAGTCATGAACATGAAAAGACAACTTAACCAACTTGAACGCGATTTGTAGGGCTAAGTCATGAACTTGAAAACGACAACACTTAGCCAACTTGACATGACACGGAGGCGGGTTAAGTCGTGAACTGAAATGACATACTTAACCATCTTGACATGACTAGACTAGAAAAGGATTAAGTCACGAATTACATGACTTAATCTGTTAGGCAGGTTAGGTCACGAATTACATGACCTAATCTATTAGGCGAAACCCTAGACACGACCCCTTTCAGCAGTAACCCTCTAGATGTATCAAGGTACCATGGGGCTAGGCCGGGTGGGGCACGATTACTGGGCTTATTGTAAGAGGTGAACGACGGCAGTGGGGTACGCCAGTGTAGGTTCGGTGGACTACGATCGTGCACGTATCCGGGGCAGACACTGGGTATCCGTAGATTTATCTGTGCATCTTGAATCGTGTCAGGGGTTGACACCCTAGGGCTGATACACCCGAAGGTGGACCCAGCACAGGTGACTACATTCGTGATTAGCCGTATGACACGGACACTTGACGAGCTAGAACTTGTAGGGAGCCGATCGACTAGATAATCGCTCCGTAGGACCCCGTACTTGGGTCAGACCCCGTTTCAGGGTCATTTCATGACATTGGGCCGTGGGATTTATTTCGTGATTAACTTATGATATGAGCTTAGTATACTAGTACAGTCGATGCGACGAATCTCGAACATGTGATGCTTTACTTGACTTGTCTTGACTTATCCTGATCACCTTAGTCTATCTTGTTCACCTTGACACCATTCTTAAGTTTAGTTCCAGTTCATACATGACAGGTTGTTTTAACCGTTTCTACACTGAAAGTCACTAGAACTTTCTCAGTCTTTACGACTGACCCTTTTTCCTTTCGCCTCTTTTTCTTCCGTTTCCCCCCAGGTTCTCAGGGAGGGAATACCGCAGCTTGACCAGTTTTCACATCCAGCTTGAAGAGAAAGAATGTATTGCTTGGATCTTTTCCGTTTTGGACTATGGCTTTGGACAGCAATTAGCGGACTTTTGCAGTTTATTTATGTTTTCTTTATGCTTCTTTAAATAATGTAATCAAGACAGTTATGATTTTGGAAGTATTATAAGGCAGATTATGGCATGGTTTGTGTAACACGTATTTTGGTGAAATAAAAGTTGTTATTTTTCGCTGTTCAAAAATATGTGTTATTATATCTGTCTTGTATATCTGTGACTTATACTTATAAACCTCCACCAAAATTAGGGCATTCCCTTTGAGAGTGACCCTAACGGAGGTGGGGTGTTTCACTTGGTATCAGATCATAGGTTTACTAGATAAGATAAAAGTTTTGAAAATTTATTTTCAAAGGAAAATTTAAAGAAGCAATTTTTAAAAGATAAAATATTATTTTATTTTAAAAAGGCAAAGTCCCCCAAAGCCATAGGTATTATCTCTTATCCTTCGTTTTGAATCTAGCCTTCTTGTTTCGGCATGTCCGAAGAACTTAACATGCCAGAGGGTGTACCAATACCTGGTTGGTTTAGACGATTTTTAGAAGCAAGGGCCACCCAGCCAGGTCCTACTGTTCCCCCTCCCCCAGCTGCAGGAAATCATCCAGCTGCAGCAACACCTCTTCCTCCACCTCCTCCACGGGGAAATACCTTTGCTAAGATATGTAAAGATTTTAAGGCTATGGGAGGAAAGGACTTTCATAGAACTGAGTCCTTCGTGGCAGCTAGGAATTGGTTAAAGGAAACCGAGGACTTATTCGTCATCTTTGAGGTAGAAGATAGGCAGAAGGTACAACTGGCAGTGTGGCTACTAAAAGGTGAGGCTTCCTACTGGTGGGAAGTCACTAATGCAGAAAGACAAGTGGAAACATGGGAGGACTTTAGGGCAAGGTTTGAGGCTAAATTTCTCTCAGAAGCTGAAAGGAGTCTTCAGTTGGAAAAATTCTTATTTCTTAAGCAAGGGAATATGACAGTCAAAGAGTATGTTAATCAATTCGATGAGCTGGCTAGGTTCGGACTGGACCTAGTCAACACCCCGCACAAGAAGGCTCTCCGCTTTGTCAAGGGATTGAATGAGCCATTACACAGTTTGGCCATGACCCATATACCCATGGGAGCTGCGTACGAAAGGTTGGTACAGATGGCATTGCTGAACGAGGAAGATAAGGGCAAGAAGGAGACAGAGGCAGAAAACTCTCAAGGGAAGAAAGAGGTCAAGACTAACGATTCTAAGAATAAGAAGGTAGACTCCGAGAAAGGAGGCAAGAACAACAACTCACGTGATAAAAGGAAATGCAATTACTATAGTACAGAAGGGCACATAGCCAAGGATTGTTGAAAGAGGAAGAGAAAACAAGGTGAATGTTTTCATTGTGGGAAGACTGGACACATCAGCAAAGACTGCCCTGAGAAGCAGACCGGACCTTCTGGCGGTACATCGTTAACCTATTCTAGATGCTTTGTTTTATCTTATTTCTCTCCTCGATCCTATCTTGAGAACCATTGTTAGAATCTTTTTGGATGTAAACATGTTATGATTGCGAAATGGTTGCAAGTGGTCGCAAGTGGTTGCTCGTGGATGCATGAATACACATTAGGCACTAGATCGGCTCAGACACATTTTCATGTTGCATATGCATGAGTGTTTATTTTGGAAACTTGGTTGTGCTATCATTTGGTTGTTGCATATGATTGAATGTTTGAGCACTCATGTAGAAATTATGAATTATAATAGGAAAAATTTGCATACATATTGGATTCATTTCACTAAATATATTTTGCATTTAGAAGATCAATCAGGCCTGATCATTAGCATTAGCTAAGGAACATATACACACACTTCGCATATGATCATAAAGCATTACAAGTTTTTTTTAAGGACAATGGATGCTCGTGTTTGATGGATGAGTAGATGGATGTTTGGATGTTAGGATGTACATTCTTCCTGAACTTGAAGATTTCGGGGACGAAATCCTTTTAAGTGGGGGAGAATGTAACACTCCGTGAATTCTATAACATTAAGCTTCACGAATTAAAGTATAATTAATTATAAATGATGAAATCAAGGGAAATGGGTTATGCCATTGCGTTCGTCTTGGAAAAATGCGAGAAATAGAGTCCGAGTTTTCGAAAATCGGATACCGTATGAAGAAGATATGGACGAACGAAGTTAGGCAGAAAAACTGAAAACAGTCCAGAATACACTGGCGCACTTGTAAAGTGCGCCAGTACAAAAAATACACTGGCGCACCTGCCAAGTGCGCCCGTACAAATCCAGCACCGAATTCTGGAGTGTTCTGAGGTGACGTGTCTTCTTTTGAGTGGCTAGATGATGTGTATTCGAGCTGTGCGATTCTGATGACTTCTGGACTGATCTAAAGGCTCTAAATCACCCTATTCACCTATAAAATAACACCTAGACCTAGCCTAAATCATACTATTTCATTTTAGCCTCAGGCCGCCGCCATTAAACCTAGAGCTCTGAATTAAAAATACAAAGAATAAAATTATAGAAGATAGAGGACGATTCTTGAAGGCTACAACTAGAAGCTACAACAACTACAACGCTTTAGACAACGAATTTGGGACTATTTGATTTGGGATTTTTATTTGGATTATTTGCTTCATATTGTAAGTTCTATGTTACTTTTTAGGCAAAAACGCTAAAACAATATGGACATGCCATGAATTGAAATCGGATTTAGAAACTATTGTTAATCCATTGTTTATATTGTTTATCTTTGAATTATAATTTGGGGATATTGCTATGGCAACGTTGCAAGTTAAACTTGTCATGATTTTGATGTTGTTATGAATCACTTGGGCTTAATTGTTTGGCAAGTTGGACTAATACATATCCATGGAATCACTATGTTTATTGAAATCTTTATGTTGATTAAACCATGCCTATGATGCTAATTAAACCATGGCTATGAATATTGACGGAATTATGCCTGTGATGTTAATATACCCATCATGATTAATGAATAATTGGGTATTGCTAGGTTATGATGAAAAGTTGGAATTATTATGTTTATAATGTTAGATATGTTAAAAATGCTAAATTGGAATCATTATGTCTATAATGTTAATTGAGAATCATTATGTTAAAATGCTAAATTGGAACCATTATGTTTATAATGTTAGTTGAGAATCATTATGTTAAAAACGCTAAATTGGAATCATTATGTCTATAATGTTAGTTGTGGATCATTATGTTAAAATGCTAAGTTGGAACCATTATGTTTATAATGTTAGATGAGAATCATTATGATAAATTGGAATCATTATGTCTATGAGAATTATTATGTTAAAAATGCTAAATTGGAATCCACTATGCCTATTAGGATTACTATGCCTTTAATGTTTCATTTTTGTAATAAAATTATTATTATGCCCGCAATGATTATTATGCCTATGATGTAAAGTTGAAATCATCATGTTAAATTAAGTTGGAATCATTACTATGCCAAGTTATCATCATACTAGTATTGAAACCATGTGATATGTTATAGCCTGTTTATTGTGCAAGTAATGTTGGAATTGTCACATATGCCTATCGCATGTTTGGTGTTATTCCCCTTTATCTCTTGAATTGTTTATGCTTATGAACGAAGTACGTTTATATACGTTGGGGATACGATTGGGTAGAATAGGCAAAACTTGAATTAATTATAGGCATAAACTGTGAAATTCGGCATAAGTAGAACATGAAATATGGCACGAAAACTTGACTTGAACATGCCATAACTTGACTTTAAACATGCCTTAGTTGGGCACGAAATTAATATATGAACATGATGTGGAAATAGCAAAATCTGATAAGAACATGGGCACGACTTTAGAAAACAAGAAAGTGGCCAACTCGAGGTTGGGTTGAGTTTGTAGTGTAAATCTGCCCGGAACCGCCCGGCAAATCCAGTTGCTACAAACAATAGGATCCAATGTGGGTAGTTGGTCACATCGCGCTTGAAACCCGAGGTTGGGTTGAGTTCATAGCGTAAACCTGCCCGGAACCGCCCGGCAAATCCAGTGGCTACGAACAATAGGATCCAATGTGAGTGGTTCGGTGCATTAACGAATCAATTAATGCCAATTAGGGTTAAGTCATGAACATGAAAAGACAACTTAACCAACTCGAACGCGATTTGTAGGGCTAAGTCATGAACTTGAAAACGACAACACTTAGCCAACTTGACATGACACGTAGGCGGGTTAAGTCGTGAACTGAAATGACATACTTAACCATCTTGACATGACTAGACTAGAAAAGGATTAAGTCACGAATTACATGACTTAATCTGTTAGGCAGGTTAGGTCACGAATTACATGACCTAATCTATTAGGCGAAACCCTAGACACGACCCCTTTCAGCAGTAACCCTCTAGATGTATCAAGGTACCCTGGGGCTAGGCCGGGTGGGGCACGATTACTGGGCTGATTGTAAGAGGTGAACCACGGCAGTGGGGTACGCCAGTGTAGGTTCGGTGGACTACGATCGTGCACGTATCCGGGGCAGACACTGGGTATCCGTAGATTTATCTGTGCATCTTGAATCGTGTTAAGGGTTGACACCCTAGGGCTGATACACCCGAAGGTGGACCCAGCACAGGTGACTACATTCATGATTAGCCGTATGACACGGACACTTGACGAGCTAGAACTTGTAGGGAGCCGATCGACTAGATAATCGCTCCGTAGGACCCCGTACTTGGGTCAGACCCCGTTTCAGGGTCATTTCATGACATTGGGCCGTGGGATTTATTTCGTGATTAACTTATGATATGGGCTTAGTATACTAGTACAGTCGATGCGACGAATCTCGAACATGTGATGCTTTACTTGACTTGTCTTGACTTATCCTGATCACCTTAGTCTATCTTGTTCACCTTGACACCATTCTTAAGTTTAGTTCCAGTTCATACATGACAGGTTGTTTTAACCGTTTCTACACTGAAAGTCACTAGAACTTACTCAGTCTTTACGACTGACCCTTTTTCCTTTCGCCTCTTTTTCTTCCGTTTCCCCCCCAGGTTCTCAGGGAGGGAATACCGTAGCTTGGCCAGTTTTCACATCCAGCTTGAAGAGAAAGAATGTATTGCTTGGATCTTTTCCATTTTGGACTATGGCTTTGGAAAACAATTAGCGGACTTTTGCAGTTTATTTATGTTTTCTTTATGCTTCTTTAAATAATGTAATCAAGACAGTTATGATTTTGGAAGTATTATAAGGCAGATTATCGCATGGTTTGTGTAACACGTATTTTGGTGAAATAAAAGTTGTTATTTTTCGCTGTTCAAAAATATGTGTTATTATATCTATCTTGTATATCTGTGACTTATACTTATAAACCTCCACCAAAATTAGGGCATTCCCTTTGAGAGTGACCCTAACGGAGGTGGGGTGTTTCACTTGGTATCAGATCATAGGTTTACCCGATAAGATAAAAGTTTTGAAAATTTATTTTCAAAGGAAAATTTAAAGAAGCAATTTTTAAAAGATAAAATATTATTTTATTTTAAAAAGGCAAAGTCCCCCAAAGCCATAGGTATTATCTCTTATCCTTCGTTTTGAATCTAGCCTTCTTGTTTCAGCATGTCCGAAGAACTTAACTTGCCAGAGGGTGTACCAATACCTAGTTGGTTTAGACGATTCTTAGAAGCAAGGGCCACCCAGCCAGGTCCTACCGTTCCCCCTCCCCCAGCTGCAGGAAATCATCCAGCTGCAGCAACACCTCTTCCTCCACCTCCTCTACGGGGAAATACCTTTGCTAAGATATGTAAAGATTTTAAGGCTATGGGAGGAAAGGACTTTCATGGAACTGAGTCCTTCGTGGCAGCTAGGAATTGGTTAAAGGAAACCGAGGACTTATTCGTCATCTTTGAGGTAGAAGATAGGCAGAAGGTACAACTGGCAGTGTGGCTACTAAAAGGTGAGGCTTCCTACTGGTGGGAAGTCACTAATGCAGAAAGACCAGTGGAAACATGGGAGGACTTTAGGGCAAGGTTTGAGGCTAAATTTCTCTCAGAAGCTGAAAGGAGTCTTCAGTTAGAAAAATTCTTATTTCTTAAGCAAGGGAATATGACAGTCAAAGAGTATGTTAATCAATTCGATGAGCTGGCTAGGTTCGGACTGGACCTAGTCAACACCCCGCACAAGAAGGCTCTCCGCTTTGTCAAGGGATTGAATGAGCCATTACACAGTTTGGCCATGACCCATATACCCATGGGAGCTACGTACGAAAGGTTGGTACAGATGGCATTGCTGAACGAGGAAGATAAGGGCAAGAAGGAGACAGAGGCAGAAAACTCTCAAGGGAAGAAAGAGGTCAAGACTAACGATTCTAAGAATAAGAAGGTAGACTCCGAGAAAGGAGGCAAGAACAACAACTCACGTGATAAAAGGAAATGCAATTACTATGGTACGGAAGGGCACATAGCCAAGGATTGTAGAAAGAGGAAGAGAAAACAAGGTGAATGTTTTCATTGTGGGAAGACTGGACACATCAGCAAAGACTGCCCTGAGAAGCAGACCGGACCTTCTGGCGGTACATCGTTAACCTATTCTAGATGCTTTGTTTTATCTTATTTCTCTCCTCGATCCTATCTTGAGAACCATCGTTAGAATCTTTTTGGATGTAAACATGTAATTGAAACATGTTATGATTGCGAAATGGTTGCAAGTGGTCGCAAGTGGTTGCTCGTGGATGCATGAATACACATTAGGCACTAGATCGGCTCAGACACATTTTCATGTTGCATATGCATGAGTGTTTATTTTGGAAACTTGGTTGTGCTATCATTTGGTTGTTGCATATGATTGAATGTTCGAGCACTCATGTAGAAATTATGAATTATAATAGGAAAAATTTGCATACATATTGGATTCATTTCACTAAACATATTTTGCATTTAGAAGATCAATCAGGCCTGATCATTAGCATTAGCTAAGGAACATATACACACACTTCGCATATGATCATAAAGCATTAGAAGTTTTTTTTTAAGGACAATGGATGCTCGTGTTTGATGGATGAGTAGATGGATGTTTGGATGTTAGGATGTACATTCTTCCTGAACTTGAAGATTTCGGGGACGAAATCCTTTTAAGTGGGGGAGAATGTAACACCCCGTGAATTCTATAACATTAAGCTTCACGAATTAAAGTATAATTAATTATAAATGATGAAATCAAGGGAAATGGGTTACGTCATTGCGTTCGTCTCGGAAAAATGCGCGAAATAGAGTCCGAGTTTTCGAAAATCGGATACCGTATGAAGAAGATATGGACGAACGAAGTTAGGCAGAAAAACCGAAAACAGTCCAGAATACACTGGCGCACTTGTAAAGTGCGCCAGTACAAAAATACACTGGCGCACCTGCCAAGTGCGCCCGTACAAATCCAGCACCGAATTCTGGAGTGTTCTGAGGTGACGTGTCTTCTTTTGAGTGGCTAGATGATGTGTATTCGAGCTGTGCGATTCTGATGACTTCTTGACTGATCTGAAGGCTCTAAATCACCCTATTCACCTATAAAATAACACCTAGACCTAGCCTAAATCATACTATTTCATTTTAGCCTCAGGCCACCGCCATTAAACCTAGAGCTCTGAATTAAAAATCCAAAGAATAAAATTATAGAAGATAGAGGACGATTCTTGAAGGCTACAACTAGAAGCGACAACAACTACAACGCTTTAGATAACGAATTTGGGACTATTTGATTTGGTAATTTTATTTGGATTATTTGCTTCATATTGTAAGTTCTATGTTACTTTTTAGGCAAAAACGCTAAAACAATATGGACATGCCATGAATTGAAATCGGATTTAGGAACTATTGTTAATCCATTGTTTATATTGTTTATCTTTGAATTATAATTTGGGGATATTGCTATGGCAACGTTGCAAGTTAAACTTGTCATGATTTTGATGTTGTTATGAATCACTTGGGCTTAATTTTTTGGCAAGTTGGACTAATACATGTCCATGGAATCACTATGTTTATTGAAATCTTTATGTTGATTAAACCATGCCTATGATGCTAATTAAACCATGGCTATGACTATTGATGGAATTATGCCTGTGATGTTAATATACCCATCATGATTAATGAAAAATTGGGTATTTCTAGGTTATGATGAAAAGTTGGAATTATTATGTTTATAATGTTAGATATGTTAAAAATGCTAAATTGGAATCATTATGTCTATAATGTTAATTGAGAATCATTATGTTAAAATGCTAAATTGGAACCATTATGTTTATAATGTTAGTTGAGAATCATTATGTTAAAAACACTAAATTGGAATCATTATGTCTATAATGTTAGTTGTGGATCATTATGTTAAAATGCTAAGTTGGAACCATTATGTTTATAATGTTAGATGAGAATCATTATGATAAATTGGAATCATTATGTCTATGAGAATTATTATGTTAAAAATGCTAAATTGGAATCCACTATGCCTATTAGGATTACTATGCCTTTAATGTTTCATTTTTGTAATAAATTTTTTATTATGCCCGCAATGATTATTATGCCTATGATGTAAAGTTGAAATCATCATGTTAAATTAAGTTGGAATCATTACTATGCCAAGTTATCATCATACTAGTATTGAAACCATGTGATATGTTATAGCCTGTTTATTATGCAAGTAATGTTGGAATTGTCACATATGCCTATCACATGTTTGGTGTTATTCCCCTTTATCTCTTGAATTGTTTATGCTTATGAACGAAGTACGTTTATATACGTTGGGGATACGATTGGGTAGAATAGGCAAAACTTGAATTAATTATAGGCATAAACTGTGAAATTTGGCATAAGTAGAACATGCAATATGGCACGAAAACTTGACTTGAACATGCCATAACTTGACTTTAAACATGCCTTAGTTGGGCACGAAGTTAATATATGAACATGATGTGGAAATAGCAAAATCTGATAAGAACATGGGCATGACTTTAGAAAACAAGAAAGTGGCCAACTCGAGGTTGGGTTGAGTTTGTAGTGTAAATCTGCCCGGAATCGCCCGGCAAATCCAGTTGCTACAAACAATAGGATCCAATGTAGGTAGTTGGTCACATCGCGCTTGAAACCCGAGGTTGGGTTGAGTTCGTAGCGTAAACCTGCCCGGAACCGCCCGGCAAATCCAGTGGCTACGAACAATAGGATCCAATGTGAGTGGTTCGGTGCTTTAACGAATCAATTAATGCCAATTAGGGTTAAGTCATGAACATGAAAAGACAACTTAACCAACTTGAACGCGATTTGTAGGGCTAAGTCATGAACTTGAAAACGACAACACTTAGCCAACTTGACATGACATGTAGGCGGGTTAAGTCGTGAACTGAAATGACATACTTAACCATCTTGACATGACTAGACTAGAAAAGGATTAAGTCACGAATTACATGACTTAATCTGTTAGGCAGGTTAGGTCACGAATTACATGACCTAATCTATTAGGCGAAACCCTAGACACGACCCCTTTCAGCAGTAACCCTCTAGATGTATCAAGGTACCCTGGGGCTAGGCTGGGTGGGGCACGATTATTTGGCTGATTGTAAGAGGTGAACGACGGCAGTGGGGTACGCCAGTGTAGGTTCGGTGGACTACGATCGTGCACGTATCCGGGGCAGACACTGGGTATCCGTAGATTTATCTGTGCAACTTGAATCGTGTCAGGGGTTGACACCCTAGGGCTGATACACCCGAAGGTGGACCCAGCACAGGTGACTACATTCGTGATTAGCTGTATGACACGGACACTTGACGAGCTAGAACTTGTAGGGAGCCGATCGACTAGATAATCGCTCCGTAGGACCCCGTACTTGGGTCAGACCCCGTTTCAGGGTCATTTCATGACATTGGGCCGTGGGATTTATTTCGTGATTAACTTATGATATGGGCTTAGTAGACTAGTACAGTCGATGCGACGAATCTTGAACATGTGATGCTTTACTTGACTTGTCTTGACTTATCCTGATCACCTTAGTCTATCTTGTTCACCTTGACACCATTCTTAAGTTTAGTTCCAGTTCATACATGACAGGTTGTTTTAACCGTTTCTACACTGAAAGTCACTAGAACTTACTCAGTCTTTACGACTGACACTTTTTCCTTTCGCCTCTTTTTCTTCCGTTCCCCCCCCAGGTTCTCAGGGAGGGAATACCGCAGCTTGACCAGTTTTCACATCCAGCTTGAAGAGAAAGAATGTATTGCTTGGATCTTTTCCATTTTGGACTATGGCTTTGGACAGCAATTAGCGGACTTTTGCAGTTTATTTATGTTTTCTTTATGCTTCTTTAAATAATTTAATCAAGACAGTTATGATTTTGGAAGTATTATAAGGCAGATTATGGCATGGTTTGTGTAACACGTATTTTGGTGAAATAAAAGTTGTTATTTTCCGCTGTTCAAAAATATGTGTTATTATATCTATCTTGTATATCTGTGACTTATACTTATAAACCTCCACCAAAATTAGGGCATTCCCTTTGAGAGTGACCCTAACGGAGGTGGGGTGTTTCAGGTCCAAACCAGTAAGCAAAGAAAGAAAGGGGAAAGGATCGCAGTAGTAGAAGTTTAGAAAGGTGAAAGCGCATGCCTGCATTAACCCGCTTAGCACCAATGCAATTGGATAAGAGAACATCAAAAGAGCAAGCTCCTCTGATTATTCGTAGGATGGCTGGGAGAGTTGAAATCCGGGAACCTACAACCGGGATATGCCATCAAGATACCAAATACCTTCGGAAACCCACACTTCAAAGGCCATATCCAATACCACAAAAGCAATCAGAAGCCAAGCACTCAGAACCAAGGGAAAAGGCGGCAGACAAGAGAACCATAGGCCCAATAACCCAACAACGTAAGGGTCCCCAGATCACTATAAATAAAACCCCAAGAGCCACATCAAGGGAGGCGACCTAAAAGAAAAAGAAAGGGAACTTCTCCTTAAAAATTTGTAAATATATTTGGGAATCCACTTATTTAATCTCCTCCATGAATAAAATGATAAAAGCTCTTAAAGTGGATGTAGGTTCGAATCGAACCAAACCACTATAAAATTGTGTGCTCTCTTGTTCTTTCAAGGAATTGTATTGTTCTTCAGCATATTCCTTCAGATGCTTTCTTCACAGATAAATAATGAAGTTAGCTCAGACCAGGGAGAGTCGTACGACCCTAATATCCTTTTTAGACTATCCCTCAGATCTATTTCAGGTGTTAACGAAAAATATCATTAACATTTTGGTGCTAGAAGGAGGGATGTACCTCCGATCCTTCGATTGACCCTATCACATATCTGCCTGGGCTGTTTTGCCCCAGATTAGACTAGCTTTGAAGGAAAAGAACCAAGCGAGGAGAATCTCGATGAGGAATTTCCAGCGTATACATTGCTACTTGAATGATCGACTGACTGAGGGGATGCTTAGAATGGATACGCAGTAGGAAAATGTGGAGCGGGGCTCCCTCTCATCCTCGGATGCAGAAACTAGCATACTATCGAGTGCCAGATCTGCGAATCTAAAACCAAGGAAGATCTCGACTGTGATAAAAGAAAAGAACGTTGAATTGGAAGCACTACATTCAACTTTACAGCTCCGTTGAAGAGAATTCAATCCGAAGGACTTTCGAAGTGGAAATCTATCATGCGGAGTTGAAAACGAAGATACCCTCCGAATTCAAAAGCAGAACTAGACCCCTGTCTAGTCTACAAACCAACCCAGCAAAACCAGAAGTGAAGGAATCTCCAACCCTAATGCCAAAAGGAGAAAACGACGAGATAGAAATATTACTTTTGGCAACACAAATCGATACTACCAGGGGACTTACTGAGGCAAACTTGGCCCGATTAACCTTAGGCGTAGTGCCTTATAAAGCAGAATCAAAAATAATGACACCTGAAGAGTCTGACAACCCCATTAAACTTCTAGCCGACCTGCGGAATAATCCATTTTCGCTAAGGAACAATCGAGCCTCAAGTAAAGCAACCGATTCAAGAACAAACAAAAGTTTGTCGCTACTAGAGGAAGGAAGGGAAAGAGCCACAGAAGCTCCATGCAACATAAAGGCACCACGATTCATATATGATGGAGTTACGGACCTTGAAGAACACCTTGTTGCATTTGAAAGTTATATGGATTTCCATAATGCTTCAGGAACTATTCGACTCCGAATGTTTCCTCTAACATTGCAAGAAACAACTGCTAAGTGGTATCGCCAATATCAGGGGAAAGAAATCTATTCTTGGAAGCAATTCACCCATGATTTCTCTACACAGTTTTGTAGCCGTAAGAACCCAATGGTAGAATACTTAACAGTTATGAGCATAAAACAAGGGCCATAAGAATATATAACTGACTACATAAAGTGATTCGACACTGAACCCTTGAGAGCAGAGAGTATGAGCAATCGCGATAAGCTTGTTGCCATTTATTCAGGACTGAATGAGGGAACTCCTTTTTGGGAAGAACTATACATACGTGGATGTAAGTAATACCAGAATTTTACCAGCGAGCAAATACATTCATCCGCTTGGAAGAGTTGTACCATTCGAGAGGGAGTCTGGTTGTTACAAAGAAGACTGGAAGCCTCATACTCAGGATGAGAGGCCCAGATTTCATGAAGACAGAAAGAATCTAAAGGAAGAAAAGCCAAGCACCGATACTGTGACCTTAAGCAAATCTATTTCACACACATACGCAGCGATGAAGGAGAAAGTCAACTTCTCAGTGCCTGTCAAATCTAAGAACCATCCAAAATCGTTCAAGGGAGGGGAGTATTGCGAATATCACAAAAGAAATGGACATCAAGCCGACAAATGTGAGGTGTTGGAAGGTGTAGTGCAAAGGCTCATCCAGAAAGGGCACCTACAGGAAGACGCCAACGACGAACTGAAGCCAACTCAACAGCCACTTAACCTCACAACGAATGACCTAATAGTCAGGGCCGCTCCTATACCTATGCCTCCTAAAACAAGGTTTGCTAACTCTTACAGCAAAGATCTCGAGCCCGTGAGCGGGAAAGAACCCTCTGGACTCAAAACCTTCAACTCCACCCATGGGAATAGTCACAATTATGGATCTAAGGACCGCTACTCTAGTAAGTGCCCTACGACCCGTACTTGTCGCATTTGCCAAACTTCGGGACATCTAACGCTTTCATGCCCGACATTTCAGAAGGGTTGCTAGTAACTAGGTAAGCTCCTAGTGATGCTCCTTCTGGATCGGGTGGTTACCGCTATCTCAATTGCCAACTTACGTGTGCTTGCTTATGTATGCATTGCATGGTTTGTATCTAGATAGTCTTACTAATGGGTATGTTTCCTACTTAAGGCTTCTATGGTGTTAGGATTAGCTTAAGGTCTCGGTTTAGATGATCCTCCTTCGTACCCAATCCTCGCTCTTTAGGCAAATAGGGAGCTAAAAGTAGCACCTAGGGTAGCTGACTATTTAAGTCTAGGGCAAGTGGGAGATTTTCCACAAGGTGTCATAGACGATTGCTTGAGTGGTTGTGTAGTTTTGTTTTGTATGACATGTTACAAACCCTAGCTTAACTAGGGGGCACCACAACATTGAGGGGTTCCTCTAAAAATTCCTCGACGTTGTAATTTCTGACACGATAATTTTGTTTTGTGTTTGATGGTAATTTTGCATTTCATAAACCAAAATTCTCAAGCCAAGCAGCCACGCGACGTTTGATTATTCTCGCTTGCCTGAAAAGCTTTGTGTGAATACACTTTTCACAACATCTTTGATGGCCATTAGTGGTTTGTCCATCTATGGAACTATGGTTCCGCTTCCATCATTTTTACACTACACGAGCTATATGCTCATCATTATGCGAGCTGTGTGCACTACGCTACACGAGCCGTATGCTCACCTAACCAATGCTCTTCTTGAGTACGTTCTAACCAATGCTCTTCTTGAGTATGTTCTAACCAATGGCCTACGTGGGTACGTTCTAACTAGTGCCCTACATGGGTACGTTCTAACTAATGCTCTTCTTGAGTATGTTCTAACTAATGCTCTTCTTGAGTACGTTCTGACCAATTCTCTACATGAGTACGTCCAACCAATGCTCCAAAAAGGAGTACGTTATCAAATTCTGTCTCGAAGAAGGGTGAAAAAGCTCGAAGGGAGAACTTGGAGCACGTACATCCTCTGCTCGAATTCCGTCCCGAAGAAGGGAGAAAAAGCTCGAAGGGAGCACTTGAAGCATGTACATCCTCTGCTCAAATTCCGCCCCGAAGAAGGGAGAAAAAGCTCAGCGGGAGCACATGGAGCATGAACAACCTCTGCTCAAACTTCATCCGGCAAAAGAAAATGAAATCTTGAAAGAAACGGAAGCATGAAGAAAGCCTGAAGGGAGCACTCAAATAATGCACACAATCTGTGCGCGGACGAATGAAACTGAAATGGACATTAACTTCTATTAATACCGGAGGTGGTTCTAGTCTTATGTTAATTTAATACCCGAATCTGGGTTTGGTTTAGGACATCTATTAATATCGGAGGGGGGTCCGGTCTTCGGTCTATTTAATACCCGAATTTGGGTTTGGTTCGAGACTTCTATTAATACCGGAGGGGGTTCCGGTCCTATATCTATTTAATACTTGAATCTGGGCTTGGTTCGGGACTTCTATTAATACCGAGGGGGTTCCGATCTTCTGCCTATTTAATACTCGAATCTGGGTTTAGTTTGGGACTTCTATTAAACCAGAGGGGGTTTCGGTCCTATGTCTATTTAATACCCGAATCTGGGTTTGGTTCAGGACTTCTATTAATACCGGAGGGGGTTCCGGTCATCTGTCTATTTAATACCCGAATCTCGGTTTGGTTTGGGACTTCTATTAATATCGGAGGGGGTTCCTATCCTATGGCTATTTAATACCCGAATCTAGGTTTGGTTTGAGACTTCTATTAATACCGGAGGGGCTTCTGGTCTTTTGTCTATTTAACATCCGAATCTGGGTCTGGTTTGAGACTTCCGCTGCGTTGCCACCAGAAAGGGTTTTCGATCTTCTATCATATAATTACCCTAATCCAGATTTAGCTCAGCACTTCTACTCTGTAATACCGAAGGGATTCCCGATCTTCAGCCTTCGTTGGATCAAATAAAGGATGGTCCTGGAACTCCCTTATCTGCTCAAGTCTCTTCCCAAGAAAACAAAAAGGAATATGTAATGACCAAAGTGGAAGTCAACCCCATCTTTGTCTTCCGTACTCCTAAATGACATCAGGAAATTTGTCAGATATGGGAACCCATGTGCAAGCCAAGCCTCAGATAAACCTCACTAGCCCTGTTTTGGAACTATTTAAAGAAATACTATTTGAAAACCCTACACCCGAAATCGAGGCAAAGAAATCATCAGTACCTGCTCTTAAGGCCTCTTCATATTCTGGAAAACCCGAGCATGATCAAATCACATGAAATGACACTCATGGCATGGGAATTCTAACTGTCAGATCATAGATTGTAGAAACCTAGTCATATGCTTCGAGGCTAAAAAGATAAGGCATAAAGGATATCAATGCTCCCACTCTCCCTATTCAAAAAAAACATGGCAACTGAAAAATGAGCTCGACATATCACCACTAGTTTCTAACGAAGATTTACAACACTTCAGTTCCTGGGCGATTATCTCTATCTTTTCTGGTCAGTTCTCAGTCAATAGCATCACACGAGCCTTGAAATGGGAATTCTATTACCTGTATTCTTGGGAATGGAATGTCAAAAAGTTTGAGAATGTTTTCATTGTTAAATTTCCAAGGAATTTCTTTATGGGGGATTTCTACTCCATTACGACTGACAGGGGTATTCTACAAATTCGGCCATGGAGTCTCAATTTTGGTTCTATAAATCCCAGACGAGAGGCGGTTCTTTGGGCTGTCTTAAAAAAATCTCCACATTATATTCCATAACTTTAAGATGGTGAAGATTATACTGTCGAAAGTAGAAAAAGTCTTAAGGATACAAGAAGACGCATGGGACGTGGCTGACTTTTCTTATCTTAAGGTAGAAATAAAGATTCCATCCCTAGTGTATATTCCATCACTAATAAGGCTCTTTACCCAGACCTCATATCACGAGATTGAAGTTAATAAGCTTTCCCGGAATCCCAACGATCCTTTTGAGCCTACGGATTTCAAGAATTGGATGTTTAGAAAAGATAGGAATGGGTTTCTCAGAGTTTGGAAACCCAGAAGAGAGATGAAGGTTGTTGAAAGCTCTAACATGGGAGAAGCGTCCTCTTCGAATCCATTTGCAATTCTTTCAAATAGCAACGAAGACGAAGAGGAGCTGTTAGACGAAGACAGAAAACATGCGTTCAGTTCTGAAGGTGGTGAGGAGAGAATTAATGCTATTGACATGGTGCTAGATAATGTGAGTTTTGATGGCAATGATAGGGTGGAGTCAGCTATGGTGACCTGAAAAGGCAAGAAGGTGGTTGGCCCTTCTGGTGCGACACTATCGAGGTGCAGTGCTAAGGAAAGCTCGGGCCTTAGTCACCTTCTGGGGGAATTTGATCGTTGTGAGTTTACCCAATTGCTCAACTTTGGCAACAGAACACGCAGCAGATGGATGATGTAGTTAGGGCTTGTTAAATATTTTTCTTCTGTTTGCATAAAAGATCTCGGCTTTTATATGGGCCCGTTTATATGTACTTTTGTCTTGTTCTGAAGCTGTAATGGAAGTACTACTATGTTTCGACCGTTGTATATATTTAAGTGTAGCATAAAATTTTGGTGGGCCTCACTACCATTTTTGTTGGAAGAAAAGGGTTCAAGTTTCCATACTCAGAATTAATATGAACCACGCAAAGAAAAGACAACTAATGCTTCAGTTGAGAGGGATCGAAAGTTATCTCAGAAAAGACAAGGAAATACCCCTTCACTAGAGCGGGGGAGGGGGAGGCAAATGTTACCACCAAAAAATTGGAAATGAAACAGAGTAGCCGCGAAGGGGTATCAGATGACCATAAGTACCCTGCGAGCAAGACCAAAGACTAAGAAAAGGCAAGAATAGGGGGAAGTATTTAAAAGGCAACATCAACCGAGGCTTATTCCTTCTACCAACTGGTGATGAAAGGGGATCCGGTGAACATAAGCATGTAAGAAAGATCTAAGATCCACATAAAGCTCCGCCTCCTTAAAGGGGGAAGAATTCAGAGTCCACGAATTTGTGACGGCCCGCCCTGCACCAGCCGGCATTTCCTCCGAAATTGCGCTATACACATGCCCGATTAGCATGGAACGGTCGCCAAAGGAAAGAAAGAAGAGAATGAACTAATCGAAAACCTGTAGAATGTCTCACAGCGCATGGAACAAAATATAATAATAATGTACTTGACATAAAACAGGCGAGACAGTGCATAAGCTGATAACTAAAACCAACATCAACATTATCATCAGAGTAGCGGAAATCCAAATATAGCTTGTTACAACTTTTCAAATTACTGTCTCTAAACAAAAGAAAGAAAGGTACACCACTAATGCCCAAAGTAGTGACCGCAACGACACAGGGAGAATATCTAGATATATGTATCATACGTGGAAGCCTCCTGCTCGTCTTCGATACAGCTACTCATGCATACCACCTAACCTGTCTCTAGTCTGCTCGTGAGAGAACCCAGAGTAATAAGAAGAGACATAAAACTTTGGGTCATACAAAAAGTCTGGTATGAGCGATAAGCAGCAAAATAGAATAATAACAGGTATACTTAACCATACCTGAACCTGGACCTGCAACCAAAGAGTTAGCACTACATACCGTACAATACTCTAAGGTGCCACTGAACAAATGGTGTAAAGATAATGGGGGTGGGGGTGTGCATGTCATAATGATGGCAAACAAATCAACCCTAGCAATCATCCTCACATCGCTCACTCAGTGCCTAAGGCATACGATGTCCACCACTGTCGATCACTAGACCCATCGAAGTAGTGACGGAGTTCGACTTGTACAACTACTGCTACTACCAAGCTTTCCCCATGGAGTCATGACCCAATCTTTACAAATAACCCCACTTCATTGGTCTATAGCTCTTTAGTCGTACCTAGGCCACTGCAGCCCTGAATCTGTTCATAAACCCCCTACACATAGTGATCCAAAGTTATAGTCATCGACAACCCCTTAGCATACGTCCCGTAGCAAAGCCCAACTCACGAAGTTAACTCTTTGGTTCCCAGCTGGATCCTGAGTACAAACTTCCCACTTAGACTACCTTTGCATCTCGGGCTTTGGTCGTCACCTTCTTCTTCGAATCGGTCTTTATTTCTTCACTTCTCTGCTTCAGGTTGTGGTCACCAGCTCCTCGGTTCGGATCGGAATACAAACATACGGGTCGGGTCGTGCTCCTCTAACTAGTGACTCATCATCTGGTCCTACTCGTGATGCAACACCATCGGTTCGGAGTCCACTAAGCGGCTCGGATCGCGCCTCCAAGAGTGGTTCGGATCGGGGTAGCTGATGCTCACGAGGGCGGATCAGGTCGGATGATACGAGTGGTTCGGTTCGGGTAGAGCACTGTGGTGTGTGGTCTTCCATGGCCATCAGTTCATGAGTTCCCAGGCGGTTCGGGTCAGGCTCCATCACCACAAGTGGATCGGTTCGGAGAAGATACTCCATGATCGGGTCGGTTCGGGTAGGGGCGATCCGATCCGTTCCCTGCTTATTTTCCTGCAACTTCTTCCAGCGACTGTTTACGCCATTCGACGACGTGTTCGACCAGTCTAACACTTCTAGACAATCACAAATCATACCATACAGTCATAACAACATGTACAATCAATCATAAACATCAAAACAACAACCATAGCATGTAAAATGGATCAAACATAGCCAAAACCCCATATTTTCCCTTAAGCATGTTTAGGAAAAACAAATGATATGATTAGTAAAACTTAACCAAATCACGCCAAATTTCTAACAGAGATCTAAAACATTATTTTCGAATTTATAAATATTTTTCCAAAATTTTATCATGTCTAATTTCGTTAATCTCCACTAATTACCCTTAATTAACCGTAATTAGTTCAAAACTATGTAAATCACTCACCTTGGCAACAAATAAGATACCAAATCTGAAATGGCTCTCTGTTTGGCGTTGTTCCTAATGCAACACAGCATCTCTAACCTTGCTTTGGTGCTATTCCTCCTTAATTTGATGTTGAATAGGATAATCTTCATTTAGAAAGTGATTTGGGGATGTTTTAGATGTTGGAGGCCATCACTAGGGTTCCTAGAATGAAAGTGGCAACTAGAAAATGAAGTAAAATTCGTTTTCTAAACCCTAGCAGCCCCCTTATACTCTTAATCCCGAAATTCCCCTTTGGGCCTAGCTGTTAATCACCCGGTTAAGCCCAATTAAGCTGTTTTTCACCTTCTGAAACTTGTTTCAGCCATATCTCCCAAACGGTGAGTCCGTTTGGGTAATGTGACACTATACGGAATTGTAAACCAGCATCCGAATCCAAAGGAAGTGGTTTCAGGTCCAAATTCCTTTTCAGTCAAAAGTTATGGTCAAAACAAGATCAGCTAAGGGCAAAACGGTCATTCAAAAATCGGCAAAAATCATGAACATGGGAAATGACTCCAATAGCCGTCTCCTAAAGTTACATGACCATACGACTCCGTATGCGAAATAAATAAATATTCTACTATCCTACGATGCGTAGAATGCGGGTCGTTATAGAATTCCTGATACCACTTATCCGGCAAAGCTTACCCGATAGGGAAGCTCCGTAACGAAAAGGGGGAGGGTTCAAGCTAGCAAGCAAAGAAAGAGAGGGGAAAGGATCCCAGTAGTAGAAGTTTATATAGGCGAAAAGGCGTGCCGGATTAACTCACTTAATACCAATGCAACAGGATAAGAGAACATCAAAAGAGCAAGCTCCTCTGATTATTCGCATGATGGCTGGGAGTTTACATCCGAGAGCCTAAACCGGGATCCGCCATCAAGAGACCAATACCTTCCGAAACCCCACACTTCAAAGGCCATATCCAGTACCGCAAAAGCAACTGGAAGCCAAGCATCCAGAACCAAGGGAAAAGGCGCCCGATTAGAGCTCTATAGGCCCAATAACCCAACAGCAGAAGGGTCCCTAAATCCGCTATAAATAAGACAGACCCCAAGAGCCACATCGAAGGGATGTTGCCTAAAAGAAAAAGAAAGGGATCTTCTGCTTAAATTTTTTAATTCTATCTGGGATCCACTTATGTAATCTACTCCATGAATGAAATGATAAAAGCTCTTAAAGTGGACATAGGTTCGAATCAAACCGAACCATAATAAAATTGTGTGTTCTCTTGTTCTTTCGAGGAACTGTATAGTTCTTCAGTGTATTCCTTCAGACGCTTTCTTCACAGAGAAACAGTGAAGTTAGCTCAGACCAGGGAGAGCTATACAACCCTAATTTCCTTTTTAGACTATCCCTCAGATCTATTTCAGGTGTTAACGAAAAATATCGTTAACAAATGCATACCGATTAAAACAGGAAGATAGAATAACCTAGATTGATTGGCTAGGAAAATGGAATATATTTCCATAGTTTGATTTGCAAGAAAAATGGAAAACCTAATTCTAAGTACAAAGAATTAAAGGCATGGATTAGTGCGAAATAGGGGTAGTCATATTGCACACTTTCCAGTAGCCTAAAAATGATTAAAAAGAATATCATGCAATTATGAGTTTCTATTGTTGCAATTATCGTAATCTATGAAAATAGATTATTGTGCGATTTTGATAACTAATCAAATAGGAACATGCATAACTTTCTAAAGAATAAATTTATAACAATGTAAAGAAAAAGGGTAACACGACTAAAAGAAGTTATGTAAAGAAAGGAAATAAGAAATCAAGTTAAATACTTGATAACTAGAAAAGAATGTAACATATTATGATAATTGCGCAGACCTAAAAATAGAGATATTAATAAGACAAATTGAATATGATAGCAAAAATATTATGGTAATTACGTAGAACCAAAACCTAATCATAATATACTGTTTTAATATATGTGTAAACAAGATTACAATATAAAGGTTATAATTAAAAGCGAAAATGGAGACTTATTATTAATAAACTTAAAAGTGTAAATTAAATTAGAATAATTCTATGGCTATGGTTCTATGGTAAAAGTAAGGCAATAATTTGAAAGTTGTAATTAAAAGTTAAATGAAATAAGAATGGATTATTATGAATAAACTTAAAAGTACAAATTAAGTTTAGTAAGAAAAATTCTATGGTGGCCTTTTGATAAGGCAATTCTGCGGTTCTCTGATGTCATTGTGATTTGGAAATTCTATGGTTCTAGGATGAGCTCATAAATAGGCAATCGATTGTTCTATCCTACCTTTTGAAGTTGATAAACTAAAAATTACAGATTAAATGGGTTAAATGATATTGTAAATTCACAAAAAGAAAAGTTGTAAACACATGATGGAAAATTAGACATAGGTTCTAATAATATAGCGATATGCATTTGGACCAGTTCGAGGAATGAAGAGCCCAACGGGGAAAATCATTATTGGTGTCCGGAGACATGGTGGGTGCACTTCCAACTTAAAATTCCACAGGACCGAAGCAAGTTCAATACATCTGCGGGATGTAAAGATACTCTGGGGTAGGCCTAACAAAGTTGTACCCCCTTGGAAGGTCTATAAAGATCCATCCACGGAGTATACCATGGCTTCATTTTTGTTGAGGGCAGCCAGAAAATTGATTGGATAATTTTTATGACTTGGTGGTTGCCACGACTTCGAGAGCAGGCTTCATGGTCTAGATCCAATAAGGATGGCAGATCATCAGATACCTGTCATCATCAGTTAGAGTGAGTACAAAGACTGGAGCTAAACAAATATGCCTATGATCTTTCATTATTGAGACATTGAATGAGGGACAACAAAAATTTGAATGCTTAAATTGTTTGTTAGAGTAATCACATAGTTCTTGAAATGATCTTCCATTAGTTAGAAGGGCCGAGTGGGGCTATAACCATCGAGAAAAGTAACAGACTAAATCTATGGATATCTGTATTGTAGGACCAACGAAGCTATCCTTTACAGACTGAAACAAAAAGGAATTTCGCTCGATCCGAATCAGTCGCAAAACCGATCAAGACCGTTCGAAATGCCTGATTGTTTTGAGAACATGACAAAATAGAACGCAGACAGAAGAACATTTCGTTGTATATTACAACAATTCCATCAGAATACACGAATATACAGAGTATAAACTAATAAAATACATTCGATAAATATCAGAGATTACAATACATTACATAGCAGTGGAGAATAATGCAATACACAACTAGAAGTAATACGCGGATACAAAGCTTTCCGAGTATCGTTCCAGCTGTAAATCAAGATCCTGTGAATATAAATCTGCAAAACCGAAACTACAAGCTGCCCGTGTCAAAATAAGGGCACCCAGAGTTTAGGTTAAACAATAAACTCCAGGTCAGTCATGTGACTGGTGTGAGAACTAAAACAGTTATTAATCTTTATTTTAAAGTTAGGTAATTCAAGGGACCACGCCGTATAACACGGAACGAGTTTCCTCCCAAGAACACAAGTGCATAAAACAACACCGCAATGCTAGATAAAGAACAATGAAGCTATTATAAGACCCAGGTCCCATCACACAATGCAAAGCAAGCCGGAGGATAGAGTTTTACCTTATAATAGCAAAGAATGCTTGATACGTTTAAAACAAATCATTTATTATTACTATAAGTGTATAGTATATAAAACAACTTCAAATCATAAATATCAATCATAGACGGCATGGGTACCATATATCATGTCGTCATACTAGGCTCTACAATCAAAACCGCAAATGTCACGTATTTGGAAGTTGGATTTCCATCTGTGAACCGAGGCAAAAGATAGTCCTCTACCAATTCGAGACTCTCTAGCCCGAGCCTCAGGAACAGCCGCAACTTCCCCTTGGATCGTCAGGGCCGGTCCATCGATGAGGATTATAATGCCTGACCACTATGTTTCCTCGCCCTTTAGGGCGTAAATGAGCCAATGAATGACTCCATCAGACCTGGATCGTCCGATCTAACTGAGGCGCCTCGCAACAGTAACAACCACATAAGTCAAACTCGTCAGGGCGTGTAAAACCAGAGACGCCACTTCTAGCTAGAAAGAAACGCATGTCCCCCTTGAGGTCCTCTCCCGTTTTTGGTTCACCACCGGGGTGTGAGGCTCGCCAATCAACACTACACAAAGCTACGCCACACAGGCCGTGCTTTGATCATCAACCACAAGACTCTGCTTTTCAACAGAAGCCTTGATCATTTGCATCTTAGCATGCCACACAGGCAAACCACTCTATGCAACCGATACCGGTCACACAGAATGAAATCCGATGTCAGACACACAGTCCATTAACAAGTCCGTTCTGGGTCTGAACGAAACCGGAGGCACCTAGTACCCTGCATATCCATCGATCTCCAAGTACGTCTGGACAACCACTAACTGATTCCCTCCTCTTGGGTGTATGGCCAAATCAAGATCACCCGTAATTATCCAAACGACGTGAAGACCTCCGGTCTTCAACCACCGTCTTCATCTTTGACTTATCGTCGTATCAGTTATTCAAAATGGGATAAACCCGGTCTTTCTGAATAACTCACATATATAATTAATACGTGTTACACAAACACAACATATGCCTCATTCCAGTTCATCAGTCACTAACCGTAAATTAATCAAGAGAATAATTCCCCAAATATTAACCCCGAAGGCCGAAACCAACATCAGATCAATATCCAGAAAACCATTCTGCTTAGCTAACCGACAGTTAGTTTCTAAATTTCACATTCTTAGGGAAAGGTTCCCATTAATTTTATCAAAGATAAATTCTTTTAAATTTTTTCTTTAATCTTCCTTCGAATATCACTTCAAACTAGTCGGGATTAGCGAACCACACCGAAGTAATTGTTTATTTTATTCCCTAATCCCAACCTGTTCATTCCATGAAGTAAAACTAGTAATACTTCATATCTAACACCACGGTGTTATCGGCAATTCAATTACCATTTCACGTTTAAATCTAATTAAAGATTTTACTATCGCCTGGAGCAAAACTGGTGATACTCCATTTTCGATCTTTTCAATCTAATTAAAGATTCATTAAAACTCCACTTAGTTTTAATCTGTGACTGGGTTAAAGAATCAGTGTCATTTAAAACACGGTTCACGATAAACCCCAAAATCACATCACATTTCAATCAGTCCCTAACCGTAAATTAGCAAGTGAGCAATTCCCTAAGTATTAACCTCGAAGGCCGAAACCAACATCAGATCAATACCCCAGAAACCATTCAACTTAACTAATCTCCAATTAGTTTCTGATTTTCTTGACTCCTTTGGGTCTAAGAACAATATTATTCAAGATACCGCTCACGACAACCTAAAATCACATTCCAAATTAATTATCGTGTTAAAGAACAAGTGTTACTTAAAACACTGTTCACGATAAACCCAAAAATCCATACCAATTCAATTCCAATTAAATATCATTTAATTGGTACACTTCATTAAATCTAAACAAAAAGATTTAATCTTTTTCTCAACTGGGTTTAAGAATAGTGTTAATGAAGACACCATTCACGGCAAACCCAAATCACCTTTGATATTAAATATAAGGCTCTGAATAGAAAATATATCGGCTTATATTCAATATCAAATTCTACGACCAACAAATATCGTATTGGAAATAACGATATCTGTATATCTTTCAAATTTCCATAACGCTATCCGTATAATCATGAAATCCAACATCGAAATATTCCAAAGACAATTTCGATTCAAATCCATTCCCATTCAATTATTGGAAATTCTAGTTACTTTTAAAACCCTTTTCAAATTCAATTTATTTATTTAAAAAGAAATAGAATTATAATTCTAGTTCAAAACTAGTTCATTTCGATAAAAATCTTTTTTTATCTTTTCAAATAGGGAGTTTTCATCCCAAATCTTCACAAATCATTTCTTATGATTTTACACAAATTATTACTATTTTTAATAATTTTATCAAGGCCTATACAGTCGATTTCCATCAACGACCATCGAACTGCACTTACAACGACCTTTTCCAAATTTGATTTGGACATAATTCCAAATCCAACCGTTAGATATCAAATTTCCAATATTCGCTAGAAAGATCTTTTCGATACGAACCCAACGGTTCCTGTTTTAGGAGAATCCGACGGTCGGATCTCCCGCAATATCCATTCGAAGTCAATGGCCGAAATTCGCGAACTGCCGCGGCACGGCGCATTCTATTCAGGCCATTATGTATACATATTATATATATTATATATATTTCGTCGATTTTCTTTCAGAACGTGTTTTATAAATCGTTTTAAATTCGTTTTCGAAACGATTTCAAACTTCATATTCAATTTCTAATCAAAATTGAATATTCCAATATAAATTCGTTTTAAATTCATTCCAAATCGATTTCAATTCAAATTGATTTCTAATTCAATTTTAGTTTGTTTTCAGTTTAATTCAATTTCAATTCGAATTCATTTCTATTCAATTTCAATTCGAATTCATTTCTATTTAATTTAATTCGAATTTCAATTCTTTTCAAAATATCAGATTTTGAAATCACTTTCGATATTCATTACAAAGTGAATAAAATCGACATAAATATCATTCACGTCAAAATGGCGTCAATCTAATCAACACGGCTTCATATATTTCTATTTTCAAATATCCTATTTCAAATATTTCTTTTTCAAATATTTCTTTCAAATATTTCTATTCAAATATTTTATTCAAATAGTTCTCTTCAAATATTCTATTTCAAAACTGGAATGAGGCCCAATCAATTACCATAGATTTTATTTCTATGGACTTCCATACAACGCATGTATATATCAACAACGACAAATAATCAACCATCATCCAAAGTGCATTCTACTGTATAAGCATCAAATATAAATGTTTAACGCTCATAACAGTCTATCCATCAATTGATCGACATACAGCTAATTATTGGGACTAGTGTATGTCATATATCATCTCAATACCCGTGTGGGGTTTTTAAACAATCAAATACAGATTTTATTTGTGCAGTTGGGCGATGTGTAAAATTTATCGTCCCAATCAATATCAATCAAATCAGTGTATATAAACAAACCTTCGATTTGTTTATAAATATTTATTTCGTATACATGTTAAAAATTATATTTTTAACTATAAAATATTTTATTCCAAATCACACAATCAAATTTCACAACATAGCAACCAAACAAACAAGTCATCCATGGTCTGTGGACGACGGGTGTCGGGTGCTACTAAGCACCGTCTGCATCCTAGTATATATTTCAAACTAGAAATATAAATAAAAGTGAGGAGTTCTCACCTACTAGCTAATCCAAAAGCCACGACTCTTCTTATGTTGAAAATATTCGTCGTGCTCGCCTTCCGTCAATTTCATTGCCCGTAGCCACTACATATATATAAAAAAATCACATTTTTACACCGCTACTATATAGATAAAAATTCTATTTTTACATAGCTACTATATCGATAAAAATTCTATTTTCACAACGCTACGTTATAGATAAAAATTCTATTTTTACATCGCTACTATATAGAAAAAAAATTCTATTTTTACATCGCTACTATATAGATAAAAATTCTATTTTTACATCGCTACTATATAGATAAAAATTCTATTTTTATCACAATGTTCATATAATAAAGATCATATTTTTATTCTTCCTATGATATAAAGATCGAATTTCTATTATCTATATAATATAAAAAACATATTTTTATCCCCTTCATTATATATAAATTATATTTTTATCCTCTACATTATATAAAAATTATATTTTTATCCTCTACATTATATAAAAATTATATTTTTATTTCGCCTTCCAGATGATAGGAATCGTATTTTTATTTCTCTAACTTCATAATAAAGAACGTATTTTTATATTGTGAAAAATCATATCTTAGTCCAAAGAAAAATCATATCTTTCACCAATTAAAAATAGTAATTTTACCACATTAGAAATCATAACTACTTATAAAAATCATATTTTTAGTTTCATTCTTTTCCTTAATAAACTGATTTTATAATAGGACACATATATATATATATATATATATATATATATATAAACTGAATTTAGAAGACAAATACTGATTTAAAGAATTAAATAAAAATAACAAAGAAAAACTTACATTGAAAATTAAGTGAAGGGGGGTCCAGTAGCCACCGGAGAGTGGCCAGAGGAGGGCGCAACACGCTGGGGAGGGCAGGAGGGTCGCGGTGGTCGGGTGTCCTTGCAGGAGGCAGCGGTCTCCGGTCAAGGGCGTCGGCGTTTGAAAGAGGGAGGGGGGTGCGGGATCGAAGCAGCGGAGGGTAGAAGAAGGAGAGGGGCGGTGTGAGGAGGAGGGAGCGGCTTTGATTCGAGGAGGAGGGGGAAGCAGACTCTACGGCGTCAGCCTGAAGGGAGGGGGCGCGATCGATTTTAGGTTTAGGTTTTTTTTCTTTTGTTTCGAAATGAACGGCAAAGAAGAAGGGGGGCTAAGGAGATAAAAGGGTTTTTTATATATTAATTTGTTATAAATCTCCTCCTAGAAGCACCTTTTTTATTCGAACTCAGAATTGAACCCACCGACTATCGTCCATAGCTAATTACCCCCATTCCGAACACAATGGTATATGTATCGCAAGCTGATTCAATCGTTTCGGTCAGTTTTCGTCAAAATCAAAATATAATTCTATATATTAAATTTGAACGCGCATTTCAATTTACCGGGGCCACATACTAACTCGAAAAATTCCAGAAAAATATTTTCGAGCTTCGTATTGACGATACGGTCCTAACAAAACTAGTTTCGTTGAATTCTAAGATTGTTTGAAAAATGGCCATTTTCCAGTCGATTAAAATCAACTGAAACTGGTCAAACGCGTTTAACTTCGCCACGCTCACATATTGATTCAGAAAATTATGAAAATTGGAATCTAGTAATAACCTGACATCACGTATCCAACAAAAGTGGTTTCGTCGAAAACCGAGGACGTTTGCAAAATTTCCATTTTTAAGGGCCTGAATTCCATAGCGACTATTCAGATTTTTCAACTGGACATATCTTTTGATTCCCGCTATGAAATTTTGATTTTTCGGATTCGTTGGAAAGATATTCATACATAGATTCAAATATTTTCGCTTTCGTTAAAATCCGGTATATTCTGCGCCCGGTACATTCATTTGAATTTTGAAATCGAATTATCGAACTACCGCGCCATTTTCAATTCCTTTTATAATTATAAATAATATTTATATTCTAACAATGATTAGAATATATATATATATGTTCGAATTCTATTCAAAATAAATTACTCGTCATTATTATTTAAAATAATCCATTTTAAATATTCAAAATTCGCTAAAATTGCGAAAATAAAAATTTTAAATTGGCCCAGATTTCCGGGTTATTACAATCTCCCCCACTTAAAACTTTTCGTCCTCGAAAACGAACGAACCCGAAAGTTGTTTAACAAATCAACTCAACTTCCATTATTTTCTTTATGGCTTAAGTTCTTCAACTTTTCAGTTTCTAAGAACTTTTCAAATTTTTCGAAAAATTTGGCTAATACCCTAAATTTTCGAAAAATTTCGCCATAACCTCACCTGCACCGGGGACTTCGGGATATTTCATATAGCCTCCCATGGCCTTCTTCAATCCAAAAGAAAAAGAAAAAGCCAAGCGGCTAGCCAATCGGCTCATAAAATCACCCAAAATTCAAGAAATACAATAAACATATACCTATTTGTCGGGCAAACAATTTTATTCCTCTTCTCTAGCCTCCTTGCTATGACCTGTTCAATGTAAGTACATGTATATGCATGGAATTTCAAACAATTTACTATTTGTTTTAATTGGCTAAATGGTTCAAATTCTAATTAATCAACCAATAATCGAACAACACAATCAGCAATCAATTAGTTGATTAGCTTTTCAAATTCATAATTTTGATATGTAGTCAAAAATCAGATTTTGGATGCCAAATCACAACAATAAGCCCTATCTAGTTTTGGTTCTCACACCAGTCAATTGGAAATATATAGAAATTCCACCTTCGCTACTCGAATATAAACACTGATGATGGCGCGCCATCATCAGATCAGACCCGGGCGACTAGAGTGAGATTCTATAACTACCCAATATATTAAAACTTCGAATACACGTGGATCAGACGTAAACGCAAGATTTCTATATACCTGATAGTCCAAATCAATATAAAATAAATAATCAAATACAAATAATTGATTTAAATTTTGAAAACAAAAATTGTTTTCATTTTAAAAATATACTCTTCACACTCGTTCTAGGAAACTACTGATCCCATCTCTAACGAGTCATTCCCGTTGGATATTACTAATCCAATATCTGATGAATTCTTTCATATGGTTCTAATGTGCCTTGTTCTCTGAGCTTTGTAAACCAAAGCTCTGATACAAGATGAAACGAAAAGGAATTTCGCTAGATCCGAATCAGTGGCTAAACCGATCAAGACCGTTCGAAACGCCTGATTGTTTTGAGAACACGACAAAATAGAACGCAGACAGAAGAACATTTCATTGTATATTACAACAATTCCATCAGAATACAAGAATATATAGAGTATAAACAAATAAAATACATTCGATAAATATTAGAGATTACAATACATTACATAACAGCGGATAATAATACAATACACAACTAGAAGTAATACACGGATACAAAGCTTTCCGAGTATCGTTCCAGCTGTAAATCAGGATCCTGTGAATATAAATCTGCAAAACCGAAACTACTAGCTGCCCGTGTCAAAATAAGGGCACCCAGAGTTTAGGTTAAAACAATAAACTCCAGGTCAGTCATGTGACTGGTGTGAGAACTAAAATAGTTATTATTCTATATTTTAAAGTTAGGTAATTCAAGGGACCACGCCGTATAACACGGAACGGGTTTCCTCCCAAGAACACAAGTGCATAAAACAACACCGCAATGCTAAATAAAGAACAATGAAGCTATTATAAGACCCAGGTCCCATCACACAATGCAACGCAAGTCGGAGGATAGAGTTTTACCTTATAATAGCCAAGAATGCTTGATACGTTTAAAACAAATCATTTATTATTACTATAAGTGTATAGTGTATAAAACAACTTCAAATCATTAATATCAATCATAGACGGCATGGGTACCATATATAATGTCGCCATACTAGGCTCTACAATCAAATCCGCAAATGTCACGTATTTGGAAGTTGGATTTCCATCTGTGAACCGAGGCAAAAGATAGTCCTCTACCAATTCGAGACTCTCTAGCTCGAGCCTCAGGAACAGCCGCAACCGCCCCTTGGATCGTCAGGGCCGGTCCATCGATGTGGATTATAATGCCTGACCACTACGTTTCCCCGCCCTTTGGGGCGTAAATGAGCCAACGAATGGCTCCATCGGACCCGGATCGTCCGATCTAACCGAGGCGCCTCGCAACAGTAATAACCACATAAGTCAAACTTATTGGGGCGTGTAAAACCACTGACGCCACTTCTAGCTAGAAATAAACGCATGTCCCCCTTGAGGTCCTCTCCCATTTTTGGTTCACCACCGGGGTGTGAGGCTCGCGAATCAACGCTACACAAAACTACGCCACACAGGCCGTGCTTTGATCATCAACCACAAGGCTCTGCTTTTCAACAGAAGCCTTGATCATTTGCATCTTAGCATGCCACAAAGGCAAACCACTCTATGCAACCAATACCAATCACACATAATGAAATCCGATGTCAGACACACAGTCCATTAACAAGTCTGTTCTGGGTCTGAACGAAACCGGAGGTACCTAGTACCCCGCATATCCATCGATCTCCAAGTATGTCTGGACGACCACTGACTGATTCCCTCCTCTTGGGTGTACGGCCCAATCAAGATCATCAGTAATTATCCAAACGATGTGAAGACCTCCGGTCTTCAACCACCATCTTCATCTTCAACTTATCGTCGTATCAGTTATTCAGAATGGGATAAACCCGGTCTTTCTGAATAACTCGCGTATACAATTAATACGTGTTACATAAACACAACATACGCCTCATTCCTGTTCATTAGTCACTAACCGTAAATTAATCAAGAGAATAATTCCCCAAATATTAACGCTGAAGGCCGAAACCAACATCAGATCAATATCCAGAAAACCATTCTGCTTAGCTAACCAACAGTTAGTTTCTAAATTTCACATTCTTCGGGAAAGGTTCCCATTAATTTTATCAAAGGTAAATTCTTTTAAATTTTTTCTTTAATCTTCCTTCGAATATCACTTCAAACTAGTCTGGATTAGCGAACCACACCGAAGTAATTGTTTATTTTATTCCCCAATCCCAACCTATTCATTCCATGAAGTAAAACTAGTAATACTTCATATCTAACACCACGGTGTTATTGGTAATTCAATTACCATTTCACGTTTAATTCTAATTAAAGATTTAACTATCGCTTGGAGCAAAACTGGTGATACTCCATTTTCGATCTTTTCAATCTAATTAAAGATTCATTAAAACTCCACTTAGTTTTAATCTGTGACTGGGTTAAAGAACCAGTGTCATTTAAAACACGGTTCACGATAAACCCCAAAATCACATCACATTTCAATCAGTCCCTAACCGTAAATTAGCAAGTGAGCAATTCCCTAAGTATTAACCCCGAAAGCCGAAACCAACATTAGATCAATACCCCAGAAACCATTCAACTTAACTAATCTCCAATTAGTTTCTGATTGTCTTAACTCCTTTGGGTCTAAGAACAGTATTATTGAAGATACCGCTCACGACAACCCAAAATCACATTCCATATTAATTATTGGGTTAAAGAACAAGTGTTATTTAAAACACTGTTCACGATAAACCCAAAAATCCATACCAATTCAATTCCAATTAAATATCATTTAATTGGTACACTTCATTAAATCTAAACAAAAAGATTTAATCTTTTTCTCAACTGGGTTTAAGAACAGTGTTAATGAAGACACCATTCACGACAAACCCAAATCACCTTTGATATTAAATACAAGGCTCTGAATAGAAAATATATCGGCTTATATTCAATATCAAATTCTACGACCAACAAATATCGTAACGCTATCCGTATAATCACGAAATCCAACATCGAAATATTCCAAAGACAATTTCGATTCAAATCCATTCCCATTCAATTATTGGAAATTCTGGTTACTTTTAAAACCCTTTTCAAATTCAATTTATTTATTTAAAAAGAAATAGAATTATAATTCTAGTTCAAAACTAGTTCATTTCAATAAAAATTTATTTTTATCTTTTCAAATAGGGAGTTTTTCATCCCAAATCTTCACAAATCATTTCTTATGATTTTACACAAATTATTACTATTTTTAATAATTTTATCAAGGCCCCTACAGTCGATTTCCATCAATGGCCATCGAACTGCACTTACAGCGACCTTTTCAAAATTTGATTTGGACATAATTCCAAATCCAACCGTTAGATTTCAAATTCCAATATTCGCTAGAGTGCTCTTTTCGATACGAAACCAACGGTTCCGGTTTTAGGAGAATCCGACGGTCGGATCTCCCGCAATATCCATTCGAAGTCAATGGTCGAAATTCGCTAACTGCCGCGGCGCGGCGCGTTCTATTCAGGCCATTATATATATATAATATATATATATATTATATATATTTCATCGATTTCCTTTCAAAACGTATTTTATAAATCGTTTTAAATTCGTTTTCGAAACGATTTCAAACTTCATATTCAATTTCTAATCAAAATTGAATATTCCAATATAAATTCGTTTTAAATTCATTTCAAATCGATTTCAATTCAAATTGATTTCTAATTCAATTTTAGTTTGTTTTCAATTCAATTCAATTTCAATTCGAATTCATTTCTATTCAATTTCAATTCGAATTCATTTCTATTCAATTTAATCCGAATTTCAATTCCTTTCAAAATATCAGATTTTGAAATCACTTTTGATATTCATTACAAAATGAATAAAATCGATATAAATATCGTTCACGTCAAAATGACGTCAATCTAATCAACACGGCTTCATATTTCTATTTTCAAATATCCTATTTCAAATATTTCTTTTTCAAATATTTCTATTCAAATATTTTATTTAAATAGTTCTCTTCAAATATTCTATTTCAAAACTGGAATGAGGCCCAATCAATTAACATAGATTTTATTTCTATGGACTTCCATACAACGCGTGTATATATCAACAACGACAAATAATCAACAATCATCCAAAGTGCATTCTACACTGTATAAGCATCAAATATAAATATTTAACGCTCATAACAGTCTGTCCATCAATCGATCGACATACAGCTAATTATTGGGACTAGTGTATGTCATATATCATCCCAATACCCGTGTGAGGTTTTCAAACAATCAAACACAGATTTTATTTGTGCAGTTGGGCGATGTGTAAAATTTATCGTCTCAATCAATATCAATCAAATCATTGTATATAAACAAATCTCCGATTTGTTTATAAATATTTATTTCGTATACATGTTAAAAATTATATTTTTAACTATAAAATATTTTCCACTATAAAATATTTTATTCCAAATCACACAATCAAATTTCACAATATAGCAACCAAACAAACAAGTCATCCAGGTCTGTGGACGACGGGTGTCGGGTGCTACTAAGCACGGTCTGCATCGTAGTATATATTTCAAACAAGAAATAAATATAAAAGTGAGGAGTTCTCACCGACTAGCTAATCCAATCGCCACAACTCTTCTTATGTTGAAAATCTTCGCCGTACTCGCCTTTCGTCGATTTCATTGCCCGTAGCCACTACATATATATAAAAAATAACATTTTTACACCGCTACTATATAGATAAAAATTCTATTTTTACATAGCTACTATATCAATAAAAATTCTATTTTTACAACGCTACTATATAGATAAAAATTCTATTTTTACATCGCAACTATATAGAAAAAAAATTCTATTTTACATCGCTACTATATAGATAAAAATTCTATTTTTACATCGCTACTACATAGATAAAAAATTTATTTTTATCACGATGTTCATATAATAAAGATCATATTTTTATTCTTCCTATGATATAATGATCGAATTTTTATTATCTATATAATATAAAAATCATATTTTTATCCTCTTAATTATATAAAAATTATATTTTTATCCTCTACACTATATAAAAATTATATTTTTATCCTCTAAATTATATAAAAATTATATTTTTATCCTCTACATTATATAAAAATTATATTTTTATTTCGCCTTCAATATGATAAAAATAGTATTTTTATTTCTCTAACTTCATAATAAAGATCGTATTTTTATATTGTGCAAAATCATATCTTTGTCCAAAGAAAAATCATATCTTTCACCAATTAAAAATAGTATTTTTACCACATTAGAAATCATAACTACTTATAAAAATCATATTTTTAGTTTCATTCTTTTCCTTAAAAAAACTGATGTTATAATATGTCATATATATATATATATATATATATATATATATATATATATATATATATATATATATAAACTGAATTTAGAAGAAAAATACTGGTTTAAAGAATTAAATAAAAATAACAAAGAAAAACTTATATTGAAAATTAAGTGAAGGGGGTCCAGTGGCCAGAGGAGGGCGCAACACGCTGGGGAGGGAAGGAGGGTCGCGGTGGTCGGGTGTCCTTACAAGAGGCGGCGGTCTTCGGTCAACGACATCGACGTTTGAAAGAGGGGGGGGGTGCGGGATCGAAGCAGCGGAGGGTAGAAGAAGGAGAGGGGCGGTGTGAGGAGGAGGAAGCGGCTTTGATTCGAGGAGGAGGGGGAACCAGGCTCGACGGCGTCAGCCTGAAGGGAGGGGGCGCGATCGATTTTAGGTTTAGGTTTTTTTTCTTTTGTTTTGAAATGAAAGACAAAGAAGAAGGGGGCGGGCTAAGGAGATAAAAGGTTTTTTTATATATTAATTTATTATAAATCTCCTCCTAAAAGCACCTTTTTTATTCGAACTCAGAATTGAACCCACCGACTGTCGTCCATAGCTAATTACCCCCATTCTGAACACAATGGGATATGTATCGCAAGCTGATTCGATCGTTTCGGTCAGTTTTCGTCAAAATCGAAATATAACTCTATATAATGAATTTGAACGCGCATTTCAATTTACCGGGGCCACATACTAACTCGAAAAATTCCAGAAAAATATTTCTAGCTTCGTATTGACGATACGGTCCTAACAAAACTAGTTTTGTCGAATTCTGAGATCGTTTGAAAGATGGCCATCTTCCAGTCGATTAAAATCAACTAAAACTGGTCAAACGCGTTTAACTTCGCCACGCTCACATATTGATTCAGAAAATTGTGAAAATCGGAATCTAGCAATAACCTGACATCACGGATCCAACAAAAGTGGTTTCGTCGAAAACCGAGGTCGTTTGCAAAATTTCCATTTTTAAGGGCTTGAATTCCATAGCGACTATTCAGAATTTTCAACTGGATATATCTTTTGATTCCCGCTATGAAATTTTTATTTTTCGGATTCGTTGGAAAGATATTCACACATAGATTCAAATATTTTTGGTTTCGTTAAAATACGGTTTATTTAGCACCCGGTACATTCATTTGAATTTTGAAATCGAATTATCGAACTATCGCGCCATTTTCAATTCCTTTCATAATTATAAATAATATTTATATTCTAACAACGATTCGAATAAATATATACGTTCGAATTCTATTCAAAATAAATTTCCCGTCGTTATTATTTAAAATAATCCATTTTAAGTATTCAAAATTCGCTAAAATTGCCAAGATAAAAAATTTAAATTGGCCCAGATTTCCGGGTTATTACACAGACGTAGAAATCCCCCAACAGAGTTCTATAGAGAAACTCAGATGCACGATAATACGCTTTCGTAGCGTGGCGATGGAGGCTTCGTGCGCTTTCATAGCATGGCCTAATACGCTTTTGTATTGTGGTGATGGAGATTTAGTTAGGGGCATAATCACTGAGCTCTTGAAATGGTCTTTCATTAGTTAGGGAGGCCGAGTGGGAAAATACCCAATGAGAAAAGAGACATACTAAATCTATGGATATCTATAATATTGTAGGCCTAACGAAGCTGCCCTTTACAAATGTAGAAATCCCTCACCTGAGTTCTATAGCGGAACTCAAATACTAGAAAATATGCTTTCGTAGCATGGCGATAGAATCTTGGTATGCTTTTGTATTGTGGCCTAGTACATTTTCGTAGCGTAAGGATGAATATTTAGTGCACCTTTGTGGCATGGTCTAATATGCATTCGTAGTGTGACGACAGAGATTTAGTATTTTTTCATAATACAGCGATGGAGACCACTTGAGAAGTGTATCATGGGGAGTACCTCGAGATGAGGGGATATAGCTATATAAATGATATATTAGGTTAATCTACTTAAGAGTAGATGGGTGTGACTTATGCGTAAAATCGGAAGTGTAATATGCAATAAACCCGAATAACTTAATAAAAGTAGCCTAGTGATAAAACGTTATATTTAGTGTTAATACAGATGTATAATTTGTCAATTCACCAGAATTTTTATTCTAATCCCTCCTCATAACAAACCCACAAGTCGGGAAGATGATAGAGATTTTATAGCTTAGAGACACTTGCTAGACAATGTCATTTATTTGGTAAGTGTTTATTTACTATTATATTTTATTCGTTCTACTTTTAGACATTTTATTATGAGCTAACATATATTTATCTTTGACTTTCTGCAGGATACCAAACAAACCAATTCGGGTTTTAATGGATTCAGATTTCAGCATTTTGTGAAAAATTCGGGTCCACTGAAATTTAGGTTCCTGCATCCGGTATCAGAGCTTAGGCTTAAGATCCCTATATAGATAGTGAGTGAACGTATTTGTGTTTTCAAATTGTAAATATAATATATTACATATACACCTATATCCATAAGGGAACGTGCTAAATAAGTGAAGCAATACATGGAAAAATTCGGAATATCAGTTTTGTACACATAGGCAATGGTTCTGGGAATTTGAGAAAACTAACCCCATGAGTGGCTAATACGTAAAGTGTACAATATGTTTTGTAATAAAAAGGATAATTCCATGCGTTAATTTCGAAATTTCAGTATTTAAGATTAGTCGATTGGGAATTCGGACCTTGTAAATTGGGAAAGAGTAAGAAAGAGAAAATGGATTAGCAATTTATACATACGCACGTTTGGAACTTATATTTCATTCCAGACATAATTTTTGAGAAATTAATGTGAAAGAAAAATTTAAGTTGAAGAATTATAATTTCACGCCAAGGATTTGGTAACGATTGTCAAGAAACCAATTTGTACATAGCCCCACATTTAAACTTTTAAAAGATCTTGAAAAAAACATAAATATAGAAAAAGATTTCTAGAAGAGTTTTCAAGTTTAAAGGTTTATATTTTTAGAAATTTTCTGGTTTGTAATATTGAGAGTTGCACAAAATTGATTTTTGAAAAAATGATGCAAATTTGTTTTCAAAAGTATAAATTTTCAAGGTAAGTTGTGGGATTAAGAAATTTAAATGGTTAAGGGAAGGCACAAATATAAATGGATTAGACGTATGTTGTGCATATATGAGTTAGAGACAGGTCCTAAAATAAATATCAATGAAGTTGAGTTAAAAGAAAATAACAAATTTGTTTCAAAAAGAAATATAAGGGTTTTTCATCAAGAACAGATTGTGGCATACTTCAACTTATTGGAACAATAAGAATTATAAGTTAAGTTTAATGAATCAATAAGTTTGTAAGTAATTGTGTTTTGTCAAAATGAGATGGAAATTCTGAAAAGACGTCTCAAGTTATTATTTAATATGGGAAAATTTAAAGTAATTTTAAACTTGCATAGTTTATGTGAAAAAGGACAAAAATAAAATGGATTGGAAAAAACATGTTTGGGATTTTTATAATAGAAATTATGATGGTATGTAATTAATGAAAGCCCTTTTTCAGTACTTATTGAGGTAAAAGGAAGGTTTGATATGTTTCCATTATCTATGATGGAATGAGAACTAGGGTTATGTGATATGAGTTTGTAGAAAATCTTAAATGGAATGAAGAAGCACTTTAGTTGTCTAGATTCTATGATGATGAATTTTTTAATGTCATAGGGACATGGTCCTAGGCCTCCTATTCCTTGTGGATAACCACATTCAGCCATTTTATCTTTTACCTAGTTGTGATTGCGGTAGAGCATGCTTTTTCGTATAGATTTGCACTCCTATGTAGTATTCTATTTTATTATTGGAAAATAGAATAGTCTAGTGTGATATTCTCTTCCTAGGTGTTTGTGATGATCACTAAAAAAGAATAAAAAAGAATAAAGACATAGGATATTGTTAATAGAATGGAAATGAAAGCAAAAGGTGAATAACTATAAGAAGAACAAACAGAATTTACAGAATGCAATGAATTCGATAACTGCAATAAATGAGCAAAACAAGAGAAAATTAATTCTTCCAAATTAAGTTTGGGAAATTGAAAAAGAAATTATTTTTATGTATTCCACTTTGCATAAGTACACAGATGGTTGCAAAATTGGTTGTACATGTGATGTTTGTGAACTATGTGAGGAATTACATAATTTTAGGCTTACCAAATTTTAGGGATGGAATTTCTTAAATGGTAAGAGAATGTAGTAGCACGCATTTTAAATAAAAAAATTATCAAAATAATTACAATAGCAATATGTGTTTGAAATTTGAAATCAAACGTATGTGACAAAAAAGAATTAAATCAAGAAAGAGAAAGTAACTAACATTAAACTGCAATGTTCTTTAATCAACAATGTGCCTCATTAATGACATTAAAAGAGAAATATATGGAAATAACATCAAAGTTTAAAGCAGATAATTAATTCTAGAATATTAATATGCATGTGAACACACATGTATATATATTTATTTCATATATATATATATACATACACACACACACATATATATATAGACATAAATTTCAAAGTAATGCACATTTGAATTTGAAAATAAATGTGTGTCATAAACAGAATTAAATCATAAATTAAAGGAAATTTATTAAATTTAACATATTAATAAACTTGATGTTACCAAGAAATTAATACATATAAAATTCTAGAAATAAACCGTGTTTGCAATTGAAATTAGACACGTATCAAAAAATGGGAAGGAAATCTAATAAAACAAAAAATAAAAATAAACATTTTGTATAACGGTCACAAGGATTAACACGCAGGAATTAAAAATGGAAGAAAATTGATGCATAGGAATTAAAATAGGGAAACTGAAATAACGTTAACAAACAACGTTCAAAAGCATTAATCACACACGATTAAAGCACGAAGAAAACATGATCCAACTTGTTAATACACGTTTGGGTCGACCAAAACTTGGGATGGGCCGACATAGGAGTCGACCCATGTATGGGTTAGGTAACCCATGTGTTGACCCAAACAGGGAGTGGGTCGACCCAGGCTATGTTTGAATATCGTGTTTTTTATGGTTATATTTTTATTATTTTAAATCCGACGGATGCGGTTCATTTGGACATCTATAAACATGCCTGTAGGGCTAGCTATCAAACTGATATTTTTCTCCGTGGACGCGAAAGCCCTGTCAATCCCTTTCTCAATGAATTCTTCAGAAATAGAAAATATTAGATTTAAGCTATCTGATTCAAGATTTGGAGGCCGATGTTATAGATTTAAGGTTTAGATGCCCGAATCCTACACCCCTACGAGGTAATCAAATTTTTTGTAATTTAATTTCAAACTTTGATTGATGATAACTTATTCATTTCTTGTTCAATTTACGCAAGCTAAAATTCTACGTGAATTAGAATTTCATAACAAAAGAATGGTGAATCCCCATTTTACCCAATTCTAAATATTACGTTAATTAATATTTTATTTATTAATCTTCTTTGTCTAATATTATTTATTAAAAAATTTGGTTGTTACATTATCCCTTCCTTAAATGATTTTGTCCCCAAAATCTCCAAGGTTAAAAGAATGTTATGACTATTATCATCCATTATCTACCTCATCTACTAAACCATCAACAACCGACATACACTATCCTTAAATTTTCTAATGCTTTGTATGAACATATGCAAAGGTGCTGTATATATGCCCCTAATCTAATGCGAAATCAGGCATTCTATTGATTCAGTTGACCTCCTTAGTGCAGTTCATTTCTGTGCCATGCATCCGATATGTATGCAAAAGAATCCTAATAATACATACAAATTCTAAAGTGTGCAACAACCATTCACAGAAATGCAACATCCAAGTGATGATTCAACCGATTTTCATCTACGTTTATGATAAATTAAAATGCACGCACATCCATATGCAATATGTAAGTGTCCTAGCTCAGCTAATCCCTAATCTAGTGCCTAGTGTGTGACACTACATGTATATGCTTTTAACTAAGAATGTTTTAAACTGTTCTTACCATTCATAGGCTTTTACCTAAGAATCGATATTCAAATGATAGAGAAATAAATTAAAATTCAAAAGTACAGAAAAGAATTAAGAATGTAGTGTCAAATAGAAACGGAAAAGAAGTGCGAACCTTATCTTCAGGTTCCCAAGTTGCGTTGTTGCTATCTTCTCCCCACTATATATTGACTAGCTTGATCTCCTTATTTCATAGCTTCTTAACTTCCAATCCTAGTATTTTAGTTGGAACTTTTCATATTGTTGCCTCCTTCTCCATCTCAATATCCTTAAGGGTACTCGACTCTACTACATCTGTAGAATTGTGCAGGCACTTATAGAATTTATACTGTGTGCTATGATTCAAATGCAACTACGTGAATGCAATGGACATATGCAAATGAAAACAAAAAAAATGAAAACATGACTTGTTTCAAAAAGGTGGTACAACAAAGTAAATTAACAATTTTTAGTCAACTGATTGTATTTTTGATACCCCAACTTGTAACAAATTTTCAACATAATTCAAGTTTTCAGCGTGTTAACCTGGTTATTAATGCGGTTAAAAAATAATATATTAACTGTGTAGTAGCGTGATGGATTGGTCGATTTAATGGGTGATGGCTCGCACGTTATACCCTGCTTGTCCACAAAAACCTGGTCGAGTGGTCCTAGGATCGAGCAGCTTCATCAAGATGGTCAGTCGAGCGAGCCACCATTCTGGTCATTCGAGCGGTCCTAGGGTCGAGTAGTGCCAAGCTGATGGTTCAAGCAGCATTTTCATGCTGTGGGTCGTGCACTGATGGGTGACTTGGGTCATTCACTGTTTTCTACACATCGCTAAAACTCATAATACCATGAATCCAAAACGTGCTAATAAAATAAATGGACCATATTACACCCTGCAAGAAGAAGGTGCTAATAGCAAATATAACAAGATGACTGGACGCGTTGCAAACAAGAATTCACATAGGTTGAGCATACCGAAAACATTTTGGGTCGCTGTGGTCCATATTGAAGTGGCTGAGTTGGAAAAACATATGTATGAAAATATGGTTCAGTTGCAAAGTTATAGTGCGGATCAGCATCGTCTCTCCCGGATACGTGGTAGCTTGGGTCATGCCCAGTTGGATTGAAAGAACATAATGAGTCATGTACAGTTAAGTGACGTGGAGCATGCATTGGCAAAGCCATGCAAATGGGTCAAACACCATCATCAGATCATGGTCGAGCAGTATTCATTCTAAGGGCCGTTCATTTCCAGGTCGAGCACCTTTTTTATATATTAATATGTGAAGCAACTGTATAATAATGGGACAATGCTGGAATATAATTTCCAATGGAAAGTCCACGTCATCATGTACTAGCAGACTGATTGAGTACCCACCTGGTTGGCTCGTGCATGCTTTTTGGGTCTTACAGCTGGCACCGTGGCATTTCGTAAGTACATATACGAATGAAACCGTGCACACCATAATTACAACACTGCCACTTCCCCCAAACTACACCTATAAATAGCCCACTTCTCCACCGTTTAAGGGTACGATTTTTTCGCCCTGAAGGGCTGTCCAAATCATTTCTCCACCACTCTCAAACGCTCCAGGCTCCATTAATGGATTCTCAAGCTCACTCCATATTCCTCCGACAAAAAATGGATCAAATCTTCTCTAAACTCCATTAGAAATCTCTCAAACTCAATCTAAGTGATCTCCAACTACCATTAACTCTCTCCAAAGCCTAGATCCGATATAAGATCATTATGGATCTAGTGAAGATTATCTAAGTGTCTAAGTGGTTGAATATCTACACAACTACCATCACAAATCAAAAGATCTCACCGATTCCTTTGCAAATCCAAGTGAAATGTAGAATAAAAAGAGATTAAATAGTAGAGGATAATTATTAAAGAGAGAGAATGAATGTAATGAGTGAAAATCCATGCTTTGTAAACTCAAGTATGATAATGAGAAACGACTTTATTGTGGATGTAGGCTATTTTTAAAGCCGAACCACGCTAAACTTTGTGTTCTCTACTTTTTACCGTTTATTTTGGGATAGTGGCCCCGTTTTCTTATTTCTAACCTTTTGGTGAAGTATTGCGAAGATATCTTTGGTTTTGTGGCCATTTTTTGGTTACAACACAATGTAAGACTCTAGTTTGGTCGATTGGTTCAGTTGATATCATAATGCAGCCATGAAATAATTTCTTTGTTTGCTTGTCTCAGTTTGCAAAGTGGTATTCTCATTTCCTTGTGTATGACTAACCAAATCTGTAAGGTCAAAAAGTGTTTGGTCATCATCGCTTATTTTTTGTCTCTATAAAATTTTAAATTTATGACTGATTACACACACTTATCTTAAAGACCAAGGTATACCAAACCATGCACTACCTCGTAGACTGACATGGAAATTGAGACAAAGCTTGTGGATTGTGTAGACCGATGCTGACTTTGTCAACAGTATGTCGGTAATCCTTACGTTTCCAACTTATAAAATGAGACAAAGGTGTACAACTCATACACTGCCTCGCGGACTAACGTGAGAGTGGGGACAGAGCTTGGTGGGTTCGCACACCAATGCTAGATTTACAAGCAATGTTGGATACCCATGGATTACTATTATTATTGAATATAAGAAGAAGAAAGAGTTACCGAAATTCAGCTTAAAACAACTTAGTTTTAAAGATTGAAAAAGACAATATAAGTATTTTAAGTCCTCCACTCATTAAACAAGGACTACAAATTAGAATGGACTTCATGGACATCACCTAAGATTCTCCCTATTTACCAGTTACACTATTATCGCTTGTAATTCAACTTTTCATTATATTTCTTATTCGTTCTTAGTTGAGAGAAAAATACTATCAATTGAATAACAATTGTTAACTTATTTTGTTGTATCAATCTAAAATGAGTCATATTTCCAACAAATTTTTTTGACATGTTACTACAACGTAAAGTGCATGATGGTCCAATATGAAAAGAAAGAAAAAAATTAAAGAAAAATGAAAAGAGTGCAATGCAAACTCCCCCTACACATGGTCAAAACAATGTCCACACTATAAACACGTTTCTTAAATTTTAAATATAGAATCCAAAGATAAATTAAATGCAGATTGATTTGTAAAATGAAATGTAATTTAACAACTATATCTGAATGCAAATCATATACAAAATGAAATCTATAATGATGATGAATGTTTTGTGACGAATGATGCTTCCTTTTCCCCCCACACTTGCCTGTATCGAAAATGATGCACAATGATTTCTTATTTGATTTGTGAGGTGCAACTGGCATGCTAGTGAATTCTGAAATGAAGATCCTTCCTATGAAAATTTTTTTGTGCCAATGTTTTACACAATTCAGATGTAGAATATCATAAAACCTTAAAGTTAAATGTCAAATCATAATTTCCTTCGATGAAATGGAACTACTATTATCTTCGAGGCATTCTCTCGATTCATTTTCATCTTAATCCCATCCTAATGCCTCTTGATTTTCCCATAAAATTTTCAATGGTTTTTCTTCTTGGTCCTCGGTAAGATCAAAGGCTAAGATTATGGGAATTTTTTTGTAGAGTCCAAGTAAGCATACTCAAGGTCTTGTAGTAGGGGTTTGAGGTCTAACTTAGGAAGTTCTTATGGGCTAACATTGGTCAACATTCCTTGGTTAGATTCAAATGAAGAGGGTTTCGAGTCAAGAAGTTCATTTAGTTCAGAAATGTATTTGAGCTCACTGAAATCAGAGTTGAAATGTTCAAGACACATTTTCAAGGCTTCAAAAGTGTCATTATAGGTTTAATCAATTGTTGTTTGAATCATGTCGATTTCATCAATCTCAAAATCCTTAGGTTGCTTGTTAAGATTAAAGATGTTTAGCTTAATTTTAAGGTGCCCGAAGGAAAGCTGAAGTTTACCGTTCTTACAATTTATGATAACACTACACCATAACGACTTAATGCAATGATTTTGCAAGGTTTTGCCAGCCAAAATGTGATGATAGGTATAATATTTTGGTTCTACTACAACGTTTTATTTTGGATGCTACCTTAGCCATAAAAATGTGTTGCTCTAGATAAACAAGTGTAACACAATGCAACATTTTGTACAGTGTTGCTATAGCAGACCTTTCCTTGTCCTATATGGTGTTCCACGTGATTCAAATCCTACATTGTAAAACGTGCCACCTCATCAATCCTGATCGCTTCTCCTCCAAACACCAATTTTTCTTTGGGGCAATTCATTTCGTACCCCATCATCTTATTTTCATTTCCCCTCATTCGCAATTTTGTTAACATTTTCTTTTGCAATCATAAATAACATTTTGAATCATTGGTTAGATTAGGGTTTTGATTTGGGGGTTCAGGCTTTGTTCAATGATTTTAATTCAATTAGGGCTTTGATTTGGGGGTTCAAGCTTAGTTCAACGATTTCGGTTCAATTAGGCTTCGATTTAGCGGTTCACGCATTGATTTCGAGGTATAACGCTCTCTCACATCACTTTAGGGTTTCGATTTAAACTGCTTATAAATTCAATTTTGAGATATAACACTCTCTCACATCACTTTAGGAACTCGATTTAAACTACTTATAAATTCTTAGGTTGACCTGCATTAACAAGTCAGATTGTCTTAGGTTTCCTCTTCTTGGACACACACAAACACATTTTGGATAAGAGAGGGGATCCATGAATCTCACATTTCATCACAAGGGTACATTTCAGAAGGAAAAATATGTTAGTGGAACCTTTACCATAGTAAAGGGCATTGATCCTGACTACTTCTCACAGTGCTCATGGAGTCTGTGAAGGAGGACCTTTTCTACAACGAAATATGAGGGATTTATATAAAAGATGGCGAGAAAGGTGGGTGGAAGTCACTAACGAATGATGCGGACCTCATAGAGTGTGTCAATGGAGCTAACAATGGTGGCAACATGGAATTTTATATCGATAATGTTGTCGATACTGCAATTGAGCCACTGAAGCAAATGCAGTTGCATGTAATCATTCGGCCAAGGCCACTGAGTCTGGTTATAGGTGTATATATATATCTAGATAATATCATTTACAGATTTGTGATATTTTGATATAGCAGAAAAAAAATTGATTGTGATGTTATATAGTTTAAAGATCATGATTATAACATCATTGTATGATTTGTTGTAGTCACCTAACCACTGAAACGATAGTACGTGATGACTCATCGACTAAAACAGAACCAAAAAAACAAGAAGTTAACTGAAGTCAATAGTCCTCGGAAGTTGGCACAGCTCAATAATCCAGAACCCAACAATGCAACCACGAATCAAAAGATAGATAAGGTGAACAGTCCTCGGAAGTCTGCATGGCTGAATAACCTAGGACCCAACAATGCAACCACGAATCAAAAGATAGCTGAGGTGAAAAGTCCTCAGAAGTCAGCAAGGCTGAATAATCCAAAACCCAGCAGTGAAACCCTTAGTCTTAAGTCAGCTGCTACGGTAAATCAACGGAAGATGACACAAAAAAACCAAAAATCAGCAATTCAACAATGAGTCTAAACTAATCAGTTGTTAAGAAGAAGTTGGAATCACATATTCAACTTGGGGAAGGTGAAGATAGGATGAAATGGCAAGCAGGTTCGAAGAATTCTAATTATGATGATCTTAATGTAAAATATTTTGTGCCACTCTTGCAGAATACTTTGATTTTCCTGTTTATTATATAATTGCGGAATGTTCATGTACGACCTCCACCATCTCTAAAAGACGAACTTCTAGCTTCTCTAGGTGTGCCTACGATATCAGCTGAACTGAGAAATGCAAGCCAAAAAAAAGAAAAAGGAAAAGAAAGGATGCAAAAGAATGTGGATAGCAAGGAATATAATCTGGACGATGAGGAGGAGCATAGTGAAGATGATACTTCACAAAGTCCATGAAAGGTGTGCGATAGCTACATATCTTATTTTTTATGCTTCTGAAGATAATAACTATAAAATCCAATCTTATTTCCTACTTAATATATAAAATTTAGATAACAAAAAAAGTTGAGAAGCCCAAGCCTGTTAGTTAATGATAAACTCGTTCAACTAGTGGTAATGCAAAGGAAAATGATATTTTAAAAACCCCAAGCCCAAGCCTGTTAGCAAGTATAACTAAGAAGGATGTTGAAGGACATGCAAAAATGGCTAATTATTTGGCTTTGGAGAACGACAAAAGAAAATTGCTGCTAAATCAAGTGCAAGTGGTATGGAAAATAAGGATGTGGCGGAGAATGTCCTGGCACACATTGAAAATGAAGAAGTTGAAGCAGGTACTAAATTGATGTGATAGCAATATTTAATATTATAGTGGGATTAATATTTAAGTACCTAATTTACATTATGTTTTACATGTTATTATTTGATGGGACTTTTCATTTTAATTAAAGATGAAGTTCCTAGAAGACTCAGAGGTCAAACAAAGATGTTTAATGTTCATACAAGGGGTATGACAAAAGAGTTGTAATCGGGATGAATGAGTGGTTCCAACCTGTTTCAGATGATGACAAATTAATATCTGAATTGAGCAACTTTTTTGGAACATTGAAAAGGGAAGTGCCACTTACGTATAAATCATGGTCGGATGTTCCTGAAAAGTTGAAGCAAACTCTATGAAATTATGTTCAGGTAATCTATTACTAACTATATTGTAGCTGAAATTTACTTCAATAAATATATTGATCTATTAACTATAATGTAGCTGGATTATGATTTATTTATTATTTTTAATCTTTGATTTCTATTTTAGCAACGGTATATCATTCCCGATGAATGTGAAAACTGGGTGTTGAAGTTTATTCGTGACTATTGGAGGGGGTACAAGTGTCACATAAAAACAGCTTATTATAAAGCTTATGAGACCAATGAGGAGAGGCTAGGAAACAAGCCAAACAACATCCCACTGGAGGACTTTAAAGTGCTCTTGAAGTATTCGGCAGATGACGAGATTTAGGTATATGTATATAATATTTATTTCGTAGCATAAATGAGTACTTGGTTTTTTATGAGATATACGAGTACTTTGTTTTTTGTTTATTTTTTAGAAACGAGCCATCAAAAATTCTGAAAGTCATAAGTTGTGTCAAGACACACACACTACCGGTCCAAAGTCGTTCGCCCAACTTCATCATAAGATAGTATGTGATACTTTACAGTTATTTATTAATTACATTTTTCTAGATGAGATAGCATGGTAGTTATTGACATGAAGTAGTTAGCTTAGATGTTTTTTGACTGAAGAGAGTGAATGCTAAACTATCTATTGAACTTGTATCAGGAGACACCATCAATGCAACACTTTTTCTTAAAAGTCGCAAGAGAACAGATGGACGTGAGTACATGTCTAGTCCTAAAGTAATGAAGTACAAACTTGTAAGTAATAATTTTGTTCTGTTTTGTACATGCTGCACATTGTTCATGTCTTCTTGATGTGCATGTTTGCTCATGAACTGTATGTTTTATTTTGCATGCTACATGCTATAGTATTGATTCCATTGTATAGATGTGTCAACTTGTCAACCAGAAATATTAAAATAAATAAGTAATTTTGTTCCCTATGTATGATTAAAGCCAAACATGGGTATCTTTGTTTTCTTTATATAATGAATGCTTCCCTATCATAGATTAAAATAAAAATTTAGTCTTCTTGGGCATATTGACGGTGGCTACTGAGTGCCAATGTTTGAAGCACATAACGACTGTATTTTGTATTTATCAAATATTTACATTTCAGACTTGTTATGTGAAGGTCAAGCAGTGGAATGAAATATACGGGATATTTTGTTCGCTAATGATGTAGGAAATTGGCAAAAATGCCAACAGAATTGCATGTTTCGTAAAACAATTTGAAAGCAAGCTCCTAAGAAGATTCGTTTGCACATTTGTTGAAGCACATGTTGAACTTGAGTTTCGCACCAATTACCTTGTGCACTTGTGCTCTGTGCATGCACTTGTGACATTTGTGCACTTGAAACTGTTTTCATGACATTTGTGCACTTGACATCGAGATAGGCATATAAAATATTTGTGCCTGTCGATAAAGACATCCTTCTGTTATTCATTTTTTGAGCAGACTTCACTAAATCATTGTACCCTGTAAACTTGACCATGCATTGTTATACCCAAATGGAATTCTCCCTTGTCTTTATTTGCTGTGCATATTTGCACTACACATAAACAAATTGTTTCCAAAATTTGGTTTTCTCTGCGTTGGCTGTGGATATTTGCTGCATATGTAAGCATTTACTGTAGGGTAATTTGTTGCATTCTGTAACACCTCGTAATTTTAATGTTAATATTCACAAATTAAAGAATAACTAATCTTAGACGTGGAATTAAGGGAAACCGGCTGCGCCATCGTGTTCGTCTCGGAATTCTGGTGGAGATAGAATACGAGTTTGCGTGAATTGGACTTCGTATAAAGAATTTATGGGCATCGGAAGTTTCATAAAATTAAAAAAAGATTTCAAAAAGTTCAAATTTCAGGGTCAGATGGGCTAGGCGGGAAATCTCCCGCCAGGGCCAAGTCGACCTGCCCTGACCAGGTTAACCATAGGGTCAACCGCCCCCCCCCCAGGCAGATTTGTTTAATGACCTGTTAGTGACTAGATGCTGACTCATTAGTTCTGAACTGCTCTGATTGGCTGGGATTAATTCTGGGTTGATCGGACGACCTAAACTAATCCTAAACTCTATAAAAAGACTTGTAGACTCAAACCCTAAAATCAAAATAAAATTAGACTCATGGCCTTCATGCCGTCACCTAGCAACTCAGAATAGCCGCCACCAATTAGAGAGGAAGAAAGCAAATTAAAGACAACAATTCAATTCAAATCAAGCCTAAAACTACAACAACGAAATTGTCTACAACAAGGGAACGCTAATTAATTACAGAATTCAGATCCCAGAACTCAAGTCCCCTTTTTCGGTGAGTTCTAGTCACATTTAGGTTTAAATAAATAAAAGTGAATTGTGGTTGACTATGATTTGGGTATATGTTGTTTGTAGTTATGCAAGTTTAATTGTTGTTGTGGATCATGAAACTATGCAAGTTGTTATCATGAATCTATGCAAGTCGTTATCATGAATCTATGCAAGTTGTTATTATGAATCTATGCAAGTCGTTATCATGAATCTATGCAAGTCGTTGTCATGAATCTATGCAAGTTGTTGTTATGAATCTATGAAGTTGTTATCATGAATCTATGTAAATTGTTATGAGATCATGCAAGTCACCTATACAAGTTATTATTCATGAACCTATGCAAGTTATTATTCATGAAACTACGCAAGTTGTTATGTTATGCAAGTTGTTAAATCATGAATCTATGTGAGTTGTTAATTATGTTGTTAATACATGAACCTATGCAAGTTGTTATGTTGCAAAAATAACGAATCTATGCAAGTTGTTAATTATGTAGTGAATCATAATTGTATGCAAAGTTATCATGTCATTTTCCCTAGTTGTCATGCTTATGCCAAAATTGTACTGAAAATAATCATCTTGTCATTCCCTTTATTTTGTTGCTATGGCGAGGCTACCTTGTAGCCCCGATGATGCCAAAACGCAAACGGTTACGCTAGTTAAGAAACGGGGAAAAAGGGGGATTTGTAATAGGCATAGTGATTATGTAAATTGGACACATGATTCTAGTAGGGAAACATATAAATAATTATCTATTATGACATGGGTTAAATTGGGTAAAAATGGTATAATTTGAATATGACCATTTATGGATAGGAAATTCAAATTGTTAATAAGATAGGTATTGACACCGATAAAAAAAGGAAAGGATTAATTAGCAACTTAATTAATCAAAAGAGGAATGTTTAAGCAATTGAAGTCTAAAGATTTAATTGGCATAAATACCTTAAATGGCATAAAATAAATTTGTGATGAAATTGGTATGATCTTACATTCCATAAATAGATGGACATAATTGAGTCAATTATGGCCATAGTTAAATTTGGAATTGACTGATAATTTGAATAGGGAAATTAATTCAAATTGGGGAATGATTAATTAGGAGTAATTAATCGTCTAAGACACGAGGTAAGGCTCTTTTGTGGTGTAAGACTGCCCGGACTCGCCCGACAAATCCAGCTGCCACAAATGCCAGTCTAATGTGGGAGGTCTTAGGCATAAATTAAATGCATAACAGTTGTAAAGACACGAGGTTAGACTCGTTTGTGGTGTAAGACTGCCCGGACCCTCCCGGCAAATCCAGCTGCCACAAATCCTAGTCTAATGAGGGAGGTCTTTATAAGGTTACGGTCTTAATGAATTAAGAAACATCTAACCAGATAAACATGTAGTGGGGTTAAGTGGGTGCCTTGGGTGGCATGTGGAATTAAGTGGGTGCCTTGGGGTGGCATGTAAAATACGATTAGGTGTATCAATAATTAATTAATGCTGATTAAAGACTACTTAACCTAACTTAATACATATGGGCTGTATGATGATAGACATAAGTTAGGGTTAAGTAAAACGAATTGGATTGTGGGTGGGTTAAGTACAACTGATGGGTAGGTGGGTAATATTAATATATAGGCTTACAAACTTAACCATTAAATAAATAGGATTAAATCAGTGGGAGGGTTAAGTACAACTTAAGGATAGGTGGGTAATATTAATACATATAGGCCCACAAACTTAACCGGATAAAAAGGGTTATGTAATTAAAGACACTTGATGGTATACATAACCGGGGAAAAATAGTAAATTTATGTATTAAAGACACCCTTAAGGGTACGCATAACTAATGGGAATAGATAGAGTTATGTATTAAAGACACCTATAGGTACGCATAACTGATAAGTATAATAGGGGTAATGTATTAAAGACACCTATAGGTACGCATAACTGATTGAGGGCTATGTAATTAAAGACACCTTAGGGTATACATAGTCAGTAGAAAATCTAGTGGGGATACAAGACATAGGGGAGAGCTTGTATCATGTTGTGTGGGACCCATTTCAGTCAGTAACCCGGAGGGTATCAAAGTAAGAACTCTGTACTAGGCGGGGAAGGGGCACGCTTATTGATTGATTGTAAGAGATTCAAAACGAGACGGATGGTGTGGGCGGCGCAAACCGACCAAGGACAAGTGTGTGCATGGGACGGGCAGAGGGGGACAAGACGACCGTGACACCAGTAGGTATAACTGTGCACACCTTAGGTTGCCACTTTAGGGAAGTGGTACCCCCTAGTTGTGGGACCAGCATAGGGTATCTACAGAGTAGGGAGCCGATCAATTAGGGTAGTGGTTAGGGTATACCCGGACGTGTGCCCTAAGTCTACCAATTTATAGTGGAAGGGTAGTGGGTACGACTAGTTGAGATAGGAGCAGGCGGCACCTATGACAGCAGCTAGGAATACACGAAACTACCACCATCGTTATCATTAGCGGAAGGGATCATCCCATCTTGATTTGACTAGTAATAGTGCAGAGTAGTTAGTAGTGAAGTATGCATACACCTTACCTTATTTGTCCTGTCATACCTGTCATCTGTACCATGAATCCTCTTATCCACTTTGTATGCATGTCATGTTACCTTTATTTATTTACTGGCTAAAAGTTACTGGACTCACCAGACATATGTCTAACCTAGTTTGTTTTGCCTCTTTTCTTCCGTTTCCCCCCAGGTTCTCAGGGAGGAAACACCCAGGTTTAGTCAGGATTTGGATATCGTCTTCTAGGAGCTACTTCTAAAGTATGGCTCAAGTCTCTATCTCTTATATGGCTTGCTCTTTAATATGGGGAATGATGTTTTTCTTTTAAATACCTATGTACTCTGATGATGTAAGACAGAAGTGTTTTAATGGTTTTATGACTCATGGTATTATATAACAAAGTATTTTGGTGATTTAATAAAGTCATTTATTTTCCGCTGCAAAATTTTTATATCTGTCTTGTGATATTCTATGTCTGTTTACCAAAAACGCTCCACTGAAGTTAAGGCATTCCCTTTGTGAGTGACCTTAATGGAGGTAGGGTGTTACACATTCTCTCCATATGTATGCATTTGCTGCTTTCACTCCATTCATAAGCATTTGCTGCATTCTCTGCATTTACTGTAGGGTAATTATGATGTGGCTTTATTTTGTAGGAGTTGGTTTAAAAGGCAATGGGCAGTGGAGAAAGAGGAAGTACCATTGAAACATTAATTTCTAATAGAAGATCACATGGTCGCCCTTTTTTTTTGGGAGGCATGCGAAGTGTACAAAACAATCAATCGAGGCTCTTACAAATGCTTATATAAAGGACTTAAGGCAAAGGTTTGTTGAAGTAATGAAAGCACAACTAGAATCCAAGGTAAATGAGAAGGTACAAGAGAATTTGGCTTGGGTGCTTGAAAAATTAGGCGATGCTCACCCGTAGTTTAATCTAGACGAACTAATTTCCACAACCATGGCCGGTGACAATCAAAATCCGGTTGGAGGCAATAGCTCTTTGTCTCTTTTATGAAAATCCGACTGTACTTGTTGACAAATTGTGATGTTACTGTGTACTGCATATTACAATGCTTACTGTGTACTTCTCACTATAATGTCTACGCAAGTTATAAGTACTGTACAAATTGTGATGTGTACTGTGTATTATGTAAGTACTTATGTGATATTGTGCCTTTTATTGTCTTTTCAGCGTAGCATTGCAGTAGCTTTAATATAGTGTTGCCATTAGGTTATAAATGTTGCTGAAATAATGTTCAATAGTCATACAAGGTGTTGCCGTAAGGATGGGATTAGCTTGGTACATGGGCCCAATGGGCCCTATATTGTGGGGCCCACAAAAAATATAAATAAAATTAATATCTATGGTAACATTTTTGGATGTTCCTACAGACACCTAAGGATGTTGCTGTAAACCTAAGTAGGACTCTACTGTAACAATATTTGTTGTGTTGCCGTAGATAGTCAAAATGTTACCTTTGAGTTCTGAAGCAATGGCGAAAATTTCATCACCCCAAAAACGTTGCGAAAGACCTATGCCAACATTTTTTGGACCTATGTCAACAATTTTTTGCATTGCATTAGGCCGTTTATGGCGTAGTGTAGCATTTGAGGTTGCTAAAAAGGGGCGCCCTAATATCAACGGAATTGAACATTTGGATTTGAGACAGGCTCGGTTTCTAGAACTATGAAATCAGGAGGGAAGTAAAATTGTTTGATTTGTATCAATATGTCTTCGATTATTCCCAATGTCTTTTTGAAAGATCGATCTACTAGTTGAAGAGTGATGTTTGTTGGTTTAATCTCCCCTAATCCAAGTTGACGACAAACGGTGTAAGGAAGAAGATTTACACTGGCACTAAGACCAAGTAGAGCATGAGAGATGTGAGCGTTTCCTATTTTGCAATCAATTGTAGGGCAGCTAGGATCTTTGTACTTGACTGGGGAAAGATTAGAAAGAATAGAGCTTGTATTCATAGCCAAAAAGGCCTTTTTAAGACATTAGTCACATGTTTTTGTGTACTCAATTCCTTAAGACATTTAGAATATTTAGGAATTTGTTCAATGGTGTCTAAAAGAGGAATGTTGACATGAAATTGTTTGAAGAACTCATTTTTTTTTCAAAATCCGCATCCTTCTTCTTGTTGTTAAGTCTATGAGGATATGAAGCAACTGGTTTATATAGTCTTTCAGAATTTTGGTCGTTCGAAGAAAAAGGGTTAAATATAGGAAGTGAAGGAGGTAAGGGCATAGAAGATGTGATTTTGGGAATTTCCAACATTAGAGGAAGATATATTGTCGGAATTGCCAACATTAAAAGAGATGTTTGGATTGCCAACATTCGAAGAAGATGGAGATTTGGATGGTTCAGAAGAATTGGCCTTGGTTGCAAATGGAAGAGTGTCAAGCTTTTGATTTGAAGTTGGGATCGAAGTATTATCGGGATTGCTGACATTATTTTCAATTGTTTTTCCGTACCTAAGGGTAATGACCGAGTTGACTGAATTAAGTTTTTCGTCCTCACCGGAGTTCACATTACGAGAATTATATTTTGTATTCACCTCGGGTTGACTAGACACTTTTCCTTTTTTGTTTCTTTTCATTTGTTCCTTCATCATATTCATCATTTGTTTGAGTTTAGCATCTTGATCGTTTATTTGTTTCTCTAATCGAACAATTTCCTTGGAAGTTTCAGAAGATGAAGGAGACTGAGTTAATGATTGAAAGTTAGAATGCCTATATGGTTGACTCAAAGGCTGAGATTGAGGTGGAACTTGAGAAGTAAAAGAAAATGGAGTTTGGTAATTCGAATTCGGTATCATATGATATAGGTTCGCGACATTATAGGGATTAAACCACGAAAAATTTGGATGAATTATCCAACTAGGGTTATATGAGGATGAGTACGAACTATTTTGAGCTATGACACTGGCTTAATCTTGAGGATAATAGTGGAGTTGTCCTTCCATGACTTGAGGAGTTTGAGTTTCTAAGGGAAAATGTAACATCCCGTATTTTCCGTGAATATTAAAATAACAAAATTAAGAATACTTAATTTTCAGAAGAAGAATTGGGTGAAACGAGTTACGCCATTGCGTTCGTCTCAAACTTCTGCTTGAGATAGAGTCCGAGTTTGCGTGAATCGGACTCCGTATGAAGAAGTAATGGAGGTTAGAAGATTTCAAGTTTAAGCAGAATATAAATTAAAAATAATAATTAAATAATCAATTCAGTTCAAAATTCAAAAACTCAGAAACCGGCTGAGCCGGAAATCTCCCGCTCAGGGGTGTCGACATAGGAGTCGACCCCCTTATAGGGTGTCGACATGGGTGTCGACCCCCCTGTAGGGGTCGACTCCTGCAAGCTGTGCTGGACAGTGATGATTTTCTGAGTCATCGGGCTATGTGGCGACTTCTGATTTGACTGGTGACACATTTTCTTGGACTAAACGGCTCTGATGACTCCTAGGTTGATCTAAGGCCCATATTAATCTAAACTTCTATATAATCACCCCAAATCTCAACCCTAAACCTCAGTCTATGAAGCCATCATGCTGTCCATGTCTAAGCTAGCCTAGCCTCCATCTTATCCAAACTAGAAATCAAGTTAGAAAGCTCCAAACCAAATCCAAACTAGAGAATCATATGTCTACATCAAGGGTTAAGCTTAACAAATTTAGAAATCAGATCCCAGAATAAAAGATCCGTTCTTTTTCTGTAAGTTCAGTTATTATTCCGATTTGAACACCTAACACAAATCTTGACTATAATAATCGGATCTAGAACTATTCCTAATTTTTATTCGTGATTATCCTTTTGTCAAATATGATTTGCCTATGCTTATGAGACTGTTGTGATTGACATAATGAAACCTATCTTGCTTATGGGATTGTTGTGATTGACATAATGAAACCTTTCTTGCCTATGGGACTGTTGTGATTGACATAATGGAAGCTATTATGCCTATGAGACTGTTGTGATTAATATGATGGAAACTATCATGTTGTACATCCTACGCCTGTGAGACTATTGTGGTTGATATAATGGAACTTATCATGTTGTACATGAAAATTAGTGATTCTCTTAAGTCCAATTCAATCTAATCTTTATACCTATGGTATAAATTGCTTAGCTTGCCCGCACATATTGTTAATGTACAACATTCCTATTGGAAATATGATTCTTGAATTGGGTACACCTTTACATGCCTATTTTTCCTTATGTCAATTCTTATGCTCCTCTATTTTTCCCTTTTTATTTTCTTTTATGAATACTAGGTTCATTCGGAACTTAGATTGAATCTTGTTGTACGTGCGATTATAATAGGGGAAAAATTGGGTATAATTTAATTAAGTAAATTTTGGGCGTATAAGTGAATGTGGCATAAAACTTGTACTGACTACACTTGGAGAATATTGATATAAAAAGACCTAAACTTGGAAACATATGACAAGTTTGTAAATTGGTTAAAGATGATCATGTCTAACCCGAGGTTAGATTGAGTTGCGATGTAAGATTTCTCGGAACCGCCCGGCACATCCAGCGACCGCAACAATATGGATCTAATGTGAGAGGTTAGCGCATTAAGCCCAAAAACCCGAGGTTAGATTGGGTTGCGGTGTAAGACTTCCCGGAACCGCCTGGCACATCCAACGACTGCAACAATATAGATCTAATATGAGAGGAATGAATGAATTAAAGCTAAGGGACGGACAAGCTAAGAATTGTACTGTTAAGTTAATTAAGGCAACACTTAACCAATACAACATGTTAATTAAACAGATGGGTAGGGTTAGGTTAATTTGAGAACACTTAACCATTATAACATGTTGATTAGGAAACCCTAGTAACGGGGACCCATTTCAGCAGTTACCCACATATATGTGTCACGGTACTCTGAACTAGGCAGGGCGGGGCACGATTACTGGGTGATAATAAGCAGTCAAAATTGCGGCGGATGGTGCAGCAGTGTAGGTTCTGGCTGAGTATGGGAGTGCACGTACTCCAAAGTGGAAAAAGCAAGAACTGGGCATCAGTAGTATGCACTGTGCATCTTGAATTTGTGTCGGGTTGCCACCATAGGAATTGATACACCCCATGGTGGGACTAGCACAGGTATCTACAATCAAGCGGGGCCAAACGACACAAGAAATAAATGCATGCGAGTTGCAGCCGATCGGAAAAGGGATCACTTTGTTATGAGCATATGATAGTAGTTGAAACATTCGTTAGTAGGTGCAGAGAAATGGAAATGAGTGCGATAATATAATCAGTTTATCTTGCCTTATCTTATGTTATCATATTGCTATGGTATTCTCCTATGTTCAGTTTATTCATTTCATGATCCTTTTACCTGTTTACATGCTGAATAATCATTGGACTTACCAGGCTTATGTCTGACCCGTTTTCTTTCGCCTTCTTTTCTTCCATTTCCCACCCAGGTCCGTAGGGAGGGAATACTTTAGCTTAGTGCAGACCTGTTCCGGCTTGAAGAGGGTAGATGTATTGCTTGGATTCTCTTTTCTTTGGCTATGGATGTGGTTAAACTTTTATTAGGGATTTATCTACTTTACTACTGTTTTATGCTTCTTTATGTACTTGGAGTTTTAAATCAGGACAGATGTTTTATTGTAATAATTTAGAAGTTGAGTTTTGAGACATTGCTTGTAATGTTTTGATTGAACCACGTTATTTATGAAATGATTTCAGTTTGTGGAAGCAAGAAACTGGCTCAAGGAAATAGAAGATTTGTTTGTTATCTTCGAAGTGGACAATAGGCAGAAGATAGAATTGGCTGTATGGTTACTTAAGGACGAAGCCTCTTACTGGTGGGGAGTTACTAATGCTGAGAGACCAGTTGAATCTTGAGAGGATTTCAAAATTAAATTTGAAATGAAGTTCCTCTCGCAAGCTAAGCGAAGTCTACAGATGGAGAAGTTTTTAGCACTCAAACAGGGAAGCCTATCGGTTGAGGAATACATCAAACAATTCAACCAGCTGGCTAGAATCGGACCGGAGTTAGTAAACACTCCACATAAAAAGGCTGTCCAATTCGTTAAGGGGTTAAATGAGGCACTGCATAACCTAGTTATATCCCATATACCTGTGGATGCGACTTTTGAGAGACTGGTAGACATGGCACTGTTACAGGAGGAAGACAAGGATGACAAGAAAGAGGCAAAGGTAGAAGAACCTCTAGACAAGAAAGTGGAAGGATCGCAGAATAAGAAGACGGACTCCAAGAAAGGTGGGAAGACTAACAAACCATGTGACAAGAGGAAGTGTAAATATTGTGGCATATCTGGACATCTGATTAAGGTCTGCAGAAAGAAGAAAAGGAAGATGGGTGGTTGTTTTCAATGCGGCGAGACATGACATATGGCTAAGGATTGCCCAAGAAGGCAAGGGCAAGGGAAAAGGACCAGATCCACTTATGGAGGTCAGATTCATGCTCTCATTGCACCTCCGCAAGAAAGAGGTATAAATATTTCTGTTGAGAGTTTAGTTTATCTTCCTGATCATCCAGTTCGTACTCTTTTTGACTCTGGCGCATCGCACTTTTTTATATCTACGACTTTAGTTGAATCTCTGCACCTAGATACCAATATAGTAGAGGATCCCATGGTTGTTCCAAATCCAATTGGGGGTTCAGCTTATTTGTCAATGATTCATTTGGATTTCGAAATTTCTATACTAAGCGTTGGGTTTAGATGTAATGCTTATGTTTTGGGTTTCACAGGCTATGGGTTGATTCTAGGCATGGATTGGTTATCCATTAATGGTGTTATCCTCGATTGTGAAAGGAAAGTGGTTAGACTTATGACAACCTCGGTAACACTCTCGAAATCTCTTGTAATCCCATGAATTCTGTTATGCTGGGCTATCTAGATTCTCTTGATGCGTCCATTGAAAAATTGCAATCTGTTAGAGTAGTCCATGAATACTCGGATGTCTTTGAAGAGGTGAAGGGTTTACCTCTAACGTGAGAGATAGACTTCTGCATATACCTTATTGATAATGCAAAACCTGTTGCTTTACCCGTTAGACACATAGCTCCAAGGGAAAGGAAAGAGCTCAACAAGCAAGTTAAAGAGTTGCTTGAAAAGGAGTTCATAAGGTGGAGTATTTCTGAATGGGGTCCTCCAGTGGTGTTTGCAACCAAAGCGGATGGTTCACTTCGCCTGTGCGTGGACTATAGAGAGCTAAACAAGCTGACCAAGAAGAATAGGCACCCACTTCCTAGAATAGACGACTTGTTTGACCAGCCCGTAGGTGCCTCGGTTTTCTCCTAACTAGATTTGGCCACTGGATTTTATCAGCTAAGAGTGGCTGAAGACAGCATAGATAAGGCCACATTAAGGACCCCGAATGGTTTCTTCAAACGCACCCGTCTATTTTGTATACCTGATGAGTAGGGTGTTCAGAGAGTTCCTGAATAAATTTGTAGTGGTCTTCGTAGACGACATTTTGATTTCCTCAAAAAGTGAGGAAGAACATGCTTTTCATTTAAGGAAGGTTATGGTTACTCTTCGAGCACATAGGCTGAAAGCAAAATTCTCCAAATGCCACTTTTGGAGAGAAGAAGTAAGGTTTCTTGGACATGTGGTGTCCAAAGAGGGGATAGCTGTGGATCCCGCAAAGTTAGTTGCGATGCAAGATTGGAAGATTCTACGGAATGCAACCGAAGTACGAAGTTTTCTCGGGCTAGCGGACTTTTACAGAAAGTTCATTAAGGACTTTGCGAAGATCTCAGCCCCACTCACTAGGTTGACGAAGAAGAACCTAACTTTTGCCTGGGATTTGGATTGTGATGTTGCTCTCCAACGACTGAAATGGGCTCTGACAACGGCCCCAGTTCTGACGTTGCCTGATGGGAGTAAGATGTTTACAGTATATACAGACGCATGCGGTACCGGACTAGGCGCTATCTTGATACAAGAAGGCAAGGTAGTTTGTTATGGGGGAAGGTGGTTGAAGGTACATGAGAAGAACTACCCAACTCATGATTTAGAACTAGCTGCCATTGTTTTCGCTCTTAAGTCATGGCGTCATTACCTACTATGAGAAAAGTTTGAATTGTTTACTGACCATAAATCGTTAAAGTACCTTCTCTCATAGAAAGATCTTAACTTGAGACAACAAAGGTGGATGGAATTTCTTGCCTCATACGATTTTGAGATTGCTTATACCCCTGGCAAGGGCAATGTGGTAGTAGACGCCTTAAGTAGGAAAAAGCTGACCTTAAGTCCTCAGTTTGTAGAAAGGCAAAACTTGGAGTACATGACAAACTTTGATTTTAGACCCTCCTTTGAATTTGTACGTGGTTTGTTAGCATCGCTAGAGGTGCGGCCTACTCTTTTGGACTCAATAGGAACCGCGCAACGTGAAGACCCTCAGCTAGTTGATGTGATAGATAAGCTAATTAGAGGTGAGACTTCTAGTCACCACAATAGATACTCCATTGATGACAAGGGTTGGTTGAGACAGGACGGAAGACTATGCGTCCCACAAGCAAGGAATTTGGTGCAAACTATTCTCGAAAAAGCACACCATTCTAAGTTGACCATACACCCAGGTGGGGATAAGATGTATAAAAACATAAAAAGAGTTTTCTTCCGGAATGGTATGAAGAAGGATGTAGCTGAGTTTGTCTCTAAATGCTTGATATGCCAGCAAGTCGAGGCAGAGCAGAAGAACCCTGGTGGTTTGTTTCATCCTCTAGTGGTCCCACAGTGGAAATGGGATAGCATTTCGATGGACTTTATTGATGGGTTGCCTAGGTCAAGAAGAGGCAATACCAGTATTTGGGTAATAGTGGACTTGCTCACTAAAAGCGCTCACTTTATACCTGTTAAGAGTAGGAGGACTGCCTCATCATTAGCATCCATTTATCTTAAAGAGGTGGTTCGACTGCATGGAATACCCTCTAACATAGTAAGTGATCGAGATCCTATCTTTATGAGCAAGTTTTGGAAGAGTTTGCAAGAGGCTGTAGGCACACAGCTATGCTTAAGCACTGCCTATCACCGTCAAACCGATGGTCAGACGGAAAGGGTGAACAGAGTATTAGAAGATCTTTTGAGATTGTGCATTCTTTATTTTGGAGGAACATGGGAGGATCACCTTCCTTTAGTGGAGTTCGCCTACAACAATAGCTACCAGGACACCATAGGCATGACACCCTTTGAGGCTTTACATGGAAGACCATGCCGATCACCAACTTGTTGGTGGGAGTCTACAGATAAGCTCGTACTTGGGCCTGACATGATCAGAGAAACTTCAGAGAAGGTGGACTTGATACGAAGACGAATGAAGACAGCACAAGATAGATAGAAGTCCTACACTGATAAAAGAGGGACCGACCTTGAGTTTGAGGTTGGAGACAGAGTTATTCTTAAAGTATCTCCTTTGAAGAATGTCGTTCGCTTTGGGTCCGTAGGAAAATTGGCACCAAGATTTGTAGGGCCATTTCCTATTATTGAGAGGATTGGGAAGATGGCTTATAAAGTAGAGCTGCCCGAAAGATTGGCTGGGCTTCATAATATTTTTCATGTCTCTCATCTACGAAAGTGCTTGCATGAGTCCGCAGAAGTTGTGGAGCCGAGCGTGCTAGAGGAAGTAGAAGTGGAGTGAGAAGCGACGGTGAGAAGAGTTCCAACTCGTATCTTGGGTACAGAAGTTAAAAAGCTATGCAATTGTGAGGTCAAGCTAGTTAAAGTACAATGGAGTGACGCTGAAGGAGACATGACTTGGGAGATTGAAGACAAGATACGCACATCCTACCCTTTTCTTTTTGATGGTACTCTTTTGCATAAGTTTAACATGCTTGTAACTATCTTTTAAGCATATGTCCTCTGTCCTATTCTTAATCCTTAGGTGGAAACCAATGGATGTAAATATGTATTTGAAACATGTTATGATTGATGGTTGCTAGTGGTTGCTCGTGGATGGTTATACACACACATTAAGTACTAGATTGGCTCAGTCACTTTCATATTGCATATGCATATATGTATTTGTATGTTGATTGAAACTTGATGTGCTATCATATGGATGTTGCATTTGTATGAATGATTGTGCACTCATGTAGAAGTTACAAAATATAACTAGGAATAATTGCATACATGATGGACTCATAGAACCGATATGATTTGCATCAAGGAGGTCAACTGAATCAGTAGACCGCCTGATTTTGCATTAGGTAAGGACATGTACACACACTATGCATATGATCATGAAAGCATTAGAAATCTTTTATAGGACAATGGATGCCTGTGATTGATGGTTGAGTAGATGGATTTTAGATGTTAGGATATATTCTTCTTAACTTAAAGATTTCGGGGACGAAATCCTTTAAGGAGGGGAGAATGTAACACCCTGTATTTTCCGTGAATATTAAAATAACGAAATTAAGCACACTTAATTTTTAGAAGTAGAATTAGGTGAAAGAGTTATTCCATTGCGTTCGTCTTGGAATTCTGCTTGAGATAGAGTCCGAGTTTGCGTAAATCGGACTCCGTATGAAGAAATTATGGAGGTTAGAAGTTTTCAAGTTTAAGCAGAATATAAATTAAAAATAATAATTAAATAATCAATTCGGTTCGAAACTCAAAAACTCAGAAATCGGCTGAGCGGGAAATCTCCCACTCATGGGTGTCGCCCCCCCAGGGGGTGTCGACATAGGAGTCGACCCCCCTAAAGGGGTGTCGACATGGGTGTCGACCCCCCCGTAGAGGTCGACCCTTGCCAACTGTGCTAGACAGTGATGATTTTCTGAGTCGTAGGGCTACGTGGCAACTTTTGATTTGAGTGGTGACTCATTTTCTTGGACTATACGGCTCTGATGACTCCTAAGTTGATCTAAAGGTCCATGTTAATCCTAAACTTCTATATAATCACCCCAAACCTCAACCACGGACCTCATTCTATGAAGCCGTCATGTTGTCCATATCTGAGCTAGCATAGCCTCCATCTTCTTCAAACTAGAAATCAAGTTAGAAAGCTCCAAAACAAATCCAAACTAGAGAATCATACGTCTACATCAAGAGTTAAGCTTAACAAATTCATAAACCAAATCCTAGAATACAAGATCCGTTCTTTTTCGGTACGTTCAGTTATTATTCCGATTTGAACACCTAATAGAAATCATGACTGTAATAATCGGATCAAGAACTATGCCTAATTTTTATTCGTGCTTATCCTTTTGTCAAATCTGAATTTCCTATGCTTATGAGACTGTTGTGATTGACATAATGAAACCTATCTTGCCTATGGGACAGTTGTGATTGACATAATGAAACCTATCTTGCCTATGGGACTGTTGCGATTGACATAATGAAACCTATCTTGCCTATGAGACTGTTGTGATTGGCATAATGGAACCTATCGTGCCTATGAGACTGTTGTGATTGATATGATGGAACCTATCATGTTGTACATCTTATGCCTATGAGACTATTGTGATTGATATAATGGAACTTATCATGTTGTACATCAAAATTAGTGATTCTCTTAAGTCCAATTCTATCTAATCTTTATACCTATGGTGTAAATTGCTTAGCTTGCCTACACTTATTGTTATTGTACAACATGCCTATTGGAAATATGATTCTTGAATTGGGTACACCTTTACAAGCCTATTTTTCCTTACGTCGGTTCTTATGCTCCTTCTCTATTTTTCCCTTTTTATTTTCTTTTATGAATACTAGGTTCATTCGGAACTTAGATTGAATCTCGTTGTACGTGCGATTATAACGCGGGAAAAATTTGGTATAATTTAATTAAGTAAATTTTGGGCATACAAGTGAATGTGACATAAAACTTATACTGCCTACACTTGGAGAATATTGATATAAAATGACCTAAACTTAGACACATATGACAAATATGTAAATTGGCTAAAGATGATCATGCCCAACCCGAGGTTAGATTGAGTTGCGGTGTAAGACTGCCCGGCACATCCAACAACCGCAACAATATAGATCTAATGTGAGAGGTTAGCGCATTAAGCCCAAAAACCCAAGATTAGATTGAGTTGCGGTGTTAGACTGCCCAGAATCGCCCAGCATATCCAGCGATTGCAACAATATAGATCTAATGTGAGAGGTTGGTGCTTTAATGAATGAATTAAAGCTAAGGGACGGACAGGCTCAGAATGGTAGGGTTAAGTTAATTAAGGCAACACTTAACCAATACAACATGTTAATAAAACAGATGGGTGGGGTCAGGTTAATTTGAGAACACTTAACCATTATAACAAGTTGATTCGGAAACCTTAGTAACGGGGACCCATTTCAGCAGTAACCCACATAGATGTATCACAGTACCCTGAACTAGGCAGGGTGGGGAATGATTACTGGGCTGATTATAAGCGGTCAAAATAGCGGTGGGTGGTGTAGTAGTGTAGGTTCCGGCGGAGTTTGGGCGTGCACGTACTCCGGAGTGGAAAAAGCAGGCACTGGGCATCACTAGTATACACTGTGCATCTTGAATTTGTGTCGGGTTTCCACCATAGGAATTGATACACCCCATGGTGGGACCAGCACAGGTATCTACAATCAAGCGGGGCCAAACGACACAAAAAATAAATGCATGCGAGTTGAAGCCGATTGGAAAAGGGATCACTTTGCTATGAGCATATGATAGTAGTTGAAACATTCGTTAGTGGGTGTAGAGAAATGGAAATGAGTGCGATAGTATATTCAGTTTATCTTGCCTTATCTTATGTTATCTTATTGCTATGGTATTCTCCTATGTTTAGTTTATTCATTTCATGATCCTTTTACCTATTTACATGCTGAATAATCACTGGACTTAGCAGGCTTATGTCTGACCCATTTTCTTTCGCCTTCTTTTCTTCCATTTCCCACCCAGGTCCGTAGGGAGGGAATACTTTAGCTTAGTGCAGACCTGTTCCGGCTTGAAGAGGGTAGATGTATTGCTTGGATTCTCTTTTCTTTGGCTATGGATGTGGTTAAACTTTTATTAGGGATTTATCTACTTTACTACTGTTTTATGCTTCTTTATGTACTTGGAGTTTTAAATCAGGACAGATGTTTTATTGTAATAATTTAGAAGTTGAGTTTTGAGACATTGCTTGTAATGTTTTGATTGAACCACGTTATTTATGAAATGATTTCAGTTTTCCGCTATTTATATGTCTGTCTTGTAAATTATCTGTGCCTTTTACCTAAAATGCTTCACCAAAGTTAATGCATTCCCTTTGTGAGCGACCTTAACGGAGGTGGGGTTTTTCAGAAAATGTATTGGATCCACGATATGCACTCCTGTAGTAGAAAAACGGATGGGAACACACATTGACTTTCATTGCATGTTATTTTTAGAATAATCTTCTAGGTATTCCCAAGCTTCATCGGCTGTTTTAGGCATAAATTTTCCTCCAAGAATTGATTCTAGTTGTGTTCAAGTTTGATAGTTTATCCCTTCATGTGCAATTTGACATAAGTGGTGTTTGGGAATTTCGTGATGACGACAACTACCTCAAAGTATTTTGAAAAGGTTCCCTCTTTGTTTTGAGAAAACTGATTTATTTTAATTCGGATTTTTAGAGTTCTATGGAGAAAGGGAATAACTTTTCAAGAATACAGTGACAAATTCATCCCAACTTCTTACAGAATGTTTTGGATGAGAATTTAGCCATCTTTTAGATCTTTCAAGTAATGTGAATGGGATTAGCCTTAGCTTGATTGATTCATTAGATACTTGTTGCGTTTTAGTTGTGGATGCATACACAATTCTAATTCATTTAGATATTCATAGGCGTTTTTAGAACTAGTAAATTTGGGAACCCCTTGAATGAAGGCACGTTTAAGCTCAAATTTTCCTTCAACTGATGGAAATACAATGATAAAAGATTGAATAGATCTAGTTGGCTAACAACAGGCTCGAAGAGATAAGGGTCTATCCATTCCAACATTAAGATTTTGAAAATTTCGATTTATTCGATTTTGATCCATCTCATTATAAAAATTTTGATTTATTTGAGATCCCCTAGAAGAATTATGGTGGGCAACTATTTTTTCACTCATCGTTATCAAATATGGAAAATCCAAAACTGAAAATTTGAAACAAGTAGTTGTTATTAAACTAAATAACGTACTCAAGTATATGTTATTAGTTGATAATCTCGTTTTGAAGGGGAAGAGTGTCTTATGGTCGTTCACGTATAGTATAAATACTAAGGGATACGACTAATGTTTTACGGGTAATATGCAACCTCTTTTTCTAGAATTTCAATAAATTGAGCTAACATATATCCGCGATCAAACCCTTGAGAAAATCAAATTCATAAAATGCACTCTTGCAGTTAATTATTTTGCAAATCAAATCAAGTTTTATAATTGAAAAGCGACGAGAATGATGATTTTAGTTATTGAAATTCGTTTCTAACTAAATTGATTCAGAAATTACAATCACACAACAATCAAACAAGAATAATTGTATGAATTTAGAAATTGTATGAGGAAGCCGCTGCCCCTGTAGTACAAAAAAATTCAATTTTTTAAGTAATTGCAACACCTTCCCCCATGTAATTGAGTAGCTTCAGCGATTGAAATCTCAGTGTTTGCAAATTGTTCGACCTCAAATTACTTGTTTGTTGCTTGAACTCTATCCACTTTGTCCTTGGTTCTTGATATTTGATTTCTTTTCTTTTTTTTTACACAAAGTAATAAGATTGCAAATTGCAAAATGAAAGTAGAGAGGAAAAAAAACAATGACAAAATAACGGAAACGACTCAACAAGTCAGAAGTCAGTCTAAGCGACTCAAACAAATGATCAACAAACCACAATGAAAGCAGGCTAAACAATTAGAAATAAGAAATAAATCCTAAAGGATTTACAATTGGTAAAGATAACCTTTTTTCCTCCTTTTTTAAATCTCGTCCTCTTTATAAGACCTCATGCAACCCTTTTGGACACACTCAACCTTAATAATAAAAAGAACATGCACCCTACTCTAGAAACAAAATCAAATCAAAGACAAAAACAAAATAAAGATTTTTATCTTTACAAAATCGGCAGGTGAGATCAGGTTTTTGGGTTTCACGAAGTATGGGTTTGCAGTTCGGCCATCAGTGACGGAAACGATGTAGGGCTTCGTGTTCAACGCTAATGATTGGCTTCGATTTGGAATTTAGGTTGCGTGGATTATGTATCTCGAATTGGAATATAATTGGGGCTACAATGAAGTTTAGGTCTATGCATTTTGGTTGTGATGATGTGGTGACAAAATTTTAATCAGATTATTTGGAGGGTTCAAGCTGGGTTCTTACTTTGTTTGAAATTTGGGGATTCGAATTAGCTGTTTGTGCATGAATCTTTGTTATGGGAGGAAGGTGCGATTTTGTGACTTTGGTTGGAGTACTGTCGGTTGAACTTGGGGTTTGTGAAGGTTGTTCAAAGGCTTGACAACAGAGTGTACCATTGGTTTGCGTGATGTTCAGAGGATTGATGATCGGTGATAGAAAAGTTCTGCATGATGGTGCACGGGGTTTGTAGTGGTTAGGAAGTTTGGACATATGAGTAGTTGGTGATGTGGTGCAAGATTAAAGAAGAGCATGACTTGCTGATGCAGTAGGCTATTGACGAACGTGGTGTTGTGTGGACAGAGGATTGACTGTTTTAGTGATGGGGTTGATGCTGTTAGTTGGTGGAAAATCGATTGTTGAAGTTGTCAACCCATGTAAAGATGAAAATGTGGATAGGAAGCGGTAAAATTGCGGTAGAGAAAGCAACAAGGAAAGAAATCAAAACAAGAGAAGAAAAAACACAAAATATATTTTCTCTTTTTATCAACTAGAAGAAAAGAGATCAAAATGTAAACAATGTAAAAGGAGAAAGGGAAAGAATGGAAAGGAGTTGAAAAAAAAATCAGAAAATGGCAAGTTATTTTTTTTCAGTGCAGAAGGGAAGGGAGATGGTAGAAGTGTAGATTCGGTACAAAGTAAATGAAAATTGTAGTTGGAAAGAATTCAATAAAAAAATGCAAGTGTTTTTAATCTAGAAGATTATAGTACAACTTGTAATACCAAATCAACTAATTAAGAGAATTATATATATATATATATATAAAAACAAAAAACAATAAAAATAAAAACTAACACGAGTCGAAAATTAAATAAATAATAAAATTTAACTATTGCCTCCCTGGCAACGATGCCAAAAACTTGTCTGACACTTTCCTATGTAATAGAAAAGCGCAAATTATGTAATAATAACTGCAAGCACGCATGTGTGTAATATGCAGCTTGAACACAGGGAGGAAAATTAAAATTTATTATTTATATATATCGTGGGCGAGTTAGACGAATTTGGAGGATTTGTTGAAATAGAAATATAAACTGCTAATTGGTTCAGAACAAATCTAACTGAACTTACAACCTAATCACAATTATCAATAAAAGAAACAAATTAAAACTGCAATTGAATTCACTACATATTCCAATCTAATCGGATACAATAAATTCAACGTTTAAAAATATAACATAATATTGGAAATAAAATTGCAGAACAAAAATGAAATAATAGGAAAATAAAATTAGGATTATCGTTGAATCTAATTAGATGGTAAATCAGTAATAAAAATTAAAATTGCAAATACAATTTGTGCTCTACTAAATCTATTTTTATAGATGGCACAAGTTGCTTGAAAATAAAAAATGCAAAAGTAAATAAAAGAGAGCTTTATTAAGGAAGAAAAGAAGCACAGGAAAATGAACAACTGCTTACAATGAATACAATGGGTATTTATTGGGGAAGTAGTCTCCTATCTATGTGAAAAATTGAGCCTAGAATGAATCTCTTGAAATATTCTATTTACAAATAAAAGAGATATGAAGATGGACTTGAGATATTCCATGTAGATTTCCTCTTCTAGTTAGTGGCATATGGCAGATTGATTGGCTTTTCTTTTGGCAATAATTTTATTAAGCCTTCTTCTACATGGTAGTTGAAAATGAATGGTTTGATTTTCTTGAGAAGAATATGCCATTATTCCGTATATTCATCAAAGCAAAGGAGGCGGTGTGCATATATCCGTGTTTCTTTCTTCAGCAAAAATAGGGCTTGACAGGGCTTGAACTCAGGCCACTCTGTCCAAATTCTTAAGCCTTTTCCAGCGTGTTACAACTTCCTTTGTGAATGAACTGACGTTAATTCCAAAAAGTAGCATTTTCTAATCAAATGGTCTTTAATTGAATGAAGCAGACATTTACTGAACGACTGTGAAATCACACGAATATAACCAAAGTTGTATTTATTTATTTACAATAAAGATAAGATATGAGCATAAAAATAAATACTTTTACATGTTAATCAACCCACACGATGCTAACAAACAGGATGTGAAATCTGTGGATGGTCTAAAATTGAATGACGAGATAAACTCCAAGCTCTTCCACTCAACGAATAATGGACTCAAAGCCATCCTCGGCTTTCTTAATGCATCCGCAACCACATTCCCCTTCCCCAGGGTATAAGCTATCTCAAAGTCATATGACGTAAGGAACTCCATCCAATGCTATTGTCGCAAATTGATTTCTTTCTACGAGAAAAAGTACTTGCGACTTATGATCTGTATAAAGCTCGAACCACTTACATACTAAATATTATCTCCAAGATTTGAGTACAAACACGATCGTTTCTAGCTCTAAATCTTGGCTAGCGTTATTCTTCTTATGTACCCTCAACTGCCTACTCCCATAGCGGACATCCTTACCTTCCTGCATCAATACTGCACCTAAATCCATGATGCAAGCATCCGTGTAAATGGTAAACATCTTGATACCATCGGGAGGCGCAAAGATTGGAGCTGACGTAAGAGGCTTCTTCAGTCTCATAAATGCATCCCCGCAATCTACATCCCAAGCAAAAACTAGGTTCTTCTTCACTAGGCGAGTAAGCGGAGTTGAAATCCTTGCCAAATCTTTAATGAAATTTCTTTAGTAACCCGTCAATTCCAAGAAACTCCTAACCTCTGTCGCATTCTTAGGGGTTTTCCAATCCTAATCTATGATGACCTTAGCAGGGTCCACCACTATACGATATCTAGAGACAACATTCCTCAGGGACCTTACTTCCTTCCACCAGAAATGACACTTAGAAAACTTAGCCCTTAGCTGATGTGTTCGAGAGTACGGAGAACCTCTTCTAAGTGCAAGGCATGCTCTTCCTCGCTTCTTGAGAAAACCAAGATACCAACAACAAAAACCACCACAAACTTGTTTAGGTACTCCCTAAATACCCGCCTCATCAAATCTACAAAGTATGTCGGTGCATTGATCAGCCCAAAGGGCATATCCAACCACTCAATGAATCCATCGGGAGTCCTAAAAGCAACCTTTTCTATATTATCATCCGCTACCCTAAGCTGATGAAAACCTATAGCTAGATCAAGTTGTGAGAAAACCGAAGAGACCCTAATTGGTCAAACAAGTCTTCTATCCGTGGTAATGGGTGTCTATTCTTCTTGGTGAGCTTATTCAACTCCTTATAGTCCATACATAGACAGAGAGAGCCATCTGCTTTGGTCGCAAAGATGACTGGTGCTCCCCACTTATAAATGCTCCGTCTAATAAATCCCTTCTCGAACAACTCACCTACCTGCTTACCGATCTCCCTCCTCTCTCTAGGAGCCATGTGGCATACCGGCAGGCTTAGCATTCTCCACCAAGTATATCTGAAAATCTATCTCACTCCTGGGAGGTAATCCTCTTATCTCATCGAACACATCATGAAAGTCTCTAATTATGGGAACTAAGGTGAGATCACTAACAGAATAATCCAAGGAATCTAAGAAACTGAGAATAACTGACCCTCACGGGTCATAGGAAATCTCGAGAGTTCTACTATGGCATGTCAAAAGCCTAAAAACTCTCCTCTCACAATCAAGGATTACACCAAACAAGTCTAGCTAATTCATCCCTAGAATAAGCTCGTAACCCATAAAACCCAGAACATATATATCACACCGAAACTCGATGCCAAGAACACAAATCCTTAAACCCCTATACATCATAGACAGGTGATCCATACCTCCTATAGGGATTGAGACAACTACATGATCAGAAACTATACTAGTATCTAGGTATAGACTATGAACAACTAAACTATATATGAATGAATGAGAAGCACCAGAGTCGAACAAACTCCTAATAGGAGAGTCAAAAAGAGAAATCAAATCTTTTATGGGGACTTTCGTACCTTGGTCCTGGCTATCATTCTGATTCGCCTCAAGAGCATGAACTTGTGCTCCGGATGGTCCTCCCTCCCGACCCTATTTTTGAGGGCGTTGCCAAGTGTAATGTCTAATCTGTCCGCAATGGAAACAAGCATTCTTAGTCTTCCTACAGTCTTTGACAAAGTGTTCCATCTTTCCATAGTCACTACATTTAATATCCTTCTAGATTTGTGCCTTCTCGAGTTTCTCTCCCTTTTTCGCTGCACCCTTCTTGGGCCATCACGTTTTCTTTCCAGTATTGGGCTTAACCTCTTCAGCCTTACTCTTTTTCTTATCCACCTTTCCATCTGTATGCATTAAAGCCATATCCACTAGCCTCTCAAATGTAGCTTTCATAGGGATATGTGTCATTGCCAGCCTTTGAAGAGGTTGGTTCAACCCTCTCACAAATCTCAAAGCCTTCTTATGTGCAGTGTTAACTAGATCTAAGCCAAACGTTGCTAATTTAATAAAGCTATTCACATACTCCTTCACTGTCATACATCCCTTCTTCAGACCCAAGAACTTTTCCAATTGCATTCCTTCCTCAGCTCGTTATAAGAACTTCATCTTGAATCTATCCTTGAAGTCATCCTATGTCTCTACCATCTGCCTTACCTAATCTACCTCCCACTGATACGATGCTTCCCCTTTCAGTTTCCAAAAGGCCAACTGAATTCTGCTCTTGTCATTTAGCTCTAATAATCCAAACACATGCTATGTGTCCCAAAGCTAATTGCGAGCCTCCACGTAACTCTCTGTTCCAAGAAATAGCTTGCCTCTCGTCGCATAGAAATCCTTACAGAGCTTAGAGAAGTTGACTACAAGATTGGATGGAACTACCGTGGTTGCATCTGGGGGTAGGGAATTTCCTTGCGCTTCAGCAAGTGCTGTAGCTTCAACTTATCTATGAAACCATCTCGGAAAGGGAATGCCCTCAAGAAAATTGGGAGCTCCGGACATGCTGAAAAGAGAAGAAACAAGTATTTAAAAAGAGATCAAAGGAATATAATAATTGAGTTAGGGGTGATATATTTTTCAAAAATAGGTTTTATTTGAAAATTCTCTACTTTGAAAACACTTTTTTTTTAAAAATAATTTTCCCAGATCTTATAATATTAGGTTATGATACCAAATGTGACACCATACATCCCTTAATGTTAGCCATATGAGGATTCATTAAGTTTTGTGAAGCACAGAAGGCATAATGTAACGATACAGGAACTAAAATTCACAAGACAGAATGTAAAACATAGCGGAAAACTTTCTAAAACAATTATTATTAAATCAGTTAAAAAGTGATTACAACTCAAAATAACATCAAACCATCATCATACAGCAAACTGTATCATGGATAGAAAAACGTCAGAGTATAAGAATAAAACCACAAAGTCATCTCCCTCATAAATCATTACAATAGTCATAAATCAAGTATTGAAGCAATGCATGAAGTAAAAAATGGTCTGAATCCAAGCTGAATTGAAATACCTAAAGTCACTACTGCAATCCTCTGCCCTGAAAACCTAGGAGGAGGAAAGGAAGAGAAAGAGAGAAAATGAACTAGGTCAGACATAATTCTAGCGAGTTCTAGTAATTTTTCGCTTGAGCGTAAAATAAAGAATTATTCGGATAGTTGAATAGTAATGAACATAAAAGTAGAGTAAAATACAAAACAAGATGAACTATTCATTCATATCCCAAGAAATTGCTGCAGTAACTATCAGTATATCATGATTAGGATTTACCTTATTTCTGCCTATTGGTCGACTTCTTTGCATGATATGAATAACCTGTGACAACCATGACAGTCGGGATTATCAATCCCGAAACCGTAAACTAAAAAAAAGGCATAGCCTTAATCACATGAGTTACAACGTCTTATCTTCCCTGTTCGGAACAATGCACCCACTTGGTTTTGCCGAAACACGCCCGTTCCCACTCCATTTTAAACCTCTTACTATCTAGATCAGTGAAACGTGCTTTAGCCTCTACTTAGTGTGAGACTCTAATGATAATAACAGGGATACTGATTGATACAGGTTCCAAACAAACAATCATTTGACACATGTCAGCCCTAGAATTGGTCCCCAAGTTAATTTGGATTTCTATGAGCCTTTTATATCTCTTCGGAATGGACCCCTTAACTTATTAATTACAGGGTTTTAACTTAACATGTTTAAGTTCATTAATAAGCCTAACATAACCTCATGTTATATTTCTAGGTTGTAATTAACAAATGTAATCTACACCCTTCCCCATTTCACTTATTGTCCAATGAATTCCAATACATCACTGTTAGATGTTTTACAATTAAAAGTTACATAATGTACAATTAGGTGTATTCTATCCCAATTCACAAGTCTTTTACAGGTCACAATGTATGATTAAGTAAAACTTATTCCAATTCACAAATTTTCATATCCTTCCCTTAGAGTTTATCCCAAATTACAGTCCATACATTGAATGTAATATTCACAAATTCTCAATATGACCAAATCCCTTTTATAAACATTCTTTCGTATTATTCCCATTTTTACGCACACTGGACGGTGAAGGCCTATGCTCTTGTTGGTCTAGGATCAGTGCAAAAACAATCAAAAAGGAGAAATAGGTCTAGGTTACTTGTAAAGCCTATACTCTAAATGAACAAAATAAATAAATAGGACAATGTGTAACATAGAACTCATAGAGAATTTCTGTAGATCTAGAAAAAGGCCTTTGAAAAAGAAGTAGAAGAAGAATATCCATTCTGATCTATAATTTAACAGCACCCTGACTTTTCCCCAATTTTATTTTTCGAGCATAATGGAGTGGAGGCTAAGAAGATGAAGAAGAATAGGTGTGGGGAAGAAGTGAAGGCTAGCAGTCTATTTATAGGTGTGGTAGGATAGTTTTAAGGCTTGGGATATTAGGTTTTAAATCTAAACCATACAAGACACATCGACAATACCTCTACAAAGAATTATCTTGAAGTAGGCAACATCGGCTAGGCATAGGCTCGTGCCTGGCACGTAGTGGGTCGACACAGTGGTTAACCCATATATAGGCTGGGTCGCCTGTTTATCATTGCTTTATTTTGATTATTAAGTAAACTTTTTCAAATTTAATTTCAAACTTTGATTGACCATAACTTGTTCATTTCTCGTTTGATTTACACAAACTAAAAGTCTATCTGAATCATGATTTCATTATGAACGCAATAGTTAAATTCATTTTACCTAATTCTAAACATTATGTTAATTAATATTTGATTTATTAATCTTGTTTGTATAATTATTGTTTATTAAAATTTAGGGTGTTATACATGTGTCAACTGGTGTACTCATCAGTGCGAGGACTAATAAGATTCGACACACAAATTGATCATATAGGTAACTACCAACTTTTCTAGTGACATAGGGTTTAACACATGCATAAGGACAACATAAATCTTTGTAATATGGTGTCCTTAGTCTAGGCAATAACCCGATGGCTTGACCTCTTGGTTGTATTATATCCGTCTTGTACTCTCCAAAAAACATGATAGAGGTGCATCATAATAAATATATATATATATATATATATATGGTTAATACACGTAGACGTGAAGTCTTGGTTATAATTAAGCACAAACTGAGACACCCTATACCCCTTGACATCACCCAAAGTAAGATTCTACTATAGAATATGTAGCGTAATAGGTATGAAGGCATAAGAATAACATAAACTAACATTAAAAAGAATAAAAATATTTAGATCACAATGGAAGAAGAAGACAATTTGCATAATTCAAGAAACCATTTACTTTAATAAAACCAACAATCAGAAAATACCATGTCACAATAAGATAAAATCTCATTCATAGAATATTAGAGTACATCGATAATATCCCCTAAAAACAATAGTCATAGATACAAACAAACTGTGGAAAAGAAATGAACCAAAAAGAGAGCAATACATCTGCAACAATGCAATTCCTTCAAGACAGAATCAGCTGAGTAGTCCAAACTACACACTGCCTCCCTGCGAGCCTATTGGGAAGAAAAGAGGAAAGAAGAAAGGAAAATGGGTCAAATAGAAAGTCTGGTGAGGTTTCATGATTACTAGCATGATTTATAAGCAAGGGAAAATAGATATAATAGTAGTTCTAGCATCGTATAGGGTAAGAGTGTGCGTATACCTAAAGTGAACATATAGGATGATATGAAAGGTTACAAATAGAATTGACTGTTCCCATTCATTTTATACTTTTGACTATTTGAAAAACTATGAAATTTGGACATAATAAAATTAAGAAGAATATGACTAATTCTACCCATGGTAAGCTACTTGTACCCAGAGTGATAACCTATGTCCATCGTGCGCCTTGTGTTTATCAAGGTCAACCCACCAGCTAAAGACACAACTGTTATCACATGTGTCACAGTGTCTTATTTTCCCCAATCAAGTCAATGCATGCACATTGAAACACCGGAACACACCCCTACCAACTTCTATTGGACTAGGTTGCTACCACCTTACAACATGATGCGTGTTATCGCCTACTAACTGAGACTATATGTGATAAAAAGGGTATGCTACATGGTATGGATCCCCAATAAACAATTTACACTTGGCCCAAATCCCCTTTATTTGCCTTCCATAATATTTAGTTCTAGGCTAGTAGCTTAACCTCTATAAGTCAATATGTCCATATTGAAGCCTTCTGCTCGTAACGTAACCCATTTAAGTCAATATGTCTGTATTAAAGCCTAGCGCCTAATTTTAATCGTAGACTTGTAACTTAACCTCTTTAAGTTAATGTGTTCATATTAAACGCTAACACATTTTTAGGCTTGTAATTTACCTCTTTGTAAATCAATATGCACATATTAAATTCTAACGCCTAATTTTAAGGCCACCATATAATTTTAAATTTTGGCTCATAACTTAACTAATATAAGTCAATATGTCCATAATAAAGCCTAACGCCTTTTTCAGCTCATAATTTAGCTCCTTGTAAATCCATATGTTCCCAATAAAGCCTAAATATCTGTTTTAACTATTTCCTATATACTTCATATTTGCAAATAAAATATGTTTATTTATTTTAATTTCCCAATTATCATATTTTTGCAAACATATGTTACAGTTCATTTTTCCGCCCAAATCCTGCATCATAGTCATTTTACAAACTTTAGTCAAGTTTGCATATTATCACTACAATGTTCCCTTTTTATTATAGTTTTACAACATGTGTTAGATTAGCCCTAATTTTATTCAATTACCCCAATGCAATCAAATTTCCCAAACTTGTGCATAATAAACGATAATAATCAAACGTACGTAATTAAGCATACCAATCTATGCCTAAATCAATTGTTTATACATATGCCTTTTAGGCATAACCACAAATAAAATGTAAAAAATGACAAAGAATAGTGGAAAGAAGATTGAGAATAATTTACAATAATTTGAATAATAATTAAACATAAAATACAAGAAAAGACAGAAAAATTATAGGATCTACAAACAGAAAGAAATTATAGAAAATGGGAATAAACATGAACTATAAATTACTGTAAGTAAAGAGAGCTATAAATAAACTACTACTGCTAGTATCCCTATCTAACCCAAATCTAAATAAAAAAATCTAAATAATCATTAAAACTCAACTCATAGCTTTCCCAGATGTGGATCCGGTAGAATCTCCCCTAGAAGAAAATAAAATATTTTAATTTTATCTAAACCCCTAAAATATATATTAAGGAGGTCTATCTTCAAAAAGAAGATTAGCCTAAAAATCTAGAATTAGGGTAGCCTATCTCCAGAAGAAGACTGGCCTAAGTGGGGAAGAGAAGTGTTGCGAAGAAAATGGGTGGGGTTGGGGGTTTATTTATAGGTAGAACTAAAGCCCTGAACCATTAGATTGAGTTTTAAACAGGATGTAACACCCTGTAATTTTAAAATATTAAAATTAGCAAATTAAAGAATACTTAATTTTTAGAAGAAGAATTAAGTAAAATGGGTTGCGCCATTGCGTTCGTCTTAGAATTTTGCTTGAGATAGAGTCCGTGTTTGCGTAAAACGGATACAGTATGAAGAAGTTATAGAGGTTAGAAGATTTAAGTTTAAACCAGAATAAAAATAAATAAATAATAAATCAAATTCGGGATTCAAAAGCAAAAGGGAGGCTAGGCAGGAAAATTCCCGCCATAGGGTGTCGACCCCCCTAAGGGAGTCGACATAGGTGTCGATCCCCCTGTAGTGGTGTCGACATAGGTGTCAAACCCCCCGTAGGGGTCAACCCCTGCGTGCTGATCTAGATAGTGACGATTTTTTGAGTTTTTGGGCTATGTGGCGGCTTCTGATTGGCTGGGTGATGACTTATGCAAGTTTATTATGTCAATATCCCTGGATCCAATATGATTATGGACAATGTACTATGCTGACTATTAAGATATTGACTTGCAACTATATTGTGGTAAATGCGAACTTGTTAATTTAGATCTAATCCTTTATTCTAATCAACTTTCACCTATTATGTTGTTGTAATCACGATATGTTGTAAACTTGACATGTGATGCCACCCTTTTTGATCTAATCATTATACTATGTCACCCTAATTTTGTTAGACATCTAAATGACAAGTTTAGACCATGTTATGTTGACTTTGACATTGTAGTTGCCATAATTTCATTAGTTCTGTGTTCACCCTGTTATGATGGTTACATGTCCATTCACCTTGTTGTCATGCTCATGCCAAAACTGTGCTGAAACTATCACCTTTGTCACTCCCTTTTTGTTGTTATGGCGACGCTACTTTGTAGCCTCGATGACGCCAAAATACATGCAATCACATTAGTTAGGAAACGGGGAAAAAGGGGATTTATAATTGGCATAATTTATATAATGTTTATATAAGTTCGACATATAATTCAAATAGGGAAACATAGAAATAATCACCTACAATGACACAGGTAAATTTGGGTAAAAATGGCATAATTTGAATATGACCATTTATGGATATGTAATTCAAATTATTATTGCCAAATAGGTATTGACACCTATAAAAGGAAAGGATTAATTAATTGTTAAATTAATAAAAAATGAAACGTTTGTAATTACAATTAGGAATTTTAATTGTACTTATGACACGAGGTTAGGTTACGTTAGTGGTGGAAGTCTACCCGGACCTGACCGGCATATCCAGCAGCCACTAATGTTGAACCTAATACGGGAGGTCTAAGTACGTAAATGCGAAACGGGCTAAGACACGAGGTTAGGACCAACTATGGAATAAGACTGCGTGGACCCGACCGGCATATCCAGCATCCACATGTTGTAGGGCTAATGTGGGAGGTCTAGCTTGTTATAACCATAAATGGACATGGTAATGAATTGGACTACTTAACCTAGCTTAATCCATAGGGATTGTATAAACTTAAATTTAAGTTGGGGGTTAAGTAAACTTTGCTGAAAAAAGGGGAGGGTTAAGTAAATCTTAGGTAGGTGGGTAATATTAGTATATATAGGCCCATAAATTTGACCGTTAAATAAACATGCGTGAATCAGTGGGAGGGTTAAGTAAATCTTGGGTAGGTGGGTAATATTAGTATATATAGGCCCATAAACTTAACCTGATAAGGTTATGTAATTAAAGACACCTGTTAGGTAAATATAACCAGTTGAAAACCTAGAAGTGGGGATGCAAGACAAAGGGGAGGGCTTGAATCATCTTGTATGCGACCCATTTTAGTCAATAATCCTTAAATAGGTATCAAACGGGTACTCCAAACTTGGTCGGTGTGGGGCACGCTTACTGATCTGATTGTAAGAGATCCAGACATGGGAGCAGTGTTGACGGCGTGTTCCAATGGGGTCATGTGCATGCATGACTCTACCTGCTAGGGAAAATAAGACGCAATGACATCAGTGGATATGGTTGTGCATATCCGGAAATTAAAGGGTTGCCACTTTAGGGAGTGATACATCCTACTGTGGGGTCAGCAAAGGGTATCTACGGAATAGGGAGCCGATCAATTGGGGGTAGTAAATAGGGTGCATCTAGTCCTGTCTGTTTCTGTGGGGTACCTGTGTTTCTGTCTAGGCTAACACCTGTTATTTTTGTTTAGGTAGTAGTTCTGTTTTGGTTAAAACCCGTTACTAGAGTACACCTAAAACTACCATTATATTTCTGTTGGGATCATCCTGTTTTTGTTAAGCAATTGGGGAGTATGTAATCCTATTACATATCTGTTATGCTAGTATTGGTGCAGAACAAGGAAAGTATTAAGAAGCGCTATCTATTCTATCATGTTGTCTTTTTTACCTTGCCTTACCTGCTATTTATGTAGTGATATCTCTTATCCACTTTGTATGCCCATATTGTTACTTTTATTTATTTACTGGCTAAAAGTAACTAGACTCACTAGACTTTATGTCTGACCCTTTTTGTTTCCCCTTCTTTCTTCTGTTTCCCCCTAGGTTCTCAGGGAGGAAACACACAGGCTTGATCGTGATTCTGCCTATTTTGCTGGAGCTGCTGATATATATGGATCAAGCTCCTATTCTTGTTGCTATGGCCATATTTGTTCTTTGGGGATTTTCTTTCTTTCATATACTCTGATATTTCTGAAGTACAAGACAGTGGTTTTTATGTTGTAATGGGTTTTCATATTTCAGACAAATGATGCTTTGGACCACGGTATTTTGAGGATTAATAAAGTAGTTTACTTCCGCTGCAAATTTTTTTATATCTATCTTGTAATATTCTGTGTCTGTTCACGTAAACGCTTCACGAAACTTAATGCATTCCCTTTGTGAGTGAAATTAACGGATGTGGGGTGTCATATAGGAACCACTATGTCCTTGGGTCAATCTAAATTAACCACATCTGCCAATAGGATTAAAACACATCAACTCAAAAATCCTCGATTTAATCTCGTCCGTTAACGTTTTCGTGCCAGGCACGAAATCATGCCTGGCTACGTGTTGGGTCGATCCAGTACCCAGTTGGCTTGACACATGGATCAACCCACCCATAGCTTGGGTTGACCAATGGGTCAACCTGGCATGTGTTGGGTCTTCCCAACGCCTGTTGTTTTTTAATCTAATTTGAACTTTAAATTTTGAATAGCCATAGTTCCTTCATTTTAAGTCAATTTCTCACAAAACAAATATGCATCTAAACCAGAAATTCATAATAGACCCAATGACACAATCCTCATTGCTAAGTTACCACTATTTTTCAGTGTATTATTTAATTAACTAATTTGTTAATTAATTACTATTTGTTAAATTTTGGGTTGTTACACAAACCCCATACTCGCTAAATATAGGCATAGAGCTATATTCACTATGTTGGTTACTTATTACCGTCCGCTCTATTTATATCACGCTAGTGTTATCTTCTTACAATGAATAATCATATAAATATCACAATAGAAATCCATACTATTAAGTGATACTCAAATGTTTATTCATTGCTTATAAACTTCGCTCTACCTCCATGATCTTTTATACCGTGAGTCCAATTTATTTTGAGAAATATTATTAAATGCCAAATTCCTAACATTATTATAACTTTATTTATTTTTATTTCTTATTACATAGAGTTATTTCATAAAATTATCTCAAGGATTTCATCAACGTATCTGTTGAAATAAATTAAACTTGCATTAAATTGCATGTGTTTAATATTGTATTAAATTATGTTTCCTGTTTTTCTTATTTGGTCATGTTTGGAAAGGATTTATTGTGATCTTATCCAAATCTTTCTTTCAAATAGAAAATGCATGTATAAAATGAGTCTTATGTCAATCATATATTAATCAAGAAAAAATTCAAGAAAAAAAAACAATAAAATATTGTCTTCTTCAAAACCTTTTATCTCTTCCTCTCAAATTATTTTTCTTCAATTGGTATCAGAGCTCAGGATTAGAGCCAATGCAAAAAATACGTACGTATGTGCTTAACCGCCATACGTTCCCCACTCCATCCAAAATACTATGTTCACGTAGATGGCTCAAAAATACGCCACACGTGAAGGGGGAGTGATGAAAATAATAGTATGTGCTTAACCGCCATATGTTCCCCACTCCATCCAAAATACTATGTTCACGTAGATGGCTCAAAAATACGCCACACGCGAAGGGGGAGTGATGAAAATAATAGTCCCACATCGGGAAATAATCAACTTAGATCCTAGATAAAAACTAAGAGGCTATAGTTCACAACAACCAATTGGTTTTGTGAACAAACTATATAGCTCTCTAAAGTTATAAAAAAAAAATGCCAACAGTATCATCAAAAATCACTAAGAAAATCGATATCCATAGTGAATCACTAATGTCATCCAAAATAAATACCAAAATAAAAAAATAAAAAAGAAGAATAAAATCCTGTTTTCCAAATTTATGCATAAAATATACTTATTTAAGCTTATTTAGTGCATTTTACTTTTGAATTATTGACAAGTCTAATTAGAAAAGAAATCATATTTTTTGAAGTTATACGTATATGTGCACAAACCTTTGTTATGATTATAGATAGCCAAAATAAATTTAATTTTAGTCAAATATTAACTTCTAAAAACATTAGAATATACTTCTACTTCATTGTTTTTTCGAAAATACATGTTTAAACATAGTTCTTAATGTGACTTATAAAATGTAAATGTTCACGATTTCTTACAAACATTTTATATAATAGGTTTCAGAACTTTCTATATTTATTTTCTTTTATAAACAGAAGTGTTAATACTTAACATAAATTATATTTTTATTAAATAGAATGTAATTCAATATTTTTACCTTGTACTCAAACTAATTAGTAATAAATCATTTTCTTTTAAAATTACAATATATTTGAATTTTTCATATAAAGACAATTTGATTTACTCAAAATGTATCCAAACCATTAAAATATTTTTTAGAAGAGTTTTGTATTCTTCTAAAGATCGAAAATTCTTTTATAAACACTCAATTAACATTCGTAATAAGTACATTTAAAGTATCATATTACTTACATATTTTAGTTCATAATATAAAAAAAATTCATTTAAAACAAATCTAAATTTAGATTACGAAAAAAGGTGATGTAATCAAAAGGAAATGTATCGATATTTGGCCTAATTAAAATATTTGTAGATAGGAAAATAATTAGATTGAATAATATTTAATGAACTAATTATAAAATACTTATAATAAAATTTCATAACCAATAAATTAATTTACAAAAATTACAATTATCTATATAAAGTAAGAAAATTAATTGATGTTTAAGTGTGTATGTGTGTTATTTATAACGACTTGTATTTTTGACGAGGGCACATTTAAATAATAATCATGATTAATTATATGGTGGTACAAAATGATATTTTCATGAATGATCAAATCAAGAATTGAGACCATTTAGTTGAGTTCGGATAGTTCGTCAGGTAGAGAAAAAGTACATGGATCACTTATTCCGAAATTGGATGCTCGAGGGGAGAACAGTCTAGAAGTATGACTGAAAATTTATTGTATTAGGCATAGTGTCAAATTGCGACAAATTTATATTTTTGGAACTATTATGATGAGTTGTTGCACGCTGTCGAGTTTGTAGGAATTGGACGTACCATTTGGTCGTGCGATCTTAAAACGTATGTTATTTTTGGACATACAATTCTTGATAATTGAGCCTAATAATATTATAAATGCCCCTAAAATCAGTAACTAACATAATGGTCTCATTAGCTACCACTATAGCTTCTTCCTCTTCATATTATCATGTCCTCTTTCTACAACTATCTTCAAGAATTAATTCATATTTATTTAAGGCATTAAAAGACACGAAACCAATTTCTAAATTCCTAGATTTGGATTCTCGGCATTTTGGTATCAACTTTGAAATTTACAGTGATGGTTTATGGCATGGCCATGCATATCCTTAGGACTAAGGCTTGATATTTCTAGAGCTACAAGCGACGATTCAAGAAATCAAGATTTGAATTGGATTTAAGTTGAAAAATTGCACCTATCCCCTAAGTCTAGAACTCCGTGATGCACCGAAGCAATATGCGTCCTTGCTTGGGGAAAGGGCTCGCGACGGGTCGCGTTTTGGAGGTGGTTGTGAGTTTAGTAAGGTGGTAACAGCCATGGAGCATTTGTGTAATGGAGTTCGCCGGTATTTTTGGTTCGTTGGACCATCAAATATGGAGGGCGAAAAAAGGAGAGAGGTAGTGGAAACAATTGGATTTGGGACTTGTTTTTCATGTCCTGGGAATGTAACTGAGGAAGAAGGATTAAAAGAGTAATTTTGAGAAGGGTAATTAATGTAATTAGTAACTAGTGATTTGCTTGATTATTTAAATAGTCTGCAAATTTGTTAAATTCCTAACTTTTATATATGATGTTGGATTTAGGCATCCTCTGCTGCGGTGTACGCGTATTAGTGAGCTCCATATTTTTGCAGTAATTTGGGCTAATTTAGCTAAGGTAAGTGATACTATCGCTCACTGAACTGTAATTGCCCATACCGTAAGTTTGGCATTTTAGGTGATTTAAAATCTTAATATATATTTTTCTAGGTTAGTTGAATATAATAGATAATGAATAAAATAATTAAAAAGTTATTTGGTTAGTTTAAAGTTGAATTTCACATTTTTATCTATTTACGCATTATTGCGTGCTATTTTGACACTAAATCATTAACATTCATTTTAGATAGATTTTATCTATTTTATGTATGTTTGCTAATTTAAAGAAATATATCATTTTTGGTTGCATGGATGATTGTTTATTAGTTAGTTAAAACAACGTATTTAGGCAACTTGGAATTAGGAAAAATCTCATCTTCTAGAGTTGCTAGTGCTAGTCAATCAAGTGCATGAAAGTGCATATTGATTGAGTGCATAGGCGGGACTCGAACACAGTGAGATGAATTTATGAAAGAGCAGTAGGCAATGGACAAATATGAAGTTGGAGCAACACTAGAGCATGATGAAGGATTTTGAAGACAAAAGATGAACTTAGCGACAAGCTTGTATTTTTTAACGAATGTCGAAATTTTTCATTTGATGTGTACTTAACTAGTGTTTGTTTAGTGTATGATTAAAGTAACTGTTATCCATTACATTAGAGTGATCTATATCCACTATTATTAGTATTAGCCATTTTTCCTACTTGAAGTAAATGATGGTGCGGTTTGGAGGAGCAGGATATGATGGTTTATTCGACAATGGATTCGATCTAGTGTCTCTTCAACCAGTAGTTTTGGAGTGTGGCAAGTGTTTTGTGATTCAATGCAGTTATTTCGTCATTCAAAGATGGTGATTCTATGATGGGAAACATCAACGGCTTCATGATGGATGGTTATTCTCCGAGGGGAAGAGTATTGAGGCTTAAAGTCAAGATAGGGAGACTACAAGTTAGGTTGACAAAACTTAAGTCAAGATGAGGAAAAAACAAGTCAGGGTGTTAAGACTACCAGTCAAGTAACAATACTACTAGTCAGGAAGGAAGAGCTATCTAGAGAGGCTCAAGGAGCAGTGTTGGATGATATATGTTGTTTTTTAGGCAGTTCCCGACCAAGAGGCTTTAGAAAAGAGTACGAGGACAATTCTAGAATAAACTCTGTGTTAGAGATACGGATGCAAATGGATCATTAGTACGTAGGTTCGGGTGGAAACCTGGAGAGTTGAGGCTTGATTGTCTATTGAGTCTTCAGCTTGATGTAGGTTAAAAGCCAGTTCGGAGGCCGCTCGTTGGGTATAGGTGGTTAATCCAAGGGAGACTCATGAATACCACTTATGATCATACATAACCGGTCGGAGGTTGTCAGTCCGATGTAGACTGTTTTAGCTCAGATACGGAAAGGTTACCATGGAACCGAACGTAATACAAATATCTAAGGTATTGAGTGAGTGGACGTGAGGGTGGATGATGTTTGTCATGTTTGTTTAGTTATTTATCGTTATTAGGGATATCACTAAGTACATGTAGCGTTAATACAGACATTTGGACATTCTAACACTCTAACTTAGGGTACACCCAGATTTATTGTCACAGAGTAGTGTATTATTTTATGTGTTAACTCTATGAATGCAGGGACAGGTCAGGTATGGATTATCATAACTTTGTCCAATTACTATTACGACTTTTATTGTACTTTAAGATTCTTTATCGCTCAGACCAGAATATTTTCAGACTTAAGGTTTTATTACCTTGGGTACTTGTCAAACACATCGATGAGTAAGCTAGATAGCAGGTGTAGGCGTTATCTGGAGCTACGCCGATGGATCAACATGAGTTGGCATCTTCTCTTATTACATTAATATTATTTATTATTCCGTTATGCAACATTGTGGATCCATGACAGTGTTGACTACATTTTCAGAGATAGTTTATCGATGAGCATATTTATCTCTAGTATGTTTTGATTATATAGTTGTTCTCGCTTGTTTTATACATAAGATTTATATTATATTTTATCAGTTGCACTGTGAGAAATATGTCATGTTCTTTTATTTTTGGTGTTTCTTTCCTCTTCTTCTCTTCTATCCTCTTCTATCCTTTTCCTTTCTTATCTATTTTCATTCTTTTCCAATTTCTTTCTCTTGACCATCGTCATGTATTGTTCGGGTGCTTATACAGTGCACTATTGGGTTATATGAGCACTTTTAGGGAATGATGGTTGTCACAAGTGGTATCAATGCTTAGACTGCATTGTTTAACTTAATTAGTATCGAATTGAGAGTTAATATATATGGGAGAGTACATATTTTGGTTTTCAAAATTATATATTAGTTGTGTATATGGAGTATAGGTTGTTTTGCACGAGAATGCCATTATAATAGTTTTTTCTTTTGGTGACTGATCCTCGTAACCACTTACCTGATACGATCTGGTAAGCGATAAGTACTATAAGTTGCTACATTTCTCGAATTAAGATTTGTATAGGATCGAGGACCACTGTGACACCCCACGTCCGTTATTGTCACTCTTTATTAGAATGCATTAAGTTTCATGAAGCATTATAGGTAAATAGAAACATAATCTCACATGATAGATATAGAACAATAATGAAAATTTAAAACTTTATTTTCCAACAGAAAACATCGTGGTCTCAAAATCCAGTTACAACATTAGACTAAAATACTGGAACAAAATACATCAAACAAAAACATCTGTCATCAGAGTACATAAATGAAAAACCATAACCCATAAGTAGCCATAAACAAGTAGACAAACAGTCAAAGCAATACATAAAAGCAGATCCAAATCCAAGCAGAAACAGAAGAGAGAATCCTAATCAAGCCTGAGCGTTCCTGCCTTGAGAAACTCGGAGGGAGGGGGAGGAAAAGAGAGAAAAGGAAACAAAACGGGTCAGACATAAAGTCTGGCAAGTCTAGCGAATTTTAACATATAAAGAAATAAATTTATCAAGATAGTAAATAAACTGGATGAGAGATAGCCGTAGTATAATACATGTATAAGTAGGATGGGCTGGATAAAAAGAATAGAAAGGATAAACTATGTTTCTCAATTAATTTCTCTGCACCAATACCAGTATACCAAATTAAGTGTTTTCCAATTAATTAATAAAAACAGAATGATCCCAACAGAAACATAAATGGTAGACTTAGGTGTACTTTTAGTAAAGGGTTTTACACCAAACAGAAATAACAGGTACCTGAACAGAACTAACTTATGTTATCCCAAAAATAAATAACAGGTACCTAAACAGGATTAGATGTACCCAAATTACTACCCCCGGCGATCGGATCCCTAACATGTAAATACCCTATGTCGACCCCACAGTAAGTTGTATTACTTCCTAAAATGGCAACCACAAGAAGGACATAAACCTATTTACATGTGTTATGACATCTTATTTTCCTAGACAGACCAGACCCATGCATACACATGACCCCAATGGAACGCGCCATCAGAACACCCATCCTAGATGAACCTCTTATAATTAGCTTAGTAAGCGTTCCCTGACCCCTACATAGTGTGGGGTCTCCGTTTAATACCAAAACGGATTACTGACTAATATAGGTCCCACACAATAGATGACACAAGTCAAACCCCTAAACTTGTGTCCCCGATCAACTACAGCCTAACCCTCCCCCCTACAAATTCAACGGGTTAAGTTTTACACTGGTTAACAATGTCCATACAACCCCAATAGATTAAACAAGTTTACTTAACCCCCAAACAGATCGAACAAGTTACTGAGGTGACTTACTGTTTTATTAACATGTTCCACTTAATTCTTGAAATTAAGACTGTTAGCCTACTTTGTGAATCAGGCTACACAAAGCTAGAAGATCAAATTATGAAGAAAATCCTGCCAGGCAATTGGATTGGATCGGCTTACTTAGGCAGAGACAAACCGATACAACGCTATAAAGGAGAGAATGCAACACTGACCGGATTGGAGGAGACGAAGCCGATCCGAAGCCCCAGTCATCAGCTTATCTGATCCGAACCCAGAATTTCAGTTGCTTCACTCCATGTTCTCCTTAAGAATCGGGGCGGTTATATACACGTTCTACCCATAATTGCCACTAACCAGATGTGTTGTCATCATCAGAACCCATCCGAACCCGAAAGTGATAGGATGGACGCCACATGGATCCGAGCCGATCTATTTTAAGAAGCTTTTTCCACCTATAAATACACCATCAACAGGCATTTGAAGGGATCTTTTGGCATTTTCACTATTGAAACTTGTTTGTAACCCGAATTCCATCAACCTATTCAGCCTACAATCATCTTTCAAGTCATAAAAAAGAAAAAGGAAATTGACTGAATCAATGTACGAATTGAGTGAGATGTGAGTGAAAATCATTGTTATTCTCGCTTTCAAAATATCAATCAAAGAAGAAGAAAAGTGGACGTAGGCTAATTAACGCCAAACCACTATAAATTGTGTGTTTTCTTCGCTTTAGTTTTCATCTTATTATAATCTCTGCTAGTTTGGGTGTTAGAGCCAATTTTGGATATAACATTTTGGTGCTTTCATTGAGAGATTTTCGAATTCTGAGTCTTTTTGGGATTATCATTCTACTATTTGGGCTTTCAAGTTCAAAGAAGTTAATGCTCTGTCTTTGACATCTTCAAGTACTTGTTGACTAACTGTTGAAGAATCGAGTATCATGGCTAAGACCAAAGGAAAAGAAGTGCAAGGCGCTAGGGGAAACAATGCTAGAGAAGATCAGCAAGCCATCGTGTTAACAAGATCACGCGCTCAAAGCGCTGAAGTAGATCGCTCGGACCAGGTGGATCCGAACCGGATGGAAGGCATCGATCCGAACCAGATGGAAGGCACCGATCCGATCCGGTCTAATGAGGTCGAGGGCCCTCACTCTCTCCATCCGAACCAACCCGGCCAAGCCACTGCGGACCGATCCAATCCGAACCAGAATAAACCTGGAACTTCTACTCGAGCTCCCTCCAACACTCCGATTCCAGCCACGATGGCTAATGTTCAGCCTGATCGATCTGCACCCATTACCCTGGGAGATTTCTCACGTTTCCTTGACATTCTCCAGAGCACTAAAGAAGCATTGCAAGCCCAAAGGCGTGACAGCCTTCGCATGCAGGAAAACATGATCACTATAGGTAGAGAACTATAGGAGCTCCGGAGGCAGAAGACTCCTTCCCCAACATGCCGCATTACTACAGATATTCGTCTTCTTCGGACGAGGGATGCCCTCGTGAGAGAAGGCCGCTTGAATGACCTTAGAACCTCAATCAGTTGAGTTTTGGATCTTTAGGATCCCGAGAAGACGTTGCTCGTGTATAAGGCCCTGATGACCCAAGCCTACAACAACCTATGTTGCTACCCATGCACGGATCCCATGTCCTACCCAGGGATCCTAATATTATCAACCCTACGCAGCAACAGCTTCTCCAACCTTTACCTCCTGAGATTGACCGGGAGCACAGAGAGCAACGTAGAGTAGCTGCCGCTAGAAACAGGAGGTTATCCCCTGATTAGGAACCCAGGGGTAATCCGAACATCAGACCTAGAGAGCCCATGCAGACATTAACAAATGCCGATGTATGGGCAATGGTGCGCCAGATTATGTCCGAAAGCCGGCGATATACTAATGAAGATTGGGGCATTGAGTGAAGTCATACTGTAACAACCCGAAAATCTGGGCCAGTTTAAAATTTTTATTTTGGCAATTTTAGCGAATTTTGATTATTTAAAATGAATTATTTTAAATAATATCGACGAGAAATTTATTTTGAATATAAATTGAACAAATATATATTATAGATCGTCAATAGAATATAAATATTTATTTATATTTATAAAAGGAATTGAAAATGGCGCGGTAGTTCGATAATTCGATTTCAAACTTCAATTGAATGTACCGGGTGCAAAATAAACCGGATTTTAGTGAAACCAAAAATAATAGGATCTAATTGTGAATATCTTTCCAACGAACCCGAAAAATCAAATTTTCATGGTGGGGATAAAAAGATATGTCCAGTTGAAAATTCTGAATAGTCGCTATGGAATTCAGGCCCTTAAAAATGGAAATTTTGCAAACGACCTCGGATTTCGACGAAACCACTTTTGTTGGGTCCGTGGTGTAAAATTATTGCTAGATTCCAAATTTCATAATTTTTCAATTCAATATGTGAGCGTGGCAAAGGGAAATGCGTTTGACCACTTTCAGTTGATTTTAATCGACTGGAAAATGGTCATTTTTCAAACGGTCTCAGAATTTGACGAAACTAGTTTTGTTAGGACCGTATCGTCAATACGAAGCTAGAAAATATTTTTATGGAATTTATAGAGTTGTTATGTGGGCCCGGTAAATTAAAATGTACGTTTAAATTGAATATATAATGATTTATATTTTAATATTAAGAAAAACTGATTCAAATAGTCGGATTGGCTCACGAAACATATCCCATTGCGTTCGGAATGGGGATATTTAGCTAGGGGCGATAGTCGTTGGGTTCGATTCAGAGTTCAGAGCGTTAAACAAGGGGCGTTGGAATTTTATATTATTTAATATATATAAATTATATATAACCCTAGTTTTATAACCCTAGGTCAAATGAATTCCCTGGTCAACGCAAATTAAAACCCGCGCCTCTCCTCTTCTAATCGACGATCCACCAGCTCAAAAATTCCACCCCATTTTCGCTTCAATCAAATTCGAATTAAACCAAACACGTTCAGCTCGGTGAGATCTGGAAGGCTGACGGTGGAGATCATCACTGGTTTCGAAATCGATGCCAAATCAAGCTCTGAAGGCTGCCGGTTCGAAGTGGGTTATAGGCGCCGTTGGAGCTTCGAGTTGGACGTCGTCTAGGGTGCTGGAACGGGGCACCGCGCCGCTTCAGAGGACGTCAGCTGATCATCGTCAATCGCCTCATGGGTGGTGAACCGGCGAGGCCTAACTCGCGTGTTGATCTCGAAGTCAACCTGGGAGAATGCGACGAGGGGTAGCGGCTTATCAGAGCAAGGTTTTGTTGTATTTATTTATTTATTTTTAACTAATTTTGTTTCTTTTGTTTTATTTAACTAATAACATTTATTTTAAAATCAGTTCTTTTATATAAAATTTAACAAAGTTTAAAAATCTGTTTTGAAAATATAAATACAGTGATTTAAAAATCAGTTATAAAAAAATAATAGTATTAATATTAATATGATTTCTAAGTTGTAAAAGAAAAGATAGATATCTAAATACAAAAAGATTACATTTTTTTTTGCTTAGAAGTGATTTTTTTTGAAATGAACTAGAAGTGATTTTTGAAATGAATAGAGAATATAAAGATATAATTTTTACATGAGTAGCGTTATAAAAATATGATTTTTATAAAGGAGAGATAATAAAAATATAATTTTTATAGAGTGGAGGTAATAAAAATATGATTTTTATATAGTAGAAAAAAAAAATAAGATCTTTGAAATTATAAAAATACGATCTTTGAAAAGATAAAAGTACGATCTTGGAAAATATAAAAATACGACCTTGGTTTCTAGATAAAAATACGATTTTTATATATTGAATAGCATAGTAAAAATACGATTTTTGTATATTGAATAACGAAGTAAAAATTCAGTTTTTACATATGTAGAGAATCCGGGCAACGAAGATGACAAAAGGCAAGAACGATGAAGATTTCTATAAATGAAGAGTCAAGATGATTGGATAGCTATCGGTGAGAATTTCTCACTCTTCAATTTCTTTTCTAGTTATATATATATACTAGGATGCAGACGGTGCTTAGTAGCACCCGACACAATCGTCCACAAACCATGGACTTGTTTGTTTGGTTGCATAAATTAGTTAGATGATTTGATTTGAATTTGGTTGATTGGTGAATTTGATTGATGTGTGAATGGCGTGGGCCTTCACTAGACCGGGGATAAGGCTAGGCCTTGTCCCGTTTCTAGTATCGTGCCGTTATGCCGCCGAAATTTTCTAAAATATGTTAGAAAAATAAAAAAATCATTTTATTGAATAAATGAACCGAATAGAGCATTCATAAGTTAAATAAAATATTTTATCGTTAAAAATATAGTTTTAACGTGGAAGTGAATAAAATATTCATTTACAAACCGGATGGTTTGTTTATGTACACCTATTTGAAGGACATTGATTGGGTCGATAGATTTTACACATCGCCCAACTGCACAACTAAAATCTGTGTTTGATTGTTTGAAACCCCACACGGGTGTTGGGATGAAATTTGAAGTTCACTCATCCTGATTGATTAAATATGTCGATAGATTGATTGACAGGCTGTTATAAGCGTTAGATATCTATATTTGATGCTTATACAGTGTAGTGCACTTTGGTTGATGGTTGATTATTTTGCAATGCTATTATATACGTGTGATGTAGGAAAATCCATATAATTAACATTATATGGTGATTGATTGGGCCTCATTCCAATTTAGAAGATAAAGAATATTATAAAAGAAAGGTTCATGTGTTGACTGTACTCATCCGTTGAGATAAGTCATGTGTTGAACGAAATATTTTAATAATAAAATTTACATCTTTATCAATATAAAATAAAGGTTCATGTGTTAATTGTACTCATCCGTTGAGATAAGTCATGTGTTGAACGAAATATTTTAATATAGAAATATTTGAAAAAGAAATATTTGAAATAGAATATTTGAAAATAGAATGATATGAAGCCGTGTTGATTAGAGATGCGCCATTTTGACGTGAACGATGTTTATATCGATTTTACTCATTTTAAAATGAATATTGAAAAGTGATTTCGAAATCGCATATTTTGAAATGAAATTTGAATTAAATTGAATAGGAAACGAATTCGAATTGAATATATAACGAATTTGATTTCAATTGAATATATAACGAATTTGATTTCAATTGAATATATAATGAATTTGATTCAAATAGAAAACCAATTTGAATTGAATCGAGTAGAAAACCAATTTGAATTGAATCGAATAGAAAACCAATTTGAATTGAATCGAATAGAAAACCAATTTGAATTGAATCGAATAGAAAACCAATTTGAATTGAATCGAATAGAAAACCAATTTGAATTAAATCGAATAGAAAACCAATTTGAATTGAATCGAATAGAAAACCAATTTGAATTGAATCGAATAGAAAATGACTTTGGAATTGAATTAAATTGAAAACGAATTCAAATTTAATTGAAAGCGAATTGAAATGAATTCAAATTGAATTGAAATTTGAATTGAATAGAAATGAATTTTAAAACGAATTTATAAAGAAGAATTCAATTTTGATTTGAATTGAAATGGAAGTTGGAATTGCTTTTGAAACGAATTTAAAACTATTTATAAAATTCGTTTTAAATAGAAATCGACGAAATATATATTATATATATAATATAATGGCCTGAATAGAACGCGCCGCGCCGCGGTAGTTCGTGAATTTCGACCATTTATTTCAAACAGACATTACGGGAGATCCGACCGTCGGATTCTCCTAAAACCGGAACCGTTGGGTTCGTATCGAAAAGAGCTTTCTAACGAATGTTAGAAATTAGAAATCTAACGGTTGGATTTGGAATTATGTCCAAATCAAATTTGAAAAAGGTCGCTGTAAGTGCAGTTCGATGACCATTGATGGAAATCGACTGTACGGGCCTTGATAAAATTATTAAAAATAGTAATAATTTGTGTAAAATCATAAGAAATGATTTAGAAAGAATTGGGTTGAAAAACTCCATATTTGAAAAGATAAAAATAGATTTTTATCGAAATAAACTAGTTTTGAACTAGAATTATAATTCTATTTATTTTTAAGTAAATAAATTGAATTTGAAAAGGGTTTTAAAAATAACCAGAATTTCCAATGATTGCATTGGAGTGGATTTGAATCGAAATTGTCTTCGGAATATTTCGATGTTGGAATTCGGGATTATACGGACGTTGTTATGAAAATTTGAAAGATATATATTTATATCGTTATTTCCAATATGACATTTGTTAGTCGTAGAATTTGATATTGAATATAAGCCGATATATTTTCTATTCAGAGCTTTGTATTGAATATCAAATGTGATTTGGGTTTGTCATGAATGGTGTCTTCACTAACACTGTTCTTGAACCCAGTTGAGAAAAGATTAAATCTTTTTATTTAGATTTAATGAAGGGTACCAATTAAATAATATTTAATTGGAATTGAATTGATATTGATTTTTGGGTTAATCGTGGACAGTGTTTTAAATAACACTCGTTCTTTAACCCGATAATTAATGAATGTGATTTTGGGTTTATCGCGAACTGTGTTTTAAATGACACTGATTCTTTAACCCAGTTAAAGATTAAAACTAAGTGGAGTTTTAATGAATCTTTAATTAGATTGAAAAGATCGAAAATGGAGTACCACCAGTTTTGCTCCAGGCGATAGTTAAATCTTTAATTAGATTTGAATGTGAAATGGTAATTGAATTTACCGATAACACCGTGGTGTTAGATATGAAGTATAACCAGTTTTACTTCATGGGATGAATAGGTTGGGATTGAGAAATTAAAACAAATGATTACTTCGGTAAGGTTCGCTAATCCCGACTAGTTTGAATTGATATTCAAAAATAGATTAAAGAATAAATTCAAGAAATTTATCTTGGATAAAATTAATGGGAACCTTTCCCTATGAATGTGAAATTTAGAAACTAACTGTCGGTTAGCTAAGCAGAATGGTTTTCTGGATATTGATCTGATGTTGGTTTCGGCCTTCGGGGTTAATAATTGGGGAATTATTCTCTTGATTAATTTACGGTTAGTAACTAATGAATTGGAATGAGGCGTATGTTGTGTTTATGTAACATTTATTTTTAATATACGCGGGTTGTTCGGAAAGGCCGGGTTTATACCCATTCTGAATAACCGATTCGACGATATGTCGAAGATGAAGACGGTGGTTGAAGACCGGAAGTCTTCACATCGTTTGGATAATTACCGACGATCCTGATTGGGCTGTACACCCAAGAGGATGGAAATAGTTGGTGGTCGTCCAGACGTACTTGGAGATGGATGGATATGCGAGGAAAGTGCCTCCGGTTTCGTTCAGACCCAGAACGGACTTGTAAATGGGTAGTGTGTCTGACGTTGTATTCCTTTATACTGTATTGGTGATCTTTGCTAAATATATATCTGTTTGGTGGCAGAGAATTTATTCTCTTGCTATACACCCTTCTCTGAGACGTACGAGCCTAGAGGTTATATATTGGCAGAAATCAGTGGTACAGTATGGACTGACAATGTGGCATGCTGAGTTGCATGGATCAAGGCTTTTGTTGAAAAGCAAAGTCTTGTGGTTGATGATCAAAGCACGGCCTTGTGTGGAGTAGCTTTGTGTAACGTTGATTCGCGAGTATCACACCTCGTATGAACTAAAAACGGGAGACGGACATCAGGGAGGACATGCGTTTCTTTCTAGTTAGGAGTGGCGTCAGTGCTTGAACTGGCTGACGAGTTTGACTCATGTGGATGTTGCTTGTTATTACTTGCTGAAAAGCGAGGCGCCTCGTGATATCGGTTTCGGCCGATGCTTCTGGTCGGCTGACGGGCCAGGCTTACGCCCCAAAGGGTGGGGAAACGCAGTGTTCAGGCATAATAATCCACATCGGTGGACCGACCTTGACGATCCAAGGGGCAGTTGCAGCTGTTCCTGAGGCTCGGGCTAGACAGTCTCGAATCGGTGAGGATCTTGCCCCTAGCCTCGGTTCATACCATAAATGATAACCCAACTTCCAATACGACATTTGCGGTTTTAATTGTAGAACTAGTATGGCGACATGATATATGGTACCCATGCCGCCTATGATTGATACTTATGATTTGAAGTTGTTTTATACACTATGCACTTATAATAGTATCAAACGATTTGTTTTTAAACGTATCAAGCATTCTTTGGCTGTTATAAGGGAAAACCCTATCCCCCGGCTTGCGTTGCATTGTGTGATAGGACCTGGGTCTTATAACGGCTTCATTTTTCTTTATTTAGCATTGCGTTGTTTGTTATATGCACTGGTATTCTTGGGAGGAAACCCGTTCCGTGTTATACGGCGTGGTCCCTTGATTTACCTATCTTTAAAATAAAGATTAACTGTTTCAGTTCTCACACCAGTCACATGACTGACCTGGAGTTTATTGTTTTTAACCTAAACTCTGGGTGCCCTTATTTTGACACGGGCAGCTAGTAGTTTTGGTTTTGCAGATTTATATTCACAGGATCCTGGTTTACAGCTGGAATGATATCCGGAAAGCTTTGTATCCGTATATCTACTTCTAGTTGTGTATTGTATTATTTTCCGCTGTGATGTATTTAAATGTAATTTAAATCTCTGATATTTCGGTGTAATATTTATTTGTTTATACTCTGTATATTCTTGTAATCTGATGCATTGTTGTAATATACAATGAAATGTTCTTCCGTCTGCGTTCTGTTGTGGCTTGTTCTCGACTCAATCCGTTCTTTCTCATCTCTTCGGAGACCGAGGAAGTTCGGGTCGTTTCATCGTGGTATCAGAGCTTTGGTTTACAAAGCTCAGAGAAAAGGCACATTAGAACCATATGAAAGAATTCATCAGATATTGGATTAGTAATATCCAATTAGAATGACCCGTTAGAGATGGGATCAGTAGTATCCTAGAACGAGTGTGAAGAGTATATTTTTAAAATAAAACAAGTTTTGTTTTGAAAATTTAAATCAATTATTCGTATTTGATTATTTACTTATATTGAGTTGGACAGTCCAGTATATAAAGATTTTGCGTATACGTCTGATCCACGTGTATTTGAAATTTTAATATACTGGATAGATATAGAATTGCACTGTAGTCGTTCGGGGATAATTCTGATGATAGCGATCGCATCATCAGTATTTATGTTCGAGTGACGAAGGTGGGACGTCTATATATTTCCTATTGACTGGTGTGAGAACCAAAATTAGATAGGGCTTATTGTTGTGATTTGGCATAAAAAAAACATGATTTTTGTATATGTATCAAAATTATGAATTTGAGACTCTAATTCACTAATTGATTGATGGTTGTGTTGTTTGTTTATTTGTTTGATAATTTTAAACCATTTAGCCTAATTGAACCAAATATTGAATTATATTGAAAATTAGTTGCATTTGCTTGCATATACATATACTTACATTGAACAGGTCATAGCAAGGAGGCTAGAGCAGAGAATAAAATTTGTTTGCCCGACAAATAGGTACATGTTTACTACATAATTTACTGTTTTGTTTGGGTAATGATGATTTTATGAGCCGATTGGCTAGCCGCTTGGATTTTTCTTTTTCTTTTTGAGATCAGAAGGACCGGGGAAGCTATTTGAAATTCCCTGATGCTCCCGTTGCAGGAGAGGTTATGGCGAAATTTTTCAAAAATTTAGGGTGTTAGCCAAATTTTTGAAGAATTTGAAAATTCTCAGAAACTGAAAAGTTGGAGAATGGAAGCCAGATCGAACGTAGAGTTGATTAATCAAACCAGTTCCGACTTTGTCCCTTTTCGGGGATGAAAAGTTTTAAGTGGGGGAGATTGTAACAACCCGAAAATCTGGGCCAGTTTAAAATTTTTATTTTGGCAATTTTAGCGAATTTTGATTATTTAAAATGAATTATTTTAAATAATATCGACGAGAAATTTATTTTGATTATAAATCGAACAAATATATATTATAGATCGTCGATAGAATATAAATATTTATTTATATTTATAAAAGGAATTGAAAATGGCGTGGTAGTTCGATAATTCGATTTCAAACTTCAATTGAATGTACCGGGTGCAAAATAAACCGGATTTTAGTGAAACCAAAAATAATAGGATCTAATTGTGAATATCTTTCCAACGAACCCGAAAAATCAAATTTTCATAGTGGGGATAAAAAGATATGTCCAATTGAAAATTATGAATAGTCGCTATGGAATTCAGGCCCTTAAAAATGGAAATTTTGCAAACGACCTCGGATTTCGACGAAACCACTTTTATTGGGTCCGTGGTGTAAAATTATTGCTAGATTCCAAATTTCATAATTTTTCAATTCAATATGTGAGCGTGGCAAAGGGAAATGCGTTTGACCACTTTCAGTTGATTTTAATCGACTGGAAAATGGTCATTTTTCAAACGGTCTCAGAATTTGACGAAACTAGCTTTGTTAGGACTGTATCGTCAATACGAAGCTAGAAAATATTTTTATGGAATTTATAGAGTTGTTATGTGGGCCCGGTAAATTAAAATGTACGTTTAAATTGAATATATAATGATTTATATTTTAATACTAAGAAAAACTGATTCAAACAGTCGGATTGGCTCACGAAACATATCCCATTGCGTTCGGAATGGGGGTATTTAGCTACGGGCGATAGTCGTTGGGTTCGATTCAGAGTTCAGAGCGTTAAACAAGGGGCGTTGGAATTTTATATTATTTAATATATATAAATTATATATAACCCTAGTTTTATAACCCTAGGTCAAATGAATTCCCTGGTCAACGCAAATTAAAACCCGCGCCTCTCCTCTTCTAATCGACGATCCACCAGCTCAAAAATTCCACCCCATTTTCGCTTCAATCAAATTCGAATTAAACCAAACACGTTCATCTCGGTGAGATCTGGAAGGCTGACGGTGGAGATCATCACTGGTTTCGAAATCAATGCCAAATCAAGCTCTGAAGGCTGCCGGTTCGAAGTGGGTTATAGGCGCCGTTGGAGCTTCGAGTTGGACGTCGTCTAGGGCGCTGGAACGGGGCACCGCGCCGCTTCAGAGGACGTCAGCTGATCATCGTCAATCGCCTCATGGGTGGTGAACCGGCGAGCCCTAACTCGTGTGTTGATCTCGAAGTCAACCTGGGAGAATGCGACGAGGGGTAGCGGCTTATCAGAGCAAGGTTTTGTTGTATTTATTTATTTATAACTAATTTTGTTTCTTTTGTTTTATTTAACTAATAACATTTATTTTAAAATCAGTTCTTTTATATAAAATTTAACAAAGTTTAAAAATCTGTTTTGAAAATATAAATACAGTGATTTAAAAATCAGTTATAAAAAAATAATAGTACTAATATTAATATGATTTCTAAGTTGTAAAAGAAAAGATAGATTTCTAAATACAAAAAGATTACATTTTTTTTTGCTTAGAAGTGATTTTATTTGAAATGAACTAGAAGTGATTTTTGAAATGAATAGAGAATACAAAGATATAATTTTTACATGAGTAGCGTTATAAAAATATGATTTTTATAAAGGAGAGATAATAAAAATATAATTTTTATAGAGTGGAGGTAATAAAAATATGATTTTTATATAGTAGAAAAAAAAATAAGATCTTTGAAATTATAAAAATACGATCTTTGAAAAGATAAAAGTACGATCTTGGAAAATATAAAAATACGACCTTGGTTTCTCGATAAAAATACGATTTTTATATATTGAATAGCATAGTAAAAATACGATTTTTGTATATTGAATAACGAAGTAAAAATTCGGTTTTTACATATGTAGAGAATCCGGGCAACGAAGATGACAAAAGGCAAGAACGATGAAGATTTCTATAAATGAAGAGTCAAGATGATTGGATAGCTATCGGTGAGAATTTCTCACTCTTCAATTTCTTTTCTAGTTATATATATATACTAGGATGCAGACGGTGCTTAGTAGCACCCGACACAATCGTCCACAGACCATGGACTTGTTTGTTTGGTTGCATAAATTAGTTAGATGATTTGATTTGAATTTGGTCGATTGGTGAATTTGATTGATGTGTGAATGGCGTGGGCCTTCACTAGACCGGGGATAAGGCTAGGCCTTGTCCCGTTTCAAGTATCGTGCCGTTATGCCGCCGAAATTTTCTAAAATATGTTAGAAAAATAAAAATATCATTTTATTGAATAAATGAACTGAATAGAGCATTCATAAGTTAAATAAAATATTTTATCGTTAAAAATATAGTTTTAACGTGGAAGTGAACAAAATAAAATATTCATTTACAAACCGGATGGTTCGTTTATGTACACCTATTTGAAGGACATTGATTGGGTCGATATATTTTACACATTGCCCAACTGCACAACTAAAATATGTGTTTGATTGTTTGAAACCCCACACGGGTGTTGGGATGAAATTTGAAGTTCACTCATCCTGATTGATTAAATATGTCGATAGATTGATTGACAGGCTGTTATAAGCGTTAGATATCTATATTTGATGCTTATACAGTGTAGTGCACTTTGGTTGATGGTTGATTATTTTGCAATGCTATTATATACGTGTGATGTAGGAAAATCCATATAATTAACATTATATGGTGATTGATTGGGCCTCATTCCAATTTAGAAGATAAAGAATATTATAAAAGAAAGGTTCATGTGTTGACTGTACTCATCCGTTGAGATAAGTCATGTGTTGAACGAAATATTTTAATAATAAAATTTACATCTTTATCAATATAAAATAAAGGTTCATGTGTTGACTGTACTCATCCGTTGAGATAAGTCATGTGTTGAACGAAATATTTTAATATAGAAATATTTGAATAGGAAATATTTGAAAAAGAAATATTTGAAATAGAATATTTGAAAATAGAATGATATGAAGCCGTGTTGATTAGAGATGCGCCATTTTGACGTGAACGATGTTTATATCGATTTTACTCATTTTAAAATGAATATTGAAAAGTGATTTCGAAATCGCATATTTTGAAATGAAATTTGAATTAAATTGAATAGGAAACGAATTCGAATTGAATATATAACGAATTTGATTTCAATTGAATATATAACGAATTTGATTTCAATTGAATATATAATGAATTTGATTCAAATAGAAAACCAATTTGAATTGAATCGAATAGAAAACCAATTTGAATTGAATCGAATAGAAAACCAATTTGAATTGAATCGAATAGAAAACCAATTTGAATTGAATCGAATAGAAAACCAATTTGAATTGAATCGAATAGAAAACCAATTTGAATTGAATCGAATAGAAAACCAATTTGAATTGAATCGAATAGAAAACCAATTTGAATTGAATCGAATAGAAAACCAATTTGAATTGAATCGAATAGAAAATGACTTTGGAATTGAATTAAATTGAAAACGAATTCAAATTGAATTGAAAGCGAATTGAAATGAATTCAAATTGAATTGAAATTTGAATTGAATAGAAATGAATTTTAAAACGAATTTATAAAGAAGAATTCAATTTTGATTTGAATTGAAATGGAAGTTGGAATTGCTTTTGAAACGAATTTAAAACTATTTATATAATTCGTTTTAAATAGAAATCGACGAAATATATATTATATATATAATATAATGGCCTGAATAGAACGCGCCACGCCGCGGCAGTTCGTGAATTTCGACCATTTATTTCAAACGGACATTACGGGAGATCCGACCGTCGGATTCTCCTAAAACCGAAACCGTTGGGTTCGTATCGAAAAGAGCTTTCTAACGAATGTTAGAAATTCGAAATCTAACGGTTGGATTTGGAATTATGTCCAAATCAAATTTGAAATAGGTCGATGTAAGTGCAGTTCGATGACCGTTGATGGAAATCGACTGTACGGGCCTTGATAAAATTATTAAAAATAGTAATAATTTGTGTGAAATCATAAGAAATGATTTAGAAAGAATTGGGATGAAAAACTCCATATTTGAAAAGATAAAAATAGATTTTTATCGAAATAAACTAGTTTTGAACTAGAATTATAATTCTATTTATTTTTAAGTAAATAAATTGAATTTGAAAAGGGTTTTAAAAATAACCAGAATTTCCAATGATTGCATTGGAGTGGATTTGAATCGAAATTGTCTTCGGAATATTTCGATGTTGGAATTCGGGATTATACGGATGTTGTTATGAAAATTTGAAAGATATATATTTATATCGTTATTTCCAATACGACATTTGTTAGTCGTAGAATTTGATATTGAATATAAGCCGATATATTTTCTATTCAGAGCTTTGTATTGAATATCAAATGTGATTTGGGTTTGTCGTGAATGGTGTCTTCACTAACACTGTTCTTGAACCCAGTTGAGAAAAGATTAAATCTTTTTATTTAGATTTAATGAAGGGTACCAATTAAATAATATTTAATTGGAATTGAATTGATATTGATTTTTGGGTTTATCGTGGACAGTGTTTTAAATAACACTCGTTCTTTAACCCGATAATTAATGAATGTGATTTTGGGTTTATCGCGAACTGTGTTTTAAATGACACTGATTCTTTAACCCAGTTAAAGATTAAAACTAAGTGGAGTTTTAATGAATCTTTAATTAGATTGAAAAGATCGAAAATGGAGTACCACCAGATTTTCTCCAGGCGATAGTTAAATCTTTAATTAGTTTTGAACGTGAAATGGTAATTGAATTTACCGATAACACCGTGGTGTTAGATATGAAGTATAACCAGTTTTACTTCATGGGATGAATAGGTTGGGATTGAGAAATTAAAACAAATGATTACTTCGGTAAGGTTCGCTAATCCCGACTAGTTTGAATTGATATTCAAAAATAGATTAAAGAATAAATTCAAGAAATTTATCTTGGATAAAATTAATGGGAACCTTTCCCTATGAATGTGAAATTTAGAAACTAACTGTCGGTTAGCTAAGCAGAATGGTTTTCTGGATATTGATCTGATGTTGGTTTCGGCCTTCGGGGTTAATAATTGGGGAATTATTCTCTTGGTTAATTTACGGTTAGTAACTAATGAATTGGAATGAGGCGTATGTTGTGTTTATGTAACATTTATTTTTAATATACGCGGGTTGTTCAGAAAGGCCGGGTTTATACCCATTCTGAATAACCGATTCGACGATATGTCAAAGATGAAGACGGTGGTTGAAGACCGGAAGTCTTCACATTGTTTGGATAATTACCGACGATCCTGATTGGGCTGTACACCCAAGAGGATGGAAATAGTTGGTGGTCGTCCAGACGTACTTGGAGATGGATGGATATGCGAGGAAAGTGCCTCCGGTTTCGTTCAGACCCAGAACGGACTTGTAAATGGATAGTGTATCTGACGTTGTATTCCTTTATATTGTATTGGTGATCTCTGCTAAATATATATCTGTTTGGTGGCAGAGAATTTATTCTCTTGCTATACACCCTTCTCTGAGACGTACGAGCCTAGAGGTTATATATTGGCAGAAATCAGTGGTACAGTATGGACTGACAATGTGGCATGCTGAGTTGCATGGATCAAGGCTTTTGTTGAAAAGCAAAGTCTTGTGGTTGATGATCAAAGCACGGCCTTGTGTGGAGTAGCTTTGTGTAACGTTGATTCGCGAGTATCACACCCCGTATGAACTAAAAACGGGAGACGGACATCATGGAGGACATGCGTTTCTTTCTAGTTAGGAGTGGCGTCAGTGCTTGAACTGGCTGACGAGTTTGACTCATGTGGATGTTGCTTATTATTACTTGCTGAAAAGCGAGGCGCCTCGTGATATCGGTTTCGGCCGATGCTTCTGGTCGGCTGACGGGCCAGGCTTACGCCCCAAAGGGCGGGGAAACGCAGTGTTCAGGCATAATAATCCACATCGGTGGACCGGTCCTGACGATCCAAGGGGCAGTTGCGGCTGTTCCTGAGGCTCGGGCTAGATAGTCTCGAATCGGTGAGGATCTTGCCCCTAGCCTCGGTTCATACCATAAATGATAACCCAACTTCCAATATGACATTTGCGGTTTTAATTGTAGAACTAGTATGGCGACATGATATATGGTACCCATGCCGCCTATGATTGATACTTATGATTTGAAGTTGTTTTATACACTATGCACTTATAATAGTATCAAATGATTTGTTTTTAAACGTATCAAGCATTCTTTGGCTGTTATAAGGGAAAACCCTATCCCCCGGCTTGCGTTGCATTATGTGATAGGACCTGGGTCTTATAACAGCTTCATTTTTCTTTATTTAGCATTGCGCTGTTTGTTATATGCACTAGTATTCTTGGGAGGAAACCCGTTCCGTGTTATACGGCGTGGTCCCTTGATTTACCTAACTTTAAAATAAAGATTAACTGTTTTAGTTGTCACACCAGTCACATGACTGACCTGGAGTTTATTGTTTTTAACCTAAACTCTGGGTAACCTTATTTTGACACGGGCAGCTAGTAGTTTTGGTTTTGCAGATTTATATTCACAGGATCCTGGTTTACAGCTGGAATGGTATTCGGAAAGCTTTGTATCCGTATATCTACTTCTAGTTGTGTATTGTATTATTTTCCGCTGTGATGTATTTAACTGTAATTTAAATCTCTGATATTTCGGTGTAATATTTATTTGTTTATACTCTGTATATTCTTGTAATCTGATGCATTATTGTAATATACAATGAAATGTTCTTCCGTCTGCGTTCTGTTGTGGCTTGTTCTCGACTCAATCCGTTCTTTCTCGTCTCTTCGGAGACCGAGGAAGTTCGGGTCGTTTCACATACCTCCTTCACAGATGATATACTGGATTTCCAGTTTCCACGGTGATTCAACTTTCCTCAGATGGATCGATATTCGGGAAGAACAGACCCAGGGCAGCATCTGATGAGGTATGCATGGTTCATGAATGCGGCAGCAGCTCCAGAAGCCGTAAAATGCAAATCTTTCCCAATTTATCTTGAAGACATAGCGTTAATGTGGTTCACCCGACTCCCCCCTTGGTCGATATCAAATTTCATATAATTGAGTGAGCGCTTCATGAATCAGTTTCGACTTCATGCCCGAAAGTCCAAGAGCGTCATAGAACTGTCGTGTATTAAACAGGCCCCAGGAGAATCTTTGAAGTCATATTTGGTTCGCTTCAACCTGACCGTCATCGAAGTTAGTGATCCCCATGAGCCCACTATCCTCATGGCCTTGATAGAAGGGGTAGATCTTGACACAGATTTCGGGGATTACTTGTCTGGGAAACCGCCTCCTACTAGAGAATTGTTCTATAAAAAAGCTAATATCCGCTTAAGGCGAGAAGAAGCTAAGGCAAATCTGAAGAGAAAGTCCGAAGGGGCCTCGAGGGAAGGTATCCAGAGTAACTTTGCTGTGAAACAATCTGGTGACTGTTTAGGGAAGGTGGAAGTAAATGTTGGCAACCAGAGTGGAGGTAATAGCAACAGAAATGGGAACGACAATAGAAGGAGCAGAAACCGAGGGAATAGCTCTAGTAAAAGACCCAGATTCCAGACTTTTGAAAATTATACGCCATTAAATGATACGTTGGAGAATATTTATTTAGATACATATAGCATATTGCAGTACAAAAAACCACCACGCAGAGACTCCACTGAGAAAGAGATTGCAACAGGAAAGTTTTTCTTGTTTTATGGAACCCACGGTCATTCCACCAATGAATGTCGTCATTTGAGAGATATTGTCGAAAGATTTCTGCGAGAAGGGATATTGGATGAGTATAAGGTCGCCCCAACGGATAGAGGGTATGGGGGACAAGCCCCGGACCAAAACCAACCTACTTCAAAACCCACAGCCCAACAAAAAGGTAAGGGGATCGTCATTAATACTATTATAGGCGGACCTCACTTAGTTGGTCGTAGTTTTAAAGAAATGGCCTAGTACGTCAACGCCGCCAAGCATTTCGAGGATGGAGAATGCAGTAGCCTCGAAGACGTTACTCCAGTAAAATAACAAAAGGCGATGTCAGACGACGTCGTGTTCCGCAATAGAGATGATTCCAGAGTTCAATCTCCAACCGACGATCCACTAGTGATTACCACAACAATTGGCCCTACTTTAGTCCATAAAGTGTTAGTGGACAATGGGAGATCGGTCAATATCCTCTTCAAAAAGCTTTCAAACAAATGAGACTCGAAGCAAAAGGTTTAAATCCATGCAAAGGACGGATACCTGGCTTCAACGGAGCACCGATAGCTTCGATGGGTTTTGTGGAATTGCCAGTCATATTAGGGCAGGGAGATCGCCAGAGAGTAAGGATCCTGCCATTTGTAGTTTTGGATGTGGAGTCACCCTACAATGCCTTCCTAGGCCGACCGGCCCTTGTCGAGTTTAGGGCATGTATTGCACCTTGGTGCTTGCTGCTTAAATTCCCGACTGACTTAGGAATTGGGTGATGAGGAACGACCAAGCTACGGGACGAGCTTATTATATGACGGAGTTAAAGATGTTAACGAAGGGGTTGAATATAGAAGCTAAGGACGATTCTGCCCCTCCAAAGGAGAACTCATCATGACAATTAAGGGGTCCTGCCCCAAGAGAGTCGCCCTCAGACGTGCTCGAGGATATATATCCCAGAGAGGATAGAGAACCCGGGGTCAGGAAGGCAACTCCCAACGAAATAATAATAGATATACCTATTAATGAAACAGATTCAACAAAAGTACTAAAGATCGGCTCATAATTAGATCCAGTTCGAGCGAGGGAATTGGCTGATTTCTTAAAGGCAAATCTGGATGTGTTTGCCTGGACTCATGCTGACATGTGTGGGATTTCACCTACCATCATGAGCCACTCTGTGTGTATTGATCCAAAGCACCCACCAGTCAAGCAGAAGCGATAGATGTTAGGCCCAGAGCGGTCAGCAGCTTTAAAAGAAGTAGAGAAATCAAAAAATAATGGATTCATTAAGGATTCGAAATATCATGACCGGATATCGAACCCTGTCCTGGTCAAAAAGTCAAATGGGAAGTGGTGAACATGGATCAACTTTTCTGATTTGAACAAGGCTTGCCCGAAGGACAGCTTTCCTCTCCCCAGAATTGATCAGCTAGTAGATTCGACGGCCGAGCATGAGCTCATACCTTTATGGACGCCTATTCCGGGTACAATCAAATTCCCATGCACATACCAAATCAAGAGCATACAAGCTTTATTATAGACTTGGGGTTATATTGTTTCGTGGTAATGCCATTTGGGTTAAAGAATGCAGGAGCCATGTATCAGCGCCTAGTCAACCGCATGTTTTACAATCAAATTGGAAAAACCATGGAGTTTTACGTGGATGACATGCTTGTGAAGTCTAAACAGTCTTCCGATCATACGAGGGACTTAGCTGAAATGTTTAATATTCTTCAAAGGTATGGGATGAAGTTAAACCCCCTAAAATGTTCGTTTGGGGTCGCATCTGGAAAATTCCTGGGGTTTATTGTGAGTTCTCGAGGAATTAAGATAAATCCTAACCAAATAGCAGCAATAAGGGGCATTGAAGAACCACACAAGATCAAAGACGTTCAAAGCTTGGCCGGAAAAGTTGCTGCATTGAGTAGGTTTATTTCCAAAGCTACAGATAGATGTGTACCTTTCTTCGATCTCATAAAACAGGGAAAGCGAAATTTTGAGTGGACTCCCGACTGTATGGAGGCGTTCCAGAATCTATTAGACTTCTTAGAAAAGCCTCCAATATTATCAAAGCCTGTGGAACATGAGGATTTGTTCGTCTACTTGGCGGTATCATCTCACGCCATCAGTACGACATTAGTACGTGAAGAGGATAAAGTCCAGAAACCTGTATATTACGTAAGCAAAAAACTAGCTGCTGTAGAACGTAATTATCCGAAGATAGAGAAGCTGGCTTATAGCCTCCTGATTGCTTCCTGCAAACTTCGCCATTATTTTCAGGCACACCTGATAGTTGTATATACCGATCAACCTTTGAGACAAGTTTTGCAGAAACCCGAAGCATCGGGGCGGTCACTTAAATGGAATATTGAGCTGAGTCAATTTGATTTGAACTTTTAGCCACGAAGATCAATGAGGGGGCAGGCGTTGGCTGACTTTATAGCTGAATTTACAATTCCCGAAGAGGAAATAGTAGGTGACATGGTAGTTACTTTGGATCGAGAGTTAGAGCTTAGTCCGTGGAAACTATATACGGACGGAGCCAAGAACGGTCGAAAGTCCGACGCCGGAGCTGTTTTAATAACTCCTGAAGGACGATCTATTTACTATGCATTACGATTAGAGTTTGCTGCTACTAACAACTATTCTGGGTATGTAGCCCTGATTGCCGGGCTGAAACTCGCCAATGAATTAGGAGTGAAGACACTTGATATATATTGCGATTCCAAGATAGTTGTATGCTAAGTTTGGGAAGAATTTACTGCTAAAGGACCTCGACTCATTACTTATCTCAAAAAGTAAAGGAATTGTTTGGAGGTTTGGAGCATTATAGCATAACACACATTCCAAGAGCGGAAAATCAGAAAGCAGATCGACTGGCGAAGCTAGCAAGTTCTGATAATCCTTAAGAAACTGAAATGGTTCCGATAGAGGTATTGGAATCACCGAGTTTCGACCTAATGGAAGCAGAGCTAGCCTTGGAAGTTGAACCAGAGAGAGAATCCTGGATGACATCGATGAAGAATTTTCTCAAGAATGGAACCCTCCTGTTGAAAAAAGCGAAATACAAGCTGTACGCGGCTGATTATTCACGACGCTGCGATAAGTGTCAAAGATTCGCCAAAGTTCCCAAAGCGCCTCCGACCCAGCTCAAGTCAATGGTAAGTCCATGGCCGTTTGCCATGTGGGGAATTGACATTATTGGAGTGTTACCTATTGCCAAAGGTGGAGCTAAACGATCGTTGCCGTGGACTACTTCACAAAATGGGGGGAAGTTGAACCTTTAACTACCATCACGGCGAGGAAGATGATAAGTTTTGTGGTCAGAAACATTATTTGTCGATTTGGGATACCGAAGACCATCATAACCGATAATGGGACGCATTTTGACAGCATCGAGTTCAGAAACTTCTGCCAGAAATACAAGATTGATAAACGATACACTGTAGTAGCTCACCCTCAGTCAAATGGCCAGGTCGAGGCAATAAACAAGGTCACTAAATCAATTCTGAAGAAGCAGTTGGAGCGGGCCAAAGCTAGATGGGTAGACGAGTTGCCATTAGCTTTATGGGCCTATAGGACAACCTTCAAGGTGGCTACCGGCCATACTCCCGATTCACTTTCCTTTGGGTCACAAGTTGTGATCCCAGTAGAATTGGAAGTCCCTTCTCATCGAGTTGCGTATTATGACCAGATGACAAATAAAGCACTCCTCCTAGAATCTTGTAACACCCCACCTCGACTAGGGTCACTCACAAAGGGGTGAAGCATTATCGAGGTAAACATGCACAGAAATATTACAAGACAGAACATATATAAAACAGCGGAAGTAAAACAAATTTCATTACCTTATAAAATATGGTCTAAAGCCTTTTACATCAGAATACATCAACACCTGTCTTGCAATAATAAAGAAGCATAAAACCTTTTCATAAATTATTCCCCAAAATAAAGCGGTGAAGCAGCCATAGCCAAGAGAAGACCAAGCTATACATGATGACCTTCAAGCATAAGAGGTCCAAACTAAACAACATCATTTCCTCCCTGAAACCTGGGGGGGAAACGGAAGACAAAGAGGCGAAAGAAAACGGGGTCAGTCATAAAGACTGGTAAGTCCTATCTACTTCCAGTATAAAAACAGGTAAAGGTAACATGACATACATAAACTGAAAGTAAACATAAGGATGCCGACAAGATAGATAAGCTAAACCAAGATAACTGGATGACCTACTGTACAAGGATAAACTAAGGTATCATGATAAACTTACGGCGTCAAGATGAATCAAGGTATCACATTGTCAGGTTTCTATCAAGTATACTATCCCAAGGTATCTATCATGTATAACATCCCACGGTATTTATCATGTATATTTGCTCTGCACCTCTCGTGCTTGTATCCCAACCCGCGTCATGCGTTAACTATGAATGTCCCTTTCCCAATGTCATGTAATGGTCCATGTCAACCTAATATATAGCATATGTAGGTTTTCACAACTCGTATGTTTCTTTCCATGTATAAGTTCAGTCCTTTGCCGTAGGCCGTACGGGCTTTCCCATGTAAATCTATACCACCTCAACGTAGTACCATTTTATCCTTGAGGTTGTTTTGGACTGCTTCCCTTGATCTTGTTATGTTTTCTTACCATGAACTATCGCGTGTTCACTTAGGATTTATGCCACCTAGGACCACTAGGGATTATGCTACCTAATGAACGTTTCCGTGTCTCGGTTTGGGTTCAAGCCACCTAGGGCCACTAGGGATTATGCCACCTGTCAACCACGCCCTTTATCCCACGTATATATCATGAATCGTTTTCCATGTCTAGACGCACATGTTCCTCAATGTTCCATCCGAGTTTCGTGCCAGGGCAAATCAAGAAATACGAAACTCGGTCGGGAGCTTTAAGTCATCTGCTGATGCAGATATTAAGGTCTGTTTTTGTACCCGTGGCTATGGTCCCACGTGACCCCTCCCTCAACTACTGAAAGGCAATCCAAGAAAAATCATGTATGAGAACCACATCCGGGCCCCACTATAGCCCCACTTTCCTATGGGCCAACCTCACCCATGACTCGATAGCAAGAACATGGTCTGTTGGGGTTCTCTGCCTTTCTGTTCGTACACGATTGACTAAAGATGGTAGGTAGTCAGTGACGTGCTATCCAGGGCAAAATCAAGTATCGTCGACTCCACGCTAATCCATCCCAGTCTTTAAGTCGCTCGCATAGCAACCAAGGCATACTCTTGGCTCTTCTTCCGCAGACCTTTACCTCTGTGAGGTCGGGTTTCATGGACCATCTGCCACCTCACAGAGGGATACCAAGAGTACCCTCACGTCCCCCGAAGCTACCGCTTCGTCACCCAGTTCGTTGGAGCCTTTATCCCAGTCGGATAATTTGCTCCTCCTTCTCGTGTGTTTAAGCGATGACCTACCGTATCTGGTTACTCATCTATTTGTGAACTGGTCCAAATCTCTTGACTAAGAATTATTACTTAGTTTCCTAAACTAAGGTTTACCACTTAGTCTCCTTTCCCGTTATCTTTGTTAATCCCGGTTTCCCACCTAGCCCCTTGAACTAGGGTTTTGTCTAATGGGTTAAGTATTGTCATTTAAGTTCATGACTTAACCTACCTACGAATCATGTCAAGATTTGGCTAAGTATTCAAGTCCAAGACCTAGCCCTACAAGTTGGTTAAGTATACCAAGAAGCTCATGACTTAACCCTATTCAATCATCAAGTCAATTTGGTTAAGTATTTGTTTATCTTAACCCTATCAGGTTATCGTGTTAGATTGGTTAAGCACAGATTATCTTAACCTCATCGGATTATCCAGTCGGATTGGTTAAGTATAGGTTAACTTAACCCCATCCACTAATCGTATTATAATGGTTAAGTATATTTTAAAGGTCTTGTGACTTAACCCTATCAGGTCCGCATATTAGATCGGTTAAGTATAGGTTACTTAACCTCATCAAATCATCATGTATAATTGGTTAAGTATAAGTTACTTAACCCCATTAAATTATCTTGTTAAGTTGGTTGAGTATTGGCTACTTAACCTCATTGGATTACCAAGTTTAGATTGGTTAAGTGTTTAACTTAACCCCATCGAATTACCGTGTTTAGATTAGTTAAGTGTAGGTTACTTAACCCCATCTAATTTCCGGGTTTAGATTAGTTAAGTCTAAATTAATTAAACCCATCTAATTACCAAGGCGTATTAGTTAAGTGTAAATTACTTAACCCCATCTGATTACCAAGTCGGATTAGTTTAGCGTAAATTACTTTACCCCATCCCCTAATTGTCTTGTATAGTTAAGTGTCTTTAAGAAATCAAGCCCGGTCCCACTTAACCTATCCATTCGTGTCTTATCGGTTAAGTGTCATTAGTCAAATTTACTTAACCTTATCATGTGGCATTAATTTAATTAATGCACTCTCAACCTCTCACATTAGACCTTGTTGTGGTTACTAGTTAAGCCGGGCGGGTCCGGGTAGTTTTACAACACAACCTAGTCCAACCTCGGGTCTTAAGCGCGACATGACCAACTTCTCACATTGGATCCTATTGTTTGTAGCCACTAGTTAAGCCGGGCGGTTCCGGGTAGATTTATGCTACAAACTCAACCCAACCACGAGTTGGCCACTTTCATGTTTGGTCTAGTGTCATATTACACTTACAACCTACACGTGTCTAGTTTCAAGTCCCATGTTTACCCCACATGTCATGCCCACATTTAGGTGTATCATAAGTGCCATATTTTCATGAAATCCCATGTCAAATTATCATGTCATAATCACGCATGTCTAACCTACCCCAAAGCGTGTTCCTAACCCGAGTAAAAGCGAGTCAACATAGTAAGGGTACTATGCTACATATCGGCCTCACAACATGCACGATGTCAAAAAGGAATTGGCCACAAACATGCATGGTATCATAAGGGATTTGACCTCAAAATATGCATAGCATCATAAGAGAATTTGGCCACAAGCATGCATAGTATCATAAGGGAATTTGGCCACAAACATGCATAGTATCATAAGGGAATTTGGCCACAAACATGCATAATATCATAAGGGAATTTGGCCACAAACATGCATAATATCATAAGGGAATTTGGCCACAAACATGCTTGATAACATAAGGGGTTTGGGTTCATTTACATGCATAAGCCCCAAAGTCAAGTCTTTGCCAATGTTTCACAAGTCAAATGGTTCCCAAAGGTTCATGCTAACATTCCATAGATAAAGATTCAAACTTGCAAGATAAACTAGGCTAAACATAACATGAGTGACATGATTAAGTCGCTAAAACTTAGCCCAAGGTCATGGATCATAGAAAAGGGGCAAAGTTAGGTTAACATAGGCTAGCATACTTGCATTTTATTCCATGTCATATTAGAATCACCGTTTAGATCTACAAGTAGCTAGAACTTACATAGCATGGCAAGAGATTTAGGAGCATAAATCGTCTTGTCGAAGAATCCATGTTGAGATGATGATCAAAACCCTTGATTTGGTGTAGAAAGCTTGCACCTTCGTCTTGGATCTAGTTTGAATGCATAGGCTCTTGAAGTTGGAGATGGAGGCCATGATCAAGAGGGATTTGGGCAGCACTTCGTTGTTAGATTGATTTTGAGTGATTTAGGTTAGGTCCTAGGGTGTTTTTATGGAGATTAGGAGTAGTTTAGGCCATAGGATAAACCCTAGGATAGATCTGAACCCTCAAAATCCGTCACCAGCCCTAAAGCATGTCTTGAGGAACAAGTCAGGTGCACCCAGGCCCAGGTGGTCGGACCACCCAGGTCGACAGGGGTGTCGACTGGGCAGTCGACAACACCTGGAGGGTGTCGACTCCCAAGTCGACTTGGGGTGGCAGGAATTTTTCCCGCCTCTTCTGCTTGGCTGAATTTGAAATCTGCATTCAAATTTGAACTGTTTTTAAACTTGAAATTTTTTGAAAACTTTAACGGGCCATAACTTGCTCATACGGACTCCGATTTTCGAAAACTCGGACTCTATTTCGCGTATTTTTCCGAGACGAACGCAATGGCATAGCCTGTTTCCCTTGATTCAGAATTTATAATTAAATTCTGCCTTGATTCTCTTCTTAACACGTTATTAAAATGTGGGTTGTTACATTCTCCTCTCCTTTAAGGATTTCGTCCCCGAAATCTCCAAGTTAGGAAGAACATATCCTACCATCCATCATCCATCTACTCAAAACATCATCCACAGGCAACCATTGTCCTTAGACGATTTCTAATGCCATATGAACACATGCAAAACGTGTGTGTACATGCTCCTTAGCTAATGCTAATGATCAGGCCTGAATGATCTTTCTAATGCAAAATATGTTTAGTGCCATGAGTCCAACATGTATGCAAATAGTCCTAGTCATATAAGTGCTATATGCGTGCACAAACATTCATCCACATGCAACATCCACATGACTACACATTCGATTTCATCCATAAACAAGTATAAATACTCGTGCATATGCAACATGAAACATGACCGCGTCAATCTAGTATCTAATGTGTATTCGCGCATCCACGAGCAACCACTTGCAACCATTTACAGCCATATCAATCATAACATGTTCAAATACATGTTTACATCCATAGAGTTCTATCTCGGATTCCCAAGATAAGATCGAGGTGATAAACAAGACAAACTCCTTATGGGGTTTGCAATAGAAACAGGACTGAGAGGATATCCACCAAGCGATAGCATGCAAGCAAGCTCTACAGGAGAACCAGGGATCAAAGATATACTCTTAAAAAGAGACATGATGTGCGCGTCTAAGCCGCATTTCCTTGAGCTTAATTCCAGTGTGCCTTGATTACCTTTGACTTCATGATTTCGTAGCTCCTTGATTCCTATTTCCAAGGTATGAGTCGGGACTCATTTCACTGCCGCCTCTTGTTTCACTTATTCTTTTCTAGAATACTTGGCTCAACCATAACTGCATACTCGTGGTTTTATGCAAGTTTTCCAACAATTCACTAGCGAACCTTGGATCTCGTTTACCTACTAAGAGGTATTCCATGCAGAAGAACTTTCCCTTGAAAACAACCGATGCCAGCCATGTTGCCCAGTATACTTACTAGGGTGATTCCTACAGCCCATGCTTAAGCGGAATGAACCATCCGCCTTATTGGCGAACATTACTCGATCGGATCAGAGATTTCCGATAAATGCATCAAGAGATTCTAGGTAACTGACCATGAAAAAACCCAAAGGTTATACGAGACTTCGAGGGTATTACCAAGGCAAGTTAAGTGTCTGACTACCCTCTTTTCAAAACCGAGGATGGTATCCCTTACTGGATACCCACTTTACCCCTAGAATCCATCCATAGCCCAACAAGTCTTGAATAAATGGACCGATCTTCCAACCAGATTTTGGGACAAAAGTGGGATCTTCTACCATGCTAGTACTAAGGTGCAGAGACTTAACTATCGAAACAGACTTAAACGATGCGATGATCAAAACAAAGTCTGGACGGGATGATAGAAAAGAAAGGCTAAGCCTTTAACAGAAACGATATCATCCCTCTTAGGTACGCTAGGAGTGAGAGCATACAATTGCCCTCTCGCTGATCTTGTCCTTGCCTTCCTTTGTGGATCAAGCCATACCAACAAGTTGCTTATTCTTAAGCCCATGTCCTTTATCCATGCTCTTATTATCCCTTCTTATAACTTCGGTAACAGGTCTCTCGAGAACTTCCTCCATCGCACGGGAAAACACTTACGTAGCTAGCCAAGGATTAGTCGCAGTTAAAACTACTGTGACTACATGGAGGAAAGAAAGGAAAAGAGATTCAATCAAGGAAACAAAGGATAGTGCTAATGGCTTTTGGGGAATAATCTTTAAAAACTTTTCTTGAAAAATGCTTCTTTGTAAACGGTTTCTCAAATAGTTTTCAAAAGGTTTTAAAAACTTTTGCCCAGCATGGTAACCTTCTGCTCTGATACCAAATGTAACACCCCACCTCGACCAGGGTCACTCACAAAGGGAATGCACTAGGTTTGGTGAAGCATTATCGAGGTTAACATGCACAGAAATATTACAAGACAGAACATATATAAAACAGCGGAAGTAAAACAAATTTCATTACCTTATAAAATAAGGTCTAAAGCCTTTTACATCAGAATACATCAATACTTGTCTTGCAATAATAAAGAAGCATAAAACCTTTTCATAAATTATTGCCTAAAATAAAGCGGTGAAGCAGCCATAGCCAAGAGAAGACCAAGCTATACATGATGACCTTCAAGCATAAGAGGTCCGAACTAAACAACATCATTTCCTCCCTGAAACCTGGGGGGGAAACGGAAGACAAAGAGGCGAAAGAAAACGGGGTCAGTCATAAAGACTGGTAAGTCCTATCTACTTCCAGTATAAAAACAGGTAAAGGTAACATGACATGCATAAACTGAAAGTAAACATAAGGATGCCGACAAGATAGATAAGCTAAACCAAGATAACTGGATGACCTACTGTAACAAGATAAACTAAGGTATCATGATAAACTTACGGTGTCAAGATGAATCAAGGTATCACATTGTCAGGTTTCTATCAAGTATACTATCCCAAGGTATCTATCATGTATAACATCCCACGGTATTTATCGTGTATATTTGCTCTGCACCTCTCGTGCTAGTATCCCAACCCGCGTCATGCGTTAACTATGAATGTCCCTTGCCCAATGTCATGTAATGGTCCATGTCAACCTAATATATAGCATATGTAGGTTTTCACAACTCGTATGTTTCTTTCCATGTATAAGTTCAGTCCTTTGCCATAGGCCGTACGGGCTTTCCCATGTAAATCTATACCACCTCAACGTAGTACCATTATATCGTTGAGGTTGTTTTGGACTGCTTCTGTAACACCCCACACCCGCTAAGGTCACTCACAAAGGGAATGCCTTAGCTTCGGTGGAGTATTTAAGTAAATATAGAAATGAAAAATTACAACCAGACAGATATAAGTAATACCTGAAATTTAAAACATCATTTCATTGCAGCAGAAGGTAAACATGTCTGGTTACATCTCAAAAGCCAACAAGAGTCAAGTACAAAATATCCATCTCGTTAAAACATAAGTACATAATCCCACTACCTACTAATAGCCATACTAGAAAAGATAACCGAGCTTTTCTTCAAGAGTCCAAGCTCCAAGATAGATAAAGCAATCTGATCAAAGCCCACTAGTGCTGGGCCCACTCTGAGAACCTGAGGGTTGGGGAAAAAGATAAAAACAACGGGGTCAGACATAAGTCTGAGTGAGCCCTATAACCTTAACAATACAATCATTAAAGTAATTAGGGTATGATATAAACCTGGTACGGTACGACTGGGGATAAATGACTACATTAAGTAGCCAACTAGACTTAGGATAAACTAAGATAACGGTAAAGACGCGCCTATCCACCCAAGGATAAATACTATTCTGCACCACACCAGATCTACTCACCCAAGGATAATTCCTACACTGCACCACACCAGTTCCACCTACCCAAGTGTAATTCCTACTTAAAGGTTGATCCCCACTAAGTGTACTTAGTAATTTTTAATAGAAGTTTCGTATACCCCTATCTGACTACATAGGTGCCGTCTGCCCCTATCTCCACTAGGTGTACCCGCTACTCCCCAAACGATCGGCTCCCTACCGTAGATACCCGTGCTGGCCCCACAGTAGGGTGTATCACTCCCCAAAGTGGCAACCCGAAAATGGTGCACGGCTTATATCTACACGATGCAACAACGTCTTACCTACTAGCCCGGGTCCACACATGCATATGAAACCCGTTGGACTCGTGTTTCCACCGCTACCCCGTTTTGGCCTCTTATAGTCAAGCCAAGTACGCGTGTCCCGTCCTCGACATGGGTCGAGCCCAATAAGATACATATGGGTTACTGGTTGAAATGGGCCCCCACAAGCTACTACTTAAGCTTGTCATTTTATCTAGTGCATCCCACTTTACCCCTTTTTATAATCATGCCCACTTACATGTTAAGGTTTGGTTAAGTCATCTAATCATATTTCAATTGCCACTCAAGGCCCCCACAAGCTACTACTTAAGCTTGTCATTTAATCATATTTCAATTGCCACTTAAGGCCCCCACAAGCTACTACTTAAGCTTGTCATTTAATCATATTTCAATTGTCACTTAAGGCCCCCTCAAGCTACTACTTAAGCTTGTCATTTAATCTAGTGCATCCCACTTAACCCCTTTTCATAATCATGCCCACTTACATGTTAAGGTTTGGTTAAGTCATCTAATCATATTTCAATTGCCACTCAAGGCACCCACTAGATTCCTACATGCCACCCAAGGCACCCACTTAACCCTTTAATCACGTTTAGTTACATGTTCCCCTTTGGTTAAGTATTCTTGTCGTATTCTCTATTGCCACCCAAGGCAACCCACTAGATTTTTCCACATGCCACCCAAGGCACCCACTTAACCCTTTAATCATGTTTAATTACATGTCCCACTTTGGTTAAGTATTCAAATCTTATCTTATATTGCCACCCAAGGCAACCACTAGATTTTCCCATGCCACCCAAGGCACTTACTTAACCCTTTAATCATGTTTAATTACATGTTCCACTTCGGTTAAGTATTCTAATCGTATTTTCTATTGCCACCCAAGGCAACTACTAGATTTTTCCACATGCCACCCAAGGCACTACTTGATTTCCACATGCCACCCAAGGCACCCACTTAACCCCTCATGCCCACTACATGCTTATCTGGTTAAGTGTTTCTTAATTGATTAAGAACGTGACCGTTGTAAAGACCTCTCACATTAGACTATCTTTTATGGCAGCTGGATTTGCCGGTTGGGTCCGGGCAGCCTTACGCCATAACCGAGTCTAACCTCGTGTCTATACACTTGTCACGTATTTGGTTGGTGCCTAAGACCTCTCACATTGGGCCAATCATTTGTAGCCGCTGGATTTATCGGTCGGTTCCGGGCAGTCTTACGCTACAAAAGGGTCCAACCTCGTGTTTTGGTCGATTAATTACACCTAATTAATCACCCCCGAATTAATTTTCCCTAATTAATTCCAATTTTAACGATGTACATAATTGACTCAATTATGTCCATCCACTTTGTGGTATGCATAATCATACCAACTTCACACAATTTCATTAGCATGTTTATTAACCCCATCGTTCCCCTCGTAATTCGCTAACATGACATAAAAGGGAAGATTCAACACAATTACAATGGGTTCAACTTGCATAACACATTAGCATCAACATGGGTTTAAAGGTGTCAACATGCATATAGCATCAAACACAACTAGCATAAATAATCAACCCAAACTTGCATGAATCACATATGTCATAAAGAGGTTAACTTGCATAAGTTTCTTATGTCATACAAAGGGGTAAACTTGCATATGTCTGTTTGACATGTAAAGGGGTTAACTTGCATATGTATGCATATCATACTAAGGTGTGAACTTGCACATGTCACTTGCATATAATCAAACACCATACTTGCATAACATGTCATATGTGAACTTGCATATAATCGTACACCAAACTTGCATACATATCATACATGAACTTGCATATCATCATACACCCAACTTGCATAATCATGGTGTCATAGTGGATCAATGTTTATCATAGCAACTAGCATCATGAACACTTGCATAACTTGCATAACATCATGATCATATAGCATATAGCTTGCATAACTTGCATAACATCATGAACATGTAACATGTGACTTGCATAACTTGCATAACATCATTAATATGTAACATATGGCTTGAATAACTTGCATAACATCTCAAACATGTAGCATATTACTTGCATAACTTGCATAACATCACAAACACATAGCATATAACTTGCATGACATGCATAACATCATTAACACATAGCATATAACTTGCATATCATGCGTAACATCATTAACACATAGCATATAACTTGCATAACATTCATTGATCCACATTCATAGCCATAAACTCATCATATCCTATCATAATCACTTCAATAATTGGTCATCAAGGCTATAGAAAACTCACAACTTGTTGATTAGCCTTCTTATGAATATATTAAAAGATTGAGACGAAGCCACTAAGCTATCAACTCAAAAACTCCAAATAAGAATGCTCCAAATGAAAACCCTTGAGCCAAATCAATAATAAAGATCCTAGCTTTGATGAAGAAAAGCCTTGAATCAAACTTAGAAACACTTAAGCAAGCTTAGGAACTCTTATACTTCTTTAGAAACTCTCTCATATGATTGGAGATGGAGATTATGACAAAAGGATGAGGGTGGAGGCCATGAGAGAACATTTTGGCATAGTTTAGCTATAGGATTGAATACTGAGCATTTAGGTTTAGGTTAGGGGTCTTTTTATAGAAGACTAGGATAGTTTTAGCCATAGGATAAACCTTAGTTTAGATCCTAGCCATCAAAGCATGTCTTGGGGGAAGAAGTCAAGTGTAGGAACCATCTAGGGCCTTTAGATTAAAGCTGAACCATGAGAACCATTCGAATGCAAAATCTGCATTTGAGCGAATCGGCCCACGGGTTGACAGCCAAACACCCTGGATTAACCCCTAGTCGACCCAGCAGTCTTGGGTCGACCTCAAAAATCGGCCGGTTCGGTTATTCCCCTCTCCCAATTCGCTGTTTTGAACATTTTTGCATATTTATTTATTTAATTTTCAATTATATATATATATATCAATATATATATATATTTCTCTGCGTAACCCATTTCACTTAATTAAGTATACTTTAATTTGTGAATTTTTATGTTCAAATTACGGGGTGTTACATTCTCCCCTCCTTAAAGGATTTCGTCCCCGAAATCTATAAGTCAAGAAGAACGTATCCTACCAACCAAACAACCATCTACTAAACCATCAAACACTGGCATCCATTGTCCTTTAAATTTCTAATGACGTATGAACATATGCAGAAAGTTTGTGTATATGCCCGTATACTAATGCTAAATCAGGCGGTCTACTGATTCAGTTGACCTCCTTAATGCAAACCATGATAGTGTCATGCATCCAATATGTATGCGGAAGAACCCTATCGACACATACTATTTCTACATGTGTGCACAACCATACACCAAAATGCATCATCCATCTGATAACACAACCATTATACATCCATAAATATAACTACTTACACACAATTATAGGCAATATGCAATATGAAGTGATTGAGCCGATCTAGTGCCTAGAGTGTGTGTATATGCATCCACGAGCAACCACTAGCAACCACTTGCATCCACACGCATCCATCAAACATAACATGTCTCAAACACATGTTTGAACCATAGGTTTTATCCTATCTAAAGGCCAAAGGTACTAATGAGAGGACATACTAAAGATAAGATAAGTACTAGACAAACGATAAAGGAGAAGTTAAAAGACATACCCTCAAAAGAAATGGGTACAATGAACGCATCTTCACTTCTGTCTCCCAAGTAGCCTTACTCTCACCTTCTCCCCTTTTCACTTTGACTAGTCGAACCTCTCTGTTTCTCAACCTCCTAATCTCTGACCCAAGGATGCGGGTAGGAGCTCGTTGAATAGTCGCATCACGCTCTACCTCCACTTCTTTAAGCAAGCTCGGCTCTACCGCCTCTGCGGTCTCATGTAGGCACTTCCTCAAATGTGACACATGGAATACGTCTTGTTCCCTATGCAACCGAACTATCTCTCGAATATAAACTGAAGCTAGACATGGAACAGTCCTCTTGCTCTTCACGGGTATGAAATAGGCACTCTTAGTAAGTCTATCTACCACAACCCAAATTCCCGTATTACCCTTCCTCGATCTTGGTAACCCATCAATAAAATCCATCGAGACGCTATCCCACTTCCATTGCAGAACTTCTAATGAGTGAAGCAACCCACCCGGTTTCTTTTTCTTCGCTTCCACCTGTTGGCACACCAAGCATCTAGCGACATACTCGGCCACATCTTTCTTCATACCGGCCCGAAAGAAAACTCGCTTCATGTCTTGGTACATCTTGTGGCCACCGGGATGAATGGTCATCCTAAAACGATGCGCCTTATCAAGAATAGCCTTCCTCAAACCCTCCTCTTGCGGTACGCAAAGTCTACTGTATCTACGCAAGCACCCCCTATCGTCTAAGGTGTACCTACTCAAATGGCTGGATGACTCACCCCTTATGAGCCTCTATACCAACTCAACCAACTGTGGGTCTTCCCTCTGTGCCTCGCCAATCCGTCTCAAAAGGGTAGGTCTGACCTCCAAGGATGTTAGTAAATCGGGTATAAAGTCAACGGAAGGTCTGAAATCAAACATCGAGATAAATTCCAGGCTTCGTCGTTCCACGAACAATGGGCTCAAGGACAACCTTTTTCCGCTCAAGGCGTCCGCCACCACGCTATCTCGAAATCATAGGATGCTAAGAACTGCATCCACCTTTGCTGTCTCAAGACTATGCGCTCGAAGAGCCTCCAACACTTCCCTAAGATGTAGGGCATGCTTTTCTCCACTTCTGGAGAAAACTAGGATATTCTCTCATACAAAACCGTCACAACTATCCATCTCTCACGCAGACCATCCTAGTCGAACTCGACATCCCCCAAGTGCAAGCCCCAAAGGCCTAAACCAATATCAGACAAACACCCAAGGGACACCTCCTTCGAATTCAGACGACCTACGTGAGATGATACTAGTAAAAACAGCTGAATAATTAAGCCTTTGTCCAACTCTGGATGTCCTTGCCAGTCTCACTCCAGAACCACTGTAGATCAAATAACTGGCTTCGCTTAACCTGTTCAGCACACATGAAAACTTATTTCGCTTTTAGAAAAGACCAAGATGTCCTCCACAAAGACCACTACGAAGTTGTTTAGGTACTCCCTGAACACCCTACTCATCAAATCAACAAAATATGCGGGGGCGTTCGTCAAACCAAATGGCATCACCAGCCACTCATAGAAACCATCAGGAGTCCTAAAGGCGGTCTTCTCTATACTATCCTCAGTCACTCCCAACTGTTGAAAATCCGTGTCCAAGTCCCACTGCGAAACACTGAGGCGCCAACCAACCAATCAAAAAGATCATCAACCCTTGGCAATGGGTGTCTATTCTTCTTTATGAGCTTGTTGAGTTCACTATAGTCTACACAAAGTCTCAGGGACCCATCCGCCTTCGTGGCAAAAACTACTGGAGCACCCCACTCCGATATACTTCGTCTTATGAACACCTTCTCAAGCAACTCCCCTACTTGCTTATGGAGTTCCCTCCTCTCACGAGGAGCTATGTGGCGCCCTGACGTAGATACTGGTTTAGCATCGTCTACCAGATATATTCGGAGGTCTATCTCCCGCTTCGGAGGTAAGCCCTTCACCTCCGCAAACACATCCGAGTATTCCCGGACCACTCTAACAGATCGCAAACTCTCGACCGAAGCGTCAAGAGATTCAAGATAACTTAGCATAACAGAATCTATGGGATTTCAAAAGATCTCGAGAGTGTTACCCAAGCAGGTCATAAGCCTAACAACTCTCCTTTCACAATCAAGAACGGCACCATTACTGGATAACCAGTCCATGCCCAAAATCAACCCATAGCCCGTGAAGCCCAAACAAGAGCATCACCTCTAAACTCAACGCTAGGTATGGAAATCTTCAAACCCAAACATATCATGGACAAATAAGTGGAGCCCTCCCAATTGGGTTTGAAACAACCACGGGATCATCTACCAAACTGGTGTCTAGGTGCAGTGACTCAACTAATGATGATGAGATAAATGAATGTGATGCGCCAGAGTCGAATAAAGTTCGAACAAGATGATCGAAAGAACCAAATTTCAACTTAGACGGTCCTACCCCCATCAGGTATACCCATCGTGAGGGAATACATCTACCCTCCAAAAGATCCTGTACTTCGTCCTTACCTTTTTGGACAATCCCAAGGTGTCCTATTTCTCCAAAACAACGAGCCATACCCTTCACATTCTCCTTTCGTGGCCTTCTTACCACGATGAGGTTTCGTCCTTTATTTACCTAATAGCTATTTGAACCTTCCTCTCTCGTCCATCTTTAAGGTACCCATAAGCCCTCCACCTCCTTGGACTAACTTCTTAGCCCGACAAACGACTTAGTCCCTTGAAGTGGTTCTTCCATCCTTCATACGGAAGTCCTTATTTATCTTAAAAAGACATCTATACGCGGAGGGGAAATTCAAAAAGAGAAAGAGGAAGAGATTCAAAACGGAGAATCCGAAGGATAAAGATATGGCTATTGGGGACTATGCTTTTCTTTCAAAAACTTTTCTCTTAAAAGACATGTTTTTGAAAATACTTCTTCCAAAAATGTTTTTAGAAAAATAGTTTTCTAAAAATTTTATCTGTTCCGGTAACCTTGAGCTCTGATACCACGTGTAACACCCCACACCCGCTAAGGTCACTCACAAAGGGAATGCCTTAGCTTCGGTGGAGTATTTAAGTGAATATAGAACTGAAAAATTACAACAAGACAGATATAAGTAATACCTGAGATTTAAAACATCATTTCATTACAGCAGAAGGTAAACATGTTTGGTTACATCTCAAAAGCCAACAAGAGTCAAGTACAAAATATCCATCTCGTTAAAACATAAGTACATAATCTCACTACCTACTAATAGCCATACTAGAAAAGATAACCGAGCTTTTCTTCAAGAGTCCAAGCTCCAAGATAGATAAAGCAATCTGATCAAAGCCCACTAGTGCTGGGCCCACTCTGAGAACCTGAGGGTTGGGGAAAAAGATAAAAACAACGGGGTCAGACATAAGTCTGAGTGAGCCCTATAACCTTAACAATACAATCATTAAAGTAATTAGGGTATGATATAAACCTGGTACGGTACGACTGGGGATAAATGACTACACTAAGTAGCCAACTAGACTTAGGATAAACTAAGATAACGGTAAAGACGCGCCAATCCACCCAAGGATAAATACTATTCTGCACCACACCAGATCTACTCACCCAAGGATAATTCCTACACTGCACCACACCAGTTCCACCTACCCAAGTGTAATTCCTACTTAAAGGTTGATCCCCACTAAGTGTACTTAGTAATTTTTAATAGTAGTTTCGTATACCCCTATCTGACTACATAGGTGTCGTCTGCCCCTATCTCCACTAGGTGTACCCGCTACTCCCCAAGCGATCGGCCCCCTACCGTAGATACCCGTGCTGGCCCCACAGTGGGGTGTATCACTCCCCAAAGTGGCAACCCGAAAATGGTGCACGGCTTATATCTACACGATGCAACAACGTCTTACCTACCAGCCCGGGTCCACACACGCATATGAAACCCGTTGGACTCGTGTTTCCACCGCTACCCCGTTTTGGCCTCTTATAGTCAAGCCCAGTACGCGTGTCCCGTCCTTGACATGGGTCGAGCCCAATAAGATACATATGGGTTACTGGTTGAAATGGGCCCCCACAAGCTACTACTTAAGCTTGTCATTTTATCTAGTGCATCCCACTTAACCCCTTTTTATAATCATGCCCACTTACATGTTAAGGTTTGGTTAAGTCATCTAATCATATTTCAATTGCCACTCAAGGCCCCTACAAGCTACTACTTAAGCTTGTCATTTAATCATATTTCAATTGCCACTTAAGGCCCCCACAAGCTACTACTTAAGCTTGTCATTTAATCATATTTCAATTGTCACTTAAGGCCCCCACAAGCTACTACTTAAGCTTGTCATTTAATCTAGTGCATCCCACTTAACCCCTTTTCATAATCATGCCCACTTACATGTTAAGGTTTGGTTAAGTCATCTAATTATATTTCCATTGCCACTCAAGGCACCCACTAGATTCCTACATGCAACCCAAGGCACCCACTTAACCCTTTAATCATGTTTAGTTGCATGTTCCCCTTTGGTTAAGTATTCTTGTCGTATTCTCTATTGCCACCCAAGGCAACCCACTAGATTTTTCCACATGCCACCCAAGGCACCCACTTAACCCTTTAATCATGTTTAATTACATGTCCCACTTTTGTTAAGTATTCAAATCTTAACTTCTATTGCCACCCAAGGCAACCACTGGATTTTCCCATCCCACCCAAGGCACTTACTTGACCCTTTAATCATGTTTAATTACATGTTTCACTTCGGTTAAGTATTCTAATCGTATTTTCTATTGCCACCCAAGGCAACTACTAGATTTTTCCACATGCCACCCAAGGCACTACTTGATTTCCACATGCCACCCAAGGCACCCACTTAACCCCTCATGCCCACTACATGCTTATCTGGTTAAGTGTTTCTTAATTGATTAAGAACGTGACCGTTGTAAAGACCTCTCACATTAGACTGTCTTTTATGGCAGCTGGATTTGCCGGTTGGGTCCGGGCAGCCTTACGCCATAACCGAGTCTAAACTCGTGTCTATACACTTGTCACGTATTTGGTTTGTGCCTAAGACCTCTCACATTGGGCAAATTATTTGTAGCCGCTGGATTTGCCGGTCGGTTCCGGGCAGTCTTACGCTACAAAAGGGTCCAACCTCGTGTCTTAGTCGATTAATTACACCTAATTAATCACCCCCGAATTAATTTTCCCTAATTAGTTCCAATTTTAATGATGTACATAATTGAATCAATTATGTCCATCCACTTTGTGGTATGCATAATCATACCAACTTCACACAATTTCATTAGCATGTTTATTAACCCCATCGTTCCCCTCGTAATTCGCTAACATGACATAAAAGGGAAGATTCAACACAATTACAATGGGTTCAACTTGCATAACACATTAGCATCAACATGAGTTTAAAGGTGTCAACATGCATATAGCATCAAACCCAACTAGCATAAATAATCAACCCAAACTTGCATGAATCACATATGTCATAAAGAGGTTAACTTGCATAAGTTTCTTATGTCATACGAAGGGGTAAACTTGCATATGTATGTTTGACATGTAAAGGGGTTAACTTGCATATGTATGCATATCATACTCAGGTGTGAACTTGCACATGTCACTTGCATATAATTAAACACCATACTTGCGTAACATGTCATATGTGAACTTGCATATAATCATACACCAAACTTGCATACATATCATACATGAACTTGCATATCATCATACACCCAACTTGCATAATCATGGTGTCATAGTGGATCAATGTTTATCATAGCAACTAGCATCATGAACACTTGCATAACTTGCATAACTTGCATAACATCATGATCATATAGCATATAGCTTACATAACTTGCATAACATCATGAACATGTAACATGTGACTTGCATAACTTGCATAACATCATGAATATGTAACATATGGCTTTCATAACTTGCATAACATCTCAAACATGTAGCATATTACTTGCATAACTTGCATAACTTCACAAACACATAGCATATAACTTGCATAACATCATTAACACATAGCACATAACTAGCATAACATGCATAACATCATTAACATATAGCATATAACTTGCATAACATGCATTGATCCACATTCATAGCCATAACCTCATCATATCCTATCATAATCACTTCAATAATTGGTCATTAAGGCTATAGAAAACTCACAACTTGTTGATTAGCCTTCTTATGAATATATTAAAAGATTGAGACGAAGCCACTAAGCTATCAACTCAAAAACTCCAAATAAGAATGCTCCAAATGAAAACCCTTGAGCCAAATCAATAATAAAGATCCTAGCTTTGATGAAGAAAAGCCTTGAATCAAACTTAGAAACACTTAAGCAAGCTTAGGAACTCTTATACTTCTTTAGAAACTCTCTCATATGATTAGAGATGGAGATTATGACAAAAGGATGAGGGTGGAGGCCATGAGAGAACATTTTGGCATAGTTTAGCTATAGGATTGAATAATGAGCATTTAGGTTTAGGTTAGGGGTCTTTTTATAGAAGACTAGGTTAGTTTTAGCCATAGGATATACCTTAGTTTAGATCCTAGCCATCTAAGCATGTCTTGGGGAAGAAGTCAAGTGTAGGAACCATCTAGGGCCTTTAGATTAAAGCTGAACCATGAGAACCATTTGAATGCAAAATCTGCATTTGAGCGAATCGGCCCATGGGTTGACAGCCAAACACCCTGGATTAACCCCTAGTCGACCCAGCGAGCTTGGGTCGACCTCAAAAATCGGCCGGTTCGATTATTCCCCTCTCCCAATTTGCTGTTTTGAACATTTTTGCATATTTATTTATTTAATTTTCAATTATATATATATCAATATATATATTTCTCTGCGCAATCCATTTCACTTAATTAAGTATACTTTAATTTGTGAATTTTTATGTTCAAATTACGGGGTGTTACAGCTTCCCTTGATCTTGTTATGTTTTCTTACCATGAACTATCGCGTGTTCACTTAGGATTTATGCCACCTAGGACCACTAAGGATTATGCTACCTAATGAACGTTTCCGCGTCTCGGTTTGGGTTCAAGCCACCTAGGGCCACTAGGGATTATGCCACCCGTCAACCACGCCCTTTATCCCACGTATATATCGTGAATCGTTTTCCATGACTTGACGCACATGTTCCTCAATGTGCCATCCGAGTTCCGTGCCAGGGCAAATCAAGAAATACGGAACTCGGTCGGGAGCTTTAAGTCGTCTGCTGATGCAGATATTAAGGTCTGTTTTTGTACCCGTGGCTATGGTCCCACGTGACCCCTCCCTCAACTACTGAAAGGAAATCCAAGAAAAATCATGTATGAGAACCACATCCCGGCCCCACTATAGCCCCACTTTCCTATGGGCCAACCTCACCCATGACTCGATAGCAAGAACAAGGTCTGTTGGGGGTTCTCTGCCTTTCCGTTCGTACACGATTGACTAAAGATGGTAGGTAGTCGGTGATGTGCTATCCAGGGCAAAATCAAGTATCGTCGACTTCACGCTAATCCATCCCAGTCTTTAGGTCGCTCGCATAGCAACCAAGGCATACTCTTGGCTCTTCTTCCGCAGACCTTAACCTCTGTGAGGCCGGGTTTCATGGACCATCTGCCACCTCACAGAGGGATACCAAGAGTACCCTCACGTCCCCCGAAGCTACCGCTTCGTCACCCAGTTCGTTGGAGCCTTTATCCCAGTCGGATGATTTGCTCCTCCTTCTCGTGTGTTTAAGCGATGACCTACCGTATCGGGTTACTCATCTATTTGTGAACTGGTCCAAATCTCTTGACTAAGAATTATTACTTAGTTTCCTAAACTAAGGTTTACCACTTAGTCTCCTTTCCCGTTATCCTTGTTAATCCCGGTTTCCCACCTAGTCCCCTGAACTAGGGTTTTGTCTAATGGGTTAAGTATTGTCATTTAAGTTCATGACTTAACCTACCTATGAATCATGTCAAGATTTGGCTAAGTATTCAAGTCCAAGACCTAGCCCTACAAGTTAGTTAAGTATACCAAGAAGCTCATGACTTAACCCTATTCAATCATCAAGTCAATTTGGTTAAGTATTTGTTTATCTTAACCCTATCAGATTATCGTGTTAGATTGGTTAAGCACAGATTATCTTAACCTCATCAGATTATCGAGTCGGATTGGTTAAGTATAGGTTAACTAAACCCCATCCACTAATCGTGTTATAATGGTTAAGTATATTTAAAAGGTCTTATGACTTAACCCTATCAGGTCCGCATATTAGATTGGTTAAGTATAGGTTACTTAACCTCATCGAATCATCATGTATAATTGGTTAAGTATAAGTTACTTAACCCCATTAAATTATCTTGTTAAGTTGGTTGAGTATTGGCTACTTAACCTCATTGGATTACCAAGTTTAGATTGGTTAAGTGTTTAACTTAACCCCATCGAATTACCGTGTTTAGATTAGTTAAGTTAGGTTACTTAACCCCATCTAATTACCGTGTTTAGATTAGTTATGTCTAAATTACTTAACCCCATCTAATTACCAAGTCGGATTAGTTAAGTGTAAATTACTTAACCCCATCTAATTACCAAGTCGGATTAGTTAAGCGTAAATTACTTAACCCCATCCCCTAATTGTCTTGTATAGTTAAGTGTCATTAAGAAATCAAGCCCGGTCCCACTTAATCTACCCATTCGTGTCATATCGGTTAAGTGTCATTAGTCAAATTTACTTAACCTTATCATGTGGCATTAATTTAATTAATGCACTCTCAACCTCTCACATTAGACCTTGTTGTGGTTACTAGTTAAGCCGGGCGGGTCCGGGTAGTTTTACACCACAACCTAGTCTAACCTCGGGTCTTAAGCGCGACATGACCAACTTCTCACATTGGATCCTATTGTTTGTTGCCACTAGTTAAGCCGGGCGGGTCCGGGTAGATTTAAGCTACAGACTCAACCCAACCTCGAGTTGGCCACTTTCATGTTTGGTCTAGTGTCATATTACACTTACAACCCACACGTGTCTAGTTTCAAGTCCCATGTTTACCCCACATGTCATGCCCACATTTAGGTGTATCATAAGTGCCATATTTCCATGAAATCCCATGTCATAATCACGCATGTCTAACCTACCCCAAAGCGTGTTCCCAACCCGAGTAAAAGCGAGTCAACATAGTAAGGGTACTATGCTACATACCGGCCTCACAACATGCACGATGTCAAAAAGGAATTGGCCACCAACATGCATGGTATCATAAGGGATTTGGCCTCAAAATATGCATAGCATCATAAGAGAATTTGGCCACAAGCATGCATAGTATCATAAGGGAATTTGGCCACAAACATGCATAGTATCATAAGGGAATTTGGCCACAAACATGCATAGTATCATAAGGGAATTTGGCCACAAACATGCATGATAACATAAGGGGTTTGGGTTCATTTATATGCATAAGCCCCAAAGTCAAGTCTTTGCCAATGTTTCACAAGTCAAATGGTTCCCAAAGGTTCATGCTAACATTCCATAGATAAAGATTCAAACTTGCAAGATAAACTAGGCTAAACATAACATGAGTGACATAATTAAGTCGCTAAAACTTAGCCCAAGGTCACGGATCATAGAAAAGGGGCAAAGTTAGGTTCACATAGGCTAGCATACTTGCATTTTATTCCATGTCATATTAGAATCACCGTTTATATCTACAAGTAGCTAGAACTTACATAGCATGGCAAGAGATTTAGGAGCATGAATCGTCTTGTCGAAGAATCCATGTTGAGATGATGATCAAAACCCTTGATTTGGTGTAGAAAGCTTGCACCTTCGTCTTGGATCTAGTTTGAATGCATAGGCTCTTGAAGTTGGAGATGGAGGCCATGATCAAGAGGGATTTGGGCAGCACTTCGTTGTTAGATTGATTTTGAGTGATTTAGGTTAGGTCCTAGGGTGTTTTTATAGAGATTAGGAGTAGATTAGGCCATAGGATAAAACCTAGGATAGATCTGAACCCTCAAAATCCATCACCAGCCCTAAAGCATGTCTTGAGGAACAAGTCAGGTGCACCCAGGCCCAGGTGGTCGGACCACCCAGGTCGACAGGGGTGTCGACTGGGCAGTCGACACCACCTGGGGGGTGTCGACTCCCAAGTCGACTCCCCAGTCGACTTGGGGTGGCGGGAATTTTTCCCGCCTCTTCTGCTTGGCTGAATTTGAAATCTGCATTCAAATTTGAACTGTTTTTGAACTTGAAATTTTCTGAAAACTTTGATGGGCCATAACTTGGTCATATGGACTTCGATTTTCGAAAACTCGGACTCTATTTCGCGTATTTTTCCGAGACGAACGCAATGGCATAGCCCGTTTCCCTTGATTAAGATTTTATAATTAAATTCTTCCTTGATTCTCGTCTTAACACGTTATTAAAATTCGGGTTGTTACAAATCTCTTGGCATGATTGAAGAAAAAAAGATGAAGCCAACTTGCATGCCTCGAGACATCGACATTAAGTAGCACGTTATTATGACCGGAAAGTTCGCTTCAAAACTTTTGAACCAGGAGACCTAGTACTGAAACGAGTCTTCCCGCCTTTGACTCAATTGGGCCCAAAATGGGAAGGGCCATACACCATCCAACGGAAGCTTGATACAGGAGCATTCAAGCTAACAACCATGGACTGTGAGGAAATTCCCAGAGATTGGAACGCTCAGCACTTACGACGATATCTGAGCTAAATATGAAATGTCATCCTTTTTGTTTTTATAAGCTATGTAAAAAGGCACGACTTGCCTTAAAAAGTCTGTTTATATGAACAAAGGATTATGAAGTGGATGTATGCTGCGACTTAGCTGAACCACTATAAAAATATCGCGTGTCATTTACTTTTCTACATTATTTATATCTTCAACAATTATTCTATCATGACCATGAAACACGAAATACTAAATTATATTTGGAAAGTTGAAGATGACCTATGTGCAGGAACAAATAAAATGATCGTTTGCAAAAAAAAGAACATAAAAGAATGGGAAGACAACATTCTTAACTCTAACTCTCAAGAATCGAGAGAGAGTATAAAGGATGGGAAGACGACGTCCCTTGAGGCATGAAGGTGCACCCAGATGAGAGACTGCCTCAATGATACTCTAACCTGGTTATGAGACAGGGGAATATAAAGATGCTAGAAAGAATAGGCACCAATGATGAAAGGAATATGGCCCCATCGGAGAATTGGGGGCAGTTGAATTTTGAATTTAATCAATCTTGAATAATTCTTGCTCAATTATCCAAGATTGACTGGCGGCATATATGTGTACGCATATTCCCCTCAATAATGACTTCATTATATAATTATGCCCTTGCATTTTTTACTTAAGTACTAAACTAACAACTATCAAACATTGTAGGTAATAAATTATTATTATTTAAAAACATGTGAGTTTGTACAGGGAAATCAAGCGAAGGATGCGAGGGCCGCACTCGGTGCAACAATTGCAGACCAATTAAATGCCAAAATAAAACAAAGCACTCCGTCACTTGGTCTTTGGAGCGGACTTGGATTTTTGGCAGCTTTATGAGTAACCTTAGCCTCCTTTTCAGCATCAGTCATAATGCGCTTCGACCTTTTCTTCTCTACAGTCGAAGTGCTAGAATCAGTTGATTTTTTACCAGGAGTTAGAATACTGGAATCAAGAGAAGATTTTTTAGCAAGCTCCTCTGTAATAGGCCTAGTTGAAAGCTTAACGACTAACCTTGATCCAGGATCCACCACTGCAAGGGGTTTAAGGTTTTCAGGGTTCAAGTCTTCAACTTTTAGCTGCATACGTTTGTCTTGTTCGGCTTTCATTTCAGGCAAAGTGATGTCATCAGCACTTTTTGAATCCCCAGTTATAGCCACATCAGGGTCTTCCTCATGCCCCTCGCTACCACCATCGTCTTTCAAGGCATCTATCATCTCGTCATCATGAGAAGTGTCAGCCTTAGATAGTTCAGCTCCCCCTGCTGTCTGTACAATGGTAGCCTTATCCTGTTCTCCTTGAGTCTTTTCCACGGATTTTACCCCAGTGGTGGTTCCCTGATGCATGTCGGTCTTCTCGGTCGGTTCAACACCTACAGAATGAGAAGCAACAATTATCAACTCTGGAGAAAATAAAGGATCCTCCATCGATTGCCCAATTATGTGGTGAATAGTGGAGATGGCCTTGACGAATTGAGGTGAAAAGGTAGAAATACCTTCTGATGGTTTCTCAATTGGAGTGACTACCGTCTCTGACGCTGATTTGGGTATAGGAGATAAAAGAGATGCTGCAGGAATCCCTGGGTTCTCGGGATCATATCCCTCAACTTCAGTAGTTTCAGCGGTAGCGGAAGAAGAACCAGCCTTAGGGATATTCTTTTGTTTGTCCATTCGCTTCTCCTCCTCCATAGCAGCGGCAATGAGGCGACGCCCCTCAGCCAGGCGTGCCGGCTCATCATCTCTCATATACTTTTCCATAAGCTTATCTTCGTCGACGAAGTCTACCTTAAGTTCCTCTTTCTCCCATTCGATGATTTGACTCCATACGTGAACTAAGGTAGTTGGATAGTCTTCAATCCAAGAGATATTTCGACGACGAATTATATACGCAAAGAATTCAATCAGTAATTCGCCAAAACCGTGCACTCCTTCCTGAGCCTTTGATAGCTGTTTACGGGTCTCTTCAGAAGACTTAATGACATTTTCCACATTCCCCTCAGCAAGGGTAGCCCTATTCTCGACTCCGATTAACTTGGAATCCAAGTCAGCGTTTCGTTTCTCCAGTTCAACATTTTTTCTCGCTAACTCGGCTTTTTCTTGCTCAAGATTTTTGTAAGCCAGTTGCATTTTGACATTGTCCGACTTAGCGTCTTCCGCTAGTTTCTTCAACTCCAAACGCTCTTGACTATGAGATTCTAGCAAGTCATGATAATGCTTCTGTAACTCCTCAAATTGCTGTTTGAAGTTATTAGCATCTCGTTGAGCGATGACAAGTTGAGCCTGTGTGTCCTCAAGGTCCTTCTCCAAATTTTTCAAGGCCTTTTCATCGACATCTGCAGTCTTTTTCATCGAATTAATGTCTGTAATTAAAGTCTGAATGATTCTAGAGAGATTGCGTGAATACTTGAACATTTCCGAGTATTGCTTCTCGACTGCATCAATCTTCGCTTTAGCCTCATCTGCCCACTTTGAGGAAATAGGCTCAAGAGTAGGTAAAAAAGTCAGATTTTCAAAATAATGATCTGGGAATTGCTTCTCCAGATATGCCGGCTTAACTTTGGACTCAGCATCTAGTGGTGGAGGTTTGCAGTATGTTAGCCCAGTGTCTCTACGCTTATTAGGCACGATGGCTGTATCACCCTTTCCAGATCGCTTCTCAGAAACCTTATGTTTGTCTCGTGAATCGCTATGTTTCGATGGACTTTTTCCCCGACTGTGTTTATCTTGAGGAGAAGTTCGGTCGTTGGGCTACGACGTGTCCTGATAGCTTTTATATCGGTCTGGATCCGACCGGACGGGGGAGCGAGAGCGCGAGGTATTGGGCCGATAAGAATCATGAGGCCTTCTGTCATCTCTACCCCGGCTTTCATGGTGATCATGCTCGACATCAGAAGGAGGTCTAGACATGCTACAACGTATTTTTATGACGTCATAGTAGGGACGAGACATTGTACCTGCGCAACAATGTAAGTGGAATTCAGAATCAGTGTTCACATAAGAACCGAGTGTTGTGAAGTGTGGTGCTATTGTGTTAGGTGCATCCTTAGTGGTATTCCTCCGGAAAAACCCGAGTCCGAAGCCAGGCCAGCGCGAGTGGGCTCTTTGGCCTTCATGGGAGTAGTCTCCTCTGAAGAAGTGAAAGTTAAAGGATTTGTGCCAAATTCCTCTGAAGTATAGATGGTTTCAGGTAGGGGGAGTTCTCCTAAACCCTGAAATGTGGAATCGTCGATAGTAGGGACATCTCTTTGAGAAGCGTCTGCTGGCAGCTCTTTAGGGGACGTTGACTTCTCAGGAGAAATAGCATCATCAGGGATGGTATACCCTTCTCTGTGCTTTTCAGCTATGCTGGCTAACTCGTCGTTCTGAGTTGAAGATGGAGAAGGTGAAGTCCGAAGAGGTATTGTTGGACTTTTCGAGCCCTTGCCCGTTTCAGGAATAATGTCCACTAGGGGTATGTATACATATGGACCCGACCCGTGACCTATGCTACGGGTAATGGATAGTAACCTGTGATGATGGAGATACTCATCCTTAAGAACTTCGTCGATGGTTAGAAACTTTTGATCGCCATTGAGAAGCCGATGCAACCGATCAAAGTACAATTGATCCGATATTTGTTTTGGGATATCAAATGCGAATAAAAGAGAATGCAAGTTAATGTGTTGGCATTAACATTCAAAATTGAGATCTAGAAAATTGATGCCTTACTTGATTTGGTCCATCTCCTGGCGCACCCCGGCAGTTGCCTGATATAAAACCATTTGAGCTTAGAATCGCCGGCCTTGCTGCTAAATGGAGCTAAAATAATTTTTCTTTTTGGGACTGATTCAAAATAGGAGAAGGAAGGAGTCTCTTGAGTCTGATGCTTGAAATTATAAAAAAAGTGGACGTCATCAAAAATAGGCTCTATACCTAAAACCTCTCTGTATGTTATATGTAAGGTATATAAATAAGCATAATAGTTGGGGTGTAACTGCATGGGGGCAATCCGCATCTATCTCAGAAAGTCGAAGACAAAAGGCGGAAACGGTGGAATACCCCAACCATACACATCAACCGGGTAACTGCCATAAATCCTTCTGGATGGTTGTGGGGACGATCAGCTTTCGTTGGCACCAGGTTATCCCTTTTCAGTTTCCTGTGCTTTAGACATATTCGAACAAGTCCGTTGTCATCAATCGTCGATTCAACAGAATCTTTGGGTAACTCCAATGTAATGGCAGAATCAAACTCATCAGGAGCTCGATTATCTCCTATCCCTCCTTCCTCTTCATCGCCCAGAGAAACTTCACTATCGGAAGGTGTTTCACTATTATGCACTTCTACTTCATAATCTGGGCCATCATCGTCCCATTCAGGGTCTAAGGAAGAAGATATGTCATCAAGATCAAAGTTCTCAGAAGTTTACACAATTTCTATCTTCTTTGCTAACTTAGATGAACATCTCTCGGCCATGATCACTAGACTACTGAAGAAGAAATAACATAAGTTAGAGTAAGATAGCCCGCGTCCCCCCGTGTGTGTATGTGAACTAAAGTGTGTGCTACGTGTTGCAAAGATGCAAAGTAAACACATGAGAGTGTGATGTAAAGATTCAAAGGAGTAATAATGTTTCAGAATAGTTCTTGATATTTGTTATGTTCGTAAGGCGCGATCCTAACTGTCCATCAAGTTGAAGATTATGTCAAATATTGATCTAGCCAATTGAACATATTCTTGTGTATTGAGCTGAACTGATTCGGTTCGGTTCGGATGTAAGTGTTGGGATCGGATCGGGGGAAGCCTTGTCATGGTCTGTAGTAAATATTCATGCTTATCGAGGCAAAACTGGATCAGATCGGAAGTAGGCTTTCGGAGCGGTTCGGATTGATTTGAATAGCCGTGCTGCTTCATCTCCTTATTTCTCATTCCAACCCGACCCGGTTAAGTGATCTGTGTCCCCCTCTTTGCTTTCTAATCCGACCCGATCCGGTCAGTTGAAACTCATTTCCATCTCCACTCCCATGCCTCTTCACCCGAACCGATCCCAAGCTCTAGCCTCCTTTCCTCTTCTCCCTCTCCATCCTCTACTCCATTTAACTAACACCGAACCCATTTCCCTCAGGAAAACCATTTATTTTTAAGGAATTAGTCGCAATGAAACCCTCATGGACCTATATATTTCCTACCATGCCAAATCTCTTCCCCAACGCCTCAAGGAGGTGGCAGAACCACCAGCGACGACAGCGATGAGAGAGGGAGCCACGACGTTGAAGCCGAGCAGAGGCCATAACCAAATCGCTCAAAGTTGATTCCAAATCAAAACTGAAATCGACTATTTTAAGATAATAGAGATTATAAACCTACCAACGTGTTTAATTTGAAGATTAACGAGAGAGTTTTGGAGTTTTTTGGAAGCTAGGGTTTCAGTGCAATGTATATCAGACAAGAACAATGGAAAAGGAAGAAGAAAAAGGAGGATGGCAGCTGGTTTGTATAGGTTTATTGTGACCAATCATATTCCTAGCCTCTTTTCACACTCGGACCGGGATACTGGCCCGCAAATGCATTCTGGCCTGTCAACCCATTGATAAGCAAGAAAAGATGAAAAGCCGTTCGAGTTGGGGTCCGAACCAAATGGGATTATGCACATTTTTCTTGGCGTATAAATTGAATTGAACTCAAGGAAAAATAAAGAAAATGATTACCTGGATGAACCGCTGGAAATTAAGAAGAGTTCCTAGGTTTGTTTGAAAATGGAAAAGAAAATTCATATGCATCATGACGTATATATAGATCACAAGAGATCCGGTTTTTATGAAGCAACACGTCCCTGTAAACGAACGGAAATGACTATTTAACGATTCGAATTCAAAGACCAATGAACAGACGATGTCAAGGCACGCTCCATCTTCGATAGAAGCATCCTTTGAGGGAGCAAAATGTTAGCCTACTTTGTGAATCACGCTACACAAATCTAGAAGATCAAATTATGAAGAAAATCCTGCCAGGCAGTCGGATCGGAATGGGCTTCCTTGGGTAGAGACAAACCGATACAACGCTATAAAGGAAAGAATGCAACACTGACCGGATTGGAGGAGACGAAGCCGATCCGAACACCCAGTCATCAACTTATCTGATCCGAACCCATAATTTTAGTTGCTTGACTCCACGTTCTCCTTTAGAATCGGGGTGGTTATGTACACGTTCTACCCACAATTGCCACTAACCAGATGTGCTGTCATCATCAGAACCCATCCGAACCCGAAAGTGATGTGATGGACCCACGTGGATCCGAACCGATCCGGTTTCAGAAGCTTTTTCCACCTATAAATACACCATTAATAGGCATTTGAAAGGATCTTTTGGCATTTTCAGTATTGAAACTCCTTTGTAACCCGAATTCCATCAACCTATTCATCCTACAATCATCTTTCAAGTCATAAAAAAGAAAAAGGAAATTGAGTGAATCAATGTATGAAATGAGTGGGATTTGAGTGAAAATCATTTTTGTTTTCGCTTTCAAAATATCAATCCAAAAAGAAGAAAAGTGGACGTAGGCTAATTAATGTCGAACCATTGTAAATTTTGTGTTTTCTTCGCTTTAGTTTTCATCTTATTATAATCACTGCTAGTTTGGGTGTTGGAGCCAATTTTGGATCTAACAAAGACTACCGACATACATGTTCGTATACCCCCAATTTCAGTCATATTACACCATATAAGGTATTCCCCAAATTTTAGTCATATTCGTAGTACATGTTATGCCCCCTAATTATCATTTCCAATTTCGTTCGTACGCATATTTCAGTGATATTTATCTAGGATCGAAGGTAGCCTAGGCTATAAAAATAAAAAGGGAATGAGAGAGGAAGAAGAACAAAAATAGGCATAAAAGTAGACATATAGTAATAACTGAATAACAAAATAGGTGTATGGAAAATTACAAACGATTATAGCAGATCTGTTTATATATAAATCAGTTTTTAATAGGCATGGGTTTAGATCCGTTTTATTAACATGTCAAGGTTACTGTTAAATTTTTATATCTAAATTTAACGTGAACCCACAGAGATTGGATCTAAAGAACTGAGAATAATATGTTGATATTGCAGAAGAGATTCTTGCATACGAATAGGTGGTTGTTGTAGAAGATAGTCTAATTCAATCCAAGAAGAGGCAGCATCTCCTTGTCTCCATTATTTTAGGTACAGAAAACAATAGAAATGCTAGCCTTTTTATAGACTTTTACCAATGAATCTCACTAGGAAACAAGACCAGGTTCAGGAAATGAACCTATCTGGATTTAGGGTGGGTCGATCGAGGGGTCGCCCCTAGGGTCGACACACCCTTGATTGGCCTCCAACGGAACAAAATCTCGCGTTAGTCTCCTGCCTTCGATTTTGAACTGTTTTGAAATTCTGGACTGATTTGTTTATATATATTTCTCTTACATGTAATCAAACTTCTAACCTTTATATCTTCTTCATACTTTGTCCGTTTTATGCAAACTCAGAGTCTAACTGAACCAGAATTCCGAGATGAATGCAATGGTACAGTCCTTTTTACTTTATTCCTAATATTTAATTAAGTATTCTTTATTTTATTAATGTTCTATAAAATTTCAGGGTGTTACAACCAATAGCCTTGATTCATATTATGTATTCTCGGTTGTGGTGAAATTTCTGGTTGAGATGTCCCAGTTTCTCCAGTTAGTATTAGTACTCAAGTGCAAGGAGCCGATTATGCCAAGCTCTATGGATACTTATATCTATAAGGCAAACTATTCTTAGTAATAGAGTCAACTGGAGTGGTGCAAGATTGGTTTGTTTTCTTGCAAGGATGTCTTCGATCACTTGAAGTTGGATGGTGTTGGGATAGGAGTTTATCCCAAGAAAAATCCAAGGTTGAATCTGAATTGGTCGGGAGTTCTTATAGCTTCGATTCTCTAAATACCGATTCACTCGGAATCATTTCGTGATTTGCTTTATAAAAATTTGTCTAGCCTTTGTACGAGTCAACATTTGTTGAGGAGTTCGCCCATTTGAGTAAGGCGATATGGGTTATGTTGGAGTATGTGGCCGAATTCGAGATCAAGTCAAAGCACAGTTACTTTCACCTTGTATTACTCCATACAAGAAGGATGGAAGTTTGTAGATGGGTTGGGGGATCGACTTCGGAAGCTTCTGATTTCAATCAGACAAAAGATGTAGGCTTTTGAATTTGGTTGGAGGAGCTCAGAATTTTCGAGCTTGTACCCAATGGTTAGTTGCCATGATTTATGGATCAATCATGGAAACACATGCATAGATAGTAGTCCCTATTTAGTCGAATGGTCCCTTGATTTGAAAGGAGGAAAACAATATCACTACTTGAGATATGTTTTTATGGTGTTTCCATACGTGATTGATTTTGACATTGAAATTTTAGCACTCCGACTGATCTACCAATTTGATTGATGAAGCGGGATTGGGACCCAAGAAGACTTGATTTGACATGTCTTGATTATGACTTGCCTTTAAGATGGCTTAGTTGGACCATATGTGTGTAACTTCCATGCTTGGTCACTAAGGGTGAACACTACGGATGAAGCAACATTTATATAGTTTAGTTTTGGGTAAGTTTCGTGTAGATCTGGTTTTAGATGTTGAACCAGTATTTAGGCCCCTAGGGAATATAGTACCTAAATAGTAGGAGACAAGAAGTTCTTAGTAGCTTGTTAGATCAGCTCCTTAATGTCAAAGTAGTCTCTTAATTGGACTTTTCAGAGGAATTTAACCAGGGTAGAGCAGTTGAATGGAGTGGGTCTATTACAACAACCTATGCATTGCTTTGAATTTTATGGTTGGTTAGGCTATTCGAGTTGATCAACGAGTTGATATGTTTAGTTGGTTTCTTGGGCCATATTCCAAGATATCGCGTCAAGGTGATATGCACATGCTACCCAATAGAATTTTTTTCCCGTTGACCAATGAAAGTGATACAAACTAAGATGATGGTTTTGATGTCAACAACCTTTTTAACCTTTTTATAATCTTGTGTAACATTTGTTATTATAAAATATATACTAACATTGTTGTCTAAATACATGCAGGTATTATATATAGGTATTGTTTATTGAAGACTGTATAGTATAGATATTCAAGATTGAGGACTCACAGGTAACAAGAATTCTGGAGTTCGAGAAAGATAGCTTGATAAGTAATAGTGTCTAGTATTTTGGTTAAAACTCTATAGTAGCGTTAGAATCTCAATTCCAATTCTCTCACAAATTTTGTCTTGTAATATTTCAAAAATCTCTATTTTCAAATTATTTCAAAATTATTTCCTTTTTAAAAAATATCTCCTGATTATTTAAATTATTTCTTGAATTTTAATATAACTTCTGATTTAAATATTTTAAATTTTCTTATTTGTATTTTAGTTTTTAGATATATGTTTATGTTTAAATAATTAATTTTATATTAATTTTTATTTCCATATACTCATATTTATAGTTTTATATCTTAAGTTTTAAATTTCTCATTTTTATATTTATAGTTCTATATTAAGTTTTGATATTACTTTTACAGATTATAAATATAAGTTTAAATTTATAATCTTACACTGTTATACTATTTTAGTATATAAGAAAATAGTTTTTCTAAATTCCATAATTACCTTAATTTATTCAAACATCATTTCCATTGTTCTCAAAAGATTTGATTTTATATTTACAAATGGAATGTCGACATGCACTACACCACATGTTGAGCCGTTTGTTTTTCAAAAATACAAATTTCAAAATAAGTGTCTATTCACTTAAATCGCTTCGTGAATAGACATAACCGTTGAACCCCTACCCCATCTAAATTTGATTTTCAATTAACTTTCTTTATCTTCTTATCTCCATTTCTCCTCTCCATTCATACGCTTAATTTTCGAGTTTCCATAACCAAACTCCACCGAAATTCAAAGAGAATCAAACAATATCATTTCTAATTTAATTCTTTACCACTCTATCTCAAAGACCCAAATGCTATTTAGAATTATAGACGTATTTGTAATATAGATTGAAAAATCAAAGTCTTATCGAGTCTTTATACCAAATGTTTACTGAAAAGGTGTGGTTGTAGCCTATTCAAATCAACTGGATGTGATAATAGCTCACAAATACATTTGGTTCTTTTAGCTTGGTTACTTAAAGAAACCGCTTTGTGCTCTGAAGCAGTTGGGGGTGGTTCTTGTGACACTTGTAATCGAGGATTGAAAGATTGGATATTGTAGTTTATTTTAAAAGACATGTGCATCCTAGAGTTGTGTGGAACTGGATGTAGAGTAACTTCGAACCAACATAAAATCCTGTTGTGTTCTTTTCTTTACGACTTTTACTTATTATTTGCGTATGTGTCTGATTCGTGACTGATTCATATCTTTGATTTTCATTTGATTTTGTTAACTTAAAAAGATTCCAAAAAGTTCATAAATCTATTAAATACTATTTACTCCCTTATAGTGTTAAGTTAGCCTTGAGATCTGTTTCCCAACTAGTGGTATCAAAGCACTGGTTTTCAAAGTTTTCATAATCTGAATTTTTGAAAATTTTAAGATTGAAAATTTAGAAATTTCTGATAATACTAGTTAAAAATATTGAATTCATTATTGTTTCATGTGTCTGCATTTAATTACTTTGAAAAATCAAGTCTATTATAATACTTTGAATTTGGTTTCACCAACATCCTTATCTGATTCCATATAAAAATAAATAAATATTAGATGACTAAAATGTTGTACACTATATTTTCTTTGATATATTTTCAATTTCGATTACCCAAGAATCTTGTTTGATCACTACATCAGAGCACACCTTTAGTATGCTTAAGATTACCAATGATGAAAATTGGTTCTCTCCACATCAATTATACAATCTTCCAAACTTCTATATATATATATACATTTTGATTCCTATAGAAAGATCGATAGACTTTCCAATTTAAGATTCAAAGATTCCTTGTTTAAGAAGAATGCCTTGCTGCATTTTTTTTCAGTTGCTCTTACGTACCAATTCCTTAACATTTTATGCATTGGAAATGAGGCTTATCCCTGTATAATGATGCTTTATACAATGAGTACAGATGCAATTAGATACAAAATGATGTGGATCACATTGCATATCAAATATAGCATAGGATGGGACAACTGCTGACATTATTTACGAAGCCCTTTTACATTATATCTTATGCAACTTTTTATATGTAACATTTTACATTGTAAGTTCTTTTTTTGGGAACTTAGGAGGATAATTCTTGGAAGTGGGGCCACATAACTGTTGGATCAAGATTAACCCTAGAGGGGTAGGGGGTGAATAGGGTTTATTAAAATTTAAGCTAGATATTAAAAAATATCAGATCATTGACTGCAGCAGAAAATAAATGCAGATAAGTAAATGACACAAGATATACCCAGCTTCGACAAAATCCTGCCTACTGCTGCATTCCTAAGGTTTCTACTAGGTAAAAGAACAGATCCCGCTTACAAGACCATGTAAACTTGCACACCCCTCGCTCCTGTTCTAATCCTACGCTCAAAACCCTAGACTGATCTAAACCCCTAGATCAGATTTCACCTAATTATGACCCTGTAACCAGTAACCCTAATTTTTACAGACTTTAGTAAACTGCCAGTTAACACCCTAACTGGATACTCTAGTATTTTACAGACACTAGAAACTGATTCGGACGATTTACAATGAAATTCAAAAACAATACAAATGTAAACTAGAAATCCTAGGTTTAAAAACAATTTAAATCTCCCTTTAAAACACTTTAAGTTAGTCAACCCATTGTTGAATTGTGTTGCATCCTTATTTATTTTAGACCGTTCACTTTGCTTTGCGAAAATAAAACATGGCGGCTCCCTAGGGTTTGCTGAAAATCCCCAAATCAGATCGATAGCCTCTTGGAATTGATCGAATCCTTGTAGCTTTGAATCAGACGATGTTTGGCTCGTGATTGCTTTGTGACCTCTCCTTCTTGCCACCGATTTAGGATATTATTACGATCAAAAACTTGTGAGTAAACTAATTGTTATTGACTTTGAGTTCTTGGTTTTTGATTTTGATCATATGCCTGTGATGATAAGTGTGAATTGTATAGGGTGAAATCGAAACCCTATGTGCTCTAATTTCGAATATGTAACTTGACTGATTTGCGATTTCCTCTTTTGACTTTGCTCAATCTAAATTATGGACAAGGTCTTCAATTTGGCCTTCGATGGAATTTATTTGCCCCTTGATTAAGCATCATCTGTGTTGTTTTAAAAAACTGGATGCTTTTCTTGTATTGCTAAAATTGCATAATCGTAGATGATTGCCAAAATACATTTATCACCATTCCATAAATAATTTAGTCCATGAAATGTTTAATGATCTGTCTTTGAAGGAAAAATGAGGAGTTTACTTTTTGTCATTAAATTTATTTCCCCTTTTCAAAATGCAGAAACACACATGCATTTTGACCCTTGCTCCATAAAATTACAGGATTTATTTGAATGAGTTTTGCCATGCTTTTTCGCTGTAAATCTAGAAAGATTAATTTGCAAATAAAAGCTTCATGTTTTTCTTGCATCTAAAAGAAACTATCAACTTGCTCGCCATGTTTGATATATGCTGAGCAATATTCCATATATGATTAAATCCAGGCATTTATCATGTTCTTCATTTGTCCCATGTATGATTTAAAAACTTCCTGTTTTTGATGCCGTGACACAACATATTGATATGCCTCTTTTGATTGCCACTTTTGAACACTTGGTAGACTCCATATTGATTTGACATATGTATAATTTCTTGCTTAAAATCTGCACTAATTTTCTTCTGTCTTATGTGTGCAAAGTATATGCTGACTTGTGTAGATCGTGACACCATAAATCAATGCGTCCCAGATTTGGATTCCATAAATAATTTGACAAAATTACTTGCCAAATGTACAAAGTTTTCTTAGATGGACTTGAAATATTCCTTGCTACTTATGCTTTGAAAATGCATCACTATTTTGAATTTATGCTCTTGGATAAAAACTGCTACGCTCACTCACTCCCATTATTGTGTACACATATAATTGATTATGATCACTTGTTTGTGTATGATCATCCTTCTTGACATTGTTGAAGCCATTTATACACTGACATGCACCATTTTGCTATGTAGAGCCATTTTATAACCTGTCTTGAAACTTGAGCATATGTACATTTATACTGCTACATTGAACTAGATCACCATACTGGATTGCTGCTTCCATATATCACATTTGCATATGCACTGATTCGTACTCTTGCCTTTAATTGTTGTGTATTTTTGCATCTTTGACCATTCATGAATTTGATCTGAAACTATTTGGCTTCTGCGTGGCTTACATATTCATGTGCCTACTTGAATTTGTACACTTTTTTGCACTTGTGTAGTCACTATATATGCTTCATTCTATGCTGCTGCTTCATGAAATTTTATGAACTATGCCTTTATATATACTTGAGCAAAACATTTTCTTTATCTCCTCAACTATGTGACTTCACCATGAGTTAAACCATGATGTTTTAATTACTTGGATTGTTATGCTTGCACACCATGTAGCCTAGCTCGCTGACTTTACATTTAAAACACGTGATATGCTTACTTGTCTAGTTTGTGCCCATCCATTGCTGTTAGCCACATGTTGGCTGTACCAACTTGGTTATATTATTGTTGAACTTTGTATTGAGATCATCCATTTGTGTTGAGCTCTCTCGACCAATTTGATATGTGTTGAATATGTTGACCATGCTGCACTGATTCGAGATGGTCTACGTGGCTACTCCTCAGTTGCACACTGGATTGGCGTGGCAATGCACACGTGTATATATATACACGTATGTGTATGCAGCAATTCAGAAAATATTCTTGTCCCTGCACTGAAATATTTTGTATATACACTGACTGCCTTGTGGTATTTACAGTGTATCACTATGAATATCACAAGTTGTCTAGACATAGTCGGATGGATTAATAAATCAGATCGAGTAAGAAAAAATGATGAGAATACGAACCGGAAAACTGAGGCAACTAACATTTTTAAAATAAAAATTATATCTACTAGAATATAAAATTATTTCTGTTCCAGATACTCTGTGTGTGTTTCTTTTGATAGGAAGCATGAAGACTGGAATGACTATGCTGACGTGACTAGACTGACAGAAGACAGAGACAAAAGACATTACAGAATTAGTGTTTCAATGTCAATGAATGAGTGTATGAAATTGTAAAAAGGGTGTAGAGTGTACTGTAGTGACATAGAGTACCGTATAAGATTGAATATCAGCGAATTTGAGTTGTATTACAGAAATGTACAAATGGTGGATTATAAAACTTGTACTGTTTAAAATGTTGAAATAAAATATTATATTCAAATAAAATATTGTGTGAATATTAAATTTCTGTACAGTTGTATTTTATTTAAATAGAAATATTATATTCCTGTTTGTTGTGTATTATACCAGTACAGTTACAAACACATTTAATAATAAAATATATTTGGTTGTTATCATAAAAAAAATATCATATAATTGTGTACACAACACCGTATATACAAAAATCTCCCCTTTTTGATGATAACAAACAAATATCAAGATTTTGAATACAGTAAATGTGTTTGACTGTGAATAACTAAACTCCCTCTATTTAAATGCTCCCCCTACAATAGAAACTCCGCGTATAACTGTGCATGAGTGAGAAAATAAAGAATGAAATTTCAATATTAAAATATTCATAAAATGTTCATTCATAAATCAAAATCTCAACTCATTCTCCCCCTTTTGTTATCGTCAAAAGGACATCGAATCTAAAATATAGATGAAAAAATGACTAAAAATATAATTTTACCTTAAGAGAAGGAATGGTCATCATAAATCTCAATCAGTCAAACAAAAATCATAATAAACTGAGAACTAGTGGCATATTGTACTTTTTAGAGAATGACGGATTTACGATGAATTTATAAAAATGGAGAGAGTTAAAAAATTTGAATATTTTTCAATTATTTCCAGAAGAATTTTATAAAATTGAAGCTCAAAAAAATAGTGATGGATTTGGACTATAATTATCTGTTTAATTTAAGTGACAAAATCATGTAATCCGAAATCCCAATAGCTATCAATCAACAAATCATAATACTTCAAAAGATTCCAACACATTTCACAAGTTTGAAGGTGGATTAATAGGCTGATTTTTATACACAAATGAGAATTTCATATTAATTTCTATTTATAACACATTTATTTCATTTTCTTTTTGTTCAAGAGCACATTGACCATGCATAACCAGAGCTTGGATTTTTAAATGAGGTCAGTTGCAGCTTAAATCATAAGTTATCTCATAACCATCCATGATCAGAGCTTGGATTTTTAAATGAGGTTATAGAAACACTTTTGCATTAATTATATTTATATTTATCATTTTCAGTTCAAATAGAAAACTCCTCAGTATATAAAACCAATATGGATGATAGAAATGTGATAGGTATAGAAATGGATTATGAAATAAATTTCTAATTTAATCATATTGTGAAATATGATCAACTGTACCAAGATCATTGAAAATTTTCAATTATCACTAATTCTGAATAATAATATAACCACAATTCCGTCCCAAATATTTTCACTATTTATTCAATATGATTTTTTTTTAAAATATTAAACTCTCCACATTGTTAAAAATCACGATTGATGGCAGAAAGATGAAAGATAATGAAGATGGTCGTGAAATAATTGCCAGTTCAAAGATATTATAATAACTGTTCAATCATCATGAAAATCTAAATAAAATCTCCCCTTGTGGTGAAATATACTGTTGTCACAATGCATCACAATTTCAAAATCTGATAATGATTTTAATGAACTATAAATACAGTTCAATTTGGATATTGATTTCAATTTCTGAATGAATAATCAATGAATAATTTTAAAATTGAAAATCAATTACAAGAGGAAAACAAAAGAATTTATACAAGGCTAGAGGGACGAAAAATATATATACACAAAAAAATACAGCAATTCTAATCTAGTACCACTTAATGTCTCTATTAATGAGGATTTTTAAAATGACACTAGAGACGAACAAGGATATCAATGACAAAAGAATTTTAAGCACAAAGCCCAAATAGACAAGACAAACAAATCAGGCACTTTTATCAGAGCAGCAAATAGTTCTTCTCAAAACAAGAAGCCATTTAAAGCATTTTCACAACAGTATAAGAGCAGCACAAAATTAGTTTCAAAGCACACTTGTCAAGACATTTTTTATGGTCACAGAATAAGATTCATGATCCAAGATTGAAAATATAGTTTATATTAAATCCTTTGAAGGAATATGAAAATATCAGGATTTAATGAATCAATCACCCAAGATTATAAATTTCAGATTCAAGATGTGTGCGGTTTAATAAATAAATAATTTCAAATGATTTTAAACAAACTGACATTCAAATCATGTGAAATTTCAGATCATTTACATCAGGCTTGAGAGATATTCATGATCTAGAAAAAATATATTTATTTGAAATCACTTGAATCAATATCAAGTTTTGAGATATAATGAATCAGTCATGCAAGATTGATAATTTCAAATTTAAGAGGTGTGTGCTATTCAAAATATCAAGAATTTCAAATGATTTCAAATAAATAAATTTCAACCATAAAGACCATGAATAAAGATGAATTTCAAGATGTATCACTAATTCAAGATAATTCAAAATATCTAAGCCAATCTGAAACATAATGAAATTGTCACAACTGATAAATATTGATATACTGTAATGAGTATATTATTTCGAGCTTTTCGAAAATGAATTAGTGAAAACTCAACACAACAGTGGTAAGTGATATTCCATTAAACTTTCAGATCTTCAAAATTTTAGAATTCAAATTAATAGTGTTCAAGATATGACAAGAATACATCAACACTGTTATGAATTCAGAAATCAAAAAGTAAACTTCAACACAATTGCAGATATTTACAAATTTAAGTTAAAGATCTGGAAAATATTAAAACATTAGAGTTCTATTTAACTGAAGCGAATTTCCAGAAAGATATGAATTCTGCAATTTTAATTTAATGAAGCCCAAAAGAAGTTACAATTATATGATAGAGACAGATCAAATCAGAAAAATAAAAAGAACGGGAATAAGAACCAAAAAAAAAAAAAACAGAGAATATACAAAAGAAATTGTGAGTTTAGAGATCATACCTGAAAATGATGTAGGCAAAAGAATCTCTAACTCAGTATCTTGGCTAAGGAACTGTGAATGATACAAAAATATATACCAACTTGATTTCAAATCTCTTTTTGCATGGTAGTTCCTCAGCCTCCTATGGTACCTAACTATATAGAGGATTGAGTTGTCTAAAAAAAGAAGTAAAACCACTCACAGTTGTGTTTGTACGTTTTGGTACCCAAACCTGTTTGTATAACAATCCATCCGAATTTACCTTTGTACCCTTTGGGACCCAAACTTGTTTGAACTTAGACGAATTTACTTTATTTCCTTTTGGGATCCAAAATGAATTAGATGAATCGTTATATAACCAATCCTTATCTCGTTTGTGATTCAAAAATCTTTTGGAATTTTCAAAAATCAGATTTTTAGAATCACCTTTCTTGAAGCAGTTTGAAGAATTTTTAAAATCACAAGAGTTCAAATTATCAAAATCATTTCTTTTCCCAAAACCACTTTATTTCCTGAAAAGAGTTGATTTTTCATCAACATATTTAAAGATTTTTCTCCGTTAGAAAGTTTTATAAGAGTTGATTCAAGTTATTGAATTTTAGATTTAAGGTCAGCTTTCTCTTTCGTCAGATTCGAACAACAATTAATGCTGATCTTTCTCCTTTCAGTATCATTCTGTTTCAAAATCAAATTTTCGTTTTCAAAAAACTTGATTTTGGTCTTGGATTCAAGAATCTTTGTAACACCCCACCTCCGCTAGGGTCACTCACAAGGGGAATGCACTAGTTTTGGAGGAGCGTTATCGAGGGAAACAAATACAGAAATATTACAAGACAGAACATAAATAAAACAGCGGAAGAATCAAAAGATAAATTTCATTACTTTCAAAATAGTCAAAGCCTTTTTCATTCAAAGTACCAAATAGCCAAAGTCATTATTTTCCATTACAACAAATTCTGTCTTGCATAAACAAAGAAGCATAAACTTAAAACATCAAAAGTAGCTTAATTCCCCAAAGGTAGCAGAAAATGCAGCCATAGCATAACACAAGATCAAACCGTACATAAGCTGAATGAAAAGCAAGCGAAATCCAAGCTAAGTGCTAGAGTTTCCTCCCTGAGAACCGGGGGGGGGGAACGGAATAAAAAGAGGCGAAAGAAAATGGGTCAGTCATTAAGACTGGTAAGTCCAAGTGACTTTCAGCATAAAAACAGATAAAGGTAACATGACATGTATAAACTGAAAGTAAACATAAGGATGCTGTCAAGATGGGCAAGAGAGACTAAGATAATATGATAAATCAAGTATAAATCAGGTATAGCATCACATATTCAAGGTTCACTGCATCAACTGTACAAGAATCCCTAACCCATGTCTTATATAAATCATGAAATAATCCCTTGGCCCAATATCATGAAATGACCCATTTCTAGGTTCAACGAAACGATCCGCTAGTCGATCGGCTCCCTACAAGTTCTAGCTCGTCGTGTGTCTGTGTCATATGGCCCTATCACGAATGTAGTCACCTGTGCTAGGTCCACCATAGGGTGTATCAAGCCCTAGGGTGCCAACCACCGACACGAATCAAGTATGCACAGATAAACCTACTGATGCCCAATGCCTTCTTTTTTAACTCCGGACCACGTGCACGACCATAGCCCGCCTGAACCTACACTGGCGCACCAACACAGCCGTCGTTCTGGTCACTTACAATCAGCCCAGTAATCGTGCCCCATCCTGCCTTGTTCCAGGGTACCATGATACATCTAGTGGGTTACTGCTGAAATGGACCGCGTAACTAGGATTTCCGTCCAGCAGGTTAAGTGTTGTCATTTAAATTCGAGACTTAGCCCTTATCAGTCTAGCATGTCAAATTGGCTAAGTGTTGTCATTTAAGTTCATGACTTAGCCCTACAATTCACGTATCAAGTTGGTTAGGTGTTGTTGTTCAAGTTCACGACCTAACCCTACAAATCATGTCTCAAGTTGGTTAAGTGTTGTCTTTCATGTTCATGACTTAACCCTATCATGTGGCATTAATTCATTAATGCACCCCAACCTCTCACATCAGACCTGTTGTTGTGGTCACTGGATATGCCGGGCAGTTCCAGGCAGAATTACACCACAACTCAGTCTGACCTTGAGTTTTCAAGTGCGATATGACCAGCTACCCACATTGGATCCTATTGTTTGCAGTAACTGGATTTGTCGGGTGGTTCCGGGCAGAATTACACTGCGAACTCAACCCAACCTCGAGTTGGCCATTTTCAAGTTCATTCTAGTGTCATGTCCATGTTCAAGATTCATGTCAAGTTTGTGTCAAGTTTTCAAGGAAAGTCTCATGTAAAGTTCTTGTCAAGTTTTCAAGGCAAGTTTCGTGCCAAGCTTCCTATGATTACCAATTTTTCCCAACGTTACCCCGTCTAAATATTAGGCTAACAATCTTAGCCTAATTTCTCGTCCGCATGATTTTTGACATATAATATTAGGCTAAAAACTTAGCCTAATTTAACGTACGCAAAATTGGCATAAAGCAATTCATTAACATAAACATGACATAGGTGTAAACTTGGCATTTTCGGCATAGTCAATATGAACATCATAGATGTGTACTTGCAAAATAGTCAACATGAATATCATAGGTGTGATCTTGTAGCATATACTGAACCAACATACGTATATGTGAATTTGCAACATAGACTAAATCAACTTACATATATGTGAACTTGCAAATAAATCACGAACATATGAATAAGTGTGAACTTGAAATATGACATAGGTTTAACATATAAACATTAACATGTAGCACTAACATTTGGTCACATATGTGATATGATTTTACAAGCTAAAACTTGCATAATCATGATAAACTACACAACTTATCATAATAGGTTATACTTCAAGTTCCTATACATATGAATAGACTTATTCATTAATTCCTAATTTAGCATGATAATAAAATAGAACCACAGGTATAGATCAATATCATTCAATAACACAATCAATCTATTTTCAAGGCATGACATAACTGAGTAAATTGATTAAAACATCATAGGAATATAAATCTGATAACATTACGAACATGAAAAGGTTTGAATACTAATCTAGATTCAAGAACATGGATAGATCTAACTTAGATAGAAAAATCCCCAAAATCAAGATCCAAGGACAAATAAAGAAAATAGGTCTGAATAGAAAATCAAGCTTAGATCCAATTTCATAGTCATAATTCTAGGCAACGAATCATAGGTGATTAACCACAATTGTCCTTGTCATAGTCATAGGCAATAGTCTTATTGTTCATAGTCATAGGCAGTCTTATGTTCACCGTCATAGTCATAGGAACAGTCTTATTAGTCATAGGCAATCTTATGTTCACCGTCTTAGTCATAGGCATAGTCTTATGTTTACCGTCATAGTCATAGGCATAGGCAAAATCTTATGTCCCAGTCATAGGCATAGTCATAGTCTTATGTCATTAACAATAGTTTCAACGTCGTAGGCAATATTCCCAATAGTCAAGATCCAAGAAGAAACCAAGAATAGATATGAATCATACATAAATCACTTCCAAATTATAACATGCACATATTAGATTTATAGTTTTTATCTAAAAGTAACTGGAACTTATAGATCGTGGTCTAAGAAATTTAGATGCAGAAGTCAAGTCTAGAAATTAGTCGTTGAATCGCTGAATCTTGCTTTGATTGTTGAAGAAAATCCCCAGTTCCTAGCCGTAGTCTTCAAGAAATAATCTTCGCGTTTTAATTTAATTGATTTAATTTAGAGGGAGAAGAAGAAGCTATGATCATCAAGAGTATGAGCAACATAAGGTTAGAGAAGAATAGTGTAAAGAGAATGAGGCTAGCGGGCTGTTTATATAGGGTTAGACAGACGAATCTGGACAGAAAACGAGGTCAGATACATCAGAATGTATCAGGTTCAGAAAATGGATTCGGGAGGCAGGTCGACCCCCAGGTCGACACTATGGTCGACCTTGTCCTTGGGAGGTCGACACTATGGTCGACCCCCGACCTGGTCCCTGGGCGGGAAGTTTCCCACCCAGCCTGTTTTGGGTTTTGAATTCGAACTTGAATTCGAATTTTCGAGCTGTTTTTGATTCTGAAAATTTCTAAAACTTCGGAGGGACATATCTCCCTCATACGGACTCTGATTTTCGAAAACTTAGACTCATTTTCAAGCAGAATTTCGAGACGAACGCAATGGTGCAACTCGTTTCCCTTGATTCTTAATTTAAAATTTAATTCTGCCTTGATTTATGTTTTAGCATGTTATTAAAATTCGGGTTGTTACAATCTTAGATTCAAATTGAATTTGCTTTTCAAATTGTTGTTTTCCAAAAATATTGGATCTTTCAATTTCGTTTTCAAGCTCTTTCAAAGCAGATTTAGTTTTCAACAACTTATCTTTTTCAAAAATTTCAAATTTGGAATTTTCATATGTCTTGAAGTTATCTAATTCCTTTTGCAAAAAATTATATCTACGAGTTAGCTCATCCTCGTTATTTTTCAGAATCAAAACTTGGTTTTCCAGTTGTTCAAGATTTTCATTAAGACGAGTAAGGTTATTTTCCAAATTCAAACAATATTTGCACATAGAATTAGAAAATTTTGTACTTTCAAATTTCAATTCAAAATCATTACTTTTGCATCGCAACTTAGAATTTTCAGATTTCAAAGTTTTAATTTTTAGTTAGACTTCATCAACAGATTTAGTTAAATCAACACACATATAAACTAAATCTTCATAAGAGAAATTTCCTGTCTCTTCGTCTATTGAATCTCCATCATCCGATCTATCCATAATATCAACTGTATGACCTGTTAAGCGTAGATCTGAATCTGAGTTGTCATTCTGGGGTTTTGAGTAGTCATCAGATTTTCCATACAGCGCGTTGAGAGTTCTTTAGATATCCTGCGCAGATAAACAATGAGAGATAAATTTTAATTGATCATTATCAAGATAGGAATAAATAATATGCATAACATGAGCATTCAAAACCTTATTCTTCTTATCTAACATATCTCCCAAATTTTCAATAATATTCCAATATTCAAAATTTATAGATTTTAAATATAATTCGAATTTTGATTTCCATGTAAAAAAATATGTTCCATTGAAAATAATTGGAATATCACTGGATTGACACTCAGAAGTCTGACAACTAGGATGACCCATGACTCTAGAGTTAAAAATCACCTGCTTTGATACCACTTGTAGGATCTAGATTAACCCGAGAAGTGAGGGGGTGAGTAGGGTTTATTAGAAGTTAAGCGAGATATTAAAAAATATCATATCATAGAATGCAACAAAAAATAAATGCAGAAAATTAAATGACACAAGATATACCCAGCTTCGGCATAATCCTGCCTACTATTGCATTCCTAAGTTTTCTACTAGGTAATATAAAATATCCCGCTTACAAGACCATGTAAACTCGTGAATCTCTCGCTCCTATTCTAATCCTATGCTCAAAACCCTAGACTGATCTAAAACCCTAGATCAGATTTCCCCTGATTATGACCCTGTAACCAGTAACCCTAGTTTTAACAGACTCCAGTCAAATGCCAATTAACACCCTAACTGGATACCCTAGTATTTAACAAACACTAGAAACTGGTTCAGACGATTTACGATGAAATTCAAAAACAATACAAATGTAAACTAGAAATCCTAGGTTTAAAAACAATTTAAATCTCCCTTTAAAACACATTAAGTTGGCCGGCCCTTATTGAATTGTGTTGCACCCTTGTTTATTTTAGGCCTTCACTTTGCTTTGTGAAAATAAAACATGGAGGCTCCCTAGGATTTGCTGAAAATCCCCTAATCTAATCGATAACCTCTTGGAATTGATCGAATCCTTGTAGCTTTGAATCTGACGATGTTTGGCTATTTATTGCTTTGTTTCTACTCCTTCTTGCCACAGATTTGGAATATTATTACGATTGAAAACTTGTGAGTAAACTGATTGTTTTTGACTTTGAGTTTTTGGTTTTTGATTTCGATTATATGCCTGTGATGATATGTGTGAATTTTATAAGGTGAAATCGAAACCCTATATGCTCTGATTTCGAATATGTAACTTGACTGATTTGCGCTTTCCTCTTTTGACTTTGCTCGATCTAAATTGTGAACATGGTCTTCAATTTGGCGTTCGATGGAATTTTTTTGCCCCTTGATTAAGCATCATCTGTGTTGTTCTAAAAAATTGGATGTTTTTCTTGTATTGCTAAAACTGCATAATCAAAGATGATTGCCGAAATACATTTATCACCATTCCATAAATTATTTAGTCCATCAATTGTTTAATGATATGACTTTGAAGGAAAAATGAGGAGTTTCCTGTTTTGTCATCAAATTTATTTCCCTTTTTCAAAATACAGAAACACACATGAATTTTGACCCTTGCTCCATAAAGTTGCAAGATTTATTTGAATGAGTTTTGCCATGCTTTTTCACTGTAAATCTTGAAAGATTAATTTGCAAGTAAACGCCTTTTGTTTTTCTCGCATCTAAAAGAAACTATCAAACTGCTTGCCATGTATGATATATGCCAGAGCAATATTCCATATATGATTAAATCCAGGCATTTATCATGTTCTTCATTTGTCCCATGCATGATTTAAAAACTTCATGTTTTTGATGCCGTGACATAATATATTGATATCCCTCTTTTGATTGCCACTTTTGAACACATGATAGACTCCATATTGATTTGACTCTTGTATAATTGCTTGCTTAAAATCTGCACAAGTTTTCTTCTGTCTTTTGAGTGCAAAGCATATGCTGACTTGTGCAGATCGTGACACCACAAATCAATGCGTCCTAGATTTAGATCCATAAATTATTTGCAAAAATTACCTTCCAAATGTACAGAGGTTTCTTGGATGGACTTGAAATATTCCTTGCTACTTATGCTTTGAAAATGCATCACTATTTTGAATTTATGCTCTAGCACAAAAACTGCTATGCTCACTCACTCCCATTATTGTGTACACATATATTTGAGCATGATCACTTATGCTGTGTATGATCATCCTTCATGACATTGAAGATGCCATTTATACATTGACATGAACTATTTTGTTGTGTAGAGCCTTTTCACAACCTGTATTGAAACTTGAGCATATGTACATTTATACTGCTGCATTGAACTTGATCACCATGCTGGACTGCTGCTTCCATGTATCACATTTGCATTTGCACTGATTCATAATCTTTCCTTGAACTGTTGTGTATTTTTGCATCTTTAACTGTTCATGAATTTGACTTGAAACTGTTTTTCTTATGCATGGCTTGCAAATTCATGTGCATGCTTGAATTTGTACACTTGTTTGCACTTGTGTAGTCACTATATATGCTTCATTCTAAGCTGCTGCTTCATGAAATTTTCTGAACTATGCCTTTATATATACTTGAGCAAAACGTTTTCTTTGTCTCCTCGACTATGTGACTTCACCATGAGTTGAACCATGCTGTTTTAATTGCTTGGCTTGTTATGCTTGTACACAATGTAGCCTAGCTCGCTGACTTGACATTTGAAACATGTGTTAAGCTTACTTGTCTAGTTTGTGCCCATCCATTGCTATTGGCCACATGTTGGCTGCACCACCTTGGTTATATTATTGTTGCACATTGTATTGAGCTCGGCCATTTGTGTTGAGCTCTCTCGACCAATTTGATATGTGTTGACTATGTTGACCATGCTGCACTGAGTCGAGATGGTCCAAGTGGTTGCTCCTCAGTTGCACACTGGATTAACGTGGTAATGCACACGTGTATATATATACACGTGTGTATATGCAGACATTCAGAAAAATTCCTATCCATGCAAAGAAATATTTATATATACACTAACTGCCTTGTGGTATTTACAGTGTATTGCTGTGAATATGACAAGTTGTCTAGACACAGTCGGATGGATTAATAAATCAGATCGAGTCAGAAAAATTATGAGAAAACACAACAGAAAACTGAGGCAACTAAAATTTTTAAAATAAAAATTATATCTTCTAGAATATGGAATTGTTTCTTTTCCAGATACCGTGTGTTTGTTTTGAGAGGTAAGCATGAAGACAGAGACAGAGGACATTACAGAATTAGTGTTTCAATGCCAATGAATGAGTGTACGAAATTGTAAATAGAGTGTAGAGGGTACTGTAGTGACAGAGAGTATTGTATAAGATTGAATATTAGTGAATTTGAGTTGTATTACAGAAATGCACAAATAGTGGAGTATAAAACTTGTACTGTTTAAAATGTTGAAATAAAATAATGTGTGAATATTAAATTTCTGTATAGTTGTATTTTATTTAAGTAGAAATATAATATTCCTTTCTATTTTGTATTATACCAGTACAGTTACAAACACATTTAATAATAAAATATGTTTAGTTGTTATCATCAAACAAAAATCATATAACTTTGCATACAACACCGTTATATACAACAATAACTAAACTCTCTGTAACACTGAAGCTAAAGAGTTCATCTGTTGAAGGCATCGAAAAGGTATGTCTTTGATTAACAATTTTAACAGATGCTATGCTATTGCAATATTTCATCAAGGAAAGACATCGGTTTCCAACAATCCAAGAATGCCATCCAGGTTGTCAACCACAAGTTATTGGGGCTTAGTTTAGAAGTAATCATTAGATTAGTTTGAAACTAAATTCTTCATTTTTTTTCCTGATACAGAAATGTGAAGTGGCTTGAGCAATGTTAATAGGCAAGAATCTATTATAGTTGCTTGAAATCAGGATTAAGAAACCTTAAGAATGTTGTAGCTTCACTTGTATGTTAAACTGTTTAGATCAATCTTTAATGTCCTAACACCTTTTTTCCTAGTTTTTATTTTTATTTTTTTGGAGTTCTGACAGCTTTCAACTCAACTTTGGTTTGAATTTTACAGCTTTATCGCCTTTCACTTTCGCATATCTAACTTTGCATCTAGTTGCATTTGGGGGTTACAAATATGTCCAACAATACCTCAGAGGTCTTTTTGTTGGTTAGAACATTGTAGTTCTCTTACTTGGTTAAACACTCTTAGATAGGTTCGGGAATTAAAAAAAATACTTGCATCCCGAGGCTGGAAAGTTATATGTTTGCAATAAAAGGGATACCTATTTTGATTCTTCCATCTTCTAGTTTATATATTTTAATTGTCCTGTTGTAGTTTGCTTAATTTATGTATTTGCCGTATATCGAACAGTGGTCTTACGAAGCTGCTGTTATAGCATTTGAGGCCATCCCTCGAACTTTAGCTCAATATTGCGGTGGAAACTTGATAAGTATTTTGTAACACCCAGTGATTTTAAATATTAAAATTAACGAATTAAAGAATACTTAATTCCAAATGTGAGAATTAAAGGAAATGGGTTACGCCACTGCATTGGTCTCGGAATTCTGCTTGAGATAGAGTCCGTGTTTGCGTAAAACGGACATTGTATGAAGGAGATATGGACGAACGAAGTTAGGAAGAAAAAACGGAAACAGACCAGAAAGCACTGGCGCACTTGTGAAGTGCACCAATACAAAAATGCACTGGCGCACCTGCCAAGTGCGCCCATGTCAGGCTAAAAACCTACACAGATTTTTGGATGTTCTAATCCAAACAGTGAGTCATTGCTGAGTCATTAGGGCTGAGGTGTTATTCTATCTTGACTGGATGGTCTTGATTGCTTCTAGGGTTAATCTGACGGCTCTAAATTAATTAAAATTCTATATAAGAAAACTAACTCTCAACCTAAAATCACACTAATTCATACCAAGAGCCGCCATGCTGTTAATGGAGAACCTAGAGTAGCCGCCGTGCTCTTTCAACTCAAAAACAAGATAGAAGCAAGAATCTTAATCAAATCTAAATCTAAATTAGAATAACAATTTGTCTACATCAAAGGCGAGAAATTCAGTTTAAGAATACAGATCCCAGAAAAACAAGACCGTTCTTTTGTTTGTGAGTATAATTTCTTTCACAAATTAATTAATTAATTTAATTGTGATAAGTTATAATTGGGATTATGATAATATGACATGGAATCATGTGATGTTATCGTTGACAGTTTTGTTATTGTGTTTCTATTTCATATGTTGAATTGTACATGTTTAACTTGATTCCTCTTATGCAAGTTTGGGATGTTAAATAATATGTATATGAATCTTATGCGAGTTTGGGATGTAAAATCATATGTATATGAATCTTATGCAAGTTTGGGATGTTAAATCATATGCTAGTTTATGAATCTTATGCAAGTCTGTATGTGGATTATACACAAGTTCATATGTGAATCATGTAGATACATATGCTAGTTTATATGCAAACATGTGACATTAATTTACATGTTTAAGATCCATATGCAAGTTCACATCTTTGCGATTAGATCTATATTTAGATACATGGCAGTACATAGTTATGCAAATTTATGTTCTATATGCACATTGCCTATGCTAGTTTTGTATGCGAATCATATGCTAGTTTGAATGAAATTCATATGCAAGTTATAGGAAAACCATATCCATATATGCAAGTTCATGATTACATGTTTAGATCTATATTTAGACCCGTGATAGTTTATGAAAATTTATCTATATCCATTGCCTATGCAAATTATTGGCTATGCAAACTTATGTCATGATTCTTAGATCTATTTTATGTGTTATGCAAGTTGTGATGTTGCTTTTCTTTTTATAAGTTAGACTATTTGCGAGTCTAACATATGTCATATTAAAACGTACGAATAGCGTGGGGACAATGGGATAATATTAAATATACATAATTGTGAATTGGCATAAAATGGCCTTAAAGTCATATAATTAATTTAAGACATCAATTGGTATAAATTTATATACCTGAAATTATGGACATAATTTAGGTGACAATTAAGGACATAAATTAATTTGGAATTTATTGAAAAATTTGAATAGGGATATTAATCCAATTTGGGGTTAAATAATTATGTGTAATAATTAACCACCTAAGACACAAGGTTAGACTCGTTTGTGGTGTAAGACTCCCGGACCCCCCGGCAAATCCAGCAACCACAAATGGTAGTCTAATGTGAGAGGTCAAAGGCACAAATTAAATGTGTAACAGTTGTAAAGACACGAGGTTAGGCTCGTTTGCGGTATAAGACAGCCTGGACTTACCCGGCAAATCCAGAAACCGCAAACGGTAGTCTAATGTGGGATGACTTTGTAAGGTTACAGTTCTAACGAATTAAGTAACACTTAACCAGATAAACATGTGGTGGGACATGGGGGTTAAGTGGGTGGCCTGGGTGGCATGTGAAATACGATTAGAAACACTTAACCAAGTTGAAAACATGTAAGAAGACATGAATAAGAAGGGGTTAAGTGGGAAATTCTTGTGGGGACCACACATAGGTGGAGAGCTTGTGTCAAGTATGGGGACCCTTTTCAAACTAGTAACCCATTATGTATCTTTGTGAGCTCGAGTTAGATCAAGGACGAGACATGCTTACTGGGTTTGGTTGTAAGAGGTCAAAACGGGTTAGAGGTGGCAACGCAAGTCCAACGGAGTCATGTGCGTGCGTGGGCCCGGGCTGGTAGGTTAGACGTTGTTGCATCGTGTAGATATAAGCCAGGCATCTTTAGTGGTATCGGGTTGTACCTTTGGGGAGTGATACACCCCACTGTGGGACCAACATGGGTATCTACGAGTTAGGGAGCCGATTGCATGGGGGTAGTGGGTACAACTAATGGAGATAAGGGCAGGCGGCACCTATAATGGCAACTAGGGGTACACGAAACTACCATTATCATTATTATGTTCAAGTAGGCGAGATCAACTTTTAGGGTGACTAATAATGGTGCAGTATAGTAATTATCCTATAGTGACGAGGAATGAGATTAACGCCAGAATTTTCCTATTGTTTGCTTTGTCATGCCCACTTGTTTCACGAACATACCTCGTTTTACCAGTTTATGCCTTATCCTAATTACTTTAATAATTATATTGTTAAAGTTATTATACTCCCCAGACTTTATGCCTGACCCCTTTGTTTTCGCCTCTTTTCTTCCTTTCCCCCCCAGGTTCTCAGGGTGGGACTTGTACTAGTGGAGCTTGATCTTGGATCTCTTTCTCTCTCTTTTGGAAGTGCTTGGATTGTTGAAAGTAAAGTTCAGCTCATCTCTTTTATGGCTACTTGTGTTGGGGTTATGCTTTTTATTTATATACTTAGAAAACATTTTGTCAAGATGATTACTAAGTGTACTTGGTTTTTCTATTGGTTTATGATGTTGTAATCAAACTATTTCTCTGCTGCAATAAATGTTGTTTTGAAAATTTTCAAGTACCAATATGTGCATCAGTCTTGTTATATTCTTTTCTATTTACCAATAATACTCCATGAAAGTTAATGCATTCCCTTTGAGAGTGACATTAATGGACGTGGGGTGTTACACGTGGTATCAGAGCTGAAGGTTAATAGAACAGATAAGAGATTTTGAAAAACTGTTTTTCAAGAGCGTTTTATAAAGAAATACTTTCAAAAGTCTGTTTTAAGGAGAGTATTTTCAAGAGAAAAGTTTGTTTTAAAAACATAACCCCCAAGAGCCATATATCTTTCTTTCGAATTATCCATTTCGAATATCTTCATTTTCTTTTCAGCATGTCTGGGTTACCCGAGATACTCAAGGGAATACCGATACCAACCTGGTTCAGAAGGTATCTGGAGGCTAGGGCCACCGCCGCAGGCTCAGTAGACATCCCTCCTCCCGCAGCTACAGCCGCTTCTCCTCCTCCCTCTCCCCGTGTTGATACTTTTTCAAAGATATGCAAAGACTTTTGAGCAATGGGTGGAAAACCTTTTCACGGATCAGAAACGTTTGATGAAGCTCGAAATTGGCTTAAGGAGGTAGAAGACATGTTTGGTATCTTCGAAGTAGAAGATGGAAGGAAGGTCCAATTGGCCACTTGGTTAATGAAGGACGAAGCCTCGTTTTGGTGGGAGGTCACGAATGGAGAGCGTCTAGTAGAGACGTGGATGGATTTCAGACATAGGTTCGAGATGAAATTTCTCTCACGAGCAGAAGAGAATTTATACATGGAAATATTTTTGGCATTGAAGCAAGGAAATTTGTCAGTAAAGGAGTATGTCAACAAGTTCAATCAGTTGGCGAGGTTTGGCTTAGACTTGGTGAACGCCTGAAAAGAAGGCCCTGAGGTTCGTTAAAGGTTTGAATAAGCCCCTACATGGGTTAGCTATGACCCACATTCCCATGGTGGCTACCTTTAAGAAACTACTTGACATGGCGCTTATGCATGAAGAGGAGAAATGCGCTAACGCTAATAAGGCACCAGAAAAGAAAGGGGATCAAAAGAAGTCACATTAGCAACCTAAGAAAGGTGGTAAGGACAACAGTAGAAAAGGAAAGAAAAGGTGCTTTGATTGTGGAACACCAGGCCATCTGAGCAAGGACTGTAGGAAGAAGAAGAAGACTGGCTGCTTCCACTGTGGATATGCGGGACATCTAATTAAAGACTGCTAGAGGAAACAAGGACAAGTGCAAAGAACAGGGTCCACTTCTGGAGGGAAGATTCTGGCTCTCATGGTGCCAGGGCAGGCAAGAGGGCAGATTCAGGCTCTCATGGCACCAGGACAGGAAAGAGGTAGAAACATTTCTGTTGAAATATTGGTTTTTCTGTTTGATCATCCTGTTCGTACTTTATTTGATTCTGGCGCTTCACACTCGTTTGTGTCTGCTTCGTTAGTTGAAACATTGCACCTAAATACTAGTCTAGTTACGGATCCCATAGTACCTCAAATCCTATTGGCGGTTCGACTCATCTTTCAATGATTTGTCGGGATTTGAGAGTGTCTATTTTGAGCATTGAGTTTAAATGAAACGCCCTCGTTCTTGGCTTCACGGGCTATGGATTGATTCTAGGCATGGATTGGTTATCCAGTAATTGTGCCGTCCTCGATTGTGAAAAGAGAGTGGTTAGACTTATGACTCGCCTTGACAACACTCTCGAAATCTCTTGTAACCCCATACATTCTATTACGCTTAGTTACCTAGAATCTCTTGATGCATCTGTTGAAAACTTGTAGTCTGTTAGATTAGTTCGTGAATACTCAGATGCATTTGAAGAGGTGAAGGGCTTACCTCCAAAGCGGGAGGTAGACTTCCGCATATACCTTGTTGATAATGCAAAACCTGTAACACCCCGCAAATTCTATAACTGTGAAATTAACAAATTAAAGTATAATTAATTTGAAATCAAAGAACTAAGGGAAACGGGATACGCCATTGCGTTCGTCTCGGAAAAATACGCGAAATAGAGTCCGAGTTTTCGAAAAACGGAGTCCGTATGAAGAAGATATGGCCTTCGGAAGTTTCTGAATTAAATTTAAAATTCAAACAGAATAAAATAACTCAGAAAAATCCATTTTAAATTCCAAAGTGGGGCCCAATGGGCCAGGGCGGAAAAACACCCGCCTGACGCACCCATGTCGACTGGGCTGTCGACCTGGTCTAACCAGGTCGACAGGGCTGTCGACAGGCATGTCGACCTGGTCCAGAGCCAGGTCGAGCCCAGTCCAACCTGGCTGGCCTATTTTATGTTGGCCGATTTTCTATGGTCTGCTTTGTCATTAGGGCTAGGTGGCAGGCTCTAATTGGTTTCTCTTGCGAATGAATGGCTACGATCAATCCAAGCAACATCAATGGTCCTAATCAGTTCATTACCTCTATAAAAACAACCCTAGACTAAACCCTAATCTATTCATTCAAAAATAAGAACAAAGCCGCCATGTTGCTGAGGAACGACTAGGGGTAGCCACCAAATTGGAGAGAGGATTAGGAGGCAAATTCTAAGGCATAAAGCAACTCAATCAAATCAAACCGCATCTTCAAATTCCTAAATTTGAGAATTCGCCACACCATTGTAAGTAGAGTATTACTTTGGTATGAACAAATAATTGTGTTGGTTTGTATGCTTGAATTGTGGCAATAAAGTAATTCATATTTGTGCGTTCTTATCAATTTGAAATATTCTTGAATTATGTTATTCATTATAAAGAACTACATGCGGTAGTTGTATGCAAATATACGTTTGGAATATTCGCAAATTATGTAATCCATGTTGAAGCTACATGTATGTAGTTGATCGAAATTCATACAAGTTTGGGGCTTTGCTATTATGCCATCATAATGTGTATTTTTATACAAACATCATTTTTGTGAAGTAATTGGAATAAATTTGGGTTATTATAATCCATATGAAATTATGTTGAGAATTTGGCATCATATATTGAGCCATGCTTTTGTACTAGAAAACCTATTTGCAAACTTATGAATATGACTAGGCTATGATTGATAATTGGCATAATTGAAATTGTTAACAAGGACTATATGATGACATATGTGGTACATAGCTAGGATTAGATTCAAAAAACCCTTTTTGCAAGTTTGCATGACTAAAGTAAAAATCATGATTTCATGTTAGAAATATTTATGCCATGGTTATGTGAACAAATTTAACTATACTTATGCCATGCTTATGTTTGACATTATGCCATGCTTATGTTTGACATTATGCCATGCTTATGTTAGAAATATTTATGCCATGCTTATGTTTGACATTATGCCTAAATAAAAATATGGGTTCATGCGTCAATAATGATACCCAATTTAGATTCTTATCTCAATGACAAGTTCACATGCTTTGATTCATGTCACCTATGCTCTATGACCAAAGTATATGTTACCACTATGCAAGTACACCAGTTTCTATTTTGTATTTCCAACGTAATATTGCAAGTTCATGCGCTCACCTTCCCCTCTTTGTGTATGTAATCACGCTTTAAGCCTCCCCTTTCCGCATGGCTAAATTGGGCTTTAAAAGGCTAAGCCCAATATATATATAATAAACGGGCGTGTAAAACGGGGGAAAATAACGTTGGGTTAAAATTACTAATGAATGAAAATATAAAATAGAAGGGCCCAAGTTCAAGTATGGGTTGGGCCCACGATTGGTGTAACCTTTACACCATTAACTTAATAATTGGACGCAAATATTTACATATAAGAAAATAAAGAAGAAAGACAAAATATGTAGAACATACGATGTGTTTAACCCGAGGTTGGATTGAGTTGTGATGTAAACCTGCCCGGAACCGCCCGGCTGTCCAGTAGTCACAACAATACCTATCCAATGTGGGAGGTTAAACATGGAGCCCAATAAGGACCCGAGGTTAGACTGAGTTGTGGCGTAAGACTGCCCGGAACCAACCGGCAACAGGCAGCCACAACAATACCTGCCTTTTGTGAGAGGTCAGGGCCTTAATAAGACAATTAAGGCTGAGTCAGGATTGTTAGGATTAAGTGAACTAAAGACTTAATCAAAATGGAACATGCTAAACTAAACGGACTGGTGGGGGTTAGGTTAGGAAACACTTAACCAACTTAGCATGTTGGCTAGAGATAGAAAACCTAGTAACGGGGGACCCTTTTCAGCAGTAACCCTAGAAGGTGTATCAGGATACCCTGAAACTAGGCAGGGTGGGGCACGATTACTGGGCTGATTGTAAGAGGTCAAATCGACGGCGGTGGTGTAGCAGTGTAGGTTCTAACGGGGTGCGGGCGTGCACACACTCCGGCGCAGAAAAATAAGGCACTGGACACCAGTAGCATACCTGTGCACTCTAAGGTTGTGTCGGGCCGCCACCATGGGACTTGATACACCCCATGGTGGGACCAGCATAGGTAACTACAACATCGGGGGCCGTAAGACACATGTAACTATGCGAGTAGGAGCCGATCATTGTAAAATGGATCACTTCACCCTGATTATGGGGTGCCAGTTGGAAACTAGTTTATATGGGTTCAGAGATTAACATGGGGTACGATAGTATATTCGACCCTAGACAACTTAACCAAGTTTATAGTACTTTCCCACTTCTTGTTTATACTTATCATACCCAGTTCTTTATTCATAGACAAAATAGTACTAGAATTACTCAGGCTTTAAGTCTGACTCTACTTTTCTTTCGTCTTCTTTTCTTCCGTTCCCCCCCCCCAGGTCCACAGGGAGGGAACACAGCAGCTTGACCAGCCTTAACATCCAGCTTGAAGAAGAGAAATGTATTGCTTGGACTTTTTCGCTTTGAACTATGGCTTTGGACAATCCACTATGGGCCTTTTACAGTTTATCTATGTTTTACTTATGCTTCTTTAAATAATGTAATCAAGACAGATTATGAAAGTGTTATGTTATGTTTTTGGAAAAGATGTAAGACAATCATAGTGATGTTGTTGTAGCACGTATTTGCTTTTTTAATGAAATAAAAGTTTGTTGTTTTTCCGCTGTTTACAAATATGTGTTATTATATCTGTCTTGTATATCTGTGACTTATACTTATAAACCTCCACCAAAATTAGGGCATTCCCTTTGAGAGTGACCCTAACGGAGGTGGGGTGTTACACTTGGTATCAGAGCATAGGTTTACCAGATAAGATAAAAAGTTTTGAAAAATTATTTTCAAAAAGGAAATTTAAAGAAGCATTTTTAAAAGAAAAATATTATTTTATTTTATTTTAAAAAGGCAAAGTCCCCAAAGCCATAGGTATTATCTCTTATCCTTCGTTTTGAATCTATCCTTTCGGTTTCAGCATGTCTGGAGACCTTACTCCCCAGCTGCTAACGCTTTCACTCCTCCTCCTCCACGTGAACCAGCAAGCGGAAGAGTCCCAGAATAGGGAGACGAATAATAGTCAAACAAGAAAGGATCATAACGGTAATAATAAGAAACGAGAAAAAAGGAAATGCAAATTTGGTAGTACGGAGGGGCACATAGCCAAGGAATGTAGAAAGAGGAAAAGAAAGCAAGGAGAATGTTTTCATTGTGGGGAGACTGGACACATCAGCAAGGACTGCCCTGAGAAGACAGACTTTGAGAAGGGCGGGAAAGACAACAAGTCCCGAGAGAAGAGGAAGTGTAAATTCTGTGGCAAAGTGGGGCACTTAGTAAAGGACTGCCAGAAAAAGAAGGCCAAGGAGAATGGTGGGTGCTTTTCTTGCGGTGAGACGGGCCACAGGGCTAAGGACTGCCCAAAGAAACGAGGACAGGGGCAGAGGGCTGGATCCACCCCAGGAGCACAAGTTCATGTGCTGGAAGCGCCACCTCTGCAACAGCGAGGTATAAATACTTCTGTAGAAAGTATAGTTTATCTTTATGATCACCCCGTTCGCACTTTATTTGATTCTGGCGCATCACACTCCTTTATCTCGTCTGCTTTAGTAGAATCTCTGCACCTAAAAACTAGTATGGTAGAGGACCCCTTAATTGTTTCAAACCCAATTGGGGGCCCAGCTCATTTGTCTATGATCTGTGTGGGATTGAAAATTTCTATTCTAAGTGTAGAATCTCAGTGTAGTGCCTTTGTTTTGGGCTTTTCGGGTTATGGTTTGATTTTGGGTATGGATTGGCTATCCAGTAATGGGGCCATCCTTATTTGTGAGAAAAGGGTTGTTAGGCTCCTAACCCAGCTCGGTAATACTTTGGAAATTTCTTGTAATCCCTCGTATGCGGTTATGCTTAGTTATCTTGAATCGCTAGATGCCTCTGTTGAAAATTTGCAATCAGTTAGAGTGGTCCGGGAATATCTGGATGTCTTCAAAGAGGTGAAGGGCTTGCCTCCGAAGCGGGAAATAGACTTCCGCATATATCTTGTAGATAATGCAAAGCCCGTTGCGTTACCCGTTAGACACATGGCTCCACGGGAAAGGAAAGAGCTCAGTAAACAGATTAAAGAGCTTCTAGAAAAGGGGTTCATTAGGAGGAGCATTTCAGAATGGGGCGCTCCAGTGGTGTTCGCTACAAAGGCGGATGGTTCACTCCGTCTGTGTGTTGACTATAGGGAGCTCAACAAGCTAACGAAAAAGAATAGGCACCCTCTCCCTAGAATTGACGATTTATTTGACCAGCTTGTAGGAGCGTCTGTTTTCTCCCAGCTCGATTTAGCAACCGGTTTTCATCAGCTAAGGGTGGCTGAAGATAGCATCGATAAAACGGCGTTCAGAACCCCAGACGGTTTCTTTGAATGGCTTGTCATGCCTTTCGGCTTGACAAATGCACCTGCTTACTTCGTGGACCTAATGAGTAGGGTATTTAGAGATTTCCTCAACAAATTCGTAGTGGTCTTCGTAGATGATATCCTTATCTTCTCAAAGAGTGAAGAGGAACATGCTCAACACTTAAGGGAAATCACGGAAACTTTGCGAGTCCATCAACTAAAAGCCAAATTCTCCAAATGCCACTTTTGGAGAGAAGAGGTGAGGTTCCTTGGGCACATAGTATCCAAACAAGGGTTAGCAGTGGACCCTGCTAAGGTAGTGGCGGTACAGGACTAGAAGACACCAAGGAATGCAACTGAGGTCCGAAGCTTTCTAGGACTAGCAGGTTTCTATCGAAAGTTCATAAAGGATTTTGCGAAAATCTCAGCTCCGCTCACGAAATTGACTAAGAAGAATCTAGTGTTCAATTGGGACTTGGATTGCGAGTTTGCTTTCCAACGACTGAAAAGGGCTCTTACAACAGCCCCAGTTTTGACGCTGCCAGATGGGAGCAAGATGTTCACTGTTTATACGGATGCATGTGGGATACCTTCTAGTAAGTGAACAAGATCCAAGATTCACTAGTGAATTTTGGAGAGCTTGCATGGAACCATGAGTACGCAGTTAGGCTTGAGCCAAGTATACTAGAAGGAGAATAAGTGAAAGAGGAACGAGAAATAGGTTCCAACTCATATTTTGGAAGACCTTTTAAGACTATGCGTCCTTGACTTCGGAGGGACATGGGAAGACCACCTTCCTTTGGTGGAATTTGCCTACAACAACAGCTATCAAGCAACCATCGGAATGGCGCCCTTCGAAGCTTTATATGGAAGACCGTGCCGATCGCCCACTTGTTGGTGGGAGTCCACGGATAAGCTCATACTTGGACCAGATATGATCCGAGAGACCTCAGAGAAAGTAGACTTAATACGAAGAAGGATGAAGACGGCCCAAGACAGACAAAAGTCCTATGCCGACAAGAGAAGGACCGACCTTGAATTTAAGGTTGGAGACAGAATTTTTCTCAAGGTATCTCCGCTAAGAAACGTTGTTCGTTTTGGAACCACAGGAAAACTGGCACCAAGGTTCGTAGGGCCATTCCCTATTATTGAGAAAATTGGGAAAATGGCCTATAGACTAGAGCTACCCGAGAAGTTGGCTGGAGTCCACAACGTTTTTCACGTTTCACATCTCCGAAAATGTCTACATGAGTCTGCTGAAGTGGTAGAGCCAAATATCCTCGAAGAGGCCGAAGTAGAACGCGAAGCAACCATAAGGAAAGTTCCAACCCGCATCTTAGGAACGGAAGTGAAGAAGCTACGCAACCGCGAAGTCAAGCTCGTCAAAGTTCAGTGGAGCGAAGCCGAGGGAGACGCGACTTGGGAAACAGAAGCTAGAATACGCACTGCCTAACCTTTTCTGTTCGAGGGTACATCCTTGATCTTTCATTTTCCTTAAGTTGCGCTTTTATCTATCTTTTTAGGTATATTTCCTCGACCTTATCTTTTAGGTAGAATCTTTTTGGATGGAAACATGTAGTTGAAACATGTTATGGATGATGGTTGCAAGTGGTTGCAAGTGATTGCTAGTTGTTGCTCGTGGTTGCATATACACACACAATCTAGGTTTTAGATCGGCTCAGTCACTTCATATTGCATATGCATATATGTTTGCATTCATATGTGGTTGAACTTTAATGTGTTGTCATATGGATGTTGCATTTGTATTGAATGATTGTGCACTCATGTAGAATCATGAATAGGAAAATTTGCATACATAATGGATTCATGGCACTTACATAATTCGCATTAAGGAGGTCAACTGAATCAGTAGACCGCCTGATTTTGCATTAGATAAGTTCATGTACACACACACTTCGCATATGATCATGAAGCATTAGAAGTCTTTTAAGGACAATGGACGCTCGTGTTTGATGGATGAGTAGATGGATGATTGGATGTTAGGATATACATTCCTCCTAACTTGAAGATTTCGGGGACGAAATCCTTTTAAGTGGGGGAGAATGTAACACCCCGCAAATTCTATAACTGTGAAATTAACAAATTAAAGTATAATTAATTTGAAATCAAAGAACTAAGGGAAACGGGATACGCCATTGCGTTCGTCTCGGAAAAATACGCGAAATAGAGTCCGAGTTTTCGAAAAACGGAGTCCGTATGAAGAAGATATGGCCTTCGGAAGTTTCTGAATTAAATTTAAAATTCAAACAGAATAAAATAACTCAGAAAAATCAAGTTTAAATTCCAAAGTGGGGCCCAATGGGCCAGGGCGGAAAAACACCCGCCTGACGCACCCAGGTCGACTGGGTTGTCGACCTGGTCTAACCAGGTCGACAGGGCTGTCGACAGGGCTGTCGACAGGCATGTCGACCTGGTCCAGAGCCAGGTCGAGCCCAGTCCAACCTGGCTGGCCTATTTTATGTTGGCCGATTTTCTGTGGTCTGCTTTGTCATTAGGGCTAGGTGGCAGGCTCTAATTGGTTTCTCTTGCGAATGAATGGCTACGATCAATCCAAGCAACATCAATGGTCCTAATCAGTTCATTACCTCTATAAAAACAACCCTAGACTAAACCCTAATCTATTCATTCAAAAATAAGAACAAAGCCGCCATGTTGCTGAGGAACGACTAGGGGTAGCCACCAAATTGGAGAGAGGATTAGGAGGCAAATTCTAAGGCATAAAGCAACTCAATCAAATCAAACCGCATCTTCAAATTCCTAAATTTGAGAATTCGCCACACCATTGTAAGTAGAGTATTACTTTGGTATGAACAAATAATTGTGTTGGTTTGTATGCTTGAATTGTGGCAATAAAGTAATTCATATTTGTGCGTTCTTATCAATTTGAAATATTCTTGAATTATGTTATTCATTATAAAGAACTACATGCGGTAGTTGTATGCAAATATACGTTTGGAATATTCGCAAATTATGTAATCCATGTTGAAGCTACATGTATGTAGTTGATTGAAATTCATACAAGTTTGGGGCTTTGCTATTATGCCATCATAATGTGTATTTTTATACAAACATCATTTTTGTGAAGTAATTGGAATAAGTTTGGGTTATTATAATCCATATGAAATTATGTTGAGAATTTGGCATCATATATTGAGCCATGCTTTTGTACTAGAAAACCTATTTGCAAACTTATGAATATGACTAGGCTATGATTGATAATTGGCATAATTGAAATTGTTAACAAGGACTATATGATGACATATGTGGTACATAGCTAGGATTAGATTCAAAAAACCCTTTTTGCAAGTTTGCATGACTAAAGTAAAAATCATGATTTCATGTTAGAAATATTTATGCCATGGTTATGTGAACAAATTTAACTATACTTATGCCATGCTTATGTTTGACATTATGCCATGCTTATGTTAGAAATATTTATGCCATGCTTATGTTTGACATTATGCCTAAATAAAAATATGGGTTCATGCGTCAATAATGATACCCAATTTAGATTCTTATCTCAATGACAAGTTCACATGCTTTGATTCATGTCACCAATGCTCTATGACCAAAGTATATGTTACCACTATGCAAGTACACCAGTTTCTATTTTGTATTTCCAACGTCATATTGCAAGTTCATGCGCTCACCTTCCCCTCTTTGTGTATGTAATCACGCTTTAAGCCTCCCCTTTCCGCATGGCTAAATTGGGCTTTAAAAGGCTAAGCCCAATATATATATATATATAATAAACGGACGTGTAAAACGGGGGAAAATAACGTTGGGTTAAAATTACTAATGAATGAAAATATAAAATAGAAGGGCCCAAGTTCAAGTATGGGTTGGGCCCACGATTGGTGTAACCTTTACACCATTAACTTAATAATTGGCCGCAAATATTTACATATAAGAAAATAAAGAAGAAAGACAAAATATGTAGAACATACGATGTGTTTAACCCGAGGTTGGATTGAGTTGTGATGTAAACCTGCCCGGAACCGCCCGGCTGTCCAGTAGTCACAACAATACCTATCCAATGTGGGAGGTTAAACATGGAGCCCAATAAGGACCCGAGGTTAGACTGAGTTGTGGCGTAAGACTGCCCGGAACCAACCGGCAACAGGCAGCCACAACAATACCTGTCTAATGTGAGAGGTCAGGGCCTTAATAAGACAATTAAGGCTGAGTCAGGATTGTTAGGATTAAGTGAACTAAAGACTTAATCAAAATGGAACATGCTAAACTAAACGGACTGGTGGGGGTTAGGTTAGGAAACACTTAACCAACTTAGCATGTTGGCTAGAGATAGAAAACCTAGTAACGGGGGACCCTTTTCAGCAGTAACCCTAGAAGGTGTATCAGGATACCCTGAAACTAGGCAGGGTGGGGCACGATTACTGGGCTGATTGTAAGAGGTCAAATCGACGGCGGTGGTGTAGCAGTGTAGGTTCTAACGCGGTGCGGGCGTGCACACACTCCGGCGTAGAAAAATAAGGCACTGGACACCAGTAGCATACCTGTGCACTCTAAGGTTGTGTCGGGCCGCCACCATGGGACTTGATACACCCCATGGTGGGACCGGCATAGGTAACTACAACATCGGGGGCCGTAAGACACATGTAACTATGCGAGTAGGAGCCGATCATTGTAAAATGGATCACTTCACCCTGATTATGGGGTGCCAGTTGGAAACTAGTTTATATGGGTTCAGAGATTAACATGGGGTACGATAGTATATTCGACCCTAGACAACTTAACCAAGTTTATAGTACTTTCCCACTTCTTGTTTATACTTATCATACCCAGTTCTTTATTCATAGACAAAATAGTACTAGACTTACTCAGGCTTTATGTCTGACTCTACTTTTCTTTCGTCTTCTTTTCTTCCGTTTCCCCCCCCCCCCAGGTCCACAGGGAGGGAACACAGCAGCTTGACCAGCCTTAACATCCAGCTTGAAGAAGAGAAATGTATTGCTTGGACTTTTTCGCTTTGAACTATGGCTTTGGACAATCCACTATGGGCCTTTTACAGTTTATCTATGTTTTACTTATGCTTCTTTAAATAATGTAATCAAGACAGATTATGAAAGTGTTATGTTATGTTTTTGGAAAAGATGTAAGACAATCATAGTGATGTTGTTGTAGCACGTATTTGCTTTTTTAATGAAATAAAAGTTTGTTGTTTTTCCGCTGTTTACAAATATGTGTTATTATATCTGTCTTGTATATCTGTGACTTATACTTATAAACCTCCACCAAAATTAGGGCATTCCCTTTGAGAGTGACCCTGACGGAGGTGGGGTGTTTCAAAACCCGTAGCTCTACCCATTAGAGACATGGCTCCTAGGGAGAGAAAAGAGCTCAGTAAGCAAGTCAAGGAGCTACTCGAAAAGGGGTTTATAAGGCGGAGTATTTCTAAATGGGGTGCTCCAGTATTATTCGCAACCAAAGCGGATGGTTCACTTCGCCTATGCATTGATTGTAGGGAGCTAAACAAGCTGACCAAGAAGAATAGGCACCCACTTCCTAGAATAGATGACTTGTTTAATCAGCTTGTAGGTGCATCTGTTTTCTCCCAACTAGATTTGGCTACTGGATTCCATCAGCTAAGAGTTGTTGAAGACAGCATTGATAAGACCGCGTTCAGAACCCCGGATGGTTTCATCGAATGGCTTGTCATGCCTTTCGGCTTGACAAACACACCCGCTTACTTCGTTGACTTGATGAGCAAGGTTTTTAGAGAATTCCTTAATAAGTTTGTGGTGGTCTTCGTAGACGACATTTTGATCTTCTCAAAGAATGAAGAAGAGCATGCTTTGCATTTAAGGGAAGTCATGGATACTCTTCGTACACATCAGCTGAAGGCCAAATTCTCCAAATGCCATTTCTGGAGAGAAGAGGTGAGGTTTCTTGGACATGTGGTGTCCAAAGAGGGGTTAGCCGTGGACTTCGCAAAAGTAGTTGCGGTGCAAGATTGGCAGGTTCCAAAGAATGCAACCGAAGTCCGAAGCTTTGTCGGGTTAGCGGGCTTATACCGAAAGTTCATTAATGACTTTGCTAAAATCTCAGCCTCACTCACAAGATTAACAAAGAAGAACCTAACTTTTGCTTGGGATTTGGATTGCGATATTGCTTTTCAACGTTTGAAAAGGGCTCTTACAACATCACCAATTCTGACATTGTCAGATGGGAGCAAGATGTTTACCGTACACATGGATTCATGTGGTACGGGACTAGGTGCTGTCTTGATGCAAGAAGGGAAGGTAGTAGCTAATGAAGGCAGATAGTTGAAAGTACATGAGAAAAACTACCCAACCCACGATCTAGAGTTGGCTGCCATTGTCTTTGCGCTTAAGTCTTGGCGCCATTATCTCCTAGGTGAGAAGTTTGAATTGTATACCGACCATAAATCGTTGAAATACCTTTTCTCGTGGAAAGATCTTAACTTAAGACAGCAAAGTTGGATGGAATTTCTGGCCACTTATGATTTTGAGATTTCCTCTACCCCGTACAAGGGCAATGTGGTAGTATATGCCTTAAGTAAGAAGAAGCTGAGCTTGAGTCCTCTCTTTGTAGAAAGGCAAAGCTTGGAATATATAGCAAACTTTAATTTTAGACCCTCCCCTGAAATTGTGCCGGGTCTATTTGCATCACTAGAGGTGCGGCCTACTCTTTTGGACTCAATAGGAACCACGCAACGAGAAGACCCTCAGCTAGTTGATGTAATGGAAAAGCTAGTTAGGGGTGAAACTTCTAGTCACCTCAATAGATACTCCATCGATGATAGGGGTTGGTTGAGACAGGATGGAAGGTTATGCGTCCCACAAGTAAGGGATTTAGTGAAGACGGTTCTAGAAGAGGCGCACCATTACAAACTGACCATACACCCAGGCGGAGACAAGATGTATAAAGATATAAAAAGGGTTTTCTTTTGGAATGGCATGAAGAGTGATGTAGCTGAGTTTGTCGCTAAGTGTTTGATATGCCAGCAAGTCATAGCGGAGCAGAAGAAGCCCGGTGGTCTGCTTCATCCCCTCGAGGTCCCACGGTGGAATTGGGATAGCATTTCGATGGACTTTGTTGATGGGTTGCCTAGGTCAAGAAGGGGCAATAACAATATTTGGGTAATAGTGGACAGGCTCACTAAAAACGCTCACTTTATACCTGTTAAAAGTAGAAGGACTGCCTCGTCCCTAGCATTCATTTATCTCAAAGAAATAGTTCGAATCCATGGGACACCCTCCACCATAGCGAGCGATCGAGATCCTATCTTTACGAGCGAGTTTTGGAGGAGTTTGCAAGAGGCAGTAGGCACCCAATTATGCTTAAGCACGGTCTATTACCCCCAAATCGATGGTCAGACGAAAAGGGTGAACAGAGTATTAGAAGACCTCTTGAGATTGTGCATTCTTTACTTTGGAGGGACATTGGAGGATCATCTTCCTTTGGTGGAATTCGCCTACAACAATAGCTACCGAGCCACCATAGGAATGGCGCCCTTCGAAGCTTTATACGGAAGACCGTGCTGATCACCATCTTGTTGGTGGGAGTCTACATACATTCTCGTACTTGGGACAAACATGATTAGAGAGACCTCAGAAAAGGTGGACCTGATAAGAAGACGGATGAAGGCTGCACATGATAGACAGAAGTCCCATGCAGACAAAAGAAAGACCGACCTTGAGTTTAAGGTTAGAGATAGGGTACTCCTTAAAGTATCTCCTTGGAGGAATGTCACTTGCTTTGGGTCTGTAGGAAAGCTAGCACCAAGATTTGTAGGTCCATTTCCTATCATTGAAAGGATTGGGACGATGGCTTACAGAGCAGAGCTACCCAAGAGACTGGCTGGAGTCCATAATGTTTTTCATGTTTCTCAGCTACGAAAGTGCTTACATGAATCTGCGGAAGTGGTGGAGCCGAATATACTAGAAGAAGTAGAAGTGGAACGAGAAGTGACTGTGAGAAGATTACCAACTTGTATCTTGGGTATGGAAGTCAAAAAGCTACGCAACTATGAAATAAAGCTTGTTAAAGTTCAACGGAGTGATGCTGAGGAAGATGCGACTTGGGAACTGAGAGGAAAATATGTGCAGCCTACCCTTTTCTCTTTGAGGGTACCTCCTTGATATTATTTTTCCATAAGTTTATTCATGCTTATATCTATCTTTCAAGTATATCTCCTCAGTCCTATTCTTTATCCTTAGGTAGAAACTGATGGATGTAAACATGTGTTTGAAACAAGTTATGATTGATGGTTGCGAGTGGTTGCAAGTGGTTGCTCGTGGATGCATGTAAACACACTTTAGGCACTAGATCGGCTCAATCACCTTCATATTGCATATAAATGTGTGTATAATGGTTGTGCTATCATGTGGACGCTGCATGTTGATGAATGGTTGTGCACGCATGTAGAAATAATATGTATCATTAGGATTCTTTCGCATACATAATGGACGCATGACACTATCATGATTTACATTAAGTAGTTCAACTGAATCAGTAGATCGCCTGATTTTGCATTAGATACAGAACATATACACACACTTTTTGCATATGTTCATACGACATTAGAAATTATGTAAGGACAATTGATGCCTGTGTTTGATGGTTGAGTAGATGAATGATTGGATGTTAGGATATACATTCTCCTTAACTTGGAGATTTCGGGGGCGAAATCCTTTAAGGAGGGGAGAATGTAACACCCCATGATTTTAAATATTAAAATTAACGAATTAAAGAATACTTAATTTCAAATGTGAGAATTAAGGGAAATAGGTTACGCCATTGCGTTCGTCTAGGAATTCTGCTTGAGATAGTGTCTGAGTTTGCGTAAAACTGACACCGTATGAAGGAGATATGGACGAACGAAGTTAGGCAGAAAAAACGGAAACAGACCAGAAAGCACTGACGCACTTGTGAAGTGTGCCAATACAAAAATGTACTGGCACACCTACCAAGTGCGCCATGTCGGGCTAAAAACATGCATAGATTTTTGGAGTGTTCTGATCCGAACCGTGGGTCATTGCTGAGTCATTAGTGCTGAGGTGTTATTCGATCTTGACTGGAAGGTCTTGATTGCTTCTAGGGTTAATCTAACGTCTCTAAATTAATTTAAATTCTATATAAGCAACCTAACTCTCAACCTAAAATCACACTAATTCATACCAAGAGTCGCCATGCTGTCGATGGAGAACCTAGAGTAGCTGCCATGCTGTTTCAACTCAAAACCAAGATAGAAGCAAGAATCATAATCAAATCTAAATCTAAATTAGAATAACAATTAGTCTACATCAAAGGTGAGCAATTCAGTTTCATAATACAGATCCCAGAAAAACAAGACCGTTCTTTTGTTTGTGAGTATAATTTCTTTCACAAATTAATTAATTAATTTAATTGTGATAAGTTATAATTGGGATTATTAGAATATGACTTTGAATCATGTGATGTTATCGTTGATAGTTTTGTTATTGTGGATCTATTTCATATGTTGAATTGTACATGTTTAACTTGATTCCGCTTATGCAAGTTTGGGATGTTAAATCATATGTATATGAATCTTATGAGAGTTTGGGATGTTAAATCATATGTATATGAATCTTATGAAAGTTTGGGATGTTAAATCATATGCAAGTATGAATCTTATGCAAGTCTGTAGGTGGATTATACAAAAGTTCATATGTGAATCTTGTAGATACATATGCTAGTTCATATTCAAACATGTGACATTAATTTACATGTTTAAGATCCATATAAAAGTTCACATCTTTGTGTTTAGATCTATATTTAGATCCATGGCAGTACATAGTTATGCAAATTTATGTTCTATACGCCCATTGCCTAAGCTAGTTTTGTATGTGAATCATATGCTAGTTTGAATGATTTTCATATGCAAGTTATAGGAAAACCATATCCATATATGCAAGTACATGATTACATGTTTAGATCTATATTTAGATCCACGATAATTTATGCAAATTTATGTATATCCATTACCTATGCAAATTATTGGCTATGCAAACTTATGTCATGATTCTTAGATCTATTTTATGTGTTATGCAAGTTGTGATGTTGCTTTTCTTTTTATAAGTTAGACTATTTGCGAGTCTAACATATGTCATATTAAAACGTACGAATAGCTTTGGGACAATGGGAAAATATTAAATATACATAATTGTGAATTGGCATAAAATGGCCTTAAAGGCATATAATTAATTTAAGACATTAATTGGTATAAATTTATATACCTGAAATTATGGACATAATTTAGGTGACAATTATGGACATAAATTAATTTGGAATTTATTGACAAATTAGAACAGGGATATTAATCTAATTTGGGGTTAAATAATTGTTTGTAATAATTAACCGCCTAGGACATGAGGTTAGACTCGTTTGTGGTGTAAGACTGCCCGGACCTGCCTGGCAAATCCAGCAACCACAAACGGTAGTCTAATGTGAGAAGTCAAAGGCACAAATTAAATGCATAACAGTTGTAAAGACACAAGGTTAGGCTCGTTTGAGGTATAAGATTGCCCGGACCTGCCCGGCAAATCCAGCAACCGCAAACGGTAGTCTAATGTGGGAGGTCTTTATAAGGTTACGGTTCTAATTAATTAAGTAACACTTAACCAGATAAACATGCGGTGGGACATGGGGGTTAAGTGGGTGGTCTGGGTGGCATGTGAATTACGATTAGAAACACTTAACCAAGTTGAAAACATGTAAGAAGACATGAATAAGAAGGGGTTAAGTGGGAAATTCTAGTGGGGACCACGTATAGGTGGAAAGCTTATGTCAAGTATGGGAACCCTTTTCAAACCAGTAACCCATTAAGTATCTTTGTGAGCTCGATTTAGATCGAGGACGGGACATGCTTACTGGGTTTGATTGTTAGAGGTCAAAATGGGTTAGCGGTGGCAACGCAAGTCCAACGAGGTCATGTGCGTGCGTGGGCCTGGGCCGGTAGGTAAGACGTTGTTGCATCGTGTAGATATAAGCCGTGCATCTTTAGTGGTATCGGGTTGCACCTTTGGGGAGTGATACACCACACTGTGGGACCAACGCGGGTATCTATGAGTTAAGGAGCCGATCGCATGGGGGTAGTGGGTATAATTAGTGAAGATAGGGGCAGGCGGCACCTATGAAGGCAACTAGGGGTACACGAAACTACCATTATCATTATTATGTTCAGTAGGCGGGATCAACTTTTAGGGTGACTAATAATGGTGCATTATAGTAATTATCCTATAGTGATTCGGAACGAGATTAACGCCAGAATATTCCTCTTGTTTGCTTTGTCTTGCCCACTTGTTTCACGACCATAACTCGTTTTACCAGTTTATGCCTTATCCTAATTACTTTAATAATTATATGGTTAAAGTTATTATACTCACCAGACTTTATGCCTAACCCCCTTGTTTTTGCCTCTTTTCTTCCTTTTCCCCCCAGGTTCTTAGGGCAGGACTTATACTAGTGGAGCTTGATCTTGGATCTCATTCTCTCTCTTTTGGAAGTGCTTGGATTGTTGAAAGTAAAGTTCAACTCATCTCTTTTATGGCTACTTGTGTTGGGGTTATGCTTTTTATTTATATACTCAGAAAACAATTTGTCAAGATGGTTACTAAGTGTACTTGGTTTTTCTGTTGGTTTATGATGTTGTTGTAATAAACTATTTCTCCGCTGTAATAAATGTTGTTTTGTAAATTTTCAATTACCAATATATGCATTTGTCTTGCTATATTTTGTTCTATTCACCAATAATACTCCATGAAAGTTAATGCATTCCCTTTGAGAGTGACATTAATGGACATGGGGTGTTACATGTTTTGACTGCTCTTCGAGGAATCGTAAGAAAATACAACTTTTATACCATCTAATTGAGTACATTTGATAATGATTTTACTTTCGTATTCACTTACTGCAGCATGCAAATGGTGAAAGTGCATGGGTTGGAACTGTTAGAAATACTGGTGCTATTGTTGATATGATCGAGAAAAATGATTGATGGAAATACTGGTGGTTTTAGCTTATGTTTATACAACTTGCCTTGCTAGCAGCAACTTCAAATTGGTTTATGCACCTATTTTGTACTTGCAATTTGGCAAGAATTTCCTTTTGGGTTTGGCTTTTGTTATATGCATGTTTTAGTCTATGCATATTTTATTTCTGAGTTGATTTCATCTACTCGTGTCCATGTACCATGTCATATATTATGTTCGTGTCATATTGCCTACCTGTTATACGTTCTAATTTTGTTGTTGTTATGCTTTCTTTATTTACATGTAGGAATTTGGAAGAAGGTTGAAGTGAATCCTCTTGAATTATAAGTACTGTCAAGTGGGTATATTCAGTTTCTCTACATATTTTTAAGAGGGAATATTGTATTAGTATTATCAAAATAGTGGACTATATTACTCTATATTGCTTCTTAGTGATTATTGTGTTGAAAATGTGAATTATATTACTAAAACGAGTGTATGAATCACCGTTCTGTATGAATAAACACTAACTGAATATTATATATATGGCTTAACATAATGAAAAGTCGTGTATGACTTAAGGATCTTTGTGTATGGAATAAGGCGAAATCGATTGTGATATACTAACTCATATTAATACAATAGTTATGTAGGTAAAATTAAGCTATATGGAATATCTCAAGTAAACAAAGGCAGTAAGTAAATGCACCAAGAATTTTATACTTGTTTCCCATCCTACATCCAGTCCCGAAGCTCCTCTTCCGAATTCACTAACGACACCTTCTCTTCACCTAGAGGAATTGGTCACAATACACCCGAGCACCAACAAGGATGTCCCCGCTTGATCACCAACACAGGACTTCATATATTACAAAAGAGTTTTGACTTCTGAATGTGTTCTCGTATCAACACTGAATAGCCAACGGTTACGTACACCCAACCTATAATCTTATCCTCGTAGTATAGTGTGTATGCGAAGATTGAAGGAAGTATGTTACTTAATGAATCAGGAGATATGAAGTAGTTTCAATGATTCAATAAGTAACTTGAATATATGAGAGCTTTTTAAAATGCAAGTGTATAGAAATGAAAATCAGATAATAGTATTGATTTGGAAAGAATTACTGATTTGGAAGTTAAGATTATGATGTTTATATAATAGTAGAAGAGTAACAACTTTTCATGAACAATTGCAATGAAGAGATATAGCCATTTCTATTCAGAAATGAATAGAAATCTATTCATGGAAAGAGATGATACTTCATATAAATGGTTACTGCTTCGAATCAGCCAACTGGTCTGAAAATCACCAGTTAACTTGTTGAAATAGAAAATCGTATATATATATATTTAAATATGAAAAGAAACTAGCTGTTACTGGGCTCTGGTTCACTGACCAGTCGAGTAGACTGGTTTTCACCAGTCGATTGGTGAATCCAGTCTAGTAAAGGCTATTTTCTAGCCACATATACATACATACATACATACATACATACATACATACATACATACATACATACATATATATATATATGAATACGTGCATTTGTGTTATACCATGAGGATAGATTTTAACATTTTCTAACACAACTAAATATATATATATATATATATATATATATATATATAAAACACTTAGCTCTTCAGTGTGACCTTCATTCCTTTGTTGTCATGAATAGAAAATCTCATGAATCCACACATTATGCTCAATTTCTTTGTTATTCAGTTTTATTTTAAATGATCACAAAAAATGTTGTATATATTTAGTTGTATTAATAAGGTATATTAGAATTTTGATAATTAATTGGAGGTTTTCTGCAAAAGTTAATCTTTTTACACTGGTTGTTAGGAGCAAACAATGCAGCAAAAAAACTTTAAGCCAAATGTTACTTTTTTGCACTGGTTGTTTTTAACGACCAACAACCGGTGCTACATTTCCATCTTTTGCATAGGTTGTAGAAAATAATGGATGCAGAAAATAAGGTTTTTTTAACGATAATGCAATTTTGCACTGTTTTTGATTAAAACTGGTGCAAAAAATTAATCTTTTGCACCAGCTATTATTGGAAACGGTGCAAAAAGAAGAAAACCCTGTGCATCGTCCGCATTTGCACCAATTGTAGAACCGAAGCAACAGAGGTAAACAACCGGTGCAAATGACCTGTTTTGTTGTAGTGATTGGAGTTGAGAAAACACTAATGGATAGTATGTTTTGGTTAGGGCTGTCAATATCCTACATGACCCAGAACATAACCTTAAACTCGCATGGAAAATTAGCAGGTTAATCCGACCTGTTTATGTTGTTGGTAATTTTCGAGTCAACCTGAATTTGAGATGTTTATAAACGAATGGGTTTCAGGTTGGCCTACTAACCCGTATTTGACCTATTAATACTTATATGGTCGACCCGACCCATTTATAACCCATTTGAATTGCATACTTGAATTTGTCCCGTTTATGATCCGTTTATAAGCCATGAACCAGAATTTGACCAGTTTATGACATGTTTATACATTGTACGGGTTGACCTGGCCCATTTATAACCCATTTATGACCAAAATTAAACTGGTTAAACGAGTTAGGTCGGGTCAACCCGTTAATAGAGAGGTCGAGTTTGGGTTCAGCTATTTTTGACCCGTCTGATAAACAGGCTGACCCAAACCATTTAAAATCAACTATAGTTTGACTTAACCCAACCCAATCATGACCCATTAACACCCCTAGTGTAACACCCCGTGATTTTGAATATTAAAATTAATGAATTAAAGAATACTTAATTTCAAATGTGAGAATTAAGGGAAATGGGTTACGCCATTGCGTTCGCCTCGGAATTTTGCTTGAGATAGAGTCCGAGTTTGCGTAAAACGTACACCATATGAAGGAGATATGGACGAACGAAGTTAGGAAGAAATACCAGAAACAGACCAAAATGCACTGGCGCACTTGTGAAGTGCGCCAGTACAAAAATGCTCTAGCGCACCTGCCAAGTGCGCCCATGTCAGGCTAAAACCCTGCAAGATTTCTGGAGTGTTCTGATCCGACCAGTGAGTCATGGCTGAGTCACTAGGGCTTAGGTGGCTATCTGAATGGTTCTGGTTATTCCTAGGTTAATCCGATGGCTCTTATTAAATTAAACTTCTATAAAAACAATCCTAAACCCTCAACCTAATCACACTAATTCATACCAAGAGCCTCCATGCCGTCAATGGGGAACCTAGAGTAGCCTCCGTTATCTTTCAACTCAAAAGCAAGATAGAAGCAAGAATCAAAATCAAATCTAAATCAAAATTAGAATAGCAATTAGTCTACATCAAAGGCAAGCAATTCAGTTTCAGAATACAGAACCCAGAAAAACAAGACCGTTCTTTTGTTTGTGAGTATAATTTCTTTCACAAATTAATTAATTAATTTAATTGTGATAAGTTATAATTGGGATTATGAGAATATGACTTTGAATCATGTGAAGTTGTCGTTGATAGTTTTTTTATTGTGGATCTATTTCATATGTTAAATTGTACATGATTTACTTGATTTATCTTATGCAAGTTTGGGATGTTAAATCATATGTATATGAATCTTATGCAAGTTTGGGATATTAAATAATATGTATATGAATCTTATGCAAGTTTGGGATGTTAAATCATATGCTAGTTTATGAATCGTATGCAAGTCTGTAGGTGGATAATATACAAGTTCATATGTGAATCTTGTATATACATATGCTAGTTTATGTGACATTAATTTACATGTTTAGATCCATATGCAAATTCACATCTTTATGTTTAGATCTATATTTAGTTTTGTGGTAGTACATAGTTATGCAAATTTATGTTCTATATGCCCATTGCCTATTCTAGTTTGTATGTGAATCAGATGCTAGTTTGAATGAAATTCATATGCAAGTTATTGGAAAACCATATCCATATGTGCAAGTTCACATCTTTATGTTTAGATCTATATTTAGATTCATGATAGTTTACACAAATTTATGTATACCAATTGCCTGTGCAAACTTATGTCATGATTCTTAGATCTATTTTATGTGTTATGCAAGATGTGATGTTGTTTTCTTCTTATAAGTTAAACTAGATGCGTGTTTAACATATGTCATATTAAAACGTACGAATAGCATGGGGAAGATGGGATAATACTAAATATTAATGTTGTGAATTGGCATAAAATGGTTAAAAAAGGCTTATAGTTAATTTGAGACATTAACTGGTATAATTTGTATACCTAGAATTTATGGACATAATTTAGGTGACAATTATGGACATAAATTAATTTGGAATTTATTGACAAATTTGAATAGGGATATTAATCCAATTTGGGTTTAAATAATTAACCGCCTAAGACACGATTTTAGACTCGTTTGTTGTGTAAGATTGCCCGGACCCGCTCGACAAATCCAGCAACCACAAATGGTAGTCTAATGTGAGTGGTCGAAGGCACAAATTAGATGCGTAACAATTCTAAAGATACGAGGTTAGGCTCGTTTGCGGTATAAGACTGCCCGGACCCGCCCTGCAAATCCAGCAACCGCAAATGGTAGTCTAATGTGAGAGGTCTTTATAAGGTTACGGTTCTAATGAATTAAGTAACACTTAACCAGATAAACATGTGGTGGGACATGAGGGTTAAGTGGGTGGCCTGGGTGGCATGTGAAATATGATTAGAAACACTTAACCAGGTTGGAAACATGTAAGAAGACATGAATAAGAAGGGGTTAAGTGGGAAATTCTAGTGGGGACCAAGCATAGGTGGAAAGCTTGCGTCAAGTGTGGGGACCCTTTTCAAACCAGTAACCCATTAAGTATCTTTGTGAGCTCGAGTTAGATCGAGGATGGGACACGCTTACTGGGTTTGATTGTAAGAGGTCAAAACGGGTTAGCGGTGGCAACGCAACTCCAACGGCGTCATTTGCATGCATGGGCCCGGGCGTGTAGGTAAGACATTGTTGCATCGTGTAGATATAAGCCGTGCATCTTTAGTGGTATTAGGTTGCCACTTTGGGGAGTGATACACCCCACTGTGGGACTAACACGGGTATCTACGAGTTAGCGAGCCGATCGCATGGGGGTAGTGGGTACAATTAGTGGAGATAGGAGCAAGCGACACCTATGGAGGCAATTAGGGGTACACGAAACTACCATTATCATTATTATGTTCAGTAGGCGGGATCAACTTTTAGGGTGACTAGTAATGGTGCGGTATAGTAATTATCCTATAAGTGATTAGGAATGAGATTAACCCTAGAATATTCCTCTTGTTTGTTTTGTCATGCCCACTTGTTTCATAGTCATTCCTTGTTTTACCAATTTATGCCTTATCCTAATTACTTTAATAATTATATTGTTAAAGTTATTGTACTTTCCAGACTTTATGTCTGACCCCTTGTTTTCGCCTCTTTTCTTCCTTCCCCCCCAGAGGTTCTCAGGGTGGGACTAGTACTAGTTGAGCTTGATCTTAGATCTCTTTCTCTCTCTTTTGGAAGTGCTTGGATTGCTGAAAGTAAAGTTCAGTTCATCTCTTTTATGGCTACTTGTGTTGGGGTTATGCTTTTTACTTTATGTACTCAGAAAACAATTTGTCAAGATGGATATTAAGTGTACTAGGTTTTACTGTTGGTTTATGAAGTTGTTGTAATCAAACTATTTCTCTGCGGCTATAAAAGTTGTTTTAAAATTTTCAAGTACCAATATATGTATCTGTTTTTTTATATTCTGTTCTATACACTAATAATGCTCCATGAAAGTTAATGCATTCCTTTTGATAGTGACATTAATGGACATGGGGTGTTACACGTGGTATCAGAGCTGAAGGTTACCGGAACAGATATGCATTTTGAAAAACTATTTTTCAAAAACATTTTATAAGGAAATTCTTTCAAAAATATGTTTTAAGGAAAGTATTTTCAAGAGAAAATTTTGTTTTAAAAACATAACCCCCAAGAGCCATATATCTTTCCTTCGATTCTCCATTTTGAATCTCTTCCTTTTTTCCAGCATGTCTGGGCAACCTGAGATACCCGAGGGCATATCGATACCAGGATGGTTTAGAAGGTATCTGGAGGCTAGGGCCACTGCTGCAGGCCCAGCAAATGTTACTCCTCCCCAGCTGCAGTCGCTCCTCCTCCTCCCCCGCCTCGCATTGATACTTTTTCGAAGATATGCAAAGATTTTTGGGCAATGGGTGGGAAACCTTTTCACGGATCAGAGACGTTTTTTGAAGCTCAAAATTGGCTGAAGGAGGCGGAAGATTTATTTGGTATCTTCGAGGTAGAAGATGGAAGGAAGGTCCAATTAGCTACTTGGTTAATGAAGGACGAAACCTCGTTTTGGTGGGAGGTCACGAAAGGAGAACGTGCAGTAGAGAAATGGATGGATTTCGGCGTAGTTTCGAGATGAAATTTCTCTCATAAGCAAAAGAAAATATATATATGGAGAGGTTCTTAGCGTTGAAGCAAGGAACTTTATCAGTAAATGAGTACGTCAACAAGTTCAACCAGTTGGCGAGATTTGTCTTAGACTTGGTGAACACACCCGAGAAGAAGGCTCTGAGGTTCACTAAAGGCGTGAATGAGCCGCTACACGGGTTGGCTATGACCCACATTCCGATGGGGGCTACCTTTGAGAGATTGGTTGACATGGCGCTTATGCATGAAGAGGGGAATGGTGCTAATGCTAATAAGGCACTTGAGAAGAAAGTGGATCAAAAGAAATCACAAAAAGCAAAACAAGAAGGGCGGTAAGGATAACAATGGCAAGGGAAGGAAAAGTGCTTTAATTGTGGGACACCAGGCCATCTAAGCAAGGACTATAGGAAAAAGAAGAAGACTGGCTGCTTCCACTATGGAGCGGCAGGATATCTAATTAAAGACTTCCCAAGGAAACAGGGGCAAGGGCAAAGGACAGGGTCCACTTCTGGAGGGCCGATTCAGGCTCTCATGGCACCAGGATAGGAGAGAGGTAGAAACATTTCCATTGAAATATTATTTTTTCTGTTTGATCATCCTGTTCGTACTTTGTTTGACTCTGGAGCTTCACGCTCATTGGTATCTGCTTCGTTAGTTGAAACTTTGCACCTAAATACTGGTCTAGTTACGGATCCTACAGTAGTCTCAAATCCTATTGGTGGTTCGGCACATCTTTCAATGATTTGTCGGGATTTGAGAGTGTCTATCTTGGGCATTTGGTTTGAATACAACGCCTTCATTCTTGGCTTTATGGGCTACGACTTGATTCCAGGCATGGATTGGCTAGCTGGATACGGTGCCATCCTAGATTGTGAAAGAAGGGTAGTTAGATTGTTGACTCGTTGTGGAAAGACCCTCGATATTTCTTGTGACCCTAGAGGTCTGGTAATGCTTAGCTACCTAGAATCCCTTGATGCATCCAATGATGATTTGGAATCTGTTCGTGTGGTCCGTGAATATAGTGACGTCTTCGATGAGGTTCGAGGTTTACCCCCGAGGCGTGAGATAGACTTTCGAATATACCTAGTAGATAATGCAAAGCCAGTTGCATTACCAGTGTGCCACATGGCTCCGAGAGAGAGAGGAGAGAATTCAATAAGCAAGTGAAAGAGTTGCTTGAGAAGGGGTTCATAAGAAGAAGTATTTCGGAGTGGGGTGTTCCAGTCGTTTTTGCTATGAAAGCTGATGGTTCACTTAGATTGTGCGTGGACTATAGAGAGCTGAATAAACTAACAAAGAAGAACAGACAACCATTGCCGAGGATAGTTGATTTATTCGATCAGTTGGTGGGTGCTTCGATTTTCTCGCAACTGGATTTGGCTATAGGGTTGCATCAGCTAAGGGTGGCTGAAGACAACATAGATAAGACTGCATTTAGAAATCCTGACGGTTTCTTCGATTGGCTCGTCCTGCCTTTTGGTTTGAAGAATGCACCCGCATACTTTGTGGACTTAATGACTAGGGTGTTTAGGGAGTTTCTAAACAAGCTTGTGGTAGTCTTTGTGGACGATATCCTGATTTTCTCTAAGAATGAAGAAGAGTGTGCCCTACATCTTAGGGAAGTCTTAGAGACCCTAAGAGTGCATCAACTTAAAGCTAAGTTCTCCAAGTGCCATTTTTGGAGAAAAGAAGTGAGGTTCTTAGGACATGTGGTCTCTAAGGAAGGGATAGCTGTGGATCCCGCAAAGGTGGTGGCAATCCAAGATTGGAAAATTCCTAAGAACGCCACAGAAGTAAGAAGCTTTTTAGGGTTGGCTGGTTATTATAGGAAGTTCATTTAGGACTTCACGAAGATATCAGCCCTACTCACTCGGTTAACGAAGAAGAACTTGACTTTTGCTTGGGACGTTGACTGTGACGATGCTTTCCAATGTCTGAAGAGGGCTTTGACGACAGCTCCAGTTTTAGTTTTGCCAGATAGGAGTAAGCCATTCACAGTGTATACCGATGCTTGCGGGACAACATTTGGCGCAGTTTTAATGCAAGAGGGAAGGGGGATATGCTATGGTGGAAGGCAGTTGAAAGCTCATGAGAAAAATTACCCTACCCAAAACTTATAGTTGGCTGCCATAGTTTTTGCACTTAAGTCATGGCGTCATTATTTTCTTGGCGAGAGATTTGAGTTATATACAAACAATAATTCACTAAAGTACTTGTTCTCTTTGAAAGATCTAAACTTGAGGCAACATAGGTGGATGGAGTTTTTGGCATCCTACGATTTTGAGATTGCATACACCCCTGGCAAGGGTAACGTTGTGGCCGACGCCTTATTGACTTTAAGTCCTTTGTTCATAAAGCGATAGAGTTTGGAGTATATATCTACCTTTGACTTTAGACCCTCTGTCGATTATGTACCCAGGTTGTTGGCATCGTTAGAAGTGCAACCTACACTTTTGGGTCGAGTTGGAGAGGCACAACGGGATGACCCATAACTGGTTGAGGTAGTAGGCAAGCTCATAGGAGGGGGGTCTTCGAGTCATCTTAATAGATATGCTATAGATGAGAGAGGCTGGTTGCGTAGAGATGGGAGACTTTTCGCACCACAAGACGAGAGCTTGAAGCAGGAAATTCTTGTAGATTCACATCACTCTAAGATGACCATACATCCCGGTGGTGACAAGATATATAGGGATATGAAGCGAGTTTTCTTTTGGGCTGGAATAAAGAAGGACGTGGCTGAGTTCGTTTCTAGATGCATAGTGTGTCAGCAAGTCAAGACGGAGCAAAATAAGCCCAATGGTTTGCTCCACCCTTAAGAGATTCCGCTGTGGAAATGGGAAAGTGTGTCCGTGGATTTTGTAGATGAGTTGCCAAGGTCAAGGAAGGGTAATACGGGGATTTGGGTAATTATAGACAGACTTACCAAAAGTGCCCAATTTATTCCCATTAAAGTAGAAGGACCGCCGCATGGTTAGCATATGTTTACCTTCGAGAGATAATTCGTTTGCACGGCATACCCTCTAGTATTGTGAGCGATAGAGATCCCATTTTCACAAGCGAATTTTGGAAAAGCTTACAAGAGGCGGTTGGAACACAATTATGCTTAAGTACTGCTTATCACCCTCATACGGACGGCCAGACGGAGAGAGTAAATCAGATTCTAGAAGACCTTATGAGGCTATGCATCCTAGACTTTGGAGGAACATGGGAAGAACATCTTCCATTAGTGGAGTTCGCCTATAATAATAGCTTTCAGGCTAGCATTGACATGACACATTTTGAGGCTCTTTACGGACGACCGTGCCGATCACCTACTTGCTGGTGCGAATCCACAGACAAGGTTTTGCTTGGACCCGACATGATTAGGGAGACTTCGGAGAAGATGGACCTGATTCGATGGCGAGTGAAGACGGCGCAGGACCGACAGAAGTCATATGCTGATAAGAGACGAACCGATCTTGAGTTAAATATTAGGGACATGGTTTTTATTAAGGTGTCATCGTTGGGAAACTTAGTCCATTTTGGATCAAAAGGTAAGTTGGCATCGAGGTTCGTAAGACCCTTTCCAATTACAGAGAGGATTGGGCAGATGGCGTATAGAGTAGAGTTGCCAGAAAAGATCAGTGGTGTTCATGACGTGTTTCACGTTTCGCATTTGCATAAGTGTTTACATGATACGGCGGAAGCGGTGGAGGCGAGCATGCTCCAAGAAGTGAAAGTAGAGCGCAATGCCATGGTTAGACGAGCTCCTATACGCATTCTCAGATCGAAGGTCAAAAAGCTACGCAACAAAGAGGTCAAGTTGGTCAAGGTACAATGGGGAGATGATCAAGGAGACGCGATTTGGGAGACAAAAGACAAGATGCGTACGTTGTACCCTTTCCTTTTTGAGGGTATGTTTTTTGTTTTCTCCTTTTTCCACCGCTTTGTTGATACTTGTCCTATCATTCAGTGTTATCTTTGCGATGACATCTTCAATCTTTAGTTAGGAAGAACCCTATGGTTGCAAACATGTGTTTGAGACATGTTATGTTTGGTGGATGCAAATGGATGCAAGTGGTTGCTAGTGGTTTCTCATGGATGCATGTACACACACATTAGGCACTAGATCGGCTCAATCACCTTCATATTGCATATAAATGTGTGTGCATATCTAAATTTATGGATGCATAATGGTTGTGCTATCATATGGATGCTGCATTTTGATGAATGGTTGTGCACGCATGTAGAAATAATATGTATCGATAGGATTCTTTCGCATACATAATGGACGCATGACACTATCATGATTTGCATTACGGAGGTCATCTGAATCAGTATATCGCTTGATTTTGCATTAGATAAGGAACGTATACACACACTTTTTGCATATGTTCAAACGGCATTAGAAATCTTGTAAGGAAAATGGATGCCTATGTTTGATGGTTAATTAGATGAATGATTGGATGTTAGGATATACATTCTCCTTAACTTGGAGATTTCGGGGGCGAAATCCTTTAAGGAGGGGAGAATGTAACAACCCGTGATTTTAAATATTAAAATTAACGAATTAAAGAATACTTAATTTCAAATGTGAGAATTATGGGAAACGGGTTACGCTATTGCGTTCATCTCAGAATTCTGCTTGAGATAGAGTCTGAGGCATAAAACGGACACCGTATGAAGGAGATATGGACGAACAAAGTTAGGAAGAAAAACCAGAAATAGACCAGAATGCACTGGCGCGGTTGTGAAGTGCGCCAGTACAAATATGCACTGGCGCACCTGCCAAGTGCGCCCATGTCGGGCTAAAAACCTGCACAAATTTCTAGAGTGTTCTGATCCAAAAAGTGAGTCATGGCTGAGTCACTAGGGCTTAGGTGGCTATCTGAATGGTTCTGGTTATTCCTAAGTTAATCCGACGGCTCTTATTAAATCAAACTTCTATAAAAACACTCCCAAATCCTAATCACACTAATTCATACCAAGAGCCGCCATGCCGTCAAAGGGGAACCTAGAGTATCCGCCGTTCTCTTTCAACTCAAAAGCAAGATAGAAGCAAGAATCAAAATCAAATCTAAATCTAAATTAGAACAACAATTAGTCTACATCAAAGGCGAGCAATTCAGTTTCAGAATAGAAAAACAAGATTATTCTTTTGTTTGTGAGTATAATTTCTTTCACAAAATAATTAACTAATTTAATTGTGATAAGTTATAATTGGGATTATGAGAATATGACTTTGAATCATGTGATGTTGTCGTTGAAAGTTTTTTTTTATTGTGGATCTATTTCATATGTTAAATTGTACATGATTAACTTGATTCATCGTATGCAAGTTTGGGATGTTAAATCATATGTATATGAATCTTATGCAAGTTTGGGATGTTAAATCATATGTATATGAATCTTATGCAAGTTTGGGATGTTAAATCATATGCTAGTTTATGAATCGTATGCAAGTCCGTAGGTGGATTATATACAAGTTCATATGTGAATCATGTATATACATATGGTAGTTTATGTGACATTAATTTACATGTTTAGATCCATATGCAAGTTCACATCTTTATGTTTAGATCTATATTTAGATCTGTGATAGTACATAGTTATGCAATTTTATGTTCTACATGCTCATTTCCTATGCTAGTTTAGTATGTGAATCATATGCTAGTTTGAATGAAATTCATATGCAAGTTATAGGAAAACCATATCCATATGTGCAAGTTCACATCTTTATGTTTAAATCTATATTTAGATCCATGATAGTTTATACAAATTTATGTATACCCATTGCCTATGCAAGTTATTGGCTATGCAAACTTATGTCATGATACATAGATCTATTTTTATGTGTTATGCAAGATGTGATGTTGCTTTTCTTTTTATAAGTTAGACTATTGCGAGTCTAACATATGTCATATTGAAACGTATGAATAGAGTGAGGACGATGGGATAATATTAAATATTAATATTGTGAATTGGCATAAAATGGCTAAAAAAGGCTTATAGTTAATTTGAGACAATTGGTATAATTTGTATACCTGGAGTTTATGGACATAATTTAGGTAACAATTATGGACATAAATTAGTTTGGAATTTATTGACAAATTTGAATAGGGATATTAGTCCAATTTGGGGTTTAATAATTATGTGTAATAATTAAGCGCCTATGTCACGAGGTTAGACTCGTTTGCTGTGTAAGACTGCCCGGACCCGCCTGACAAATCTAGCAACCACAAACGGTAGTCTAATGTGAGAAGTCGAAGACACAAATTAGATGCGTAACAATTGTAAAGACACAAGGTTAGGCTCATTTGCGGTATAAGACTGCCCGGAGCCGCCCGGCAAATCAAGCAACCGCAAATGGTAGTCTAATGTGGGAGGTCTTTATAAGGTTATGGTTTTAATGAATCAAGTAACACTTAACTAGATAAACATGTGGTGGGACATGGGGGTTAAGTGGGTGGCCTGGGTGGCATGTGAAATACGGTTAGAAACACTTAACCAAGTTGAAAACATGTAAGAAGAGATAAATAAGAAGGGGTTAAGTGGGAAATTCTAGTGGGGACCAAGAATAGGTGGAAAGCTTGTGTCAAGTATGGGGACCCTTTTCAAACCAGCAACCCATTAAGTATCTTTGTGAGCTCGATTTAGATCGAGGATGGGACACGCTTACTGGGTTTGATTGTAAGAGGTCAAAACGGGTTAGCGGCGGCAATGCAAGTCCAACGACGTCATGTGGGAGCGTGGGCCCGGGCTGGTAGGTAAGACATTGTTGCATCGTGTAGATATAAGTCGTGCATCTTTAGTGGTATCGGGTTGCCACTTTGGGGTGATATACAACCCACTGTGGGACCAGCACGGGTATCTACGAGTTAGGGAGCCGATCGCATGAGGGTAGTGGGTACAACTAATGGAGATAGGGGCAGGCGGCACCTATGGAGGCAAGTAGGGGTACACGAAACTACCATTATCATTATTATGTTCAGTAGGAGGGATCAACTTTTAGGGTGACTAGTAATGGTGCAATATAGTAATTATCCTATAAGTGATTAGGAATGAGATTAACGCCAGAATATTCCTTTTGTTTGCTTTGTCATGCCCACTTGTTTCATAGTCATTCCTTGTTTTACCAATTTATGCCTTATCCTAATTACTTTAATAATTATATTGTTAAAGCTATTGTACTTGCCAGACTTTATGTCTGACTCCCTTATTTTCGCTTATTTTCTTCCTTTCCCTCCCAGGTTCTCAGGGTGGGACAAGTACCCGTGGAGCTTGATCTTGGATCTCTTTCTCTCTCTTTTGGAAGTACTTGGATTGATGAAAGTAATGTTCAGTTCATCTCTTTTATGGCTACTTGTGTTGGGGTTATGGTTTTTTACTTTATGTACTCAGAAAACAATTTGTCAAGATGGATATTAAGTGTACTTCATTTAGTGTTGGTTTATGAAGTTGTTGTCATCAAACTATTTCTCCGCTGCAATAAAAGTTGTTTTAAAATTTTCAAGTACCAATATATGTATCTGTCTTGTTATATTCTGTTCTATACACTAATAATGCTCCATGAAAGTTAATGCATTCCTTTGGAGAGTGACATTAATAGACGTGGGGTGGTACACCTAGTTTTGTGATATCACTTTGGGATAAAGAAAGTGAGATGCCTGGGTCGTTTTGCCTTGATTAGGATGCCATTACCAATCCTATTAGGGTCACAAAAGTTTGGAGTTCGAAGTTAACCCAAGGGGAGCATCAAATTCGAAGCTCGAATTGGAATTTGGCGAATGTATCGATAATACTCATTCCATGAGAGAGTGAGAAATTGATAGTGCTCGCTTTGTAGTCTTGTTTTGGTAGGTGCGAAGTTGATGCTAAAATAGAGGTTTCGCATTCCTAGATGACAACCAAAGCCGCACAAGGAGTATCTATTAACAAACCTTTTGGTCCCGTGCCCAAAAACATACCAGGCCCATTTGAGTCGGTCCGTCGCATAACACCCAAGCCCGAAGCGTTGCCAAAACACTATGGGTCAAGGCCAGAAGGAGTCGTATAGACGTTGGCCTAACAATACCTTAAAGTGTAATATCCGTATCTCTGGTGTCGAGTCCAAAGAATTCCACATCCTCATGGCCTCGCATCCCAGGCTCCGACTCCTCCTACTTCGCAACACTCAGCGTCGTATTTCTACATCCCTTAGAAGTGTAATATTTCATCCCTTGGGTGCGACATATCGCATCTCTCGAGATGCGAAATATCGCACCCCACATGATGTGATATAATTGCATTACTGGGCATGCGATATATCGTATCCATCAGGATGCGATGTATCACATCCCCTAGATGCGATGTATCGCAACCCTTCTAGTGCGATGTATTGCATCCCTCCTAGTGCGATGTATCGCATCCCTCAAGTGTAAAGCAACTGTGTTTCCCCTTCTCCAAAGGCAGCAAACCGCATCCCCCTGGAATGCGAATTCCTGCATCCCTTAGGATGATAAATTTTGCATCCCTCAAGAGAGATGCGGAATTCTTCCATAGCGCCGGGGTGGATGCGAATTTCTATTTTGTGGCTCCCAATTCTTACCTACTCCCACCTAACCCGCTATCTATAAATACCCCGTGCTCAATCTTCACAAGGGTTGGATTTTGTTTTATTTGAGAGCTCTACATGGTCATAGGAACTCATTAATGGCTGCCTAGAACTCAAGGAAGATGATGAATATTATTTTTCACCTAAGACATAGCATATTAAATATATGACTTCCATGTACTTAATCAATATTCCTAGGATGATGACATGTACTTGTAACCCTCAATAATTAATAAAGTCCTCAAACACCTTCAAATTGGACATAGGATCCTTATGGACCAAACCTGTATAAATCTTTGTGTTATGTACGCTTTCTGCACTTTAATTTTCCATGTACGAAATGCTAATTCTAGAGTTTAGAAAATCTTTGGGTGTGACGACAATACTTTGGTGCTTTCACTGAGAACTTAAACACACTTCTTTACGTACATTTCCATTTCAACTTCGACGTGATACTCAGGTGTCTTCTCAGCCTACTGCTTGATTCTACTTACAATGGTTAAACGTGCAAAGAATCCGATTGTTAGGCCCTCTACAGTGGGCGACACTACGGCTTCTCAACAACCCCATTCCATGGGGAACTCGACCGATGTGGACATCGTCCCTTCTATCGACCCCGATGCTCCATCAACTCAAGCGCAGCTTTAGGTGCTCAACAAAAATTGGATAATTGAACTCGAGAGCTCAATTACACATTGAAGACAAACATTGAGCTAATGCACCAACTTCAGGAACCAACTTCAGGAAATTCAGTGTCGCGTTCTCGACTCTAGCTTAATATGAACAACCCTCGATTGTAGCTGAACATCTCGAAAAGTTCTTCTTCCTATACTCGAGGACGAAGCCAAAGAAGGAGGACAACTGCTAACGCCAATGCCCTCGCCTATGTAAATGCCAATGTTAATGGCAACGACAATGACAATAGAAACGACAATGGAACTACAGTAACTTTTAGCAAGGGAATGCATTAACGTGACCATTCCCATTTGGTTATTAATGATGAACCATGTCCTAGTAACCGCTCCCTCCTAGATAGAACCCAACTATTTCCACTTCGAACTTGGGGACTACGCTTCTAGAAAACCCACAGGCCGAAGTTTCTCTTAATCAAAATCAGCTAGCTCGGCCTCATTAACCGTACCATAATCAAGAAAACCAAGATGATGACATGGATGAGGATGATCTTAATGTTCATCCCCGAAGATGTCCATAGCCTTGGACCCCTGAGGTGAACCACGACCGCTGGGCTCCAGCGAAGGTTCAACCTGCATCTCTCCCCGACATAATCTGAGCTATCATAAGTGAGATGCATGGAAACGTCAATGACATGTCGAAAACCTATTGGAGTTAATTCGATCGAATCAACATCTAATATTAGTGTTTTAAACGTTTAAACCAAGAATCTATTGCAAGAAATGCAAATTAAAACTAAATCGATTAGGGTTTCATACCTGCAGTTTCTAGATCCATGAATATGAAGAAGAAAACGGCTATTGTTCGAATCGATTAACTCAACAAGGCGCTGAGCCTCTATTGGAATCCACAAGAACATCTTCTTACTTGATCAAATCGAAGAAGAAACCAAAGGACAGTGATACTAGCTGCTATGATTTTTTCTAAGGTTTTGGAAAAGTGAATTCGGGTTGTGTTTTTGATCTGATAAAATTCTCCATTTTTTGGTCAGTCGTGTATTTATAAAAGGAAATAAGTATCCCTTTTAATAACAAAAGTTAACCGAAATAAGAACAACCGAATATTTGTTCCAACTTCATATAAAATTTCAATAAATTGATATTTTATTTGTTCAAAAAATATTATCTCCTTTATAATGTTCTGTATTGTGTGACCCTATAGGTTATGGCAATGTTGGCAATGATTTTAAATCGTATTTAAAATCATAAAAAATGATTGGCATTTAGTAATACTTCGCTGTTACCTAAGTCATAATAATATTGACGATTCGATATAACCTTTCTGTGACCAGTGTATCAATGTAGTATAATCCTTTTAACCAATATATCCGGGTTTAACCCGAGGCTTGGATCGTATCATCAACATTATTATTTAATCATCTTGTCTTGATCGATGAGTGGACTATATATATATATATATATATATATATATATATATTTGAGCATAGCCATGCATTTCATAGTCTCCCTCAATCAAGATCCCCATAAATATGACTACAAATATGTTGTAGGGTTAAATTCCTTCTAGATCATTTGTAATTTTCATTCGATTTGAGATGTATCCAATAATCACCGTTATCATCTACTCGGTTAAAAGTAACTTTTAATAACACAAGTATCCTCGAATAAAATTATAATGATTTCATGTATGAGGACCATTACATCACTATCACTATGAGAATAGCTTATGATACTTTTCATTATATTCCATGTAGTTTTTCTCATGGTGGGTCAGTCCAATATGCTATTCTCCAATATGTATTTATGTTTTGACATTAATATCACATATATTAATGGTCAATGACATATGATCACCAATTAGTCAACATACTAGTCTCAACATTTTATTATTGTCCTATGTAAATAACAAAACTTGACTAGGGACATTTTAGAATTATAATACTTAATATATTATATAATCTCAAGTTCATGTCATTTACTTGAACAATATAAATCCATATTATTATTCCAAGGACTTCTATTATGTTAATACTCATATTACGCAGTAAATATGAGATAACAGAATTTTTTTTTCCAAATAAAATAATAACGTCGACAATTTTATTATTCACATCAAATGGATTGCCTCTAGGGAATAAACCATAACAATCTTCTACTTGCACTAGAGTCAATAATTCATGTATTGTATACCCATAAAACTAGTGTGACTATTAAACTTCTGCTGCAACATAGTTTAAGTCAGTAGGTTTACAACATTACAACCTTTTGCAAATTTGCAGATATGTTTATTTTCTCTATGGATAACTTCACATAAGAAATCATTATTTCTCAAATATATGTTTGGCTCGATAATGAGTTCAAGGTTTTAGGCTTGCTCCACTGTTATCAAAATTTAAATCATTGGACCAGCCATGAATTAAGTTCAATTATGAACTTCTTATCCTATACATTTTGTGTCTTGGAATTAGTATATATTTCTTGTTTCAAAACTAACCTTTTCACAATAATTAATGTGTTATCAATATATAGCATATGAATTATTGTGTCACTGTAACTCCCTGAATTTTCTATGACTATTAAAAGAACGAATTTAAGAATACTTAATTGTTAAAGTGAGAATTAAGGGAAATGGGTTGCGCCATTGCGTTCATCTCGAAATTCTTCTTGGAATAGAGTCCAAGTTTTCATAAATCGGACTTCGTATGAGGAAGTTATGGCCCTCAGAAGTTTCAGTAATTTAAATAAATTAATAACAGTTCAAAGCGGGCCATGTGGGATTATGAGAACAAGTCTGTTGAATCATGTTATGTTATTTGACTTTGTTATCGTCTGTTGGTGAACATATGACAGTTTTGTTAACTTATGTTGGTAGATCTATTTCATATGTCCAATTACTTATGTTTAACTTGATTCATTTTATGACATCAGTTTATATGCAAGTTTGGGATGTAAATTATATGCTAGTTTGTATGTGAATCTTATGCAAGTCTGTTTCTACATATGCTAGTTTGTATGTGAATCTTATGCAAGTCTGTATGCGAATTATACACAAGTTTATATGTGAATCGAGTATATACATATGCTAGTTTATATGCAAAACTTGTGATATTAGTTTACATATTTAAATTCATATGCAATTTTGTAGGAATCCATATGCAAGTTTGGGTGAAAAATATATTCCATATTTGCAAGTTTAGGTGAAAACTAAATTCACAGTTTTAGGTGGAAAACTATATTCACATATGCAAGTTTGGGTGAAAACTATATCCCATATATGCAAGTTTAGGTGAAACACATATTAATATATGCAAGTTCACAATTTCATGTTTAGATCTATATTTAGATCCATGGTAGATTATGCAAATTTATGTTCTATATGTCCATTGCCTATGCAAGTAATTCGCTATGCAAACTTATGTTATAATTCTTATTTGCATGTTAGATCTATTTTATGTGTTATGCAAGTTGTGATGTTTCTTTCTTTTTTATGAGTTAGATTATTTGCGAGTCTAACATATATCATATCAAAACGTACGAATAGTGTGGGGACAATGGGCATAAAATGGCTTTAAAGGCATATAATTAATTTGAGGAATTAAGTGGCATAATTTATATACCTAAAAAGTATGGACATAATTTAGGTGATAATTATGGACATAGTTTAATTTGGAAATTATTGACAATTTGAATAGGGATAATTAATTCATATTGGGGTGAAAAAATTATGTGTAATAATAAACGCCTAAGACACGAGGTTAGACTCGTTTGTGGTATAAGACTGCCTGGACCCGCCCGGCAAATCCAGCAACCACAAACGGTAGTCTAATGTGAGAGGTCGATGGCATAAACTAAATGCGTAACAATTGTAAAGACACGAGGTTAGACTCGTTTGCGGTACAAAACTGCCCGGACCCGCCCGACAAATCCAACAACCGCAAACGGTAATCTAATATGGGAGGTCTTACAAGTTATAATGAATTAAGTAACACTTAACCAAGACAAACATGTGATGGGACATGGGGGTTAAGTGGGTGACATGGGTGACATGTGAAATACGATTAGAGACACTTAACGAAATTTAAACATGTAAGAAGGCATGAATAAGAAGGGGTTAAGTGGGAAATCTTAGTGGGGACCATGCATAGGTGGAAAGCTTGTGTCAAGCAATGTGGACCCTTTTCAAAACAGTAACCCATTAAGTATCTTTGTGAGCTTGAGTTGGATCGAGGACATGACACACTTACTGGGTTTGATTGTAATAGGTCAAAATGGGTTAGCGGTGACAACGTAAGTCCAATGGGGTCATGTGCGCGCATGGGCCCAGGTTGGTAGGTAAGACGTTGCATCGTGTAAATATAAGTCGTGCATCTTTAGTGGTGTCGGGTTGCCACTTTGGGAAGTGATGCACCCACTATGGGACTAACACGGGTATTTACGAGTTAGTGAGCCAATCGGATGAGGGTAGATGGTACAACTAGTGGAGATAGGGCAGGCAGCATCTATGAAGACAATTTGGGGAACACGAAACTACCATTATGATTATTATGTTCAATAGGCGATATCAACTTTTAGGGTGACTAGCAATGATGCAGTATAGTAATTATTCTATAGTTTGGAGGCGCAAATTAACGTTATTTTGTTCCTCTTGTTTGTTTTGTATTGCCCACTTGTTTCACAGTCATTCCTTGTTTTACCAATTTATACCTTACCCTAATTACTTTAATAATTATATTGTTAAAGTTATTGGACTCACCAAACTTTATGTCTGACCCCCTTTGTTTTCGCTTCTTTTCTTCCTCCCCCCCCCCCCCCCAAGGTTCTCAGGGTGGTACTAGTGCTAGTGGAGCTTGATTTGGATCTTCCTCTCTCTTTTGGAAATGCTTGGATTGCTGAAAGTAAAGTTCAGTTCATCTCTTTTATGGCTACTTATGTTGGAGTTATGCTTTTTTACTTTATGTACTTAGAAAACAATTTTTCAAGATGGATATTAAGTGTACTTGGTTTTATTTTTGGTTTTTCATGTTGTTCACTACAAGAAATATGTTCATTCACAGCGTTGAAAAAACGCTATCATATAATTTTAGTGTTTCGAAGAACGCTGTCTAACGGCACTCTGTTATTGGTCAGGGGGACTACCACAATACTTTGAAAACGCTATAGAAAAAGGAGATACTACAACGTTTTAGTTGATGTTGTTGTTATGTTTTGTACAACATTTTAATAGCGCTATCATTATGTTTATACATCGTTTTGTGCTGTTGTGTTTGCATAGCTAACACAAACTATTCCTTCTTCATCACATATATAACAACATTTTATATAGGGCAGAAACGTTGTTATCGTCTTCATACCACATCGTTGTTATGAACATATAACAGCGTTTTAAAACGGCTATAACCATTGTCATTGTCGACATATTATAGCGTTTTCAACATATATAACAGCGTTTTATAACGTCAAGAAATGTTATGCCCATCCAAATAGCACAGCGTTTTCCAACTTACATCACAACTTTTATTTCTGGCTAGAAAAGCTGTTACTACCTTCATATCACAGCGTTTCTGTAGAGTTGTTGAGCTACATCTATCAGCATTTATCATTTTTACAAAATGCAGTTCAAAATCATCACGAAATTCAAACAACACAAAAGAATTAGAATTATAAAACTATGTCACATAAGTTATAATAATTCTATATGCCAAGTATACAATAGTTGGACATAACATTTTGTAATCCATGTTCCCATCGAACTTGTTTTTACAAAAGATGCTTACTAACAAAAAAGAAAAATATTAACCGTTCAATGTCCAAGCTTGTGTGCTCCAAAGTTGAATTTCCGTCATGCATCAAACATCAACAACAGATTTGGCAATAAGAAAATACATAACTACTTTTGTGGTATATGTATGACATTGAGAAACTGCACAACATTTCTTGTGTCAACAAATATGCATACGGCTTAATACGACCAAATTGCAAGAAATAAAAATTGTATAAGATCAAAATGTTAGAGCACATCTTGGTCACCGTATCTTCTATTTTTTCGGGTTTTATCTACATAAACGAAATATAAATATTAATTCAGTTTTAAGAGGTGAAAAGGGAAATCATGCTTGAAGTAAAAGCCTACCAAAACAATCATAATAAGGAGTATTTCCATCATTCGTACTGATGGTAAGTAAAGAGAAGTATAAGTCATTCTTACTTGAAAATGATTCTAAGGCAACATTTGCAGAAGGCCAAGCTATAGTAGAACCAATTGCATCTTCAATAAACTCAAACTTAGATGTAGGTCTCCATAAAGGTGCATTTGCATCTTCAATCAGCTTGCATTTAATGTTTGACTTGAAACTAGTGTTCTGTCATGCAATATTTGAAACAGTTCAAATATGTTTTCTACAAAACAGAAGTGATTATAGTAATAAAACAGTATTAAGGTATGTGTATGTTCTTATAAATTAAATCATAGAGCTAATGAGTGCATAAAGAATTAAGTATAAAATTATGCAAGTAATTATTAATTGGTGGTGATCGTGATGCAATTATGCAAATTAAGGGGACGTCTCATAAAAAATTAAAAACCAGATGTCTAAATCAATAAATGGGTAGTCTGAAAATTGACAGGGTTAAAATAAAAACAAGACAACTAAAATCAGATGTCTGAAAAAATTAGCAGACGTCTGAAAATATACACTGGTTTAAAAATCATTCAACATAGACGTCTAAAACTATTCCCAGACGTCTGAAAACTTCATTGGGTTGAAAATAACCCTAAATCAAACATCTGTTTTTCAAATGTGAATAATCATTCAGACGTCTGGATATGTATTCATTGATTCGCCTTTTATGAACAACACACTTTGATAAGTTCTAGATGAGTAGATACATGTATATACACATGTTGAGTCATCTTTTATGAATAGGGTCCAACTTTTTACGTTTTGGCATATACCCATGATTCATTGATTCACCTTTTGAGCATACAACAACATAGAAATCACGTGTACATGCAGCAATGTCTAGCTTTAATTTATTCTATCTCTGGATTCGTCTTTTGGTTTTGCGAAAAGTGAAGTATGAAACTGCTACATGTACTCAATCTTTATTTTATCTTTAGGTTTATATGACAGCTTGAATTTTATTATGAATTATTTATGAAGTCATTACTCAACAAAGAGTTTATGGGGGACCTTTTTCCATTCCTCATTCAACATAAATCTAGCCTGTAATTAAAAAAAAAAGGAAAATTTGCATTTAGCCCTCTTTTGAGAACTTATAATGGATATAAATTGCTGGTTTAGGCCTCCTTTGGGTATAAACTTCAGTTGCGTCCTAAAATTAACTTCAATGGCCAAAATTCAAAATTTTCCTTTGAAATTAACTTCAATGGTGTAACACCCCGTATATTCTGTAAACATAAGAGTTAAAAATCAAGGTATAATTAATTTTTAGGAGAAGAAATAAGGGAAACGGGTTGCGCCATTGTGTTCGTCTCGGAAAAATACGCGAAATAGAGTCCGAATTTGCGTAAATTGGAGTCCGTATGAAGAAGATATGGACGAACGAATTTAGGCAGAAAAACCAGAAACAGGCCAGAATACACTGGCGCACTTGTGAAGTGCGCCAGTACAAAAATACACTGGCGCACCTGCCAAGTGCGCCCATACAAATCCAACACCGAATTCTGGAGTGTTCTGAGGTGACGTGTCTTCTTTTGAGTGGCTGGATGATGTGTATTCGAGCTGTGCGATTCTGATGACTTCTGGACTGATCTGAAGGCTCTAAATCACCCTATCCTCCTATAAATACATCCCTAACCTAAACCTAAGTCTCTTACACAATTCTCTAGCCTCCATTGCTCTCTTCTTCTAATTAAAAATAAAAATGGCGCCGCTACTCTGCTAGAATCAAAACTAGAAGTCAATCAACATCATCCTAAATTCAAATTTGAGATAAAAGCTTCTGCAATAATTCTGTAACAACTAAAGTTCTTTCTTTAATCCAATCAAGCCAAGTACAGTTATTTTCTGCTATAAACATTAATTATAATTCTGATATGCTTTTAAATCTAAATCTGAGATTGTATATCTGTCAGATTTGTTTTTCTGTGACTGTTCTGTATCCCTTTCTGCTTCCTTTCTGTTTCTATAGCCAGGCTACCACGAGCCTGTGCCTAATCTCATAAGAGATTAACGTATGAACGCAAATTTTGGGATAAATAATGAATGATGCGAAATTTGACGAGACTGAATTGAACATATGACTTTAGATCTGAGGCATAAAATATATTGACATATGACTTGGGATTGGATGCATGAATTTGACTGTAAACATATAATTTATATATGTTGTATGCATAGTGTACGTTGAAATCTAGATCTGTAACTAATTAGAGAAATGAACATATGTTATTTAGATCTGTAATTAATTAGAAAAATAAGCATATGTTATAAACTAGTTTTAGACCTATGCATATTCTGTGATAAAAGAAGAAGAGGAACCACTGTAAGATTACATATGATTTGAGACTTTGGACAAAATGCATATAAAAGTCAAGATCTGATTTTTAGAAGATATGATTTAAAGATTTAGATTGTTGGGTATAGTTTGCATAATGATTCATGACTTAAAAAGAAGAAGATATGGAAACTTAGGTGTAAAGATTTACATTAATTAGGATATCTACTATTGTGATTACACCTAAATAGGGATTTTTGGATATATGGCATGCATTGAAATTAATGGTTATATTTGGTATAATTTATATGTGAATCTGCTGTAAAATGCTAGTTTAACAAAAAATTGGAACATACGTTATATGGGAAATTATGTCCATATTCTACGCTTATGCAAACATGGAGTATATGTTGTGAATCATGACAATTATGTAGGCATATGAATTTAGGCCAATTTATGATTAGGCAAGGCATGTAAATAGAACCTTTAGAAATATTAAATTTGCTAAATCTGCTAATTTGCCAAGTTGCCTAAACTGCTAGTTTTGTTATATTGCATAGACTGCTAATTAGATTGAAATGCCTAATCTGTTAAATTTGTCGGTTGAAATGCCTAACCTGTTATATGCCAAAATCTGCTAAGTTGCTAAATCTGTTAAATCCGTTAAGTCATATAAAATCTGTTATCTGCTATAATCTGTTATCTGCTGTGTTGATATAATCATCCTGTTATTGATATAATCTGAATTGGCATATATATTGGGTGTGCGCATAAACGGTAAATTATTAATTAATTGGCCGCAAAGATAAACGTGACTAACTCGAGGTTAGAATGAGTTTGCGGCGTAATTCTGCCCGGAACCGCCCGGCACATCCAGTGGCCGCAAACAATAGGTTCTAATGTGAGAAGTTAGTCATAACCTGCTTAAGACACGAGGTTAGGTCTGGCTTGTGGCAGAAGTCTGGCCGGAACCGCCCGGCCCATCCAGCGGCCACAAGCTAGCGACCTAATGTGAGAGGTCTGGGCATTAATAATTAATTAATGTAAATCTAAGATAAGAATGACGTCTAAAACGTATTGGGGAAAAATAGGGTTAAACCAACTGGATTAATAGGTGTAGTAAACCCGTCCATGAATCTGTAGGCCCAATACAAAGTTAGACAAATCTGAAAAATCTGTACATCTGATTTGTTCGTCTGAAAACTTGTTAACTTAATCTGTGAACTAGTAAATCTGAATTTTGTATGTCTGAACTTGTAAACAAGTTAATCTGAGATCTGTTAGTCTGGGGACACAAGGTTAGGAGGGGAATTACTTGTGTCATCTGTTGTTTGGGACCCATATTAGTCAGTAACCCTTTCTGGTATCAAAACTTTGACCCAACAGTAGGTAGGGTCCGGGCACGCTTACTGAACTAATTATAAGTGGTTCATTCTGATAATGGCGAGGGGTGTTGATGGTGCGTTCCAACCGGGTCATGTGCGTGCATGGATCCCGGTCTGCCTCTGAGGATGTAAGACGCCGTGACATCTGTAAATAGGTCTGTGCCAATTGGTTGTCACTTTAGGGAGTGATACACCCTACTGTGGGGCCGACACAGGATATTTATGTATTAGGGAGCCGATCGCTTGGGGTAGGGTTTTAGGGTACACTTAGTTCTGTCTGTTTCTGTTGGTACCGTCTGTTTCTGTTGGGTGGTAACACCTGTCTGTTTCTGCGTGGTACCGTCTGTTCGGGTGGTAAAGGCCCATTACTAGTGTACACCTAATTCTACATTCTGTTTCCGTAGGGATTAATCTGTTTCTGCTTCTGTCTGTTTCTGATCGGGTAGTAAAGGCCCATTATTAGCATCCTGTTTCAGTTAAATTATTCTGTACCCGTTTCCATTTTCAGTTTAGACATTAGGGTGACACCTAATTCTGTTATACTAGTATTAGTGCAGAGAAGTGTAAAACAATAGTTTATATCATTCTGTTTTTCTGTTATATCTGCTACACCTGTTACAGTTATCTCACATCCAGTTTTATGTTCATATCATATTATTATTATCTATTCATATGCTGAAAGTCACTGGACTTGCCAGACTTTTTGTCTGACCCTTGTTGTTTCGCCTCCTTTCTTCCGTTTCCCCCCTGGTTATCCAAGGAGGGAATACTTTAGCTTGATCCGGATTTCTCTTTGCTTGAAGTGCTTAAAGTATGGCTTGGCTTTGTATAGCTTCCGTTCCATGGGGATTATGATTTTAAACCATGCATTTTGAAGGCTTTTGTACAAGACTGATATTTTGTACTTGAATTCTGAAATTTGAAAGGATGTAACCATATTAATTTCTGTTTCCGCTGTAATAAAGTTAAAATTTTTCAAGTACTGTTTTATCTGTCTTGTAAGTTTCTGTTCTGTTTACTAAAATGCTCCACCAAAGTTAAGGCATTCCCTTTGTGAGTGACCTTAACGGAGGTGGGGTGTTACACTTGGTATCAGAGCTGAAGGTTACCAGATTGGGTAAAGTTTTTGAAAACTATTTTCAAAAAGGTTTTGGAAGGAAGTATTTTCAAAAATAAAGCTTATTTTGAAAAACATGATCCCCAAGAGCCATATATCTTTCTTTCAGTCCTTTTTGTATTGAACCTTTCCTTTTTCGTTCCAGCATGTCTGAAGCATCTGAGATACCAGAGGGTGTTCATGTACCCGGTTGGTTTCGTCAATATCTTGAGGCTAGGACCGCCGCTGCAGGTCCAGCAAATGATCCCCCTCCTCCACCCCCTCCTCGTGCAATTGCTTTCTCAAAGATCTGTAGAGATTTTAGGGCCATGGGTGGGAAGGATTTCAAAGGAACTGAATCATTCGTAGAAGCAAGGAATTGGCTCAAAGAAACTGAGGATCTATTCATTATCTTCGAGGTGGACGATAGGCAGAAGGTACAGTTGGCAGTATGGCTGCTCAAAGACGAAGCTTCCTACTGGTGGGAAGTCACTAACGCCGAGAGGCCGGTTGAGACATGGATGGATTTCAGAACAAGGTTTGAGACAAAATTCCTCTCGCAAGCTGAACGAAGTTTACAATTGGAAAAGTTCTTATCTCTTAAGCAAGGAAGTATGACAGTCAAGGAATACGTCAACCAGTTCAACCAACTAGCAAGATTCGGATTGGATTTAGTCAACACTCAGCATAAAAAGGCTCTCCGCTTTGTTAAAGGATTGAATGAGCCACTGCACAGCCTAGCCATGACCCATGTACCCATGGGAGCAACTTACGAGAAATTGGTGGATATGGCACTACTGCACGAGGAAGACAAGGGCCCGAAAGAGACAAAGAAGGAAGAACCACAGAATAAGAAAGCGGGGCCCAAAAAGGAAACACAAAAGAAGGATGAGAAGTCTGAAGATAAGAAGGGGAAAAAGTGCTTTACTTGTGGGAGCTCGACTCATCTGAACAAGGATTGCAGAAAAAGGAAGGGCGCTTGCTTCAATCGTGGGGAGATGGGACACTTCACTAGGGACTGCCCGAAGAGACGAGGACAAGGAGGGCAGGCGAACACTCTTGAGGCTAGTGGCTAGGATAGAAATAGGAAAATTTCTATAGTAGGTTTAATTTCTTTATCTGATTATGGAGTTAAGACTTTTTCTGATTTAGGTATTTTGATTTTGTAATCGATACTCTGCACTTTAATACTAGTAGTATTTCTGAGTTCCGCTATAGACTCAGACCCATAAGGGTTATGGATCATCTGTTTGAGATTGGGGTTTGAGGGATATCTGTGTTAGGCGTCAAGTATGACGCAAACATTCTGAGTTTTCGTGGGGTATGATTTTATCATGCTTAGCTTCCTAAGAATCATTAGGGAACCTGATCTGTACCGGTAGTCTGTAAATATCTAAATACTTTTGATAGGATTTCCAGTTTTGACATTGTCTAAAGAAGGTAATCCTCTGGGTGTCAATTTGATGTTGGTTTCGGTCTTTTGGGCCGATACTTAGGACCCATGTCTAATGGGAACCAAATTTTCGTTCTATCTGTACTCGCTTCCATCATTCGACTGTATCCTATCGATCGAATATTCGAACTTTAGGTATAAACTAATGGGTGTAAACATGTGTTTGAGACATGTTATGTTTGATGGTTGCAAGTGGATGCAAGTGGTTGCTAGTGGTTGCCCGTGGATGCATATACACACACTAGGCACTAGATCGGCTCGAAAACACTCTCATACTGCATATGGATGGGTGAGCATTTTTCAATTCTTGTGGATGCAAAATGGTTGATTCAGCACATGGATGTTGCATTTGAGTGAATGATTGTGCACTCATATAGAAATAATATATATCATTAGAATTCTATTGCATACATGTTGGACTCATGGCACTGACATAATTCGCATTAAGGAGGTCAACTGAATCAGTAGACCGCCTGATCTTTGCATTAGATAAGGAACATATACACACACTTTTGCATATGTTCATACAACATTAGAAGTTTTCTAAGGACAATGGATGCTTGTGGTTGATGGTTGAGTAGATGGGTGATTGGATGGTAGGACACATTCTTCTTAACTTGAAGATTTCGGGGACGAAATCCTCTAAGGAGGGGAGAATGTAACACCCCGTATTTTCTGTAAACATAAGAGTTAAAAATCAAGGTATAATTAATTTTTAGGAGAAGAAATAAGGGAAACGGGTTGCGCCATTGTGTTCGTCTCGGAAAAATACGCGAAATAGAGTCCGAATTTGCGTAAATCGGAGTCCGTATGAAGAAGATATGGACGAACGAAGTTAGGCAGAAAAACCAGAAACAGGCCAGAATACACTGGCGCACTTGTGAAGTGCGCCAGTACAAAAATACAATGGCGCACCTGCCAAGTGCGCCCATACAAATCCAGCACCGAATTCTGGAGTGTTCTGAGGTGACGTGTCTTCTTTTGAGTGGCTGGATGATGTGTATTCGAGCTGTGCGATTCTGATGACTTCTGGACTGATCTGAAGGCTCTAAATCACCCTATCCTCCTATAAATACATCCCTAACCTAAACCTAAGTCTCTTACACAATTCTCTAGCCTCCATTGCTCTCTTCTTCTAATTAAAAATAAAAATGGCGCCGCTACTCTGCTAGAATCAAAACTAGAAGTCAATCAACATCATCCTAAATTCAAATTTGAGATAAAAGCTTCTGCAACAATTCTGTAACAACTAAAGTTCTTTCTTTAATCCAATCAAGCCAAGTACAGTTATTTTCTGCTATAAACATTAATTATAATTCTGATATGCTTTTAAATCTAAATCTGAGATTGTATATCTGTCAGATCTGTTTTTCTGTGACTATTCTGTATCCCTTTCTGCTTCCTTTCTGTTTCTATAGCCAGGCTACCACGAGCCTGTGCCTAATCTCATAAGAGATTAACGTATGAACGCAAATTTTGGGATAAATAATGAATGATGCGAAATTTGACGAGACTGAATTGAACATATGACTTTAGATCTGAGGCATAAAATATATTGACATATGACTTGGGATTGGATGCATGAATTTGACTGTAAACATATAATTTATATATGTTGTATGCATAGTGTACGTTGAAATCTAGATCTGTAACTAATTAGAGAAATGAACATATGTTATTTAGATCTGTAATTAATTAGAAAAATAAGCATATGTTATAAACTAGTTTTAGACCTATGCATATTCTGTGATAAAAGAAGAAGAGGAACCACTGTAAGATTACATATGATTTGAGACTTTGGACAAAATGCATATAAAAGTCAAGATCTGATTTTTAGAAGATATGATTTAAAGATTTAGATTGTTGGGTATAGTTTGCATAATGATTCATGACTTAAAAAGAAGAAGATATGGAAACTTAGGTGTAAAGATTTACATTAATTAGGATATCTATTATTGTGATTACACCTAAATAGGGATTTTTGGATATATGGCATGCATTGAAATTAATGGTTATATTTGGTATAATTTATATGTGAATCTGCTGTAAAATGCTAGTTTAACAAAAAATTGGAACATACGTTATATGGGAAATTATGTCCATATTCTGCGCTTATGCAAACATGGAGTATATGTTGTGAATCATGACAATTATGTAGGCATATGAATTTAGGCCAATTTATGATTAGGCAAGGCATGTAAATAGAACCTTTAGAAATATTAAATTTGCTAAATCTGCTAATTTGCCAAGTTGCCTAAACTGCTAGTTTTGTTATATTGCATAGACTGCTAATTAGATTGAAATGCCTAATCTGTTAAATTTGTCGGTTGAAATGCCTAACCTGTTATATGCCAAAATCTGCTAAGTTGCTAAATCTGTTAAATTCGTTAAGTCATATAAAATATGTTATCTACTAAAATCTGTTATCCGCTGTGTTGATATAATCATCCTGTTATTGATATAATCTGAATTGGCATATATATTGGGTGTGCGCATAAACGGTAAATTATTAATTAATTGGCCGCAAAGATAAACGTGACTAACTCGAGGTTAGAATGAGTTTGCGGCGTAATTCTGCTCGGAACCGCCCGGCACATCCAGTGGTCGCAAACAATAGGTTCTAATGTGAGAAGTTAGTCATAACCTGCTTAAGACACGAGGTTAGGTCTGGCTTGTGGCAGAAGTTTGCCCGGAACCGCCCGGCCCATCCAGCGGCCACAAGCTAGCGACCTAATGTGAGAGGTCTGGGCATTAATAATTAATTAATGCAAATCTAAGATAAGAATGACGTCTAAAACGTATTGGGGAAAAATAGGGTTAAACCAACTAGATTAATAGGTGTAGTAAACCCGTCCATGAATCTGTAGGCCCAATACAAAGTTAGACAAATCTGAAAAATCTGTACATCTGATCTGTTCGTCTGAAAACTTGTTAACTTAATCTATGAACTAGTAAATCTGAATTCTGTATGTCTGAACTTGTAAACAAGTTAATCTGAGATCTGTTAGTCTGGGGACACAAGGTTAGGAGGGGAATTACTTGTGTCATCTGTTGTTTGGGACCCATATTAGTCAGTAACCCTTTCTGGTATCAAAACTTTGACCCAACAGTAGGTAGGGTCCGGGCACGCTTACTGAACTAATTATAAGTGGTTCATTCTGATAATGGTGAGGGGTGTTGATGGTGCGTTCCAACCGGGTCATGTGCATGCATGGATCCCGGTCTGCCTCTGAGGATGTAAGACGCCGTGACATCTGTAAATAGGTTTGTGCCAATTGGTTGTCACTTTAGGGAGTGATACACCCTACTGTGGGGCCGACACAGGATATTTATGTATTAGGGAGCCGATCGCTTGGGGTAGGGTTTTAGGGTACACTTAGTTCTGTCTGTTTCTGTTGGTACCGTCTGTTTCTGTTGGGTGGTAACACCTGTCTGTTTCTGCGTGGTACCGTCTGTTCGGGTGGTAAAGGCCCATTACTAGTGTACACCTAATTCTACATTCTGTTTCCGTAGGGATTAATCTGTTTCTGCTTCTGTCTGTTTCTGATCGGGTAGTAAAGGCCCATTATTAGCATCCTGTTTCTGTTAAATTATTCTGTACCCGTTTCCATTTTCAGTTTAGACATTAGGATGACACCTAATTCTGTTATACTAGTATTAGTGCAGAGAAGTGTAAAACAATAGTTTATATCATTCTGTTTTTCTGTTATATCTGCTACACCTGTTACAGTTATCTCACATCCAGTTTTATGTTCATATCATATTATTATTATCTGTTCATATGCTGAAAGTCACTGGACTTGCCAGACTTTTTGTCTGACCCATGTTGTTTCGCCTCCTTTCTTCCGTTTCCCCCCCAGGTTATCCAAGGAGGGAATACTTTAGCTTGATCCGGATTTCTCTTTGCTTGAAGTGCTTAAAGTATGGCTTGGCTCTGTATAGCTTCCGTTCCATGGGGATTATGATTTTAAACCATGCATTTTGAAGGCTTTTGTACAAGACTGATATTTTGTACTTGAATTCTGAAATTTGAAAGGATGTAACCATATTAATTTCTGTTTCCGCTGTAATAAAGTTAAAAATTTTCAAGTACTGTTTTATCTGTCTTGTAAGTTTCTGTTCTGTTTACTAAAATGCTCCACCAAAGTTAAGGCATTCCCTTTGTGAGTGACCTTAACGGAGGTGGGGTGTTACAAATGGCGTCCTCTTATTGTCAACCGCCTCGTACTAGTAAGTTTTCCTAACTCTGTTGTATAAAGTTTGTATGTGTATGTTTAAAATTAAACTTGTGATTAAAGTTCAAGTTGTCCATATTTATTTGTGTATCTTAACTGATTATAGACTATGAAGCAAACGAAGCGTGACCAAGCGGAAGAATTTACTTGGTGATCCGCTAAGCGGTGCATCATAGCTCACGGACCTATTCAGGCTTTCATGCATTAATAGATTTATTCAAGTGACAAATGTTGCTTCACTTAACATAATGAAATTTGCAACTACTTGCAGTTCAGCAATTTACTTTGAAGCAAGTTGTACTATCTTTGAAGCAAACTGTGTAGTGTAGGCAATATACATTTGTCCTGCTGTAGGGAAGTGTTTTCCTGAGGTTATCTCTTTTTCGTTTACTGCAATGGAAAAACAGATAACCCCATGAAAACATTTCCAATGTACAACAAAACAAATATACATTACTTGTACTACACAGATTGATTCAAATATAGTAAAGGTTGCTTCAAAATAAATTGTTGAACTGCAAGGAGTTGCAATTTTCATTATGTTAAGTGAAGTAGCATTTGTCACTTGAATAAAGTTAATAAGCATGAAATCCCGAATAGGTCCGTGAGCCAAGATGCATCCACCTAGTGGATCACCATGTAAATTCTTAACCAGAAATTAAGTACGTAAGAACCTTCAGCTTGGATATGTTATGCTCGATATGCACCTCGAACACGTTGTTGCTATGTTCATTATGATATTTGGGTATGTTATTGTTATGTAATTCGGATATGCTATTGTTATGTAATTCGGGTATGTTATTGTGGATGGAAAATAATGTGGATATGGAACTTTAATTATATATGGCTATAGCTCGACAATAAGGAAGACATGCACAGGTGAAATAGGTGTTTCAGACGTCTGGCTATTTGTTCCAAATATCTGAGAGTACAAAAATAGCAATCTGAATATCAATCAGACGTCTAAAATTATAACCAGACATCTGGATTTCTCTACAGGCTAATGTAAAATGTCTGAAGATGATATCAGACGTTTGGGTATTTTATCTAGACGTCTGAAAGTGTTCTCTGCCTAAAAAAATTATCTGCAAAAGAATACAAACGTCTAATATTTTATAAAGATATTTGGATTTTTTGTGAGCCTAAAATATTAATCCTGAAGAAGTACTAAGACGTCTGAGCATTTTATCCAAACGTCTTATATTTTTCTGGGCCTATAATATTACACCTGAATAGATATGCAGACGTCTGATATTAAATCTAGACATCTGGATTTTTCATTTGGCGTAAAACAATGAGTTAAATAGACATACCAAGATAAAAATCACAAAATATACCTGAATGAAATCCCATAAAATGGCATTCCTTAACATAGCTAGTGATATATTACTCAAGTATTCCTACGCAATCTTCCCTAACATAGCCAAGATCCTCTGCAGCATCATCAATCTCCCTATCGGCTTCTTCAAGATTTCCGATATCCATGCTAAATTCCTCGAACGAGTCATCTGTATCTATTTCATGAAAAGTTCTTGATGGACGGTGCCCTCATCACAACATACCAATTAGAATCATCATCTTCCCTTGAATAGAAAATTTGTTTTGCTTGAGATGCAAGGATATATAGATCTTTTGAAAATGAAGCTTGATTTAGTTGTAAATTGACAAGGGTAAATTCATCTTCTACCTTCGCACCATTTCCTAAATTTGTCCAATGACACTTGAAGACGGGAACATAAAAGGCGTGATAGTCTAACAAAAATATATCGGTCAACATCCCATAATAAGTAATCATGTCAACCACTTGGGAAATATCTTTTGCGCTAGCCCTACAAATGGTGGTTGCATCATAAGTGACTCCATTATTTTGAGTTTTTCTCTCAATATCTTTTGTGTGAAAACGTTCTCCATTGATGATATAACCTGCACAAGACAATACACCAATCCTTGGAACATAGGCAATCCATTTTAACATTGTGTCATGATCGTTCACATTATAAGGTATTTGTAAATGAAAATGTTATTTAGGTTAGATCTCGATAATGAAGCTTTTCAAAATTAATGAGAATATATTTTAAAATTCAACTCACCTTCTTCTTAATCCAATCGACAAAGTTATTTGTGTGGGTTTTCCAAAGTAAGGTCGCATTTTTTTCTATGCGCTTGTTTGAGTGTTGCAACTCCTGAAGATGCAAACTATAGTAAAAGAAAAAAAACAGATAAGTTGCATATAAAAATAATTGAACAATAGAATAAAATGCACTAGTCACTTACTCTACAAATGGTTCCAGTATAGCCATATTCATTAGCACAGCCAAATGAGAAGCTTATTTCTCATTCTCGGACAGTGTAATTATTTTGCAAGCTGAAGTTGGTCGTCCTTCAAATATGACATCATTTTCATAATCTTTATTTTGGACTTCCTTCTCTTCTATTTTTCCTGATTTCTTTAAGAAGTCATTAAAATATTTCATGCACTCCTCTGCAAGATAGGATTCTGCAATACTCCCCTCAGGCTGTGCAGTGTTTCTTCCATAATGTTTTAGTGTCTTCATGTATCTTTCAAATGGATACATCCAACGAAAATGGACCTGAAACACCCTACCTCCGTTAGGGTCACTCTCAAAGGGAATGCCCTAATTTTGGTGGAGGTTTATAAGTATAAGTCACGGATACACAAGACAGATATAAATACACATATTTTTAAGCAGAGGAAAACAACAACAACTTTTATTTCATCAAAATACGTGTTACACAAACCATTCCATAATTGTCTTACAATACTTCCAAAAATATTACACTTTCATAACTGTCTTGATTTCATAACTTAAAGAAGCATAAAAAAACATAAGTAAACTGCATAAGTCCCCATAGTCGCTATCCAAAACCATAGTCCAAAACGAAAAAGATCCAAGCAATACATTCTTTCTCTTCAAGCTGGATGTGAAAACTGGTCAAGCTGCGGTATTCCCTTCCTGTGGATCGGGGGGGGGGGGGGGGGGGGGGTGGAACGGAAGAAAAGAAGACAAAAGAAAAGTAGAGTCAGACATAAAGCCTAAGTAAGTCTAGGACTATTTAGTCTATGAATAAAGAAATGAGCATGATAAGTACAAACTGGAAATGGGAAAGCACTATAAGCTAAGTTAAGTTATCTAGAGTCGAATGTACTATCGTACCCCATATTAACCTCTGTGTCCCTATAAACTAGTTCCCAACAGGCACCCCATAATCAGGGTGAAGTGATCCATTTCTAATGATCGGCTCCTACTCGCATAGTTACATGTGTCTTACGGCCCTCGATGTTGTAGTTACCTATGCTGGTCCCACCATGGGGTGTATCAAGTCCCATGGCGGCGGCCCGACACAATTCTAGAATGCATAGGTATACTACTGGTGCCCAGTGCCTAATTTTTCTGCGCCGGAGTGTGTGCACGCCCACACCCCGTTAGAACCTACACTGCTGCACCACCGCCGTCGATTCGACCTCTTACAGTCAGCCCAGTAATCGTGCCCCACCCTGCCTAGCTCAGGGTATCCTGATACACCTCGTAGGGTTACTGCTGAAAAGGGTCCCCCACTACTAGGTTTTCTATTTCTAGCCAACATGCTAAGTTGGTTAAGTGTTCTGAATAAACCTAACCCCTAACCAGTCTGTACAGTTTTAGCATGTTCAATTTGATTAAGTATTAATTCAATTTACTTAATCCTATCAATCCTGACTCAGCCTTAATTGTCTTATTAAAGCCTCGACCTCTCACATTAGACAGGTATTGTTGTGACTACCTGTTGCTGGTTGGTTCCGAGCAGTCTTACGTCACAACTCAGTCTAACCTCGGGTCTTTATTGCGCTCAGTGTTTGACCACCCACATTGGATAGGTATTGTTGTGACTACTGGACAGCCGGGCGGTTCCGGGTAGGTTTACATCACAACTCAATCCAACCTCGGGTTAAACACATCGTATTTTTCTAAGTTTACATATTTTGTCTCTTTTCTTCTTTTTATATGTAAATATTTGCAGCCCATTATTCAAATTCATCTTTATTGGGTAAAATCAATTTATACCCGTTAAATGTTCTCATGGTCATTGGCATGCATCAGACATGCCAACACATATGTTTTATATTTTTAACCCAACGTCATTACCCCCGTTTTATACGTTTGCTATATTATACCATATGTTGGGTTTTAACATTTAAACCAACTTAGCCACATGAAAAAGGGGAGGCTTAGAACATGGTGTATATACATTCTAAGTAACATAAAAGGGGTGTGTGAACGCATGAACTTGCATCATAGCGAACTAATTAACATAAATTAGGCACTTGTGAACTTGCATTGTAATAGCATATATTCATGACATAAAACATACCTAAACATGAATCATGGTTTTCAATCTATTCATGTAAACTTGCATTTAAAATGTAAATCTAACTTAATTATGTGTCGCATATATTATCATATGATTTTGATAACTACCTAGGCCTAAAACATATTTTGTTTGGGCATAGAGTCAAACATAAACTGGCCATGTTCACAAAGTCAACACAAGTTCACAAAGGTACTTACTTTTATCACTAATACAAAAGTATGGTTTTACACTTGAATCATGATGCCAATTCCAACATAAATTCATATGAATCATAATACTCAAATGGATCCAACTACACGAAAGATGACCATAAAAATATACATCATGTTGGCATAATAGCGAACCATATACTTGCATGAATCTCAAATTTGTTGAAATAAACTATCACAAACATATAGTCGTTACTTTCAACATGGAACATTTACTTGCAATTATCCAATAGGTCTAACATCATTATACCACAACATCACAAATCTATTCATAATTAGAATCATAGCAACATACAATTATGAATTTTCATCACCACAAATTAAGTACAATTCCATTTCTCATTTTACACAAATCAAAACACAATTATTCATTCATATCGGAGTAGCACTCTACTTACAACGTGTGACGAATCTTCAATTCAGGATTCTGAATTCTGAATTTGGAGATGCTATCCTTTGTTGTAGGCGCTGTTTTGATTTAGTTGTTGTTGCTTTAAGCTTTTGAATTGTCTCCTAATCGTCTCTCAATTTTGACGGCTACTCCTAGTCTTTCCTCAGCAGCATGACGGTCTCATTCTCATTTTTATTTGTATGAATTAGGTGGAGTCTTAGGTCCTTTTTATAGAGTTTGTGAATTGATTAGAACCGTCGATGGAGCTTGGATTAATATTAGCTGTTCGTTTGAAGGAGAGACCAATCAGGAGCTGACACCTAGCCCTAATGACAAGGCAAGACTCAGAAATTCGGCCAAGCACAGACCAGGCCAGCTATGAGGGGCTGGGTTCGACCTGGCTCAGGGGCCAGGTCGACTACCCAGTCGACCCCCAGGTCAACTATGTAGTCGACCTGGGTGGCCCAGGTCGACTACCCAGTCGACCTAGGTGCCTTGGGCGGGAAAATTCCCGCCCAGCCCAATCTGGTCCGATTTTTGAAATTTGAATTGGTTTTCTGAGTTGTTTCTATCTATTTGAATTTTAAACTGAATTCTGAAACTTCCGGAGGCCATATCTCCCTCATACCGAGTCCGTTTTACGCAAACTCGGACTCTATCTCAAGCAGAATTCCGAGACGAACGCAATGGCTTATCCCGTTTCCCTTAATTCTTTGATTTGAAATTAATTATACTTTAATTTGTGAATTTCACTGTTATAGAATACACGGGGTGTTACATTCTCCCGCACTTAAAAGGATTTCGTCCCGAAATCTTCAAGTTTGGGAAGAATGTATATCCTAATCATCCAAACGTCGATTTACTCATTCATCAAACACGAGCGTCCATTGTCCTTAAAAGACTTCTAATGCTTCATGATTATATGCGAAGTGTGTGTACATGTACTTATCTAATGCAAAATCAGCCGGTCTACTGATTCAGTTGACCTCCTTAATGCAAATTGTGTAAGTGCCATGAATCCATTATGTATGCAAATTTTCCTATTCATGATTCTACATGAGTGCACAATCATTCATATAAATGCAACATCCATATGACAACACATTAAACTTTAACCATATAAGAATGTAAATACATATACGCATATGCAATATGAAGTGAATGAGCCGATCTAAAACCTAGATTGTGTGTGTATATGCAACCACGAGAAACCACTAGCGATCACTTGCAACCACTTGCAACCATCATTCATAACATGTTTCAATTACATGTTTTCATCCAAAGGATTTCTACCTAAAAGATAAGGTCGAGGAGATATACCTAAAAAGATAGATAAAAGCGCAACTTAAGGAAAAAGAAAGATCAAAGATGTACCCTCGAAAAGAAAAGGGTAGGCTGCGCATATTCTAGCTTCAGTTTCCCAAGTTGCGTCTCCCTCGGCGTCGCTCCACTGAACTTTGACGAGCTTGACTTCGCGGTTGCGTAGCTTTTTCACTTCTGTTCCTAATATGCGGGTTGGAACTTTCCTCACGGTTGCTTCGTGTTCTACTTCATCTTCCTCAAGGATGTTTGGCTCCACCACTTCAGCAGATTCATGTAGACATTTTCGGAGGTGCGAAACATGAAAAACGTTGTGAACTCCAGCTAGTTTTTCAGGTAAGTCTAATATGTAGGTCATTTTCCCAATTTTCTCGATAGTAGGAAACAGCCCTACGATTCTTGGTGCTAGCTTCCCTGTGGCTCCAAATCAAACAACGTTCCTTAGCGGAGATACCTTAAGAAAAACCCTGTCTCCAACCTCAAATTCAAGGTCGGTCCTCCTCTTGTCGGCGTAGGATTTTTGTCTGTCTTGGGTTGTCTTTATTCTTCTCCGTATTAAGTCTACTTTCTCTGAAGTCTCTCGGATCATATCTGGTCCAAGTATGAGCTTGTCAGTAGACTCACACCAACAAGTGGGCGATCGACACGGTCTTCCATATAAAGCCTCGAAGGGCGCCATTCCGATGGTGGCTTGGTAGCTGTTGTTGTAGGCAAATTCCACCAAAGGAAGATGGTCTTCCCACGTCCCTCCGAAGTCAAGGACGCACAGTCTTAAAAGGTCCTCCAAAACTATGTTCACTCTTTCTGTCTGGCCGATGGTTTGGGGATGATAGGCTGTGCTCAAGCATAACTGGGTGCCAACCGCTTCTTGCAGACTCTGCCAAAACTCACTTGTGAAGATAGGGTCTCGGTCACTAACAATGCTGGAGGGTATTCCATGGAGTCGAACAATTTCCTTGAGATAAAGAGATGCTAGGGATGAGGCAGTTCTTTTACTCTTGACAGGTAAAAAGTGGGTGCTTTTAATAAGCCTATCCACTATTACCCAAATGCTAGTGTTGCCTCTTCTAGACCTAGGCAGCCCATCAATGAAGTCCATTGAGATGCTATCCCACTTCCACTGCGGGACCTCTAGAGGATGGAGCAGACCGCCAGGCTTCTTCTGCTCCGCCTTAACCTGTTGGCAAATCACACACTTAGAAACGAAATCTGCCACGTCCTTCTTCATGCCGCTCCAAAAGAAAGTTCTCTTTATGTCCTTGTACATTTTATCTCCGCCTGGATGTATCTTCATCTTGGAGTGATGAGCTTCCTCGAGAACCGTCTTTACTAAATCCCTTGTTTGTGGGACGCATAGTCTTCCATCTCGCCTTAGCCAACCCTTATCGTCGTTGGAGTATCTGTTGAGGTGACTTGAAGTCTCACCCCTAATTAGCCTATCAATCGTTTCCACAAGCTGAGGGTCTTTGTGTTGTGCTGTCCCTATTGAGTCCACTAAAGTCGGGCGTACTTCGAGAGATGCTAGCAAGCCCGGTACAAAATCGGAGGAGGGCCTAAAGTCAAAGCTGGCTATAAATTCTAGGCTTTGCCTTTCAACAAACAACAGGCTTAGGGTCAGTTTCTTTTGGCTCAACGCGTTTGCCACTACGTTGCCTTTGCCTGGAGTGTAGGAGATCTCTAAATCGTACGAGGCAAGAAACTCCATCCATCTATGTTGCCTCAAGTTAAGATCTTTCTGCGAGAAAAGATGTTTCAACGATTTATGGTCAGTGTAAAGTTCGAACTTCTCACCTAGGAGATAGTGTCGCCAAGACTTGAGTGCAAAGACGATGGCGGCCAACTCAAGATCGTGGGTCGGGTAGTTCTTTTCATGAACTTTCAATTGTCTCCCGCCATAAGCTACTACCCTTCCTTCTTGCATTAAGACAGGGCCTAGCCCTGTCCCACATGCATCTGTATAAAATGTAACATCTTGCTTCCATCTGGCAATGTCAAAACTAGGGCTATTGTAAGAGCCCTTTTTAGTCGTTGGAAAGCAAACTCGCAATCCAAGTCCCAATTGAACACTAGATTCTTCTTTGTCAGCCTTGTGAGCAGAGCTGATATTTTTGCAAAGTCTCTGATGAATTTCCGATAGAAGCCTGCTAGCCCGAGAAAGCTTCGGACTTCTATTGCGTTCCTTGGTGTCTTCCAGTCCTGCACCGGTACTACCTTAGCAGGGTCCACAGCTAACCCTTCTTTGGATACTATATGCCCAAGAAACCTTACTTCCTCTCCCCAAAAGTGGCACTTGGAGAATTTGGCTTTTAGCTGATGGACTCACAGAGTTTCCATGATTGCGCTTAGGTGCTGAGCATGCTCTTCTTCATTCTTTGAGAAGATCAAGATATCGTCTACGAAGACCACTACGAACTTGTTGAGGAATTCTCTGAACACCCTACTCATCAGGTCCACGAAGTAAGCGGGTGCGTTTGTCAAGCCGAAAGGCATGACGAGCCATTCAAAGAAGCCGTCCGGGGTTCTGAATGCCGTCTTATCAATGCTATCTTCAGCCACCCTTAGCTGATGAAAACCGGTCGCCAAATCGAGTTGGGAGAAAACAGACGCTCCTACAAGCTGATCAGACAGATCGTCAATTCTGGGGAGAGGGTGCCTATTCTTTTTCGTTAGTTTGTTGAGCTCCCTATAGTCAACATATAGACGGAGTGAACCATCCGCCTTTGTGGCGAACACCACTGGAGCGCCCCATTCTGAAATGCTCCTTCTAATGAACCCCTTCTCTAGAAGCTCTTTAGACTGTTTACTGAGCTCTTTCCTTTCCCGTGGAGCCATGTGTCTAACGGGCAACGCAACGGGCTTTGCATTATCTACAAGATATATGCGAAAGTCTATCTCCTGCTTCAGAGGTAAGCCCTTCACCTCTTCGAAGACATCCGGATATTCCCGGACCACCCTAACCGATTGCAAACTCTCAACAGAAGCATCTAGCGATTCAAGATAGATAAGCATAACCGCATACGAGGGATTACAAGTAATTTCCAGAGTGTTACCGAGTTGGGTCAGAAGCCTTACCACCCTTTTCTCACAATCCAGGATGGCACCAATACTGGATAGCCAATCCATGCCCAAAATCAAACCATATCCCGAGAAGCCCAAAACAAAGGCACTACACCTAAATTCTACGCTTAGAATAGAAATTTTCAATCCCAGTCAGATCATAGACAGATGAGCTGGGCACCCAATTGGATTTGAAACAATTAAGGGGTCCTCTACCATACTAGTTTCTAGGTGCAGAGATTCTACTAAAGCAGATGAAATAAAGGAGTGTGATGCGCCAGAATTGAATAAAGTGCGAACTGGATGATCATAAAGATAAACTACACTTTGTACAGAAGTATTTATACCTCGCTGTTGCAGAGGTGGCACTTGTAGCACATGAACCTGTGCCCCTGAGGTGGATCCAGCCTTCTGCCCCTGCCCTCGCTTCTTTGGGCAATCCTTAGCCATGTGGCCTGTTTCACCGCAAGAAAAGCACCCACCATTCAACTTGGCCTTCTTTCACTAAGTGCCCCACTTGCCACCGAAATTACACTTCCTCTTCTCTTTTTTGTCTTTCCCGCCCTTCTTAAAGTCTGACTTCTTAGGCTGTAAACCCTCTTTCTTCCCCTGAGAGATTTCTGCCTTTGTCTCCTTCTTGCCCTTATCCTCTTCGTTCAACAATGCCATCTGCACCAACCTTTCATACGTAGCTCCCATGGGTATATGGGTCATGGCCAAACTGTGTAATGGCTCATTCAATCCCTTGACAAAGCGGAGAGCCTTCTTGTGCGGAGTGTTGACTAGGTCCAGTCTGAACTTAGCCAGCTGATCGAACTGATTAACATACTTTTTGACTGTCATATTCACTTGCTTAAGAAATAAAATTTTTTCCAACTGAAGACTCCTTTCAGCTTCTGAGAGAAATTTAGCCTCAAATCTTGCCCTAAAGTCCTCCCATGTGTCCACTGGTCTTTCTGCATTGGTGACTTCCCACCAATAGGAAGCCTCGCCTTTAAGTAGCCATACTGCCAGTTGTACCTTCTGCCTATCTTCTACCTCAAAGATGACGAATAAGTCCTCGGTTTCCTTCAGCCAATTCCTGGCTGCCACGAAGGACTTAGTTCCATGAAAGTCCTTTCCTCCCATAGCTTTAAAATCTTTACATATCTTAGCAAAAGTATTACCCCGCGGGGGAGGTGGAGGAAGAGGTGATGCTGCAGCTGGATGATTTCCTGCAGCTGGTGGAGGAGGAACGGTAGGACCTGGCTGAGTGGCCCTTGCTTCTAAGAATCGTCTAAACCAACCAGGTATTGGTATACCCTCTGGCAAGTTAAGTTCTTCGGACATGCTGAAACAAAAAGGATAGATTCAAAGCGAAGGATAAAAGATAGTACCTATGGCTTTGGGGGACTATGCCTTTTTAAAATAAAATAACATTTTATCTTTAAAAATGCTTCTTTAAATCTTCTTTTTGGAAATGAATTTTCAAAACTTTTAATCTTATATGGTAAACCTATGCTCTGATACCAAGTGATACACCCCACCTCCGTTAGGGTCACTCTCAAAGGGAATGCCCTAATTTTGGTGGAGGTTTATAAGTATAAGTCACAGATACACAAGACAGATATAAATACACATATTTTTAAGCAGCGGAAAACAACAACAACTTTTATTTCATCAAAATACGTGTTACACAAACCATGCCATAATTGTCTAACAATACTTCCAAAAACATTACACTTTCATAACTGTCTTGATTTCATAACTTAAAGAAGCATAAAAAAAACATAAATAAACTGCATAAGTCCCCATAGTCGCTATCCAAAACCATAGTCCAAAACGAAAAAGATCCAAGCAATACATTCTTTCTCTTCAAGCTGGATGTGAAAACTGGTCAAGCTGCGGTATTCCCTTCCTGTGGACCTAGGGGGGGGGGGGAGAGAGATGGAAGAAAAGAAGACGAAAGAAAAGTAGAGTCAAACATAAAGCCTGAGTAAGTCTAGAACTATTTAGTCTATGAATAAAGAAATGAGCATGATAAGTACAAACTGGAAATGGGAAAGCACTATAAGCTAAGTTAAGTTATCTAGAGTCGAATGTACTATCGTACCCCATATTAACCTCTGCACCCCTATAAACTAGTCCCCAACAGGCACCCCATAATCAGGGTGAAGTGATCCATTTCTAATGATCGGCTCCTACTCACATAGTTACATGTGTCTTACGGCCCCCGATGTTGTAGTTACCTATGCTGGTTCCACCATGGGGTGTATCAAGTCCCATGGTGGCGGCCCGACACAATTCTAGAATGCACAGGTATACTACTGGTGCCTAGTGCCTAATTTTTCTGTGCCAGAGTGTGTGCACGCCTGCACCCCGTTAGAACCTACACTGCTGCACCACCGCCGTCGATTTGACCTCTTACAGTCAGCCCAGTAATCGTGCCCCACCATGCCTAGCTCAGGGTACCCTCATACACCTTGTAGGGTTACTGCTGAAAAGGGTCCCCCGCTACTGGGTTTTCTATTTCTAGCCCACATGCTAAGTTGGTTAAGTGTTCTGAATAAACCTAACCCCTAATTAGTCTATATAGTTTTAGCATGTTCAATTTGATTAAGTATTAATTCAATTTACTTAATCCTATCAATCCTGACTCAACATTAATTGTCTTATTAAAGCCTCGACCTCTCACATTAGACATGTATTGTTGTGACTGCCTGTTGCCGGTTGGTTCCGGGCAGTCTTACGTCACAACTCAATCTGACCTCGGATCTTTATTGGGCTCAGTGTTTAACCACCCACATTGGATAGGTATTGTTGTGACTACTGGACAGCCGGGCAGTTCCGGGCAGGTTTACATCACAACTCAATCCCACCTCGGGTTAAACACATCGTATTTTTCTAAGTTTACATATTTTGTCTCTTTTTTTCTTTTTATATGTAAATATTTGCATCCCATTATTCAAATTCATCTTTATTGGGTAAAATCAATTTATACCCGTTAAATGTTCTCAAGGTCATTGGCATGCATCAGACATGCCAACACATATGTTTTATATTTTTAACCCAACGTCATTACCCCCGTTTTATACGTTTGCTATATTATACCATATGTTGGGTTTTAACATTTAAACCCAACTTAGCCACATGAAAAAGGGGAGGCTTAGAACATGGTGTATATACATTCTAAGTAACATAAAAGGGGTGTGTGAACGCATGAACTTGCATCATAGCGAACTAATTAACATAAATTAGGCACTTGTGAACTTGCATTGTAATAGCATATATTCATGACATAAAACATACCTAAACATGAATCATGGTTTTCAATCTATTCATGTAAACTTGCATTTAAAATGTAAATCTAACTTAATTATGTGTCGCATATATTATTATATGATTTTGATAACAACTTAGGCCTAAAACATATTTTGTTTGGGCATAAAGTCAAACATAAACTGGCCATGTTCACAAAGTCAACACAAGTTCACAAAGGTGCTTACTTTTATCACTAATACAAAAGTATGGTTTTACACTTGAATCATGATGCCAATTCCAACATAAATTCACATGAATCATAATACTCAAATGGATCCAACTACACTAAAGATGACCATAAAAATATAACTCATGTTGGCATAATAGTGAACCATATACTTGCATGAATCTCAACTTTGTTGAAATAAACTATCACAAACATATAGTCGTTACTTTCAACATGGAACATTTACTTGCAATTAACCAATAGGTCTAACATCATTATACCACAACATCACAAATCTATTCATAATTAGAATCATAGCAACATACAATTATGAATTATCATCACCATAAATTAAGTACAATTCCATTTCTCATTTTACACAAATCAAAACACAATTATTCATTCATATCGGAGTAGCACTCTACTTACAACGTGTGACGAATCTTCAATTCAGGATTCTGAATTCTGAATTTGGAGATGCTATCCTTTGTTGTAGGCATTGTTTTGATTTAGTTGTTGTTGCTTTAAGCTTTTGAATTGTCTCCTAATCATCTCTCAATTTTGACGGCTACTCCTAGTCTTTCCTCAGCAGCATGACGGTCTCATTCTCATTTTTATTTGTATGAATTAGGTGGAGTCTTAGGTCCTTTTTATAGAGTTTGTGAATTGATTAGAACCGTCGATGGAGCTTGGATTAATATTAGCCATTCGTTTGAAGGAGAGACCAATCAGGAGCTGACACCTAGCCCTAATGACAAGGCAAGACTCAGAAATTCGGCAAACCACAGACCAGGCCAGCCAGGAGGGGCTGGGTTCGACCTAGCTCAGGGGCCAGGTTGACTACCCAGTCGACCTAGGTGGCCCAGGTCGACTACCCAGTCGACCTGGGTGCCTTGGGCGGGAAAATTCCCGCCCAGCCCAATCTGGTCCGATTTTTGAAATTTGAATTGGTTTTCTGAGCTATTTCTATCTGTTTGAATTTTAAACTGAATTCTGAAACTTCCGGAGGCCATATCTCCTTCATACGGAGTCCGTTTTATGCAAACTCGGACTCTATATCAAGCAGAAACCCGAAACGAACGCAATGGCATATCTCGTTTCCCTTAATTCTTTGATTTGAAATTAATTATACTTTAATTTGTGAATTTCACTGTTATAGAATACACGGGGTGTTACAGGACCGGTCCACATAATCTGGCTTCTTTTCCAAGATGAACCGTCAAGTGTATCATTATATCAAAGAACGAAGATGGAAAATATCTTTCAAGTTCACATAAAATTAGAATAATCTCATCATCAAGATGTTGTAGTTTTTCTCTATCAAGAACACGTTGGCATAATTTATGAAAGAACAAATATAAACGAATTATTGCTTCCATTGGCTTCTTCGGTAACAATCCTCTTATTGCAACCGGCAACAACTATTGCTTTAGGACATGATAGTCATGTGACTTCAAACCACTAATTTTATATTCCTCCAACGATATAGAGCTCTTGAAATTCGAGCAATACCCATCAGGTCCCTTAAAATCATACATTCTTTTACAAAAAAAAAAAAAATTCCACATCTGGACTATGTATATGGAGCAGGTGAAAGATATGTTTTTGTTCCATGAGATTATGCATATAGGCCACGTAAAATTCCCCACTCTTCTAAATCTTTTCTACAATTAATTCCATCTTTCGATTTGTTATCATGCAGCATCATGCTTATTACGCTTTCACTAACATTTTTTTCTACATGCATTATGTCCAAATTGTGACGCATTGGCAGTTCCTGCAAAAATCAGCAATGCTAAATTTCATTACTAAAGAATTGTATTATTGATCAATGAAAAATAAAAAACTAACCTCCTAATATGGTAAATCAAAGAAGACTGATCGTTTTTTCCACCTTGATAGCTCTATATTCACAAGATCACCATCTTCACCTCTATTTTTTTTTTCTCTTCCTGCTCTCCTACTTAATTTGTTTCTTCTTACCCTTCCCATTCTTGCTATTATTATTATTTACATTTTTGATTTCTTTCCCAAAATTATTCGGAAAGTTTTTCAAAATAGCAGAGATGTTTCTTCCAGTCAAAACTTTAGGACTACGACCATTTTCTTCAGTATTATCAAACTAGGTTTTTTTATTTCTCAGTGAATCTGAAGGGGATAAAAATCTCCTGTGACCCATATAACCGCTCTTCCGACTATGTTTCAACCATTAATGGTGAGTATTGATACCGCATAATGGACAACCATTTTTACCTTTCATACAACATCCAGCAAGATTTCCATACGCTGGAAAGTCAATTATCGTCCATAGTAAAATCACTCTCATGTTAAAAACGTTCTACTAAAGGCATCATAAGTTTGAACTCCATTACTCCACAAATGTTGCAAGTCTTCAATTAATGGCTCCAAATATACGTCAATTTCATTTCCTGGTTGCTTTGGACCAGGAATCAACAATGTTAAGATGATATTTTCTTTTTTCATGCGTAACATTGGCGAGAGGTTGTATGTCACAAGCATCATAGGCCAACAACTATATTTGGAACTCATTGTCATAAAAGGATTAACACCATCGGTAGCAAGATGAAGTCTAATATTGCGTGGATCAGCTGTAAACGATTCCCATTTCGCATCTACTACATTCCATGTTATTGAATCCACAGGATGGTGCATTTTCTCATCATTGCTTTTATTACTAAAATGCCATCTTTAATCTTCTGTCGTATTTTGAGATCTAAACATTCTTATAATTCTAGGAATGGTTGGAAAATATCTCAAAACTTTAATCGGAATGCCATGCATAATTTCATTGGTACGTTCATTCTTCTTCCATCTTGACACCACATTTAGGACAACTTTCCAAATCTTTGTACTCTCTTCTAAAAAGGCAACAATCATTTCGACAAGCATGAATTTTTTCAAAACCCATATCGAATATTTTGAGAAACTTTTTTACCTCATATAATGTTTTCGGAAGTACATTATTTTTTGGCAACAACAATTGTTGCGCATAGAAGTTTATCGAAGCCAGTATCAGACAAACCAGTCTCACATTTAAGATTATACAAGGCGAGGATGGCAGATAATTTTGTTTGATCGATACAATTAGGATACAACGGGGATTTTACTTCTTCGAAGTTCCTTAACAAATCATCCTCTCGTTTTTGTGCGCTATCTTCATTTTTATCATTATCGAAAAAAGTATAATTGATGAAATCTTCATTTTCATAATCGATAGCTTCAAATAAATCATGTATGTCATTGGACTTAACATCTGTGCTTATATTTATGTGCTCACCATAAAAATACCACCTACTTGTCTTATATACACGATCCATTCCTTTTATAATCAGATGCTCAACTACCACCTTCTCATATTGACGACTAAGATTTCAACACTTTACGCAAGGACATAGAATTTTTTCTAAATTTCCATAATTTTTCATAGCGGTGTCCACAAACTTCCGAGCTCCTTGCTTATACTCACTACAAGCTCTTTGAAAAAAAATATCTTTTAGCTTTCGTCAAAATATAGGATATGATTTTCAAACTACATTTATGTTGAGAATTATGTTGTTACCTGTGTAGATTCACCCAATTTTAATCCATCATCATCTACTACATAAGCAAGAAAATTTCTAAAATTTGAAGTAATAGTATATTGTTGAGTACAATCAAATTAACAAAACTACTAAAATAAAACAGTGATCCTAAATGAGGCATAATAACTTATAAACTACTCATGACACAGTCAACATTTTCAGCAGGCATACCAGATGTTAGAAAAAACTGAACATTGACTAATCAATGAAAAAGATGAATTAATCAAGGCAACACTTACAGCGACTTAAGGATGACGAAGACTGAACAGGATCTATGGGTCGAACCTCCACAGGAATGGAAATTCCTCCGCCGGAATTGATTGCTCTCCGTTATGACAACTGAGAGACCACGAGCAATAGTGCGAAGTGACTGGAGATTCGAGAGTGAGACGGAGACCAGGTGGACGACGAAAATTAGATGGAAAATTTGTAACTGAGAATTTAAATTTTGGGGAAATATTAAGGATTCGCGGCCGATTTTAGTAATAGTGGAGGGAAGTGAAAATTCATTCCCGCTTAAATTTATCTCAATGTTTTAAGATAAAACCAACGTACTCTTGCTTGATTTCTACAGTAAGGAGACCAAAACGCTGTGAGTTGCAATTGTAGATAACTCCTTTTCTTGTAGTGGTTGTAACCAAACTATTTATCCGCTGCAATAAAAGTTGTTTTAAAATTATCAAGTACCAATATATATATCTGTTTTTTTATATACTGTTCTATACACCAATAATACTCCATGAAAGTTAATGCATTCCCTTTGAGAGTGACATTAGTGGACGTGGGGTTTTACACCTGCTATCAGAGCTGAAGGTTACGAGAACAGATAAGAGATTTTGAAAATTCGAAAGCGTTTTATAAAGAAATACTTTCAAAAGTATGTTTTAAGGAGAGTATTTTCAAGTGGAAAGTTTGTTTTGAAAACATAATCCCCAAGAGCCATATATCTTTCTTTCGATTCTCCGTTTTGAATCTCTTACATTTTCTTTTCAGCATGTCCGCTATACCCGAGATACCCGAGGGAATACCGATACCAACCTGGTTCAGAAGATATCTGGAGGCTAGGGCCACCGCCACGGGCCCAACAGACATTCCTCCTCCCCCAGCTGCAGCCGCACCTCCTCCTCCCCTCCCCGTATTGATACTTTTCGAAGATATGCAAAGACTTTCGAGCAATGGGAGGGAAACCTTTTCATGGGTCAGAGACGTTTGTTGAAGCTCGAAATTGGCTTAAGGAAGTGGAAGATTTATTTGGTATCTTCGAGATAGAAGATGGAAGGAAGGTCCAATTAGCTGCTTGGTTAATGAAGGACGAAGCCTCGTTTTGGTGGGAGGTCACGAATGGAGAGCATCCAGTGGAGACATGGATGGATTTCAGGCATAGGTTCAAGATGAAATTTCTCTCACGAGCCGAAGAGAATTTATACATAGAAAGGTTCTTGGCGTTGAAGCAGGGGAATTTATCAGTAAAGGAGTATGTCAACAAGTTCAATCAGTTAGCGAAATTTGGCATAGACGTGGTGAACATACCTGAAAAGAAGGCCCTGAGATTCTTTAAAGGTTTGAATGAGCCACTACATGGGTTAGCAATGACCCACATTCCTATGGGGGCTACCTTTGAGAAACTAGTTGACATGGCGCTAATGCATGAAGAGGAGAAAGGCGTTAATGCTAATAAGGCACCGAAAAAGAAAAGGGGATCAAAAGAAGTCACAGTAGCAACCTAAGAAAGGTGGTAAGGATAACAATAGCAAAGGAAAAAAAGGTGCTTTAATTATGGAATACCAGGCCATCTAAGCAAGGACTGGGAAGAAGAAGAAGTCTGGCTGCTTCAACTGTGGTGAGGCAGGACATTTGATCAAAGACTTCCCGAGAAGACAAGGGCAAGGGCAGAGGACATGGTCTACTTCTGGAGGGCAGGTTCAGGCTCTCATGTCACCGGGGCAGGCAAGAGGGCATGCTCATGCTCTCATGTCACCAGGACATGAGAGAGGTAGAAACATTTCTGTTGAAAGTTTGGTTTTTCTGTTTGACTATCTTATTCGTACTTTGTTTGATTCTGGCGCTTCACACTCGTTTGTATCTGATTCGTTAGTTGAAACACTGCATCTAAATACTAGTCTAGTTACGGATCCCATAGTAGTCTCAAATCCTATTGGTGGTTCGGCTCATCTTTCAATGATTTGCCGGGATTTGAGAGTGTCTATCTTAAGCATTGAGTTTGAATGCAATGCCTTCGTTCTTGGCTTCACGGGCTATGGGTTGATTCTAGGCATGGATTAGTTATCCAGTAATGGTGCCATCCTCGATTGTGAAAAGAGAGTGGTTAGACTTATGACTCGCCTTGGTAACACTCTCGAAATCTCCTGTAATCCCAAACATTCTGTTATGCTTAGCTACCTAGAATCTCTTGATGCATCTGTTGAAAATTTGAAGTCGGTTAGGGTAGTCTGTGAATACTCAGATGTATTTGAAGAGGTGAAGGGCTTACCTCCGAAGTAGGAGATAGACTTCCGCATATACCTAGTTGATAATGCAAAACCTGTAGCTCTACCCATTAGAAATATGGCTCCAAGGGAGGGAAAAGAGCTTAGCAAGAAAGTCAAAGAGTTGCTCGAAAAGGGTTTATAAGCCGGAGTATTTCTGAATGGGGTGCTCCAGTAGTATTCGCAACCAAAACAGGTGGTTCACTTTGCATATGCGTTGATTATAGGGAGCTAAACAAGCTGTCCAAGAAAAATAGGCACCCATTTCCAAGAATAGACGACTTGTTTGATCAGCTTGTAAGTGCGTCTGTTTTCTCCCAACTAGATTTGGCCACCGGGTTTCATCAGCTAGGAGTGGCTGAAGACAACATTGATAAGACCGCATTCAGAACCCCGGATGTTTTCTTCGAATGGCTTGTCATGCCTTTCGGCTTGACAAACACACCTGCTTACTTCGTTGACTTGATGAGAAGGGTGTTCAGGGAGTTTCTTAATAAGTTTGTGGTGGTATTCGTAGACAACATTTTGATTTTCTCGAAGAATGAAGAAGAGCACGCTTCACATTTAAAGGAAGTCATGGATACTCTTCGTGTACATTAGCTGAAAGCCAAATTCTCCAAATGCCATTTAAGGAGAGAAGATGTGAGGTTTCTTGGACATGTGGTCTCCAAAGAGGGGCTAGCTGTGGACCCCGCAAAAGTAGTTGCGGTGCAAGATTGGAAGGTTCCACGGAATGCAACCGAAGTCCGAAGCTTTCTCGGGCTAGCGGGATTTTACCGAAAGTTCATTAAAGACTTTGCAAAAATCTCAGTCCCACTCACAAGACTGACAAAAAAGAACCTAACTTTCGCTTGGGTTTTGGATTGCGGTATTTCATTCCAACGTTTGAAAAGGGCTCTAACAGCAGCCCTAGTTCTGACATTGCCTAATGGGAGCAAAATGTTTACCGTATACACAGATGCTTAGGGTACAGAGCTGGGCGTTGTCTTGATGCAAGAAGGCAAGGTAGTTTGTAATGGGGGAAGGCAATTGAAGATACATGAGAAGAACTACCCAACTCATGATTTGGAGGTAGCTGCCATTGTTTTCGCTCTAAAGTCATGGCGTCATTACCTACTAGGAGAAAGGTTTAAATTGTTTACTGACCATAAAACATTAAAGTACCTTTTCTCACAGAAAGACCTTAACTTAAGACAATAAAGGTGGACGGAATTTTCGGCCTTTTATGATTTTTAAATTTCCTATACCCCTAGCAAGGGTAATGTGGTAGCAGACCCCCTGAGTAGAAAGAAGCTGACCTTGAGTCCTCTCTTTGTAGAAAGGCAAAGCTAGGAGTACATAGCAAACTTTAACTTTAGACCCTCCTCTGAAATTGTACCTAGTCTGTTAGCATCGCTAGAGGTGCGACCTACTCTTTTTGACTCAATAGGAACCACGCAACGGGAGAACCCTCGGCTAGTTGATGTGATGGATAAGCTAGTTAGGGGTGAGACTTTTAGTCACCTCAACAGGTACTCCATCGATGATAAAGGTTGGTTGAGACAGGACGGAAGGCTATGCGTCCCATAAACAAGGGATTTAGTTAAGGCGGTTCTCGAAGAAGTACACCATTCTAAGCTGACCTTACACCCAGGCGGAGACAAGATGTATAAAGATAAAAAAGTTTTTTTTTGGAATGGCATAAAGAGGGATGTCACTGAGTTCGTCGCTAAGTGCTTGATATGCCAGCAAGTCAAAGCGGAGATGAAGAAGCCTAGTGGTCTGCTTCATCCTCTAGAGGTCCCATAGTGGAAATGGGATAGCATTTCGATGGACTTTGTTGATGGGCTGCCTAGGTCAAGAAGAGGCAATACCAGTATTTGGGTAATAGTGGACAGGCTCACCAAAAGCGCTCACTTTATATCTGTTAAGAGTAGGAGGACTGCCTCTTCCCTAGCATCCATTTATCTTAAAGAGATAGTTCGACTCCATGGGATACCCTCCAGCATAGTGAGCGATCGAGATCCTGTCTTTACAAGTGAGTTTTGGAAGAGTTTGCAAGAGGCTGTAGGCACACAATTATGCTTAAGCATGGCCTATCACCCCAAAATTGATGGTCAGACGGAAATGGTGAACAGAGTATTGGAAGACCTCTTGAGATTGTGCATTCTTGACTTTGGAGGGACATGGTAGGATCATCTTCCTTTGGTGGAGTTCGCTTACAACAATAGCCGTCAAGCCACCATAGGCATGGCGCCCTTCGAAGCTTTATATGGAAGACCATGCCGATCACCAACTTGTTGGTGGGAGTCTACAGACAAGCTCGTACTTGGGCCATACATGATTAGAGAAACCTCAAAAAAGGTGGACTTGATAAGAAGACAGATAAAGGCTACACAATATAGACAGAAGTCCTACGCAGACGAAAGAAGGATCGACCTTGAGTTTAAGGTTGGAGATAGGGTGTTCCTTAAAGTATCTCCTTTGAGGAATGTCATTCACTTTGGGTCCGTAGGAAAGCTAGCACCAAGATTTGTAGGACTATTTCCTATCACTGAAAGGATTGGGATGATGGCTTACAGTGTAGAGCTACCTGAAAGACTGGCTGGAGTCATAATGTTTTTTATGTTTCTCAACCATGAAAGTGCTTACATGAGTCTACGGAAGTGGTGAAGCCAAGTATACTAGAGGAAGTAGAAGTGGAACGAGAAGCAACTGTGCGAAGAGTTCCAACTCATATCTTGGGTACGGAAGTCAAAAAAACTACGCAACCGTGAAGTCAAGCTTGTCAAAGTTTAATGGAGTGACGCTGAGGAAGACGAGACTTGGGAAACTGAGAGGAAAATATGCACAACCTACCCTTTTCTTTTTGAAGGTACGGCCTTGATCTCTTTTTCCATAAGATTATTCATGCTTATATCTATCTTTTAAGTATATCTCCTCGGTCCTATTCTTTATCCTTGTGTAGAAACCAATGGATGTAAACATGTACTTAAAACATGTTATGATTAATGGTTGCGAGTGGTTGCAAATGGTTTCTAGTGGTTGCTCGTGGATGCCTGAACACACACATTAGGCACTGGATTACTCAATCACTTTCATATTGCATATAAATATGTGTGCATATTTAAATTAATGGATGTATAATGGTTGCGTTGTCATACGGATGCTGCATTTTGATGAAAGGTTGTTCACACATGTAGAAGTAATATGTATCGTTAGGATTCTTTCGCATACATAATGGACACATGGCACTATCACGATTTGCATTAAGGAGGTCATCTGAATCAGTGGACCGCTTGATTTTTCATTGGATAAGGAACATGCACACAGACTTTTTGCATATGTTCATACAGCATTAGACTTCTTGTAAGGACAATGGATGCCTGTGTTTTGGATGATTGAATATTAGGATATACATTCTCCTTAACTTGGTGATTTCGGGGGAGAAATCCTTTAAGGAGGGGAGAATGTAACACCCTGAATTTTCTATGACTATTAAAAGAACTAATTTAAGAATACTTAATTGATAAAATGAGAATTAAGGGAAATGGGTTACGCCATTGCGTTCGTCTCGAAATTCTGCTTGGAATAAAGTCCAAGTTTTCGTAAATTGGTCTACGTATGAGGAAGTTATGGCCCTCAGAAGTTTCAGTAATTTAAATAAATTAATAACAGTTCAGAATTAAAATTCAAAATTCAAACGTGGAAGCGGGCTGGGCGGGATTTCTCCTGCCCAAGGCCAGGTCGACCAGGGGGTCGACCTCCCCTATACAGGTCGACCTGGGGGTCGACCTACCCCCGGGGCAGATCTGAAATGAGATGATTCTGACTTGTTGCCGAGTCTTTCCTGACCTGTTGCTGAGCCACTCGGGCAGAGGTGGCAATTCTAGATAACTCTATCTAGTTTGAACGGTTGTGATTGCTCCTATGATAATCTAACGGCTTATGTTGAATTAAACTTCTATATAAGCACACATAGACTCAAGCCCTGAACCTAAACTAAATTAGTCTCTTGGCCTCCAATGCTACTGCTAGATTAATTCTTCTTCCTAAAGCTTAGGGATTTTCATGTCAGAATTCTAATACAAATCGACGAACGAATTATTCTCTTCTCTAACCTGTCTTTGTGAGTACAATTTCTTTCACAAAACAATTAATAAATTAATTATGATGAATTATAACTTGGATTATGAGAACATGTCTGTTGAATCATGTGATGTTATTTGACTTTGTTATCGTCTGTTGGTCAACATATGAAAGTTTTGTTAACTTATGTTGGTAGATCTATTTCGTATGTCCAATTACTTATGTTTAACTGGATTCATTTTATGACATCAGTTCATATGCAAGTTTGGGATGTAAATTATATGCTAGTTTGTATGTGAATCTTATGCAAGTTTGTTTGTACATTTGCTAGTTTGTATGTGAATCTTATGCAAGTCTGTATGCGAATTATACACAAGTTTATGTGTGAATCAAGTATATACATATGCTAGTTTATATGCAAAACATGTGATATTAGTTTACATATTTTAATTCATATGCAAGTTTGTAGGAATCCATATGCAAGTTTGGGTGAAAAATATATTCCATATATGCAAGTTTAGGTGAAAACTAAATTCACGTTTTTAGGTGGAAAACTATATTCACATATGCAAGTTTTGGTGAAAACTATATCCCATATATGCAAGTTTAGGAGAAACCCATATTCATATATGCAAGTTCACAATTTCATGTTTTGATCTATATTTAGATCCATGGTAGTTTATGCAAATTTATGTTCTATATGTCCATTGCCTATGCAAGTTGTTGTCTATGCAAATTTATGTTATAATTCTTATTTGCAAGTTAGATCTGTTTTATGTGTTATGCAAGTTGTGATGTTTCTTTTCTTTTTTATGAGTTAGACTATTTGCGAGTATAACATATATCCTATTAAAATGTACGAATAGTGTGGGGACAAAGGGAAAATATTAATTATGCAAATTGTGAATTGGCATAAAATGACTTTAAAGGCATATAATTAATTTGAGACATTAATTGGTATAATTTATATACCTAAAAAGTATGGACATAATTTAGGTGACAATTATGGAGATAGTTTAATTTGGAAATTATTGACAATTTGAATAGGGACAATTAATTCATATTGGGGTGAAATAATTATATGTAATAATAAACGCCTAAGACATGGGGTTAGACTCGTTTGTGGTATAAGACTGCCCGAACCCCCCGGCAAATCCAGCAACGACAAATGGTAGTCTAATGTGAGAGGTCGAAGGCATAAACTAAATGCGTACTAATTGTAAAGACACGAGGTTAGACTCGTTTGCCGTATAAAACTGCCCGGACCCACCCGGTAAATCTAGCAATCGCAAACGATAGTCTAATGTGGGGGGTCTTACAAGGTTACGGTTATAATGAATTAGGTAACACTTAACCAAGACAAACATGTGGTGGGACATGGGGCTTAAGTGGGTGACATGTGAAATACGATTAAAAACACTTAACCAAATTAAAACATGTAAGAAGACATGAATAAGAAGGGGTTAAGTGGGAATCTTAGTGGGGACCAAGCATAGGTGGAAAGCTTGTGTCAAGCACGGGGGACCCTTTTCAAACCAGTAACCCATTAAGTATCTTCGGGAGTTCGAGTTAGATCGAGGATGGGACATGCTTACTGGGTTTGATTGTAAGAGGTCAAAACGGGTTGGCAGTGGCAATGCAAGTCCAATGGGGTCATGTGCGTGCGTGGGCCCGGGCTGGTAGGTATGACATTGTTGCATCGTGTAGATATAAGCCGTGCATCTTTAGTGGAATCGGGTTGCCACTTTGGGGAGTGATACACCCCCACTGCGGGACCGACACGGGTATCTATGAGTTAGCGAGCCGATCGCATGGGGGTAGTGGGTACAACTAGTGAAGATAGGGGAAGGCGGCACCTATGAAGACAGATAGGGGTACACGAAACTACCATTATGATTATTATGTTCAGTAGGCGGGATCAACTTTTAGGGTGACTAGTAATGGTGAAGTATTGTAATTATCCTATAGTGTTGGAGGTGCTAATTAACGTTATCTCATTCCTCTTGTTTGTTTTGTCTTGCCTACTTGTTTCACAGTCATTCCTAGTTTTACCAATTTATACCTTATCCTAATTACTTTAATAATTATATTGTTAAAGTTATTGGACTCGCCAGACTTTATTTCTGACCCCCTTTGTTTTTGCCTCTTTTCCTCCTCCCCCCAAGGTTCTCAGGGTGGGACTAGTGCTAATGGAGCTTGATTTGGATATTTCTCTCTCTTTTGGAAGTGCTTAGATTGCTGAAAGTAAACTTCAGCTCATCTCTTTTATGGCTACTTATGTTGGGGTTATGCTTTTTTACTTTGTGTACTCTGAAAACAATTTGTCAAGACGGATATTAAGTGTACTTAGTTTTATTGTTGGTTTTTGATGTTGTTGTAACCAAAATATTTCTCCGCCTCAATAAAAGTTGTTTTAAAATTTTCAAGTACCAATATATGTATCTGTCTTGTTATATTCTGTTCTATACACCAATAATACTCCACGAAAGTTAATGCATTCCCTTTGAGAGTGACATTAGTGTACGTGGGGTGTTACAGTCACTCCCACTCAATATCTTGTCTATACAGGGTTCAGTGGTACTTTGTGGTTCCCGAGACATTTCGAATTCTATTTCATTCTCATCGGTATCTTAGAGACTGGCTCACTTTTGAATGGATACCAATTAAAGCAGTAAACATTTTATTCTCTGAGGATTTACAAAAATAGTATTCATCCACAAAATATTTAACATATTTGGATCTGATCTTATCAAAGGAAATACGTTTAATAAGCGCTTCACTTCCCAAACCTTTACAATAACATACTATGATTTTTCCTAGTTCATATCATATATGGCGTCTTCAGAATCGTTTTAGTAAGATTACAATGGTTTTAAGGGGATAATTCTAAATTTTACTGAAAGATCTGTATGACTCATCATTGATCGTACCATATCTTATAAGGTGCGACTTCTGCTTTCAGACACACCATTCCAATATGGTGTTCTAGGTGGAATGTGTTGTGAAACAATTTCGCACTCATTTGGGTAGTCATTAAATTATTGGCTTAAATATTCTCTCAATCTGTTCGAAGATAATTTATTTTCTATCAAAATTGGTTTTGAACTTCATTTTGAATTCTTTAAACATTTCAAAGGATTATGATTCATGTCTCATAAGTTATATATATCTATATCACTGACATCATCAGTAAACGTAATGAAATAATAAAACCTGCCTCTAGCTTATGTAATCATTTCTTCATACGCATCATTATGTAAGGGACCCAATACGTAATAGGCCATTCAATATATCAAACGAAAGGTGATACTGTTATTTTGCCTAATAAACAGGATTTGCATTCTTCATATGATTCGAAATCAAATGATTACAAAATTCCATCGTTATGGGGTTTTTGATATGTTATTCTTGTTTATGTTGGCTAACTGACAATGCTAAAGGTAAGCCAGAGTTAAATCATTAAATTTAATCCACTCGGTATTTACGTCAAGCACATCATGGACAAGGATTTATAGCGATCATTAACCGTTTGTGAAATTTCATAAGATGTTTCATGTAAATAAAATGAAAGACAAATTTTCTTTTATTACAAATGAAATTAAAACTTTTCTAAACAAGATTTATTATAATATTTATTTTAAATGGAAATTTCATAATAACAATTATTTTATTTATTTAATTAAGGCAGTAAAAAGAATAAGAAGCAGCTTCCTATGCATAATCCAACAACATTTTCTTTATTTTCATTCGAAAGTCCACTTGACCTTTTGTTAGATTTCTATTCATTCTGCAATTCCTGCAAATTCACATAGATCTCTCTGATTCATATCTAGTATCTAATACTAGAGGTGTATAAGTAGATTATTATAACATTTATATCTTATTTGATTGAAGACATACTTCAACTTTCATTTTAGATCCTATGTATTTGTTAAAACAATTACGTTTTAACTTATTTGAGGACAATCTTCAAATTTCGATGTTAGTCACGAAATTTGATTTAATTCAATTTATCCTTCTTAAGGATTAATTTTAAATCATCAGAGTTATATGTTATTTAATATCTATAGTAGATAATAAATAATATCTGATTTTGTAATTTTATATAATATAAACACAAATTTTTGACAATAAAATTTTATATTAACATAGATGTGTAATTTAAACCGAAATATGCTCCCACTCAAATTAACATACCTCTATTTATATATATATATATATATATATATATATATATATATATATGTGTGTGTGTGTGTATGTATCAGTATATATATAATGGTTGTCAAAGATACATATCTAATCATGCATTGACCTAGCTTTGGCTGAAACCCCAAAACACGACCTTTTAGGTAGACATCTTATGTCAAGTATATCCTATATATAACTTTGGAATCGCATGATGAACATTTTGTTCAGTATTATTTATTTGCTGGAAATATAGAATAATTCATGCTTCTGTCCCTAAGACCATAATCCAATTATGCAGCCTAGTTAAGTCAGGCCCAATAATACGTTGGAGCACCACATTTAGTCCATCGCAGATAACCAAAATAAAAGGCGCACAACGCTTTGGCGTTATTCATATCCAATGAGACTGGCATTGATGAGTGTATTATTGGAACAATTCACCATGACTTAATATGACAAAATTTGCTCTAAAGAGATTGTATAATTCGTAGTGACGAACAATATCAGAGTTATTTAGACATATTAAAATATATGTATTTTATATTTGCAATATTAATTGAATTTAAATAATATATATGAACCATGCATATATATGTTTAAATTCAGCGATATATAAGAATCATGCCTACATATTCCTTTTGACCACTTCAAAACAATTGTTTATCTTAACTCTAGAATTAGATATTAAATTCAAATCTAATATGAATTTCAAATTAATCAATTCTTCTTCCAAATTTATATGACGTTCTCATATTTTACAAAGCTTCTGGATTTCTTATTCAAAACAAAATATACGTTTTTGTAAACATATGCAGCCTATTTTCAGAATTTTGTAAACATGGGCATACGTACATACACATATACACACATACACACACACACACACACACACACATATATATATATATATATATATATTTCTGTTTCACAAAACACAGTTCGAATTCAAAACAAAATTTCATATACATACATTATACAAGCTTTACTTAGCCTAGAGATAGAACATTCATATTATTATAATAAAAACAATTAACTTTATTAAACATGTAGGGTCAGACCCTATCACAAATAAAAATAAATCATGTATGTCTCAATTGTAAAATCATTTAATCCTAATAAACAACTACTCTTATCGAGATACAATGCCTATATTAAAATATATATATAAATCTATACAATCAATTGAAATTTTGGAATAATACTATGTATCTATATACACAGTACTATCGACCAAACTTCTGCAAACCTACCAAATATCATTTGATTTTGGAATTGCTGTGGAATCTACACCAACATGTCCATCTAAGTGCAAGCATTGGTACCATTCTCGACGAACCATGCTGCATTCTTCTAGATCATTATCTGTTGAAACAATTCCCGCACGCATAAAAGTAAGTACCCTGCAAGATGATCATATCATGTTAAACCTCTTAATTGAATGGTGCATGATACATACATACATAATGAAACACCCCACCCTCCATTAAGGTCACTCACAAGGGACTGCCTTAACTTTGGTGGAGGTTTGTAAGTAACAGTCACAGATAAAACATAAGACATATAAAAACACATATATATATATATAAGCAGCGGAAAACATCAGACTTTTATTTCATAAAATACTTGTTCATACAACACGTTTCCATAGTTGTCTCATAACAACTTCCAAAAACATTACAACATCATTTTTTGTCTTGGTTTAAAATAAATAAGCATAAAACGTGATTAAAACTGCATGAATCCCCATAGAGTGTGATCAACAGCCATAGCCAAGGAAAGAGACTCCAAACCGTACATCAACTATCTTGAAGCTTTAGAAAATCTGACTAAGCCGAGTTATTTCCTCCCTACGTACCTAGGAGGGGGGGGGGAACGGAAGAAAAGAAGACGAAAGAAAATAGGGTCAGACATAAAGCCTGGTAAGTCTAGTGACTCTTCAATTTGAAAATAAGAATAAGGGCATGATAGGTATAAACTGGAACAGGAAAGTATCATAAACTAGATAAGGTAGTTCTGAAACGAATATACTATCGCACCCCACACTATATCTCTGCACCTATTGTATTTATTCCGACTGGTACCCAATGCTGAGGGTGAAGTGATCCTATTTCTAAAGATGCACCCTATGCTGAGGGTAAAGTGATCCCGTTTCTAAAGATGCACCCTATGCTGAGGGTAAGAGATCCCCTTATTTTAAAGATCGGCTCCTACTCGCATAATCATCTGTGTCTTACGGCCCCTAGAAATTGTAGATACCTACACTGGACCCACCATGGGGTGTATCAAGTCCCATGGTGGCGACCCGACACAGACCTTAGAATGCATAGGTTATACTACTAATGCCCTCAGTGCCCTATTTGTCTGCTCCGAAGTTTGTGCACGCCCGCACTTCGTTAGAACCCACACTGTTGCACCCGTCACTTTGACCACTTACAATCAGCCCAGTAATCGTGCCCCACCCTGCCTAGTTTCAGGGTACCATGATACTAATTGGGTTACTGCTGAAAAGGGTCCCTGTTACTAGGGTTTTCTAGTCAAACATGCTAGGTGGTTAAGTGTCTGTATTTACCTAACCCCACCCATCAATTTCATTAACATATTGAATTGGTTAAGTGTTTTAGTTAACTTAACCCTACCATCTGTCCTTAGCCTTTTAAAGCACCAACCACTCACATTAGACAGATATTGTTACAGTTACTGGATGTGCCGGTTTGTTCCGGGAAGATTTACACCGTAACTCAGTCTAACCTCGGGTCCTTATTGGGCTCAATGCTTAACCACCCACATTGGATAGGTATTGTTGTGACTACTGGAGAGCCGGGTGGGTCCGGGCAGATTTACATCACAACTCAATCCAACCTCGTGTAAAGCATATTCGTATTTTCTAAATTTACATATTTGTCTTTATCACTTAATATATGTAAATTTGTCAACAATTAAATGCTGTGGCCCACTTTTCAAGCTTAACCGTTTTGGTATAAAGAATTTCTACCGTTTAAATGCCACCAATTTTGGCATGTGACAAACATGCCAATTTCATATATTTTTATGACAAGTTCTCTAATATTCCCAAAGTTACCCCGCTTAAACAATTGACTAACAATCTTAGCCTAATTTTCGTTCGCATAGTTTTTAACATATGATATTAGGCTAAAAACTTAGCCTAATTTAGCGCACACAAATAGGCATAAGGGAATTCATAAACATAAACATAACATAGGAGTAAACTATGCATTTTTGGCATAGTCAATATGAATATCATAGGTGTGAACTTGCAAAATAGCCAACATGAATGTCATAGATGTGATCTTGCAAAATAGTCAATATACATATATGTGAATTTGCAACATAGCCTAAATCAATTTTACATATATGTGAATTTGCATTGAAATAAGGGTCTAACCAAATAGGTATCATATGAAATAGCATATGATTTAGACAACATAGGTCTAAACTTGTTTTTGGATCTAGGCATAATATCGAACATCACTAGCACATGACAAGAATATGACTTTTTCATAAATATGTATAACTTTATGACGAGGTTGTGAACTAGATCCAATCGCATATATAATTACAACATGAAACATGTACTAAAGTGGATCTTGACATGGATCAAATTAGGAACTCGCAACTTTTACATAAACATAGGGGCATGTATATGAACATAACCATTTAGACATAAAGATTTTCAAGCATAAAGTATATACATGAGGTTCTAATCACAAACGATCTATATAATCACATAATCATGAACTATACAACTTGGTTGTGATGTTGTTGTCATTCTAAAAGTACAATAGGATCAACATCAATCTTAATTATACCACAAACATCCCAATTTCATTCGCAAAATAATCATTTCAAAACATAGATATGAATTAACATCTTCGTTACATAATGGCACAATTCCACTTCCAATTTACATCGAATCAACTCTTAGTTTTATTCTCATCGTAAAAATCACTATACTTACAACGAACGACGAACTTGGATTTTGGATTTTGGATTTGAAATGCTTTCCTTTTGGTATACTAACGTTGTTTTGATTCGTGTTTTGCTTTAGTGTTGGCTTGTCTCTAGGCTTTCTAATTGACAGCCACTCCTAGTCTCTTTCCAGCAGCATGACGGCTTAAGTATTATATTATTTGTGTGAATATAGGGTTAGACTTGAGTTGTATTTATAGAATTTCAATCTAATTAGAGCCGTCGATGAAGCTAGTGTGAATCCACACCTTCTATCTCAAGAGAAGCCAACCAGAAAGTGACATGTAAGCCCTAGTGACTCAGCCAAGCCTCAGAATTCGACCAGAACCTGACCAGGCCAGCTAGGGCCTGACCAGCAGGTCTTTCTGACCTGGGTACACTTGGCAGGTGCGCCAGGCTAAAATTGTACTGGCGCACTTCCCAAGTGCACCAGTTCAATTTTGTTCTGGCGCACTTCCCAAGTGCGCCATTGCATTCTGACCCATTTTTGGTTTTTCTGCCCAACTTCGTTCGTCCATATCTTCTTCATACGATATCCGTTTTACGCAAACTTGGACTCTATGTCAAGCAGAATTTCGAGGCGAACGCAATGGCGTAACCCATTTCCCTTGATTTCATCATTTAGAACTAATTATACTCTAATTTATTAAGTTATAGTTAAAGGAAAATTCAGGGTGTTACATTCTCCCCTCCTTAAACGATTTCGTCCCCAAAATCTTCAAGTCTAGGTGAACGTAAGTCCTAACATCCAATCGTCCATCTACTCAACCAACAAACACAGGCGTCCATTGTCCTTAAAAGACTTCTAATGCTTTATGATTTATATGCATGGTGTGTGTATATGTCCTTAACTAATGCAAAATTAGGCGGTCTATTGATCCGGTTGACCTCCTTAATGCAAATCATGTAAGTGTCATGAATCCATTATGTATGCAAATTTTTCCTTACTCATAATTCTACATGAGTGTGCAACCATCAATACAAATGCGACACCCATATGACAACATATCAAGTTTCAACCACATAGAAACATGAGTACATATTTGCATATGCAGTATGAAGTGATTGAGCCGATCTGAGACCTAGGTTGTGTGTATATGCATCCACGAGAAACCACTTGCAACCACTTGCAGCCATCAACCATAAGTTGTTTCAAAATACATGTTTACATCCAAAGGGGTATCTACCTAAGGATAAAAGATAATATCGTGGAGATATACCTAAAAAAAAGATAGATACATACACGACTTAAGGAAAAAGAGAGGTCAAAGATGTACCCTCAAAAAGAAAAGGGTAGGCCGCGCGTATTCTATCCTCAGTTTCCCAAGTCGCGCCTTCCTCGGCGTTGCTCCACTGAACCTTGACGAGCTTTACTTCGCAGTTGCGTAGCTTTTTGACTTCAATTCCTACGATTCGAGTTGGAACTCTCCTCACAGTTTCTTCGCGTTCCACTTCGACTTCTTCTGGAATGCTTGGCACCACCACTTCCACTGATTCACGTAGACATTTCCGGAGATGAGAAACGTGAAAGACGTTGTGAATTCCAGCCAATATTTCAGGCAGATCTACTCTATAAGCCATTTTCCGAATCTTCTTGATGATAGGGAACGGTCCTACAAATCTTGGTGCTAGCTTTCCTGCGGATCCAAAGCGAACGACGTTCCTTAAAGGGGATACCTTAAGGAAAACCCTGTCCCCAACCTCAAACTCAAGGTCGGTCCTTCTTTTGTCGGCGTAGGATTTCTTTCTGTCTTGGGCAGTCTTCATTCTCCTTCGTATCAAGTCCACTTTTTCTGAAGTCTCTATAATCATGTCTGGCCCAAGTATAATTTTGTCAGTGGACTCCCACCAACAAGTTGGTGATCGGCAAGGTCTTCCATACAGAGCTTCGAAGGGCGCCATACCGATGGTGGCTTGGTAACTGTTGTTATTGGCGAATTCCACTAAAGGAAGGTGATCCTCCCAAGTCCCTCCGAAGTCAAGAACGCACAGTCTTAGAAGATCTTCTAGTACTCTATTCACCCTTTCTGTCTGACCATCAGTTTGGGGGTGATAGGCCGTGCTCAAACATAACTGTGTGCCGACGGCTTCTTCCAGACTCCGCCAAAATTCGCTCGTGAAGATGGGGTCTCTGTCACTCACTATGTTGGAGGGTATTCCATGGTGTCGAACTATTTCCTTGAGATAAAGAGAAGCTAGAGACGAAGCAGTCCTTCTACTCTTGATAGGTATAAAGTGGGCACTTTTAGTAAGCCTGTCCACTATTACCCAAATGCTAGTGTTGCCTTTTCTTGACCTAGGCAACCCGTCAACGAAGTCCATTGAAATGCTATCCCACTTCCATTGCGGGACTTCTAGAGGATGTAGCAGTCCTCTAGGCTTCTTCTGTTCCGCCTTGACCTATTGGCAAGTCATGCACTTAGAAATGAAATTTGCCACGTCCTTCTTCATGCGGCTCCAAAAGAAAGTTCTTTTTACGTCCTTGTACATCTTGTCTCCACCTGGGTGTATTGTCATCTTGGAATGATGTGCCTCCTCGAGAAACTTCTTCACAAAATCCCTAGCTTGTGGGATGCATAGTCTTCCATCTCGCCTTAGCCAACCCTTATCATCGATGGAGTACCTATTGAGGTGACTGGAAGTTTCACCCCTAATTAGTTTATCAATCACATCCACAAGCTGAATGTCTTCTCGTTGTGCATCCCCTATCGAGTCTAAAAGAGTGGGCCGTACTTCTAGGGGTGCCAATAAACCAGGTATAAAATCTGAGGAGGGCCTAAAGTCAAAACTAGCTATATACTCCTTGCTTTGCCTTTCCACAAAGAGAGGGCTTAAGGTCAGTTTCTTTTAGCTCAACGCATCTGCTACTATGTTGCCTTTGCCGGGAGTATATGATATTTCAAAATCATACGAGGCAAGGAACTCCATCCAACTTTGCTTCCTCAAGTTAAGATCTTTCTGCGGGAAAAGATACTTCAACGATTTATGGTCAGTATATAATTCGAACTTCTCACCTAGGGATAATCGCGCCAAGACTTAAGCGCAAATGGCGGCCAACTCAAGATCATGGGTTGGGTAGTTCTTTTCATGCACTTTCAATTGTCTTCCACCATAAGCTACTAACCCCCTTCTTGCATCAGAACAGCGCCTAGACCCGTACCACAAGCATCCGTATATACTGTGAACATTTTGCTTCCATCTGGAAAAGTCAGAACTAGGGCTGTTGTGAAAGCCCTTTTTAATCGTTGGAAAGCAAACTCGCAGTCCAAATCCCAAGTGAACGCCAGATTCTTCTTTGTTAGCCTTGTGAGTGGAGCTGAGATCTTCGCGAAATCCCTAATGAACTTTCGGTAAAAACCGGCTAGTCCAAGAAAGCTTCGAACTTCGATTGCATTTCTTGGTATCTTCCAATCTTGCACTGCCACCACATTCGCGGGGTCCACAGCCAACCCCTCTTTGGACACTATATGCCGCAGAAATCTTACTTCCTTTCTCCAAAAGTGGCACTTGGAGAATTTGGCTCTTAGCTGTTGTGCACAGAGAGTATCCATGATCTCTTTCAGATGCCGAGCATGTTCTTCCTCATTCTTTGAGAAGATCAAGATATCATCTACGATGACCACCATGAACTTATTGAGGAATTCTCTGAACACCCTACTCATCAGGTCTACGAAATAAGCAGGTGCGTTTGTCAAACCAAAAAGCAAGACAAGCCACTCGAAGAAACCGTCTGGGGTTCTACACGCCGTTTTATCAATGCTATCTTCAGCTACCCTTAGCTGATGGAACCCAGTAGCCAGATCAAGTTGGGAGAAGACCGATGCACCTACAAGCTGATCAAACAAATCGTCTATACGGGGAAGCGGATGTCTATTCTTCTGAGTCAGCTTGTTTAACTCCTTATAGTCCACACAAAGACGTAGTGAACCATTTGCTTTGGTGGAAAACACCACTAGAGCACCCCATTCCGAGATACTCCTTCTTATAAACCCCTTCTCGAGAAGCTCCTTTACTTGCTTACTGAGCTCCTTTCTCTCCTTTGGAGCCATGTGTCTAACAGGCAGAGCTACAGGCTTTGCATTATCAACAAGATATATGCGGAAGTCTATTTCCCGCTTCGTAGGTAAGCCTTTCACCTCTTCAAAGACATCCGGATATTCCCGGACTACTCTAACCGACCGCATGTTCTCAATAGAAGCGTCAAGCGACTCTAGATAACTAAGCATAACAGCATTCAAGGGATTACAAGAAATTTCTAGAGTGTTACCGAGCCGAGTCAAGAGCCTAACCACTCTTTTCTCACAATCAAGAATGGCACCATTACTGGATAACCAGTCCATGCCTAAGATCAGTCCATACCCTGAGAAGCCCAAAACAAAGGCACTACATCTAAATTCAACAATTAGAATAGAGATTTTCAAATCCAAGCTAACCATCGACAAATAAGCCGAGCCCCAAATTGGATTTGAAACAACCAAGGGATCTTCTACCATACTAGTGTCTAGGTGCAGAGATTCTACTAAAGCAGATGAAATAAAGGAGTGTGATGCACCAGAATCAAAGAGAGTGTGAACTGGATGATCATAGAGATAAACTAAGCTTTCTACAGAAATATTTCTACCTCGTTCTTGTGGAGGTGCCACCAGCGCGTGAACTTGTCCGCCTGAGGTGGATCTAGTCCTCTGTCCCTGCCCCCACTTCTTTGGGCAGTTCTTAGCCAAGTGTCCAGTCTCGCCGCAACTGAAGCAACCACCATTCATTTTTGCCCTCTTCTTTCTACAGTCTTTTGCTATATGTCCCACAAATTGCACATAAATTGCACTTTCTCTTTTCACGGGATTTGTTATTCTTCCCGCCTTTCTTGAAGTCTGTTTTCTTAGCCTGTAAACCTTCCTTCTTTTCTTCCACCTTAGTCTCTCTCTTTCCCTTGTCTTCCTCATGTAGTAATGCCATGTCCAATAAGCTTTCATAAGTTGCTCCCGTGGATACATGAGTCATAGCAAGGCTGTGTAGAGGCTCATTCAGACCTTTGGCGAAGCGGAGCGCCTTCTTGTGTTGGGTGTTTACTAAGTCCAACCCAAATCTGGCCAGCTAATTAAACTGATTAACGTACTCCCTGATTGTCATACTCCCCTGTTTCAGAGTTAGGAACTTCTCCATTTGCAGGCTTCTTTCAGCTTGGGAGAGGAATTTCATCTCAAACCTTATCATGAAGTCTTCCCATGTTTCCATTGGCCTCTCCGCATTGGTGATCTCCCACCAATAAGACACTTCATCTTTAAGCAACCAAACTGCTAGCTGTATCTTCTGCCTGTCATCAACTTCGAAGATAACGAATAAATCATCAGTCTCTTTCAGCCAGTTCCTTGCTACCACAAATGATTCAGTTCCATAAAAGTCCTTTCCTCCCATAGCCTTGAAGTCTCTATATGTCTTAGCGAAAGTGTTTCCACGAGGAGGAGGAGGGGGGAGGAACTGCTACCACCGTAGGAGGAGGAATGTCTGCTTGGCCCATACCTTCGGAACCAGCCGGGGATCGGTACTCCTTCTGGAAGGTGAAGGCCTCTAGACATGCTGAAACAAAAGGAAAGGTCCAAAATGAAGGATAGATAGATAGTACATATGGCTTTCGGGGGATTATGCCTTTTAAAATATCAAAACTTTTCTTGAAAATGCTTCTTTAAACTTCTTTTTGAAAATAATTTCAAATTTTTTTATCTAGTCTGGTAAAACCTATGCTCTTATACCAAGTGAAACACCCCACCCTCCATTAAGGTCACTCATAAGGGAATGCCTTAAATTTGGTGGAGGTTTATAAGTAACAGTCAAAGATAAAGCACAAGATAGATATAAACACACATATATATATATATATATATATATATATATATATATATATATATATATATAAGCAGCGGAAAACATCAGACTTTTATTTCAAAAAAAAACACGTTCATACAACACATTTCCATAATTGTCTCATAACAACTTCCAAAAACATTACAACATCATTTTTGTCTTGGTTTAAAATAAAGAAGCATAAAACGTGATTAAAACTGCATGAATCCCCATAGAGTGTGACCAACAGCCATATAGCCAAGGAAAGAGACTCCAAACCGTACATCAACTATCTTGAAGCTTTAGAGAATCTGACTAAGCCGAGTTATTTCCTCCCTGCGGACCAGGGGGAGGGTGGAACAGAAGAAAAGAAGATGAAAGAAAATAGGGTCAGACATAAAGCCTGGTAAGTCTAGTGACTCTTCAGTATGAAAATAAGAATAAGGGCATGATAGGTATAAACTGGAACAGGAAAGTATCATAAACTAGACAAGGTAGTTCTAAAACGAATATACTATCGCACCCCACGCTACATCTCTGCAGCTATTGTATTTATTCCTACTGGCACCTTATGCTGAGGGTGAAGTGATCCTGTTTCTAAAGATGCACCCTATGCTGAGGGTAAAGTGTTCCCGTTTCTAAAGATGCAACCTATGCTGAGGGTAAGTGATCCACTTATTTTAAAGATTGGCTCCTACTCGCATAATCATCTATGTCTTACGACCCCCAGAAATTGTAGATACCTATGTTGGCCCCACCATGGGGTGTATCAAGTCCCGTGGTGGCGACCAGACATAGACCTTAGAATGCATAGGTTATACTACTGGTGCCCCAGTGCCCTATTTGTCTACTCCGAAGTGTGTGCATGCCCGCACTCTGTTAGAGCCATATTGTTGCACCCACCGCCGTCGCTTTGACCGCTTACAATCAACCCAGTAATCGTGCCCCACCCTACCAAGTTTCAGGGTTCCATGATACCTAATTGGGTTGCTACTGAAAAGGGTCCCCGTTACTAGGGTTTTCTAGTCAAACATGCTAAGTGGTTAAGTGTCTGTATTTAACTAACCCCACCCATCAATTTCATTAACATGTTGAATTGGTTAAGTGTTTTAGTTAACTTAACCTTACCATCTTTTCTTAGCCTTTTAAAGCACCGACCACTCACGTTAGACAGATATTGTTACAGTTACTGGATGTGCCGGTCGGTTCCTGGCAGATTTATATCGTAACTCAGTCTAACCTTGGGTCCTTATTGGGCTCAATGCTTAAACAACCACATTGGATAGGTATTGTTTTGACTACTGGACAGCCGGGCGGGTCCGGGCAGATTTACATCACAACTCAATCTAACCTCGTGTTAAGCATATTCGTATTTTCTAAATTTACATATTTGTCTTTATCACTTAATATATGTAAATTTGTCAACAATTAAATGTTGTGGCCTACTTTCCAAGTTTAACCTTTTTGGTATAAAGAATTTATACCTTTTAAATGCCACCAAATTTCATATATTTTATGACAAGTTTTCTAATATTCCCAATTTCATATATTTTATGACAAGTTTTCTAATATTCCCAACATTACCCCGCTTAAACATTAGGCTAACAATCTTAGCCTAATTTTCGTTCGCATAGTTTTTAACATATGATATTAGGCTAAAAACTTAGCCTAATTTAGTGCACACAAATAGGCATAAGGGAATTCATAAACATAAACATAAACACAACATAGGTGTAAACTTGGCATTTTTGGCATAGTCAATATGAACATCATAGGTGTGAACTTGCAAAATAGCCGACATGAATGTCATAGATGTGATCTTGCAAAATAGTCAATATACATATATGTGAATTTGCAATATAGCCTAAATCAATTTTACATATATGTGAATTTGCATTGAAATAAGGGTCTAACCAAATAGGTATCACATGAAATAGCATATGATTTAGACAACATAGGTGTAACTTGTTTTTGGATCTAGGCATAACATCGAACATCACTAGCACATGACAAGAATATGACTTTTTCATAAATATGTATAACTTTATGACAA